>CM076998.1:58124770-59447336 GCA_039090855.1 Macrothele yani | reverse complement strand
GCTCTGGAATTCTCCTTTCGCCATCCTTTCTTTTCAGCTCTGGAATTCCCCTTTCGCCATCCTTTCTTTTTCAACCTTGGAATTCCCCTTTCGCCATCCTTTCTCTTCAGCTCTGGAATTCCCCTTTCACCATTCTGGTACACTGTAATCAAAGAGGCCCTCGTACAACCCACAAGAGTCAGCGTTTCAGAAATGGACGAACCAACCCTTCTTTTGCCCACAATTTGGCATTTCGTAAAGCCCTACGTATCATTGGCTTTACTCATCAAGTACGTAACTTTACCATCAACTGAGCCATCTACGTTTCATGTTTAGCCTACATAACACGCCTAATTGTTTCCCTAATTTTCCGTTTAGCTTACATAACACGCCCGTTACGTTTGTGTCGGAAACTCACTTTGCATAGGAGTGGTCGTAATTCAGTGAGCCCTTAGTGTATATTATTGATCATGAGATGTTCATACAGTTCCGTTGTTACCTGAAACCAAATTTTCAACACACAATGCTGTAATGTACTATAGTGTTATTCTCAGATCTGTTCACTTTTCGTTAAGGAAAATTTGTACGTTCGCATAACCCCGTACGCAGAGTAATGGGAGCTCTTTAATCTAAAAAGTGTGTTCAAATAAAGGGTTTCTTACGAAGAGCGTCCGAAAGGAATAGGAAAGAGTAACTGTTGGTCGTAGCAGTAAAGTGAAAATGCAAACTACGCAGGAAATAGAGGACAATTCAGCTGTGATAGTTGCATCCCCTCGGAATGGATAATTTCCGAAAATTAAATATTTATACGCCCCCTCCCCGCTTCCCTGGAAACCGAAGTTAATTAATAAAAAAACCCCAGTGACGAATTAGGAGGAAAGAAATTTATTCGGACGCCTTAGATGAATATTTCGTTGAGATATCGACAGTTGAAATTCTGTGCTATTGATACCTCAGACAACCGACGGGCGAATAGTGGAGATGGATGCCGGTCGGAAAACGACGTGTATATTCTCTTGCAGTTTCTTCAGCGTTTCGATTGTACTCACTGTACGTATGAATTATTTCACTGTAATCCTCGTTACTGTAATCTCCCATTTTCACATGCAAGCACTGCCGCATTCCGCTATCTCACAGTTCAAAGAGCAGTATTAATTGGTAAGGACGGACAATTGCTAAGGACGGATGACAACAGCAACAATAGCAACCATAAAATGGAAGGCAGGAAAATGTGGAAATTAGCATAAGTGCGGGATACAGTAAGAAGACGTGTTGTGCGTATGCAAATTTTGGATTGCCGAACTTGTTCGTGACGTCATAGCGCTGATAAGAGATGTAAAGGATTTGACGCGTATTGACCGTTGTTGTTCAAACGCAAAGTTGAAAGGGAAAGAATCAATTGACGAACTTGCAATTTTCAGTATGTCTTCCCAACATTACCTAGAGGATTTTACGCGTGGCCGTATTATTGGCAAGATTGAAGAAGGGCGAAAAATAACAGATGTTGCCAGGGAGTTCGACGTCAGCCACAGTGTTGTTTCAAGGCTTTTGAAATCATTTCAAACAAATGAAGAGTGTAGCAAACGTCACGGGGAGGTCGTGTTCGCAGTACGACACCTGCAGAAAATCGGTACATAGTGCTATCAACAAAAAGGCACCGGCGCAGCACAGCTAGTGAGGTAGCAAATCAGTTTATGGCTGCTACTGGCAAGCGGTTCTCCCGAAAAACTGTCGCCAGACGTTTGCATGAAGGAGGACTATACGCCCGCCGTCCTGTTGTGTGCATCCTATTGTCCAGACGTCACCGTACCGCCCGTTTGCAATGGTGCCATCAACATCGCAATTGGACTGATAACGACTGGTCTGCTGTCCTCTTCTCAGATGAGAGTAGATACAGTCTATCGTCTGATTGTCGACGACAACTGATCTGGCGTGATAGTGGTACTGCATATTGTCCAGCAAACATACAGGAAAGGGACCGATATCCGACATGTAGTGTCATGGTATGGGCTCGCATCATGATCAATGGCCGTACGTCCCTCTATGTGCTTCCAACTGGGACTATGACTGGCCAACGATACATTAATGTTGTTCTGCTACCTCATGTTTGCATGTTCCGTGGTGCTGTCGGTGATAGATTAATTTTCATGGACGACAACGCAACATGTCATCGAACAGTCGCTGTCCAGGAGTGTCTTGAGAGCGAGGATATTCAACGCCTCGTATGGCCAGCACGTTCTCCAGAACTGAATCCCATTGAAAATGTGTGGGATGCTTTGGGGAGGAGTCTTGCTGGTCGCCAATGCCCTCCAATAAACAAGGATACCCTCATCCGTGCACTGACAGAAGAATGGGATAAAAAAACCCAACAGCTGCTTGATAATGTTGTGCAAAGCGTGACACGACGTGTGGAATCTTGCATCGCCCTCCATGGTGGCCATATCCCGTATTGACATCTTACGCCGGAACGCCTGCGGACGGTAATTGCATTTTTCACGTTTATGTATTCTGCACAAAATGGCCTGTTTGTCCCTTGAACACGTTCCAAAGCCTTCTGGATTTCAGAGCACAATATATTGTCTTTCTTGTAATGTCCTGGCATTCTGACATTATTTTATTTCACTTGGCATCCAAGCTTACTTACTTTTTTTATGCGCTATATAGCCGTTTATGATCCGTCCTTAGCAATTGTCCAGAAGTGTACCTTGTTACCAGCCTTCCAGATTTGTACAACACACTGAATTTGCATACAAGGAGTTATAACGTAATATCTTTTCGTACTGAACTTTTATCGCTCTTCTTACGTTATTTTAAAACATGAGAAAGAATTCCTAAATTAAACCTTAACGGCCAGACGAAACATTTAAACAGAAGTCAAACTTACGAAAATTGGGTTTATTCCAGATGATTTCATCAGTACAACATAGCACTTCACATTTTATTTAACAAATGAGTATCAACCACATTCAACACCCCACACGAGCAACTGTTGTTTCGTAGTTTATATCTCTGGTTCTTATCTCATAACAGGCATACGTCACGTTTATTCTGACCTCAATTGTTGCCAACAGTATTCGTTTGAGAGAGAAGATATCACGTTAAGTGTGAAGTATAACCCGAGAACAAACTCAAAATTTACATAGGGAAAGAAACTAAAAAGGAAAGTTAATTTAGAATATACGCCACATAGGTCATGAGTTTTTTCCGTTTGTTACTCTTTACGATCATGTTGTTGGTCCCGTACAATCGAACGACAAATACCGAATCACACTAATGTGAATATCTCAGCGAAATATTCCTCCAAAGCGTCGGGGTAAATTTATTTCCCCTAATTCGGCGAG
Organism: Macrothele yani; assembly: GCA_039090855.1. Taxonomy (NCBI): domain Eukaryota; kingdom Metazoa; phylum Arthropoda; class Arachnida; order Araneae; family Macrothelidae; genus Macrothele; species Macrothele yani. The sequence continues at coordinate 59,444,016 of CM076998.1, read as the reverse complement.
CTGCGTTTTTTACTAATTCACTTTGATTTCCGTAGGGGGCCGTATAAACATTTAATTTTCGTTTTTTTTTTCGGAAATTATCCATTTCGGGTGGAGCAACTATCACAGCTGAAATGTCCCCTGTTTGCTGCGTATTTTGCGTTTTTCGCTTTGCAGCTACGACCAACCGTTACTTTCATATTCCTTTCGGGCACTCTTTGTGAAACACCCTGTATGTTACAAGTCTGTGAATCGTGGTGTCCAATGTTCGAAATATTTAACCATCAGAGTTACGTATTAAAATTGTTGCAAATCTACATCATTTCCGGGGAAAATTAAAACCTACTAAGAATATGGCAGCTGAAATTAAAAGAGAAGGCTCCATTCGCAAAGCCCAGGTTTTATTCAGAAAGTTAAAAACTGGTGACACGAGCCTTTAAAATAAGCAGCAATGAGGACTTCTAAGAATTAGCATCAACAGTTGGGCACAGAATCGCAACATTCTGGGCCCAGCTGCTTTAGCAGATCCAAAGGCAAATTCTCATGGACTCTCATCCAGTTTAGTTCTCCACAAACAATTATAGTTTGGCATTTACAATGCATCGGTAAGGCGACCAAGAGTTGCTAAAGCACGAGGGTTGTCCTTCAAGTAATGCCGTTTTACGGATAACTCCTCTAATTTTGCAAATATTTACAAAAGTCTAGACTGACCTTCTGAGTAAAGATATACATTTTTCTGTTTAGATTGGTTGAGCAGAGGATGGATATTTGCCTAAAGTACAAATCAGCTATTGTGGTTTTGTAACTGCATGTTTACAAGGCGACTGATATCAGTATGACGATGAAAAAGTTTGATTGGAATCCGACAATCGACGTCTGCCATTTCAAAAGATCGATGAAGACATTTGAAGCTGGAGAAACTTCAGTCGCAGGATAACAATGGAGAGGAAGATTTTCAGCTGCAAATATCAGCGAGAACCAATGGCAATTTCATGAACTTATTCGAAGTGATCGGCGTGTGGCTATTGGCCTTACATTGCAGTCATAGTGCAGTGAAAACTTTGATTTACAGCCTAGAATGCCAGAAAGTGTGTGCAAACTTGGTTCGGGGCCACGTTACACAGGATCATAGGCACCAAATGGCCAAAATATACAGAAGTCTGTTGGTGATGCTTGAGGCGAACCAAGGCATATTTCTTTACAATCTGTTTACTGGAGATGATGCATGAACATTCTTTAATCACCCAGAGACAAAAATACAGTCTATGGAATGGCATCCGCTACCTCACCTAGGGTAAAGAAGATCATACACAGCGTTCAACAACAGCAACAAAAATGATGGTGACAATGTTTTGGGATATCACTTTTGTTGATTTTCTTAAATGAGGTGGCATTTTAACAGCTCTTGTCATATTGAAGCAATAAAGATGTTCAGGGAAAAAGCTATCTGCAAGAAGACACGAGACATGCTTCTTCATTCTGTTCGCCGCACAGCATTGATTTGGCACCTTCTGACTTTCACCTGTTGGGTTCCGAAAGTCTCCGTAGTCAAATTTTGGAGGATACAGATGAAATTCAACAGGCTGTGAGTACTTGGGCCTAGCAACAGTCTGCGGAATTTTTTCAAACTGGTTAAACATGTTGAGTTGAACGATGGAAAAAATACCTGATTTTAGTGGCAGGACAATTTGAGTAGCACCATTACATTCACCAGATTTTAATGTATTTTTTTATGTAGATTTCATTACAATATATCAAATGATACAAAATAATATTCAAATCAAGATTACTTTTAGGACGACTCTTGTATTCCACATGATCTGACTTTTGACCAATTCAGTCTTGGTCACCCCAAATTTAAGCGACTACTGTTTCATCAAGCGAAATATTACGTGCAGTGTAACTGGATCTATTAAACAGTCCGAACTCAAAAAGCATTGGATGACCGCCTTATGTCCCAAAGAAAGAAAGTTTCGAAAGGAAGGCAATGTTATGTGTGTGTTTGGTTAAAATTTTAGGGTGTAGGCCCATTTGAATGGTTCTCGATGGATTTACCGGTAACCCATGCCTCTACTCAGCACAAATGGCGCACGTACGTTCCGTTCTACTACAAAGCTGCCTAGGACTGGTACGTAGGTACCCCTACAACAAGACAACGCCTAACTGAAACCACGTTTCGGACTAAAGAGAAAGTTTGACAACTTGCAAATATTTCAGTTTGCTTTCTAACCCAAAATATAGTTCTGATCACATTCTTTAACCGTTCTAGTAGCACAGTAATCTACGCGCCAACTCTTCGTTTGTGATGGGTCTGATTTCGAATCCCGAGTAAGGCATGGATGGTGTATTTGCGTTACGGCACTGGCTGTCTTCCTTCCCTGGAGCCAATAACCCTAAATTAGGGACGGGTGACTGTTCAAAGTCCTTTCACTTGCTCACATGATCATTAAACCTTAAAATAAAAAAATGACACTCTTTCCACTATCACTTGTTTTGCTCCATAGGTCATTTTTCTTCAATGCAAGCGGTTTAGGGCATTGGAAGGAGTTGAGGGTCGGTTTACTCTAAACATGTAACATCATTCCAGTATTCTTTAAAACCCTATCGCCCAGGAGAGGAATCGAACTCACATCTCTCGATTTAGGTTCGAGCATGTTATCCGTTACTCCACCCAAGACGACAAAGTTCTAAGTATCTGAAAATATGGCATCCAAAGAATTTCAGATTCTCGCCAACCCGATGCATCCTCGTAGCATAATAAATCGATATTCTCCACATGACGATATACACTGAAGTGCCAGAAAAACTGGTACACCGGTCTAATACTTGGTAGGTCCCCCACGGGAGCGCAGGTCTCCAGAAATACGACGGAGCAGGACTCCACTAGCTTCTGGAAATATTCAGTAGGCAATGCACACCATACTTCCTGCAGAGGGTTCCACAATTCGGGTGTATTCCGAGGTCTCGGATTTCTGTGTTCTATAGCGCGTTCCATGTCATCCCAAATGTGTTCTATCACGTTCAGATCTGGGGACTTGGGTGGGAATGACAACATCCCAAACTCAGATGAATGCTCCTCTAACCATAATGTGGCGTCCCGACACTTGTGTGGAGATATATTTTCTGTTGGAACAGGCCCAACCTATCAGCATGAATGCAGGACATGAGCGGGTGTACCTCGTCAGAAAGGATGCGCACTTAGCGTTAGCCGGTCACAGTCGTTTGTAGACGTACTTGGGGTCCCACTGAAGTGCAGCTAAACACATCCTATACCATTACGGAACACCCCCCCAGCCGGTACAGTTCCCTGTTGGCCGGTGGGATCCATAGCTTCATCGGGTTTGCGCCACACACGAATCCTTCCATCTGCCCGATACAGTTGAAAACGCGTCTTGTCAGACCAGGCTACGTGTTCCCAGTCATCAGGTGTCCAGTGGTGGTGTTGCCGTGCCCAGGCGAGGCGGGCGCATAGCTCTGTGACGTGCACTGATCAAGAGGACTCGAGTTGGGCGTCGGTTCCCAAAGCCCATATTGTGCAGGGTACGTTGCACAGTCCGACAAGACAAGACTCTGCCTTAACAAGCGTTGATGCTTGTTAAGGCAGAGTCATCCTTTGTCAACTCGGTGCGCAGTTGACTCTGCCTTAACAAGCGTTGATGCTTGTTAAGGCAGAGTCATCCTTTGTTACTCGGTGCGCATGCGTTATGAATTCCGATGATACCTGCATTGAATTCCGATGATACCTGCGAGAGTGTTGCACGCCTATCGCGTGAAACGATTCTTGACAGCCGACGATGGTAACGTTCACCCAATATATTTTTACGGCCACACTGGTATCGTAGGTTGGAGGTTTTGCCGGAATTCTTGTAGTCACGGTACACCCTTGCAATGGCCGTCCGTGAAAATCCGAACTTCGTTTCTACCTCGGAAATACTATGGCCCATCTCACGAGCGCCAACTATGACACCGCGTTGAAAATCGCTTAAATCGTTATTACTTGTCATTCTCATGCCGAAAACAGCTCTGACATCTGGCAAGGATGTCTCTCGCTTTATATACGCACTGGCGGACGCAACCTAGTACGCGCATAAGTGACGTTGCTATGTATTTTGCATAAGCTCGTCTGTACCAGTTTTTCTGGCACTTCAGTGTATGCTCCAGGACGATAAAGTTTTAAAATTTTCTGAAAAGATGATATGATGATTTGGGTGATTCGAAAGTCATTGCCGTTTTGAAGAGTCATCCTTTGTCAAGCAATTACTCGGTGCGCATGCGTTATGCAGATAAGAACAACGCGTGACCGGAAAACCGGTACCGTCTAGTTGGTATAAATAGGAATTTGAAATGATTTATTAAAATATTTTCTGCTGTCAAAAGCTATGGACAAAAAATACACGATCTGAGTGCTGTTACGGTTTTTCTTTTAAAAAAATGTTGACTGCTGCACTGCAGCAAAGGAAATTTGTGCCGTGGAAGGTGAGGGAGCAGTGTCTGAAACACCGGCAAAATTTTGGTTTCAGCGGTTTAAAAATGGGGACTGCAGCCTTGAAGACAGAGCATGTGCTGGGCTTCCGTGCTGAATTGTGAAGCTGTACATCAAGCCGTAGAGTCAAATCCATGCACAGATACTGTCCGATGAGCTGGGAATATCTCAGCCCACAATTGTTGTTGGCTGAACAAGCTCGGGAAGATCCACAGAAGCTGTCGACAAGTACCCCGTGAATTATCTGCTGCTCAAACTCAGCGATGTGTGGATGTGTGTCGCCAACTGCTGGAAAATCCCCAGCACAACTGTGAAATGTGATGAAAAGTGGATATTTTTTTGGAATACCGACATGAGAAAACAGTGGTTAGATCCCAAAATGCCACCAGAACCACTCCCAAAAAAAGGGGGATGATTTGAGCACAAAGTTATGCTATGCGTATGGTGGAACTTTGGGAGACCCCATTAATTGGGAATTGATTTCAAATGGCTGAGGCATTAATACGCAGCTGCACTTTGGCCAATTGGAGCGTATGTATGCCGCTGTAAGTCGAGAGTACCCTGCTTTGGTGAACCGTGAACCAGTAATCCTCCAACGGGACAATGCCCCTACCGGAATTAAAAGGTTTTGAGCCTATGTTCCACCCTCCCTCCGCTTGTAGTTAGAATCATGCGCCTTTGGACTACCACTTATTCCGGACTATGGAACATTTTTTGCGTGGGAAACACTTCCAAAACGTCGACTATGTTGAACGTGGAGTCCAAGACTTTTTCGCCTCAAAGCCAAAGGAATTTTTTTTTCTCAGGGGATTCAAGACATGACATCGCGATGTTGTAGGACCATAGAGCGCGATGGGCTCTATTTCGGAGATTAAACTTTTGCATTTATACACGTTTGCATCAACTGTCAGAAAACGGCATTGACTTTTGAATCACCCTGGTATCTAACATCGTTACCCTGAGCGGTGTTACAAATAGCATGCTACAGTGCAAGCAGCGAGTTCCTGGTTCGGTTCCAGCTCCAGGTATACATGTGATTTTCAAGTTTTTGACATGATGTTACATGTTAAACAGTAAACTAGGCCGATTCAGGTTATTTTAATTTCCGTGTTAATTATTCAGTGACAAGCGTATCTGCTTTGCACAGTAAAACTTAATTTACTTAGCTATCGCTCTGAAATAATTTCACTCGATTTACAGCACCGTATTTGCCCTAACAGAAAACAGGAGCGAGTTTTTAGTTTCACTAGCGTTAATCCGCTTATAATAGAGTAGTTCCGTGAAACAAACTCAGTCTTATTTTAAATGGCAGAATTTATTATTGCGCTCGAAGGTTTTGTATGTATGACAACTCGCATTTTTTTTAAAGATTCCATCATTCCAATTCTTTACATCTTGACAACCACCTGGGGCGTTGTTAAAATCCTTTTCGGAAAGATGCCTTCAGAACCTTTCATACTACGATCTAGGAAAATGTTCCAAACCGTTCTTTTTCAAATCTTGTATAAAATGATAGAAGCAACATCAGAGAATTCTTAGTTTGAACCCCCTTTGGATTTCAGCTGCAGCTGTCGTTGAAATGCGTCTCCCAGAGGAAATGGAAAATGAATAAAACGAGTACATATTTTCGAAAGGCAGGATGTAAAAGACTGGGAAAGATAGTGTTTTTCTGTAAATATCGGTACTCTTTTGACTTCCTCTGAATATTTAATAATAATAATTGAAATAATTAATATTGAATTACCCTCGCTTGTTTAACTACTCAGACTGAAGTAATTAATCACAGGTTACCCAGAAAAACCTTTATCTGACGAATTTTTGCGGGAATGGAGCGAGTGCACTATCCTGATTTTAGTGATAAAATATGTGCTTAATTAAAGCCTAATAATACTTATCTATAAAAAGCGTCACGGAACCGCTCAATTATTCACAATATTACTTATACATCATAAGCGTGAGGACATCTTTGACCATAATACAGCTCGTACACTTCTTGGCATGTGATCCAAGGTGATGGGAGTGTTCTGCGATGGTGTTTCCTACACCGAGTACTCACAGAACTGCGATTATCCCTATGCAAAGTGAGTTACACCTAAAACTGACGTAACGGGGAGGAGGGCGTGGCCTGTAGGCAAAAGGGTTCTATTCACCGAAAAACCAAAATATTATAACCAGCGCGTCTTTATGCAAATCAGACCAACTGCAGGTAAATGACGGTGCGTGTGAAGATTATGAAATGGTTTAAATACCACCTGATATCAAACTGTTATTCATGGTTATTCTTGTTCTTCAGATGAGAAGGGCAGCGGACTTGTCGCGAGTTTGACAAAGGCCGAATTGTAATTGCCAGACAACTGGGGTAAGAACATTTCTGAGATGGGAAGGGCTTGTACGTTGTTCACTATCAGCCGTGGTTAGTGCCCTCAAAAAGTGATCTGTGGAGGGTACAGCCACAGCCGTAGTTAGTGCCCTCAAAAAGTGATCTGTGGAGGGTACAGTCACAGCCGTGGTTAGTGCTCTCAAAAAGTGATATGCGGAGAGTACAGCCACAGCTGTGGTTAGTGCCCTCAAAAAGTGATATGCGGAGGGTACAGCCACAGCCGTGATTAGGGTCCTCAAAAAGTGATGTGTGGAGGGTACAGCCACAGCCGTGATTAGGGCCCTCAAAAAGTGATCTGTGGAGGGTACAGCCACAGCCGTGGTTAGTGCCCTCAAAAAGTGATCTGTGGAGGGTACAGTCACAGCCGTGGTTAGTGCTCTCAAAAAGTGATATGCGGAGAGTACAGCCACAGCCGTGGTTAGTGCCCTCAAAAAGTGATATGCGGAGGGTACAGCCACAGCCGTGATTAGGGTCCTCAAAAAGTGATATGTGGAGGGTACAGCCACAGCCGTGATTAGGGCTCTCAAAAAGTGATGTGTGGAGGGTACAGCCACAGGCCGGTTGTGAACCGACCAAGGCTCATCGATGCAAGAGTTGAATAAAGGCTTTTTTAAACATCATCGATGCAAGAGTTGAATGTGTTTTTTAAACATCAAGTCTGAATACAATCTTTCAAATTAAATTTGAGTACTTCTAAGATTCGGGAGGCTTAATTTAATATAACGTAATTTCTGGCTTAAATCATCGAATAATTCCTGAGAAATATGGCTGATAATTCCACTTTAAAATATTCGTTTAAAATTCTTTCACAATGCATGGTCGCTACTTCTTTTCAAAGGAACTTCCATTTACTGCACCACTTCATGAAGTCCTTCCTGCGCTGTTCATTGCCTCACTGGCGATTTTCTCTCCTACTTTTGTGGAAATATTCGGTTAAACAAGACACGCACAATGATTTTTGTGATCAGTCAAAATTTCTTTTCCCTTCCGCTCTCAGCTTCCTCTCATCCTGAAACCCTAGTATTCTATATTTCTGTTTTCTCTCTGCCTGCCTATCTGTCTCTCTCTCTCTCTTCTTCTTTTCTAAAACTATACTTTTCTCTCTCTCTCCTCTCTTTCTGAAACTTAAGTGTTGTCTCTCTCTCTCTCTCTCTCTCATTCGTTGTCTTTCTGAAACTCTAATATTCCCTCTCTTTTCTCTTTCTGAAACTTTAGTATTCTCCTTTTCCTCTCTTTCTGAAACTTTAGTATTCTCTCTCTCCTCTCTTTCTGAAACTTTAGTATTCTCTCTCTCTCTCCTCTCTTTCTGAAACTTTAGTATTCTCTCTCTCTCCTCTCTTTCTGAAACTTTAGTATTCTCTCTCTGTCTCTTCCAGAAACTCTGGCATCTTTCTGCTCTCTTTCCCTGTCTCTCTCTCTCTCTCTCTCTCTCTCTTCCAGAAAATCTGGTATCTTTCTCTCTCTCTCTCTCTCTCTCTCATTCTGTAGTATCCTCTCTCTCTCTCTCTCTCTCTGTCTCTGTCTGTCTTTCTCTCTCTCTCCCTGTCTCTCTCTCTCTCGCTTTCTGAAACTCTAGTATTCCCTCTCTCTTCCTTTCTTTCTGAAACTCTAGTTTTCTCACTCTCTCTCTTTCTCTGAAGCTAGAGAGCAGAACATTTAATCACAAAATTCACAACAAATTTTCATCGTTATACAGTAAAAACTTATATGAAAATCTGTATTTATTTCAATACTTTCAAAAATAAATACCTTAATTATCTACGATCTTGGAAATTTAAAATAGAAAAGTCTGTTTTAATTATTTACGATATATCTTGGAAATTTAAAATAGAAAAGTCTGTTTTAATTATTTACGATATATCTTGGAAATTTAAAATAGAAAAGTCTGTTTTAATTATTTACGATATATCTTGGAAATTTGAAATAGAAAAGTCTGTTTTAATTATTTACGATATATCTTGGAAATTTAAAATAGAAAAGTCTGTTTTAATTATTTACGATATATCTTGGAAATTTAAAATAGAAAAGTCTGTTTTAATTATTTACGATATATCTTGGAAATTTAAAATAGAAAAAGTCTGTTTTAATTATTTACGATATATCTTGGAAATTTAAAATAGAAAAAGTCTGTTTTAATTATTTACGATATATCTTGGAAATTTAAAATAGAAAAAGTCTGTTTTAATTATTTACGATATATCTTGGAAATTTAAAATAGAAAAGTCTGTTTTAATTATTTACGATATATCTTGGAAATTTAAAATAGAAAAGTCTGTTTTAGTGTGTTAGCGATCGCGCCAGTCGCCCTTCCCTGGACCCGCTGTGCTTGGGTGAGCATACTTGTAGAACGATAAAAGTACCTTGTTGAATCCATGCCACATTAAATTGAGGGTGTTGTGAAGCCCAAAGGCGGCCCAACACCTTATTAAGTAGTTGTTCCTAATAATTTTCGTCTTCAATGTATGTGATATATTTATACATATATAATACATTTTTGTACCGAAAATTCGAACTCATGGCAAAACATTGGCATGTCACTATTTTGCTTACTACATTTTGGAACATCCTAGGTTTATGTATGTAAAAACAGGAAACATCTAAAAAAAGGTAAATTAATACGAGATGAGTAAACAGTTTTCCTTAGGACGAAGTTTACTGAACTAATAAGTGCGAATTAATGGAAGATAATTAAGTGAACTGATTTGTGGAGGCTACACTGATTCAGATTCATTTCTTTGATGACTATTTTCTTTTAATTTTTTCTGAGACACCAGGAAATGAGTAGACTGTTTTCTTATCACAAAGTCGATTCAAAAACATATTTTTAACAACCATGAGACTTTTCTAAAGGGAATGTTTTCTTTTACATTTTGCTGCCAATTTATTTTTACTTTAGCTTGAAACTCAGAAAATGCTCTATTGAAAGATACGCCAGTGAATTTTTCTTCCTGTAAAAGAACCACGAAACAATGAAGAAAAGAACTGACAACTTAATTAATTACTTTCCCATTTTTATAAATGTACTGAGGGGAAAAGGATAATGATCCAATTTCAGTTTGAAGTTCTTGAAAGGAAAAACTTTTCTTTTAAATGAATTCTTAATACAATAAAACGAATTCCCATCCCAGTTGGAAAAAAAGAAAGGTTTGTATTTATTATTTTCTTTTTTAGGAAGTGGAAAACCCTTAAAACAATTTGGGCAAGATTTCACGAGATATTTTTAAAGCAACCTAATGCAGCTGTTAATTACTTAAACTGTCTAACAGCCTAACTAAAGTGTATACTTACGTAAATGCAGAGACTCTTCTTCCTCTGAGACACTCTTAAAAGAAACTTTGGTGGGCATGCAATTTATGAAAATTCCCAGTGTTAAAACGGGAAACTGTTTAGAAGTAGTCTAGAATTATAACACTCCATGGCCTCCTAATGGGAGGCGTAAGGCACACTTTGAGGTTTTTTTTATTAGGAGTTTAACGATTACCGTGAGCAACTCGATGGGCTATAAGCAGTCGTCCATCCCTAATTAACGGCCACTTGTTCCAGTGAAAGGGGAATGCCAGTGACATAAGACAATCACAACATCCATGCCTCATCAGGACTCGAACCCAGACTCATCTCGGACAAGAGGACTAAAGCCAGGACTTCGACCACTGAGCCACCGTGGCGGCGAAGCAGTTTATACCTCGTGCAAATATTGAGGTCCACGCTTATTGACTAACCTTTCTGCACACTTGGGAATGAATGGCTGACTGCAAATCACAAGAAACAAAATTAGTGTTGGGGACACTAAATACACAGCGTACTCATTAAATCGCGATCAGGGCAGCAGATGGCCTAGTGGTCAGCATACGTGGCTGCCACAGAAGAACCTCAGGTTCGAACGCTCGAACCACTAAATATCCGCCGTACGTCGGATGGGCACGTTATGCCTTCTGACCCCGGGTAGCAGTACCCCGGTTTTAAATAAGGGCGCCTTCCTCCCCTTTTCTACGTCGCTTCCGTGTCCCTTTCCTATCGGACACTCTAACCCAAATCTCCTAGCTTCCTATTTCTAAGGGTTGTTTAAAACCTAGGGTCAAACACTATCTTCTTAAAATCCTCTACTCATGACCTCTCTCTCAAATTACGACCAACATTATGCAAAGTCAGTTAAATTAGGGCTACCACCACGACGAAATAAGGAGCAAGGCGTAGGCTGTTAGATAAAGGAGGGCTCAGTTTAAGGTAAATTTACGAACATGAAGGGTAAAACCAAGGATTTTTTGCAGTTTCCGAATGGCCAAATTGTAAGTGCACGAAAGGTTGTTGATCCGTTTCGGAAACGACGACACTTGTGAATTGTTCGAGGCTGTCCTTGATTAAAAGTGTCCCAGGATTGGTACCTGAAAAGCGAAACAACCAACTTGTGACGCAGCGATAATGGATTCCAAAGGTGAACATCGGATGCATCGCCTTGGGCAGTGCAATCTCCGCAGCGCAGTTTCACAATTGACGGCCTAATACATTATGGATCCACTAGAAACAATATCTTGCGTGATTATGCCCACGCTGTTACGGGTGGTCTACATATGCAAACGCTCTTACTCCACCCTCTCCTAACAACAGTGCATGGACTCAAAACACTTTCCTTATGATAAAAATATGTGGATTGGACAATAGAAGACTGAAAGCAGATATACTGGTCCGGTGAATCTCCACATGATCGCCATTCTATCGGTTTTGGAGTCTTTATTTGACATCAGCACCATGATTCTGTGGATCGCTCATGAAGGTCGTCAACTATCCAAGCCAGTGGGGGAGGTTGTACGATATGGAGCATGATCAGCTGGCATGAACCGGATCCCCTAATGTGCGTGGACCAGATGTAGGGCGCTGGCGACGACCATGGACTCCTTGCGGATCATGTATACCCACTCACTCAAAGAGGATAGGGTTCTTCTAGGACAATACTGCCCCCTTTCAGTATTATTGAGCTGGAATGGTTCGACGAATACAGTGCTGATATGAGACTTCGAATGTTCCCCAAACTCACCTGATCTCAATCTAATTCATCATCTAAGAGTGGGATGCTGTAAAATGCCAGAACATCCCACCATATACCTTAACTGTGGCTCTCAGTACAAACATTTTTTTGTTTTTTTTTGATTGAAGGTTTAAGGACCACCGTGAGCAACTCGATGGTTTATAATCAGTCGCCCATCCCTAATTTACGGTCATTGGTTCCAGGGTAGGGAGAGAGCCAGTGCCTTAAGACAAATACAACATCCGTCCCTCACCGGGACTTGAAGCCGGATTCTTCTCGGACGAACGGTCATAACCCAGCGCTTTGACCACTGCGCCACCTTGGCGGCTAACAGCTTGGATGCAGATCCCACCACAGACTCCTCTGGAAACCGATGCAAGTCAGTGTGTAATTCGTCCTCTGGTCCAAAGAAGGGTCAGCGAAGTATTAGATAATTGTTCACAAATCAGTGAGCACTCAGTACATGTGTGTGGGTAAAGTCTGGGTGTGTTTGAAGACGTGTCAGAAAGTAATGAGACAGTTTTTACAAGGGTAAATATGCATGCCGTTGTTTAAAAATGAAGGGCACTTAAAGCAATTTCAGCCGCTCTAGTAGCTTAGTGTTCCGAGGATCTACATAGCTTCTAATCATTTGTTCTAGATACGTTCGAGTTCGAGTTCAAGATGAGGCATTAATTATATGTTTACCTCATGTCACTGGATCTGTCTCTTCTCTGGAAGCAATGGCTCTAATTTAGGAATATGCGACTTCTCATAGCCCTCCATGGTGGTCACTAATCTACGAAAGTAAAAATAACTATAAAGTAGTTTAAACGAAGTCTTACAAGATTTTAATAAAGAAAACTCACATTTACATCTGACGGGTCTGCAATGTTTAAGGTAAATCCCAAAATTGAACAATAGCGATCCTCGTGGAAGTCTCCAAGTTTATCTCCTGGCAAGAAAGGGAAGTTATGAGAAGTGCTGGAAGCAGTTTCCCCGTCCCTAATTTGGGGTCACTGGTTCCGCAAAGGGAGAAAACCACTCATACCTCACTGTAAATTGGAACTTGGACCACCCGGCAGATATTTACGCTATAGACTAGCTGTCCCACCGGGTCGGCCAAAAAGCATGCATTTATTAGAATTTGGTATCGCAAATTACACTGCTGGCCACCAAAAATGCAACACAAAGAATGAAGCAACCGATTGGCCTGAAATTCGCAGCATGCGTCGCCCACGAGAGGACATGCAAACGATTAGCATTGCAGGGCATATGCAAATCATGGGCGCTCGACACGCCACCAAGAAGCACTATAAGAAAGGTGCACAGAAGGCGGGGTGTAAGTAGTGGAACTGTGTTGTGCTGCCGGACCTGTGCGTGCGAAGCTTCCTGATGCCTCGTCGCAGAATACGGCAGTCATTCCAGCACGTTTCGGAGTTCGACAGAGGACGAACAATGGCTTATCGCGACAGCGGTTTATCGTACCGAGACACAGGCGCCAGTGTGGGACGACATCCAGCCACAGTGAGGTGAGTATGGATTCGGTGGGTGCAGAAGGGACGGACGGACGGACGTGAGCGATTGCCGCAGCCACGGCACACCTCCGAACGAGAGTCCCGGCATGTTGTGCGGCGGGCTTTGACGGCTCTCACCGCCATATCACGAACGTTAGCGCAGGAATTAGGGTGTGTTGCACAACAACCTGTGTCAGCACGTACCGTTCGACGCTTTCTGCAAGAGTGGGGACTTGTCGCACGGCGCCCATTGCTCCGATTACCATTGACGTTACACCACCGGGGAGTGCGGCGGCAGTGGGACGTTAAACGCCACACCTGGATTACGGAATGGCACGACATTGTCTTCTCCGACGAATCCCGCTTCTGCCTGCAACGCCACGATGGTCGGATCCGCGTGGGGCAGCACCGCGGCGAGAGACTGTATGGCGCCTGCATTATGCAACGCCATATCGGTCCGTCACCTGGCGTTATGGTTTGGGGCGCAATTGTATATGACACTCGCACGACTCTGGTACGCATCGCCGGTACACTCAATAGCCACCGCTACAACTCCGACGTTTTGGAGCCCGTAGTCCTCCCTTACCTGCAGGACCTGCCAGCAACCTCGTTTCAACAGGACAATCATCGCCCGCACATGGCACGCATCGGGCAACAATCTTCACAGCCCACCAGGTGTCACTGATGCCGTGGCCCGCCTTTTCTCCCGATATTTCGCCCATCGAACACGTCTGGTGGCTGATCGGCAACAGAGTGGCCCGGCAAGCACCACCTGCGGCTACGCCTGATGAACTGTGGGAACGTGTGGAAGCAGCCTGGACCGACATACCCCAAGTCCACATCCAAAGCCTCTTTCGTTCGGTGCCGCGGCGTATAGCGGCCGTTATTGCCAGCCATGGGGGCCACACAAACTATTGATGTCTGCGTGCTTCGCAAGTCGCACGGGCCTGTAAGCTCAATCGTTTCATCTTTGTATTTGTTGTTATGTGTCCAGTAAATCTGGCTTTGCTATCTCGTGTCCTTCTTGGAGTTGCATTTTCGGTGGCCAGCAGTGTAGAACAGCACATATTCCATATTACCTTAGTTTTAAGCGGAATGATGCTGCACTTTAAAAAAAGGTCAGCAAACAAAAATCAGCAAGCTGCAACTGCATTACAGTAATGCACATCTACATATTTCACAATCCGTAACGCACAGCTACGGTTGCCGAGTGATGTGAGTCGTTGGCTTCCGGTCATTCGCCCGAAATGGGCCAGGATTCGGGACAGGACGAGGCATTGTTTATCAACTGGCTCTAGCTCTATTCCTTTCCTGGAACCAGTCGCCCTAAATTAGATGGGTGACTACTTATATCCCTTTCAGCAGCTCGTGGTGGTTAATAAAACCTAAAACAAACAAACAAAAAGAAACGAGTTAGTAACCTGGACCGACATACCGCAATACATTGATTATGAAACGCTTTCCAACATACCAGAAATCATTACTAAAGTTATTTCTCACGTTAGGAGGATAATGGCTGTGAAATAAATCTCACTCCTGTGTCCTGACCTTTGACCCAATTTCGATGATATTAAACAGAATTGGTTCAGTATACCTCCGGAACAACATACTAAAGTTTTGTCGCAACAGAAACATTTTTAGTCAAGTTATGAGGCCAATGGAAGTGGAATACATTTGGCTCCTGTGTCCTGACATTTGACCCCATTTCGATGATATTCTACAGAACCGTTTCGGTGTACCTCCGAAACAACATATTAAAGTTATGTCGCAGTAAGAGCACTTTTACGTAAGTTATGACGCATAAGGGCAATAGAATGGATTCCGCTCCTATGTGGTGACCTTTGACACCATTTCGTCCATTTTCAATACGGCTCGTCTCCAGGCTGTGCCCTACCACATACTGAAATATCATCGAAATCGAACCATGTTTATGTAAGTTATGACGCATAAGGGCAATGGAATGGATCCCGCTCCTATGTCGTGACCTTTGACCCCATTTCGTCCATTTTCAACAGGGTTCGTCCCCAGGTGGTCCCCTACCGCATACTAAAATTTCATCGAAAGCGAACGATTTTTACGGGAGTTGTCCTGCGGACGGACAGACCGATAAAGCTGGTGCATATACGTGTCTTCAACGTACGGTTGAAAAGCGTGAAAAAGCTTGTAACGAGCTTTAAAGCAGAAGAAAAACATTCGCTTAAGACTTGAATTTCATCTGTTCTTCTGAGCTGTGTGCACGTTACATCCGTAGGGGTTCAGTTACTCTACAACTAGACAAAGAGATTATTACCAGCACCTACAGAGGAAGGCTGCAAAAAACTTAGGGATTAACGCCACTAATTAAAGATTACTTTTTCAACTACTCCCGATTAACGCCTCGTGTCGTATGAAAGAACTTGCGAAGGATGCGTGTGAATTAATGCAACAATCCTTCGGTGAAGAGTGTATATAACGTGTTAGTGCATAAGTGGTATCATCCATTATCAGATGCGAGAGACGCTATCAAGCCCAAGATGAGTCTGGTCGCCATTCCACTTCTCGTAACGACGTAGTGCGGAACCATAGTATACACAAAAGAAAATTATGAGGAACACATACCGAAAAACCCCTTAGGTTTTTTATCAAAATAGCCGCAATCTCATATGACATATAATCAATGAGAGCTACACGTATATCAGCCAAGGCGATATGATGGCGAATACGTATATATACACTGAAGAGCAATTGAATTAGAGATACCTGTCTAGTAATGTGTAGCACCACCTTTCGCCTGACGACGGCGGCGATTCGTCTCGGCATGGACTCGACAAGACACCGGAAGCGTTGGGAAGCCATACGGATCCACGACCCCTGAACAAGCTCCCACAGTTCACAAAGATTTGATGGAGGGTAGACAGAGCCTCAAACATCTCTCTCGATGGCATCCCAGATGTGTTCGATGGGATTGAGGTCAGGTGACCTAGCTTGCCAAGGAAGCTAGGTCACGTCGGTGGAGTGTTTATCCAAACATTCGGATACAATTCGGGAGCGATAGCATGGTGCATTTGTCTCGTTGCAGGATTAGGTCCCCTGTGGGATGTTGAAGGCGCACAAACGGGAGCAAATTTTCCCCAAGGATATACCGGTAAAGTTGAACTATGAGGATCGATGTCACACGTACCAGGGGTCCCATTTCAGTCCACGTAAACAGTCCCCATACGAGAATGCCCCTCCCACCAGCTTGAAGAGTACCATGCTGGCAAGAAGGATCCATCGCTTCATCTGATTTGCGCCGTACTCGTATCCTGCCATCCGCATGTACCAACGTGAATCTCGACTCATCAGTCCAGGCAACATTTTTCCACGTGTCTAGGGTCCGGTGGCGGTGTTCCCGCGGCCATGCTAATCTTTGCACCGTGTGATGTGCGGTCAGCAGCGGTACCCTCGTGGGACGATGGCTTCTGTACCCCATAGCGAGGAGATGGTTCTGGATGGTGTGGCTGCTTACACGTTTTTGTGCACCAGCGTTAAATTGCCGAGTGATTTCTTGCACTGTGGCCCGCCTATCCGCTGTTACAATGCGAGCTAGCCGACGATGGCCCATCTTATCCACACGCTGTTGTCCACGGCAGTTGGTCCTTGCAGGGATGGTTTTACTGGATTCGATGTACTCAAGTGCACCCGTGAAACAGTGGCTCGGGAAAATTCTAGTGCCTGCCGGACGTCCGAGATGGAGTGACCCATTTGTCGGGCCTCGACAATTTTCCCACTATCAAATGCGCTTAGATCCTTCGTCTTACCCATACTGCGTCCGACCCTTACTGATTCCCGTCGCATCGCTCCTTATGTTGTCGGATCGCTGCATACGTCATGTCGTTTCCGTTTACAGGGCCGCGCACAGCACCATACTCTAATTCAATTGTTCTTCAGTGTGTATATATATATATATGAAAAAGCCTTTGATTCGGTGAAACCATCAGCATTTACAATGGCTCTGAAAACCTGCGGTATTGAAGATGCATACATTAATATTAATAATAACATCTATGAAAATGCAAGTGCAAAGATTAGGCTGTTTGAAAATACAACACACGTAAAAATTGGAAAGGGAGTGAGACAAGGTGACACCATATCTCCGAAGCTCTTTAATGCCACATTGGAGGGTGTTTTTCAGTCACTGAGCTGGGAAAACAAGGGGATAAAGATTAATGGAGATTATCTAACCCACCTTCGTTTTGCTGATGACGTAGTCATTTTTGCAACTACCCCATCAGAGCTGCAGAGTATGATCCAGGAACTTGCTGACAAGAGTAAAGAAGTGGGATTAAAAATGAACTTTCAGAAGACAAAAGTGATGTTCAATGCTTTTGCAAGAAATGAAGATTTATCGATTGATGGAGAAAAGCTGGAGATAACAGACACGTACGTTTATCTTGGACAGCAGATATCAAGTGAGGGTCACATTGATGAAGAAATTAATCGGCGTACAAAACTTGCCTGGAGAGCTTTTGGAAGAAACAGCATAATTTTCAAGAGCAATATGCCATTATGTCTTAAAAGAAAAGTGTTTGATCAATGCATCCTTCCAGTGCTTACGTATGGTGCAGAGACGTGGACCTTAACTAAAAGAGACATACAAAGGCTGCAGACAACTCAAAGCAGCATGGAGAGGTGCATGCTTGGTGTAACCAGGAGAGATAAGGAGAGGAACTCGTGGATCCGAAAAATGACAAGAGTGGAAGACATCATGATCAGAGTTAAATCCCTGAAATGGCAATGGGCTGGACATACTGCCAGAAGGACAGACCATCGATGGACAGCCGAAATTTTAGATTTTATTCCAAGGGACAGGAAAAGACCCAGAAGAAGACCACATGGGAGATGGGTGGATGAAATTCGAAAGCATGCAGGGGTGACATGGAGGAGACTGGCACAAGACACACCGTTGTGGAGGAAACTTGGGGAGACCTTCGTCCAGCAGTGGATTGATAATGGTTGACAATGATGATGATGATGATATATATATACTGTACAATGTGCAAAGGAAAGTCCCTTTAGCCTTGAATAACTTGCGAACGGAGATAGGTACAATTTTGCAAATGAGATAGCGGTATAGTAAAGCGACTAAGCCCGATAGAATGCAACTGATAGCAGCGCCCCTAGGGGCGAAATGCGGAAGTTAGCCTTTGAAAATCGAAAAGGAAAAAAGATAGATTAAAATTTCCAAACATGAAGTTGTAGTGCATCAATTAATTAGTACAAAACGGCATTTGTTTTACACGAATAAGATACATTGTCACCTGAATACCCTAAAATGTCCGAAATCGATGTGCGACGATTCGAATCTGCATATTTACATTTCGCAAATGTAGCCGTATGCAAATGCAGAGTATGACGTAGTACCGTACCTACAATATAAAAACTAGTAGCAGGATGTACCCTGATCAGAAGTTTAGGTCTCCGTACGCTGTGTGAGAACGGCGAGTTTGGATTTCTGGGGTTACGTAAAAAATCAGGTGTATGCAACAGCGCCTACAAGTCTGCCGGATCTACTTCGTCGTGTTACAGATGCTTGCAATAGTGTGACACCTTGCATGCTGAGGAATGTGCATGCAGAGTTACTTTCACGAATACAAATGTGTATCGCGGGCAATGGCGAACTCTTCGAACATACTCGACATTAACTTTTTGAGCGCCAGTTTCCCTTTTTTGTTTGTGTTTTGTCTGACTTCATCAAACTGTATTGACATAAGTACGCATTTATGCCATAAATTGTTTGTGTTTGCTCATACCTAAGCATCTTCCCTTCAAACATTCACACAAAAGGTCGCGCATCGATTTCGGACATTTTAGGGTATTCAGGCGACAATTTATCTTTTCCGTGTGAAACAGATATCGTTTTGTACTAATTAATTGATGCTCTATAACTTCGTAATGGGAAATGTTGCTCTGTCTCTATTAGTTTTTAATTTGCAATGGCTAACTTCTGCATTTCGCCACTAAGGGCGCTGCTATTGGTTGCATTCGATCGGGCGCAGTCGCTTTACTTAACCGTTATTTCACTTGCATAACTGTACCTCTTTCCGTTTGCAAGTTATTCCAGGCTAAAGGGACTTTCTTATGCACCCTGTATATATATACACTGAAGTGAAAGAAAAACTGGTATACCAGTCCAATACTTGGGAGGTCCCCCACGGGACCGCCGGAATTCAGAAATACGACGGGAATTGGACTCCAGTAGCTTCTGGAAATATGCTGTAGGCAATGCACACCATACTTCCAGCAGAGCGTTCCACAATTCGGGTGTATTTCGAGGTCTCGGATTCCTGTGTTCGATAGCGGTTTACGTGGCATCCTAAATGTGTTCTATCACGTTCAGATCTGGGGACTTGGAAGGGAATGGCAGCACCCCAATTTCACATGAATGCTCCTCTGACCATAGTGTGGCGTCCCGATACTTCTGTGGAGGTGCATTGTCTTGTTGGAACAGGCCCAACCCTTCAGCATGAATGCAGGGCATGAACAGGTGTACCTCGTCAGAAAGGCTGCGCACACAGCGTTGGCCACTTATAGACGTTTGTAGACGTACCTGGGGTCCCAGTGAAATCCAGCTAAACACACCCCATACCATTACGAGCCCCCCACCGGCCGGTACAGTTCCCTGTTGACAGGCGAGACCATGACTTCATGTGGTGTGAGCCACACACGAATCCTTCCATTTGCCCGATACTGTTGGAAACGCGACTACTCTGACCAGGCTACTTATTTCTAGTCATTAAGTGTCCTGTGACGGTGTTGTCGTGTCCAAGGGAGGCGCATAGCTCTGTGTCGTGCACCCATCAAAGGGACTGAAGTTGGGCGTCGGCTCCCAAAGCCCATATCGAGCAGGTACGTTGCACAGTCCGGACGCAGATACTCGCTGAGGCTCCAGCACTCAATTCCGATTATACCTGCCAGAGTGTTGCACGCCTTTCGCGTGAAACGTTTTCTGACAGCCGACGATTGTCACGTTCCCCCAATGTCTTTTTACGGCCACACTGGTATCGTAGGTTGGAAGTCTTGCTGGGATTCTTGTAGTCATGGTACACCCTTGCAACGGTCGTACGTGAAAATCCGAACTTCGTTTCTACCTCCGAAATACAATGTACTATGGCCCATCTCACGAGCGCCAACTATGACACCGCGTTGAAAATCGCTTAAATCGTTATTACTTGTCATTCTCATGCCGAAAGCATCTCTGACAGCTGACAAGGATGTCTATCGCTTTATATACGCACTGGAGGACGCAACCGAGTACGCGCATAGGCGTCGTTGTTATGTATTTTGCATAAGCTCGTCTGTATGAGTTTTTCTGGCACTTCAGCGTGTATCTGGGGCAAATATTCGGGGTGTGCTAGATGTGCACAAAAATTGCATTCGGGGTGAGCTAGGTATCCACAAAAATTGCTATTTTGACTCTGTGTGCAACCACACAGAGTCGCAATTTAACCTATATTATCTTTATTATTTTTTCGGATTTGTTTCTAATAAAACCCGCCAGAGTTCATCCTAAGGCTTCGAGTGGTGATTAAAATTAGTTTCCCCACATAATATTTTCATTAAGAAGAAAAGGTTTGTTAAGTAAGTACACCGCATTCGCGCTAGAATCCTGGGGTGTGCTGTTTCGCGAGCGCACATCCGACGACCTTAAAACTGCTGTGGCACAAGCGCTTCCCAGACGGCGCTGAAGGTCACGTTCTTTATTCCCTGTGGTTCCAAACGTAACAGCGGAACTCTCAAGGTGTGATACCCAAAATGAGCACCGCTTGAGTCCCACGGAGCAGAGCAACCAGTTGCTATTGTATTGTTGTTGTTTTTTGTTTTGTTTTTTTTTGTATTTCCAATAAGGCTCGCTGAAGTTTGTCCGCTAAGTTTAATTCCATTATTCTCATATGCAATATTTTCGTTAAGACGAGAAGGTTCGTTTCTTCGTGCAGTAAACAAAACGTAGTAAATAATATTTGCAGCTGCAGGAGTGCTATTTTACCAGCGGACACCCTAATTAGTTAAAGCAACTCTAATTCAAAGCACTCCAGATGGCGCTACATGTCTTCTTTTATTTCCTCGTGGATCCAACGCAAAGGTTTAAATTCCCAGAGTATGCGCTCTTAAAAAAGCCCCACTGGTTGTACTTGTTTGCGCCCGGAATAGCGTGGATATATGGACATAATTCCCTATAAAGGTTTACAATTCTTGACGAAAAAAGGAACTAATTTCAGAGTGTCAAAAAATTACCATCTCAATAAAATTATCAGCATTTTTAAAGCTGATCTTATAAAATTTGTGCTTAAGCTTTCCACCAAGTATCACCTACCTTGTCAAGCATTTTACCTTGGATGTGGTCCGTTTTCCATAATACACTGCTGGACAAATGCTAATTACGGGTCATAAACGGCTATATAGCGCATAAAAAAGTAAGTGTGGTTGGATGCCAAGTGAAATAAAATAATATCAGAATGCCAGGACATTACAAGAAAGACAATTTATTGTGCTCTGAAATCCAGAAGGCTTTGGAACGTGTTCAAGGGACAAACAGGCCATTTTGTGCAGAATACGTAAACGTGAAAAAATGCAATTACCGTCCGCAGGAGTTCCGGCGTAAGATGTCAATACGGTATATGGCCACCATGGAGGGCGATGCAAGATTCCACACGTCGTGTCATGCTTTGCACAACATTATCAAGCAGCTGTTGGGGTAATTTATCCCATTCTTCTGTCAGTGCACGGATGAGGGTGTCATTGTTTATTGGAGGGCATTGGCGACCAGCAAGACTCCTCCCCAAAGCATCCCACACATTTTCAATGGGATTCAGATCTGGAGAATGTGCTGGCCATACGAGGCGTTGAATATCCTCGCTCTCAAGACGCTCCTAGACAGCGACTGTTCGATGAGATGTTGCGTTGTCGTCCATGAAAATGAATCTATCACTGACAGCACCACGCAACATGCGAACATGAGGTAGCAAAACATCATTAATGTATCGTTGGCCAGACATAGTCCCAGTTGGAAGCACATAGAGGGACGTACGGCTATTTGTCATGATGTCAGCCCATACCATCACACTACATGTCGGATATCGGTCCCTTTCCTGTATGTTTGCTGGACAATATGCAGTACCACTATCACGCCAGATCAGTTGTCTTCGACAATCAGACAATAGACTGTATCTACTCTCATCTGAGAAGAGGATAGCAGACCAGTCGTTATCAGCCCAATTGCTTTAGTTAATTATTGTCTTTAATTTATTCTCGTTTTTGTGTTGTCAGAAGTTGTGGAGTAGGGGGTTTTAGAATCAAGTTTTCTTTCAAAAATCTGAGTTTTAAATAATTAATATTTCCATTTTTAATTGCAATGTAAAAATTTGGAATACTTTTGCATTGCTATTCAGGTTTAAATTCTCTCTCAGGAGAACTTGCCATTTCGTTATAGCTGAACATTATTTCTAATTATTATGTCACTCTCACAACTTGAGTTCTCTTTAATCTTCTTCTTTCTGTTTAATAGTTACAGATGAAGAGCATGGGTCGGGCCATGAAAGTTATGGATGCAAGCTAAATTGTTAACTAAAGCTAGGTCATACAACTCTGCGGAGGTCATGACATATATAAATTTTTTAAAACAATTTTTGGTGGGCTTACTACTTGCATCTATGGCTTTGCAGAAACCCATTTCCAACTAGGTCTTTGTGGAAGTGAGAAAATGCAGAGTTTTTGCTGGTCCTTGATAAAGCCAAGGCTCAGTATTCTCGACACTTTCTACATTCAGTTGTTTTATTTTATTTTTTATCTTTTCTCCTTTTACTCACACCGGTAGATACATAACCTTTTCTATGTTGTACTTGGTATGAGTCAAAAATATAT
The DNA here is from genome assembly GCA_039090855.1 of Macrothele yani. Classification (NCBI taxonomy): domain Eukaryota; kingdom Metazoa; phylum Arthropoda; class Arachnida; order Araneae; family Macrothelidae; genus Macrothele; species Macrothele yani. The sequence continues at coordinate 59,420,776 of CM076998.1, read as the reverse complement.
ATATATTTTTGCTTAGGTCTCTTCTTAATAGAATATATATATATATATATATATATAGAGAGAGAGAGAGAGAGAAAGGTCCTGCAGACGACGTGGTTGTTGGACGGCACGTTGAACCTGTAGATCCGAATGGTCCCACAAGTGTTCTATGGGATTGAGGTCGGACGATTTTGCCGGCCAAGGAAGAACGGACACATCGCTGTCGTGTTCCTGGAACCAGTCACGTACCTCCTTAGCGACATGAAAGTGCGCATTGCCCTGTTGGTAGACACCATCACCACCAGGGTAAACGTCCAACATAAAGGAATACATGCGGTTAGCGAGAGCGAGGATAGACAGGTAGCCTTTTCCGTTCAGGGACCCATCCAGTGGTACCAGGCCATACCAGGAAAACATCCTCCCAGACATGCACACTGCCACATCCGGCATCTACTTGACCGGCAAACGTGTCCAGGTGTTAGTTCTCTTGTGCCTGACACCGTATCCCCCACCGCCCTTCACTTCTATGGAGTAGAAACCTCGATTAGTCGGATAAGGCAATCTTTTTCCACTCTTCCACTGTCCAATGACGGTAATCCAATGCGAACTGCAGGCGTCATTGCCGATGGACCTGGGCTAACATGGGCGCCTTGACGCAATGTCGACTCCAGAGACCCATTCGCCACAGGGTTCGCTCTACTGTTATCGCGGACATGTACCTGGGTGGCCCAGCGTTCATTGGCGTAGTCAATTGCTGCACCGTTGAGCGTCAATTTACCTTTACCAGTTGACGGAGGCGACGTTCTCCTCTGGGGTCGATGGCCTTTGGCGCTCTACAGTTATGACGTCGGGAGGTAATTGGTGTGCCAGCGGTCTATGCTTGGTATATCCTTACTACAGCACCTCGCGAACAACCCACGAAATCTACTGTTTCTGAGATGCTTCCAAACTTGGCGTGGTAGCAGATGAACATTTCTTTTTCAACGCACTGTGGCTCATCTGTCCTGGCCGGCCGATTATATCTCCGTGTGGTCGACCTTGTCACATGCATTCTATGACACACCTGGGCGGGTACACTGTGATTCTGGGTGTGGTCATATTATTCAATATATAATATATTTATATATTTATTCATATATACAGTATATCGCGAATTGTAAATATATATATATATAAGAGAGAGAGAGAGAGAGAGAGAGAGAGAGAGAGAGAGAGAGACCACACTGGAAATAGGAGTGATTGAGAGTTGACATGGGCATCTCCCTCGCACAGTGGAACAGAAACAAGCCGAAACGCAGGAGATAAATAGAAGGACAGCAGGGCTTTCCGAATTCCCAACACTGTATCGTAATCAACGAACATGGGTAAACGTGGTGATGATCTGAGAGATTTAAATCGTTGATGCATTGTCGACGCAAGACAGATGAGTCACTCTATCGCCCAAGTTGTAAGAACCCCAGTGTTGAGGTAACCATATGAAGGTTGTACCGCGTGTAGGCTATAACATGGACGGACGTTGCAACGCCCAGAGAGCAAAAGGTGTCCGACCACACGCTATGGATAACCGGGGTAAAGGTAGACTGTCCAGGCTCATACAGACCGATCGCTGGACAACGGCAGCGCAAATCACATTCAGGTAAAATGTCGGACGCCCAAGCAGTGTCAGTGAGTGTCCAAGCAGTGTCAGGTGTGTCATAGAATCTAGCTTTATACCCTGGGCTACGCCTGCCAACTCGCTACTTGTGTGCCGCATGAGAAATTACGCCTCGCCTCGTGCCGAGTACATAAGAACTGGACCCCTGCGGAATGACTCCACGTCGTGTGGTCTGATGAATCCCGTTTTAGCTATTCTGAGTTGATCGGAAGATGCGGGTGTGGCGTCGACTGCACCAGGCCATGGCCCCGTCGTGCCAGGTCGGTTCTGTTCAAGACGGTGGTGGCTCTGTGATGGTTTGGGGAACCTTCTCATGGGACACATTCTGTCCCTTAGTGAGACTGGAGAGGTCGCTAACAGCTGCATGCTGACAGCATGAGCTGGCTAATAAGCTACACACTTTTATGGCCTTTGGGCAACCTGTGGCCGATGGTCTGCTCCAGCAGCGAATTGCGCCACCACACTGGGCCGCAACAACTCGGGCATGGCTTGAAGAACGCTCGTCTGAGTTTAGAACCATCCAGTGGCCCCCAAATTCTCCGGATTAAAACCCTATGGAAGCTGTCTGAGATGCAATGGAGCAGAAAATCAAATACGTGGATCTTGGATTGACATCTCGGACGAAGTTTAGCTGTGACAGGCATGGCTGGCATTTCCTCCGGAAACTCTCCGGCATTTGGTGGAGTCGTTACCTCCGTGTCTACAGGCTTTGCTCGTACGTGTGGTATTTTTAAAGATATTTTAACACTTCTCGGCATATTTCGTGTGTTCTATGTCAGGTATCTCTGGCCTCATGCGAATTGCACATCTCAACGTGAGCTGCTACACCATATAACAATTTTCATTGTGAGCTCTGTACTGCAAATATGGTACGCACACCAGCCAGTGCATTAAAAACCTTCATGCAGATGTTCATAAACGTCACTTACGCAGCTCATGTGCAAAATACATGGTGACGTTTGTCACCAAGTGGTTTAGGCGACTCTTTTAGACTGCTACCCCTCAGTAGTGTTGACCACAATGGGAAAAATTCTTTCGGAGTTTGATAAAGGGCTTCTTGTGGGTGACTGTCCGGCTGGATTGACGATTTTGAAAACTGCAGAGCTGAATGGTTTTTCAAAACGTGAGATATCCCTGGTCATTAATCAATGGAAACATAACCCACATTTTTTTTTCTAAGAGGCGTAAATGCGGCGCGACGACAATCTGTCAGGAACGAGATCGCCGTCATCTGTGAAAGCTTGTACGGGAAAACAAGACTTCCTGTGTGCAGCAGGTGACCGAAACATTCGAAGAAAGCTCTTCCCGATCAACATCTCAAATAACTATGTGCAGAGAATCGAAGAGAATCTGTATTGGCAGTCAAATTGAAGAGAATCTGTATTGGCAGTCAAATTGAAGAGAATCTGTATTGGCAGTCACATGCCTGAAGAGAAGCTATATTGGTAGTCACATGAATCTGAGAATCTGTATTGGCAGTCATATGCCTGAAGAGAATCTGTGTGGCAGTCACATGCCTGAAGAGAATCTGTGTGGCAGTCACATGCCTGAAGATAATCTGTATTGGAGACAATCTGCAGTCAATTGAAGAGAATCTGTATTGGAAGTCACATGCCTGAAGAGAATCTGTATTGGAGAGAATATGCAGTAAATTGAAGAGAATCTGTATTGGCAGTCACATGCCTGAAGAGAATCTGTATTGGAGAGAATCTGCAGTCAATTGAAAAGAATCTGTATTGGAGAGAATCTACAGTCAATTGAAAAGAATCTGTATTGGAGAGAGTCTGCAGTCAATTGAAGATAATATGTATTGGAGAGAATCTGCAGTCAATTGAAGAGAATCTGTATTGGAGAGAATCTGCAGTCAATTGAAGATAATCTGTATTGGAGAGAATCTGCAGTCAATTGAAGAGAATCTGTATTGGCAGTCACATACCTGAAAAGAATCTGTATTGGAGAGAATCAGCAGTCAATTGAAGAGAGAATCTGTATTGGCAATCACATGCCTGAAGACCATCTGTATTCGCAATCACATGCCTGAGGAGCATCTGTATTGGAGAGAATCAGCAGTCAATTTAAGAGAATCTGTATTGGCAGTCACATGCTTGAAGGGTATCTGCAGTTAATTGAAGAGAATATGTATTGGCAGTCATATGCCTGAAGAGAATCTGTATTGGAGAGAATCTGAAGTCAACTGAAGAGAATTTGTATTGGCAGTCACATGCCTGAAGAGAATCTGTATTGAAGAGAATATGCAGTCAATTGAAGAGAATCTGTATTGGCAGTCACATGCCTGAAGAGGATCTGTATTGGAGAGAATCTGCAGTCAATTGAAGAGAATCTGTATTGGCAGTTACATGCCTGAAGAGAATATGTATTGGAGAGACAATTGAAGAGAATCTGTATTGGCAGTCACATGTCTGAAGAGAATATGTATTGGAGAGAATCTGCAGTCAATTGAAGAGAATCTGCATTGGCAGTCACATGCCTGAAGAGAATCTGTATTGGAGAGAATCTGCAGTCAATTGAAGAGAATATGTATTGGAGAGAATCCGCAGTCAATTGAAGAGAATATGTATTGGCAGTCACATGCCTGAAGAGAATTTGTATAGGAGAGAATCTGCAGTGAATTGAAGAGAATCTGTGTTGGCAGTCGCATTGCTGAAGAGAATCTGTATTGGCAGTCACATGCCTATACGGAAATCACTGATTTCTGCGAATAAGTGGAAAGTTTGTCCGCAGTAGTGTCAGGAACACCATGACTGGACACTGGAAAAATGTCATGTGGTCCGACGAGTCGCGGTGCACTTTGTTCGGTACCGTCCGTAGGCAGAGAGCCATGAAGCAATGGCCCACAGCTTGCCTTGTAAACACAACTCAAGGTTCTGGAGGTAGTGTCATAGTTTAGGACACGTTCTGCGAGTAGGGAACGGATTATTTGATATTGCTGGTTTGTCAGGTGTCCTCCAAGGATTATTCGAACATTATTGTAGATAAAGTTCATCCTGAAGCGTTGAATTTAAACCCAGTAGGTGACGGCGGGTTCAAGAACAACAATGCCGCTGCCTTTCGCGTAAGATGTGTTAGCAATGGTTCAGCAAGCATGACTGCGATTTCCACCATCTTCACTGGCCAACAGAACCCGGATCTCAACCCCATTGATTATTCGTGGGTCACGTCAGAAAAACATTTCGGGGAGCAAAGCCCTTTGCCGACAAATCTGTGCCAGTTAAAGGACTGTCTAGTGAACGTATGGTATGCTGTACACGTATTGTAAATGCACTCCAAGACTTTCTGTACTCTGTGACAAACCGCATACGTGCTGCAATAAAAAAGTGTCCAAGTATATTAATATATAAATTTTTATTTTCGGTATTGAATTAAAGTTTCTAATTAAATGGCCGATATGCTGAACGTTTCCTAGTTTCGTGATCTCTATAAAGCAACGAACATGCTGTGCTCAACATTGGAACCTTGAATGTTCAACGCACGTGAAAAACGTCGAGAAGAGCAGTAAATATCAACGACATAAACTTGGCTTACTCACGTTCCACGCTGGAATTAATTAATAAAAATCTATTGTTTAGTAGATCAAATTATTTTGCCGTGATGAATCTCCTTTTCCTATTTTTTGTTTATCTTATACCAATGTCCTCAAGAATTAATGATTTAGTACACACAAGAAATAAAAGTGACACTGAACAGGATGGCATTAGCTGACAAAAGAACAATTAAGGGAAAATTGAACTTGCGGAAGAGCTCTGGAACGGTGAATGGTAAGGTTAGAGGAAACTCAGAAGAAAAAGCGATCAATAAATATAGAAAGGAAAAGTGGATGAGAAAACACTGAAATTAATGAGGCCCCTTCAGACTTTGGCAGATAAACGCTAAGTTTAGAAAAAGCTCTTGAGAACAAAGAACGAACGTGTATGCACGCAACTGCATCTAAGAAACAGTACAAACGAAAACAAAGTAATCAAATTGTTTCCGAGTAGTTACGCGTTTTAATAAAAGGAAGCCAAAGCTGGAAGTGTTTTGTTTCTCTTTTGACAGAGCAGACTCTTGACTTCATCGTATAATTGCAAGTGTTGCTACTATTTCCCATGCTTCTATCGGATGTGTGCATAAGTTCTACCCGTTTCTGTATCCTACAAAGAAAGGAGAACACAACAAATAACGTACCTAGTATTTCACATAATTGCCATCATTCTGTATAACCTCTTGCCATCTGTCTACGAGCAGGTGAATCCCACGCCGGAAAAACTCCAGTGTTTTAGAGTCAAAAACGTCATGTAATGCAGTTTTCACATCGCCCACATCATCGGAGGTTTGGAGAGCGAAGGCGTTCTGTAATGATCGAAAAACGTAGTAGTCCATAGGTGCCAGGTCAGGGGAATACGGCGGGTGGGGTAACACCTTCCAACCAAAGTCCAGTAATTTTTTTTTCCGAGTGATTACAGCAGCATGAGGCCTGGCGTTATCATGATAAAGGATCACGCCTTTGCAATTGACGAGGGCTGGACGCTTCGACGTCAGTAGTTCTCTCAATCTGTCCAACTGTTGGCAGTAGACGTCAGCATTTATCGTTCGATAATGTGCCAACACCTCCCAGTGGATTATTCCCTGCACATCCCACCAAACACTCAACAAAACCTTTTTGAGATGCAGTACTGCTTTTGAGGTCGATGAAGCAGACTCAGCACCTCGACACACAGTCCGTCGACGCTTTACATTATGGTACAGTACCCATTTCTCATCACCCGTTACAATTCGTCCCCAAAACGGCTCATTTCTGTGATGAGAAAGGAAAGAAACACAGGTGCGGATTCTCTCCTCTCGTTGCTTTGCAGAAAGCTGGTGTGGAACCCAGTTACCAAACTTGGTGATGAACCCAAGCGCATGCACCCATCTTTTGACTGTTGTTCTGTGTACCGACAACATTTCCTCTAATTTCTAAACGGTTGGATGTGGGTCATTTGTTATGGCTTGGTCCACATCCTCGTCAGAAACCGCTGATGGACGTCCAGGACGCGGTTGACCTTTACAGTTTCTGTCTCCGTCCCGGAATTTTCGAAACCAACGGCGACATATGCTATAACCAACTTCATCCTCCCTATACAATTTACAGATGTTGCGGCAAGCCGCGATTGCAGTGCTGCCTTTATCGAACTCGTACAGTAAACAATGTCTAATGTGCTCTTTGTAGCATGCCATGTGACACCGTCCGTGATTTCCGTTACGAACGACTTACTCGGACAAACCTAGTGCCTCTATGTGCTCTACTGCTCCACGCTTTATTGGTCGAAAATTTGGCATCGCAACGTCATCTGTGACGCAACTACTCCGATCGCAATTGCCATCTGTTATAAAAACGGATCGAACTTTTCCACACACCCAATACAACATTTTGCAAGTGCTTAAGTATTTTGTGCTAGGTAGCGTAGCAGTAAGTTTGTGCTTAGTACCAAATGTATGTTCAAGATGGATTCGAAAATTCAATTCGGAAACAAATAAGTGACTGAATTGCCAAGTTTACACACACACACACACACACACACTTTTCAGCTGTTTTTCATGTAATATTTTCCCGCTGATAGGCTGAATTAGGAACAATGTCGCGCTTCTAATCGTCAAATAGAAATAGTTTGTGTTTAGTATATCTTAAAAACAAACAAAAAGGGCGTCATGATTATTAACACAGCAATCAGACATCTCTGAGCAGACTGTATTTACTGTTCTCACGTAATATCAGTCACATCAGAAAACTTGAAAATTTCATCACCCTGGAGTGAGAATCGAACCCGCATTTCCCGATTACCGTTCGAGCATGCTAACCGTTACACCATCGATGCTCTTAACACTCAGATAACACTGCACAATAATGGAAATGCTTCTGAATTGAAAGTGTGCAGTCATCTATCAATTTAAGGTACTGAACACGAATATCGCTATGAAAATTTTTTATTGGCTCTCGTTTCGGAGATATTGGAGTACTCTTCCGTAATGTAATGAATGCACTTAATAATGAGATTAAGAAGCTTATTATAATTTATAATATTAAGTAATAAATTAATTTATAATATTAAGTAATAAATTAATTTATAATATTAAGTAATAAATTAATTTATAATATTAAGTAATAAATTAATTTATTATTATTAATTATTATTATAATTATTTATTTATTGTATCTATTAAAATATTAATTAATATCTCATTTATTTATTACTAATATTAGTTATTAATATAACAATAAAAGTATGACTTCGCACAATACGTTAAATAAAATGAGAAACTCGCCGTTTATGTACGACATTTAATAAAATACGAAATATATTTACAGTTAAAATACCCCGCTAGCACTTTCGGGGTAACATTTACCCCATCATCAGGTGGAACAGAGGCAATGTAGTACTCCTTTATATAGTTGTGCAACGATGCATTATGGGTATAAGTCATCACACGTCGCATGGGTCGTGACCGTTGCCATTATAACAGCGTAAAGAGTACTATTTCACAAGTTATTAGTTTAAAATATCAGCACAGGGATTCGTTACAAATACAAAGTTATGATCAAATTTATATATTGTTGGAATTGTAAATATATATATTACTATAATTTAAAGTTCAGGTTAGTAATACGTTCTTTCCAAATTCGTGATATGTCCACAGGCAGCGAAAGTCCACTCGAATTCGAACGTCATAAACAGGTACCTTATTGACCTGAATAAATTCCTGTACATATATTCTCAAATTAAATAAATTAAATAAATTAATAAAATAAAGAAATTAATAAAAAAAAATCAATAAAATCAATCAATACAATCTCAAATTAATAAAATCATTACAATTTTATTTATTTTAATATTATAATACAACGACTTTAATATGTTTATGTATACATATATCTCTAATATGCAAGGGAATACATATCCATTACAAATAAACCTTAGCCAATTCAGCTTTTTCATTGTCATATTCGTGTTCAGCGCATCGAATTAATTCAGAATTTGCTACTTTTCAACTTCGTTCAAAATTGTTGTCCAGTGATAATCATTCCGATGCTCTTAACACTCAGATACTTGTGACTTTATCATCCTGGGTGGTGTAACGGTTAGCATACTCAAACGGTAATCGGGAGATGCGTGTTCGATTCCTGCTCCAGGCCGATGATTTAAAGTTTTCGGATGTGATTTATATTACGTGAAGAACAGTAATCACAGTTACTTCAGGGATGCCTCATTGCTGTGTTAATTATCCTGACGTATTATGAGAAGAATATTTATTTTGCACTATATAAAAAGGACGCGCTTGTATTGTCGTTAAGCCCATCCGTCTACGGACACCATATCTCTGCACATGTTAGTCTGATTTCAAACATTCCTTTTACGTCGGAAAACCTGAAATGTGGGAACAATGAATTAGGCCGTTTGGTCTTATTCCAATTTTCCCCGCTATGGGGCGTAAATGTAGATGGCATTGAATACAAAATATATCGAGTGATCATTGAATTATGACCACGGGATCTCCGAGAGGGGGCGATTAGGCGATCGATGTAGCTTATACACAGTCGAGTCGCATTATTGTGACCATCTCCTAATTTTGAGGTCAACAGCACGTAGCCAATGAAAGAAGGCACGTGGCATGAGCTGGCTTGGAGGCTATATAAGGTGTGTTGTAGGCATTCTGAAAACATATCACTCGTTGCTGTCATGGATAAAAGGAACGATTTATCAGATTTGCAAAAAGGGATGATTATCCGCTTTCGGGCCAAGGGTGGCAGTAATTCTGAAACTGCGTAGTTTAGGAACTATTCGCGTGCTGCTGTGATTAAAGTGTATTGTGATTGGAGAAATGGCGCCATTGCAAATAAGCGATATGGAAACTGCGGAGCACTGCGTGCCATTGTTGTGAGAAGTGAGCGTCGGCTTCGCAGGTGCCTGACGGCCGATCGAAACGCTGTAGTGGAGTAACTTATTGGCCGATCGAAACGCCATAGTGGAGTAACTTATTGGCCGATCGAAACGCTATAGTGGAGTAACTTATTGGCCGATCGAAACGCTATAGTGGAGTAACTTATTGGCCGATCGAAACGCTATAGTGGAGCAACTCATTCGCCGATCGAAACGCTATACTGGAGCAAATCATTGGCCGATCGAAACGCTATACTGGAGCAAATCATTGGCCGATCGAAACGCTATAGTAGAGTAACTTATTGGCCGATCGAAACGCTATAGTGGAGCAACTCATTGGCCGGTCGAAACGCTATAGTGGAGCAAATCATTGGCCGATCGAAACGCTATACTGGAGCAAATCATTGGCCGATCGAAACGCCATAGTAGAGTAACTTATTGGCCGATCGGAACGCTATAGTGGAGCAACTCATTGGCCGATCGAAAAGCTATAGTGGAGAAACTCGTTGGCCGAACGAAACGCTATAGTGGAGCAACTCATTGGCCGAATGAACCAGGGGACTACCGGAAGTGCGTCTAAAACGACAGTTCAGCGAACCCTGCTGCGTATGTGGCTCCGATGTAGACAGATGGTCAGTGCACTTATGCTAACGAAAGTGCTTTGGCAGTAAAGGCTTACATTTGCACTGCAGTGTCGGAATTGCACCTCCGCTGATTGCCAAAGGATTGCTTTCTTCGATGAGTCAGGTTTTCTGCTCGATCGGATGGACGTTGGCGTGCAAGGCGAGAAACATCGGAGAACAAACACTCTTCAACCATCGCTGGCAGAACACAAGTTGATGTGAACAGCGTTATGATCTGGAGAATATTTTCGGGGCATTCTCTGTGTCCACTCATACCGGTGTAAGGCACTATGGACCGAATTTGTTATGAATCCATCCTTGCATACCACGTATAGCCATACATGCTGATTGTCTTCCCTGCGGCGGATGGAATCTTCCAGCACAAAAATGCGGCGAGTCACACAGCTAGAAATGTCCGAGAGTGGTTGGAAGAGCACAATGAAGACTTCAAAGTACTTCTCTGGCCCCCTATTTCCCCAGACGTAAACCCAATTGCGCATCTGTGGGAACACCTCGATCGCGTTGTTCGCTTTATGAATCCTCCAGCAGATGTCAAATGCCCTACGGTCAGCATGAATCCACATACCTATGAAGACCTTCCAGCACCTTATTGAGTCACTCCCAGCCTGTCTAGCTCCTGTCCGCGCGGCAAACGGCGGTTACTCTGGATATATGCTGGTGGGTACAATACGCTGACTCGACCGTGTATAAGGTATGAGTATAGCATTAGGTAATAAAATTCAGAGCGTGATGAGTAAACGGAAAGATTTATCGGGTTTTTAAGAAAGGACACATTGTGTAGGAGATCGGAGAACGGGCGCCTCGACTTCCCAAACTGGTGGGTTGTTCGCGAGCCTCCGTAGTTAAAGTGTATCAGGACTGGCGTGAAAATTGTCAAAGAACGACCCGGAGGCAGAACTGCACAGGGCAGCGTAAGGTTAGTGAGAGAGGTGAGCGCCGGACACACTCACCTCTCGACTCGTACGGGCCAACAGGCGCAGCACGGTTCAACAGTTGACTACCCAATACAACAAAGGTCAAACCGGAATAGTATCTGTCATGACCATGCGTCTTACGCTCGCACGTATGAGCTGCTGACGACACCGACGTCATCCTCTTCTAACCACAGTTCATCAACGCAAAGATTCGCCTGGCGCAAAGATCATGCAAGTTGGACGTCGGATGACCGAAAAAAGTGTGCTGGTCTAACGAGTCACGTTTCTACTTCACTTCCTGGATGGCCGTGGGCACTCACTGAAGAGCAATTTAATTAGAGATACCTCTCTAGTAACGTGTAGCACCACCTTTTGCCCTGATGACGGCGGCGATTCGTCTCGGCTGCAAGTACTCGACAAGACACCGAAAGCGTTAGGAAGCAATATGGATTCACGACCCCTGAACAAGCTCCCACAGTTCACGAAGATTTGTTGGACGGGGGTCAGAGCCTCCAACATCTCTCTCGATGGCATCCCAGATGTGCTCGATGAGATTGAGACCTAGCTGGCCAAGGAAGCGAGGTCACGTCGGTGGAGTGTTCATCCAACCATTCGGATACAATTCGGGAGCTGCATTGTCTTGTTGCAGGATGAGGTCCCCAGTGGGATGTTGAAGACGCACAAACGGGAGCAAATGATCATCCAGGATATCCCCGGTAACGTTGACCTGTGAGGGACGATGTCACACGTACCAGGAGTCCCATTTCAGTCCACGTAAACAGTCCCCAGACGAGAATGCCACCCACACCAGCTTAAAGAGTACCCTGCTGGCAAGAAGGATCCATCGCTTCATGTGGTTTGCGCCGTACTCGTATCCTGCCATCCGCATGTAGCAACGTGAATCTCGCCTCATCAGTCCAGGCCACATTTTCCCACATGTCTAGGGTCCAGTGGCGATGTTCCCGCGCAGATGCTAATCTTTGCACCCTGTGATGTGCGGTCAGCAGCGGTACCCTCGTGGGACGATGGCTTCTGTACCCAATAGCGAGGAGATGGTTCTGGATGGTGTGGCTGCTTACACGTTTTTGTGCACCAGCGTTAAATTGCCGAGTGATTTCTTGCACTGTGGCCCGTCTATCCGCTGTTACAATGCGAGCTAGCCGACGATGACCCCGCTCACCCACACGCTGTTGTCTACGGCAATTGACCCTTGCAGGGATGGTTTTACTGGATGATTCGATGTACTCAGGTGCACCCGTGACACAGTGGCTCGTAAAAATGCCAGTGCCTGCACGACTTTCGAAATGGAGTGACACATTCGTCAGGCCCCGAAAATTTGCCCACGATCAAATGTGCTTAGATCCTTCGTCTTACCTATACTGCGTCTGACTCTTACTGATTCTCGTCGCATCACTCCTTATATTGTGGAATCGCTGCATACGTCATGTCGTTTCCGTTTACAGGGCCGCCCACAGTGCCACATTTGCATAACGCCAGCTGTCTCTAATTCAATTGCTTTTCAGTAAATTTGGCGCAGGAAAACATGAGGCATTCGAACCATCCTGCAAGTTCCTCCATCTTATTGTATCAATGCCACTTCGGATAGTTGTTGTACCGAAAGCCAAAGGATGACCTACAAAGTATTAGATAGACGGTCATGATTCAGTGATCACTCAGTGTATATGAAATTGTACATGATTTATGTTAAATCACTTATTGAAGAAGTGTTTTCCTTCAGCAACCATCACCAAGATTTTACTTACAGTTTCTTCTTCAAGTAACGCACCGTTTACTGTTAGGGACATCAATTTACACTGCTCGATGTTAGAGACGGAAGCAGGTCATGGGTCAACGGATCGACAATTTCTTGCGGGTCCAGCGGGTCGGGTCAAGGTGTTCCTGAACCGATGTTTGACCCGGTTTTAATCCTGTTTTATTTTTGAAAAGAGAAAAATATATTCCAAAGAAAAATGCGCGTTGTGGAATTCTGTAGTCGATACTGGTGCCCACGGAGTTAATAATGATTTGCCATGCAAAAATATTGTCGTCTCTTTATTAAAGCAACCAAGATTTCCACCGATCTACGTGAGACACACTGACACCATATCGTAAAAAGATGCATCCTTTGCGTTCTTTTACAGTGCGATTGTCCAGGCCAAGGTACAGGCAAACGCCTTTCACCTGCTTTTCAGCTGATTCACTTTCTCCGTGCGAAGTTCACTCTATGACTAAGAGTTACTTTTCACATCGCATCTTTTACACTGAGCATTCAGAGGTTTTCGATTGATGTGCTAACATCCCGATCCCATGACATGACATGTCGAAATTAACTCCTTATTTGTTAATATGGATGAATTTAATATTAAGGAAGTTGCGAAAGGCGTCGAGGCCAACAAATACGTACTTGTTCAAATTCACAAGAGGAAGACTGAATGCTGGAAACTGTTTCGTCTCATTAAGGAACCAGTGAGTAATTCTGTGTTGTTTGGTTTTGCTTGTTGTTCAAAATGTGGAAAGTGTATAATTACAAAGAAAGATGTCGACGGTGTAATAAAAGATTTTGGAACCAAAAATCTAACGGACCACATGAAACTATGCTCACCTCCATCAAAGTGTGGAAAGAGTGAACAATCTAAATAATTTCAAAAAATGCATTTGTGTAATCGTAAATAATAATTCCTATTTGTAATATACTCCATGGTCACAGTCATAATCAGCCATTACTTCTGGATTACGCAAAATAGTGGCACTAAAAACGGCACTAAAATTTAGCAAGTAACTAAATTTTATTATTAGAAAAGGATGTCAGTTATTAAAAAATCAAGCAGTTATTGGGATGAATATATATATTACGTTTATATGTACTGTATATATATATATATATATATATATATATATATAAATATATATAAATAAATTGAGTTTCGAATATATAGTTAAAAGCAGATTTGTCTGGGTCAGTCACGGCTCCGGATCGGATCGTGTCGGGTCGGGTCCCGGTAGGGTCCAGTTTTGGGACGTCTGGGTCGGGTCCGGGTCCGAAATTTTTGACCCGTTACCAACTCTGCTCGATATAGGAAACGCCACACCATGTAAGAATGCACGGAATGAGACGAAACTTATCACACACTTTGATAAGTGTATGGGAAAGAAGGAATTACATAAATGCGATGGGCAAGAAGACCGTACAGAATTATTTGAATCAGTAGGCCTTATGTCTGCCATGCGGGGCTATGTATTCAGCAACACATCATGGCATCGAGTGGAAAAATCGCCGGATGGTGTCCGGAGGTATCGCTGACTACACGCCATTGACCTTGCGGTGAGTAGTAGTCGTCGCAATGGCTGGCGAAAAGGCAAACATGCCTCACCTAACCTGACGTTCACAACTGCCTCTACAATTCGACGAATGTCGCCCGCTGTGGATTGTGGGACTGCAACATCTTGCCGTCAAATGTGGCGATGAATCCGCAAGCCTTCGTCGCCGCATTTTTGGCCTTTCAGCGGCCGATGTGCTTGAAGGAAAATTTGCCCAGAAGTCTTCATTTCATGACCAGGTCGTACGAAAAAACAATTCCGTTCCTTCTTTCATCTCAGGAGTATCGACTATAAATATGTCGCTGGTGGTAATAGCTCCTTTACAGTCTTACAGTATATAGATTGATTCCCTTATAGTCCTTTGTTCTCTGTTTTATTACCCAAGAAATGATTAGGAAGCAGATGTCCCCTGGACACGACCATCATGCCACTGGAAAGAAACAAGTTTCTCAAACATTTTTTTCTTCTTAAGTTCGTCGTTCTTTTTCACGCTTTCCAACCGTAGGTTGAAGAAGCTTTTATGCTCCACCTTTTTCTGTCTGTTCGTCTGTCTGCCTGTCGGCACGATAACTCGCGTAAAAATAGTTCGATTTCGATAAAATTTTAGTATATGGTAGGGGACCACTTGGGGACGAACCCTGTTGACAATGTGACAAATGGAGTTAAAGGTCACGACATAGGAGAGGGATCCATTCCATTGCCCTCATAACTTGCGTAAATATGGTTCGATTTCAATGAGAATTTAGTATGTGGTAGGGTACCGCCTGGGGACGAACCCTATTGAAAGTGAACGAAATGGGGCCAAAGGTCAGGACATACACTGCCGGAAAGTGAAAAAGGAACACCAAGAAGGAATTGACGGACGATCATGAAATTTACATATGTTAATGGGGTCGCGTTTACGTAAGTATGATGTTAATTTCGGGACCAACCGGTGAGCGCTTAGGCCACAGCACGGCATAATATGCAAATTATCGTCGGTGGTATTTAAGGAGTACGGCGAAGTGAAATTAATCAGTTGTCGGCGTACGGACACGTGCGAAGACCCTAAAGAAGCTACAATGCCTGGACGTGGAAGACGTGTATGAATTCAGCAGTTATTGGACTTTGAGCGAGGTCGTCTAGTCGGACTCCGCGAGGACTTAGTGGTCGTATCGTCGTATTGCGGAGCGAACTGGACGGAAAGCATCGGTGGTGGCCCGATGGTGGCGTAGATGGTCCGAGGAACATTCCCACATGAGAAGACGTGGAACAGGTAGTCACAGACGGACTGATGAGCGGGCCGATCGACGTATAAGAAGAGCGGCGTTGTCAAGCAGAACATCCACTGCAACGCAAATCCGAGCTGCCGTTGCACCTGAGGTGGCAACCGTCTACTGGATGCAGGACTACGTGCACGTGTGCCTCTGGCATGTGTACCTCTGACTCCAGCCCACCGTCAGGAACGGCTGCAGTGGTGTCGCCAACGTCTGCACTGGAGAACGCTATGGCTATCTGTCGTGTTCAGCAATGAAAGCAGATTCTGCTTGGGAGCCTCCGATGGCCGTATGCGTGTTCGCAGACGCATATGGGAGCGTCTCCACCCTTCTTGCATCCGCCAGCAACACACAGTGCCTACACCTAGTCTCCTGGTGTGGGGAGCGATCAACTATCACTCCCGTACACAACTAGTGTTTGTACCGGGTACGTTAAACAGCACCTCCTACATCAACAACATCATTCAGCCCGTTGTTGTGCCATTTGTAAGGTCGGTCCATCGTGGTGTTTTCCAGCAAGATAACGCACGCCCACACACGGCACGTGCAACGCAACATGCACTTCAAGGTGTGAGACAACTTCCATGTCCTGCACGTTCACCGGATTTGTCCCCCATTTAGCACGCGTGGGATTTTGTGAGACAACGACTTATCCGGTCTCCTCGGATAGCCACGACCATCCCCGATTTACGCGTCCAGGTTGAGGATGCTTGGAACACAATATCTCAAACGTACATCCAACATCTGTACGACAAACTCCATGCCAGAATTGCACAGTGTGACGCAGTTTATGGCGGTTCAACCTCGTACTAACCATGTTATATGGAAATATTATTTTTCAGTATACCAGCAAATACAGCTGTATTTTGCAATAATGTTTTGATCACGTTATCCTCTGTGTTCCGTTATTATACTGTATAAATTTCGTTGGTATCAGACGTCTCCTTGTTGGAGTTTTTTTATTTCACTTTCCACCAGTGAAAAAGCGGGATTCATTCCACTGCTCTTATGATTCATAACTAACGTAAAAAAGGTTCGATTTCGATGAAATTTTAGTATGTGGTAGGGGACCACCTGAGGACAAATTCTATTGAAAATGGGGTCAAAGGGCAGGACATAGGAGCGGAATCACTTCCATCGCCATTATGCGGCATAACTTACGTAAAAATGCTTGGACTTGGATGAAATGTTAGAATGTTATAGGGGCCTGCCTAGGGACAAATCCTGTTGAAAATGGGCGAAATGGAGTCAAAGGTTGGGACACAGGAGAGGGATCTATTCCCTAGCCCTAATGCATCATAACGTACGTAAAAAGGCTTCGATTACGACAAAACTTTATCACGTTATTTCGGAGGTATACCGAACCGTTCCTGTTGAATATCATCGAAATGAGATCAAAGGTCAGGGCCTAGGACCGAGATTTATTCCACAGCCATTATTCTCATAATTTGAGTGATAACTTGAGTAATTATTTCTGGTATGTTGGAAAGCGCATTATAATCAATGCCTTGCATGATTTTACTAACTTGTCTTAACATTCTTAGTAGAAAAGGTAATGAGACAGCAAGGTTTAATGACAATCATACCTCCCAAATGATCACTTAGAATGACAAACGTAAAGCAACGCTTTCTGATGCGCAGGTTCACTCGTTTCTGCCGCATTTGGCCCACTTCTTAGACAGCGATATATTCGATAGAGATGATTTCAGCCCATTTTTCTTACCTCGAGTTAATTAGTACCAACAGGTTAAAGGGTTCACTTGCGATTCAGCTTTTCTTGCTCTCTTAAAGTCAGATTTTAACTTGTACGTGCGCAGATGGATTTTTGTCGCTACATCACATTTCATCGTTGCCAGCGGCGTTTCTTTCGTTCGTCTAAATCTGAATAACATCATCATCATCATCATTGTCAACCATTATCAATCCACTGCTGGACGAAGGTCTCCCCAAGTTTCCTCCACAACGGTCTGTCTTGTGCCAGTCTCCTCCATGTCACCCCTGCATACTTTCGAATTTCATCCACCCATCTCCTATGTGGTCTTCTTCTGGGTCTTTTCCTGTCCCTTGGAATCCAATCTAAAATTTCGGCTGTCCATCGATGATCTGTCCTTCTGGCAGTATGTCCAGCCCATTGCCATTTCAGGGATTTAACTTTGATCATGATGTCTTCCACTCTTGTCATTTTTCGGATCCACGAGTTCCTCTTCTTATCTCTCCTGGTTACACCAAGCATGCACCTCTCCATGCTTCTTTGAGTTGTCTGCAGCCTTTGTATGTCTCTTTTAGTTAAGGTCCACGTCTCTGCACCATACGTAAGCACTGGAAGGATGCATTGATCAAACACTTTTCTTTTAAGACATAATGGCATATTGCTCTTGAAAATTATGCTGTTTCTTCCAAAAGCTCTCCAGGCAAGTTTTGTACGCCGATTAATTTCTTCATCAATGTGACCCTCACTTGATATCTGCTGTCCAAGATAAACGTACGTGTCTGTTATCTCCAGCTTTTCTCCATCAATCGATAAATCTTCATTTCTTGTAAAAGCATTGAACATCACTTTTGTCTTCTGAAAGTTCATTTTTAATCCCACTTCTTTACTCTTGTCAGCAAGTTCCTGGATCATACTCTGCAGCTCTGATGAGGTAGTTGCAAAAATGACTACGTCATCAGCAAAACGAAGGTGGGTTAGATAATCTCCATTAATCTTTATCCCCTTGTTTTCCCAGCTCAGCGACTGAAAAACACCCTCCAATGTGGCATTAAAGAGCTTCGGAGATATGGTGTCACCTTGTCTCACTCCCTTTCCAATTTTTACGTGTGTTGTATTTTCAAACAGCCTAATCTTTGCACTTGCATTTTCATAGATGTTATTAATAATATTAATGTATGCATCTTCAATACCGCAGGTTTTCAGAGCCATTGTAACTGCTGATGGTTTCACCGAATCAAAGGCTTTTTCATAATCGATAAAAGCCATGCACAATGGAAGTTCATATTCCCTCGCTCTTTCAATTAGTTCTCTCAGCACGTGGATATGATCTATTGTGCTGTAGCCACTCCTGAATCCAGCTTGTTCTCTCGGTTGAGCCATGTCCAGTGCTACCTTCAAGCGGTGTGAAAGAACTTTAGTGAAGATTTTATAAACTACTGATAGGAGGCTGATAGGTCTGTAGTTTCCGAGATCCTCAATGTCACCTTTCTTATGTAGCAGGATCATTGTAGCGGTGTTCCAATCCTCAGGAATCTTTCCTTCATTAAGGCATCGAGTGAAAATTTGGGCGAGTACTGTTTCGATTTCTCCACTTGCTTCTTGTATGATGTCTACAGTAATTCCATCTTCTCCTGGAGCTTTTCCTCGCTTCATGTTCTTGATTGCATGTGCAACTTCTGCTGGAAGGACTGGAGGAACTCTGGTACTGGTATCTTTCATGATGTCTGGAGTGCATATATCATCCCTTTCATATAATTTGGAGTAGAAATCTTTCACTCTTGTCAAAATTTCGCCTCTATTTCTTGTTACAGAACCATCTTCTTTTCTCAGTGCCATAATCTGTTTTCTTCCCTTACTGAGATGTCCCTTTGCTATCTTTAGGCTTTGGTTGCTTTCAATTGCTTTCCTCACTAGTTCACAGTTGAATTTCCTTACGTCTTCAATGATACTTTTTCTTACTGTCTTGCATAGCTCTATATATTCCACTTTGGAAGTCACATCTTCTTTAGTTGTCCTCATCTCTCTTCTTTTTGCATCAACATTTTGGTTTTTCCTGATAATTTGTTCACATGCAACTTGTTCTTAGACCCAGCTAATTTTGTTGCTGTTTCCATAAGAGCTTTGGTTACTTTTCTGTTAACTTCAGAGATGTCCACTTCTTCCGATGTTAGGCCTTCTAAAGCAGAGAACCTGTTCTTCAGTTCTAACTTGAAGGTATTATGGTGTTTTTTAAGGTTGGTTATGTCAATAGATTTTGTTTGTCTTATGAGCTTGCCACGTTCAAGTTTAGTGTTGAGGTGCATCTTACATCTCACCAATCTATGGTCACTACCTGTGTTGAACTTGTTTAGCACACTGCAGTCTTCTATGACGAATTTTTTGTTACACATAATAAAATCAATTTCACTTGTTGTCCCATTTGGATGTCTCCATGTCCATTTCCTGTGTGGCTTTTTCTTGAAGAAGGAGTTCAAGATGAAAAACCCTTCTGCCTCTGCAAACTCAACGAGCGTATTTCCACGCTGGTTTCTGTTGCCATGACCGAATTTACCTACTGAAGTTTCATTCTGTTGCCGTTGCCCTATTTTTGCATTGAAATCTCCCATAATTATTTTCAAGTGCTGCTTACCTTTATTATTTAGATGACAAATTTCCTCATAAAATTCTTCAATTTCTTCTTCAGGATGACTTGTGGTGGGTGCATAAGTTTGAATAATCTGAGCCTGGTATCTTCTCGAGAGTTGGATAACGAGTCGTGCAGCTCTGTCAGAGGAACTTTCAACTTCTACAACTTTATCCTTCAGTTTCTTGTTTATTATAAATCCAACACCACTAGTTCTGCCAGTATCTGTCCCACGATAGTAGAAGAGATGTCCACTTTTCAGTTCGATGAGATCTTCTCCTTTTCTCCTTACCTCACTTAGCCCCACGATGTCCCACTTGATCCTTTGTAGTTCCTCTTCCAATTCAAGAAGCCTTGAATCAGAAGATAGGGAGCGTCCATTGTAAGTAGCCAAGGTCAGCATCAGATGGCAGCCTAGTCCGGTCCTCCGGGGATTCTTAGCACCCTCTGCCTTCATGTCGCACTGGCCGCTGCCTTGGCCAGGTACATTCCAGCTGCCGGAGACTGAGGGCCAAGATTTAAGTTGTGGAATCATTTTGGAGGGGTTTGGCCATAACTCACCACGCTGGCCAAGCGGGTTGGTGAGTGTGGGATAGAATTTCCTCTGATCCCGATGGTATAGTTATACCGCTATGGGCGGTCGTCAGAGCCCCTTTAGTGGGAACAGGATGCACCACGAGAAGGCGGGGTTGACATTTGTCAAGGAGAGGCTGTGATGTTAAAAAACTAAGCAGTCGAAATACTTACTATAGCTGTCGCCATAGATAAGCAAATATTTAATTTTATGGCTCACATATTTTCTTTCATTGGTTTTACGACAATAACATTCACTAATCCACCTACCTAAGTACCGCTTAATGTCAGGAATTAGTAAACCTTATTCTATGTTGTTTTGATTTAATTCAACTTTGTATATATCGGACTGTGGCTTCGTGTAGTCTTGAATGGCACGAATAAATGCATAGTATGCATTGTACGTAAATAAGTGTATACTGCCGAATTATTCGTTCATTTCACACCCACAAATATCTTGGCATGCGAAATATGCGTAGAATAAACTATCAAGAAAGAGTATCGGGGCTTCATTTAAGGGTATTTAAGAGTACCTATTGCTTTTATTTATTTAAGAAAAAATATTCCAGAAATTCAAGGCAATACTCCTGTTAAAAACACCGTGCCCAAGGAAATTCTTCTTTCTGTTGCAGACAGGAAAATTGGATTAGATTAAGAAATGTTTTTTTCTCCGGCTTTTTTATGTTACGTTTTCTCATTACGATATTCAGCGGCAATGATATCATCGTAATAAGCAGCAAATCATTAATGAATTCTTTGTTTGTTTTTTTATCTTCGTTGTTAAAAGTTTACTTATTTTTTCACTATCGCGGAAAATCCAGGGGAAAAAAAGCGTTTAACTCATTTAAGCACGATTTAAGTGTAGAGGCTCTAAATACCTGAAAAACGAATTTCGTCTGTACTTGGTCTAAATTATGCGTAATCCTTAGTCCTCTGTAATCGCTTTTTTTTTATGCTATATTTATAATACCCAGTGGCGATGCTCGTAAGTAGTTTTTTAATCCTCTGGGAGCCTTTTAAAAGAACAAGACCGTTAGCGATCAATATTTAAATAACGTCTTAGTACTGGTAAATGAATGGTCGATAGCTGAGCAACGAAACGTCCATTTTGGTAAATTATCTATAAAAATCGGGGAAATATATTTTTAAAGCATCTAGAAGGTTTGAGTGAAAAGTAGTGACAACAGGTATTTAAAAAACATTACGCTTTATTTAGACACTCAGTGTAAGCACACCGGACAAAAAAATTAGTCGCCCTTGTCAAAACTTATCTAATGATGGGTGACGGCGCTTCTTGTCTTGGTAACAGCATGAATCCGATGTAGTAGATACTCCACGAGGTTGTAGATGTATTGAACATCGATTTGCAGGCACTGGTGCGTCAATTGCTCCCGAAGTTCCGCTAGAATACGTGGGTGTCTATTCCGGCGTTTCCCCTTCTGTTCCAAACGATCCCACAGATTTTCAATAGGATTTCAATCTGGGGATTTGGCAGGCCAGTCGAGGTGAGACAGTGTTGCTGATTATTCGTCGTGCCACTCAGACACAGTTTTAGTTCTGTGCACACGGCAATTGTCTTGGAAGACAGGAGTGGCAATGTGACGCTGCTTTTAGGGATGTAGGGCAAAGGGCAACACTTCGTCATTCAGAACGCGGAGACGCGCAGCCCGGTTCAAATTCATCGCCACAGCAACGAGAGGGCCCATTTCGTGGTATAAAAAACATCCCCAAAACATCACCAACCCCTCTCCAGCTTGAACAACACCTTCGACACAATCAGGATTAAAGGCTCCATTGCTCCTGCAACGCATTCATAGCCTCCCATCATTGGAGTGTAAACAAAAACGAGACTCATCAGACCAAATTACTCGCTTCCAATCCTTCACAGTAAAGTATTGGTGCCTCTGAGCCCATTGATAACGTGCGACTTTGTGACTTGCTGCTAAAAGAGGCCTATTCCGTGGTACTTCGATCCAGATGTCCATTGCACACAATTCTCGTCGCAATGTCCTTTTGGAAATTGGTTGGAGTGGACTTTCATTGACTGTTTGGAGCAATTGTTGCCTGGATTGAAACCGATTTGCAGTTACTAGGCGTGAAATATGGCGGCGGTCCCTGTTGGTGAGAATCGTTTTCCGGCCACAGTTACGTCGTCGATTTTCAGTTGGCTGCGAACTACAGCACTGTTTGTACACCCCCTGGACATTACACTACGACACAGCAACAACTTGGGCGACTTCATTCACTTTGTGTCCGTGGGTACGGCTAAACACGCTGGCTCCTTTTTTGTCACTCACTAACGTCTGTCTTACGACCCATATTGCAGACTAAATTCAACAAACACGTTGCTCTTCATCACTGCACGAGACAGAAATGATCCTGTAGACCACAAATTTGATAATGTTGGAAGATTTCCACTACCACTCTTGCCCTTTGGATTTATCTAATATATAAAACACAAAAACTCTGTTTGTTTGTCTGAAGCAGCAGAAACTCTCGAACGCCGAACTGTGGAATCGTGAAATTTGCATAGCTTTATTAACACTGGAATTTCTAGGTCAACGCAACTATTTTAAAATCTATAAGTTATTCCGTTACCAAGTTATGAATTATTTAATAAGCTAATCAATAAAGTCAGCGTCATTTGCTACGTCATCGTTATCTGTTCCAAATCTAAAAGCACGTGACTGCATTCATCGCCGTTGCACATCCACACACATCCGCGAGTGTTTGTCTTCTTTGAGAACTGTGCATAAAAAAATGCAAAACCGAACTTTACGAAATCTTAACGAAACGGGCTGAAAATTTTATCAACACCATGAATTGGTAATAAAAGGAATCCCTCAACATTTCACCGGAATTCGGTTAAAACTTTTTAAAATAGGCACGGAATCTTTAATTCATCGGTCAACAGGAATATATACGCAGAAACGGTTAATAAAATTTTGACGGCTAATTTATAAATTTATTTACCGATTAAGGAGAAATTTGGAGGTCATGTTCTTATTAACGATTTATGGTGTGCATTAAAATTTCAGCCAGTTTCATAAAATACACTGGCGGAAAGTGAAAAAAGATCACCAAGGAGGAGACGTCTGATACCAACGAAATTTATACAGCATAATAACGGAATACAGAGGATAACGTGATCAAAACATTATCGCAAAATACAGCTGTATTTGCTGGTAAACTGAAAAATAACATTTCCACTTAACATCGTTAATAGGAGGTTGAACCGCCATGAACTGCGTCACACTGTGCAATTCTGGCATGGAGTCTGTCGTACAGATGTTGGATGTAAGTTTGGGGTATTAAGTCCCAAGCATCCTCAAACTAGACGCGTAAATCGGGGATGGTCGTGGCTGGCCGTGGAGACCGGATAAGTCGTTATCCCATAAAATCCCACACGTGCTCAATGGGGGACAAATCCGGTGAACGTGCAGGACATGGAAGTTGTCTCACACCCTGAAGTGCATGTTGCGTTGCACGTGCCGTGTGTGGGCGTGCGTTATCTTGCTGGAAAACACCACGATGGACCGACCTTACAAATGGCACAACAACGGACTGAATGAAGTTGTTGATGTAAGAGGTGCTGTTTAACGTACCCGGTACAAACACCAGTTGTGTACGGGAGTGATAGCTGATCGCTCCCCACACCAGAAGACCAGGTGTAGGGCCTGTGTGTCGCTGGCGGAGACAAGAAGGGTGGAGACGCTCCCCTGTGCGTCTGCGAACACGCACGCGGCCATCGGAGGCTCCCAAGCAGAATCTGCTTTCATCGCTGAACACGACAGATCGCCATTGCGTTCTCCAGTGCAGATGTTGGCGACACCACTGCAGCCGTTCCTGACGGTGGGCTGGAGTCAGAGGTACACATGCCAGAGGCGCACGTGCACGTAGTCCTGCATCCAGTAGACGGTTGCGGATTTACCTCAGGTGAAACGGCAGCTCGGATTTGCGTCGCAGTGGATGTTCTGCTTGACAACGCCGCTCTTCTTATGCGTCGATCGGTCCGCTCATCAGTCCGTCTGTGACTCCCGAATCCACGTCTTCTCGTGTGGGAATGTTCCTCGGGCAATCTACGCTAGCATCGTACCACCACCGATACTTCCCGTCCAATTCACTCCGCAATACGACGATATGACCACCCAGCCTTGCGCAGTCCAACTAGACGACCTCGCTCAAAGTCCGATAACTGCTGAAATCGTACACGTCTTCCATGTCCAGGAATTGCAGCTTCTTCAGGGTCTTTGCACGTGTTCGTACGCCGACGACTGATTACATTCACTTCGCCGTACTCCTTAAATACCACCGACGATAATTTGCATATTATGCCGTGCTGTGGCATAAGCGCTCACCGGTTGGTCCCAATATTAACATCACACTTACGTAGAAACGACCCCATTAACATATGTAAATTTCATGATCGTCCTCCAATTTCTTCTTGGTGTTCCTTTTTCACTTTCCGGCAGTGTATTTGCAAAGATACGTTTTTAAGTAATTTTATCCCAGAGCCCCTCAAAGACGTCTAAATTTGAAAGCACGTGATGCATTTGATCGTCGATAACAAATTGTTAACGCATTTTGTTCAGTCAGTGTTCGAATGCTGTGTCCCCTGGACGCGTGTTAAATCATTCGTAACGCTTTTGGTCCGTTGATTCTACAGATTCCATACATTCTGTACCTTACAAACCTGGGTAGTAAAGCTAGTTAGCTACACTATCTCCAACAAGTAATTGAACACCTGTGATAGCAAAGGAAAACGGAGGTTATTCACCTTCAATAGTTGGTGGAGCCTCCACGAGCGGCGATTACAGCTGCGACCCTCCGGGGCATACTCTCAACCAGGCGTTGTACGACGGCTGGCGGTATTTTCTTCCACTCGGTTTGGAGAAGACAGGTCAGTTTCTTCACCGATTTCGGATGGTGGGGGCACCCCTTAAGTCGATGCTCCAACTCGTCCCAGAGGTGCTCGATAGGGTTAAGGTCCGGGCTCTGCGCAGGCCAGTCCATTCGATTAACCCTATTGTCACCATACCAAGCCATGGTGGACCTCGCAACATGACAGGTGGCATTGTCATCCTGAAGGTAACATGGGTCCACCCCGTAAAACTGCCACAACGTAGGAAGCGCATGGTCATCCAAAATGGTGCAGTAGGTCTTGTCGTTCAGTCTACCAGGAATTGTGACCAAGGGTCCCGTGCCATACCAGGAGAAACACCCCCATAGCATAACTCCACAGCCGCCGAACTTCACAGTTGGCACAATATATTCCGGCAGACGCCAAACCCAGACTCTGCCATCCGAACGGTAGAGGGTGAACCTTGATTCGTCGCTCCAGAGAACCTGTTTCCACTGTTCAACTGTCTACTGTCGACGTTCTTTGCACCACGTTGGCAGAGCAGCGCTATTGGACTTGGTGATCAAAAGCTTGTAGGCGGTAGCACGTCCATGATAACCGAGCAGATGGGCTTCCTTACGGTTGGTATTCATCGAAACAACACTCCCGGATGCCTGTTGAAACTCCTGGCGGATGTGGTTCATCGATTTGGTGCGATTCTTCCGAATTTCTATCGCCAGCACCCGTCGGTCTCTAACTCCCAGTTTTGTGGGTCTGCCGGGTCGGGGCACATTCCGACAGTCACCTCTCATCTTCCACTTGCCAATCACGTAGGCCACTGTCGATTTTGGGTACTTCAACTTGCTGGATATGTCACGTATGGATCAACCGTGACGTGTATCAGGACCCCAGATATCGTCGATTGCAGGGGTGTCCAATTACTTATTGGTAGATAGTGCATAATTTAATAGATTGCTCCGTTAAGCTCCACCACATGGAGACGTCTCAGTTTCTGAGCCCATCTCTGCGGATTTGTGAAGTCCGATGCTGACAAATAAACACACATAGCGCCGTGGATTGTTGGCACCGTAGCGTATGGTGACGTCTCAGTTGCTGAGCCCATCCCTACGGATTTGTGAAGTCCGATGCTGACAGATAAACACACATAGCGCCGTGGATTGTAGGCACCGTACCGTATGGTGACGTCTCAGTTGCTGAGACCATCCCTACGGATTTGTGAAGTCAGATGTTGACAGATAAACACACATAGCGCCGTGGATTGTAGGCACCGTACCGTATGGTGACGTCTCAGTTGCTGAGCCCATCCCTACGGATTTGTGAAGTCCGATGCTGACAGATAAACACACATAGCGCCGTGGATTGTTGGCACCGTAGCGTATGGTGACGTCTCAGTTGCTGAGCCCATCCCTACAATTTGTGAAGTCCGATGCTGACAGATAAACACACATAGCGCCGTGGATTGTTGGCACCGTAGCGTATGGTGACGTCTCAGTTGCTGAGCTTATCCCTACGGATTTGTGAAGTCAGATGTTGCCAGATAAACACACATAGCGCCGTGGATTGTGGGAACCGTAGCGTATGGTGACGTCTCAGTTGCTGAGCCCATCCCTAGGGATTTGTGAAGTCAGATGCTGACAGATAAACACACATAGCGCCGTGGATTGTTGGCCACCGTAGCGTATGGTGACGTCTCAGTTGCTGAGACCATCCCTACGGATTTGTGAAGTCCGATGCTGACAGATAAACACACATAGCGCCGTGGATTGCTGGCACCGTAGCGTATGGTGACGTCTCAGTTGCTGAGCCCATCCCTAGGGATTTGTGAAGTCTGATACTGACAGATAAACACACATAGCTAAATATCGAGACATCTGTGGTACGATCTCAGTGGTGTCCGGATAGCAATTTTTCGGTTGCTGTGTGTTAATTAAAGAAAACGTGGAAAGAGCGATGAATTTGTTAGTTAACATGGTCTCAACGTAGTTGGAAGATTTTTAAGATTTTTTCTCTGTAGACCACGTCAGTGCTATATTTGCCTACCAACAATGCTCTCACGGCGCCCTCTGCGCAACCGGTATCTTCCTACTGTCGTTTCTGTTAGGGGTGATTAATTTTTTTTCCAGTGTGCTTAATAACCGGTCATATGAATGAATAACTTTAGTCCATACTTGTGGGAGACGGTGGATACCGTCAGCAAATGTGTTTCTATTACTATCTGCCATAGTTCGGTCGGTGGCACGGAGTACCTCACGAAAACTTTGTCCTCGTTTGGGTGCCTTCAATTTGAGAAGCAGATCAAAGTTACAGGAACTGATGTCTGGGGAATACGGGACTAAAAGTCTGGGGAATGCGGGACTGATGTCTGGGGAATGTGGGACTGATGTCTGAGGAATACGGGACTGATGTCTGGGGAATAAGCAGAGGCGTAACTAAGAATTTCTGCACCCACAAAGTACTGCGCCCCGATCTGTCTTTATCTGTCTTATGTGTATACATAGTGTGCCCCATTAAGTAATGAGACTGTTTATACCAGCACAGCCCTGTTTTTTCCGGGACAGCCCTTTGAAGAAAAGTAACCAAGGTGTTTATAGTTTTGACCGCTAGAGTGTGCTGTAATCGCAGGAGCAACTTTCGAGTCGGGTGATACAGCAGTTTCCATGTGGCGACCGTTGGAGTAAGACTGTGTCAGTGGAGCGTGTCAGAAGTTGCGTAATGGAGCAAATAGCCGTGATAAAATTTTAAAGTAAATTAGGGAAAACTGCCACGAAAGTGTACCAAAACCCAAAAAAGTTTACAGCGATGACTGTCTGAGCCGTGTACAGGTGTTTCGCTGGTTTTCAACGTTTAACGATGTGAGGAAATCCCTCGAGGATGAACAACGCACAGGACATCCAGTTTCTGCATGTACAAATAAAAATGTGGTGAAAACTAGCGAAATTGTTGTCCATGACAAGAGAACAATCACTAGGCTATTAACTGAACAGCTTCGTGTCGGTAAAGAAACGGCCAGGGTAATGTTAGAAAACGATCTGCACAAGAGAAAGATTTGTTCGAGGTTCGTGCCTCGCACACGTTCAGACTCGAACAGAGAGAGAGAGCATCGGGATGCATGTTACCCGTGAATCAGTTTCTGGCTTCGAAGTCGACCTATGTGATGGAACATCCACCCTAGTCTCCAGATTTGGCTCCCGCAGACTTTTCCGACTTTCCAAAGGTGAAGTGCAGCTTGAAAGGGGATAGCTTTAGCGACATTTAGGACGTCCAAAGAGGTGTGACCAACAGACTAAGGGAGCTTCCGGTTCAGGACCTCCAGCATGCCTTCAAACACCTATACGAAAGATTTCACCATTGTGTGGAGTTTTTCTTTTTTTTTTTTTTTTTTTGATTAAAAGTTTAACGACAACCGTGAGCAACTCAATGGGCTATAAGCAGTCGCCCGTCCCTAATTTAGGGTCACTGGATCCAGGGAAGGGAGAGAGCCAGTGCCGTAAGACAAACACAACATCCATGCCTCACCGGGATTCGAACCCGGACCCCTTTCGGACGAATGATCAGAGGCCATCGCTTAGACCACTGCGCCACCGGGGCGGCTGTGTGGAGTTCGAAGGAGATTATTGTAAATACGCATGAGTAGCAAATTAAAAATATAGTTTTCTTTGTTTTAATATAATAATTTTTGTCTCATTACTTCACTGGCACACTGTGTATGTACACACACATAAATACACACTGCTTAACAAAATAAGGCACAATGAAACTGCGCCGCCCACGTGTCGCAGTGGTCTAAATGATAGCCTCTGATCATTCGTCCAAAAGGGGCACGGATTCGAATACTGGTGAGGCATGGCTGTTGTGTTTGTCTTATGGCACTGGCTATCTCCCTTTCCTGGAACCAGTAACCCTAAATTAGGGGCGTGCGACTGCTTATAGCCCATTGAGTTGCTCACGGTGGTCGTTAAACTTCCAAAAAAAACCCAATAAAAATGCGACTGTTTATACAGCCAACTCCTTGCTGGTTTGGACTTTCTGCACCGCACCAATGGCAGCTGTTCATCATATCTCGCCTCCGCAGGAATGATCAAATCGCTCCCAGAGAATCTTCAACAATGCAAACGACATACTTATATTGCAACGTACGTGTAATTCGGTCATCTAAAGAAAAACCCAGGTCCTATTAATGTCGACGAAGACCGTACTTCTTCATTTTAGTTTGACAGAATTCATTTCTGAATAGCATCGAGTGTATTTTTTTAAGATAAAGAGACCTTACACTGTTGTATGAGATTAACATGACCACCCGCGGAATCACAGTATATCTGCCCAGGCGAGTCACAGAGTTCACGTGACAATGCCGATCACACGGAGACATAAGCGGCTAGGCAGGACAGAGGAGCCATAGTGCGTAACGTGAGTAAAATGGGCAGATATAGTGATTTGACGGACGTTCTAAAAGGAATGATCATCGGTTACCACGCCAAGGGTGTAAAGATATCCTAAACAACAGACTTCGTGGGGTGTTCGCAAGGTGCTGTAGTAAGGGTGTACCAAGAGTGGACAATTGGCATACCGAGTACCTCCAAACGTCATTACTCTGAAGCCACAAACGCCATCGATCCCAGAAAAGAGCGTTGCCTCCGTCGAGTGGTAAAGTGCAATCGACGCGCGACAGGGCAGCAATTGACCACGTCAATGAATGCTGGGGCACCCAGGTATGTGTTTCTGATAACAGTAAAGCAAAACCAGTTACGCATGGGTCTCCGTAACCGACGCTGCGTCAGGCGCCGGTGTTAGCCCAGGTCCATTGGTTTCCCAGATGAATCAGATTTCTACTCTACAGAAGTGACGGGCGTTGGGGAATACAGCGTCAAATACACGAGTGCCAAAACCAGAACACGCTTATCGGTCACGTACACTCCGGCGGTGGCAGGGTGCATGTCTGGGGGATGTTTTCCTGGTATGATCTAGGACAGCTGATATCACTGGATGGGTCCCTGTAATTCCACGTCTTCCTATCCGTCTTCGCTGACCACATGCGTCCCTTCATGTTGGATGTTTGACTTGGCGGTACTGGTGTCTACCACCAGTACAATGCGCCCTGCCATGTCGCTAAGGGGGTACGTGACTGGTTCCAGGAACAGGACAGTGATGTCTCCGTTCTCCCTTGGCAGGCGAAATTGCCCGACCTCAATCCCATGGAGCACTTTTGAGACTATTTAGATCGATAGGTTCGACGTGCCGACCCACAACCACATCATCACCAAGACTTCCGTGCGCTGCTGCAATCCGAATGGCACGTTGTCTCGGGCAACCTTCCGGGGCCTCATTGCGTCCATGCGCTATCATCCGGGCCAAGAGTGATTATTCCCATTATTAGGTAGCTGGTCATATTATTCCGATACGACCGTGTAAAATCCTGTTGTAAAGACCCTACAATGTTTTCTCATCATGGACTACCGTACATATACACTGAGTGTCCACTTTATTATGACCACCCGACAGTTTTGAGCAAATGAGCTATGGCTGCATGCTGTTGCCGCCAGAGAGCGAGGCTAGTATAAAAAGGGAAAGCGTAGTGCTTGCGACAGTAGTAGAAGTGATTTTTGGGTGACGAGATGGGTAAAAAATGTGATTTGACGGACTTTCAACGTGGGATGATTGTAGTAGCTCGGAGCCATGGAGCGTGTATCACCGAAACCACCGCATTCGGGAAATGTTCCAGAGCAGCTGTTCTTAAAGTGTTTAAAGACTGGACTGTCAGCCAAAAAACTGGGTCTCTACGTGCAACGTGTGTTCGTCATCAACTAGTGACTGCTCGGGCGGAACGGAGAGTGTCCGGACTGGTAACAGACAACAGAAGGGCAACCGTGCAGCAAATTACAGACCATCTTAATCAAGGATCCCCTCAAATGATCTCTGCACGCACTGTTCGCCGTACACTGCATCGAATGGGATATGGCAGCCGAAGGCCTGTTCGAACTCCTTTGCTGTCTGCAGTTGACAAGAGAAAACGTCTCCAGTTCGCACAGGAGCACAAAAATTGGACAGTCGATAATCGGAAACAAATTATGTGGTCCGATGTATCACGTTTTCAGTTGCCCCATGCCGATAGCCGAGTGAGAATTTGGCGGAATCAGCACGAAAGCATGGACCCCAAATGCATTGCTACAAACCTTCAAGCTGGTGGAGACAACGTTATGGTTTGGAGAATGTTTTCCTTTCATGCTTTGGGCCCTTTAATTCGTGTTGATCAACATCTGACTGGCACATCATATCTAAACATCGTTGCGGACCAAGTGAATCCTGTCATGTGGATGGTTTATCCCAGTGGCGATGGCTACTTTCAACAAGATAATGCGTCCTACCATAGTGCTCGTATTGTACAGGATTGGTTTCAGGAACATGCCGGTGAGTTTACTTTGCTTAGGTGGCCCCCACAATCTCCAGATCTTAACCCCTTTGAGAATTTGTCTGATGAAGTTAAACGAGCCAATAGACAGCTAGATCCACAACCCTGCAATCTCACACTCCTGGAAAGTGCTATTCATCAAGCATGGTCTCAGATTCCACAAACCACCTACAACATCTCGTAGAGTCCATGCCACGAAGAATCGAAGCAGTATTCAAAGCAAAAGGTGGCCTAACGAAATACTGAGGGGTGGTCATAATAAAGTGGTCACTCAGTATATACATCACAGTGTGTTTTATAATAGTTTTACACACTCATCTGCAAAATTAGTATGACTACTAATGTCTCCATGATAGGACACCTCCAACAGTGCGTAAAATTGAAGTTATCGACCGAAGCCGAATATGTATACTGATGTTAATAGATATTGCAACACCATGAAGAAATGATCGGATTCGTATGAAATTTTCAGGGTGGATAGGGCACAATGGTAAATGCAAACAATTACAA
Source organism: Macrothele yani (assembly GCA_039090855.1). Classification (NCBI taxonomy): domain Eukaryota; kingdom Metazoa; phylum Arthropoda; class Arachnida; order Araneae; family Macrothelidae; genus Macrothele; species Macrothele yani. The sequence goes on along the minus strand of CM076998.1, from coordinate 59,388,414 downwards.
TTGCAGCGCACATGCTAATGTGAGGCGCGCGCAACGCCATCGGAAACATCACACAAGGGGATACAAAGAAGGCGTACAAATATCAGGTTTTTAAACTTGCTATCGCTAAACTCGACCGTACGCAGTTGTTAACATGTAAACATGCTGCGTAGGAGAACGAGACAACCATACAAACACTTGACGGCGTTTGAAAGCAGTAGAATCGTTAGCCTCAGAGAAGGTGGTTTATCATACCGTGATATTGATGCACGCGTTATGCGTAACCCAACTACCGCTATGCATATATGACATCAATGGACAGCAGAAAGTTCTACGCATTGTCGTGAAGGATCTGGAGCACGAAATCACACGACCAAACGGAAAGGCCGGCACTTGCACTTTTGGCTGGGACGTCGCGCACAACACCATCCACGGCACTTGCGCAGCAATGGAGAATGGTCACACATCGTCCAATGTCTGTAAGCATTGTTCAGTACCGATTGCTTCAGAGATGCCTCGTTGCTTTGCCTTCGATTGTTGCGACTTCCCTAGACTCTGAACCATAGACGCTAGTGATTGCAGTGGTGCAGCGAACGTCGAAACTAGAGTGCTAAATGAGAGCATATTTTGTTTTTGGACCAGTCCAGATTCGATCTAATGCATCTCGAAGGGCGAATCCTTGTTCGTAGATACCATTGTGAACGGCATCTGGAAGGCTTTATTTTGTAGCGCCATACCAGTCCCACGCATGGTCTAATGCGTAATAGCGTTTCATTCACGCACTCGCTTACTACGCATCATAGGCACATTTAACTAAAAACACTACATCACGGAAGTTTTGGAAGCTGAACTTCTACTCTCTTCCGTTAGACAATGCCCGACCACATGTTGCTCGTTCTGTCCAAGACGTACTCTGTCCGCATCAAGTTGCTCGTTATTCCCGTCCTGCTTGCTCGCTAGATTTGTCGCCTATAGCGTCTGGGGTGTCATCGGGCAACAACTGGCTCGCATGGCATCGCCGCCTGTCACAACCAATGAATTGTGGATGCGTGTAAAAGCAGAATGGAATGCAATACCGCAAACGAGCATCCAAACTCTGTTTCATTCGTTTCCACGGTGTGTGGGGTCGGTTATAACCGCCCATGGTGGATTTACTTATTACATTTCATTGTGCTTGCTTGTTTCTTTCTTGGTGTTGCATTGTTAACAGCATTGTATGTACACGACTGCGAGAATAAAGTTCTTTACAATGAGGAAAGAGGAGGACTTCTATTAGCACGACAGACGAACTATTGTCGGCGCGAAGGAGGCTGTGGTTGGCATCTCAGCATACGCAACCATTGCTGGTTGTTTGAGGACCACCGTAGTGTTTGATATTGGCTTATATTCTCTCAACGTGACAGAAATGAGAGATCACCACTGGCTGATAGACCAACGCCTTTTGCAAGTGCAGTATGGGACAACAAAGGGATCACGATTCCTCAATTATAGGCAGACTACAATCAGGGAGCACGTAAAAATATTTTCGAACATACGTGCCAATGGACGCTGTTGTGCGTGGGTCTAAGAACCAGAGATTCTTTTGTGCGCTCATGTTGAGAGACTATCATGGACAGCTCTTCCTTCAGTTGATTCGGGAAGATAGTAACCTTGTGATTGGAGGGGAATTTGATGACCATCGTTGGCATTTCGAAGGGCTATAAGCAGTCGCCCGTCCCTAATCTAGGGCCACTGGTTCCAGGGAAGGGACATATCCAGTGCCATAAGAGAAATACAATATCCATACCGCATGGGATTCAAAGCTCGACATATCTCGGACCAATGGTCACAGGCTAGCGCTTAAACGTCTAAGCCAACGGGCGGAGGAACCTAACTTTGGAATTTTAGAAAATAGTCTGTCAGCTCTGGTGCGCGGTTGCCTAATAGCTGGCTTATGACTATTCTTCTGATATCGGCTTGGATTCGCCCGCCGAATGAAGCACACCTGTTGCGTTTGTCTTACGGAACAGGCTCTCCCTCCACCTTTCTGGAAACAGTGGCCCCAAATCAGGGAAGGACCACTGCTTAGAGCCGATCAGGGTGGTCGTGATACCGTGAAATTAAAAAAATAAGTCAACTGGGGGGGGGGGGGGGTTCTAACTCCAACATGCCGAGGGTGATTCCATACTCTATGGCGCGGGGGTCAACAGCTGAAACCAGGCTGTACGGTTGGACGGGAAAAGGCCGGATGGGAAGATATCAGAGTATGAGGAATGTTTTCATGGACATCACTGTTTCCCCTTAGGCCAGCACAATACACCCACCTTCAGCCACAGATCGTTTTTATGTATTGGTTTGGAACAACTATTTCCTTACATGGCAACCAGATGGCACCAAACTCTTTGAGAAAGATAATATTTCAGATTATAGAGCTCTTATTGTGCAATAATAGTTCCATGACCATGCCCAAGCATTTAATGTCAGCCAAAATTTCCCTATCGAAAAAACATTTTGTGGGGTTCATTGAAACACAACATTAGGCGGCCCACGCTAGTCCCTCACCCTATCGCAGAACTCTAGGTTGTCATTCCACCTAGTACAAAATATTATACCTGAGTAATACTTTTTACGGTCTAGTGGAGTATATGTCATGCCGGGTGCAAACGGATATCACTGCAAAATGCGACCCAGCAGGCAGTTAGGTAGGTGGTCATGACGTCATGTCTCATATGTGTGTAAATTTTAATTTCAAGCCTATTTCAGAGGAATTTTCTAACAGTCTGTTATTGTTCCATTACAATGAAAGGAATTATCACATATATTTTTCGTAGTGATTATGTTTGTAAATTATTGCTATGGCTTCGCTGCCGTAGAAACAAAAAATGCTGCGGTGACGTCATATCATCCGAAGCATTCTGACATGACGTCAGATCTGCGCAACATCACACAATCAAAGTCGTTTCAACAACTGCTTAGAAACACGAAAAGGAAGACCTTACGTCACGAATACATATTCAACTGTAAAAATAGTATAATTATATTAGTGGTCCGAATTTCTTGGCGTAGAATAGAACACTTCAACAATTTGAACGCGGTGTAATAGTTTGAGGTGTAATTGTTGAAGTGTTCTATTATCCAGTTTGCGGTTTGCTGTCTACCTTCCTTGAGAAAACGATCTGGTTGATGTGCGAAAGTTTGGAAACTTTGATTTTCTATTCTTCGACTAGAAATTTGAATCACTAATATTATTTCGAGTATAGTTGGTGTACGGTTCCTGTTTATTAATAATTCTATTATGTTGCTTGTAAGCGACTTCTGAGGAACAAATGGATGGATTTATAAATAATAAAATACGTATTTTCTTTTCTTTTGTACCTGCCCATGTGGAGGGTCAGTTCATTAAATATTCTGAATTAAGGTCTACGCATGTTTTTAATAATGCTTTCTTGAAAATGTAATTCATCCTTTCACCAGGGAACTAAATACTTAAAAGAGATCTGGCACGTCATTTTCATCCGTTTCTGTTTATTTATTAATTTTTAAGACATTGTCTTAATAGTGCATAAATTGAAATACCACATGCTAATATTAAACATGCTTACCCATTTTTTCCTGTATTGTTTATTTATGTGTGTACTGATTCATTATGGATACATTTACGTAATTGCATATAAGATTCACATTATTTGATTATAACCACTGATAACACCAACACGAAGCGTATTAGCTAATTGTGGCATACATCTGCTACGTTACTCGTCGACGTAATTTAATTCAGGAAGCAGTTTCCAGTCCCTGAACACCTGCCCGGAAACACGAAAAGTTAGGCGTGACGTCACAAATGTTTATCTCTCAGTGGGCGCTAGCGGTCATGATGTACGAGAAAGCTATGAAATTAATTTTAATAAAAATATGGAACATACAATAACATCATTTTTCATCATAATCTCCTTGCTTTTCAGCGCACTTGTTCCATCGTTGCACAAGCTTGTTTATGCACTCTGAAAAAACAGTTTTCGGATGAGCAACGAACCACGCATGCTTCTTTCAGTTCTTGGTCCAAGGTGAATCGGCGGCCCCCTAAAACCTCTTTAAGTGGCCAGATCGGAGTTGGAAACGGGTCAAAAAAATTTAAAATCTGCTTTGAACTATAAATTCGAAGCTATATATATATATGGGGTATTGGGAAACTTCTCGACTACGGTTCCATCGAATTACAACACTTAAATAATGGACGGGATGGACGAACTCTGAACCCACACACATTTAATCTGACGTACACTTACAATTGATATCAAGATACACTAACAACGGAAGCTACTCGTTCCGCTAAGAAAAACAAATGGTGAACACATCGAACACCCTTCGGCACACACAGCCCTGTCTCGGTGTTCACGCTTCAGAAATATCCGCAGCTCTACTTCTTGTCTCTGGGAACATGTTTTAGCGACGCGCCGACGTCCGATGTTCACGCCATCCAGCGGTCGTTCTTCTGTGTAGTGATCTCGGCATTTTACCATCAGGACAACACATACCGAAAACCCACAGTCTTGGCCATGCTGACTAGGCGCTGTCCTCAGCGGCTCCTGCATCCGTTAGTGTTCTGGGCATTTAAACAACAAAAGAAACCAGTTAAATAAAACACATACTCACAGTCATTGAAAAAGGAATTGAAAGTCCTTCAGTGATCCCCTGTAGGCCATGGCTTCATATAGTCCGCTGCGGTAGATGTGTTGTTTGGTCCTTCGTGGTTTCCCACTTTCTCGACGTCGTACCGATCCTTTGGCTTCACTGCCTTGACACGATAAGTTCCAAAGAACTTTGGTTGCAGCTTTAACCCCGCACAGAACTGCGTCCTCTGAATTGTAACTAGGTCGTTGATTTTATACAGTTCAGGTGGTTTTCGTTTCCAGTTTAATTGTCGACTATTTTCCTGTTGCAGTCCCAAAATATTACCCTTGGCGTCTTCATGCATATCATCTCTATCACGTAGCGTGCAGTTTAAAGGTTCCTCTTCTAACAGTTCTCTAATTTTGAGATCTCCAGCATTCTTCATTTTAACGCCAGTCATCAGTTCAAATGGGGTGTATTTAGTGCTTCTTGAAATTGTGCTATTTATGACGCGCTGTATGTCAGCTACGTACTTGTACCACTTCGCTGGGTCTTCAATAGATAGCTTTGCGAGGATGGTAATCATGATGCTGTGTGTTCTCTCTACCTGCCCATTTCCTCTTGGTATTCCTGTGGTAGTTTTTACGTGCTCTATTCCTTGTTCGACACAGTAATCTTCAAAATCCTTGGAAGCAAAAGCAGCTCCTCTATCTGATATTATCCGTGTAGGGTTGCCGAACGTGTTTTGCTGTAGTTTTAGTTTGTCGATTGCGCTTTGTGACGACGTAGACTTTATTGGATAGAACCGGACCAATTTGGTAAACGCATCTACCACTGTGAAAATGTGCTAGTAGTTCTTATTTGTCGATGTAAGGGACCCAATAAAATCGACATGGTAAGTATGTAAAGGAATATTTTCCTTTGGTATCGGGCTTAGCATACCTTCCCACTTCCCACGTTTCTTGTTGCATAGGATACAGTCTACACAATTTGCTATAACGCTTTCAATCTGCTGTATAATTTTGGGGATGTAGAAGTCTTGCTTCAGGATTTCTTCTGTCTTGGCAGCAGCAAAATGACCCTTCTTGTGAACCTCCTGGATGATTCCTGCCTACATAGCTTGACGGACGACCATGACGTCTTTGTCACTTTTTATTTTGCACAGCACTTCACTTTTAAGAACGTAGTTATTCACCTTACCATCGGTCAACAGTTTCTTGATAGCACTCTGTTTGAAGATGTGCAGCACGGGTTTGTTAGATAGTGCACTCTTGAGAGCTTTAGAAGCTGACCGTTGCTCAGGTCCGAAATAAAACGTTGATGTGCTGTGTAACAAGTCGCTCAACAGTTTGGCAACGACGGAATAAGACGGGATGTATTTTCTGAAATATCCCGCAAGTCCAAGGATACTCTGAACCTGGTTAACGCTCTTAGGTTCTTGGACATTTTGAACGCCTGCTGATTTGTCAAGCGATGGCCGCATGGTTCCATTCTCAATTATGTGGCCTAAAAACTCGATTCTCTTTTTTAAGAATTGACACTTCAATAAGTTTAATTCGCGACCATATTGCGAAGCAGTGTCCAAGACGCAGGCCAAACGCTTTACACACTCACGTTCATCTACCGAAGGTATAATGATGTCACCCATGTAAACGATTACAGTACCACCATTCAAGAGCTCGCGAAATGCGTGGTAAATATACCTCTGGAAAACACTCGGGCTATTTGTTAACCCGAAAACAACACTTTGAAATTCGTATTGACCTTCATGGGTCACGAAGAATGTATATTTATAGCTATTCTCATCCATATACACGTTGAAAAACCCATTCTTCAAGTAGATCGATGTAAACCCATTCCCCGATTGCAACTGGTCCAAAACTTCCTGTATGATCGGTAGAGGGAATCTATTTTTAACAGGTTTTCTATTCAGTTTCCTGTAATCGACGCAGAGCCTCGTGGACCCGTCCTTCTTTCTGCATAATACCATGGGCGAAGCATAGTCAGAACAACTATTTTGAATGATCCCTTGCTTCAGCCATTCATTGACTTGCTCTTCCACTTTCTGTTTTTCGAGAAAAGATAATCTGCGTGACCTTTGGCATACAGGAATGTCATCTGTTAACACAATTTTCATTTTTAAATTGGTACTTTTGGTTTTGTTTGGCTTGTAGCCATGCACAAGATCCGAAACGTCCCTGCGCAACTCCAAATCTGGTATATGATCCAAGTTCAACATGCCCGAATCTTCCGTCACACTCGCGACATGCAGCAAAAAACTATTAAAGACGTTCTCATTTCGCTCTCCGGAAGCAGCGATAACAGTCTGCTGTTCTGACAGGCTTGGCTCCCACGACGCCAGCATCTGACCTTGACCCACTTTCATCTTGGGAAACAGATTTTCAGGGATAATACACTGAGCGTTGAGGCTATTCGAAACTGCTGCCGTTACCTCGAAAACAACGTGAGAACTCTTTAGTAAGATCTAGAACTTTGCCAGGAGAACTTCGTGTTTATCATTAAAACAACTAGAAAAAATTACTCTACCCTCTGTTATTTTTTTGGCGGGGACCACATTGCTATTCCCTACCGCAATTTGGGCACCTGAATCAATAAGAGCAGTTACTTCTTTGCCATCAATCAAGATGTCAACATACTCCAGTTCGTTTATAAAACCTTTTCTCTCAACGGGCTGTTCCGATTCCAGTACATTGACTGAACTTCCATCCCGCCCGCTTTGCTCACTTGCGACTTCAGGTTGTCTTTGAAAACGTTTAGAACAAAATTTTGCAAATTGTGTTCCTGCACAAACGTAGCAGTTGGGTTTTCCCTTATTTTGCCCATGGTTATTTTTATTGGACCTTTCGTACCGTTCATTCTTAAAATTTCGGCTTCCACCGATTTGTACTCAATTGCTTGAACGTCGTTTAACGATTTTCCTTTCGACACAAAATAAACATCGCACTCTTCCGCTAATCTTACAGGGTCAAGCCAACTTCCTCCCTGCTTAATCCCTATGTGAGATGCCGTGTCTCTGTCTAAGGTTTGGTAAAATTTGTCCGCCACCTTCGATTTGCATAACGAGTTAAAATCACTAACCTCACGCAGTATACAATAATACCCAAAGTTTGCTGTTAATCTCGATGCGAATTGAATATGTCTTTCACTCGACTGTCGAAGAGCTTTCCGAAAATTATTCAGGCATTCCTGCGCTGTCGGCTGAAACTCTCTTAATATTGGCGACTTAAGCTTATCATAATCTTTCATCTCTTCCTGCCCGATGTAAAGCAATACGTTGCTAGCTATTTCCGCGAGAAGGTTTATCAAAATCTCTGACCTCATGTAAAGCGGCACCCCTTTTACAACAAAAGCAAGTTCCAGAGATTAGAAAAACAAATTGAGATTATATGGTTTAACTGGAATATTCGTATGGAAGTAGACATAACCACCTTTGACGAAATGATGAAGATCACTTCTACATTTAATCAAATTAAAAACGGTATTTACAAGTTAAAACATATGATAGATAAAAACACTAGATCTTTCGATCACACTAGTGCTCTTCATCAGGTCACCCACCTAATGGCATCACGGTACGTCGACACCCAATATATAGGGATTTTTGATGACCCAAATAATGGGTAGAGCGCATGCTCACGAAAGTTTCGTGAGCGACTACGCCGGATCGTCATTCGATCCGGCGTAGTCGCTTTACTATACCGTTATCTCACTTGCATAACTGTACCTCTCTCCGTTCGCAAGTTATTCCAAGCTAAAGGGACTTTCCTATGCACTCTGTACACTGAAGAGCAATTGAATTAGAGCATGTGGCGCTGTAGGCGGCCCTGTAAACGCAAACGACATGACGTATGCAGCGATCCGACAATATAAGAAGTGATGCGATGTGATTCAGTATGAGTCGGACGCAGAATGAGTAAAACGAAGGATCTAAGCGCATTTGATCGAGGAGAAAATTGTCGGGGTCCGACGAATGGGTCACTTCATCTCGGAAGTCGTGCAGGCACTAAGATTTTCACGAGCCACAGTGTCACTGGTGCACCGTGAGTACATTGAATCCGGTAAAACCATTCCTGCAAGGGCCAAATGCCGTGGACAACAGCGTGTGTATGAGAGGGGTCATCGTCGGCTAGCTCGCATTGTAACAGCGTATAGGCGGGCCACAGTACAAGAAATAACTCGGCAATTTAACGCTGGTGCACGAAAACGTGTAAGCATCCACACCATCCAGAGCCATCTCCTCGCTATGGGGTACAGAAGCCATCGTCCCGCTGCTGACTGCACATCACAGGGTGCAAAGATTAGCAAGGGCGCGGGAACATCGCCACTGGACCCTAGACATGTGGGAAAATGTTCATTGGACTGATGAGTCGAGATTCACGTTGGTACATGCGGATGGCGGGATACGAGTACGGCGCTAACCACATGAAGCGATAGATCTTTCTTGCCAGCAGGGTACTCTTCAAGCTGGTGTGGGTGGCATTCCCGTCTGGGGACTGTTTACGGGGACTGAAATGGGACCCCTGGTACGTGTGACATCGTCCCTCACAGGTCAACGTTATCGGGATATCCTGGACGACCATTTGCTCCCGTTTGTGCGCCTTCAACATCCCACTGGGGACCTCATCCTACAACAACACAATGCACCGTGCCATCGCTCCCGAATTGTATCCGAATGGTTGGATGAACACTCCACCGAAGTGACCTCGCTTCCTTGGCCAGCTAGGTCACCTGACCTCAATCCCATCGAACACATCTGGGATGCCATCGAGAGAGATGTTCGAGGCTCTGACCCCCCCCTCCATTAAATCTTCGTGAACTGTGGGAGCTTGTTCAGGGGTCGTGGATCCGTATGGCTTCCCAACGCTTCCGGTGTCTTGTCGAGTCCATGCCGAGACGAATCGCCGCCGTCATCAGGGCGAAAGGTGGTGCCACACGTTACTAGACAGGTATCTCTAGTTCAATTGCTCCTCAGTGTATATATAAGTCAAATGAAAACCTGTGAATGCTGAAAGCAAGAGATGCGATGTGAAATGCAAATTCATTCTTACAATGTGGCACACGAAGTGTCAGGGAATGAATCACCAGAGAAACAGGCGACAGAGGCGTTTGCCTGTGTCTTGCTCCGGACAATCGCACTGAAAACAAAGGCAAAGAAAGTGTCGTTTTATTGTACGGTATCGCAGGTCAATCAAAATCTTCTTTGCTTTAACAAAGAGACGGCAATAATTTTGTATGACAAATCATTTTTCATTCCGCTGGCATCAAAATCGAGCACAATATTCCACAGTAAGCATTTTAGTTTAAAACAATTTTTTCCAAAAATAAAACGGAAGTAAAACCGGTTCGAAATCGGGTCAGGAACACCTTGACCCGACCCGTTTCACCCTCAAGGAATTGTCTGCCCGTTGACCAGTTCACCCGCTTACCTGTGGCTCGTTTCCACCTCTGGATTAGATAGGTGATAAAACTATGACTAATTTGCAGATAATTTGCCACTTCTAATGGTCATCAGTAGTCACGCGCCTGTTTAACAGAACCATGTCCCGTATGTGCTCAATATTGTCGTCAGTTGTCGCCGTTGATGGTCGTCTTGTTCCTTCTTCATGCGTAACACTTATGCGACCATTTTTCAACGTTTCAACCCAATCGTAGACACTGCAAAACACTGTTCCGTACTGTGCTGCAAGTCTTTGATGGATTTTGGGACCTGATACATCTTCAGATCATAGAAAACGGATAACTGAACGCTGTTCTTCTTTGGCACAAATGGAAATCGGCCATTGTTAACGTCATGACGGCGACAACGGGATTGACCTAGAAATAGCAAACCAGAGCAGCAATGATAAGACGACAACTTTACCTGCAATGCTCGCGAAAACCACAACAGGAAGACAAATACAACTGCACTCGGACAATTAGTGGCTCACCCTCGTATGTAGTGAAAAATTTACAGCGCACATTTACCAAATGTAATAAATAAGCAGTTGTTGAATTAATTTTATTTTTATTCTGTTCTATCTTCTTCTTCTTCTTCCAACCTTTTTACAGCCAATTGAGGCTATTGGTTTCCCTTATCCCTTTCCAAATGTTCATGTCTGTCTATTGCACAGCTTTCCTGCAGTTTTGTTTATATATCATCAATCCATCTTCCCTCTGGTCTTCCCACTCTTCTCTTTTCTTTGAATGGTCTCCAATCTGTTACTACTTTAGTCCATCTATTATTTTCCATTCTTGCTATATGGCCAGTCCATTTCCATTTTAAATTGAGTATATTTTCACCTACGTCTAAATATTTTGTTCTTGATCGTACATCTGTATTCCTTATTCTATCTTAATGTACACTATCTACCAACAAGTAATTGGACACCCCTGCAATCGACGATATCTGCGGTCCTGATACACGTCACGGCCGCCGCCGTCGTTAAGTATCGTGTGGGAAACAACAACGCAACCAGTCGCATGCAAGATGCCACGCAGTTCGGAGCTCTCTGATTTCGGGAAAGGTGTAATCGTCGGGTATCACAGAAATAGCCGATCCATACGTGACATATCCAGCGAGTTGAAGTACCTAAGCCGCCCCGGTGGCGCAGTGGTCTAAGCGATGGCCTCTGATCATTCGTCCGAACGGGGTCCGGGTTCGAATCCCGGTGAGGCATGGATGTTGTGTTTGTCTTACGGCACTGGCTCTCTCCCTTCCCTGGAACCAGTGACCCTAAATTAGGGACGGGCGACTGCTTATAGCCCATTGAGTTGCTCATGGTGGTCGTTAAACCTCCAATCAAAAAAAAAAAAAAAAAAAAAGTACCTAAAATCGACAGTGGCCTACGTGATTACCAAGTGGAAGATGAGAGGTAACTGTCGGAATGTGCCCCTACCCCTACCCGGCAGACCCTCAAAACTGGGAGTTCAAGACCGACGGGTGCTGGCCAGAGAAATTCAGACGAACCGCACCAAATCGATGGGCCACATCCGCGAGGAGTTTCAACAGGCATCCGGGAGTGTTCTTTCGATGAATACCATCCGTAAGGAAGCCCATCTGCTCGGTTATCATGGACGTGCTGCCGCCCACAAGCCTTTGATCACCAAGTCCAATAGCGATGCTCGGCTAACGTGGTGCAAAGAACGTCGACAGTGGACCGTTGAACAGTGGAAACAGGTTCTCTGGAGCGACGAATCAAGGTTCACCCTCTACCGTTTGGATGGCAGGGTCTTGGGTTTGGCGTCTGCCTGGAGAACGCCTCCTGCCGGAATTTATTTTGCCAACTGTGAAGTTTGGCGGCGGTGGAATTATGCTATGGGAGTGTTTCTCCTGGTACGGCACGGAACCCTTGGTCGCAATTCCTGGTAGACTCAACGCCGAGACCTACTGCACCATTTTGGATGACCATGCGCTTCCTACGTTGTGGCAGTTTTACGGGGTGGGCCCATGTTACTTTCAGCATGACCCTATCGAGCACCTCTGGGACGCGTTGAAGCGTCGACTTAAGGGGTGCCCCCACCGTCCGAAATCGGTGAAGGGACTGACCTGTCTTCTCCAAGCCGAGTAGAAGAAAATACCGCTAGCCGTCGTACAACGCCTGTTAAGAGTATGCCCGGCGGGTAGAAGCTGTAATCTCCGCTCGTGGAGGCTCCACCAACTATTGAAGGTGAATAAACTTCGTTTCCCTTTGCTATCACAGGTGTCCAATTACTTGTTGGTAGATAGTGTATTATATTTAGTAGAGATCTTTCCAATTTACGTTATGTTTTTTGCAATTTGTCTAAGATGTTTTACTCTTACAGGCCAGGTTTCAGCGTCATATGTCATAATGGGTATTATACATTGATTGAAAAGTATTGCTCTGTTTTCCGCTTTATTTTACTACATGGAATTATGTTGTATGCCAGTCGTATTTGAGCGGTTGCCTCAAATTAATTCTTAAACTTCTTAATGTCAGATCAAAAGGGATTGCCATTATTATTTCTGTAAATTTTTAATTATTTGGTCTAGTCTTGATTTAATTGTAGTCCCAGACTATTAGAGAAAGTGTTTTTCTTTTCCTGCTCCTTCTCCAAGTTGATAAATATCACCAGCAAATCCTAGTATTACGCTCTTTTTTCTTGTTAAGCTTTGTTGTTTTCTCTAATACATTAATGTCAGCTCTATATGAATCTCATTCTTCATGTACGTTTTTCCAAAAAATTCATCCCGAATCTGCGCATATCTATTTCGAAACATTATTATCACGCGGTACTGAGTCAGTTTCATACAAGACGAAAGAAACATTTCTCGACCATTTTACAAATATCCACTTTAAGTAAAGCTCCTGCAATGTAACTCTAAGTACAATATATTCTTTGACGTTTCTTGGAATTCTACTTATTGCTTTTACAAAAGGAGGAACAAAATAATACTCTTTTTTCTTCTGATGAGCATTGGCTTACGGATAAATCTTTTCCTTTTTTGGCGTGGATTTCTATTTCTTCGGAATAGAAAGCAAAACGAGAAACACGTAGTTGTTTATCGATAAAAAAAATAGCCACAGATAGTTTGCTTTAGTTAAGTACGGTGGTTATAGTGCCAATGAGCGCATTGCTCCTGTGGGGTCTGTAATTCCCTGTAATTCGGTTTCGCACCAGGAAAGGCGCTAAACTTTTTAGGTGTTTGCTATCTGAAGACTACCAGCTGGAGCCCACGTGGATGCACCATACACGAAGCAAATTATATCCAAATCCCTCCACGCAGTTAACACAAATGCCGGTGAAAAGTAGAGACGAAAATATACGCTAGTAGCCGAAATGGTTTATTTCAAATCCTATGTATATATCAAATAAGAAACAGAAGCGCTCTGGATCAATGTCAGCGAATAGAATGGAATGACACGCTTTTTTTATTAATATTACATAATTGTATGTATCAGACATTTTTTCACATCACTGTAGTTATGAAATTTATCATTAAATAACTGTTGACTAAAAATTAAAGTCCGAAGGCATTCTTGGGGAAAAAACACTTAACAGAATGTAGAAAAATTGGGAACACATAATCACAAGGTTATTAAACAATTTGTTCAAAGATAAGAATATATAAACACAAACACATAGTCCTGATTATGCATTATAACAAGCATATGGGTCTATTGGATGAAATAAACTATTTTGACAAAAGTCACCGGACACCTAGAAGAGAAACACAACATAGCAATTATTGACATGCATTAGTACGGTGTCGGTCCACCTTTGGCCTTAATGCATGCACTGACCCTTCGAGACGTGCTTTCGACACGGTTTTGGAACACAGCTACAGGTATGCGCTTCCATTCAGTACATAATGCTGCCGCTAACTGTTGCTTAGTAGTAAGCCTTGGTTCCAAACTTCTTATGAGGCGCTCTAATTCATCCCACATTTGCTCTATGGGATTAAGATCAGGGCTCTGTGCTGGCCAGTCAACACACGATACGGAATTATAGTCAAACCACGCCGTAACAGTCCTTCCTTTATGGCTCGGTGCATTATCCTGCTGGTACCAACAAGGCTCGGTTCCATAGTATTGCCACAGAGTTTGTAGAGCATAATTGTCCCAAATATCCAGGTAGACGTGCTGGTTAACAGGTTTGTCCACGATAACCAATGGGCCGGGACCATACCACGAAAAACACCCCCACACGAGCGGAGTACACTGCCAGCTCCAAACTTGACCGTAGGAACAGCACACTGTAGCAAATAGCGTTCCTCCAGTAGCCGCCATACCCACACACTGCCATCAGACTGATGAATCGTGTATCTAGATTCGTCAGTCCATAGGACCCGTTTCAATTGATCTACGGTCCACGATAAATGTACTTTACAAAATGCTAAACGACAAGTAGCATTCCGAGTGGAGATGAAAGGCTTATGAGCAGCCGCACGACCATGGTAATCCATGGAATGAAGTTCTCTGCGAATGGTACATGTACATACTGAGGTTCCAGCATTTTTACTCAGTTGTACACTGAGGTGTTGTGCAGTATTCCGTCGATTAGGTGTAATGACTCTCCTGAGGCTTCGACGCCCTCTATCACTGATTTTCTTTGGTCTGCCGGTACGTTTTTCTGCTTCAGGTACACCCTGTGTCTTCCACTTATTCAGTATATCCAAAACAGTTAACTTGGGTATGTTTAAACGCCTCTCGGTTTTTCTTATGGACAGCCCACTGATATAACACCTAACAATCTTTCCTTTCTCAAAGTCAGTTCTCTCCCGCCGCGACGTTTTCATCCAACCTCACAGTGCGATATGATCGCGATCTTCTGCAGAGCTTGTTTTTATACAGTTTGCAGCTATACCTCGTATCTAAACAACGCAGCGGATTCGTTCATTTTGATTTTAAATTAGTGTCCGGTGACTGTTGTTAATATAGTGTATATGACATCTCATATGGGTCTGCAATGTAAAATGTCATATTTCTTCGAATAAGATGATTAAAAAGGAATGTGATCTTCTCTTACGGACAGTTTATGTTACTGGTGAGTTCCGCAGACAATGGATCCCTGTCAGGGACGTCGCTAGACTTTGAAATCTGGATGGGCGACAGGTGGGCGAGCATTATTTTTGGTGGGGCAAACTTGATAGCAACGTTTTTTTTACGAAACACTGAAAGAAGAGATTCTTAATGCTTTTTTTATTGAAGGTTTAATGACCGCCATGAGTAAAAACTCAGTGGGCTATAAGCAATCGCTCGTCCCTAATTTAGAGCCACTGGTTCCAGGGAAGGGAGAGCGCCCGCGCCGTAAAATAAACACAACATCCATGACTCACCGGATTCAAACTTGGACCCTTCTCGGAAGAATATTCATAAGCCAGCGCTTACACCACTGCGCCACTGGGGCGGCTTTAATGCTTTTCACTACCGACTACAAAGTTATTTATGCAATCCCCACCTCCTCCACGTGCGCACATATACATACACAGACCTGACTAGTTACGCCACTGGTGTTAGTTAGACAGAAGTGTTAGTAGAATGTCAACGTTTTGCTCGCTCTGAATGCATTGTCTTAAATTGTTTTTCGAAATTTCCATTTTTGCTTACGAAAATAGTACTGTACGTGAACAATGTATTTAAAAGATAATGTCGTTTATGTTTATCTAAATCAAATTTTAGCGTCGTGCCACGCAGACACAATACCTGCCCCGCCTCCTTAACTTCCTTCCTTCAAGCCAGCGACTTTGCTTTGCACTCCTCTCCTCCAAAGCATCGTCAGCCACTATCTGCACTTTCACTGTCCCGAGGCAGTCTTAAGAGCCTTAGGGTAGCTTTAGACTCCACTTTCCGTGTTGGAATCCCCCTACTTTGAAAAGAAAACTAACAGAGCAATTAGTAGTGACCCCCTCAACGAATTCATGTCCACCCTCCTCATTAGCCGGCGAGGAAGGCCATACAAGCAGGAAGAAGAGGCTTAATATAACAAGATGATAAACTAGCAAAGAAGGCCATACATGCACAAACAGGAAGAAGAGGCTTAATATAAGAAGATGATAAACCAGCGAAGAAGGCCATACATACAGGAAGAGGCTTAATATAAGATGATGATAAGCCAGCGAAGAAGGCCATACAAACAGGAAGAAGAGGCTTAAAATAAGAAGATGATAAACCAGCGAAGAAGGCCATACAAACAAGAAGGAGAGGCTTAATATAAGAAGATGATAAACCAGCGAAGAAGGCCATACAAAAAGGAAGAGGCGTAATATAAGATGATGATAAACCAGTGAAGAAGGCCATGCAAACAGGAAGAAGAGTGTTAATATAAGAAGATGATAAACCAGTGAAGAAGGGCATACAAACAGGAAGAAGTTGCTTAATATCAGAAGATGATAAACCAGCGAAGAAGACCATATAAACAGGAAGAAGAGGCTTAAACTAAGGAATTGGAAGAGTGGAAAACAACTGAATTTTCATGGTCCTCCGAATGCTATTTTGGTAAGCTTTCCTGGTGACGTAAACAAACACTTCATACGGGAAAATATGCAGGGCTACGTGAAATAAAACATAAAACTTGTTACTTGGCAAAGTACAGTTTACACACTGCTGGACAATTGCTAAGGACGGATCATAAACGGCTATATAGCGCATAAAAAAGTACGTGTGGTTGGATGCCAAGTGAAATAAAATAATGTCAGAATGCCAGGACATTACAAGAAAGACAATTTATTGTGCTCTGAAATCCAGAAGGCTTTGGAACGTGTTCAAGGGACAAACAGGCCATTTTGTGCAGAATACGTAAACGAGAAAAAAATGCAATTACCGTCCGCAGGCATTCCGGCGTAAGATGTCAATACGGGATATGGCCACCATGGAGGGCGATGCCAGATTCCACACGTCGTGTCATGCTTTGCACAATATTATCAAGCAGCTGTTGGGATAATTTAACCCATTCTTCTGTCAGTGCACGGATGAGGGTTTTCAATGGGATTCAGATCTGGAGAACGTGCTGGCCATACGAGGCGTTGAATATCCTCGCTCTCAAGACACTCCTGGACAGCGACTGTTCGATGGCATGTTGCGTTGTCGTCCATGAAAATGAATCTATCACCGACAGCACCACGGAACATGCGAACATGAGGTAGCAGAACATCATTAATGTATCGTTGGCCAGTCATAGTCCCAATTGGAAGCACATAGTTGGACGTACGGCCATTGATCATGATGCCAGCCCATACCATGACACTACATGTCGGATATCGGTCCCTTTCCTGTATGTTTGCTGGACAATATGCAGTACCACTATCACGCCAGATCAGTTGTCGTCGACAATCAGACGATAGACTGTATCTACTCTCATCTAAGAAGAGGACAGCAGACCAGTCGTTATCAGTCCAATTGCGATGTTGATGGCACCATTGCAAACGGGCGGTACGGTGACGTCTGGACAATGGGATGCACACAACAGGACGGCGGGCGTATAGTCCCCCTTCATGCAAACGTCTGGCGACAGTTTTTCGGGAGATCCGCTTGCCAGTAGCAGCCATAAACTGATTTCTACCTCACTAGCTGTGCTGCGCCGGTGTCTTTATGTTGATAGCACTATGTACCAATCTTCTGCAGGTGTCGTACTGCAAACACGACCTCCCCCGTGACGTTTGCTACACTCTCCGTTTGTTTGAAATGATTTCCAAAGACTTGAAACAACACTGTGGCTGACGTCAAACTCCCTGGAAACATCTGTTATTTTTCGCCCTTCTTCAATCTTGCCAATAATACGGCCACGCGTAAAATCATCTAGGTGATGTCGGGAAGACATACTGAAAATTCCAAGTTCGTCAATTGATTCTTTCCCTTTCAACTTTGCGTTTGAACAACAACGGTCAATACGCGTCAAATCCTTTATATCTCTTATCAGCGCTATGACGTCACGAACAAGTTCGGCAATCCAAAATTTGCATACGCACAACACGTTTTACTGTATCCCGCACTTATGCTAATTTCCACATTTTCCTGCCTTCCATTTTATGGTTGCTATCGTTGCCATTGCCATCCGTCCTTAGCAATTATCCGGCAGTGTATTTCAGAGTTAAATATACAGAATAATGGCATATTTTGAACATGGGTTTGCGGCTATGTTGGCAAGACAAATTTCAGAGTGGCCTCAAGCCCACCCTCGCACCCCCTTGGCGACGTCCTTGATCCCATTCCTCAAAAATGGAGGCAGGTATCTCATGTAATTTTCTGTAAGAGGAGTTGACGAACTACAATTTGTCCCCGTAAAGCATCTCAGGAATCCTCAGTAAGGTTCAGATCTAGACACCTGGCTGGTTAATCCATTCTTCGATAAATTATTTTTGGATTGGAGGTTTAACGACCACCGTGAGCAACTCAGTGGGCTATAAGCAGTCGCCCGTCCCTAATTTAGGGCACTGGTACCACGGAAGGGAGAGAGCCAGTGCCGTAAGGCAAACACAACATCCATGCCTCGGCGGGATTCGAACCCGGACCCATCTCGGACGAATGATCAGAAGCCATCGGGTATACCACTGCGTAATCCGGACGGCCATTCTTTGAATATCCTCGCTCCCAAAGAGATCATCGACGAGCTGAGGCATAAAAAGAAACTGAGGGTCAATAACACCCCGGAAAGCCTGACATTGGTCTCAAGAATCTCGTCTTTCTAGCTTCGGATCAGTGAGGTTGCAGCCTTCAAACACGCGGAGTTGTGTATGGCTGTTTAGCATTATTTCACCCGAGACAAGCAAACCGCTGCCACCAAAGTGTCTCGTTCTCTGATGTTTGTGGAACCATTTGAGTTTCTTGGTGTCCTCCAGATAAAATGACGCCGTGAAGTAGTTTGTAAACTGAATCTGGGCTCATCAGTAACAAGAATTCTGGCCCATTTAAAGTATATCCGGGAACAGTCTTACCTGTACCAGTTTAAACCAGCTTCCCTGTGAGATGAGGAGAGGGAGACACGAAGCTTTACGGTTCTTGTGTAAAAGTTCATTTTTTATTAAGCTGTCCATACATTGTCTATTGACATAGTTGTCGCTGTGGATGAGCATAGCTCTGCAGAATGTTGCATGGCTATATAACCCTTTGACGTCTCACTCCAATGGTGTCTTAATGCTATGATCCGACATACTCATATGTGGATATTCAAGTCTCGTACTACATCGGCCTGCAACTGGCTTCCTTCCAGTCTTTCTTGGGCTCCCATCTTACTGAGTCAGATAAACGTATGTGAGACATAGAGAATGAATTTCCGTCCAAAGACACATGGCGAGTTCTTGGACATTCCGGGCCAAGATCTCGCCATGCGTCAGAATATAGCGCAAGGACAACTTTGAAGGAAGGGTATCATTTCTGCCTCTAAAATATCCTTCATATATCGCTGACTGTTGAGGGTTCTCTTAGTTCATATAACCCGAGATCCAACGGCGTCGTGGTATGACTCTTGGACTGGTATTGCCTACGCAAGGTACCGTTCCCTATGATGTCTTTGAACACGTATTCGACCATAATGGTGCATCAAGTTGAATCGTGACTCGTCATAAAACACCACTTGTTGCCACTCAGCATGCTAATGTCTGTGTTTGAGACCTCACTTCAGCCTGAGGCATCTGTGGTCAAGTGTCAATAGAATGAGCAGCCAGCGACAAATCCTCTATTAAGAAAACGACGTCTAACTATACTAGAGGACAAAACCTGACCTGTGACAATGCTCAACTGCTGCGTTAACACCATGGATGACGTTGTGCGATCGGTCACTGCCATGCGGTAGAGGTGTCTGTCATCCCGTACAGTCGTGCGATTTTGCGGTCCATTTGCAAGATTTCTGTACGTCTGAGCCTCATATGTCCACTGACTCCAAGTTCGCATCACTGAACTGGAGTTTCGTTTTGTACGAGTGGCAATTTCGCGGTAGGAAACTCCAGATTCTCCCATCCTAACAAACCTTTCTCACTCCAGAATCAATGTTTATAACGCGACCTTCTTCGCCGAAGGGGCATAGTGAGACACAAGAAACTCTCTTTCGACTCAATGTCGGCTCTTCACTGATTACAACATCTCGTTTGAGTGAGCTTTTTACACCCACGACGGGACAGTTCAGAGTTAGTGAAACCGCATGAGCATTTTCACTAACATTTTATTCAATTGCATGTGCCAACCTGTTGTACATGTCCTGTAAGTTTGAAGCCAATACCAGCAATCTATCATGGCGTTGCAGTTTTCTCCAACAGCAGTGTATAAATCAAGTGAAACTTCAATGCAGAAACTTCCAAAGAGTAACGTCCTTTTCGTTGGGGAAAACGAGCGTCATAATTATTCTTTATAAGTCACCTAGATAAATAGTTCATGCGTGATAAATGATGATACAAAAGGCATATTTTATTAATTAATTCATACACTCGACGTGGATCAGAAACTCCAAACAAAAGTCATCGCTCTTTCCACGTTAATAAATGAGTCACGGAAAAATTCTCATCGGCCGCCACCGGGAATCGAACCCAGGTCTTCCAGTTACGCGCCGGATATGCTTCCACTGCACCACAGACAGCGGCTTCGAATTCCTCCAGACTCACACACACTGCCAAGCCAATTTGTCAGGTTGCTTCTTGGAGCCTCGCAGGATGGTGGGGATTCAACGAGGTGGTAAGCAGCAACTGAACAAATAATTAGAAGGCGAATGTATAATTAATACGAATATTTAATCCCCAGCATTGTGTGGGGCTTCAAATGGCAACCTGCCAAATTGGCTTGGCAGTTAGTGTGTGTGTGTCTGGAAGAATTCGAGGCCGCTGTGGTGCAGCGGAAGCATATCCGGCGCGTAAGTGAAAGACCCTGGGTTCGATTCACGGTGGCTGCCGATGAGAAATTTTCCGTGATTCACTTATTAACGTGAAAAGAGCGATGACCTCTGTTTGATGTTCCTGGTCCACGTCAAATTTCTATATTAATGTCTTCTGTTTGGTTTTATTTTATTACTTTAATTTTCAGGCGGACTAAAAAACAACAGATGTCGCCTGATTCCTAGCAACGGTACCACTGTTTCAGATCTGTTGCAGTCATGTTTCAGTTTTTAATACTGTAATACGATCAAAGGCACGTGAAACAAATTCCCTACACTACGCTTAAACGACATGTGATCGAAAATAGAAAAGAGTAATTTTCTGCAACTGTTTCCGCTAATACTTTTTCCCTGACTATGCTGTCAACAACACACTAGAGATAAAGTTGAAATTCAAGTACCGCCCTTTTTATTAAAAACTAAGTGTGGTACATGCGGTGAAGAGCGGATTGGTTTTCTTCAAATAAACTTCCGAATGCAATTGACATTGAGTGGAAAGAGAGACGAGAAAAAATAGAGAGTCGATTTAGTAACTTCATCTTCCCCACACAATCAATAAGAGAACTGAATGCATCTAACGATTCTTCTTTTTCTGAAATGCCTTTATGTGAGAAATTCGGGGAGGTTCAAGCTACGCAACGTGGTATGGTTATTGTCAGATCGCATCCGAGTCTTTGGTTTGTTAACTTTCAGTCTGCATGCATTCCACAGAATATATAGTTTCCCTATATGTGAAACAGAGATGGTAATAATTTGTTTTTCTCCACCTCATCAGATTTCAATTAAAAATCTGGAATGTAGGTTTCTTTTTTGGACTAAATATTATCTGGGGTAATGATGTTGTTTACTGTAAAATTCCCGTTAAAGGAATACATTACGGAAGTATTTCACATCTGCACTGTTTTCAAACTAAATGTCTGTATTTTGCACACCCATTTAAATTTCTATATCTCTGACTGTTTTAAGAAAGGATATTTTCTTTTATCTTAAAACATAATTTCGGAAGTTAATAAAATATATTATATTTCCTTTATATTTCCTGTTGCTATACTCCATAATTCAATACATTATTATTTGCAACAATGTAATGCTGAAATACGCGGAAGATGTTTTGAATTTAAAAATTACATAGCAATCATTTTTCAAATTTACGTTTCAATGTGCTTAATATAAAGTTGCTGTTCTTTCCGAGCTAGAAATTGTGGAATGACGATAAGATTTGAATTAAAAATCGGGAATGCTGGATTGCATGAGTCTGTTTATGCGCGGAAACTACTCTCGTGTGAATTTTCGGCTTCATAACGCATTCGGATCCCATAGTCGTTCTGATAAGAACATATTTGGAATAAATCAAGACTTTCAACAAATTTCCGACGCATGAAATTACCCCTATCGCTCTGTGTCGTGATTCGTTCGCGCATGCTCGGACTCAGTGGCAGCTCATTGCTTTCTTTTAGTCTTACCATGGCAACATTTAATGTAGTAGCTACCTGTTGTTCGTCGAAATTCCGCAGTGATCGGAAGTTTACATTTTACTGCAGCGCAAATAGGGAAATGTAGCAGTAGCACGCTACAAATTAATGTAGCCAAGAATTACGGTACAAATAGTGCTACATTAAGAAAAAGTTTAATAAATTAATTTTTCAAACCAAGTGTCATTTCCGGATTTTCTGGGATATTATTATTAGCTAGAACAGGAGGGTTAAGTGTGATCTTCCTACAGTCACATATCTGACTTGGCCTGCATTGTGAAAGTTAGAAAAACTGCAAAACATAAAGCATTATCTTTCTTACTTTATATTCAGAGGAAAGTATTCTCTTGTATGAGGTTATCGAGTTAGCAATTTTGATGATGATATTTGATAGCGAGATTCGATTTTCTTAACGCAGAAAATGAATCCGCAGATTATTTTTTATAATGTTCTTATTTGAATTCTCTCAGGATATCAGCTAGCCATATAATATACACTGAAGTGCCAGAAAAACTTGTACACTAGTCTAATACTTGGTAGGTCCTCCACGGGAGCGCAGGACTGCAGAAATACGACGGGGCATGGACTCCACTAGCTTCTGGAAACATGCTGTAGGCAATGCACACCATACTTCCTGCAGAGCGTTCCACAATTCGGGTGTATTCCGAGGTCCCGGATTCCTGTGTTCGATAGCGCGTTGCATGGCATTCCAAATGTGTTTACGTTCAGATCTGGGCACTTAGGTGAAAATGTCAACACCCCAAACTCTAGACGAATGCTCTTCAAACCATAATGTGGCGTCCCGACACTTGTGTGGAGTTGCTTTGTTCTGTTGGAAAAGACCCAACCCATCAGCATGAATGCTGGACATGAACAGGTGTACATCGTCAGAAAGGATGCGCACATAGCGTTGGCAGGTCACAGACGTTGGTAGACGCACCAGGAGTCCCAGTGAAGTTGAGCTAAACACACCCCATACCATAACGGACTCTACACCAGCCGGTACAGTTCCCTGTTCACAGGCGGGATCCGTGGCTTCATGGGGTTTGCTACACACACGAATCCATATGCCCGATACAGTTGGAAACGCTACTCGTCAGACCAGGCTACTTGTTTCCATTCATCAAGTGTCCGGTGGCGGTATTGCCTTGCCCAAGCGATGTTCATAGCTCTGTGTCGTGTACTCATCAAGAGGACTCGAGTTGGGCGTCGGCTCCCAAAGCCCATATCTTGCAGGGTACGTTGCATAGTCCGGACGCTGATGCTTGTTGAGGCTCCAGCATTGAATTCCGATTATACCTGCGAGAGCGCTGCACGCCTATCGCGTGAAACGATTCTTGACAGCCGACGATGGTCACGTTCACTCAATGTCTTTTTACGGCCACACTGGTATCGTAGATTGGAGGTTTTGCCGGAATTTTTGTAGTCACGGTACACCCTTGCAATGGTCATCCGTGAAAATCCGAACTTCGTTTCTACCTCCGAAATACAATGTACTATGGCCCATCTCACGAGCGCCAACTATGACACCGCGTTGAAAGTCGCTTAAATCGTTATTACTTGTCATTCTCATGCCGAAAATAGCTCTGACAGCTGGCAAGGATGTTTATCGCTTTATATACGCACTGACGGACGCAACCGAGTACGCGCATAGGTGACGTTGTTATGTATTTTGCATAAGCTCGTCTGTACCAGTTTCTCTGACACTTCAGTGTACATGTCAGCCACTGAGTTTTGTAAAATGTGTTAGACATGATTATCAGAATTGAAGTAAATCCAAATATATGTTACTTCTGTAATTAGCTTGGTATTTGTCTCTGAAGGTCATATGTAAAAATGTATATACACAGTGCGGCAAATAATTTTTAAGACTGGATCTGTAAAATGAAATGGAAACAAGAAATTATAATTTGTTTTGGTTTGTTATTCAAAATAAGGACCTCCGGCTTCAATACACTTGTTACAGCGATTTAATAATGATTCGAATGCCTGCTCCAGTTCACTTTGCGGAATTGCCTCCAAAGCACGCGTCGAAGCCGTTTGTATGGTCGAAATATCATCAAAATAACACCCTCTTAACGTCATTTTAAGTTTTGTAAATAACGAAAAGTCGCAGGGTGCTAAATCAGGCGTATACGGTGGATGATTCAACACACAGACGTTATTTTTCGCCAAAAAATTACGAACAAGAAGGGAGGTGTGACTGGGTGCATTATCGTGCAACAAACACCAACTGTTTTCATCCCGATATTCTGGACGAATGCAATGAATTCTGCCCATCAAACGCCTCAAAACATTTAAATAAAACTCACCAGTAATTGTTTGTCCACTTGGAAAAAAATTCTTTGTGGATAATAAATACCCTTACTATCGAAGAATGTAATGAGCATTGTTTTCATTTTCGATGGAACTTTTCTTGTTTTTTTGGCTTGTGGCGAGTTTTTTGACTTCCATTCTGCACTTTGTCGCTTTGTTTTAAGATCATATTGAAAAATTCAAGTTTCATCACCTGTGACAATCGATTTTAAGAAGTGTCGATCATTTTCAGCGGCTGAAATGATATCTCTGCAAGGTGCACTTCTCCTTGATTTTTGTTCATTGGTTAACGTGTGTGGAACAAATTTAGCACAGACTTTTGTTTTGCCCAAATCTTCATGCAGGATGGTTCGAATCGTTTCTTTGTTGATGTTTAAAGACTATTCCATCATTTTTAGTGACGCACATCGATTGTTTGAAACGAAATCACGCACTTTTTCAATAATCTCAGGTGTCCTATATGAACTTAGTCTTCGCCGCCCCGGTGGCGCAGTGGTCTAAGGCGTTGGCCTCTGATCATTCGTCCGTAAGGGGTCCGGGTTCGAATCCCGGTCAGGCATGGATGTTGTGTTTGTCTTATGGCACTGGCTCTCTCCCTTCCCTGGAACCAGTGACCCTAAATTAGGGACGGGCGACTGCTTATAGCCCATTGAGTTGCTCACGGTTGTCGTTAAACCTCCAATCAAAAAAAAAAAAAAAAAGAACTTAGTCTTCCGGTATGCTTATCATCTTCTAGCGTATCTTTTCCGTCCAAAAAACGTATGTGCCACAGGAAAACATTTGATCTACTTAAAAAAAACTCACCGTAAACTTGTTTCATCATTTGGCACGTTTCCGAGGCACTTTTACCGAGTTTTGCGTTAAATTTAATACCAGCCCTTTGTTCCATCTTAATAATTCAACATGAAAAAAATTTTACTTCGCTAATGAACGGCCGTTTCGTTTGAGTTACTTTAACAACTGCGCAGTACTTTTGGCAGAAAGCAAGCAGATAGTCACGATTTATAACGCATTCGCGATTACACTGGTGGCGCCACCGTAGGCTGAAATCTAGCGCCAGTCTTAAAAATTCTTTGACGCACTGTGTATAGAGATCATTTTCATAATTTGAATTTTTAACTTAATACTAAATGAAGGAAAGGTACCTAAAAAGTAGCGAATGCAGCTACCTTTAAGGAAACATAGTGCATCTAGCTACTTTTCGGAAAAAGTAGTAGCTGAACTACTTTTCATAAAAAGTAGTTGCAGCTTTAGCAGATTGCCTTTCGAAGAATGTAATTGTAGAAGAAGGTAGCTACCCCGGTAGCACATTACATCGATTCAACATCGAATTTTTGACTGATTTTTGGTTGATATGAAACGTCGAATACAGATATCCATGTCCACTTTTGTTACGTCTTTCCGACGTCGAATTTTAAACATATTAAGTCGATATCAAGTCAATAGTAGACGCAGATTCGACCTTTCGAGAGAAACATACATCGTTGCTACGTAGTGTAGACGTCGATTCTACGTTGATATTACGCAGTTTACTCATCGATTCTAGTACTGTCGAATCTACGTTTACTCTACAATTTAGATGTTGAAACAGAAAAAACTAAACTTTTAATTGTGGCATAAAACGTAGAATGCATTCGTATTTGTAGTACGATTCTTGATACTGTCTACAATTAAAAGATCATGTAGATTTTTTTTTATTGTTTCAACATCCAAGTCTTTTCGGACGCATTCGAAAAGACACATAATTCTCAAAAATTTCACAGAATTTTTGGCGATCTGTCAGCATCTCCCTAAGCCTATCCCTAATTGGGATATGCGTACGTACAAATTATATATCTTAAAAAGTAATTCTACTTAGAGGAACGAGACTCAACTTCTTATAAACATACTTAAGCAAATAAAAGAACGTTTAACTTACCGGCGAAAAAGGAGACAGGTAAGAATCTCGTCTTACAACAGAAATGATACAACTGACCATCACCTCAGCATCCAAAAAGTTTGGCGTAATTATTGCAAAGGTGCATGCGCGCGATGCTTACAAATGGCATAAAAACAACAATTATTCGACGTAATGGAACTAAAGGGATAAACAAAACCGTCTACATGTGTACTAAAATTCAATGGAATGATTTTTCTTGACGTTCCGTCTCATCGATTTTACGTCGAAGATTATGCCTCGACGTAATATCGACCTGGCAACCTAAAATCGATGTCGATTCGACATCACTGTGCTACAGGGGTATTTTTAAATTACTTTCCAATCACTGAGATGGATACAAGCAGGCCTTTTTTTTTTTCAAAAAATATAATGACAAAAGTAAATACATTCTTCGCTAAAGAAAAAAATGGGCACAGAAGGAATGATTCAATCGATATGAAAATTGATAAGTGCAATGTACGTGCATAGGACAGGTAATTATCGTAATTATAGGGCAACTGTTCCTTTTACTCTGATAAAACAGCTACAGGAGTGGAACAATTTAGCATGATGTGGTGCCACCTCTAGCTCGGATGCAAGCAGTTACCCGGCATATCAGAGACGCATACAATTCTGAAGTATTGTATGCCAGATGGTGGCCACATTGCATGCCAATTCGCTGACATTACGGGATGGGTGTAGGTAGCGTCCAATCACGCCCAAGTATGTTCGATCGGTGAGAGGTCGGACGATTGGGCTGGCCATGGAAGGGTGCCAACATTACGAAAGCAGGTCTGGGAGAACCGTGTCGTGTGTGTCCGGGCATTTTCTTGTTAAAAACTGCTCCGTGATGCTGTGACAGAAATGGAAACACAAAAGGTCGTAGAATGTCATCGACATACCGTTGAGCCGTGAGGATAGTACGAAGGACTACCAAGGGTGTCTTGCTATCGTAGGAAATAGCTCCCCAGGCAGTCACTCCCGCTGTGCGAGCCGCCCCAGCAAAAACAATGTTGCTGGGCCAGCACTTAAGCCAGCAGTGGCCCAGCACTATGTTGCCACTGCCCAGCCGTCAATAAAATGTCCTGGCGGCCATCACATGCCCTAGCAGTTGAGGACAACAGCTGGCCAACAGGTGGCGGCCCATCAGTTGTCACATTCCAAAACAGGGCCATCAGTTATCCATCACATGCAATGGCTGCCGCAAGCGGCTCTTCAGCGGCCCTGCAAGCACGTGCCGTAAATGATGGCTAGCCTAATGTGGTCCGCTAGTTTCCCAGCAGTGGCACCCGGCCATCACGTGACGTAACTGATGGTTTGCCGAATCTTGTCCGCCAATTTCCCAGTGGTAGCCATAAAAAAAAATGTTAACCACTGCTTTCCAAAGGCACCACTACTTCCCCCATGCACAGATCCGACGTCGAGGCATCCTCACAGTCCGTGGAGTTTAATGCAATCGCAGTCTGCTGTCACAGCTGTCCTTGCGTTAGAGTTTTGCTCTTGATATACCGTTCTCGATGCGCGGTTCCCATACGTTGTGGTGGGCCATTATTTAGTCATTGGTTGTTATTTTTTAATTATCTGCATATTCGACCTCGCGATACCGTATTTGCTTGTGAGTTTCATCAGGATCGGACGCCTTTCTCAGGGTGCTTCTTCTTTTATTATTTTGTATTTATTTATTTATGTATTTATTTATTTATTTTACAAAGAGTATATTTCCAAACGACCGCCAATAGCGGTATAACTATACCATCGGGATCAGAGGAAATGCTATCCCACACTCACCAACCCGCTTGGCCAGCGTGGTGAGTTATGGCCAAACACCTCCAAAATGACTCTACAACTTAAATCTTGGCCCTCAGTCTCCGGCAGCTGGAATGTACCTGGCCAAGGCAGCGGCCAGTGCGACATGAAGGCAGAGGGTGCTAAGAATCCCCGGAGGACCGGACTAGGCTGCCATCTGATGCTGACCTTGGCTACGTATAACGGACGCTCCCTATCTTCTGATTCAAGGCTTCTTGAATTGGAAGAGGAACTACAAAGGATCAAGTGGGACATCGTCGGGCTAAGTGAGGTAAGGAGAAAAGGAGAAGATCTCATTGAACTGAAAAGTGGACATCTCTTCTATTATCGTGGGACAGATACTGGCAGAATTAGTGGTGTTGGATTTATAATAAACAAGAAACTGAAGGATAAAGTGGTAGAAGTTGAAAGTTCCTCTGACAGAGCTGCACGACTCGTTATCCAACTATCGAGAAGATACCAGGCTCAGATTATTCAAACTTATGCACCCACCACAAGTCATCCTGAAGAAGAAATTGAAGAATTTTATGAGGAAATTCGTCATCTAAATAATAAAGGTAAGCAGCACTTGAAGATAATTATGGGAGATTTCAATGCAAAAATAGGGCAACGGCAACAGAATGAAACTTCAGTAGGTAAATTCGGTCACGGCAACAGAAACCAGCGTGGAAATACTCTCGTTGAGTTTGGCAGAGGCAGAAGGATTTTTCATCTTGAACTCCTTTTTCAAGAAAAAGCCACACAGGAAATGGACATGGAGACATCCAATTGGGACGACAAGTGAAATTGATTTTATTATGTGTAACAAAAAATTCGTCATCGAAGACTGCAGTGTGCTGAACAAGTTCAACACAGGTAGTGACCATAGATTGGTGAGATGTAAGATGCACCTCAACACTAAACTGGAACGTGGCAAGCTCATAAGACAAACAAAATGTATTGACATAACCAACCTTAAAAAACACCATAATACTTTCAAGTTGGAACTGAAGAACAGATTCTCTGCTTTAGAAGGCCTAACATCGGAAGAAGTGGATATTTCGGAAGTTAACAGAAAAGTAACCAAAGCTCTAATGGAAACAGCAACAAAATTAGCTGGGTCTAAGAACAAGTTGCATGTGAACAAATTATCAGGAAAAACCAAAATGTTGATGCAAAAAAGAAGAGAGATGAGGACAACTAAAGAAGATGTGACTTCCAAAGTGGAATATATAGAGCTATGCAAGACAACACGAAAAAGTATCACTGAAGAAGTAAGGAAATTCAACTGTGAGCTAGTGAGGAAAGCAATTGAAAACAACCAAAGCCTTAAGATAGCAAAGGGACATCTCAGTAAGGGAAGAAAACAGATTATGGCTCTGAGAAAAGAAGATGGTTCTATAACAAGAAATAGAGGCGAAATTTTGACAAGAGTGAAAGATTTCTACTCCAAATTATATGAAAGGGATGATACATGTACTCCAGACATCATGAAAGGTACCAGAGTTCTTCCAGTCCTCCCAGCAGAAGTTGCTCATGCAATCAAGAACATGAAGCGGGGGAAAGCTCCAGGAGAAGATGGAATTACTATAGACATCATACAAGAAGCAAGTGGAGAAATTGAAACAGTACTCGCCCAAATTTTCACTCGATGCCTTAATGAAGGGAAGATTCCTGAGGATTGGAACAACGCTACAATGATCCTGCTACATAAAAAAGGTGACATTGAGGATCTCAGGAACTACAGACCTATCAGCCTCCTATCGGTGGTTTATAAAATCTTCACTAAAGTTCTTTCACACCGCTTGAAGGTAACACTGGACATGGCTCAACCGAGAGAACAAGCTGGATTCAGGAGTGGCTACAGCACAATAGATCATATCCACGTACTGAGAGAACTAATTGAAAGAGCGAGGGAATATGAACTTCCATTGTGCATGGCTTTTATCGATTATGAAAAAGCCTTTGATTCGGTGAAACCATCAGCAGTTGCCACGGCTCTGAAATCCTGCGGTATTGAAGATGCATACATTAATATTATTAATAACATCTATGAAAATGCAAGTGCAAAGATTCGGCTGTTTGAAAATACAACACACATAAAAATTGGAAAGGGAGTGAGACAAGGTGACACCATATCTCCGAAGCTCTTTAATGCCACATTGGAAAATGTCTTTCAATCACTGAACTGGGAAAACAAAGGGATAAAGATTAATGGAGATTATCTAACCCACCTTCGTTTTGCTGATGACGTAGTCATTTTTGCAACTACCCCATCAGAGCTGCAGAGTATGATCCAGGAACTTGCTGACAAGAGTAAAGAAGTGGGATTAAAAATGAACTTTCAGAAGACAAAAGTGATGTTCAATGCTTTTACAAGAAATGAAGATTTATCGATTGATGGAGAAAAACTGGAGATAACAGATACATATGTTTATCTTGGACAGCAGATATCAAGTGAGGGTCACATTGATGAAGAAATTAATCGGCGTACAAAACTTGCCTGGAGAGCTTTTGGAAGAAACAGCATAATTTTCAAGAGCAATATGCCATTATGTCTTAAAAGAAAAGTGTTTGATCAATGCATCCTTCCAGTGCTTACGTATGGTGCAGAGACGTGGACCTTAACTAAAAGAGACATACAAAGGCTGCAGACAACTCAAAGCAGCATGCAGAGGTGCATGCTTGGTATAACCAGGAGAGATAAGAAGAGGAACTCGTGGATCCGAAAAATGACGAGAGTGGAAGACATCATGATCAGAGTTAAATCCCTGAAATGGCAATAGGCTGGACATACTGCCAGAAGGACAGACCATAGATGGACAGCCGAAATTTTAGATTGGATTCCAAGGGACAGGAAAAGACCCAGAAAAAGACCACATGGGAGATGGGTGGATGAAATTCGTAAATATGCGGGAGTGACATGGAGGAGACTGGCACAAGACAGACCGTTGTGGAGGAAACTTGGGGAGACCTTCGTCCAGCAGTGGATTGATAATGGTTGACAATGATGATGATGATGATGATATTTCCAAAACACGCGACCCACATATGTTTGATTTAGAACTAATTATTTTGAAGTCTTTTGCATGTTTACTGAAAAGCACGTATTGGAGCTTTAACGATGGAAACCCACTGTTGTGAATATGCAGCTTCAAAAGCTCATATATTCCTCGAGTCTTCCATTAAATTACATATAGACACTTAACAAATATTAGCACCCATGTGATAAAAGAATTAAGGTCATTACTGGTGATATCACAAGAATGATAATTGCAGAGCATAATGTGAAAAGGGATTCTCAGTCGCAATAATCCTGAATAAACACGACAGAGGAATGTCTCCCTATGTTCGTTCAAATTTCTTCATTAACGGCGAACGGATTTTCGCAAAATGATTCAGCCGTTAGACGCATTTCCACTTCTTATGGGAAAGGAAATCTGCATATTTAAGACATTGTTTCCAAAGTAAAGTTGAAGACAATCTTCAGAAACGGCTTCAAGCGACATTTGTCAAACATCGATTTCGCATCTCATCACCAGATATCCCGTATTTAAACAATATTTGCGATGATAGCAGTAGTTTAAGTAGTTTTATCGTCCAGTTTGCAGTACCCGGCACTTCTCAATTAAGCGTTTACTTAACTTGAGGAAATGTAATCTCTTTGAACAGGGGTGAAATTCATTCCAGACATTTTGTCCTGCAGCAAAGTTGTGACGTATCAGTTTGGTAATTTCTCGGAATTACTGGAATATTAGGCAAGGAAGTTTCTGCTTCTCAGCGAGAATTTCGGGGAAAGGAAAATGCGCATTTGTTTCAGAATATATATCTCTATGTAACTTGCCTACGGACGAGATAAGGGATACATATCTGTGTGAAAAACATGTGGAAAGTACTTTCTGTAACGTTGTGATGATTTAGTTTTCAACAGTGTACTAACAAAACACACATGAAATGATTTCACTTACAACCAAACCCAAAGTAACGGGTTTATTCTTTAAGTCGAAAGTTTAACACCACTACAACTGGTCTTATAGTCTCAGGCTTACAGTGTAGTAGATTTACAGACGTAGTAACACTGACGTGAGAAAGAGCGAATCAGACAACTTCATGGTCCAGAATATTTAAAAAAATTCTTATATCATTTAAAAGTAATACACTGCTGGACAATTGCTAAGGACGGATGACAATAGCAACGATAGCAACCATATAATGGAAGGCAGGAAAATGTGGAAATTAGCATAAGTGCAGGATACAGTAAGACGTGTTGTGCGTATGCAAATTTTGGATTGCCGAACTTGTTCGTGACGTCATAGCGCTGATAAGAGATATAAAGGATTTCATGCGTATTGACCGTTGTTGTTCAAACGCAAAGTTGAAAGGGAAAGAATCAATTGACGAACTTGCAATTTTCAGTATGTCTTCCCGACATCACCTAGAGAATTTTACGCGTGTCCGTATTATTGGCAAGATTGAAGAAGGGCGAAAAATAACAGATGTTGCCAGGGAGTTCGACGTCAGCCACAGTGTTGTTTCAAGGCTTTGGAAATCATTTCAAACAAATGGAGAGTGTAGCAAACGTCACGGGGGAGGTCGTATTCGCAGTACGACACCTGCAGAAGATCGGTACATAGTGCTATCAACAAAAAGACACCGACGCAGCACAGCTAGTGAGGTAGCAAATCAGTTTATGGCTGCTACTGGCAAGCGGATCTCCCGAAAAACTGTCGCCAGACGTTTGCATGAAGGATGACTATACGCCCGCCGTCCTGTTGTGTGCATTCCATTGTCCAGACGTCACCGTACCGCCCGTTTGCAATGGTGCCATCAACATCGCAATTGGACTGATAACGACTGGTCTGCTGTCCTCTTCTCAGATGAGAGAAGATACAGTCTATCGTCTGATTGTCGACGACAACGGATCTGGCGTGATAGTGGTACTGCATATTGTCCAGCAAACATACAGGAAAGGGACCGATATCCGACATGTAGTGTCATGGTACGGGCTGGCATCATGATCAATGGCTGTACGTCCCTCTATGTGCTTCCAACTGGGACTATGACTGGCCAACGATACATTAATGATGTTCTGCTACCTCATGTTCGCATGTTCCGTGGTGCTGTCGGTGATAGATTCATTTTCATGGACGACAACGCAACATGTCATCGAACAGTCGCTGTTCAGGAGTGTGATGAGAGCGAGGATATTCAACGCCTCGTATGACCAGCACGTTCTCCAGATCTGAATCCCATTGAAAATGTGTGAGATACTTTGGGGAGGAGTCTTGCTGGTCGCCAATGCCCTCCAATAAACAAGGACACCCTCATCCGTGCACTGACAGAGGAATGGGATAAATTACCCCAACAGCTGCTTGATAATGTTGTGCAAAGCATGACACGACGTGTGGAATCTTGCATCGCCCTCCATGGTGGCCATATCCCGTATTGACATCTTACGCCGGAACGCCTGCCGACGGTAATTGCATTTTTCACGTTTACGTATTCTGCACAAAATGGCCTGTTTGTCCCTTGAACACGTTCCAAAGCCTTCTGGATTTCAGAGCACAATAAATTGTCTTTCTTGTAATGTCCTGGCATTCTGACATTATTTATTTCACTTGGCATCCAACCACACTTACTTTTTATGCGCTATATAGCCGTTTATGATCCGTCCTTAGCAATTGTCCAGCAGTGTATGATAGTAATTATAACATCAAAGCTAGCTTTAATTTACTTTTTTTTTTATTTTGATTGGAGGTTTAACGACCACCGTGAGCAGCTCAATGGGATATAAGCAGTGTCCGTCCCTAATTTAGGGTTACTGGTTCCAGGGAAGGGAGAGAGCCAGTGCCGTAAGACAAACAGAACATCCATGCCTCACCGGGATTCGAACCCGCACCCCTTTTGTACGAATGATCAGAGGCCATCGCTTAGACCACTGAGCCAGCGGGCTTAATTTTCTTCACTGGTGAATGATTTCTCTATGTCAAAAGTGGATAATTTCTCCATTTCCAAACGGTAAAATAAAACACAACATACGAAACAAAATGTAATATATTGTGACGTATATTCTAAATTAACTTTCCTTTTTAGTTTCTTTCCCTATGTAATTCTTGAGTTTATTCTGTTATTCTTCACTCTTAACGTGATATCTTTTTCTCAAACGAATACGTTTGGCAACACAATTGAGATTGAATGAACGTGACGTATGCCTGAGTTTTGATAAGAACAAGAGATGAAAACGACGACTAATCTATTGCTTGAGCGCGTTGGGTTGTAAACTGATTATTGAAAGAAGCGTTGTGAAAACAGCGTTGTGTTAAAGAGTTGTGGGGTGTGTGGAGAGTTTAGTGCTATATGCCATGCTACGATGTGTTTGTTACATCCTGAATAAAGCATCTTTTTCCGTAAGTTTGACTTCTGTTGTTTACATGTTTCGTCTGGCCGTTAAGGTTTTCTTTCATTTAGGAACTATTTCTTAGTATGTTGATGTTTTAAGTTAACGTAGAAGTAAGACAAGACTTCTACGCCATAATATAAAAAAAAATCTCTGAATTTGCTTGATGGTGGATAAATTGCGGTTTTCTTATCGCTGGTGGAAAAAAAAACTTCCAGCTGGCATGGGAAAACTATTTTTTTTTATTTTACTGCTATAGTCTCTTTCCGTTGATCCACGCAATGTCACCCAGAACTATTTCAACTCCTTTTCTTGAGTTACTTTTCTTTTTCTTCTTTTCTTTTTTATCTTTAATCGCACATTCTTCTTCGGTGGTGTTCGGAGGTATTCTCATCTTACAGTGGTCAACAGCAAATGCACAGGTTTTAGCAGATATTGTGCCATGCAAGCTGACTGCAGTTTACTTAACCTGACAGCGCTGCCACGCATAGCAAATGTAATAGGATACTTTTCGTGAACCTGTTTATTCTGTTTCGATGATAATCCACATGTGCACGCAAAAATACTAATTGACCTTCATCAACTCATCTTGAAACTGAAATCCTGTTAATTCATTCATTACCTCATCGTAAGTGGGCCGCAGGTTTGTTTCCAGTGCTCGTTCGCGAAAGAGAATACGATATTTCTGGTGTAGTTTGAACAGGTAGAACAGCAGATGTTCAAATTTAGCCGCTATTTGTAGTATTTTGTGTAGGAAAACTGACTGAATTTGTGGTACAGCACGACTGTATAGCAGTGGCCAAAATTGTGGAAACCTTTTGGAAAAAGTGTATTTTTGAGGTTTGATGGCTCATAAACACCACCTTTTGTTTTGGAGTAATACCATAAAATTGTATATTAATGGAAAGATAATTTCATCAAGAATGCAATGCAACAAAGTTTGTGCAATTATCTGTATGCTATGAAACGTTATAGCCAAATAACCAGAAAATAGGAAGCACTACTTGCTTAGGTTGATATGAAGTAGCTTTCTTTCATTTGAATGTAGCCAATGAGCATGAGTGTTTAGAGAGCCAATCAGGTGCCATCTTGTTTCGGCAATGAGCTAATCAGGTCACAGTAAGATTCAGCTATTGATGTCATGTATTGGAGCTGAGAGGAGGACATTTGTCAGTGTGTTATGTGATTGCTATCAAGTTTTTGTGTGTGTGTGTGTGTGTGTGTTCTTTCATGTAGTTAGCTTGTAAAACGTATTAAATTTAAAGAAATGGCGCAAAGAGTTGACTGGTCACGAAGAAAGCGATGTAAAATAGTACTATTTAAGTGAACAAGGCTTCAGTTATAAAGAAATTAGAAGAAAAATTGGTGGAAACTTAACCAAAGGTGGTATTTCTAAATTTTTGAAGAGATATAAGGAGACTCAGTCACTACAAAACCAGACTGGTAAAGGCAGGAAAAGGTGCACAACAGCAAGTGATGACAGAAGAATCAAGAAACTGTGCCTAGGGGACAGAAGAAAATCATCTGGGTGTAGAGAAGATGAAATGGCGCAATGTAATGTGAAGTTGAGTGCAAGGACTGTTCGGCGCAGACTGCAGTGACTAGTCAAGACAATTATGATTTTATCGCCAACCTAAGTGGTTTTGTGTCGCGAAATACCATAAACAACGACAATATGCAAACACCTGCGATTCCATCTGTTTATATTTTGCCTGCTTTTGTCGATAGACGAACACGGGAAAGGAAAACGTGGTTCACCTATGATGGCATCTTAAACAAGTTGTTAGGTTTTCTGTTACAGGAGCGTTGTCTGAATTATGAACTTCTTTAGGTCACCTGTTAGACGGATCGCTCATTTAAAGCTCCATTGTTTTAATGTTATACACAGAATGGGCCGTACCCCTCTTTGATTTAACACAGACACACCAACGCGCCAGCGCAGTTTTTGATGAGATGGATTGATGTCGTTGG
Source organism: Macrothele yani (assembly GCA_039090855.1). NCBI lineage: Eukaryota > Metazoa > Arthropoda > Arachnida > Araneae > Macrothelidae > Macrothele > Macrothele yani. The sequence goes on along the minus strand of CM076998.1, from coordinate 59,351,669 downwards.
CTAGATGGAGCAATACTTTCTGTCCTCCCTTTCATCCACAGGTAGGGGCGCCCACTTAGAATAATGGTGATATTTATAGGTTGTGACATCCGGACTGGCTATTCTTGAGTCTGATTTCCTGCAAGAAATTAGATGTTCCTACGTAACATAAGGAAGCGTGCTCGTCCTTCAATTTCGAGTTGCCTACATTCTTCAAGCACACACCGTCTAACAAGACCAGCTTCGAATAGGGTTGCTTTCATCGCTTACCAGTAGCTGACATCCAATCATGCATAAAAAAGAGTATCTTAAACCTCCTTTTCTCGCAGTTAAAACAACCGCCTTTTTTCGAGCTCTCAGCTAATACCGCACGAACGTCTCTCCTTTAGCTGCTTCATAAAACTGCCTCATCCCTTTGCTCTTACCTTTCCGCTTTCCGCTAGGGTTTGGTTTTCCGTCAGTTGTCATTTTAACAGCAGTTCAAAGTTTTGGAGCGCAAGATAGGGATGGCGCACACTTCCTTCCTAATATTACGGTAATGACCCTATTAGTGGCCTGCGCTTAAATAATTGTGCAATTCTTGTGCTATCGCTTAGACTGTCGAAAATTGTTTTATAAAGTCTCCTTCAGCGTTTCTCACTTGATAATTTTAACTGCACTTCCCCCTGACCCACATTTGATGAAGAGCACTTCCAACATTTCGCTGGTGGAACCTCCACGGGCTTACCGCCGAAACGAAGAGTCTAAGTCATATATCAGCAAACTTCACTCCACCCTCAACACACCAAACTCCTTCCGAGTCTTTCCGGTTCCAAGCAGAAGCCACGAGACCTCAGTTTGTTTACTGAAATTAATGCTGTCCCTGCCTCTTGCTAATCAAAATAATTAAAGCACTCAGTGTCCGTAACAATATCCTACTTCAAAGTGCAACTCTGCTTTATCGATCAACAATATCTCTTTCGGCGAAATCTCTCCTCTTTTGAAATTTTTTTCAGTTTTCGGTAACGAATTCATCAAAATATCGCTGTTTGAAGACATTTCTACCCGTCCAGATGACATTTTGTGTCTTATCGGAGACTGGTAAAGTCATAATTGCAACATTTTTCAATACCACCGGGATCTTTGACTTGCCAATCAGCACCAAGCGGACCACAAATGTTCGATTGGGTTTATGAGCACGGGATGATTAGATATTATAGATAGATGTAAAATAGCATAGATCGAGAGATAACGTCACACTTCCCTAGTAGCATTGCAAAAGATTGAGAAGCTTGATCTGTCCATCCTCCAACATCCACAGTATAGTTCAGGTTTGGCGCCAGCTGTCCGAAACTTGTGAGCGAAGAAATTGCAGTGGAAAGAATTGTGGAGTTCTACTGTGACGGATCATCATCATCATTGTCAACCATTATCAATCCACTGCTCGACGAAGGTCTCCCGAAGTTTCCTCCACAACGGTCTGTCTTGTGCCAGACACTCCCGCATCCTTCGAATTTCATCCACCCATCTCCCATGTGGTCTTGTTCTGAGTCTTTTCCTGCCTCTTGGAATCCAATCTAAAATTTCGGCTGTCCATCGATTGTCTGTCCTTCTGGCAGTATGTCCAGCCCATTGCCATTTCAGGGATTTAGCTCTGATCATGATGTCTTCCACTCTTGTCATTTTTCGGATCCACGAGTTCCTCTTCTTATCTCTCCTGGTTACACTAAGCATGCACATCTCCATGCTTCTTTGAGTTATCTGCAGCCTTTGTATGTCTCTCTTAGTTGAGGTGGACGTCTCTGCACCATACGTAAGCACTGGAAGAATGCATTGATCAAACACTTTTCTCTTAAGACCTAATGGCATATTGCTCTTGAAAATTATGCTGTTTCTTCCAAAAACTCTCCAGGCAAGTTTTGTACGCCGATTAATTTCTTCATCAATGTGACCCTCACTTGATATCTGCTGTCCAAGATAAACGTACGTGTCTGTTATCTCCAGCTTTTCTCCATCAATCGATAAATCTTCATTTCTTGTAAAAGCATTGAACATCACTTTTGTCTTCTGAAAGTTCATTTTTAATCACACTTCTTTACTCTTGTCAGCAAGTTGCTGGATCATATTCTGCAGCTCTGATGGGGTAGTTGCAAAAATGACTACGTCATTTTTATGTATGTTGTGTTTTCAAACAGCCGAATCTTTGCACTAGCATTTTTATAGATGTTATTAATATTATTAATGTATGCATCTTCAGTACCGCAGGATTTCAGAGCCATTGTAACTGCTGATGGTTTCACCGAATCAAAGGCTTTTTTCATAATCGATGAAAGCCATGCACAATGTAAGTTCATTTTCCCTCGCTCTTTCAATTAGTTATCTCAGTACGTGAATAGGATCTATTGTGCTGGAGCCACTCCTGAATCTAGCTTGTTCTCTCGGTTGAGCCATGTCCAGTGTTACCTTCAAGCGGTGTGACGGATACAGTTTAATTTTTTATCATTGGCTAAAACGGATCGGATTGTTGGAAGACTAAACCCATACAACAAAAAAGCCTAATGGACGATGTTTTCCGTGTTAATTAAATTTCAAATCACGGTTATGGAAGGACCACTTTAAATTCAACCTACGCAAACTGACAGATAGACAAACAGTTTTGCAAGCATGATTATCTTATGCATTTACGAAATGTATCTGCCCCGTAATCACTACCATGTTTCTTCCCAAGTCGTTGTACTTTCTTTTTTTTTCAAATGCATGGCTCGTTTCAGCTGCTTATGAAAAAAATATTCGCAATACTCAACGCAAAATGAAGAAATGCTGATGGTACAGTCTGCATTATGTTGAAGGCTTCTTTCACAAAACAAATGTACACCGATCAGCCATTGCAATATGGCTACCAACCTAATAAGTTGAAATACTTCCTATAGCCCGTAAAATAGCGGCCACTCGGCGAGGCATTAGTTCGATGAGATGGCGATAGGTATCCTGGGGTGTCTGGTTGCATAATGTTAACAGCAGGTTCTCTAGTCACTGCCAGCAGGTCCTCTAGTCACTACCAGAAGGTCCTCTAGTCACTACCAGCAAGTCCTCTAGTCACTACCAGCAAGTCCTAAATCACTACCACTCCGCCACCCTGACGATTGTGGCGGAGTGGTAGTGATTTAGCGTGTACCCACTTTTCCAAGTCGAACCACAAATGTCCGATTGGGTTCATATTAGGTGAATTTGGAGGCTTGGATATTAACAAAAAGTCACCAGCATGTTCGTCGAACCACTCTTTGACTATTGTGGCAGTGTGGCATGACGCATTATCCTGTTGGTAATGGCCATCACCAACAGGGAACACAGTTGCCATTAATGGGTGAACTTGGTCCGCAGGGATGCTCAGATACCTGACAGCTGTAAGGGATTGTGCTATTGAGATAATGGGGGCTAACGTGTCCCATAAAAACAAAGCCCAGAACATAACACTGCCGCCTCCGGCCTGTTTCCGCCCAACAATGCATCCAGGTGTCATAGCATCCGTTTGGTAATCGGCGTATTCGAGCTCGGCCCTCTACGTGATTCATCAAGGCTCTTGATTCGTCAGACCAGGCCACTTTCTTCCAATCATCCACGGTCCAATCTCGATGATCTTGGGCCCATTTTATGCGTTGTTGGTGATGACGTGCAGTGGGCCTGGGGACCCGGCTGAGTCTTCAGCTACGCAGGCCCATGCGCAGAAGGCTGCAATTAACTGTGCGCTGTGACACATTGACCTGATCATCACTGCTGTAGCTGCGAGTGATTTGTCGCACTGTGGTCCTGCGGTCGCAGTGAACAATGCGGGACAGTCTCCGCTCCGCTCTAGCATCAATGAGCTGCGGGCGCCACACGGCAAGACGACGGTTCTTTGTTTGGCCATCTGTGCACCGCTTTTGATATGTACTCACTACAGAGGCACGTAAACAATCCACAGGCCACGCCGTTTTTCCAAGATCGCAGTTCCGTGGCGCCGGGACATCACAATTTGTCCTTCATCAATCTCCAATAAAATCGGCAGCTTTTCCCATTCTTACTCCGAACACTCTACTAACCGAATAACGGTCCTCGGGTTGTATGTATACTGTTCTGTGAACTTCACCTTCGCCACCGTTCAGTCTCCAAGCGCGCTTATTTTTCGAGGTTGGGAGTGGTCATAATGTAATGGCTCATCAGCGTATGTGTCACTTCCTCTGACAAGAAAATGTTATAAACTTTTGATCAGAATTTTAAAATCAGTCTGCTTGTCAAAATCCAGCTCGGAATAGACATAAAAAATTTATTATATACCTCCTGAAAGACTCACAGTTCTGCACATAACAGCAAGGGATGGACATGAAATCGTCAGAAAATGCAGCACGAAATTCAGCTAGCGATTTCTTTTCTAAAAAAGAAAAATATCTCATGTCTGACTCATTCATTCAACGAGTGTTGATCAGTAAGTCCTTTCTGATGCCAAGTTGCAAAGATTACACCGATCAGTGAAGACATTAAATAAGCAAGCGTGCAGCCAATCAGCATCGCGTGCCAAAGTAGCGAATGATATACACTATATAGACAAAAGTCACCGGGCACCTGGAAGAGAAACACAACATAACATTTATTGGCATACGGTGCCGGTCCATATTTGGCTTTAATGCATGCACTGACCCTTCGAGACATGCTTTCGAGAAGATTTTGGAACACAGCGATAGGTATGCGCTTCCATTCAGTACATAATACTGCCGCTAACTGTTGCTTAGTAGTAAGCCTTCGTTCCAAACTTCTTATGAGGCGCTCTAATTCATCCCATAAGTGCTCTGTGGGATTACAATCAGGACTCAGTGCTTGCCAGTCCATACACGATACGGAATTATAGTCAAACCACGCCGTAACAGTCCTTTCTTTGTGGATCGCTGCATTATACTGCTGGTAACAACAAGGCTCGGTTCCATAGTATTGCCACAGAGTTGGTAGGGCATAATTGTCCGGAATATCGAGATAGACGTGCTGGTTAACATGTTTGTCCACGATAACCAATGGGCAGGGACTATACCACAGAAAACACCCCCACACGAGTACACTGCCAGCTCCAAGCTTGACCGTAGGATCAGTACACTGTGGTAAATTGCGTTCTCCTGGCAGCCTCCATACCCACATACGGTCATCAGACTGATGGATCGTGTATCTGGATTCATCAGTCCATAGGACCTGTTTCCATTGATCTACGGTCCACCATAAATGTTCTTTACACCATGCTAAACGACAAGTAGCATTCCGAGTGGAAATCAAGGGCTTTAACCTATGTAATGAAGTTTTCTTCATTACATAGGTTAAGAGTGGAAATCGACCATAATAACATATGTAATGAAGTTTTCTGCGAATGGTACGTGTACATACCCAGTTTTCAGTATTTTTACTCACCTTACACTGAGGTCTCGTGCAGTACTCCGTCGATTAGCTGTAACGTCTCTCCTGAGGTTTCCACGTTCTCTATTCCTGATTTTCTTTGGTCTGCTTGTACGTTTTGCCTATTCTGGCACGCCATGTGTCTTCCACTTATTCAGTACATCCAAAACAGTTGACTTGGGTATGTTTAAACGCCTCTCAGTTTCTCTTATGGACAACCCACTAATATAACACCCAACAATCTTTCCTTTCTCAAAGTCAGTACTCTCCCACCGCGACATTTTCACTCAACCTCACAGTGCGACATGATCGCGGTCAGCTTCAGGCTTGTTTTCATACCATTTGCAGCGGTACTGCGCATTTTAACAACGCAGCATATCCGTTCGTTTGCTTTTGAAGGGGTGTCCGGTGAATTTTGTCAATATAGTGTATATATAATACATACCTGGGTCAGAGCTTTCTCAGTCAGTATTTGGTTCCGTCTCAACGTGGGAAAAGCAAAGGATTTATCTGACTTCGCCAAAGGTCAGATCGTTATGGCAAGACGCCTTGGTAAGAACATTTCCGAAACAATGATGCTGGTAGGCTGCTCACGCTATACAGTAGTTAGTACCCATCGAAGATAGCCCGAAAGCGTTGACACTTCGAGCCGTCGACAAGACGCAGGCAGCCACATTGATGCCAGATGTCAACGCAGGCTATCTGGTTTTGTCGCCAGCAACAGGAGGGCTACTGTGACTGACGTTGCCCACAATTTCAATTGTGGTGAAAGGCCCAATGTGTCTGAACACACAGTTCATCGTATGCTCTTGGATAAGGGTTTTCGCAACCGCAGATCCATTCGTATTCACATTCTCACAGCCGTTCGCCGTCGTCTACGCTTGCAGTGGGCACGTAATAAACGACATTGAACCATGAAACAATCAGCAACATTGAATCATGAAACAATCAGCTACATTGAACCATGAAACAATCAGCGACATTGAGTATTAAACAATTAGCTACATTGAACCATGAAACAATCAGCAATATTGGACATGAAACAATTAGCGACATTGAACCATGAAACAATCAGCGACATTGAACCCTGAAACAATCAGCAACATCGGGCCATGAAACAATCAGCGACATTGAACTATGAAACAATCAGCGAAATTGAACAATGAAACAATCAGCGACATTGAACGATGACACAATCAGCGACATTGAACAATGACACAATCAGCGACATTGAACAATGAAACAATCAGCGACATTGAACCATGAAACAATCAGCGACATTGAACTGTGAAACAATCAGCGACATTGAACCATGAAACAATCAGAGACATTGAACCATGAAACAAACAGCGACATTGAACCATGAAACAATCAGCGACATTGAACCATGAAACAAACAGCGACATTGAACCATGAAACAATCGGAGACATTGAACCATGAAACAATCAGCGACATTGAACTGCGAAATAATCAGAAACATTGAACCATGAAACAATCAGCGACATTGAACCATGAAACAATCCGCGACATTGAGCCATATTTCCCATTGAAACTGGGAAATATTTTCTGTGGGAACTCTTGGACCTGTTATTCGTGTAGAGCTACTCTGACAGCTGCCACGTACCTGAACATCATGGTGACTGTATTCCCTGGCAGAGATGGCGTCTTTCTACTACTAGACAATGTTCCATACCACACTGCGGAGAAAGTACAGGAATGGTTCCAATAACATGAAGAGGAATTCCATTCATTGTCGTGGCCCCCAAATAAGCTGGACATGAATCTTATCGAGCATTTCTTGTTTGATTTGGAGAAACGGGTACGAGAAGCATTATCCCAACCATGTAATTTACGGTAACTGGGGGCTTTTCTGTTGAAGTCATGGTACCAAATTTCAAGAGACACCTACCAGCATCTCGTTGCATCTATGCCCCATCAGGTGACGTTGAATCTATGGCTCTTTTGGCGGCGAAGGAGGACCTACTTCGCTAAAACATTAAAAGGTGGTTTTAATGTTTTAGCTATCCGTTGTATATCATAGTAATACGCATATGATTTAGAGCAATCAATATAGAACACAAATCTTACTTTTCCACATAATCGATGAATTGGTTCAGGCGGTTATCACATGAACACAGCAACTTTTGGAAAACTTGCGAGAAGAATTTGGCATCAAGGGTCCGCATCCAACGCTTGGCTTTATGCAGTCAGCCATCCCTAATTAAGTGTCACTGATTCCAGGGAATGGAGAGAGTCACTGCGTTAAGACAAACACACCATCCATGCCTTATCTGAATTCGAACCCAGACACTTCTCGGACGATTGGTCATAAACTGCTGTGCCAAAAATATGCCCAGGTGAGTGTAATGACGTTTGGAGATTCCGATCTACGTTTTCCTATTCAGCCATCAAAAGTCACCGAAAGTTACTTTTTGATCGGTCTACGTACGAACAAAATCAGCGGTAATAATGGAATTTAGTTTTTTTCTGCTGCTTCATAAATGTCGGTTAAGTTGCTATAAACATGCCTCGACAGAATTCCTTTGCGTAATTCATTAAATCACAATGCTGCCTTAATATGTGTGTCCTTGAAGCGACATAAGAAGATACAAGAATCATTTTCTCACAATCATTACGAATAAGTATTCTTTAAAAATTAGCTCTTGTTATTGGGAGCTTACGCTATTGCAGTATACCAAAAAAATTCCCTTTGAGAAATATCTCTTAATTTTTTTATAGTTAAACTCTGAACTGAACATAGTCGTACATGTTTTCGCTTCGCGTCATCTTTCTTGAAGTAAAAGAAAGAGCAGGAAAAAAATCGCCCTAATCATTTAGGCAATTTTCAAGTTCCCAACCCTCAGCTTCAATTATTATATTTTGGAGAACAGAAACTGGAAAAGAAAAAAAGATGTAACAACCATAACTTTCAAACGCTTCTTTCTTCCTTTATAAAGCTCTGAGCAGGGGTGGAATTTTTTCTATCTTAAACGAAATGATGGATTTAATTGCTCCTGGAAGATATTTTTTGCAACTCTCGGTCTCTCGTTTTTAATTCATTATTAAATGCTGATCACGATATTATTCCACATTTCCTCGAGCACACTTTTTTTTTCGTCGAGCACGCAACATTAAAGGTCATTTATTCCATCAATGTCTGTATCTCTAATACTTGGTGTATATTAAAATGAAACCACTGTTTTTGTTTTGTTTCTCTAACAACCGCCTCTCGAGATATTAATTCTTTACAGGACTTTTTTAAATATTACAAAAACTGCCAAAACATTTACCGACGTTAATTAACAAAAATGTTTTTCACAAATACATCTAAACCTTTTTGCCGATGTATACAGTACATAAAAAAAAAATCTCGTGGAAGTCCCATTCTATGAAAAACAGATATCAGAAACACACAAAAGATCAATTTGAATTCATGCATAACAAAGTGTAAAACGCTTTTAATGATGTTGTATAGTGTTTTTAAGTTTTGAAGAAGTTGTTAAGGTAAAAGACTAAAAAACTACATCTGATGTTCGGACATTTTTAGAACGACTTTCCAGCAATGTAATTAATATATAAAATAAAATTATTTATTTCTTAAATGTTCTACTACCTGATAACCATTTCTCTGGACTATGAACCTACATCCAGATTTCAAAGATAACCGAGCATTTCTTAAAATTGGTAGTGGTATTTTATTCCACTTTTCTTCCCCTGCTTTCTATAGTCGAACATTGTTCTAGGTCTGCGCTTCTTATGCTTTCCAGCCGTAGGTCGAAGAAGCTTATATGCTCCAGCTTTGTCCGTCTGTCTGTCTGTCTGCCCGTTCGTACGATAACTCGCGTAAAAATGGTTCGATTTCGATGAAATTTTAGTATGTGGTAGGGCACAACCTGGGAAGGTATCCTATGGAATATGGACGACATTGGGACAAAGGTCAAGACATAGGAGCGGGATCCATTCCATCGCCCTTATGCGTCATAACTTACCTAAAAATGCTTCGATTGCGACAACACTTCATCATATTGTTCCAGAGATGTACAGAACCTGTTGTGTTGAATATCATCGACATGCGGTCAAATGTCAGGGCACAGGAGCAAGATTTATTCCAAAACCATTATCCTCATAACTTAACTAAAAATGCTTTTATTGCGACAAAGCTTTAGTATGTTGTTCCATAGGTACACTGAACCAATTCTGTTTAATATCATCGAAATGGGGTCAAAGATCAGGACACAGGACCGAAATTTATTCCACAGCCATTATCCTCATAACCTCACTAAAAATGATTCTATTACGACAAAACTTTAGTATAGTGTTTCGGAGGTAGACTGAACCATTTCTGTTTAATATCATAGAAATGGAGTCACAGGTCAGGGCACAGGAACGAAATTTATTCCACAGCCATCATCCTCATAACTTGACTAAAAATACTTCTATTGCGACAAAACTTTAGTATGTTGTTCCGGGGTATACCGAACCGGTTCTGTTGAATATCATTGAAATGGGGTGAAAGGTCCGCCCACAGGAGCGAGATTTATTCGACAACCATTATCCTTATAACGTAAGTAATGATTTCTGGTATGTTGGTAAGCGTGTCATAATCAATGTATTGCATGATTTTGCTAACTTGTTTGCGCTTTCCAACCGTCGGTTGAAGAACCGTGTATCCTCCAGCTGTATCCGTCTGTCAGTCTCTTCGCATGATAACTCGCGTAAAAATGGTTCCATTTCGATCAAATTTTAGTATGTGGTAAAGGACTTCCTGGGGACGAATCCTATTGAAAATGGACGAAATGGGGTCAAAGCTCAGGACATAGGAGCGGGATCCATTCCATCGCCCTTATGCGTCATAACGTACGTAAAATTGCTTCTATTGCGGCAAAACTTTAGTGTCTTGTTCCGGAGGTAAACTGAACCAATTCTGTTTACTACCGTCGAAATGGGGTCAAAGGTCAGGGCACAGGAGCGAGATCTATTCTAAAGCCATTAACCTCATAACTTGAGTAATAACTTGAGTAAAAATGCTTCTATTGCGACAAAACTTTAATATCTAGTTCCGGATGTATACTGAACGAATGAGCAGTCAGGGTAGGGAGGAGGGTTTGTCTGCGCGCATTTTCTGGTATGTTGGAAAGCGTATCATAATCAATGCATTGCATGATTTTACTAATTTCTTACACGAATGCGGAGGCACAATAGTCTATTGGTGACACATCAGAGAACTTTGTAGGAATATGAGCAGCAGGTATAGATTTCATACTCGTCTCTTTTTTCACTTTTTCAAGAAATAGATTGGTAGATTTGGATGTATGATTATGAGCTTTATCCTGATGGTGTTCCTTTATCCAATGAAGGCTCATTGGATAAAGGAATGGTATTTGCTATTTAAATATAGAAGTTGAAAACAATTTGGTAATATGTAGAATTGACTAAGGAGATATATATATATATATATTCTATTAAGAAGAGACCTAAGCAAAAAAAATATATATTTTTTTGACTCATACCAAGTGCAACATAGAAAAGGTTATGTATCTACCGGTGTGAGTAAAAGGAGAAAAGATAAAAAAATAAAATAAAACAACTGAATGTAGAAAGTGTCGAGAATACTGAGCCTTGGCTTTATCAAGGACCAGCAAAAACTCTGCATTTTCTCACTTCCACAAAGACCTAGTTGGAAATGGGTTTCTGCAAGGCCATAGATGCAAGTAACAAGCCCACCAAAAATTGTTTTAAAAAATATATATATGTCATGATTTCCGCAGAGTTGTATGACCTAGCACTCGTTAACAATTTCGCTTGCATCCATAACCTTCCTGGCCCGACCCATGCTCTTCATCTGTTACTATTAAACAGAGAGAAGAAGATTAAAGAGAACTCAAGCTGTGAGAGTGACATAATAATTAGAAATAATTTTCAGCTATAACGAAATGCCAAGTTCGCCTGAGAGAGAATTTAAACCTGAAAAGCAATGCAAAAGAAATCCAAATTTTTACATTGCAATTAAAAAAGGAAATATGAATTTTTAGAAACTCAGATTTTTGAAAGAAAACTTGATTCTAAAACCCCCTACTCTACAACTTCTGACAACACAAAAACGAGAATAAATTAAAGACAATAATTAACTAAAGAAAAGCTTTGTGAAAGTTATATGACTTAAACAATTAGTTGCAATATGTACAAAGTATTTCAGCAGTGCTTTAAGTGCATAATTAAGTAGTTATTAAGAACTTAACTACTTTGAAAATACAGCGCTAAGAAAAGGAACTATGCTTAGCCATCTGCTGGGCCTAAGTATCCTACAAGACGCGCAAAGTTACCAAGAAAAGAAAGAGTTAAAACCCGCAAAAATGTTAATACACAAGCCAGTGCCTAAAAGCTGAAAAGCAAAAAACAACAGAGAAAAAAAGTACAAGAAGTACAAACATTGAACTTATAAAACCTAAAACCCAAAGACAAGGAAGAGAGCTTACCTCTTATGCAACTAAACTTTCTCCACACAAGAGAAAAACATGGCTGACCTCTTCCCCAAACGTCCTAACACTTCTGCCACTCCCTAGTCGCTGGGAGGCAGTGTGGGTGGGGCTGATGGCCTCCTCGTACTGAAAGAAACCAACTCGCGGAGATTTTAACCAGAGAAAAATATATATATACTTAAGACTGTGGATCTGTATGATCAGAAAGAGCAGAATTAACTCTCCAGAATACATGAGAAATATTATAAAATACACAAGTGGTGTATTTAATAATCTTTGAATGTATTAAATCACCTTAGTGAGCTTCTATAAATTATTCAGAATCTTATTAATTTTAATGTCAGTTTTACTATTTTTAGTATAGCTATCCTAGTGAGTGAATAACTAGTTTTCTTTTTTATTTGTTTTTATTTTCTTTTATAAACAGATTTTTAAGCTTTTTTGTGATTTTGTCTATATTATTTAACTTCTTGTTTTAATAGGACCTTCATATCCATAGCACTAAGGTACCTTTTAGTAGTTAATAGGCATCCTCTAGCCAACTTCCTTACGGCTTTGATTGGTCAGAATCATATTATTAACTGTGTAGAAAATTAAAGCAGATCTGCCAACCTTACTCTATTATTCAGAATAATTTTTCTTAAAGTTCTTTTGATGAAAGAAGAAGGAATTTCGTTCTCTAGAAAACTATCTAATAGTATATTAATGTGGTAATTGAAGTCCAAATTGTTGCTGCAAATTCTTGAAATTCTTAGGACCTGAGAAATTAGTACATTCTCAATTACTTTGGTTGATATGTTATTATTCCAGTGTAGATATTTAATTACTTTGAAAGGAAAATTAACTCTTTTATCAATGAGACTAATAGATGGGTTACCTCTGTTGAGCTTAATGCTTAAGTCTAGGAACTCAAGTTCCTGATTACTGTGGTTGGTTTTACATAAGTTAAGAGAGCTAGGATAGATATTATCAAAATCACTCTCTATAACTTCTGAATTATTGATACACAGCAGATCATCAATATATCTAAATGTGTAAAGGTAGTTATCTGAGCAGGTGGGGTGATTTTTAATGAATTTATATTCCTTAAAGAACAGGAATAGATTAGCGATATTCGTGGAGGTTGATGTTCCCATGGGAATACCGTTCACTTGCTTATAGAGAGTATTATTATATAAGATAAGATTATTTTTTATGCAGCAATTGAGATAAGAGTTCCAAGCTCCTACATTAACAAATTGGTTAAGTTTAAATTCTGCATACAGCTATTTAAAGGTAGTGATTATATCTGATAGAGGCAGATTAGTATATAGGTTCTCAAAATCATAACTATTAATATCTAAGGGACATACTTTGAGTATAGTAGAAATTACTTCTGCATTATTATTGATTATCCAAAAATCTCTGTACATCAAATTAGTACAGTTTCTAATGTGTTTCAAAACCTTCTTTAAGACATCTTCAAAAGCAAGATCTATTTTCTTTTTATGACTCCTTACTCCACTAGCTACGAACTTGAACTTCACAGGATCTTTATGAAACTTAACCGTTGCAAAATGAAATGGAAATTCGGGCTCATATCTTCTAGTTTGTGGAATTTTAAGTTTCTTGAAGAATGCCTTAAACCGATTTTCTAACCGCTTGGTAGAATAACTTACGGGCTCGTACGTTACTCTATTATTGAGTTCCATAGTTAACAATTCAAAATAGAACTTCTTACAGATAATTGCAAAATTATTGCTAGCTTTATCCGTAGTGGTAAAAATAAATAGGTCTCGTAGTTTGGAGAGTGACCTTTCATCTCCAGAGAAAAAGAGATTTCTATCGAAACAAAAGTCCATACCTGCCAACTCACAAGTGAAGCTATTGATTACATTATATTTCCATTCTGCGAAGGCCTCAATAGGCTGATTGTATGTTAAACTGGTTTTTACGATGTACCTATTAACATCTTGAGTGAAGCTCTCAAGAATCCTTTCTTTGGAAATTGTGAAGGAAGGTCTAAATTTAGAACCATACTCTAATAAATTACTAAGTTTTTCATTTTCAACAAAACTCAAGTTTCCGGTGATAATATGGTTGTAATTCTTATCATAGTGAACTGTTTCTTTATGTTCATCACAAGAACATGTAGTAATTACAGGAATGTAACTTGAAGAGTTAAGTTTGTAGTTTTTAACTATTGACCCTAAGTTCTTAACATATTTAAAACTTACAATAGACTGGTGCCTGTGGATGGGAAAAAAATTACATTATTGTAGAACAGCTTCCTTACATTGAGATGATCATAGGCTTTATTTAGAAACCTGATGGTTACAAAATTACTGGAAAATTCTTTAAGAGAAATTTTATATTTAAGAATATGTTTAAGAATGTCTAGAACCAAAGCAAAAACATGCTTATCAACATGGTCAGCAGTTTCTTTCCAGAATTTGAAAAAACTTTTAAGGACAGAGTGCTTGAAGGACTTGAGTATTTTGTAAATATTTTTAACAAAATTAGTGCCAGTTTTAAAGCTTTCCAGAGTTATTAGCAAGTTAGCAAAATCAACTTTGCTTGATGTGCGAAATAACCTCTGTCCTCTATTACCTCTAGTGCAGCTCTTATTATTAACAAGAAAGAAGAGTTCACGTATAGAAAATGTATGCTGATTATGCTTATTGTCAGATAGAGTGGAATTAAGACCATAGGGATAAAGAGACTGATGCTGCAAAATTTCAAGGGATTCAGTTTCTAGCCGAGCATAGAGGTCAGGGATAATATGCAGTACCTCTATTTTCACTTTGTCAAAACCATGAGTATGGAAATGCTCTAATTCAAAGGTAGAGTATTGGTTAACATTTGTGGAGGGGTTCACTTCTGAATTAGAGAACTTGTTAACTAGAGACCTGTGACCAATTATCCTAAGATGAAGAGGATTTTTACTTTGGCCAATATAGCTAAGGTTGCAGACAGTACAGGTGAGCTTATAGATGGTATTGTAGGCTTTGCAAAACTTGTTGGAGCAATTATCCGCAACAGAAGAATACAGGTTAGGATCTGCAGATTTACATGTCAAACAACGTTTGTCATTTCATAACTTTAGATTACCTTTGCCAGCGAGTTCATACACTATGGGAAAGGGTGCTAGCCTAACCGAGCGGGAGGACTTAAAATATCTGAGCTGACCTCCAATCCTTTCATCGTCCTTAGAACTCCACTTGGGCCAAAACATACAAATTCTGAGCAAACCAACTAGGAAAAACTTTTTAGAAATAAGCAGTCCAAGAAAATACCAAACTCGAGTATAAACTACACTCCAAAAGGCTGCATCCAAAACATACTAAAATTAAAAATTAGAAATAAAAATAAGAGTGAATTGTAAATAAATAGAAAATGAAAAAAAAAACAAATAAAAAAATATTAATAAAAAATAAAAAATAATAAAACATTTCAACTAGAATTTGCGCATGAGCTGCTAAATAGTAAATTGAAATTAGTTACTGAAGAGCAAAACTGAAAACTAAGGAAAAACTTTAGAATTTAAAACGAAAGTTGCAAAATAACCTGAAGATCAAAACGCGCAACGCAGCAGTTTTGAAAATTCAGAATTCACATTCTATTGAGAAGAGACCTAAGCAAAAAAAATATATATTTTTTTGACTCATACCAAGTGCAACATAGAAAAGGTTATGTATCTACCGGTGTGAGTAAAAGGAGAAAAGATAAAAAATAAAATAAAACAACTAAATGTAGAAAGTGTGGAGAATACTGAGCCTTGGCTTTATCAAGGACCAGCAAAAACTCTGCATTTTCTCACTTCCACAAAGACCTAGTTGGAAATGGGTTACTGCAAGGCCATAGATGCAAGTAACAAGCCCACCAAAAATTGTTTTAAAAATATATATATGTCATGACCTTCGCAGAGTTGTATGACCTAACACTGGTTAACAATTTCGCTTCCATCCATAACCTTCCTGGCCCGACCCATACTCTTTATCTGTTACTATTAAACAGAGAGAAGAAGATTAAAGAGAACTCAAGCTGTGAGAGTGACATAATAATTAGAAATAATTTTCAGCTATAACGAAATGCCAAGTTCGCCTGAGAGAGAATTTAAACCTGAAAAGCAATGCAAAAGAAATCCAAATTTTTACACTGCAATTAAAAAAGGAAATATTAATTTTTTAAAACTCAGATTTTTGAAAGAAAACTTGCTTCTAAAACCCCCTACTCTACAACTTCGACAACACAAAAACGAGAATAAATTAAAGACAATAATTAACTAAAGAAAAGCTTTGTGAAAGTTATATGACTTAAACAATTAGTTGCAATATGTACAAAGTATTTCAGCAGTGCTTTAAGTGCATAATTAAGTAGTTATTAAGAACTTAACTACTTTGAAAATACAGCGCAAAGAAAAGGAACTATGCTTAGCCATCTGCTGGCCTAAGTATCCTACAAGACGCGCAAAGTTACCAAGAAAAGAAAGAGTTAAAACCCGCAAAAATGTTAACAGACAAGCCAGTGCCTAAAAGCTGAAAAGCAAAAAACAACAGAGAAAAAAGTACAAGAAGTACAAACATTGAACTTATAATACCTAAAACCCAAAGACAATGAAGAGAGCTTACCTCTTATGCAACTAAACTTTCTCCACACAAGAGAAAAACATGGCTGACCTCTTCCCCAAACGTCCTAACACTTCTGCCACTCCCTAGTTGCTGGGAGGCAGTGTGGGTGGGGCTGATGGCCTCCTCGTACTGAAAGAAACCAACTCGCGGAGATTTTAACCAGAGAAAAAATATATATATACTTAAGACTGTGGATCTGTATGATCAGAAAGAGCAGAATTAACTCTCCAGAATACATGAGAAATATTATAAAATACACAAGTGGTGCATTTAATAATCTTTGCATGTATTAAATCACCTTAATGAGCTTCTATAGATTATTCAGAATCTTATTAATTTTAATGTTAGTTTTACTATTTTTAGTATAGCTATCCTAGTGAGTGAATACCTAGTTTTCTTTTTTATTTGTTTTTATTTTCTTTCATAAACAGATTTTTAAGCTTTTTTGTGATTTTGTCTATATTATTTAATATTTTGTTTTAATAGGACCTTCATATCCATAGCACTAAGGTTCCTTTTAGTAGTTAATAGGCATCCTCTAGCCAACTTCCTTACGGCTTTGATTGGTCAGAATCATATTATTAACTGTGTAGAAAATTAAAGCAGATCTGCCAACCTTACTCTATTATTCAGAATTATTTTTCTTAAAGTTCTTTTGATGAAAGAAGAAGGAATTTCGTTCTCCAGAAAACTATCTAATAGTATATTAATGTGGTAATTGAAGTCCAAATTGTTGCTGCAAATTCTTGAAATTCTTAGGACCTGAGAAATTAGTACATTCTCAATTACTTTGGTTGATATGTTATTATTCCAGTGTAGATATTTAATTACTTTGAAAGGAAAATTAACTCTTTTATCAAAGAGGCTAATAGATGGGTTACCTCTGTTGAGCTTAATGCTTAAGTCTAGGAACTCAAGTTCCTGATTACTGTGGTTGATTTTACATAAGTTAAGAGAGCTAGGATAGATATTATCAAAATCACTCTCTATAACTTCTGAATTATTGATACACAGCAGATCATCAATATATCTAAATGTGTAAAGGTAGTTAACTGAGCAGGTGGGGTGATTTTTAATGAATTTATATTCCTTAAAGAACAGGAATAGATTAGCGATATTCGTGGAGGTTGTTGTTCCCATGGGAATACCGTTCACTTGCTTATAGAGAGTATTATTATATAAGATATGGTTATTTTTTATGCAGCAATTGAGATAAGAGTTCCAAGCTCCTACATTAACAAATTGGTTAAGTATAAATTCTGCATACAGCTCTTTAAAGGTAGTGATTATATCTGATAGAGGCAGATTAGTATATAGGTTCTCCAAATCATAACTATTAATATCTAAGGGACATACTTTGAGTATAGTAGAAATTACTTCTGCATTATTATTAATTATCCAAAAATCTCTGTACATCAAATTAGTACAGTTTCTAATGTGTTTCAAAACCTTCTTTAAGACATCTTCAAAAGCAAGATCTATTTTCTTTTTATGACTCCTTACTCCACTAGCTATGAACCTGAACTTCACAGGATCTTTATGAAACTTAACCGTTGCAAAAGGAAATGGAAATTCAGGCTCATATCTTCTAGTTTGTGGAATTTTAAGTTTCTTGAAGAATGCCTTAAACCGATTTTCTAACCGCTTGGTAGAATAACTTACGGGCTCGTACGTTACTCTATTATTGAGTTCCATAGTTAACAATTCAAAATAGAACTTCTTACAGATAATTGCAAAATTATTGCTAGCTTTATCCGTAGTGGTAAAAATAAATAGGTCTTGTAGTTTGGAGAGTGACCTTTTAGCATCTCCAGA
Source organism: Macrothele yani (assembly GCA_039090855.1). Taxonomy (NCBI): domain Eukaryota; kingdom Metazoa; phylum Arthropoda; class Arachnida; order Araneae; family Macrothelidae; genus Macrothele; species Macrothele yani. Next base: position 59,333,394 of record CM076998.1, on the reverse strand, counting down.
GAAGAAGATATTTCTATCGAAACAAAAGTCCAGACCTGCCAACTCACAAGTGAAGCTATTGATTACATTATATTTCCATTCTGCGAAGGCCTCAATAGTCTGATTGTATGTTAAACTGGTTTTTACGATGTACCTATTAACATCTTGAGTGAAGCTCTCAAGAATCCTTTCTTTGGAAATTGTGAAGGAAGGTCTAAATTTAGAACCATACTCTAATAAATTACTAAGCTTTTCATTTTCAACAAAACTCAAGTTTCCGGTGATAATATGGTTGTAATTCTTGTCATAGTGAACTGTTTCTTTATGTTCATCACAAGAACATGTAGTAATTACAGGAATGTAACTCGAAGAGTTAAGTTTGTAGTTTTTAACTATTGACCCTAAGTTCTTAACATATTTAAAACTTACAATAGACTGGTGCCTGTGGATGGAAAAAAATTGCATTATTGTAGAACAGCTTCCTTACATTGAGATGATCATAGGCTTTATTTAGAAACCTGATGGTTACAAAATTACTGGAAAATTCTTTAAGAGAAATTTTATATTTGAGAATATGTTTAAGAATGTCTAGAACCAAAGCAAAAACATGCTTATCAACATGGTCAGCAGTTTCTTTCCAGAATTTGAAAAAACTTTTAAGGACAGAGTGCTTGAAGGACTTGAGTATTTTGTAAGTATTTTTAACAAAATTAGTGCCAGTTTTAAAGCTTTCCAGAGTTATTAGCAAGTTAGCAAAATCAACTTTGCTTGATGTGCGAAATAACCTCTGTCCTCTATTACCTCTAGTGCAGCTCTTATTATTAACAAGAAAGAAGAGTTCACGTATAGAAAATTTATGCTGATTATGCTTATTGTCAGATAGAGTGGAATTAAGACCATAGGGATAAAGAGACTGATGCTGCAAAATTTCAAGGGATTCAGTTTCTAGCCGAGCATAGAGGTCAGGGATAATATGCAGTACCTCTATTTTCACTTTGTCAAAACCATGAGTATGGAAATGCTCTAATTCAAAGGTAGAGTATTGGTTAACATTTGTGGAGGGGTTCACTTCTGAATTAGAGAACTTGTTAACTAGAGACCTGTGACCATTTATCCTAAGATGAAGAGGATTTTTACTTTGGCCAATATAGCTAAGGTTGCAGACAGTACAGGTGAGCTTATAGATGGTATTGTAGGCTTTGCAAAACTTGTTGGAGCAATTATCCGCAACAGAAGAATACAGGTTAGGATATGCAGATTTACATGTCAAACAACGTTTGTCATTTCATAACTTTAGATTACCTTTGCCAGCGAGTTCATACACTATGGGAAAGGGTGCTAGCCTAACCGAGCGGGAGGACCTAAAACATCTGTGCTGACCTCCAATCCTTTCATCGTCCTTAGAACTCCACTTGGGCCAAAACATACAAATTCTGAGCAAACCAACTAGGAAAAACTTTTTAGAAATAAGCAGTCCAAGAAAAAGCAGTCCAAGAAAATACCAAACTCGAGTATAAACTACACTCCAAAAGGCTGCATCCAAAACATACTAAAATTAAAAATTAGAAATAAAAATAAGAGTGAATTGTAAATAAATAGAAAATGAAAAAAAAAACAAATAAAAAAATATTAATAAAAAATAAAAAATAATAAAACATTTCAACTAGAATTTGCGCATGAGCTGCTAAATAGTAAATTGAAATTAGTTACTGAAGAGCAAAACTGAAAACTAAGGAAAAACTTTAGAATTTAAAACGAAAGTTGCAAAATAACCTGAAGATCAAAACGCGCAACGCAGCAGTTTTGAAAATTCAGAATTCACATTCTATTGAGAAGAGATCTAAGCAAAAAAAATATATATATTTTTGACTCATACCAAGTGCAACATAGAAAAGGTTATGTATCTACCGGTGTGAGTAAAAGGAGAAAAGATAAAAAATAAAATAAAACAACTGAATGTAGAAAGTGTCGAGAATACTTGAGCCTTGGCTTTATCAAGGACCAGCAAAAACTCTGCATTTTCTCACTTCCACAAAGACCTAGTTGGAAATGGGTTTCTGCAAGACCATAGATGCAAGTAACAAGCCCACCAAAAATTGTTTTAAAAAATATATATATGTCATGACCTCCGCAGAGTTGTATGACCTAGCACTGGTTAACAATTTCGCTTGCATCCATAACCTTCCTGGCCCGACCCATGCTCTTCATCTGTTACTATTAAACAGAGAGAAGAAGATTAAAGAGAACTCGAGCTGTGAGAGTGACATAATAATTAGAAATAATTTTCAGCTATAACGAAATGCCAAGTTCGCCTGAGAGAGAATTTAAACCTGAAAAGCAATGCAAGAGAAATCCAAATTTTTACATTGCAATTAAAAAAGGAAATATGAATTTTTAGAAACTCAGATTTTTGAAAGAAAACTTGACTCTAAAACCCCTACTCTACAACTTCTGACAACACAAAAACGAGAATAACTTAAAGACAATAATTAACTAAAGAAAAGCTTTGTGAAAGTTATATGACTTAAACAATTAGTTGCAATATGTACAAAGTATTTCAGCAGTGCTTTAAGTGCATAATTAAGTAGTTATTAAGAATTTAACTACTTTGAAAATACAGCGCAAAGAAAAGGAACTATGCTTAGCCATCTGCTGGGCCTAAGTATCCTACAAGACGCGCAAAGTTACCAAGAAAAGAAAGAGTTAAAACCCGCAAAAATGTTAACAGACAAGCCAGTGCCTAAAAGCTGAAAAGCAAAAAACAACAGAGAAAAAAAGTACAAGAAGTACAAACATTGAACTTATAAAACCTAAAACCCAAAGACAAGGCAGAGAGCTTACCTCTTATGCAACTAAAATTTCTCCACACAAGAGAAAAACATGGCTGACCTCTTCCCCAAACGTCCTAACACTTCTGCCACTCCCTAGTCGCTGGGGGCAGTGTGAGTGGGGCTGATGGCCTCCTCATACTGAAAGAAACCAACTCGCGGAGATTTTAACCAGAGAAAAAATATATATATACTTAAGACTGTGGATCTGTATGATCAGAAAGAGCAGAATTAACTCTCCAGAATACATGAGAAATATTATAAAATACACAAGTGGTGTATTTAATAATCTTTGCATGTATTAAATCACCTTAGTGAGCTTCTATAGATTATTCAGAATCTTATTAATTTTAATGTTAGTTTTACTATATTTAGTATAGCTATCCTAGTGAGTGAATAACTAGTTTTCTTTTTTATATGTTTTTATTTTCTTTTATAAACATATTTTTAAGCTTTTTTTGTGATTTTGTCTATATTATTTAATTTTTTGTTTTAATAGGACCTTCATATCCATAGCACTAAGGTTCCTTTTAGTAGTTAATAGGCATCCTCTAGCCAACTTCCTTACGGCTTTGATTGATCAGAATCATATTATTAACTGTGTAGAAAATTAAAGCAGATCTGCCAACCTTACTCTATTATTCAGAATTATTTTTCTTAAAGTTCTTTTGATGAAAGAAGAAGGAATTTCGTTCTCCAGAAAACTATCTAATAGTATATTAATGTGGTAATTGAAGTCCAAATTGTTGCTGCAAATTCTTGAAATTCTTAGGACCTGAGAAATTAGTACATTCTCAATTACTTTGGTTGATATGTTATTATTCCAGTGTAGATATTTAATTACTTTGAAAGGAAAATTAACTCTTTTATCAAAGAGGCTAATAGATGGGTTACCTCTGTTGAGCTTAATGCTTAAGTCTAGGAACTCAAGTTCCTGATTACTGTGGTTGATTTTACATAAGTTAAGAGAGCTAGGATAGATATTATCAAAATCACTCTCTATAACTTCTGAATTATTGATACACAGCAGATCATCAATATATCTAAATGTGTAAAGGTAGTTAACTGAGCAGGTGGGGTGATTTTTAATGAATTTATATTCCTTAAAGAACAGGAATAGATTAGCGATATTCGTGGAGGTTGTTGTTCCCATGGGAATACCGTTCACTTGCTTATAGAAAGTATTATTATATAAGATATGGTTATTTTTTATGCAGCAATTGAGATAAGAGTTCCAAGCTCCTACATTAACAAATTGGTTAAGTTTAAATTCTGCATACAGCTCTTTAAAGGTAGTGATTATATCTGATAGAGGCAGATTAGTATATAGGTTCTCAAAATCATAACTATTAATATCTAAGGGACATACTTTGAGTATAGTAGAAATTACTTCTGCATTATTATTAATTATCCAAAAATCTCTGTACATCAAATTAGTACAGTTTCTAATGTGTTTCAAAACCTTCTTTAAGACATCTTCAAAAGCAAGATCTATTTTCTTTTTATGACTCCTTACTCCACTAGCTATGAACCTGAACTTCACAGGATCTTTATGAAACTTAACCGTTGCAAAAGGAAATGGAAATTCAGGCTCATATCTTCTAGTTTGTGGAATTTTAAGTTTCTTGAAGAATGCCTTAAACCGATTTTCTAACCGCTTGGTAGAATAACTTACGGGCTCGTACGTTACTCTATTATTGAGTTCCATAGTTAACAATTCAAAATAGAACTTCTTACAGATAATTGCAAAATTATTGCTAGCTTTATCCGTAGTGGTAAAAATAAATAGGTCTTGTAGTTTGGAGAGTGACCTTTTAGCATCTCCAGAGAAGAAGATATTTCTATCGAAACAAAAGTCCAGACCTGCCAACTCACAAGTGAAGCTATTGATTACATTATATTTCCATTCTGCGAAGGCCTCAATAGTCTGATTGTATGTTAAACTGGTTTTTACGATGTACCTATTAACATCTTGAGTGAAGCTCTCAAGAATCCTTTCTTTGGAAATTGTGAAGGAAGGTCTAAATTTAGAACCATACTCTAATAAATTACTAAGCTTTTCATTTTCAACAAAACTCAAGTTTCCGGTGATAATATGGTTGTAATTCTTGTCATAGTGAACTGTTTCTTTATGTTCATCACAAGAACATGTAGTAATTACAGGAATGTAACTCGAAGAGTTAAGTTTGTAGTTTTTAACTATTGACCCAAAGTTCTTAACATATTTAAAACTTACAATAGACTGGTGCCTGTGGATGGAAAAAAATTGCATTATTGTAGAACAGCTTCCTTACATTGAGATGATCATAGGCTTTATTTAGAAACCTGATGGTTACAAAATTACTGGAAAATTCTTTAAGAGAAATTTTATCTTTAAGAATATGTTTAAGAATGTCTAGAACCAAAGCAAAAACATGCTTATCAACATGGTCAGCAGTTTCTTTCCAGAATTTGAAAAAACTTTTAAGGACAGAGTGCTTGAAGGACTTGAGTATTTTGTAAGTATTTTTAACAAAATTAGTGCCAGTTTTAAAGCTTTCCAGAGTTATTAGCAAGTTAGCAAAATCAACTTTGCTTGATGTGCGAAATAACCTCTGTCCTCTATTACCTCTAGTGCAGCTCTTATTATTAACAAGAAAGAAGAGTTCACGTATAGAAAATTTATGCTGATTATGCTTATTGTCAGATAGAGTGGAATTAAGACCATAGGGATAAAGAGACTGATGCTGCAAAATTTCAAGGGATTCAGTTTCTAGCCGAGCATAGAGGTCAGGGATAATATGCAGTACCTCTATTTTCACTTTGTCAAAACCATGAGTATGGAAATGCTCTAATTCAAAGGTAGAGTATTGGTTAACATTTGTGGAGGGGTTCACTTCTGAATTAGAGAACTTGTTAACTAGAGACCTGTGACCATTTATCCTAAGATGAAGAGGATTTTTACTTTGGCCAATATAGCTAAGGTTGCAGACAGTACAGGTGAGCTTATAGATGGTATTGTAGGCTTTGCAAAACTTGTTGGAGCAATTATCCGCAACAGAAGAATACAGGTTAGGATATGCAGATTTACATGTCAAACAACGTTTGTCATTTCATAACTTTAGATTACCTTTGCCAGCGAGTTCATACACTATGGGAAAGGGTGCTAGCCTAACCGAGCGGGAGGACCTAAAACATCTGTGCTGACCTCCAATCCTTTCATCGTCCTTAGAACTCCACTTGGGCCAAAACATACAAATTCTGAGCAAACCAACTAGGAAAAACTTTTTAGAAATAAGCAGTCCAAGAAAAAGCAGTCCAAGAAAATACCAAACTCGAGTATAAACTACACTCCAAAAGGCTGCATCCAAAACATACTAAAATTAAAAATTAGAAATAAAAATAAGAGTGAATTGTAAATAAATAGAAAATGAAAAAAAAAACAAATAAAAAAATATTAATAAAAAATAAAAAATAATAAAACATTTCAACTAGAATTTGCGCATGAGCTGCTAAATAGTAAATTGAAATTAGTTACTGAAGAGCAAAACTGAAAACTAAGGAAAAACTTTAGAATTTAAAACGAAAGTTGCAAAATAACCTGAAGATCAAAACGCGCAACGCAGCAGTTTTGAAAATTCAGAATTCACATTCTATTGAGAAGAGACCTAAGCAAAAAAAATATATATATTTTTGACTCATACCAAGTGCAACATAGAAAAGGTTATGTATCTACCGGTGTGAGTAAAAGGAGAAAAGATAAAAAAATAAAATAAAACAACTGAATGTAGAAAGTGTCGAGAATACTGAGCCTTGGCTTTATCAAGGACCAGCAAAAACTCTGCATTTTCTCACTTCCACAAAGACCTAGTTGGAAATGGGTTTCTGCAAGACCATAGATGCAAGTAACAAGCCCACCAAAAATTGTTTTAAAAAATATATATATGTCATGACCTCCGCAGAGTTGTATGACCTAGCACTGGTTAACAATTTCTCTAGCATCCATAACCTTCCTGGCCCGACCCATGCTCTTCATCTGTTACTATTAAACAGAGAGAAGAAGATTAAAGAGAACTCGAGCTGTGAGAGTGACATAATAATTAGAAATAATTTTCAGCTATAACGAAATGCCAAGTTCGCCTGAGAGAGAATTTAAACCTGAAAAGCAATGCAAAAGAAATCCAAATTTTTACATTGCAATTAAAAAAGGAAATATGAATTTTTAGAAACTCAGATTTTTGAAAGAAAACTTGACTCTAAAACCCCCTACTCTACAACTTCTGACAACACAAAAACGAGAATAAATTAAAGACAATAATTAACTAAAGAAAAGCTTTGTGAAAGTTATATGACTTAAACAATTAGTTGCAATATGTACAAAGTATTTCAGCAGTGCTTTAAGTGCATAATTAAGTAGTTATTAAGAATTTAACTACTTTGAAAATACAGCGCAAAGAAATGGAACTATGCTTAGCCATCTGCTGGGCCTAAGTATCCTACAAGACGCGCAAAGTTACCAAGAAAAGAAAGAGTTAAAACCCGCAAAAATGTTAACAGACAAGCCAGTGCCTAAAAGCTGAAAAGCAAAAAACAACAGAGAAAAAAAGTACAAGAAGTACAAACATTGAACTTATAAAACCTAAAACCCAAAGACAAGGCAGAGAGCTTACCTCTTATGCAACTAAAATTTCTCCACACAAGAGAAAAACATGGCTGACCTCTTCCCCAAACGTCCTAACACTTCTGCCACTCCCTAGTCGCTGGGGGCAGTGTGAGTGGGGCTGATGGCCTCCTCATACTGAAAGAAACCAACTCGCGGAGATTTTAACCAGAGAAAAAATATATATATACTTAAGACTGTGGATCTGTATGATCAGAAAGAGCAGAATTAACTCTCCAGAATACATGAGAAATATTATAAAATACACAAGTGGTGTATTTAATAATCTTTGCATGTATTAAATCACCTTAGTGAGCTTCTATAGATTATTCAGAATCTTATTAATTTTAATGTTAGTTTTACTATATTTAGTATAGCTATCCTAGTGAGTGAATAACTAGTTTTCTTTTTATATGTTTTTATTTTCTTTTATAAACAGATTTTTAAGCTTTTTTTGTGATTTTGTCTATATTATTTAACTTCTTGTTTTAATAGGACCTTCATATCCATAGCACTAAGGTACCTTTTAGTAGTTAATAGGCATCCTCTAGCCAACTTCCTTACGGCTTTGATTGGTCAGAATCATATTATTAACTGTGTAGAAAATTAAAGCAGATCTGCCAACCTTACTCTATTATTCAGAATAATTTTTCTTAAAGTTCTTTTGATGAAAGAAGAAGGAATTTCGTTCTCTAGAAAACTATCTAATAGTATATTAATGTGGTAATTGAAGTCCAAATTGTTGCTGCAAATTCTTGAAATTCTTAGGACCTGAGAAATTAGTACATTCTCAATTACTTTGGTTGATATGTTATTATTCCAGTGTAGATATTTAATTACTTTGAAAGGAAAATTAACTCTTTTATCAATGAGACTAATAGATGGGTTACCTCTGTTGAGCTTAATGCTTAAGTCTAGGAACTCAAGTTCCTGATTACTGTGGTTGGTTTTACATAAGTTAAGAGAGCTAGGATAGATATTATCAAAATCACTCTCTATAACTTCTGAATTATTGATACACAGCAGATCATCAATATATCTAAATGTGTAAAGGTAGTTATCTGAGCAGGTGGGGTGATTTTTAATGAATTTATATTCCTTAAAGAACAGGAATAGATTAGCGATATTCGTGGAGGTTGATGTTCCCATGGGAATACCGTTCACTTGCTTATAGAGAGTATTATTATATAAGATAAGATTATTTTTTATGCAGCAATTGAGATAAGAGTTCCAAGCTCCTACATTAACAAATTGGTTAAGTTTAAATTCTGCATACAGCTATTTAAAGGTAGTGATTATATCTGATAGAGGCAGATTAGTATATAGGTTCTCAAAATCATAACTATTAATATCTAAGGGACATACTTTGAGTATAGTAGAAATTACTTCTGCATTATTATTGATTATCCAAAAATCTCTGTACATCAAATTAGTACAGTTTCTAATGTGTTTCAAAACCTTCTTTAAGACATCTTCAAAAGCAAGATCTATTTTCTTTTTATGACTCCTTACTCCACTAGCTACGAACTTGAACTTCACAGGATCTTTATGAAACTTAACCGTTGCAAAATGAAATGGAAATTCGGGCTCATATCTTCTAGTTTGTGGAATTTTAAGTTTCTTGAAGAATGCCTTAAACCGATTTTCTAACCGCTTGGTAGAATAACTTACGGGCTCGTACGTTACTCTATTATTGAGTTCCATAGTTAACAATTCAAAATAGAACTTCTTACAGATAATTGCAAAATTATTGCTAGCTTTATCCGTAGTGGTAAAAATAAATAGGTCTCGTAGTTTGGAGAGTGACCTTTTAGCATCTCCAGAGAAAAAGAGATTTCTATCGAAACAAAAGTCCATACCTGCCAACTCACAAGTGAAGCTATTGATTACATTATATTTCCATTCTGCGAAGGCCTCAATAGGCTGATTGTATGTTAAACTGGTTTTTACGATGTACCTATTAACATCTTGAGTGAAGCTCTCAAGAATCCTTTCTTTGGAAATTGTGAAGGAAGGTCTAAATTTAGAACCATACTCTAATAAATTACTAAGTTTTTCATTTTCAACAAAACTCAAGTTTCCGGTGATAATATGGTTGTAATTCTTATCATAGTGAACTGTTTCTTTATGTTCATCACAAGAACATGTAGTAATTACAGGAATGTAACTCGAAGAGTTAAGTTTGTAGTTTTTAACTATTGACCCTAAGTTCTTAACATATTTAAAACTTACAATAGACTGGTGCCTGTGGATGGGAAAAAAATTACATTATTGTAGAACAGCTTCCTTACATTGAGATGATCATAGGCTTTATTTAGAAACCTGATGGTTACAAAATTACTGGAAAATTCTTTAAGAGAAATTTTATATTTAAGAATATGTTTAAGAATGTCTAGAACCAAAGCAAAAACATGCTTATCAACATGGTCAGCAGTTTCTTTCCAGAATTTGAAAAAACTTTTAAGGACAGAGTGCTTGAAGGACTTGAGTATTTTGTAAATATTTTTAACAAAATTAGTGCCAGTTTTAAAGCTTTCCAGAGTTATTAGCAAGTTAGCAAAATCAACTTTGCTTGATGTGCGAAATAACCTCTGTCCTCTATTACCTCTAGTGCAGCTCTTATTATTAACAAGAAAGAAGAGTTCACGTATAGAAAATTTATGCTGATTATGCTTATTGTCAGATAGAGTGGAATTAAGACCATAGGGATAAAGAGACTGATGCTGCAAAATTTCAAGGGATTCAGTTTCTAGCCGAGCATAGAGGTCAGGGATAATATGCAGTACCTCTATTTTCACTTTGTCAAAACCATGAGTATGGAAATGCTCTAATTCAAAGGTAGAGTATTGGTTAACATTTGTGGAGGGGTTCACTTCTGAATTAGAGAACTTGTTAACTAGAGACCTGTGACCAATTATCCTAAGATGAAGAGGATTTTTACTTTGGCCAATATAGCTAAGGTTGCAGACAGTACAGGTGAGCTTATAGATGGTATTGTAGGCTTTGCAAAACTTGTTGGAGCAATTATCCGCAACAGAAGAATACAGGTTAGGATCTGCAGATTTACATGTCAAACAACGTTTGTCATTTCATAACTTTAGATTACCTTTGCCAGCGAGTTCATACACTATGGGAAAGGGTGCTAGCCTAACCGAGCGGGAGGACTTAAAATATCTGAGCTGACCTCCAATCCTTTCATCGTCCTTAGAACTCCACTTGGGCCAAAACATACAAATTCTGAGCAAACCAACTAGGAAAAACTTTTTAGAAATAAGCAGTCCAAGAAAATACCAAACTCGAGTATAAACTACACTCCAAAAGGCTGCATCCAAAACATACTAAAATTAAAAATTAGAAATAAAAATAAGAGTGAATTGTAAATAAATAGAAAATGAAAAAAAAAACAAATAAAAAAATATTAATAAAAAATAAAAAATAATAAAACATTTCAACTAGAATTTGCGCATGAGCTGCTAAATAGTAAATTGAAATTAGTTACTGAAGAGCAAAACTGAAAACTAAGGAAAAACTTTAGAATTTAAAACGAAAGTTGCAAAATAACCTGAAGATCAAAACGCGCAACGCAGCAGTTTTGAAAATTCAGAATTCACATTCTATTGAGAAGAGACCTAAGCAAAAAAAATATATATTTTTTTGACTCATACCAAGTGCAACATAGAAAAGGTTATGTATCTACCGGTGTGAGTAAAAGGAGAAAAGATAAAAAAATAAAATAAAACAACTGAATGTAGAAAGTGTCGAGAATACTGAGCCTTGGCTTTATCAAGGACCAGCAAAAACTCTGCATTTTCTCACTTCCACAAAGACCTAGTTGGAAATGGGTTACTGCAAGGCCATAGATGCAAGTAACAAGCCCACCAAAAATTGTTTTAAAAAATATATATATGTCATGACCTTCGCAGAGTTGTATGACCTAACACTGGTTAACAATTTCGCTTCCATCCATAACCTTCCTGGCCCGACCCATACTCTTTATCTGTTACTATTAAACAGAGAGAAGAAGATTAAAGAGAACTCAAGCTGTGAGAGTGACATAATAATTAGAAATAATTTTCAGCTATAACGAAATGCCAAGTTCGCCTGAGAGAGAATTTAAACCTGAAAAGCAATGCAAAAGAAATCCAAATTTTTACACTGCAATTAAAAAAGGAAATATTAATTTTTTAAAACTCAGATTTTTGAAAGAAAACTTGATTCTAAAACCCCCTACTCTACAACTTCTGACAACACAAAAACGAGAATAAATTAAAGACAATAATTAACTAAAGAAAAGCTTTGTGAAAGTTATATGACTTAAACAATTAGTTGCAATATGTACAAAGTATTTCAGCAGTGCTTTAAGTGCATAATTAAGTAGTTATTAAGAACTTAACTACTTTGAAAATACAGCGCAAAGAAAAGGAACTATGCTTAGCCATCTGCTGGGCCTAAGTATCCTACAAGACGCGCAAAGTTACCAAGAAAAGAAAGAGTTAAAACCCGCAAAAATGTTAACAGACAAGCCAGTGCCTAAAAGCTGAAAAGCAAAAAACAACAGAGAAAAAAAGTACAAGAAGTACAAACATTGAACTTATAATACCTAAAACCCAAAGACAATGAAGAGAGCTTACCTCTTATGCAACTAAACTTTCTCCACACAAGAGAAAAACATGGCTGACCTCTTCCCCAAACGTCCTAACACTTCTGCCACTCCCTAGTCGCTGGGAGGCAGTGTGGGTGGGGCTGATGGCCTCCTCGTACTGAAAGAAACCAACTCGCGGAGATTTTAACCAGAGAAAAATATATATATACTTAAGACTGTGGATCTGTATGATCAGAAAGAGCAGAATTAACTCTCCAGAATACATGAGAAATATTATAAAATACACAAGTGGTGCATTTAATAATCTTTGCATGTATTAAATCACCTTAATGAGCTTCTATAGATTATTCAGAATCTTATTAATTTTAATGTTAGTTTTACTATTTTTAGTATAGCTATCCTAGTGAGTGAATACCTAGTTTTCTTTTTTATTTGTTTTTATTTTCTTTCATAAACAGATTTTTAAGCTTTTTTGTGATTTTGTCTATATTATTTAATATTTTGTTTTAATAGGACCTTCATATCCATAGCACTAAGGTTCCTTTTAGTAGTTAATAGGCATCCTCTAGCCAACTTCCTTACGGCTTTGATTGGTCAGAATCATATTATTAACTGTGTAGAAAATTAAAGCAGATCTGCCAACCTTACTCTATTATTCAGAATAATTTTTCTTAAAGTTCTTTTGATGAAAGAAGAAGGAATTTCGTTCTCTAGAAAACTATCTAATAGTATATTAATGTGGTAATTGAAGTCCAAATTGTTGCTGCAAATTCTTGAAATTCTTAGGACCTGAGAAATTAGTACATTCTCAATTACTTTGGTTGATATGTTATTATTCCAGTATAGATATTTAATTACTTTGAAAGGAAAATTAACTCTTTTATCAATGAGACTAATAGATGGGTTACCTCTGTTGAGCTTAATGCTTAAGTCTAGGAACTCAAGTTCCTGATTACTGTGGTTGGTTTTACATAAGTTAAGAGAGCTAGGATAGATATTATCAAAATCACTCTCTATAACTTCTGAATTATTGATACACAGCAGATCATCAATATATCTAAATGTGTAAAGGTAGTTATCTGAGCAGGTGGGGTGATTTTTAATGAATTTATATTCCTTAAAGAACAGGAATAGATTAGCGATATTCGTGGAGGTTGATGTTCCCATGGGAATACCGTTCACTTGCTTATAGAGAGTATTATTATATAAGATAAGATTATTTTTTATGCAGCAATTGAGATAAGAGTTCCAAGCTCCTACATTAACAAATTGGTTAAGTTTAAATTCTGCATACAGCTATTTAAAGGTAGTGATTATATCTGATAGAGGCAGATTAGTATATAGGTTCTCAAAATCATAACTATTAATATCTAAGGGACATACTTTGAGTATAGTAGAAATTACTTCTGCATTATTATTGATTATCCAAAAATCTCTGTACATCAAATTAGTACAGTTTCTAATGTGTTTCAAAACCTTCTTTAAGACATCTTCAAAAGCAAGATCTATTTTCTTTTTATGACTCCTTACTCCACTAGCTACGAACTTGAACTTCACAGGATCTTTATGAAACTTAACCGTTGCAAAATGAAATGGAAATTCGGGCTCATATCTTCTAGTTTGTGGAATTTTAAGTTTCTTGAAGAATGCCTTAAACCGATTTTCTAACTGCTTGGTAGAATAACTTACGGGCTCGTACGTTACTCTATTATTGAGTTCCATAGTTAACAATTCAAAATAGAACTTCTTACAGATAATTGCAAAATTATTGCTAGCTTTATCCGTAGTGGTAAAAATAAATAGGTCTTGTAGTTTGGAGAGTGACCTTTTAGCATCTCCAGAGAAAAAGAGATTTCTATCGAAACAAAAGTCCATACCTGCCAACTCACAAGTGAAGCTATTGATTACATTATATTTCCATTCTGCGAAGGCCTCAATAGGCTGATTGTATGTTAAACTGGTTTTTACGATGTACCTATTAACATCTTGAGTGAAGCTCTCAAGAATCCTTTCTTTGGAAATTGTGAAGGAAGGTCTAAATTTAGAACCATACTCTAATAAATTACTAAGTTTTTCATTTTCAACAAAACTCAAGTTTCCGGTGATAATATGGTTGTAATTCTTATCATAGTGAACTGTTTCTTTATGTTCATCACAAGAACATGTAGTAATTACAGGAATGTAACTTGAAGAGTTAAGTTTGTAGTTTTTAACTATTGACCCTAAGTTCTTAACATATTTAAAACTTACAATAGACTGGTGCCTGTGGATGGGAAAAAAATTGCATTATTGTAGAACAGCTTCCTTACATTGAGATGATCATAGGCTTTATTTAGAAACCTGATGGTTACAAAATTACTGGAAAATTCTTTAAGAGAAATTTTATATTTAAGAATATGTTTAAGAATGTCTAGAACCAAAGCAAAAACATGCTTATCAACATGGTCAGCAGTTTCTTTCCAGAATTTGAAAAAACTTTTAAGGACAGAGTGCTTGAAGGACTTGAGTATTTTGTAAATATTTTTAACAAAATTAGTGCCAGTTTTAAAGCTTTCCAGAGTTATTAGCAAGTTAGCAAAATCAACTTTGCTTGATGTGCGAAATAACCTCTGTCCTCTATTACCTCTAGTGCAGCTCTTATTATTAACAAGAAAGAAGAGTTCACGTATAGAAAATTTATGCTGATTATGCTTATTGTCAGATAGAGTGGAATTAAGACCATAGGGATAAAGAGACTGATGCTGCAAAATTTCAAGGGATTCAGTTTCTAGCCGAGCATAGAGGTCAGGGATAATATGCAGTACCTCTATTTTCACTTTGTCAAAACCATGAGTATGGAAATGCTCTAATTCAAAGGTAGAGTATTGGTTAACATTTGTGGAGGGGTTCACTTCTGAATTAGAGAACTTGTTAACTAGAGACCTGTGACCAATTATCCTAAGATGAAGAGGATTTTTACTTTGGCCAATATAGCTAAGGTTGCAGACAGTACAGGTGAGCTTATAGATGGTATTGTAGGCTTTGCAAAACTTGTTGGAGCAATTATCCGCAACAGAAGAATACAGGTTAGGATCTGCAGATTTACATGTCAAACAACGTTTGTCATTTCATAACTTTAGATTACCTTTGCCAGCGAGTTCATACACTATGGGAAAGGGTGCTAGCCTAACCGAGCGGGAGGACTTAAAATATCTGAGCTGACCTCCAATCCTTTCATCGTCCTTAGAACTCCACTTGGGCCAAAACATACAAATTCTGAGCAAACCAACTAGGAAAAACTTTTTAGAAATAAGCAGTCCAAGAAAATACCAAACTCGAGTATAAACTACACTCCAAAAGGCTGCATCCAAAACATACTAAAATTAAAAATTAGAAATAAAAATAAGAGTGAATTGTAAATAAATAGAAAATGAAAAAAAAAACAAATAAAAAAATATTAATAAAAAATAAAAAATAATAAAACATTTCAACTAGAATTTGCGCATGAGCTGCTAAATAGTAAATTGAAATTAGTTACTGAAGAGCAAAACTGAAAACTAAGGAAAAACTTTAGAATTTAAAACGAAAGTTGCAAAATAACCTGAAGATCAAAACGCGCAACGCAGCAGTTTTGAAAATTCAGAATTCACATTCTATTGAGAAGAGACCTAAGCAAAAAAAATATATATTTTTTTGACTCATACCAAGTGCAACATAGAAAAGGTTATGTATCTACCGGTGTGAGTAAAAGGAGAAAAGATAAAAAATAAAATAAAACAACTGAATGTAGAAAGTGTCGAGAATACTGAGCCTTGGCTTTATCAAGGACCAGCAAAAACTCTGCATTTTCTCACTTCCACAAAGACCTAGTTGGAAATGGGTTACTGCAAGGCCATAGATGCAAGTAACAAGCCCACCAAAAATTGTTTTAAAAAATATATATATGTCATGACCTTCGCAGAGTTGTATGACCTAACACTGGTTAACAATTTCGCTTCCATCCATAACCTTCCTGGCCCGACCCATACTCTTTATCTGTTACTATTAAACAGAGAGAAGAAGATTAAAGAGAACTCAAGCTGTGAGAGTGACATAATAATTAGAAATAATTTTCAGCTATAACGAAATGCCAAGTTCGCCTGAGAGAGAATTTAAACCTGAAAAGCAATGCAAAAGAAATCCAAATTTTTACACTGCAATTAAAAAAGGAAATATTAATTTTTTAAAACTCAGATTTTTGAAAGAAAACTTGATTCTAAAACCCCCTACTCTACAACTTCTGACAACACAAAAACGAGAATAAATTAAAGACAATAATTAACTAAAGAAAAGCTTTGTGAAAGTTATATGACTTAAACAATTAGTTGCAATATGTACAAAGTATTTCAGCAGTGCTTTAAGTGCATAATTAAGTAGTTATTAAGAACTTAACTACTTTGAAAATACAGCGCAAAGAAAAGGAACTATGCTTAGCCATCTGCTGGCCTAAGTATCCTACAAGACGCGCAAAGTTACCAAGAAAAGAAAGAGTTAAAACCCGCAAAAATGTTAACAGACAAGCCAGTGCCTAAAAGCTGAAAAGCAAAAAACAACAGAGAAAAAAAGTACAAGAAGTACAAACATTGAACTTATAATACCTAAAACCCAAAGACAATGAAGAGAGCTTACCTCTTATGCAACTAAACTTTCTCCACACAAGAGAAAACATGGCTGACCTCTTCCCCAAACGTCCTAACACTTCTGCCACTCCCTAGTCGCTGGGAGGCAGTGTGGGTGGGGCTGATGGCCTCCTCGTACTGAAAGAAACCAACTCGCGGAGATTTTAACCAGAGAAAAAATATATATATACTTAAGACTGTGGATCTGTATGATCAGAAAGAGCAGAATTAACTCTCCAGAATACATGAGAAATATTATAAAATACACAAGTGGTGCATTTAATAATCTTTGCATGTATTAAATCACCTTAGTGAGCTTCTATAGATTATTCAGAATCTTATTAATTTTAATGTTAGTTTTACTATTTTTAGTATAGCTATCCTAGTGAGTGAATAACTAGTTTTCTTTTTTATTTGTTTTTATTTTCTTTCATAAACAGATTTTTAAGCTTTTTTTGTGATTTTGTCTATATTATTTAATATTTTGTTTTAATAGGACCTTCATATCCATAGCACTAAGGTTCCTTTTAGTAGTTAATAGGCATCCTCTAGCCAACTTCCTTACGGCTTTGATTGGTCAGAATCATATTATTAACTGTGTAGAAAATTAAAGCAGATCTGCCAACCTTACTCTATTATTCAGAATAATTTTTCTTAAAGTTCTTTTGATGAAAGAAGAAGGAATTTCGTTCTCTAGAAAACTATCTAATAGTATATTAATGTGGTAATTGAAGTCCAAATTGTTGCTGCAAATTCTTGAAATTCTTAGGACCTGAGAAATTAGTACATTCTCAATTACTTTGGTTGATATGTTATTATTCCAGTGTAGATATTTAATTACTTTGAAAGGAAAATTAACTCTTTTATCAATGAGACTAATAGATGGGTTACCTCTGTTGAGCTTAATGCTTAAGTCTAGGAACTCAAGTTCCTGATTACTGTGGTTGGTTTTACATAAGTTAAGAGAGCTAGGATAGATATTATCAAAATCACTCTCTATAACTTCTGAATTATTGATACACAGCAGATCATCAATATATCTAAATGTGTAAAGGTAGTTATCTGAGCAGGTGGGGTGATTTTTAATGAATTTATATTCCTTAAAGAACAGGAATAGATTAGCGATATTCGTGGAGGTTGATGTTCCCATGGGAATACCGTTCACTTGCTTATAGAGAGTATTATTATATAAGATAAGATTATTTTTTATGCAGCAATTGAGATAAGAGTTCCAAGCTCCTACATTAACAAATTGGTTAAGTTTAAATTCTGCATACAGCTCTTTAAAGGTAGTGATTATATCTGATAGAGGCAGATTAGTATATAGGTTCTCAAAATCATAACTATTAATATCTAAGGGACATACTTTGAGTATAGTAGAAATTACTTCTGCATTATTATTGATTATCCAAAAATCTCTGTACATCAAATTAGTACAGTTTCTAATGTGTTTCAAAACCTTCTTTAAGACATCTTCAAAAGCAAGATCTATTTTCTTTTTATGACTCCTTACTCCACTAGCTACGAACTTGAACTTCACAGGATCTTTATGAAACTTAACCGTTGCAAAATGAAATGGAAATTCGGGCTCATATCTTCTAGTTTGTGGAATTTTAAGTTTCTTGAAGAATGCCTTAAACCGATTTTCTAACTGCTTGGTAGAATAACTTACGGGCTCGTACGTTACTCTATTATTGAGTTCCATAGTTAACAATTCAAAATAGAACTTCTTACAGATAATTGCAAAATTATTGCTAGCTTTATCCGTAGTGGTAAAAATAAATAGGTCTCGTAGTTTGGAGAGTGACCTTTTAGCATCTCCAGAGAAAAAGAGATTTCTATCGAAACAAAAGTCCATACCTGCCAACTCACAAGTGAAGCTATTGATTACATTATATTTCCATTCTGCGAAGGCCTCAATAGGCTGATTGTATGTTAAACTGGTTTTTACGATGTACCTATTAACATCTTGAGTGAAGCTCTCAAGAATCCTTTCTTTGGAAATTGTGAAGGAAGGTCTAAATTTAGAACCATACTCTAATAAATTACTAAGTTTTTCATTTTCAACAAAACTCAAGTTTCCGGTGATAATATGGTTGTAATTCTTATCATAGTGAACTGTTTCTTTATGTTCATCACAAGAACATGTAGTAATTACAGGAATGTAACTTGAAGAGTTAAGTTTGTAGTTTTTAACTATTGACCCTAAGTTCTTAACATATTTAAAACTTACAATAGACTGGTGCCTGTGGATGGGAAAAAAAATTACATTATTGTAGAACAGCTTCCTTACATTGAGATGATCATAGGCTTTATTTAGAAACCTGATGGTTACAAAATTACTGGAAAATTCTTTAAGAGAAATTTTATATTTAAGAATATGTTTAAGAATGTCTAGAACCAAAGCAAAAACATGCTTATCAACATGGTCAGCAGTTTCTTTCCAGAATTTGAAAAAACTTTTAAGGACAGAGTGCTTGAAGGACTTGAGTATTTTGTAAATATTTTTAACAAAATTAGTGCCAGTTTTAAAGCTTTCCAGAGTTATTAGCAAGTTAGCAAAATCAACTTTGCTTGATGTGCGAAATAACCTCTGTCCTCTATTACCTCTAGTGCAGCTCTTATTATTAACAAGAAAGAAGAGTTCACGTATAGAAAATTTATGCTGATTATGCTTATTGTCAGATAGAGTGGAATTAAGACCATAGGGATAAAGAGACTGATGCTGCAAAATTTCAAGGGATTCAGTTTCTAGCCGAGCATAGAGGTCAGGGATAATATGCAGTACCTCTATTTTCACTTTGTCAAAACCATGAGTATGGAAATGCTCTAATTCAAAGGTAGAGTATTGGTTAACATTTGTGGAGGGGTTCACTTCTGAATTAGAGAACTTGTTAACTAGAGACCTGTGACCAATTATCCTAAGATGAAGAGGATTTTTACTTTGGCCAATATAGCTAAGGTTGCAGACAGTACAGGTGAGCTTATAGATGGTATTGTAGGCTTTGCAAAACTTGTTGGAGCAATTATCCGCAACAGAAGAATACAGGTTAGGATCTGCAGATTTACATGTCAAACAACGTTTGTCATTTCATAACTTTAGATTACCTTTGCCAGCGAGTTCATACACTATGGGAAAGGGTGCTAGCCTAACCGAGCGGGAGGACTTAAAATATCTGAGCTGACCTCCAATCCTTTCATCGTCCTTAGAACTCCACTTGGGCCAAAACATACAAATTCTGAGCAAACCAACTAGGAAAAACTTTTTAGAAATAAGCAGTCCAAGAAAATACCAAACTCGAGTATAAACTACACTCCAAAAGGCTGCATCCAAAACATACTAAAATTAAAAATTAGAAATAAAAATAAGAGTGAATTGTAAATAAATAGAAAATGAAAAAAAAAACAAATAAAAAAATATTAATAAAAAATAAAAAATAATAAAACATTTCAACTAGAATTTGCGCATGAGCTGCTAAATAGTAAATTGAAATTAGTTACTGAAGAGCAAAACTGAAAACTAAGGAAAAACTTTAGAATTTAAAACGAAAGTTGCAAAATAACCTGAAGATCAAAACGCGCAACGCAGCAGTTTTGAAAATTCAGAATTCACATTCTATTGAGAAGAGACCTAAGCAAAAAAAATATATATTTTTTTGACTCATACCAAGTGCAACATAGAAAAGGTTATGTATCTACCGGTGTGAGTAAAAGGAGAAAAGATAAAAAATAAAATAAAACAACTGAATGTAGAAAGTGTCGAGAATACTGAGCCTTGGCTTTATCAAGGACCAGCAAAAACTCTGCATTTTCTCACTTCCACAAAGACCTAGTTGGAAATGGGTTACTGCAAGGCCATAGATGCAAGTAACAAGCCCACCAAAAATTGTTTTAAAAAATATATATATGTCATGACCTTCGCAGAGTTGTATGACCTAACACTGGTTAACAATTTCGCTTCCATCCATAACCTTCCTGGCCCGACCCATACTCTTTATCTGTTACTATTAAACAGAGAGAAGAAGATTAAAGAGAACTCAAGCTGTGAGAGTGACATAATAATTAGAAATAATTTTCAGCTATAACGAAATGCCAAGTTCGCCTGAGAGAGAATTTAAACCTGAAAAGCAATGCAAAAGAAATCCAAATTTTTACACTGCAATTAAAAAAGGAAATATTAATTTTTTAAAACTCAGATTTTTGAAAGAAAACTTGATTCTAAAACCCCCTACTCTACAACTTCTGACAACACAAAAACGAGAATAAATTAAAGACAATAATTAACTAAAGAAAAGCTTTGTGAAAGTTATATGACTTAAACAATTAGTTGCAATATGTACAAAGTATTTCAGCAGTGCTTTAAGTGCATAATTAAGTAGTTATTAAGAACTTAACTACTTTGAAAATACAGCGCAAAGAAAAGGAACTATGCTTAGCCATCTGCTGGGCCTAAGTATCCTACAAGACGCGCAAAGTTACCAAGAAAAGAAAGAGTTAAAACCCGCAAAAATGTTAACAGACAAGCCAGTGCCTAAAAGCTGAAAAGCAAAAAACAACAGAGAAAAAAAGTACAAGAAGTACAAACATTGAACTTATAATACCTAAAACCCAAAGACAATGAAGAGAGCTTACCTCTTATGCAACTAAACTTTCTCCACACAAGAGAAAAACATGGCTGACCTCTTCCCCAAACGTCCTAACACTTCTGCCACTCCCTAGTCGCTGGGAGGCAGTGTGGGTGGGGCTGATGGCCTCCTCGTACTGAAAGAAACCAACTCGCGGAGATTTTAACCAGAGAAAAAATATATATATACTTAAGACTGTGGATCTGTATGATCAGAAAGAGCAGAATTAACTCTCCAGAATACATGAGAAATATTATAAAATACACAAGTGGTGCATTTAATAATCTTTGCATGTATTAAATCACCTTAATGAGCTTCTATAGATTATTCAGAATCTTATTAATTTTAATGTTAGTTTTACTATTTTTAGTATAGCTATCCTAGTGAGTGAATACCTAGTTTTCTTTTTTATTTGTTTTTATTTTCTTTCATAAACAGATTTTTAAGCTTTTTTTGTGATTTTGTCTATATTATTTAATATTTTGTTTTAATAGGACCTTCATATCCATAGCACTAAGGTTCCTTTTAGTAGTTAATAGGCATCCTCTAGCCAACTTCCTTACGGCTTTGATTGGTCAGAATCATATTATTAACTGTGTAGAAAATTAAAGCAGATCTGCCAACCTTACTCTATTATTCAGAATAATTTTTCTTAAAGTTCTTTTGATGAAAGAAGAAGGAATTTCGTTCTCTAGAAAACTATCTAATAGTATATTAATGTGGTAATTGAAGTCCAAATTGTTGCTGCAAATTCTTGAAATTCTTAGGACCTGAGAAATTAGTACATTCTCAATTACTTTGGTTGATATGTTATTATTCCAGTATAGATATTTAATTACTTTGAAAGGAAAATTAACTCTTTTATCAATGAGACTAATAGATGGGTTACCTCTGTTGAGCTTAATGCTTAAGTCTAGGAACTCAAGTTCCTGATTACTGTGGTTGGTTTTACATAAGTTAAGAGAGCTAGGATAGATATTATCAAAATCACTCTCTATAACTTCTGAATTATTGATACACAGCAGATCATCAATATATCTAAATGTGTAAAGGTAGTTATCTGAGCAGGTGGGGTGATTTTTAATGAATTTATATTCCTTAAAGAACAGGAATAGATTAGCGATATTCGTGGAGGTTGATGTTCCCATGGGAATACCGTTCACTTGCTTATAGAGAGTATTATTATATAAGATATGGTTATTTTTTATGCAGCAATTGAGATAAGAGTTCCAAGCTCCTACATTAACAAATTGGTTAAGTTTAAATTCTGCATACAGCTATTTAAAGGTAGTGATTATATCTGATAGAGGCAGATTAGTATATAGGTTCTCAAAATCATAACTATTAATATCTAAGGGACATACTTTGAGTATAGTAGAAATTACTTCTGCATTATTATTGATTATCCAAAAATCTCTGTACATCAAATTAGTACAGTTTCTAATGTGTTTCAAAACCTTCTTTAAGACATCTTCAAAAGCAAGATCTATTTTCTTTTTATGACTCCTTACTCCACTAGCTACGAACTTGAACTTCACAGGATCTTTATGAAACTTAACCGTTGCAAAATGAAATGGAAATTCAGGCTCATATCTTCTAGTTTGTGGAATTTTAAGTTTCTTGAAGAATGCCTTAAACCGATTTTCTAACTGCTTGGTAGAATAACTTACGGGCTCGTACGTTACTCTATTATTGAGTTCCATAGTTAACAATTCAAAATAGAACTTCTTACAGATAATTGCAAAATTATTGCTAGCTTTATCCGTAGTGGTAAAAATAAATAGGTCTCGTAGTTTGGAGAGTGACCTTTTAGCATCTCCAGAGAAAAAGAGATTTCTATCGAAACAAAAGTCCATACCTGCCAACTCACAAGTGAAGCTATTGATTACATTATATTTCCATTCTGCGAAGGCCTCAATAGGCTGATTGTATGTTAAACTGGTTTTTACGATGTACCTATTAACATCTTGAGTGAAGCTCTCAAGAATCCTTTCTTTGGAAATTGTGAAGGAAGGTCTAAATTTAGAACCATACTCTAATAAATTACTAAGTTTTTCATTTTCAACAAAACTCAAGTTTCCGGTGATAATATGGTTGTAATTCTTATCATAGTGAACTGTTTCTTTATGTTCATCACAAGAACATGTAGTAATTACAGGAATGTAACTTGAAGAGTTAAGTTTGTAGTTTTTAACTATTGACCCTAAGTTCTTAACATATTTAAAACTTACAATAGACTGGTGCCTGTGGATGGGAAAAAAATTACATTATTGTAGAACAGCTTCCTTACATTGAGATGATCATAGGCTTTATTTAGAAACCTGATGGTTACAAAATTACTGGAAAATTCTTTAAGAGAAATTTTATATTTAAGAATATGTTTAAGAATGTCTAGAACCAAAGCAAAAACATGCTTATCAACATGGTCAGCAGTTTCTTTCCAGAATTTGAAAAAAACTTTTAAGGACAGAGTGCTTGAAGGACTTGAGTATTTTGTAAATATTTTTAACAAAATTAGTGCCAGTTTTAAAGCTTTCCAGAGTTATTAGCAAGTTAGCAAAATCAACTTTGCTTGATGTGCGAAATAACCTCTGTCCTCTATTACCTCTAGTGCAGCTCTTATTATTAACAAGAAAGAAGAGTTCACGTATAGAAAATTTATGCTGATTATGCTTATTGTCAGATAGAGTGGAATTAAGACCATAGGGATAAAGAGACTGATGCTGCAAAATTTCAAGGGATTCAGTTTCTAGCCGAGCATAGAGGTCAGGGATAATATGCAGTACCTCTATTTTCACTTTGTCAAAACCATGAGTATGGAAATGCTCTAATTCAAAGGTAGAGTATTGGTTAACATTTGTGGAGGGGTTCACTTCTGAATTAGAGAACTTGTTAACTAGAGACCTGTGACCATTTATCCTAAGATGAAGAGGATTTTTACTTTGGCCAATATAGCTAAGGTTGCAGACAGTACAGGTGAGCTTATAGATGGTATTGTAGGCTTTGCAAAACTTGTTGGAGCAATTATCCGCAACAGAAGAATACAGGTTAGGATCTGCAGATTTACATGTCAAACAACGTTTGTCATTTCATAACTTTAGATTACCTTTGCCAGCGAGTTCATACACTATGGGAAAGGGTGCTAGCCTAACCGAGCGGGAGGACTTAAAATATCTGAGCTGACCTCCAATCCTTTCATCGTCCTTAGAACTCCACTTGGGCCAAAACATACAAATTCTGAGCAAACCAACTAGGAAAAACTTTTTAGAAATAAGCAGTCCAAGAAAATACCAAACTCGAGTATAAACTACACTCCAAAAGGCTGCATCCAAAACATACTAAAATTAAAAATTAGAAATAAAAATAAGAGTGAATTGTAAATAAATAGAAAATGAAAAAAAAAACAAATAAAAAAATATTAATAAAAAATAAAAAATAATAAAACATTTCAACTAGAATTTGCGCATGAGCTGCTAAATAGTAAATTGAAATTAGTTACTGAAGAGCAAAACTGAAAACTAAGGAAAAACTTTAGAATTTAAAACGAAAGTTGCAAAATAACCTGAAGATCAAAACGCGCAACGCAGCAGTTTTGAAAATTCAGAATTCACATTCTATTGAGAAGAGACCTAAGCAAAAAAAATATATATTTTTTTGACTCATACCAAGTGCAACATAGAAAAGGTTATGTATCTACCGGTGTGAGTAAAAGGAGAAAAGATAAAAAAATAAAATAAAACAACTGAATGTAGAAAGTGTCGAGAATACTGAGCCTTGGCTTTATCAAGGACCAGCAAAAACTCTGCATTTTCTCACTTCCACAAAGACCTAGTTGGAAATGGGTTACTGCAAGGCCATAGATGCAAGTAACAAGCCCACCAAAAATTGTTTTAAAAAATATATATATGTCATGACCTTCGCAGAGTTGTATGACCTAACACTGGTTAACAATTTCGCTTGCATCCATAACCTTCCTGGCCCGACCCATACTCTTTATCTGTTACTATTAAACAGAGAGAAGAAGATTAAAGAGAACTCAAGCTGTGAGAGTGACATAATAATTAGAAATAATTTTCAGCTATAACGAAATGCCAAGTTCGCCTGAGAGAGAATTTAAACCTGAAAAGCAATGCAAAAGAAATCCAAATTTTTACACTGCAATTAAAAAAGGAAATATTAATTTTTTAAAACTCAGATTTTTGAAAGAAAACTTGATTCTAAAACCCCCTACTCTACAACTTCTGACAACACAAAAACGAGAATAAATTAAAGACAATAATTAACTAAAGAAAAGCTTTGTGAAAGTTATATGACTTAA
This sequence comes from Macrothele yani, assembly GCA_039090855.1. Classification (NCBI taxonomy): domain Eukaryota; kingdom Metazoa; phylum Arthropoda; class Arachnida; order Araneae; family Macrothelidae; genus Macrothele; species Macrothele yani. The sequence goes on along the minus strand of CM076998.1, from coordinate 59,307,765 downwards.
ACAATTAGTTGCAATATGTACAAAGTATTTCAGCAGTGCTTTAAGTGCATAATTAAGTAGTTATTAAGAACTTAACTACTTTGAAAATACAGCGCAAAGAAAAGGAACTATGCTTAGCCATCTGCTGGGCCTAAGTATCCTACAAGACGCGCAAAGTTACCAAGAAAAGAAAGAGTTAAAACCCGCAAAAATGTTAACAGACAAGCCAGTGCCTAAAAGCTGAAAAGCAAAAAACAACAGAGAAAAAAAGTACAAGAAGTACAAACATTGAACTTATAAAACCTAAAACCCAAAGACAATGAAGAGAGCTTACCTCTTATGCCACTAAACTTTCTCCACACAAGAGAAAAACATGGCTGACCTCTTCCCCAAACGTCCTAACACTTCTGCCACTCCCTAGTCGCTGGGAGGCAGTGTGGGTGGGGCTGATGGCCTCCTCGTACTGAAAGAAACCAACTCGCGGAGATTTTAACCAGAGAAAAAATATATATATACTTAAGACTGTGGATCTGTATGATCAGAAAGAGCAGAATTAACTCTCCAGAATACATGAGAAATATTATAAAATACACAAGTGGTGCATTTAATAATCTTTGCATGTATTAAATCACCTTAATGAGCTTCTATAGATTATTCAGAATCTTATTAATTTTAATGTTAGTTTTACTATTTTTAGTATAGCTATCCTAGTGAGTGAATACCTAGTTTTCTTTTTTATTTGTTTTTATTTTCTTTCATAAACAGATTTTTAAGCTTTTTTTGTGATTTTGTCTATATTATTTAATGTTTTGTTTTAATAGGACCTTCATATCCATAGCACTAAGGTTCCTTTTAGTAGTTAATAGGAATCCTCTAGCCAACTTCCTTACGGCTTTGATTGGTCAGAATCATATTATTAACTGTGTAGAAAATTAAAGCAGATCTGCCAACCTTACTCTATTATTCAGAATTATTTTTCTTAAAGTTCTTTTGATGAAAGAAGAAGGAATTTCGTTCTCCAGAAAACTATCTAATAGTATATTAATGTGGTAATTGAAGTCCAAATTGTTGCTGCAAATTCTTGAAATTCTTAGGACCTGAGAAATTAGTACATTCTCAATTACTTTGGTTGATATGTTATTATTCCAGTGTAGATATTTAATTACTTTGAAAGGAAAATTAACTCTTTTATCAAAGAGGCTAATAGATGGGTTACCTCTGTTGAGCTTAATGCTTAAGTCTAGGAACTCAAGTTCCTGATTACTGTGGTTGATTTTACATAAGTTAAGAGAGCTAGGATAGATATTATCAAAATCACTCTCTATAACTTCTGAATTATTGATACACAGCAGATCATCAATATATCTAAATGTGTAAAGGTAGTTAACTGAGCAGGTGGGATGATTTTTAATGAATTTATATTCCTTAAAGAACAGGAATAGATTAGCGATATTCGTGGAGGTTGTTGTTCCCATGGGAATACCGTTCACTTGCTTATAGAGAGTATTATTATATAAGATATGGTTATTTTTTATGCAGCAATTGAGATAAGAGTTCCAAGCTCCTACATTAACAAATTGGTTAAGTTTAAATTCTGCATACAGCTCTTTAAAGGTAGTGATTATATCTGATAGAGGCAGATTAGTATATAGGTTCTCAAAATCATAACTATTAATATCTAAGGGACATACTTTGAGTATAGTAGAAATTACTTCTGCATTATTATTAATTATCCAAAAATCTCTGTACATCAAATTAGTACAGTTTCTAATGTGTTTCAAAACCTTCTTTAAGACATCTTCAAAAGCAAGATCTATTTTCTTTTTATGACTCCTTACTCCACTAGCTATGAACCTGAACTTCACAGGATCTTTATGAAACTTAACCGTTGCAAAAGGAAATGGAAATTCAGGCTCATATCTTCTAGTTTGTGGAATTTTAAGTTTCTTGAAGAATGCCTTAAACCGATTTTCTAACTGCTTGGTAGAATAACTTACGGGCTCGTACGTTACTCTATTATTGAGTTCCATAGTTAACAATTCAAAATAGAACTTCTTACAGATAATTGCAAAATTATTGCTAGCTTTATCCGTAGTGGTAAAAATAAATAGGTCTTGTAGTTTGGAGAGTGACCTTTTAGCATCTCCAGAGAAGAAGATATTTCTATCGAAACAAAAGTCCAGACCTGCCAACTCACAAGTGAAGCTATTGATTACATTATATTTCCATTCTGCGAAGGCCTCAATAGGCTGATTGTATGTTAAACTGGTTTTTACGATGTACCTATTAACATCTTGAGTGAAGCTCTCAAGAATCCTTTCTTTGGAAATTGTGAAGGAAGGTCTAAATTTAGAACCATACTCTAATAAATTACTAAGCTTTTCATTTTCAACAAAACTCAAGTTTCCGGTGATAATATGGTTGTAATTCTTGTCATAGTGAACTGTTTCTTTATGTTCATCACAAGAACATGTAGTAATTACAGGAATGTAACTCGAAGAGTTAAGTTTGTAGTTTTTAACTATTGACCCTAAGTTCTTAACATATTTAAAACTTACAATAGACTGGTGCCTGTGGATGGAAAAAAATTGCATTATTGTAGAACAGCTTCCTTACATTGAGATGATCATAGGCTTTATTTAGAAACCTGATGGTTACAAAATTACTGGAAAATTCTTTAAGAGAAATTTTATCTTTGAGAATATGTTTAAGAATGTCTAGAACCAAAGCAAAAACATGCTTATCAACATGGTCAGCAGTTTCTTTCCAGAATTTGAAAAAACTTTTAAGGACAGAGTGCTTGAAGGACTTGAGTATTTTGTAAGTATTTTTAACAAAATTAGTGCCAGTTTTAAAGCTTTCCAGAGTTATTAGCAAGTTAGCAAAATCAACTTTGCTTGATGTGCGAAATAACCTCTGTCCTCTATTACCTCTAGTGCAGCTCTTATTATTAACAAGAAAGAAGAGTTCACGTATAGAAAATTTATGCTGATTATGCTTATTGTCAGATAGAGTGGAATTAAGACCATAGGGATAAAGAGACTGATGCTGCAAAATTTCAAGGGATTCAGTTTCTAGCCGAGCATAGAGGTCAGGGATAATATGCAGTACCTCTATTTTCACTTTGTCAAAACCATGAGTATGGAAATGCTCTAATTCAAAGGTAGAGTATTGGTTAACATTTGTGGAGGGGTTCACTTCTGAATTAGAGAACTTGTTAACTAGAGACCTGTGACCATTTATCCTAAGATGAAGAGGATTTTTACTTTGGCCAATATAGCTAAGGTTGCAGACAGTACAGGTGAGCTTATAGATGGTATTGTAGGCTTTGCAAAACTTGTTGGAGCAATTATCCGCAACAGAAGAATACAGGTTAGGATATGCAGATTTACATGTCAAACAACGTTTGTCATTTCATAACTTTAGATTACCTTTGCCAGCGAGTTCATACACTATGGGAAAGGGTGCTAGCCTAACCGAGCGGGAGGACTTAAAACATCTGAGCTGACCTCCAATCCTTTCATCGTCCTTAGAACTCCACTTGGGCCAAAACATACAAATTCTGAGCAAACCAACTAGGAAAAACTTTTTAGAAATAAGCAGTCCAAGAAAAAGCAGTCCAAGAAAATACCAAACTCGAGTATAAACTACACTCCAAAAGGCTGCATCCAAAACATACTAAAATTAAAAATTAGAAATAAAAATAAGAGTGAATTGTAAATAAATAGAAAATGAAAAAAAAAAACAAATAAAAAAATATTAATAAAAAATAAAAAATAATAAAACATTTCAACTAGAATTTGCGCATGAGCTGCTAAATAGTAAATTGAAATTAGTTACTGAAGAGCAAAACTGAAAACTAAGGAAAAACTTTAGAATTTAAAACGAAAGTTGCAAAATAACCTGAAGATCAAAACGCGCAACGCAGCAGTTTTGAAAATTCAGAATTCACATTCTATTGAGAAGAGATCTAAGCAAAAAAAATATATATATTTTTGACTCATACCAAGTGCAACATAGAAAAGGTTATGTATCTACCGGTGTGAGTAAAAGGAGAAAAGATAAAAAAATAAAATAAAACAACTGAATGTAGAAAGTGTCGAGAATACTTGAGCCTTGGCTTTATCAAGGACCAGCAAAAACTCTGCATTTTCTCACTTCCACAAAGACCTAGTTGGAAATGGGTTTCTGCAAGACCATAGATGCAAGTAACAAGCCCACCAAAAATTGTTTTAAAAAATATATATATGTCATGACCTCCGCAGAGTTGTATGACCTAGCACTGGTTAACAATTTCGCTTGCATCCATAACCTTCCTGGCCCGACCCATGCTCTTCATCTGTTACTATTAAACAGAGAGAAGAAGATTAAAGAGAACTCAAGCTGTGAGAGTGACATAATAATTAGAAATAATTTTCAGCTATAACGAAATGCCAAGTTCGCCTGAGAGAGAATTTAAACCTGAAAAGCAATGCAAGAGAAATCCAAATTTTTACATTGCAATTAAAAAAGGAAATATGAATTTTTAGAAACTCAGATTTTTGAAAGAAAACTTGACTCTAAAACCCCCTACTCTACAACTTCTGACAACACAAAAACGAGAATAAATTAAAGACAATAATTAACTAAAGAAAAGCTTTGTGAAAGTTATATGACTTAAACAATTAGTTGCAATATGTACAAAGTATTTCAGCAGTGCTTTAAGTGCATAATTAAGTAGTTATTAAGAATTTAACTACTTTGAAAATACAGCGCAAAGAAAAGGAACTATGCTTAGCCATCTGCTGGGCCTAAGTATCCTACAAGACGCGCAAAGTTACCAAGAAAAGAAAGAGTTAAAACCCGCAAAAATGTTAACAGACAAGCCAGTGCCTAAAAGCTGAAAAGCAAAAAACAACAGAGAAAAAAAGTACAAGAAGTACAAACATTGAACTTATAAAACCTAAAACCCAAAGACAAGGCAGAGAGCTTACCTCTTATGCAACTAAAATTTCTCCACACAAGAGAAAAACATGGCTGACCTCTTCCCCAAACGTCCTAACACTTCTGCCACTCCCTAGTCGCTGGGGGGCAGTGTGAGTGGGGCTGATGGCCTCCTCATACTGAAAGAAACCAACTCGCGGAGATTTTAACCAGAGAAAAAATATATATATACTTAAGACTGTGGATCTGTATGATCAGAAAGAGCAGAATTAACTCTCCAGAATACATGAGAAATATTATAAAATACACAAGTGGTGTATTTAATAATCTTTGCATGTATTAAATCACCTTAGTGAGCTTCTATAGATTATTCAGAATCTTATTAATTTTAATGTTAGTTTTACTATATTTAGTATAGCTATCCTAGTGAGTGAATAACTAGTTTTCTTTTTTATTTGTTTTTATTTTCTTTTATAAACATATTTTTAAGCTTTTTTTGTGATTTTGTCTATATTATTTAATTTTTTGTTTTAATAGGACCTTCATATCCATAGCACTAAGGTTCCTTTTAGTAGTTAATAGGCATCCTCTAGCCAACTTCCTTACGGCTTTGATTGATCAGAATCATATTATTAACTGTGTAGAAAATTAAAGCAGATCTGCCAACCTTACTCTATTATTCAGAATTATTTTTCTTAAAGTTCTTTTGATGAAAGAAGAAGGAATTTCGTTCTCTAGAAAACTATCTAATAGTATATTAATGTGGTAATTGAAGTCCAAATTGTTGCTGCAAATTCTTGAAATTCTTAGGACCTGAGAAATTAGTACATTCTCAATTACTTTGGTTGATATGTTATTATTCCAGTGTAGATATTTAATTACTTTGAAAGGAAAATTAACTCTTTTATCAAAGAGGCTAATAGATGGGTTACCTCTGTTGAGCTTAATGCTTAAGTCTAGGAACTCAAGTTCCTGATTACTGTGGTTGATTTTACATAAGTTAAGAGAGCTAGGATAGATATTATCAAAATCACTCTCTATAACTTCTGAATTATTGATACACAGCAGATCATCAATATATCTAAATGTGTAAAGGTAGTTAACTGAGCAGGTGGGGTGATTTTTAATGAATTTATATTCCTTAAAGAACAGGAATAGATTAGCGATATTCGTGGATGTTGTTGTTCCCATGGGAATACCGTTCACTTGCTTATAGAGAGTATTATTATATAAGATATGGTTATTTTTTATGCAGCAATTGAGATAAGAGTTCCAAGCTCCTACATTAACAAATTGGTTAAGTTTAAATTCTGCATACAGCTCTTTAAAGGTAGTGATTATATCTGATAGAGGCAGATTAGTATATAGGTTCTCAAAATCATAACTATTAATATCTAAGGGACATACTTTGAGTATAGTAGAAATTACTTCTGCATTATTATTAATTATCCAAAAATCTCTGTACATCAAATTAGTACAGTTTCTAATGTGTTTCAAAACCTTCTTTAAGACATCTTCAAAAGCAAGATCTATTTTCTTTTTATGACTCCTTACTCCACTAGCTATGAACCTGAACTTCACAGGATCTTTATGAAACTTAACCGTTGCAAAAGGAAATGGAAATTCAGGCTCATATCTTCTAGTTTGTGGAATTTTAAGTTTCTTGAAGAATGCCTTAAACCGATTTTCTAACTGCTTGGTAGAATAACTTACGGGCTCGTACGTTACTCTATTATTGAGTTCCATAGTTAACAATTCAAAATAGAACTTCTTACAGATAATTGCAAAATTATTGCTAGCTTTATCCGTAGTGGTAAAAATAAATAGGTCTTGTAGTTTGGAGAGTGACCTTTTAGCATCTCCAGAGAAGAAGAGATTTCTATCGAAACAAAAGTCCAGACCTGCCAACTCACAAGTGAAGCTATTGATTACATTATATTTCCATTCTGCGAAGGCCTCAATAGTCTGATTGTATGTTAAACTGGTTTTTACGATGTACCTATTAACATCTTGAGTGAAGCTCTCAAGAATCCTTTCTTTGGAAATTGTGAAGGAAGGTCTAAATTTAGAACCATACTCTAATAAATTACTAAGCTTTTCATTTTCAACAAAACTCAAGTTTCCGGTGATAATATGGTTGTAATTCTTGTCATAGTGAACTGTTTCTTTATGTTCATCACAAGAACATGTAGTAATTACAGGAATGTAACTCGAAGAGTTAAGTTTGTAGTTTTTAACTATTGACCCTAAGTTCTTAACATATTTAAAACTTACAATAGACTGGTGCCTGTGGATGGGAAAAAAATTGCATTATTGTAGAACAGCTTCCTTACATTGAGATGATCATAGGCTTTATTTAGAAACCTGATGGTTACAAAATTACTGGAAAATTCTTTAAGAGAAATTTTATCTTTAAGAATATGTTTAAGAATGTCTAGAACCAAAGCAAAAACATGCTTATCAACATGGTCAGCAGTTTCTTTCCAGAATTTGAAAAAACTTTTAAGGACAGAGTGCTTGAAGGACTTGAGTATTTTGTAAGTATTTTTAACAAAATTAGTGCCAGTTTTAAAGCTTTCCAGAGTTATTAGCAAGTTAGCAAAATCAACTTTGCTTGATGTGCGAAATAACCTCTGTCCTCTATTACCTCTAGTGCAGCTCTTATTATTAACAAGAAAGAAGAGTTCACGTATAGAAAATTTATGCTGATTATGCTTATTGTCAGATAGAGTGGAATTAAGACCATAGGGATAAAGAGACTGATGCTGCAAAATTTCAAGGGATTCAGTTTCTAGCCGAGCATAGAGGTCAGGGATAATATGCAGTACCTCTATTTTCACTTTGTCAAAACCATGAGTATGGAAATGCTCTAATTCAAAGGTAGAGTATTGGTTAACATTTGTGGAGGGGTTCACTTCTGAATTAGAGAACTTGTTAACTAGAGACCTGTGACCATTTATCCTAAGATGAAGAGGATTTTTACTTTGGCCAATATAGCTAAGGTTGCAGACAGTACAGGTGAGCTTATAGATGGTATTGTAGGCTTTGCAAAACTTGTTGGAGCAATTATCCGCAACAGAAGAATACAGGTTAGGATATGCAGATTTACATGTCAAACAACGTTTGTCATTTCATAACTTTAGATTACCTTTGCCAGCGAGTTCATACACTATGGGAAAGGGTGCTAGCCTAACCGAGCGGGAGGACCTAAAACATCTGTGCTGACCTCCAATCCTTTCATCGTCCTTAGAACTCCACTTGGGCCAAAACATACAAATTCTGAGCAAACCAACTAGGAAAAACTTTTTAGAAATAAGCAGTCCAAGAAAAAGCAGTCCAAGAAAATACCAAACTCGAGTATAAACTACACTCCAAAAGGCTGCATCCAAAACATACTAAAATTAAAAATTAGAAATAAAAATAAGAGTGAATTGTAAATAAATAGAAAATGAAAAAAAAAACAAATAAAAAAATATTAATAAAAAATAAAAAATAATAAAACATTTCAACTAGAATTTGCGCATGAGCTGCTAAATAGTAAATTGAAATTAGTTACTGAAGAGCAAAACTGAAAACTAAGGAAAAACTTTAGAATTTAAAACGAAAGTTGCAAAATAACCTGAAGATCAAAACGCGCAACGCAGCAGTTTTGAAAATTCAGAATTCACATTCTATTGAGAAGAGATCTAAGCAAAAAAAATATATATATTTTTGACTCATACCAAGTGCAACATAGAAAAGGTTATGTATCTACCGGTGTGAGTAAAAGGAGAAAAGATAAAAAAATAAAATAAAACAACTGAATGTAGAAAGTGTCGAGAATACTTGAGCCTTGGCTTTATCAAGGACCAGCAAAAACTCTGCATTTTCTCACTTCCACAAAGACCTAGTTGGAAATGGGTTTCTGCAAGACCATAGATGCAAGTAACAAGCCCACCAAAAATTGTTTTAAAAAATATATATATGTCATGACCTCCGCAGAGTTGTATGACCTAGCACTGGTTAACAATTTCTCTAGCATCCATAACCTTCCTGGCCCGACCCATGCTCTTCATCTGTTACTATTAAACAGAGAGAAGAAGATTAAAGAGAACTCGAGCTGTGAGAGTGACATAATAATTAGAAATAATTTTCAGCTATAACGAAATGCCAAGTTCGCCTGAGAGAGAATTTAAACCTGAAAAGCAATGCAAAAGAAATCCAAATTTTTACATTGCAATTAAAAAAGGAAATATGAATTTTTAGAAACTCAGATTTTTGAAAGAAAACTTGACTCTAAAACCCCCTACTCTACAACTTCTGACAACACAAAAACGAGAATAAATTAAAGACAATAATTAACTAAAGAAAAGCTTTGTGAAAGTTATATGACTTAAACAATTAGTTGCAATATGTACAAAGTATTTCAGCAGTGCTTTAAGTGCATAATTAAGTAGTTATTAAGAATTTAACTACTTTGAAAATACAGCGCAAAGAAATGGAACTATGCTTAGCCATCTGCTGGGCCTAAGTATCCTACAAGACGCGCAAAGTTACCAAGAAAAGAAAGAGTTAAAACCCGCAAAAATGTTAACAGACAAGCCAGTGCCTAAAAGCTGAAAAGCAAAAAACAACAGAGAAAAAAAGTACAAGAAGTACAAACATTGAACTTATAAAACCTAAAACCCAAAGACAAGGCAGAGAGCTTACCTCTTATGCAACTAAAATTTCTCCACACAAGAGAAAAACATGGCTGACCTCTTCCCCAAACGTCCTAACACTTCTGCCACTCCCTAGTCGCTGGGGGCAGTGTGAGTGGGGCTGATGGCCTCCTCATACTGAAAGAAACCAACTCGCGGAGATTTTAACCAGAGAAAAAATATATATATACTTAAGACTGTGGATCTGTATGATCAGAAAGAGCAGAATTAACTCTCCAGAATACATGAGAAATATTATAAAATACACAAGTGGTGTATTTAATAATCTTTGCATGTATTAAATCACCTTAGTGAGCTTCTATAGATTATTCAGAATCTTATTAATTTTAATGTTAGTTTTACTATATTTAGTATAGCTATCCTAGTGAGTGAATAACTAGTTTTCTTTTTTATATGTTTTTATTTTCTTTTATAAACATATTTTTAAGCTTTTTTGTGATTTTGTCTATATTATTTAATTTTTTGTTTTAATAGGACCTTCATATCCATAGCACTAAGGTTCCTTTTAGTAGTTAATAGGCATCCTCTAGCCAACTTCCTTACGGCTTTGATTGATCAGAATCATATTATTAACTGTGTAGAAAATTAAAGCAGATCTGCCAACCTTACTCTATTATTCAGAATTATTTTTCTTAAAGTTCTTTTGATGAAAGAAGAAGGAATTTCGTTCTCCAGAAAACTATCTAATAGTATATTAATGTGGTAATTGAAGTCCAAATTGTTGCTGCAAATTCTTGAAATTCTTAGGACCTGAGAAATTAGTACATTCTCAATTACTTTGGTTGATATGTTATTATTCCAGTGTAGATATTTAATTACTTTGAAAGGAAAATTAACTCTTTTATCAAAGAGGCTAATAGATGGGTTACCTCTGTTGAGCTTAATGCTTAAGTCTAGGAACTCAAGTTCCTGATTACTGTGGTTGATTTTACATAAGTTAAGAGAGCTAGGATAGATATTATCAAAATCACTCTCTATAACTTCTGAATTATTGATACACAGCAGATCATCAATATATCTAAATGTGTAAAGGTAGTTAACTGAGCAGGTGGGGTGATTTTTAATGAATTTATATTCCTTAAAGAACAGGAATAGATTAGCGATATTCGTGGAGGTTGTTGTTCCCATGGGAATACCGTTCACTTGCTTATAGAGAGTATTATTATATAAGATATGGTTATTTTTTATGCAGCAATTGAGATAAGAGTTCCAAGCTCCTACATTAACAAATTGGTTAAGTTTAAATTCTGCATACAGCTCTTTAAAGGTAGTGATTATATCTGATAGAGGCAGATTAGTATATAGGTTCTCAAAATCATAACTATTAATATCTAAGGGACATACTTTGAGTATAGTAGAAATTACTTCTGCATTATTATTAATTATCCAAAAATCTCTGTACATCAAATTAGTACAGTTTCTAATGTGTTTCAAAACCTTCTTTAAGACATCTTCAAAAGCAAGATCTATTTTCTTTTTATGACTCCTTACTCCACTAGCTATGAACCTGAACTTCACAGGATCTTTATGAAACTTAACCGTTGCAAAAGGAAATGGAAATTCAGGCTCATATCTTCTAGTTTGTGGAATTTTAAGTTTCTTGAAGAATGCCTTAAACCGATTTTCTAACTGCTTGGTAGAATAACTTACGGGCTCGTACGTTACTCTATTATTGAGTTCCATAGTTAACAATTCAAAATAGAACTTCTTACAGATAATTGCAAAATTATTGCTAGCTTTATCCGTAGTGGTAAAAATAAATAGGTCTTGTAGTTTGGAGAGTGACCTTTTAGCATCTCCAGAGAAGAAGATATTTCTATCGAAACAAAAGTCCAGACCTGCCAACTCACAAGTGAAGCTATTGATTACATTATATTTCCATTCTGCGAAGGCCTCAATAGTCTGATTGTATGTTAAACTGGTTTTTACGATGTACCTATTAACATCTTGAGTGAAGCTCTCAAGAATCCTTTCTTTGGAAATTGTGAAGGAAGGTCTAAATTTAGAACCATACTCTAATAAATTACTAAGCTTTTCATTTTCAACAAAACTCAAGTTTCCGGTGATAATATGGTTGTAATTCTTGTCATAGTGAACTGTTTCTTTATGTTCATCACAAGAACATGTAGTAATTACAGGAATGTAACTCGAAGAGTTAAGTTTGTAGTTTTTAACTATTGACCCAAAGTTCTTAACATATTTAAAACTTACAATAGACTGGTGCCTGTGGATGGAAAAAAATTGCATTATTGTAGAACAGCTTCCTTACATTGAGATGATCATAGGCTTTATTTAGAAACCTGATGGTTACAAAATTACTGGAAAATTCTTTAAGAGAAATTTTATCTTTAAGAATATGTTTAAGAATGTCTAGAACCAAAGCAAAAACATGCTTATCAACATGGTCAGCAGTTTCTTTCCAGAATTTGAAAAAACTTTTAAGGACAGAGTGCTTGAAGGACTTGAGTATTTTGTAAGTATTTTTAACAAAATTAGTGCCAGTTTTAAAGCTTTCCAGAGTTATTAGCAAGTTAGCAAAATCAACTTTGCTTGATGTGCGAAATAACCTCTGTCCTCTATTACCTCTAGTGCAGCTCTTATTATTAACAAGAAAGAAGAGTTCACGTATAGAAAATTTATGCTGATTATGCTTATTGTCAGATAGAGTGGAATTAAGACCATAGGGATAAAGAGACTGATGCTGCAAAATTTCAAGGGATTCAGTTTCTAGCCGAGCATAGAGGTCAGGGATAATATGCAGTACCTCTATTTTCACTTTGTCAAAACCATGAGTATGGAAATGCTCTAATTCAAAGGTAGAGTATTGGTTAACATTTGTGGAGGGGTTCACTTCTGAATTAGAGAACTTGTTAACTAGAGACCTGTGACCATTTATCCTAAGATGAAGAGGATTTTTACTTTGGCCAATATAGCTAAGGTTGCAGACAGTACAGGTGAGCTTATAGATGGTATTGTAGGCTTTGCAAAACTTGTTGGAGCAATTATCCGCAACAGAAGAATACAGGTTAGGATATGCAGATTTACATGTCAAACAACGTTTGTCATTTCATAACTTTAGATTACCTTTGCCAGCGAGTTCATACACTATGGGAAAGGGTGCTAGCCTAACCGAGCGGGAGGACCTAAAACATCTGTGCTGACCTCCAATCCTTTCATCGTCCTTAGAACTCCACTTGGGCCAAAACATACAAATTCTGAGCAAACCAACTAGGAAAAACTTTTTAGAAATAAGCAGTCCAAGAAAAAGCAGTCCAAGAAAATACCAAACTCGAGTATAAACTACACTCCAAAAGGCTGCATCCAAAGCATACTAAAATTAAAAATTAGAAATAAAAATAAGAGTGAATTGTAAATAAATAGAAAATGAAAAAAAAAACAAATAAAAAAATATTAATAAAAAATAAAAAATAATAAAACATTTCAACTAGAATTTGCGCATGAGCTGCTAAATAGTAAATTGAAATTAGTTACTGAAGAGCAAAACTGAAAACTAAGGAAAAACTTTAGAATTTAAAACGAAAGTTGCAAAATAACCTGAAGATCAAAACGCGCAACGCAGCAGTTTTGAAAATTCAGAATTCACATTCTATTGAGAAGAGATCTAAGCAAAAAAAATATATATATTTTTGACTCATACCAAGTGCAACATAGAAAAGGTTATGTATCTACCGGTGTGAGTAAAAGGAGAAAAGATAAAAAAATAAAATAAAACAACTGAATGTAGAAAGTGTCGAGAATACTTGAGCCTTGGCTTTATCAAGGACCAGCAAAAACTCTGCATTTTCTCACTTCCACAAAGACCTAGTTGGAAATGGGTTTCTGCAAGACCATAGATGCAAGTAACAAGCCCACCAAAAATTGTTTTAAAAAATATATATATGTCATGACCTCCGCAGAGTTGTATGACCTAGCACTGGTTAACAATTTCTCTAGCATCCATAACCTTCCTGGCCCGACCCATGCTCTTCATCTGTTACTATTAAACAGAGAGAAGAAGATTAAAGAGAACTCGAGCTGTGAGAGTGACATAATAATTAGAAATAATTTTCAGCTATAACGAAATGCCAAGTTCGCCTGAGAGAGAATTTAAACCTGAAAAGCAATGCAAAAGAAATCCAAATTTTTACATTGCAATTAAAAAAGGAAATATGAATTTTTAGAAACTCAGATTTTTGAAAGAAAACTTGACTCTAAAACCCCCTACTCTACAACTTCTGACAACACAAAAACGAGAATAAATTAAAGACAATAATTAACTAAAGAAAAGCTTTGTGAAAGTTATATGACTTAAACAATTAGTTGCAATATGTACAAAGTATTTCAGCAGTGCTTTAAGTGCATAATTAAGTAGTTATTAAGAATTTAACTACTTTGAAAATACAGCGCAAAGAAATGGAACTATGCTTAGCCATCTGCTGGGCCTAAGTATCCTTCAAGACGCGCAAAGTTACCAAGAAAAGAAAGAGTTAAAACCCGCAAAAATGTTAACAGACAAGCCAGTGCCTAAAAGCTGAAAAGCAAAAAACAACAGAGAAAAAAAGTACAAGAAGTACAAACATTGAACTTATAAAACCTAAAACCCAAAGACAAGGCAGAGAGCTTACCTCTTATGCAACTAAAATTTCTCCACACAAGAGAAAAACATGGCTGACCTCTTCCCCAAACGTCCTAACACTTCTGCCACTCCCTAGTCGCTGGGGGCAGTGTGAGTGGGGCTGATGGCCTCCTCATACTGAAAGAAACCAACTCGCGGAGATTTTAACCAGAGAAAAAATATATATATACTTAAGACTGTGGATCTGTATGATCAGAAAGAGCAGAATTAACTCTCCAGAATACATGAGAAATATTATAAAATACACAAGTGGTGTATTTAATAATCTTTGCATGTATTAAATCACCTTAGTGAGCTTCTATAGATTATTCAGAATCTTATTAATTTTAATGTTAGTTTTACTATATTTAGTATAGCTATCCTAGTGAGTGAATAACTAGTTTTCTTTTTTATATGTTTTTATTTTCTTTTATAAACATATTTTTAAGCTTTTTTTTGTGATTTTGTCTATATTATTTAATTTTTTGTTTTAATAGGACCTTCATATCCATAGCACTAAGGTTCCTTTTAGTAGTTAATAGGCATCCTCTAGCCAACTTCCTTACGGCTTTGATTGATCAGAATCATATTATTAACTGTGTAGAAAATTAAAGCAGATCTGCCAACCTTACTCTATTATTCAGAATAATTTTTCTTAAAGTTCTTTTGATGAAAGAAGAAGGAATTTCGTTCTCTAGAAAACTATTTAATAGTATATTAATGTGGTAATTGAAGTCCAAATTGTTGCTGCAAATTCTTGAAATTCTTAGGACCTGAGAAATTAGTACATTCTCAATTACTTTGGTTGATATGTTATTATTCCAGTGTAGATATTTAATTACTTTGAAAGGAAAATTAACTCTTTTATCAATGAGACTAATAGATGGGTTACCTCTGTTGAGCTTAATGCTTAAGTCTAGGAACTCAAGTTCCTGATTACTGTGGTTGGTTTTACATAAGTCAAGAGAGCTAGGATAGATATTATCAAAATCACTCTCTATAACTTCTGAATTATTGATACACAGCAGATCATCAATATATCTAAATGTGTAAAGGTAGTTATCTGAGCAGATGGGGTGATTTTTAATGAATTTATATTCCTTAAAGAACAGGAATAGATTAGCGATACTCGTGGAGGTTGATGTTCGCATGGGAATACCGTTCACTTGCTTATAGAGAGTATTATTATATAAGATATGGTTATTTTTTATGCAGCAATTGAGATAAGAGTTCCAAACTCCTACATTAACAAATTGGTTAAGTTTAAATTCTGCATACAGCTCTTTAAAGGTAGTGATTATATCTGATAGAGGCAGATTAGTATATAGGTTCTCAAAATCATAACTATTAATATCTAAGGGACATACTTTGAGTATAGTAGAAATTACTTCTGCATTATTATTAATTATCCAAAAATCTCTGTACATCAAATTAGTACAGTTTCTAATGTGTTTCAAAACCTTCTTTAAAACATCTTCAAAAGCAAGATCTATTTTCTTTTTATGACTCCTTACTGCACTAGCTATGAACCTGAACTTCACAGGATCTTTATGAAACTTAACCGTTGCAAAAAGAAATGGAAATTCAGACTCATATCTTCTAGTTTGTGGAATTTTAAGTTTCTTGAAGAATGCCTTAAACCGATTTTCTAACCGCTTGGTAGAATAACTTACGGGCTCGTACGTTACTCTATTACTGAGTTCCATAGTTAACAATTCAAAATAGAACTTCTTACAGATAATTGCAAAATTATTGCTAGCTTTATCCGTAGTGGTAAAAATAAATAGGTCTCGTAGTTTGGAGAGTGACCTTTTAGCATCTCCAGAGAAAAAGAGATTTCTATCGAAACAAAAGTCCAGACCTGCCAACTCACAAGTGAAGCTATTGATTACATTATATTTCCATTCTGCGAAGGCCTCAATAGTCTGATTGTATGTTAAACTGGTTTTTACGATGTACCTATTAACATCTTGAGTGAAGCTCTCAAGAATCCTTTCTTTGGAAATTGTGAAGGAAGGTCTAAATTTAGAACCATACTCTAATAAATTCCAAAGCTTTACATTTTCAACAAAACTCAAGTTTTCACACAACCGAACGAGAGGACCGGCATGTTGTGCGCCGGGCATTGACGACTCGCACCTCCACATCACGAACGTTAGCACAAGAATTAGGGTCTGTTGTGCAACAACCTGTATCAGTACTTACCGTTTGACGTTGTCTGCAGGAGCGGGGGCATTTTGCACCGTGCCCATTGCTCCGATTATCATTGACGTTACACCACCGGCGAGTGCGGCGGCAGTGGGCCGTTGAACGCCACACCTGGACTACGGAATGGCACGACATTTTGTTTTTCGACGAATCCCGCTTCTGCCTGCAACTTCACGATGGTCGGATTCGCGTGTGGCGGCACCTCGGCGAGACACTGTATGACGCTTGCATTATGCATCGCCATACCTGTCCGTCGCCTGGTGTTATGGTTTGGGGCGCAATTGGATATGACACCCGCACCCCTCTGATACGCATCGCCGGTACACTCAACAGCCACCGCTACAGCTCCGACGTTTTGGAGCCTGTAGTCCTCCCTTACCTGCAGGACCTGCCAGCTGCCACGTTTCAACAGGACAATGCACGCCCGCACGTGGCACGCATCGTGCAACAATTCTTCACGGCCCACCAGGTGTCACTGCTACCGTGGCCCGCCTGTTCGCCCGATATCTCGCCCGTGGAACATGTCTGGTCGCTGATCGTCAACCGAGTGGCCCGGCAAACACCACCCGCGGCTACGCCTGATGAACTGTGGCAACGCGTGGAAGCAGCTTGGACCGACATACCCCAAGCCTACATCCAAAGCCTCTTTCGTTCGAGCGTTATTGGCTGGCAATAGCGGTCGTTATTGCCAGCCATGGGGGCCACACGAACTATTGATGTCTGCGTGTTCCGCAAGTCGCACGGGCCTGTCAGCTCAGTCGTTTCATCTTTGTATCTGTTGTTATTTGCCTAGTAAATATGGCTTTGCTATCTTGTGTCCTTCTTGGTGTTGCATTTTGGGTGGCCAACAGTGTATTTAATCGTGCCAAGCTTTCGCCTTCCTACGAGAGGTTTTTTCAAGGCGAAATCCACTAGAACAACCACCCGTTTGGAGTTTTAAAAGTTTAAAATCAAACAATAGCACACGCATTAAGTGAATACAAAGTGGTTTGCCATAAATATTTATTGTTTTCAAGCCGACCATGGTTTCGCCTGGTATTGACCTAGCTTCATCAGGACGAATGGCACGTAAATATTCAAATTGTATACGATATCATAAACGGTGTTTACAGTCACGAATTTTGGTTAGATGCTTCCACGCACTTGATAGAAATGGGGTGGATGCCATGTCATTAACAAGTTGGGAAGACTTCTGATATATATGGAAGGCTTCCAAAATATAAAGTTTGGTGGTTGAATCTGGCTTGTCAATTAGTTTTACTTCTTCAAAGAGAAATTTATGGTCCTTTACGTAACAGTGTTTAGCCATTGATGACTTCTTTAGGTCCCAGTTCCGAATGTAGGTTGTAACGTACCAGGAGATGTGACGTACCTGCCCGAAGGACGCACACGACATAAAGGCAGATAGGAATCAGAATAACAACGTCCGCGTAGCTCAATTGGTGGAGTGACTTATTCCGGAATGAGGGGATCCGGGTTCGAATCCTGGCGAGGACAGAGATGACGGAGAAATTTACTTCGTTATAAGGTCTTGTGCTCCTTCAATCTAAAACACAAGACTCTACGGGTCTGTCATATATAGGAAGCACCACATTTACATGGAATTTGATAAATTTCCAACAAGTTTATGTCTTCAACATAGTCCTTAGATCCTAAAAAGTGCATTTTGTTCATGGGTTTAAAAATTACTTTAAAATTAAAGGTTTTGAGAATTTTCGAAATTTTGAAAGCAATGTCACGGGAAAATGGAATAATGGCAAAATTCTCTCGTAATGGGGCATCACAGGAGTTAACGTTGAGATGGCTAAACACCGTTACGAAAAGAACCATAAATTTCTCTTTGAAGAAGCAAAACTAATTGACAAGCCAGATTCAACCAACAAACTTGATATTTGGAAGCTTTCGATATATAACAGAAGGCTTCGCAACTTGTTAATGACATGGCATCCACCCCATTTCTATCAAGCGCGTGGAAACAACTAACCAAAACTCGTGACTGTAAACACCGTTTATGATATATACAATTTGAATATTTACGTGCCATTCGTCCTGATGAAGATAAGTCAATAATTAGCGAAACCATGGTCTGCTTGAAAAAATAAATATTTGTGACAAACCACGTTGTATTCTCTTAATACGTATAATAATCATCACATCTTTGAGATCAAGAATAGCACACGTATTAAACACAAACACCTATAACGTATTACAAACGCGTGAATTGCTAGTCATTGCATGGGTCCAAAGTTCACGTTATGCATCATGCAAAGTATCAAGTGATATTTCATATTAGACTAAAATTCCGAGGCTGCTGAAAATGGAGGTACACGGAGACGGCTGTTTAAACGACAGCCCATCACTGCAGACATCGTTTTTTCTGATAATTTCAAGAGCCTCCCTGACCATAGTTCCCTTACAAGAAGTGAAAGGGGCCACTATTTTTCTATCATTCCATATGGAAACTGCTGCGTTGCAAATAACCTCCGTTCCTGAAGCAGTCGTTCCTCTTCCTTCTGTTGTGTCTCTCATATGCTCTTTATGTCGCACCCACATGGACCTTTTCGTCATTCCGAAATATGATTTTACAGAGGAATCCGGAAACTTTAATGGAATTGCATATACCCCTGCAGTATAGTCCTAGTCTGTTTTCTTGTTATTTGCTGTTAAAATCTTTCCAATAGTGTTTGGTGGTTTCAACGCTACTTCAAGACCATTCTTCCTCAATAAATTCTTTACATACAATGAGAAGTGGGGAGCGTATGAAATTCTGCCTGTAAATTTCATGCTTATCATCTTGTGTAGTTTTTTAATAGGGTTCCTTTCACTCTTTGGAGTATGTCGCTAAGTTCGCATTCCTGAAAACCCACTACAGCCCCTTTCTTTATTATGTTGGACATCTCCTGGTTCTTTAAATTATCAGATGATCATATCGTTAAGAGCCCTCCTCATCCATGATCTAAAGATATCAGTCTTGTAATACCTTGGACATGAGGAGCTGGGCAGAATGATTTTAATATATTCTTTTCAACTTTCCTTAATTGGCACGTCTTTTGTAAAAAAAAGATCGTGCTTATGTTACCGGTTTGTCCGTCCGCCTGTACCCACGATATCTCTGCAACTATTAGTCCGATATGAAAAATTCTTTTTGCATTCGGAAGCTTGAAAATATGCAAATGATGATCCTTTATTTGTTTTGTTTTTTTACGATGTACAATTTCGCCGCTAGGGAAGTAAATGCGGATGATATCGAATTCAAAAATACGTTTTATTCCACATATTTGCTTCTAAACATCCTATTGAAAAAATTATTTTATCTTTCGATTCCACTTATGTCGAAGAGTATTTTAGATATAGTTACTTTTTTAAAATACGCATAGATTTTCCGCTAGGGGGACGTAAAAGTAAATTACAATTTTCCCGATAACTCTTCTTCTAAAACTCCGATTTGAAAACTTTTTTTTTCAGTGGATACACCTCCTGGTGGAAAATCTTTTGCATACATTTTAAAATTTTTGGTAGAGAATACTTTAGCCACCAGGGGGCGTAAGTGTTAATTTTTGCTTCTGATGTATTTGCCATACAATCTGTGCTTCTAAAACATCGAGAAAAAATTCTTTGGTGGACTGATGCCACTCACATCGATAAACATTTTCGGAATATTTTCTGCTTAAAATATTCCACAGTTTCTCCTCCTGGGGCGTAGATGTATATCTTATTTTTGTGAATATATCTACTTCTAAGAGTCCGATTTGAAAAAATTCTTCTTTGTTGGATAGTGTTTACAGTGTGACATGTTTTTCATATAATTTCAAAATTTTCAATTAATTCATAGACTTTCCGCTAGAAGGTGTAAAGGTAAATTTCTCCCCCTCCCCCTATATCTCTGCTTCTGAATCTCCGATTTGAAAAATTCTTTCTGCACCGGATACAACTCCTGATGGGAAATCCTTTGCACATAATTTCTAATTTTTGTAAAAAAAATGATTTGGCCCCTAGTTGGCGCAAGTCTTAATTTCCGCTTCTGATGTATTTGCAGGAAAATATGAGCTTCTAAAATCTCGATTAAAAAAGTCGTTTATTGACCGATACTACTCATGTCGACAAACCGTTAAGGAACATTTTCCTCTTGAAATAATGCATGGTTTCTACACCAGAGGGCATAGATATATGTCTTATTTTTGTCAATATCTCTACTTCTAGGAGTCCGATTTGAAAAATTCCTTCTTTGTTGGATAGTGTTTCCGATGCGAAATGTTTTTCCTATGAATTTAAAATTTTCAAGTAAATTATAGACTTTCCGCTAGGGGACACAAAGGTAAATTGCGTTTTCTGCGTTATTTCACCTTCTAAAACTCCGATTTGAAAAATTCTTCCTGTATCGCATACAAGACCCGATGGAAAATATTTTTCATATAATTTCTAATGTTTGGTAAAGAATGGTTTGGCCACCAGGGGGCATAAATGTCAATTACTGCTTCTGACGTATTTGCAGCAAAATCTGGGCTCCTGAAAACTAGACAATTTTTTTTTCTTGGACCAATACTGCTCATATGGAAAAACCTTTTGAGAATACTTTCTTCCAAAAATAATGCATGGTTTTCCCACCAGGGGACGTAAAGTCACATCTTATTTTTGTCGATATCTCTGTTTCTAAGAGTCCGATTTGAAAAAAATTCGGTGTTGGAGAGCGTTTCCGATGCGAAATGTTTCTCAAATAAATTCATGTTTTTCTTAACGCACAAGTCTGCAACCAGAGGGCGTAAGCTCACGATTCCGTTTACAGCAAAATCTGAGGGATTAAAAACCCGATTGAAAAACTTTTTCATGCGTCAGATACTATTGTTTTCCATACCGGTTCCATTGTTTTTGAATGCCTTTGATAAATTTAATTGGCGTCAGAACGGATTCAAAAGATGTGCTTATTACACCCGAAAATTCGGTGTCATCTTTCTTGTTTTTTGTTATAGTCGTTTAGGTAGCTCCATGTTTCATCAATAGGCACAATAAATTTCCAACTGTCTCCGGCTAAGTGATTTTCATAAAGAAGTCTCCACCGCGTTCTGTACTAAGCCACGTGCCTGGGCAAAAGGCGGTAAACATTCTGTTTGTTTGTTTTATTATTTTTCAGATTCAAATCCTTTTTTATTACCTTGTTTACGGTTGTTACAGAGAATTTTAATTACTTAGCGACTGCTCTTTGGGTTGGTGAATTTTCTTTTAACACCGGAAACCTTACTTTTGAAATAGTCGTAAAAGTACGTACCTTCTTTGGATATTCGTTTGGTATTTTTTTCTTGTTAAAAGCAATGCTTGACGCTTTTCCCTCTATTACTAATAATATTGCTTATTTTACATTTAGAAATGCTAATTCCATGATCTTCACAGCGTTGTTTTAATTACAGAATAGGAATATTTCTCTTTGTAAACAGCAAAAATATAACCTTCTATCCACACCTTGTTTACGTGCGCCATTTTCTTAGCGCCGCCCCGGTGGCGCAGTGGTCTAACCGATGGCCTCTGATCATTCGTCCGTTAGGAGTCCGGGTTCGAATCCCGGTGAGGCATGGATGTTGTGTTTGTCTTACGGCACTGGCTCTTTCCCTTCCCTGGAACCAGTGGCCCTAAATTAGGGACGGGCGACTGCTTATAGCCCATTGAGTTGCTCACGGTGGTCGTTAAACCTCCAATCAAAAAAAAAAAAAAATTTCTTAGCAGACGATATTCAACTGCAGCAAATGTTGATTTCGTGTTCATCTAACACGTTGTTGCCAGTTTGAATTCTTTGAACTTCATTTATTTTCTGTAATTTCTGATTAAAAACGCTCTGAAAATGTGTGAACATCCTCAGTATACTAGTAATCCAATTTATTGGATTTTTATTATAGCTAGAAAACTGTCTTCCTTGAGAAAGCTATCTGGTTGATGTGCACAAGTTTAGAAACCTATACACGGTCACATCAGAATAATATGACCACCCTAATAATGGGAATAAACACCCTTGGCCCGGATGACAGCTGTGAGACGGCGGCGTGGCATGGACGCAATGAAGCGCTGGAAGGTTGTCCGAGGCATACGAGCCCATTCGGACTGCAGCAGAACTCGGAGGTCCCGGAGATGACGTGGTTGTGGGTCGGCACGTCAAACCTGTCGATCCAAATTGTCTCGCAAGTGCTCTATGGGATTGAGGTTGGGTTATTTCGCCGGCTAAGGGAGAACGGAGACATCGCTGCCGTGTTGGTATATACCATCACCACCAGGGTAAACGTCCAACGTGAAGGAATGCATGTGGTCAGCAAAAATGGACAGGTAGCCATTGGTGTTCAGAGACCCATCCAGTGGTACCAGAGGTCCCAGATCACACCAGTAAAGTATCCCCCAAACATGCTCCCTGCCACCGCCGACCTGTATTTCACCAACAAACGTGTCCGTGTGTTGATTTTCGTGTGTCTGAGGTCGTATCCGCCACCGCCCGTCACTTCCGTGGAGTAGAAACCTGGATTGGTCGGTGAAGGCAACCTATTCCCACACTTCCACTGTCCAATGACGGTAGTCTCATGCGAACAGCAGGCGTCGTTGCCGATAGACGTAGACTAACATGGGCGACTTGGCGCAGTGTCGACTACGGAGAACCATGCGTAACAAGGTTCGTTCTACTGTTATCGGGTACACGTGCCTGTGCGCCCCAGCGTTCATTTGCGTGGTCAATTGCTGCTTTGTTGAGCGTCGATTGCCCTTTACCAATCGACGAAGGCGACGTTCTCCTCTGAATCGATGGCCTTTGGGGCTCAACATTTATTATATAGGGCTACGATTACACCTCTCGTGAACTCAACATTTTTTACGCTTTCCAACCGTAGGTTAAAGAAGCGTATATGCTCCAGCTTTGTACGTCCGTCCGCGCGATAACTGACGTGAAAATGGTTCGCTTTCGACGAACGTTTAGTATGTGGTAGGGGACCTCCTGGGGACGAACCTTATTGAAAATGGGCGAAACAGGGTTAAAGGTCAGGACATAGGAGCGGGATCCATTTCATTGCTCTTATGCGTCATAACTTCCGTAAATATTATTCGATTTCGACGAAATTCTAGTATGTGGTAGGGAACAACCTGGGGACAAACTCTATTGAAAATGGGCGAAATAGGGTCAAAGGTCAGGACATAGGAGCGATATCCATTCCATTGCCTTTATGCATCATAACTTGCGTAAAAATTGTTCGATTTCGTTGAACTTTTAGTATGTAGTAAGGAACTACCTGGAAACGAATACTATTGAAAATGGGCGGAATGGGGTCAAAGGTCAGGATACAAAAGCGGGATACTTTCCATTGCCTTTATGCGTCATATCATGCGTAAATATGGTTCGATTTCGATGAAATTTTAGTATGTGGTAGGGAACTACCTGGGCACGAACCCTATTAAAAATGGGTGAAATAGTGTCAAAGGTCAGGCAGGGCATAAGAGCGGGATTTATTCCATTGCCCTTATGCGTCATAACTTGCGTAAAAATGGTTCGATTTCGATGAAATTTTAGTATGTGGTAGGGATCCCCAGGTAACGAACCCTATTGAAAATGGGCGAAATGGGGTCAAAGGTCAGGACACTTGAGTGGGATCCATTCCATTGCCTTGTGCATCATAACTTACCTAAAACTGCTTCTATTGTGACAAAATTTTATTATGTTATTTCTGGGGTATACTGAACCGGTTCTGTTGAATATCATCGAAATGGGGTCAAAGGTCAGGACACAGGAGCGAGATTTATTCCACAGCCATTATCCACATAACTTGAGTAATAAATTATGGTATGTTGGAAAGCGTATCATAATCAATGCATTGCATGATTTTACTAACTTGTTTATATACTCGGTGTTTCAGCGGTCCATTCTTGGTACACCCTTACTAGAACACCTCGCGAACAGCCCACGAAGTTTACAGTTTCTGAGTTACTTCCACCCTTGGCTCGGTAGCCGATGATTATTCCTTTCTGAACATCCTTCAAATCACTACCTTTGCCCATTGTGCTCACGTTATGCACTATGGCTCATCTGTTCTGGCCGGCCGCTTATATCTCCGTGTGGTCGACCTTGTCACGTGTACTCCGTGACGCGCCTGGGAGGGTATATTGAGATTCCGGGGGTGGTCATATTATTCTGATACGAGTGTGTATTTATATCTGTATGCCAATAAGTCGGATTACAAGTATAGTTTTACTTTGTTTGTGAACAGTTGTATAGTTCATCGTTATTAATTTTTTTAGGTAATTAACAAAATGTTCCTAGATAGCTGGTTGAACATATATCACACTTCTGAAATAACATAGTGAATAATAACTGTAAGCTAGCTTAAGGCCGTAAAAGTGTGTGTTGGAAACTTTGTGCATAAATCACAAATGAAACCTAATGGTGGGATCTAGATGAATGACAGGTTGTTAACATTTACTTTACTCATTTAAAGCACGCAGATCTCCACGAGACTTTACATTGAAAACAATTGCTGAACTAGCACACTTGTTAGTCGAATGATTTCCACACATATACATGTATAACTGGCGTTAACCATTGAAGCGGCCGATGTACCTGAACAAAATGGTGCCCAAATTTTCCCGCGCTCTACAAACAAACATGTTCATTTAGCGGCTGGGTTTTACGTAAGATACGGCTAAACAATTACGTTCTTTGCCTCGTCTCAGCAGTACCGGCCATAAGCCTGTCAATGGAGATATGTGCCCCTTCCTAGTCCTCTATTCTTTGCTCCATGACCCAAGGCATGATGGGGAAGATACGGATTTGCTCCATGACACAAGGCATGATCCCTCTGACGCGGATATCATGCCACTAGGTCGAAACATGTGACTCAAACATCTCTTTCCTTTCTTAAGTTCTTCGCCATTGTTACAGCCCTTTTAGCAAGTAATCAGCAGAAATGGGTTGGTGCTAATCATCACTCTGAAAGACCACTTTGAATAGCAAAGCTAAGGGGAAAGCAATGCTGTGTGATGCTCAGGTTTACTCGTTCCAGCCGAGTTAAGCCCACTACTTCCACAGCCAATACATTAGTTTGAGATCATTTCAGCCCACTTCGGGAACCCCGAGTTAATTAGTTCCAGCCGATAAAAGAGGTAATTAGTTCCAGCCGATAAAAGATTTAATTAGTTCCAGCCGATAAAAGAGTTAATTAGTTCCAGCCGATAAAAGAGTTAATTAGTTCCAGCCGATAAAAGAGTTAATTACAAACAACAGGGATAACTGGTAGTACAACTCGAAAACTATATCTCACAAGATATAGTTTTCATAGAGGTATGCGTAGTGTATTTTTCAATAGCCAACCATCCACCAAAATCTCCCGAACTCTTCTGAGTCGCTTTTATCACTTTCGTATCGTGACCTTTCACCTGGCTAACATTCAGCGTTGCCAAATGTAACTAAGAAACTGGAGGTTCAGGTCGAGACGTTCAGAAGTGAAAAGTGTAACCAAGAATGATAGCACAACTTTTGCAGTAAAGAAAACTCAAAGGAAAAGGTACAACTAGAAGTGTCATACGCCACACAATATTTCAGTTGAAGGAAACAGTACTTGAGTTTAATATCATCTGGTTCATTACTTTCCACGTACTCAAAGTCCAGGTTACCAATCCAATATACACTGAAGAGCAATTGAATTAGAGATACCTGTCTAGTAACGTGTAGCACCACCTTTCGACCTGATGACGGCGGCGATTCGTCTCGGCATGGACTCGACAAGACACCGGAAGCGTTGGAAAGCCATACGGATCCACGACCTCTGAACAAAGTCCCACAGTTCACGAAGATTTGATGGAGGGGGTCAGAGCCTCGAACATCTCTCTCGATGGCATCCCAGATGTGCTCGATGGGATTGAGGTCAGGTGACCTAGCTGGCCAAGAAAACTAGGTCACGTCGGTAGAACCATTCGGATACAATTCGGGAGCGATCGCACGGTGCATTGTCTTGTTGCAGGTTGAGGTCCCCAGTGAGATGTTGAAGACGCACAAACGGGAGAAAATGGTTGTCCAGGATATCCCGGTGACGTTGACCTGTGAGGGACGATGTCACACGTACCAGGTGCCCCATTTCAGTCCACATAAACAGTCACCAGACGAGAATGCCACCCCCACCAGCTTGAAGAGTACCCTGCTGGCAAGAAGCATCCATCGCTTCATGTGGTTTGCGCTGTACTCGTATTCTGCCATCCGCATGTACCAACGTGAATCTCGACTCATCAGTCCAGCCAACATTTTTCCACATGTCTAGGGTCCAGTGGCAATGTTCCCGCGCCCATGCTAATCTTTGCACCGTGTGATGTGCGGTCAGCAGCGGTACCCTCGTGGGACGATGGCTTCTGTACCCCATAGCGAGGAGATGGTTCTGGATGGTGTGGCTGCTTACACGTTTGTGTGCACCAGCGTTAAATGACCGAGTGATTTCTTGCACTGCGGCCCGTCTATGCGCTTTACAATGCGAGCTAGCCGACGATGACCCCGCTCATCCACACGCTGTTTTCCACGGCAGTTGGCCTTTGCAGGGATGGTTTTACCGGATTCGATGTACTCACGGTGCACCCGTGACACAGTGGCTCGTGAAAATCCCAGTGCTTTCACGACTTCCGAGATGGAGTGACCCATTCGTCGGGCCCCCACAATTTGCCCACGATCAAATGCACTTAGATTTTTCGTCTAACCCATACTACGTCCGAATCTTACTGATTCCCGTCGCCTTACTCCTTATATTGTCGGATCGCTGCATACGACATGTCGTTTCCGTTTACATGGCCGCCCACAGCGCCACATTTGCTTAACGCCAGCTTTTTCTAATTCAATTGCTTTTCAGTGTAATCGTCTAGTTACAATTTATCGACTGACACCACATAGCTCTTGTATCAGCATCCAGTAGAGCACCATTTATAGGTACCGATTCCTTCAACTTGGCTATTATTGTGTGGCCTATTCTCCTAGATGTAAACAAATATAGTATACTTCTCTTTTCAAACAGATATAGTTTTCCTAGAGGTTTTGTATACAGTGTTGTATTGGTGTGGCGTATACTTCTCTTTGCAAACAGATATAGAGTTCATAGACGTTTTTTTATAAATTTTCTCTTTCATACGTAAAATGAGACCAGTCGAAAAATTCTTAACTGCACTTAATGTTAAATTTTATTAATAATATGTTAACCGAATTAGTTTTCTTCTCATTTATACATTAAATTATGATGTTGAGGTGTTATAAATTTTAAATTTAAACCACAGGAATTCCGTTTACCAAACCCCTTTCCCAACCTTCCACTTCGCAGCGAATTTTGTTTTCCATTTTCCTATTCACTTAGCATCGGGATGTCGCAGTTGTTTAAGTCGTTGCGCACTGTGTGGGTGGCGGACGTTTCTGATGTGTGTTCTAATCCCGGTCATGCCGGCCATCCAGTCTGCGGTTTTTCCGGTGTTTTCCGCAAACTCCCCGTGTTTGGGGACGCGAATGCGTGGATTCTCTCAAGTCGGCTCTGGACGCACTTTGTCGTTTAGACTCCCTACCCTAGGCTGCCTGGGTTTACCAGATAAGTATCTATGCGCTGGTAGTAAAACAATAAAATATTATTGTAATATGATGCCTCATGGCACCAGACATCTACGGGAATCTTTCCCATGGTTGCTGCTAATGATGATGATGATGAATCTTCACTCCGCCTTTCGTTCTCCCTATTTTCTGGCATCCACCTGTTTTATGATTCGCTCTGCGGAATGCGCGGGCTCCTCCTTAGTAACCATTGCTCAGCTCAGTTGGCACTTGCACTCGACTACTATTCTTGCTTGACGTTGTCATATCGGCCTCTTTTCTTCAGAACTTCTTTTACATTTGCTTTCCAACAAATCTACACCAGAAGAAGATAACGTTTCGCTATCTGACTGGAATGCTGTAACTGAAGAGAAAGATGGCCGCCGCCCTGGTGGCGCGGTCGTCTAACTTCTGATTTCTGGTAATTCGTCTGAGATGGGCCCGAGTTCGAATCCCCGGTAAGGCACGAATGTTGTATTGGTCTTACGGCACTAGCTCTCTCACTTCCCTGGAACCAGTGGCCCTAAATTAGGGACCAACGACTGCTTACAGCCCATTGAGTTTTCCATGGTGGTCATTATTCCCCCCCCCTCCTCTAAAAAAGAGAGAGTTGAATTTCCCAAGTTACGTCAGTTGCTACTTGTATTTCGCAACGTTATTAGATAAAATGATTGAGAACAAAAAGTGCAATAAGTACGTCTCCAGTGGCAAGGGTGATGATAATTCCCAGGAAGGTGCATCAGCTCCCAAATTTAGCAATGAATTGAAATCGTTCTGCGTGGTAAAGGACTTCTTCTATAGCCATAGTACTGATGTGGAAACAATATAGGCTCTCAATAGCCTTGAAAATGTAATGTTTCGACTTAAAAGTAAATAACAACAAAAATGAATGATATTTTAATCGCATTAATGAAAACGTACTTTTTAAAATATACAGTACTGCATCATATCTGCTTGTGTAAAAAACATCAACTGTAAATAATTTCATCGGAATCGAACCAGTAATAATACTTTGTGTGCCTTGTACATGCAATATATGTACTACATACTGTACTTAAAAGTACTGTAACATTATGCAGTGTGACTCAAATCAATAATTAAGTTAAAAAGTAAAAAAGATATGGCAAAAAAAGGATAATTGAAAATATTAGCGCTCTAAAACATAAAAAAGATCTACATACTACGGAGGACCTAGGATAATAACACTAACGTCTACGCTATACGTTGCAACAGAATAACGTGCTGCCATCTAGGAACGAAAACTGGTCATATTTCCTTTACACCTTTTTACGTTTTTCAACCGTAGGCTGAAGAAGCGAAAAAAAGGGTCAAAATTTGTACCGTAAAAAGTGCTCCAGGTTTGCCCGTCCGTCGGTCTGTCTATCTGCCTGCCTGTCCTCACGATAACTCGCGTAAAAATGGTTCGATTCCGATGAAATTATTTTAGTATGTGATAAAGGACAACCTGGGAAGGAACTCTATTGAAAATGGGCGAAATGGGGTCAAAGGTCAGGACATAAGAGCGGAATCAATTTCATCGCCCTTATGCGTCATAACTGATGTGAAAATGCTTCGATTGTGACAAAACTTTAGTATGTTGCTCCGGAGGTATACTAAACCAATTATGTTTAATATCATCGAAATGGGTCAAAGGACAGGGAACAAGAGCGAGATTTATTTCACAGCCTGTTTGCCATTTCAGGTTGCCAAGGAGCTGTTGAGGCATCGCTGCCTATTCCTCTTGTAGCGCCAATCGCAGCTGCGGAATCGTTGCTGGCAGCTGGTGACGTACTGCCAAGCGTCTCCCGAGAAGTTCTCACATGTGTTAGATTGGATTTAGGTCCGGAGACCTTGTGGGCCAATCCATGTGTTCAATATCTTCACTCTGCAACAGCTTTGCGATAGCCACTGTAAGATGATGTGTAGCGTTGTCGTCCATGAAGAGGAACTCAGGACCCACAGCACCTCTAAACAGACGCACGTGAGGCAGGAGAACCTCTGTACAATAGCGGACACCAGTGACTGAACCACCTTGGAAGATGTGGAGGTCAGTACGGCTACCAAGCATGATACCGCCCCAAACGAGAACTCCGCCATCTCCAAACCGGTCTCTTTCGATGATGTTGGAGGTGTGATTGCGTGTTCTCTGTTCTCTTCAGATGTGTATACGCCCAGAATCGCTCGTCAGACTAAATCGGCTCTTATCCGTAAAAAGAACTCGACCCCATTGCCGATGTGTCCAGTTCTTGTGTTTCTGGCACCACAGAAACCGCCGTCTCCGATGAGCAGGCGTTAATGGCACACACCGTACTCGTCGTCGTGCAAATAGACCACCTTTGTGCAGCCTCCTGGCCACAGTAAAACGAGATAACGGACGTCCAGTTGTCTGTTGCACGTACCTTGCGATTTCTCCCGCTGTCTGTCGTCTGTCTCTTCTCGCCTGTAGCACAATATACCGGTCTTCCGCCGCCGTGCGTGGTCGTGGAAGACCACTGCTAAAGTCTCGGACAGTTGTTCCTGTCGTTTGAAATGCTCTCCAAGCTCGTGAAACGATGCTGTGAGCGATCCCGAACTCCTCGGCACACTAGTCACACTTCGACCTTCTTCCAAATTCCCAATGACATGACCTCTGGTAAAGTCATCCAGATGTCGTCTACTGGATTGCCTGTTGTCCATATCACACGGTGGCAACCACTCGACGTCGTTCAAACCGATGTACACTGTGCAATATCTTTCACCGAATTGCTGAGCGTACACCGCCCGTGTGCTTTATACCCTTTCGACACCAACCCACCCCCTACGTCATGCTTCCAATTCATTCCAGAGGTGTTCTAGGTGATTAAGATCAAGATTCTAAGCTGGCCAGTCTAAGAGTTCTACCTCATTTTCAATAAACCAGTCCTGCACACGTCGTGCAGTGTGGTAGGGAGCCGGATCGTGTTGGAAGAGAAAACGGTCATTTCCATAATATTGCCACATTTTTGGTAGCGCAGAATTATCCTGAACGTAGAGGTGCATTTCAGAGTGTATGGTTTGTGGTATAATACCCAACGGGCCGAGTCCCTTCCACGAAAAACAACTATGTACCTTGATGAAACCTCCGCTGAATTTAACAGTTGGAAGAACACAGTCCAACGAAAATGGTTCGCAGGCTGTTGCGAAATCTAAACGCGTCGACCAGATTGGAGGAATTAAAAGCTTGATTCATCGCTCCCAAGATCATCTTTCCAGTGGCCAATAGTCCAGGAATGACACGCCACTCCAAATGGCACTTCGCATTCATAGTAGTGACGTGTAACTTGTGTGCCGCTGCTACAGAATAATAACCCACACTGTGCAACTCTCTGCGGATAGTTATGGTACTAACCGAGTCGGTACAAGCATTTCCTACTTCAGCAGCGATGGAAACTGCAGAGAAAGAACGGCATATCTTGGCATTTCTTACCATGGCTTTTCTGTCACGTCCCGTTAGTTTGTGCGGCTTTCCTGAACGTTTTTTATACTCGCGTTGCACCGTCCTACTTCCATCTCTTCACGACATCACTTGCAATTGATCTTGGTGTGTTTATTTTAGCTGCAATGCTCCGTATGGAAATGTTTCTCATATGACGTCTCATAACCAGTCCCCGCTGGAACTCGAAAAGTTCACCGCCAAGCTGCACATCCGCTTCAAAGTTGCTGATAACACGACAAATCATCTCAGCTTTATAAGTAGTATATGTACTTCCCCACTCACACAGTGCGCACTTCCCTGCGACACAATTCTTTGCATTTATGTAAATATTGGGTAGCATCAGAATACTCTTGATAATATAGTGTATGTACAATAAAGTGCCAGAAAAGCTGGTACAGACGAGCTTATGCAAAATACATAGCAACGACACCTATGCGCGTACTCGGTTGCGTCCGCCAGTGCGTATATAAAACGATAGACATCCTTGCCAGCGGTTAGAGCTGTTTTCGGCATGAGAATGACAAGTAATAACGATTTAAGCGATTTTAAACGCGGTGTCATAGTTGGCGCTCGTTAGATGGGCCATAGTATTTCGGAGGTAGAAGCGAAGTTCGGATTTTCACGGACGACCATTGCAAGGGTGTACCGTGACTACAAGAATTCCGGGAAAACCTCCAACCTACGATACCAGTGTGGCCGTAAAAAGACATTGGGTTAACGTGACCATCGTCGGCTGTCAAGAATTGTTTCACGCGATAGGCGTGCAACACTCTCGCAGGAATCATCGGAATTCAATGCTGGAGGCTCAACATGCATCAGCGTCCGGACTGTGCAACGTACCCTCCACGACATGGGCTTTGGGAGCCGACGCCCAACTCGAGTCCCCTTGATGGGTTCACGACACACAGCTATGCGTCTCGCTTGGGCACGGCAACACCGCCACTGGACACTTGATGACTGGAAACAAGTAGTCTGGTCTGACGACTCGCGTTTCCAACTGTATCGGGCAGATGGAAGGATTCGTGTGTGGCGCAAACCCAATGAAGCCATGGATCTCGCCTGTCAACAGGGAACTGTACCGGCTGGTGGGGGGTCCGTAATGGTATGGGGTGTGTTTAGCTGGACTTCACTGGAACTCCAGGTACGTCTACAAACGTCTGTGACCGGTCAACGCTATATGCGCATCCTTTCTGATGAGGTACACCCGTTCATGACCTGCATTCTTGTTGATGGGTCGGGCCTGTTCCAACAAAACAATGCACCTCCACACAAGTGTCGAGACGCCACATTATAGTTAGAGGAGAATTCATCTGAGTTTGGGGTGTTGCCATTCCCACCCAAGTCCCCGGATCTGAACGTGATAGAACACATTTGGGATGCCATGCAACGCGCTATGGAACACAGGAATCCGAGACCTTGGAATACACCCGAATTGTGGAACGCTCTGCATGAAGTATGGTGTGCATTGCCTACAGCATATTTCCAGAAGCTAATGGAGTCCATGCCCCGTCGTATTTCTGCAGTCCTGCGCTCACGTGGGGGACCTACCAAGTATTAGACTGCGGTACCAGTTTTTCTGGAACTTCAGTGTATGTACGTTCTTAATGAATGTTAGCATAAATTAACACAAATGAACACACAGATTAAGAAACTTCTCTGAGGAAGTAAGATAAATCCAGTAATAACTGAACATAAGACGTTCATAAATATAACGATCATTACGTAAACTAAAATTAACACTGAGAGAAAAATAATTGATCATAACGAAAATACTAAATTTATAAAACCATGCGCAGAATCTTTTTTTTTTTTTTTTTTTAATTTATCCATAGTCGGTATGTATTTAAAAAAATGTTTTAAGGCCTCGGGCCTTTTGGGGAGAAGGTCTGGACCCGGCTGACCACTGCTGTTTTCCACCAAAAGAAATAAATAAATGAATAAAATAAAGCAAAAGTGTTACGGGAACACACAGAATTCACAAGTTTCTGGGTAATCGGCTGAGCTGCGCCTGGGTTCGAAACCTAGGTGATTCAAGGGTGTGCACTTTTCTTATGGCTTTCATCCTCTCCTGTCCCTTGAGCAAGTGGACCCAAATTTGGGACAGATGACAGCTTATACCCATTAGAGCGTCTAATGATTGTCGCTGAACCGCAAAAAAAAAAAAAAAAAAAAAAAAAAAAAACATAAAATTAGGGAAAACAATGTTTAATTTCAGATATTTCATTTTTCTTGTCGACAAAATATTTCCTGTGCTCTCAAACCTGAATTTGGCGACCCGGTGCGTAGTGGTCTAAGCTTCTGACTATTCATCCGAGATGGGTCGGGGTTCGAATCCTGTTGAGGCATGGATGTTTTGTTTCTCTTACGGTATTGGCTCTCTCGCTTCGCTAAAACCAGGAGCCCTAAATTAATGGCGGGAGACTGCTTATGTCCCTTCGAGTTGGTCACTGTGGTCGCTAAACAACCAAACGAAGAAAATAAAACTATATCCAGTTTAAAGTTCGGTACTTTGGTATTGTTATTATCGACACAAAAGTTATTTTTCCAAAAAGACATTTTCGACAAGAGATTTTGTTGTTGTTTGATATTGCTAATGTGTGTGTGTGTGTGTGTGTGTGAATCAATGAGTGTATATATTACGTGAGAATGATTTAACTAGTAGTTTTACCAACAGATGGCGCTAGCAGTGTTGTACACAAACAAATTAGTTTCGATTTGGTACTTAAGGCAGAGTTTCTCAAACTTTGATCGCTCTTTAAGCATTTATTTACTTATCGCGGACCACCGAGCGGAGGAGCCTGGGAAACTTCCCTGGGAGAAATTTGAAATTGCAAAATATATTGTCTGAAACTGAGGTTGCCAACTCTGGTTAATATGAGGACCTACAAGACACCCTCATCGGCTGGTGAGTGATGACTCCCCCTCCCCTCCCCTCCCCTCCAAGGAAAGACACAATCAACCTATCCCCCGATTTATGTTATTTATAGACGGGCTTAGAGCTCCGGCTCGATTTACCCCCTCCCCCTTTAAATGTAATTTTTAGTTAATTTCAGCTTCTTTTGGAATATTTTAAGCATTTTTCAGCTGTTTTTTTACTTGAAAATAATTCTATCCCCAAATAGGGCCAATCAGCAATTGCCAACGGCCTTAGGTCAAAAATCGGCAAAAATTCCGACCAGGTGCTTAAAACACCGGTCGGCTACCAACTCTATCTCAAACAAAGTAATTTTTAGGGTACCTGTATTTCATAAAGAAAGAAAGGAAGAGTTTGGTGAGTTATGATTTTATTTTGTCAGTCGTATCACGAAAAAGAGATCAATCGCTTAATTAAATAATTGGCAATGTAGTCACAGCATGGGCGTAGTCAGGGGAGGGGGGGTTAGGGGGTTCAAACCCTCCTCGAAACGCCAAAAAATAAGATGTGCAGCAGGTAATATCTACGGAAAATCACTTAAACCTTCTCCGAAAATCGCAACCCCCAACCTGAATTCGAGCCACGGCAAAAAAAAAATTTCATACAATTCAACTTACATCGTACGCAAAATGTGATATGGACACTTATACTTTAACTTTCTCTTTTGATTTTAATACTTTTCTGAAAGTCCACGTGTAAAGATTCACTAATTAATAACAAAAACAATAACTACAAAAATAGTCATAGCATCTATGGGAAAGATGCCGCTGCTTGCGATCTTTTACCAAGCTATCTATATCCGGTTCGATGACCAATAGTTTGAGTAGTACACTGGTGTGCAAAAATTGAGGACGAAGAGGAGAAATTAGCATAACAGCGGAACGAGCCGGCAGAACGGACCGAAAGACCACTCAGGAGATAGACTAGGGTCCGGTACGGTAGGGCATGCGCATATCTGCAGCATGACGTATGGTGAGAGGGGGAGTCGGAAGGATATAAAGCACACGGGCGGTGTACGCTCAGCAATTCGGTGAAAGATTTTGCACGTTGTACATCGGTTTGAACGACGTCGAGTTGCTGCCACCGTGTGATATGGCCAACAGGCAATCCTGTAGACGACATCTGGATGACTTTACCCGAGGTCGCGTCATTGGGAAGTTGGAAGAATGTCGAAGTGTGACTATTGTGGCCGAGGAGTTCGGGGTCGCTCATAGCATCGTTTTACAAGCTTGGAGAGCATTTCAAACGACAGGAACAGCTGTTCGAGAGTTTAGCAGTGGTCGTCCACGAGCAACCACGGCGGCGGACGACCGGTATATTGTCCTACAGGTAAGAAGAGGCAGACAGGGAGAGAAATCGCAATGCGCATGCAACAGACAACTGGACGTCCGTTATCGCTTTTTACCGTGGCCAGGAGGCTGCACAAAGGGGGTCTATTTGCACGACGACATGTACGGTGTGTGCCATTAACGCCTGCTCATCGGAGCCAGCGGTTTCTCTGGTGCCAGGACCACAAGAACTGGACACATCAGCAATGGGGTCGAGTTCTTATTACGGATGAGAACCGATTTAGTCTGACGAGTGATTTTGGACGTATACACATTTGGAGAGAGCAGGGAATACGCAATCACACCTCCAACATCATCGAAAGGGACTGATTTGGGGGTTGCGGAGTTCTCGTTTGGGGTGGTATCATGCTTTGCAGCCGTACTGACCCCCACATTTTCCAAGGAGGATCAGTCACTGGTGTCCGCTATTGTACCGAGGTTCTCCTGCCTCACGTGCGTCTGTTTAGAGGTGCTGTGGGTCCTGTGTTCCTCTTCATGGACGATAACGCTACACCTCATCGTACAGTGGCTGTCGCAGAGCTGTTTGAGAGTGAAGATATTCAACGCATGGATTGGCCCGCCAGGTGCCCAGACCTAAATCCAATCGAACACGTGTGGGACCTTCTCGGGAGACCCTTGGCAGCACGTCACCAGCCGCCAGCAACGATTCCGCAGCTGCAATTGGCGCTACAAGAGGAATGGGCCGCGATGCCTCAACAGCTCCTTGACAACCTCGTCCTCAGCACGGACAGACGCTGTAAATCCTGCAACGCAGTCCGGGGTGATCATATGCTCTACTAAAGACTGGATTTTTCTTGGCAGCCGCATGTCACATGGACGTTTTTGTCTTCTGTCCAGTTGTGCTCGAAGCTACCTTTTCAATAAAGTGCCTTTGTATCCTTTGGATTCCTTGTTTGGACGGTTTTGCGCACTTGTCCTATATTCTTACATCTTGGGGATCGTATGGTATGATTTGAGTCGATGTGGAGATCTTCTGCACGACGTTACATTCGAAAAACCGTCTAATCCTTGATTTTTTGCACCCCAGTGTAGAATAGTTTCCACATCGAATCAGTTCTCATCTTGCTCTTAATTTCAACTTAATTCCGAAAATCTAAACTCACGTTGTAAGGGAAATGATTAATGGCTCTGTCTGATAGCTCTGGATATTCGTGTCGAGCATGCACTCAAAATTTAAGAGGAGGGACTCTCACATTCTTCATTAATTTTTACTCTGAAATTTCCTGCTGACTACTTGATAGGCAGCCGCGGACCACCAGCGGTCCGTGGACCACACTTTGAGAAACACTGACTTAAGGCAAAGCACGCACATGAGTTTTTAAATTGCGCTACGTGCCGCGACTCGCTCTGATATGAATTTTAAAATCAGTTTCCTGATGTTTTTAAAGTAATAGGAGATTCCTAATCGTTTTTGCACCCTGGTTTCAAATATCTAATCACTTTTTCTTGTATCACGTAATATATTTTCACAAATTGGGAAAGAAGATATTCGCATTTTAACACATTTTCCAGTAACTTCAATCACTATTGCAAACAAAAAAAATGTAAATAAAATTTAAAACACGATGCATGAGCTTATGATGTAAACATTTACGCATGTAAAAATGCCTATTAATTAACGTTTGTTAAATAATTTGAATTTCTACATATACACATATGACGTATAGTCTAATTTAACTTTCATTTTTTACGCTTTTCAACCGTAGGTTAAAGAAGCGTATATGCTCCAGCTTTAGTCCGTCTGCCCGTCCGCACGATAACTCGCGTAAAAATGGTTCGATTTCGATGAAAGTTTAGTATGTGGTAGGGGACCACCTGGGGACGAACCCTATTGAAAATGGGCGAAATGGGGTCAAATATAAGGACATAGAATCAGGATCCATTCCATCGCCCTTATGCGTTTTAACTTACGTAAAAATGCTTCTATTGAGACAAAGCTATTATGTATGTTGTTCCGCAGATATACGGAACTGGTTCTGTAGAATATCATCGAAATGGTGTCAAAGGTCAGGTCATAGGAGCGCGATGTATTCTACAACCGTTATCCTCATAACTTGAGTAATGATTTCTGGTATGTGGGAAAGCGTATCATAATCAATGCATTGCATGATTTTTACTAACTTGTTAATTGTCTTTTTCTGGTAAATTTTGAGTTCGCTCCCTTTTGCCGTTTCAATCTTAACGTTATATTTTCTCACTCACTGAATGTTAAGTTGGGAGCAGTCTTGAGGTCTAGAGTGAATGACATGTAGATGTTTGACAAGCCAAGAACGAGGTATAATGTCTGAGCCAGTAGACAAAGTCTAGTGTGTTAGGTGGTAGTTGTGGAAGCTACCCTAATCTGTAAACTGTGTTATTTCATGCAGATAATATCTGTCAATCTGTGGTATATATACAGTATATATTTCATGTTAGCTTCTTCAAACTTCTGATGTGTTTACTTACGTTAATCGAAGTAAATACGCTCATCGTCAAAAAAATAGGTGCACCCCAAAAGACATGTCGGATTGCAATGCTATTCGAGAGGAAGGTACAGATTGCCAGAAACAATAAATGATTAAACATTGAGACTGATATGGGCAATATTTATTGATCTACACGCCAATGAGTAGTGTCTCTCAGTATAGCATCGGGCCGCCATGTTTGCTCACAAAGCGTGCCACACGTCTCGGCATGAAATTGTACATGTTCCTAATCGTGTCCTGCGATAAGCCAACCCATGCAGCTTGAATCTTCTCACGCAGTTCCTGCAGATTGTGCCGTAAGGGTGGAGTGTGGATAACAGGACCTCATTAACGTAACGTTGGGCTGTCAAAGTGCCTGTAATGAACACTAAAGGTGATCTGGCATCGTTGGCAATTGCACCCAAAACTGTGACACCAGGCCTTCTGGACGTGCGACGCTCGACAACAAAGCGTTCATTTTGGCACTGATCGCAGTGCCTCGACACACGGATTCTGTGGTCGTCTCCTCCAAGACAAAAGCGGGACTCGTCGCTGAAGATCATCTGCTGCCATTCTGCGTGGCTCCATGACAGTCTAGCATGACACGATTGCAGCTTTCGGCGACGATGAAATGGTGTTCAGGGCAGTCGTAGTAACGGTCTGCTTGCGTGTATTCCTACGTCGTGCAGCCGTTTGCCAATGGTGCTGGCACTAATCGAACGATGCAATGAAGGACACCTCTGCTCGCTGAATATCCGCAGTCGTGGCTGTTGGGTCACTCCGCGCATGTCGGACAACCCGTCGGTTCTCTTTCTCCGTTGTTCGTCTAGGTCTCCCAGACCATTCCTGTCGCTGCTACGTGCCTTGTTTTATCTACTGCCGCCAACAACGTGCTATGGTGATATCCGCACGACCTGTATGGCGCACAGTGTTGCATTCAGAGGGGTTTTTTTCTAATGGGAGGAGGGGGCGGCTGAAACTTGTTGACTGATTATATACATATAATCACAATTTTGTACACATACATTAATGTATGTAAAATTTTTAAACAGATTATCAAAATTTTCTTATGGAAATTCCAAGCAATCTGCATATACACTGAGTGGCCACTTTATTATGACTAGCCCCTCAGTACTTCGTTGGGCTACCTTTTGCCTTTAATACTTCATCGATTCTTCGTGGCATGGACTCCACGAGATGTTGATAGGTGGTTTGTGAAATCTGAGACCATGCTTGATGAATAGCACTTTCCAGGAGCGTGAGATTGCAGGGTTGTAGATCCAGCTGTATGATGGCTCGTTCAACTTCATCCAACAATTTCTCAATGGGGTTTAGATCTGGAGATTGTGGGGGCCACCTAAGCGAAGTAAACTCACCGGCATGTTGCTGAAACCAATCCTGTTCAATACGAGCACTATGGCAGGACGCATTATCTTGTTGAAAGTACCCATCGCCATTGGGATAAACCATCCACATGACAGGATGCACTTGATCCGCAACGATGTTTAGATATGAAGTGCCAGTTAGACGTTGATCAACATGAATTAAAGGGCCCAAAGCCTGCCAGGAAAGCATTCCCCAAACCATAACGTTTGCCTCCGCCAGCCTGAAGGGTTGTAGCAATGCATTTGGGGTCCATGCTTTCGTGCTGATTCCGCCAAATTCTCACTCGGCTATCGGCATGGTACAACTGAAAACGTGATTCAACGGACGACATAATTTGTTTCCAATTATCGACTGTCCAATCCTTGTGATCCTGTGCGAACTGGAGACGTTTTCTCTTGTCAACTGCAGACAGCAAAGGAGTTCGAACAGGCCTTCGGCTGCCATATCCCATTCGATGCAGTGTACGGCGAACAATGCGTGCAGAGATCATTTGAGGGGATCCTTGATTAAGATGGTCTGTAATTTGCTGCCCTGTTGCCCTTCCGTTGTCTGTTACCAGTCTGGACACTCTCCGTTCCGCCCGAGCAGTCACTAGTCGATGACAACCACACGTTGCACGTAGAGACCCAGCTTTTTGGCTGACAGTCCAGTCTTTAAACACTTTAACAACAGCTGCTCTGGAACATTTCACGAATGCTGCGGTTTCGGTGATACTCGCTCCATGGCTCCGAGCTCCTACAATCATCCCACGTTGAAAGTCCGTCAAATCGCATTTTTTACCCATCTCGTCACCCAAAAATCACTTCTACTACTGTCGCAAGCAGTAAGCTTTCCCTTTTTATACTAGCCTCGCCCTCTGGTGGCAACAGCGTGCAGCCATAGCTCATTTGCTTAAAACTGTCAGGTGGTCACAATAAAGTAAGTGGCCACTCAGTGTGTAACTGATTAAAAATGTAAAAATGTTATACCTTTGATCTAATTCAGTGATGCACCACGGATTGATCTAAAATATTGCAGATGATAGTAAGATAAAGCTGTGCCAGAGAACATCCCCCACCCTTCCCGCCACCCTGTAAAACATTAAGAGTGGTAAAAAATATTCTCTTCTTAATACAAACCTGTTTCTTATTATTTTGAAATCAATAATGAGAAACAGGTTTGAAAAAAAAAGAAACAGGATGTCCTCTGCTTAGTACAAACCGGTTTCTTATTATTGAGGAATCATTACAATGTCATTTCAAAACGTATGGTGTAAACCATTACCCTGCCGTTTGGTTTCGGCCCCTTCAGATTATATAGATTAGCACATAGTAGTAAAACCAAAAACTAACTAACCGTTTGGATGCCAGTTTGTGGTGCACCGATTTTTTTTTTTTTTTTTTTTTTTTTTTTTTTGTCACAGAGTGTGAACCACCAACCACCAGGAGAAAAAACAACACTTTTACGGGAATAATTTCTAATAACTTTCTAATGCTAAAAATTTAGGTAGAAAATATTTCGTTGTATTGGAAGTCCTAACGTCACGTTAGCTACACTGAGGTACCAGTTACCGTGTACATAAAAAGTCGGCATCCAGAAGACTGAAATAAAGCTAAATGTCAGCTTCCAAAATATGATGATGTACTGCAATGCAAACATCTCTACTCTGTGGCATTAGGTTTTTATTGCGGAAGTGGTCCGAGTTGTCAGTTTGTTTGTTGGAGGTTTAACGACCACCGTGAGCAAC
This sequence comes from Macrothele yani, assembly GCA_039090855.1. NCBI lineage: Eukaryota > Metazoa > Arthropoda > Arachnida > Araneae > Macrothelidae > Macrothele > Macrothele yani. The sequence goes on along the minus strand of CM076998.1, from coordinate 59,266,504 downwards.
TCAATGGGCTATAAGCAGTCGCCCGCCCCTAATTTAGGGTCACTGGTTCCAGGGAAGGGAGAGAGCTAGTGCCGGAAGGCAAAGACAACATCCATGCCTCACCGGGATTCGAACCCGGACCCCTTTCGGACGAATGATCAGAGGCCATCGCTCAGACCACTGCGCCACCGGGGCAGCGTCCGAGTTGTCAATGCTTTTAAAATTGTCCCTTCAACGAGAACTGTTTAATGTTTTATTGAAGGATAGTTGAAATTTCAGATTGAAGTCCATGTGGGTGTTTTTATTATTATTATTATTATTATTATTATTATTATTATTATATTTTCCCTCGTTAAATTTTTCTTTAATTAATTTCTACGGGAAGGGGAGTTCATGGCTTTTCAGGGGGCTAAGCACCCCCGAGGAGATGCCTGAATACATCACGCGGCCCCTTTCGATTTTCTCCAACTGCTCGAATTGCTTCCGAACTTTACTCCGAGGTACACTTCACTTGCAAATGATACATCCAACACAACAGCATGAGTCAGAATGGCAAGCAAGCGCAACGGGATGATCTTATATAGCCACTCATGCACAGCTCTACGATCCCTCCTTGCTTGCGTCACATGCGCGACCGAGCGTGATACTTGAATTATTTGCATGTCTCACGATGTCAAACCAACCCACCAAGTTTCATTCCTGTCGGTTGCTTCCTTCTGGGTGCAACTATTTTTTTGACGATGAGTGTAATTAGTGATGTTATGAATTAATTCTTCATAAGTATTAGAATATCCAAGTGGAGTACTTATCCGAGTGGGTATTTATGGAATAAAAGAAGAGCTCTAAGTAACTATTTCTTGAACTTTATTTAAATTACTTGTGTTTCACTTAAAGTGAGCAAAGGAGAGAAACGAACTTTACGTACTTGTTCCCTAAGCCCCGTATACATGTCTTAAACATTGAAGAACACTACACACGCTCTTAGACTTAAAAAATATCGAGGCATCTCAAAGCAAGCGGCGAATAGTAATGAAAATTTGCACGTATATTGTGGAAGAAGAGATAAAGAAGTACACTGGCGTGCAAATATTAAGGACGAGACGGTTTTTCGAATGTAACGTCGTGCAGAAATGCTCCACATCGATTCAAATCATACCATAAGATCCCCAAGATGTAAGAATATGGGACAAGTGAGCAAAACCGTCCAAACAAAAAATCCAAAGGATACAAAGGCACTTTATTGAAAATGAGCACTTTATTTTCAATAAAGTGCCTTTGTATCCAAAGGATACAAAGGCATTTTATTGTAAATGAGCAGGCGTTAATGGCACACACCGTACTGGTCGTCGTGCAAATAGACCACCTTTGTGCAGCCTCCTGGCCACGGTAAAACGCGATAACGGACGTCCAGTTGTCTGTTGCATGTGCCTTGCGATTTCTCCCGCTGTCTGCCGTCTGTCTCTTCTCGCCTGTAGGAAAATATACCGGTCGTCCGCCGCCGTGGGTGATCGTGGACGACCACTGCTAAACTCTCGGACAGCTGTTCCTGTCGTTTGAAATGCTCTCCAAGCTCGTGAAACGATGCTGTGAGCGATCCCGAACTCCTCAGTCACACTTCGACCTTCTTCCAACTTCCCAATGACGCGACCTCGGGTAAAGTCATCCAGATGTCGTCTACTGGATTGCTTGTTGACCATATCACACGGTGGCAGCAACTCGACGTCGTTCAAACTGATGTACACCGTGCAATAGCTTTCACCGAATTGCTGAGCGTACACTGCCCGTGTGCTTTATACCCTTCCGACACTCTCCCGCCCCCTCCTACGTCATGCTGCATATATGCGCATGCCCTACCGTACCGGACCCTAGTCTATCTCCTGAGTGGTCTTTTGGTCCATTCTGCGTGCTCGTTCCGCTGTTATGATAATTTCTCCTCTTCGTCTTTAATTTTTGCACACCAGTGTAATTATAGTATCACAGCAGTAGTGCCCTTCGTTCCATTAGAGTCGCAGCATAAATGTTACCTATTAATATCTCGTACCTCTGACTGCGATGCACACTGATATACGGCGTGTCATGGAATCAAACAAAACTCTAATGTTGTGCTGAGACAATGTGCCACGAGTTCTGTACCTGCAGCACAAAATCGCCGATATTTCGTGATAGCCGGAGATGACGTCATTCCGTGTTCCAGACATGCTCGATAGGAGAAAGATCCAGGGGTCTGGCTAGCCAAAGGAGCATTGCAACACTACGGAAGTACTCCAGATAGAGGCGAGCCGTGTGTATGGCCGAGCATTGTCTGGCTGTTAAATGGCCATTCGTAGACGTGACATGACAGGTAAGACGACGGGTTGCAGGATCTCTTGAACGTATCGCTCTTGTGTTACAACGGGTTGTGGCGTCCGGATGTCAAGGAAATTTCTCCCCACACCATAACAGCACTGGCAGTTGCCGTTGTACAGCTGAGTCCAGGTGTGAGCGCTGCCTAGTAATTCTTCATGTGCGAATGCGGTGGTCGTCCGCTCCTAGACGGAAGCGGAATTCGTAATTAGAAACGACGCGATGCCAGTCTGAGGCTGAAGGTGATTCCTAGACAGGATGCCACTGTTCTGAGTTCCACTAAAAGTTTTTGGTGGAACTCAGAACAAGTACAGTCAAAATTTGTGTTTAAAATAATCATGTAGGCACAACGGAAACTATTTTTAAGCACATTTTTCATTAGAAAAAAATGCTTTTGATAAAGTCTAAATTTTGAGGATATCTGAGAAAATTCAAGGACAGTGTGCGTCCCCATTGCACTAGATTCGAGGACTGTCCCCAAGAATTCGGGACCTTTAGTCAATATAATTATGAATGATGATATTTTCGTTTCCTTGATTTCTTTGCACAGCTATTTTTTATCTCTCACTATGGACCTCTCTCTTCATCATCCATAATAATCCGCGATCATATTAACATTTTATCTTCCCTGACCCCTACTCGCCGTGCAAATTCAAAAATGAATTTTCAAACTTCAGATCAGATCATATCATATATAGAGGATTTTAGGAAGGGAGTGTCTGACCCCAGGTCTTAAACAACCCTTAGAAACAGGAAGCTAGGAGATTTGGGCTAGAGTGTCCGATAGGAAAGTGACACGGAGGCGAAATAGAAAGGGGGAGGAAGACTCCCTTATTTATTACCGGGGGGCTAGTACCCAGGGTCCGACGGCTTAACGTGCCCATCCGACGCACGGCGAATATTTAGTGGTTTGAGCGTTCGTACCTGCCTGGGATCGAATCCGAGGTCTTCACCGTGGCAGTCACGAATGTTGACCACTAGGCCACCCGCTGCCCGAATTTTCAAACTTATGTTGCATTCAATTTTTTAAACGTTCTTCAACGTGTCTTCAACAGCAGCTTTGCAGTTTTAATCTTATTTGTTTTCCAAAACGTTTTCAATGACATTTCTGAACCTTATACATGCTTGTTTCTCATTTGAATTCATTGCTTCCATAACCTCTCCTGTCCGTCATCAAGTTCTTGAATATGAGGCCCAAAAGAAATGCTCTATTCAAGCCTTTCAGATGCAAAAGATGGGAGTTCCTTGGGAATGTATTTATATCCGTTTCTTTCTGTATCCAACGCTGTGACAAACTGCTTCATCAGATCAGGCGCGACGCTACGGGTGGGCTGAGGTAGGCTTTAGCCAATCCAACCTTTCTTTGAAACTTCAACTTTCTTTTTTACCTCTTAGCCCCCCCCCCTTCCTCAATATTTAAGCAGTTGGAACATATGGCGGGTGCAAGCCTTCTAAGATTTTGGGCAACTTGGATAAACATACATGAATTTCTCGAATTCACAGAATTGTTTTTATATAAAATGAATTCTTTGTTAAAGTGTTTGTACTTATAGAGAAGAGAGAGTGCTCTGCACGAATTTCTAAGAGACTAATAGAAACACACCATTTTTGAAATCATAAAATTATAATTTAAACCAACAAGAGAGAGAGAGAGAGAGAGAGAGAGAGAGAGAGAGAGAGAGAGAGAGAGACAGAGACAGACAGAGAAAGATTCCTTTTAAGATTATACAAAATAAAATTCATAACCAGCCTTATGAACGTAGGCGTACATAGCTCAATTTTCAGGAGTGGGCAAACAGAAATTGTAACTACAAATAACATACACAAACACCATACGCAAATTTTCCTGTGCCTTCTTGTTACCTAAAAGTTTTTACCACACTCTCAACACATAAATTTAATTGGAAATCAGAAGACGCAAAAACTACAGAAAAAAGATGGATAGATGAATTAGACTGCATGTTAGGACAATACGAAAATTTATTTGTCGTTCTTTTTTTTTTTAGCACGTCTTTTGTAAAAGAAGATCGTGATGATGTTATCGGTTTATCCCCAAACTTTTAATAAAAAAATAGAGAATTTTACATTTTTCTTTCAAAAATGTCTAGATGAACTTCGAAACTTCTTCCATGCGGGCAGCGCTTTCCTCCAAAAATATGTTTGCCCTCGGACTGTACTTGACAGTATTGTACAAAATAAATGAGCAATTATTTTAGACCCAAAGATAAAACGATTTTGAAAACCAAGGCAAGGAGATGAGAGATGAGAATCGGTTCATGTACGTCTGTACGTCGAAGACGGTAATAAAAAAAGTGCTGAACGGCATGATCGTTGATCTTTCTTTCAAAATAATTAATTCTGTAAGTGTGTTTATGTTGTTTATATTTCGTTTATATGTGTATGTCACTAATACGGTACCCGAAGAAAATTTTCTGCTTTGTACTATTGTTTTGTGTCAGTAATTTGAATAAGGGATAGGTTGCCCATGCTGTAGATCGTATAAAAGTTATCGGCGTGGTGAACCGGTTCATGTGTGCTACACGCGTATCGATATGTGCATTGAGTGTTATGTGGACCTTGTTTTGGGTGGTCTGCATGTTTTGTTGGAAAGTAGAAATTCATCTATTTTCGAGAATGCTGGTTAACACTGTATGAAGTGCAGCGTGTCTCAGGATGCTGGAATGATTGAAAGGATATATGTTCTTCTGCAAAAAGGCCACGACATTTGAAATCTTTTTGATGTTGCTTCATTACTGGAACCAAGGTTTAAACCGGATGGAGCAGTTCGAAACATAAAGGTGCTGCCACCACTTGGACAGTGCAGATCTGGTTCAAGAAGCTTCCTGCTGGTAATTTGAATTTGGAGAAAAAAAGGAAGGTTCGGGAAAGATCTGTGTGCTCATTCGGACGCACTGCTCATAGCTGTTGAAGCAAATTCAACAGCCAACACCCGCAAACTCTCCATAACTGGGGTGTTTCAGAATCCACCATTGCTAACCACCTGCACAAGTTCGGAAAGGTTTACAGGCGATGACGGGAGTTACCACATGAATTGACTCCCTCTCTCTCTCTCTCTCTTAGGAGAATAGCAAGTCGAGAATTGTAAAGAACTGCTCAAGAATCCACGCGATACCCAGTTCATCCTCAAACAAATAGATATTGGGGATAAGAAGTACATCTACCTGTGTAATTCTGACACCCCCAACCAGTGGCTTGACCCAGGTGAAACACCGTCTCCAAATGCGGAAGTTTGTAGAAAAATATCGTACTATGTGTTTGTGTGAACTACGAGTTTGGCATCCGCTTTGATCTCATTCAGCATGGCTGGGCTATCAACGCCGAGCCGTATTTCCAACACCTGGATCAGATTTATGGAAAACTGAAGTAATGGTACTGTGCTTTAGTCAACGGCAAGTAGATGCTTCTTCAGTGGGACAATGTCAAGACATCTACCACCATCCGAACCCAGGTAAAGAGATTTATGTAGAGGATTTTAGGAAGGGAGTGTTTGACCTCCCCCATTCCAAGGTTTTAAACAACCCTTAAAAATAGGAAGCTAGGAGATTTGGGGCTGAGTGCCCCACAGGAAAGTCACACGGCAGCGAAGTAGAAAAAGGGTGGAAGACTCCCTTACTTATAACTGGGGGGTCAGTACCCAGGCTCCCAGAGCTTAACGTGCCCATCCCACGTACTGCGGATATTTACTGGTTCGAACGTTCGTACCTGGCTGGGATCAAACCTAAGACTTTTCGGTGGTAGTCTCGAACGTTGACGACTGAGCCCTCCGCGGTCCCGTACTTAGCTAAACCTTCATGGATTTGATCTATCCACATGCAACGTACATTCTCGATCTCGACCTCACTACGTCTAATTATCATTGCCTGTTCCGACCGATGGCACCTTTTTCCCCGTTGTAGAAACTTCGCTGATTAGAACGACGTCGAACGCAGATGCTATAATCCGCAGTCATCGTGTCGTGCTAGGGTTGAACACTTTGCAGAAACATGAGTACAAACACTTTAATACCATGGTTCATATTGGACATACTTCAGAAAACTTGAAAGTTAGGTCGTCCTTGAATGGAAATCGAACCCGCATCTCCCGATTTGCTTTCGAGTATGTTACCGTTACACCACTCAGAACGACAAACATTCAAGCAACTGAGGATGTGTTTGGAACTCAGGTGTAACGCTCACAGCGTGCGCAAATCGAAGCATATATGATTAGTGACACATGAGCAGAAAGCGAATGCCCCTGAAGGTTTGTCGCTCTGGGTGGTGTAACGGAAGCATACTCGAACGTAAATCGAGTGTTGCGGATTCGATTCCCGTTCCAGGAAGACGTAATTTTCAAGTTTTCTGAGTTATGTCGACATGCGTGATTAACGTGCCCTCTGTCTGCCGGTAACATACATTTGACAATGGTTCATACTTTGAAATATAAGTATTGATGTGTACAAAGTAAATGCATTTCTGTATCAAAAGAGCAGTCGTTTTCCGGACACTCCACCACAATTTTTAGGGGAATAACTATTTGTTGAAATCGTACATATGATGTGACTCCGTATTTTCTACTAGTGATGTTATCTGGCATCAAGTATTAAAAAAATTCGATGTTTCACAGTGTTCTTTATGGTGTCGTTTGCTTATTCTCAAAAGTTTGAGACCCCCCTCTGCAAAAGATTGAGAAACCCTCCTCTGACACAACTTGACTCACAACTTGACTCTGGAGAAAAGCAGGTACATGGAAAAATTATTGGCAGACACTACTATCAGTGTATAACTTCATAACATCAGTCAACTAGTATAATCGGCATCAGTTTGCTCATTATTAGAAGACAGTGATCTTAGTTATTTGTTTCTTGTCTTTCATAAATTCGTTTTTGTTTTTATCTTTACAGGACAAAAATCCGTTTCTGGCTGTCTTCTTCGTTACAGACGTGCTCATATGTGCTCTAAACGTAAGTACACTTATTATATTTGCTTCTTGTAAAGAGCTATTTTGTTTTCCACGTTTATTAGACTATATTTCGCAGCTTGGGAGAGACGAGAACTCGCATAAGAATTCATGCTGCTCACATGTCCTAACATGCAGATAAAAACTGAATGAATTCCTCCTAAAAGGCTGTATCAGTAAGTCATACGACAGACATGCTGGGTATTACATCAGGCAACACTGTACGACATCGAGTGAAAAAGTCCATACATGGTGTTCTGAGGTATCTGTGCCCATTCGTCGTTGACCTGCGTCCACAATTCATTGACAATGCGTAGGGTTTCATCCAGAGACGTTACCTCGTCTGCCAATGGTTTCCCACACGTTTTCTATTAGATAAAAGTCTAGGGATGGCGCTGGCCAGCACAGCACCTGGACGCCTCTATGCACTGTCTGCTGATGCTGGCAGTTTGCGGGCGGGCATTATGTTGCTGAAACTAGGCATCAAGGATACGACGGTGATCCGGAAGCAAAACAGGCTGCAGTACCTCATCGAGGTATCGTCTAATTGTCATTGTACCCACTCTTCGTAAGAGCGGTGAAGGGTTGTTTAAACAGGTAGCTCCCATAACACCAAGCTAAGGAGCAGTATGACGCTCACGGGTGGCTGAAAGATCATTCCGGTGACTACATTGTCTCCAGACTCTCAATCGATGATCGTCTGCGCTGAAACGGAATCAATTCTTTTTGCTGAATATGGCATGGTTCCGTTTGACCCGTTACGTATGCTTGTTACGGCACTACTACAACCTTGCATAACGATCTCTGTGTTGCGGTGAGTGAAAGTCGTCGCAATGGCTAGCGAGAGCGCAAACCTGCCTCAGCCAATCTTCGATTCACAGTACGCATCAATACTGGATGTTCATAGCCGCCTGAACACCCCCGTCGAACATCGTCCGCTGTGAATTGTGGGACTGCTTCTCTGCTTGCTGTCGAATGCGTTGATCGAGACATTCGGACGTCCGCCTGCGTACACAAGTACAACTACGGCGACGCACGTTATTTTCCCCCAACCACTGACACCAAATTCGGACTCCAGTTTTTGCATCCCGATGTGTTTGCGTCTGGATGCGACGGAGGAACCAACCAGCAGTACGTAGCCCTATGATGAAGCCATTTGCTAAAGATGTCAGTGTGACGACAGGATTCCCAATGACGTCACCCAGGTATTCTCACTCGTTACGCGTGCTTTTGCCACCACAATCACTCTAAAGCCCTAACCAACACGCCGAGATGAGGATGACTGAATTTAACTACGTCGAGCCGTTTTGCCCTTTTTGTCTTCCTCACCTACAACGTGATTGGTTCGTAACTGCAATCATTTACATAAAGTAACTGTCGACACATAACCACCCATTGCATATCGCTCCGACATATACTTCTTCGTGTGGAATTTTCTATATTGAGAAGTGTATTATATAAATAAGTAGTGAGAACGGTCGTCACATGTCAAGTACACGAAACTCCCCAGTTGATTTGACTGTTATTTGAATAACTGAATGTTCAATGCGCCACAGAAACGTAACTTTACGTGAAGGAAACGTAACGTCACGTGAAATTCCAGAGTTTTGGAGTAACAAGGATAAATAAAGTGTGTGATGCACAACAGAGGTAACGTATATGTCAAGACGGCAGGTAGCAGTGATAAGCAATTACCGGTGTAGCTTAATTGAGAATGCATTCATCTCCGGAGCAGAATGATGCCGGTCCGAGTCCTGCCAACCGGCAATGGGCTTGTTTCACTATGTTGACGCCCGAACGTCAAAATGGATCTACTGATGGTTAGGTTCTTCGAAAAATGCGTGATGTTCCTTCCACACATCGTCTCAAATTAGTGAGAATTCCTTCTCCTACAGAGAGCTACTTAAAGCATGGTTTGCCGGCTGACCCGAAAATCTACGGTTTCCGTCCCAGCCCTTTCTCCAGGAGAGGAGAGATATGTGTACTTTAGTTGTGATCATGTTTTATTAGAGTATGTGCAATTAAATATTTTTAACGGATCTTAGTTCTTAGTACATCACTTCGTTTCTGGTATCGTGCATAGACGGTGATTTTAACTTAGAGTATGTGTAACGTACTAGAGATGTGATGCACATGTCAAGACGGCAGCTAGCAATGATAGGCGCTTGTCGGTGTAGCTTAATGAGGAAAGCATTCGGCTCCGGAGCAACTGGACGCGGTTTAAACTCGCCACTGCCAAAGGGCTTGTTTCGTTAAAAGCGATTAATTTGTTAGTGTTAGATACGGACACAAAATGGTGTTTACATAATAGTGTTAAGATACACTGCACGAGATACGAAAAATGTATGGAACTTGGTTTATGATTTTGCTCGCACGAGCAAACGATTACTAGGGTTCTCACTGCTGGTCTTCATTCAGGGAGATTCCTAAGAAATAATACCAGCAGGTATGATTCGTGCGGTGTATGTAAGCAACAAAGTTCTAGGTTTGGATGAAATTGCGACTCAACTCTTTCGAGAGTTCCTCAGAGATAAATCATCAGACCATCTTGAAATATAAACCTTAGTTTTTCTTTTAAGTACTTCCACAATAGAAAAATTGTTGCAACTCCATAGGAAGACGGAACAAATATTTGCAACTCCATAGGAAGACGGAACAAATATTTGCAACTCCATAGGAAGACGGAACAAATACTGATCATAATGATAGAGACAGACCTTCTCCTTCCGAAACAATTAATCAAAAGATAGCAGGAGGAAAATGTTTCTCTTGTTTTTGTTTCTCTTGTTTTTGTTTTCTTTACTTTCAACAAACGACTGAGACTAACTATACAAAGTTGCACTTTTACATCGACTTACGCAGTAGACGAGCACACAAACGACTTCATTATTTCGTTTGCTGCTTTTTAAAGCAATCATAAAGACATACAAGTGTTTTATTTTAACAAACGCGACGCAACAAAATATTTCAGCACTTCTTAGCAAAAAATGTGAAGTACTAAAAGAGGGAGGGGGTTCCTAATCAGCAATATTGGAGTGTATACAGATCGTCTTCAATTGGCTATTTTTTGTTTTGAAAAATAATGGACGGCAGAAAATCTGCTATCCCTTTTTATGCTTCTTCTGAAACGAACACAAACTGGGAATAAATTGGATTCATTCAAAGAGAAAAATGAAATAATACCTACTAAAGTTTTTTTATTTCTTCAGACTTGTCGTCTGCATCATCCCCATTCCGAGTCAGGGATTTTCGATGGGAACCATTTCAATGTTATCATCGATTTCTGGTCAAGGGTACTCGGTGAAATCTCGCCCCATGTCACTAAACCATGAAAACAAAGGCAGAACAACGCCAGCTCTCTCGGAAGAAATATCATTTGGAGTAGCTGAAAGATATTCGAGAACAATGCCCTCTTTCCTTGAAAGGCACTCCATTCGTTTTTATCGGAAAAATCGTCTGGATGAATCGATTTCTCCACATGATCCTCAAAGAAGAGATTCAATGACAAAGGAAAGAGATCTAAATCCTACGACAAAACGATTTACAATGACATTCGAGCAGCCACTTTAAATGAGATAAAAACAGACAAGACGAAACCAAATGCTCAGCTAACATAAAGATATGCGAAATGCAAGACTTTTAAAGTCAGAACAGTGTTTCGATTCATACATAAAAAGTTTTCAATTGCCTCCATTGTGTCAGAAAATATTCAGGAATTTAAAAATTCTCGCGGAGAATATAAAGATTTCCCAGAATCTGAATGCAATTGAAGGTAATGTACGTCGCGAATGGAAGAGAACTGCTTTGCATTTTTTCTTCATCTGATAATTTTGAAGTTAACATTCTCGTATATTATATGAAGAGCATTTGATATTCTAATCTCGAATATGGTATATATTTCTAGTTCATGCCAGTCCTACATTATACATTAGCCACATAAGAAACGACGAGATAGCCAATGGATATCAGTTGTCGAAGTTCAGCAAATATTTTTATTGGGTAAATGAGTAATCGAGAATCAAACTGAAAATGTGAAGTACGGGGAGGCGATGTAATTTTAAGGCTGAGTTTCAGAACACGAAAAGGCATTTTTATTTCCAGGGGAAAATAAAGTTGGAATAAAGATGTGCTGATTTCAGCCAAGTAATCAGGAATTTTTCAGATGGTATAATCTCAAAAATCAAGATAAAATCATGTTATGTTTAGGTTTTATCTAATTATCCCTTCATAAATCCCAAAAATTAGTAGGCAGTAGTGCTGCCAATACTCGAAAGGGAATGACTTCTTCTGAGATAAGGACATGTGATTGCCGGGAGCTCTGATTGTCCTGGTGTATTACGTCATCTTAAATTATAGCAGTAACTCTGATTAGCCGTCCGTTTCCGTTTCCGTTTGTCACAGACGAATCGTCGTAAAACAGCATGTCTTCTGCAGACACTCTCACAGAATCTAATCCCTAGAACCGTCAGCCTCTGTTTTAGTTTTCGTAGTCCCTTCCCGGAGAATAGGAGCAAGGTTTACTAGCACTCATTTTGTCACCAGCTGAAACAGATGTATTGCAGCAAACGCTTGACTAGTCCTTTCATTCCTTCCACATCAAGACATCGGCTTTTTAGCACGTCTTTTCTAAAAAAAGATCGTTCTTATGTTATCGGTTTGTCCGTCTGTACCCACGATATCTCTGCAACTATTTGTTCGACTTAAAAAAACCCTTTTGCATTGGGAAGCTTGAAATATGAGAATGATGATCCTTCATCTCGTTTTTTTTTACGATGTACAATTTCCCCGATAGAGGGCGTAAATGCAGATGATGTCAAATTCAAAATTACCTTTTATTTCACATATTTGCTTCTAAACATCCGATTGAAAACAAATCATTTATCTTTCGATTCCATTTATGTCGAAGTGTATTTTAGATATAGTTACTTTTTCAAATTACGCATAGATATTCCGCTAGGGGGCGTAAAAGTAAATTACATTTTTTCAGATAACTCTTCTTCTAAAACTCAGATTTAAAACAAATTTTCTTCAACAGATACACCTCCTGATGGAAAATCTTTTGCATATATTTTCAAATTTTTGGTAAAGAATACTTTAGCCACCAGGGGGCGTAAGTGTTAATTTTTGCTTCTGATGTATTTGCCATAAATCTGAGCTTCTAAAATATCGATTGAAAAAGTTATTTCGTGGACTGATGCCACTCACATCGATAAACCTTTTTGGAATATTTTCTTCTCAAACTATTCTACAGTTTCTCCGCCAGGGGGCGTAGATGTCTATCTTATTTTTATCAATATCTCTACTTCTAGGAGTCCGATTTGAAACACTCTTTCTTTATTACATAGTGTTTTCAGTCTGACATGGTTTTCATATAATTTCAAAATTTTCAAGTAATTCATAGACTTTCCGCTAGGGGGCGTAAAGGTAAACTGCTTTCCCCCTATATCTCTGTTTCTAAATCTCCGATTTGAAAAATTCTTTCTGCACCGTACACAGTTCCTGATGGGAAATCCTTTGCACATAATTTCTAATTTTTGTAAAATATGGTTTGGCCACCAGGTGGCGTAAGTTTTAATTTCCGCTTCTGATGTATTTTCAGCAAAATATGAGCTTCTAAATTCTTGATTGAAAAAAAAAGTCGTTTGTTGACCGATACTACTCGTGTCGACAAACCTTTTAGAAATTTTTTCTTCTTGAAATAGTGCATGGTTTCTACGCCAGGGGTCGTAGATGCATATTTTATTTTTGTCAATATCTCCACTTCTAAGAGTCCGATTTGAAAAATTCCTTCTTTGTTGGATAGTGTTTCCGATGCGAAATGTTTTTCCTATAAATTCAAAATTTTCAATTAAATCATAGACTTTTCTTTAGGGGGGCACAAAGGTAATTTGCGTTTCCTGCCTTGTTTCTGCTCCTAAAGCTCCGATTTGAAAAATTCTTCCTGTATCGCATACAAGATCTGATTGGAAATATTTTTCACATAGTTTCTAATGTTTGGTAAAGAGTGGATTGACCACCAGGGGTCATAAGTGTTAATTTCTGCTTCTGATTATTTGTAGCATAATCTGGGCTCCTGAAAACACGACTGAATTTTTTTCTTGGACTGATACCGCTCATATGGAAAAACTTTTTGAGAATACTTTCTTTCTAAAATAATGCATGGTTTTCCCACCAGGCCACGTAAAGTCACATCTTATTTTTGTCGATAACTCTGTTTTTAAGAGTTCGTAAGCTCACGATTTCGTTTACAGCAATATCTGAGGGATTAAATACCCGATTGAAAAACTTCTTTCTTCTGTCAGATACTATTGTTTTCCATACCAGTTCCATTGACTTTGAATAGCTTTGATAAATTTAATTTGCGTCAGAACGGATTCAAAAGACGTGCTTATTACACCCGAAAACTCGGTGTCATCTTTCTTGTTTAATTTAACACCATTGCCCCTTGAAAGTTATAACATATAAATTTTCAGATCTACTGCAAATAATCTGCCATTTATTTGTTCAGGGCTCTTACATCAGGAAATAAAGTCCATCGTGTTGTTTTGCACTATAAGCTATGCATTGCGCGCTCAACGGTCTTGTAAAAGGATAGTGTAGAATTCTTAAGTATAATAAGCATAACCTTTGAAAAAAAAAGGAAAACCGCCCCGGATGTTCGAGTGGCATGTGGCGCTGGTTTCAAATCGTTATTCGAGTGGCTTCAAATCATTAATTCAGAGTGGCATGTGGCGCAGGCTTCAAATCGTCTTTCTAGTGGCGCGTGGCGCTGGCTTCAAATCACTAGTTTCAGTGGCATGTGGTGCTGGCTTCAAATCATTAATTCGACTGGCATGTGGCGCTGGCTTCAAATCGTTAGTTCTAGTGGCATGTGACACTAGCTTTAAATCGTTATTCAAGTGGCATGTGACACTGGCTTCAAATCATTAGTTCGAGTGATATGTGGCGCTGGCTTCAAATCATAAATCCCAAAAAATATTATTTTTTTAATAATTTTTGTTCGAGTAGCATGTCTTGCTGGCTTCAAATCATTAATTCGAGTGGCATGTGGCGCTGGTTTCAAATCAGTAGTTCTAGTGGCAGGCAGCATGGGGCGATGGTTTCATATCAGTAGTTCGAGTGGCATGTGGAACTAGCGTCAAATAATTAGTTCGAGTGGCATGTGGCGATGGCTTCAAATCATTAATTCGAGTGGCGCTGGATTCAAATCGTTATTCAAGTGGCATGTGGCACTGGCTTCAAGTCATTAGTTCGAGCGGCATGTGGTTCTAGCATGTGGCGCTGCCTTTCAAATCAGTAGTTCGACTGGCATGTGGCGCTGGCTTCAAATCTTTATTCGAGTGACTTCAAATCATTAATTCAGAGTGGCATGTGGCGCAGGCTTTAAATCATCAGTTCGAGTGGCATGTGGCGTTGGCTTCAAATCATTAATTCGAGTGGCGCTGGATTCAAATCGTTATTCAAGAGGCATGTGGCGCTGTCTTCAAGTCATTAGTTCGAGTGGCATGTGGTTCTGGCTTCAAATCATTAATTCGAGTGGCACGTGGTGCTGCCTTTCAAATCAGTAGTTCGACTGGCATGAGGCTCTGGCTTCAAATCATTGGTTCAAGTGGCATGTGGCGCTGGCTTCAAATCATTAATTCGAGTGGCGCTGGCTTCGAATCGTTATTCGAGTGAATTCAAATCATTAATTCAGAGTGGCATGTGGTGCAGGCTTCAAATCATCAGTTCGAGTGGCATGTAGCGCTGGCTTCAACTCATTCGTTTGAGTGACATGTGGCGCTGGCTTCAAATCATAAATCCCAAAAAATTATTATTTTTTAATAACTTTTGTTCGAGTGGCATGTGGCGCTGGTTTCAAATCAGTAGTTCGAGTGGCATGTGGAACTGGCGTCAAATCATTAGTTTCAGTGGCATGTGGCGTTGGCTTCACAACATTAGTTCGAGTGGCATGTGACGCTGGCTTCAAATCATTAGTTCGAGGTGGGTCCGGGCTGGAATCCTGAGTGAATCCTGGATGGAAGGTGTGTTTGTCTTACGGCACTAGCTCTCCCGCTCCCGTGGAACCATTAGCCTCAAAAGTAGGGGCGGGTTACATGGCTCATTGAGCTCCTCACGGTGGCCGTTAAATCCCACCAAAAGAGTGTCTCAAACTGAATATGCTAAATGTACGTCAAGAAATTTGGTTTTATTCTAAATTGTAAAATCTGCAATTTTCTGAAACGATATAGGCTTTTACACATCCAGGTCAAAATTTTTGTATCATAACTGCTGAATATACATAACAGTAGTTGCATCAATTGGATTAAGGTCTAATATTTTTTTCTTTTTAAAAAAAGGGGCGTTTCAGAAGCGCAAGCATATTGTCAAAGGAGATATATGAACTTCATAAAATGCACTGCTGTTAATAGAAATTGCAACACCATGAATAAATGCTCGGATTCGCACGAAATCTGCAGGGTAGATAGGGCAACATGGGAGATGCAAATGATTACAATTGCAGCTCATATGCAAATGTAAGGCGCGGGCAACGCCATCGGGAACGTCACACAAGGGGGTACAAAAGAAGGCCTACAAGAGCAGGTTTTTAAACTTGCTATCACTAAACTCGACGGTACGAAGTTGTTAGCATATAAACATGCCACGTAGGAAGACGAGACCACCATATGAACACTTGACGGGGTTTGAAAGAGGTAGAATAGTTGGCCTCACAGAAGGTGGTTCATCATACCGTGATATTGTTGCACGCGTTAGGCGTAACGCAACTATCGTTATGCGTACATAGCGTCAATGTACAGCAGAAGGTTCTACGCATCGTCGCGCAGGGTCTGGAGCTCGAAATCGCACGATCGAGCGGGAAGACAGGCATTTGCATTGTATGGCAGTAACGTCGTGCACAAAACCATCCACGGCCCTTGCGCAGCACTGGAGGATGGTCACACATCGTTCGTCCGATGTCTGCAAGTACAGTTCGCCACCGATTGCTGCAGAGAGGCATCGTTGCTCGCCGTCCATTGCTGCGACTTCCTTGACTCTGAACTATAGGCACCAGCAATTGCAGTGGTGCCGCGAACGTCGAAACTTGTGTGCTGAATGGGAGCATATTGCGTTTTCAGATGAGTACAGATTCAATCTAATGCATCTCGACGGGCGAATATTTGTTTGAAGATACCATGGTGAACGGCATCTGGAAGGCTACACTGTGCAGCGCCATACCGGTCCCACGTAGAGCGTGATGATCTGGGGCGCTATTGCGTTTCATTCACGCACTCGCATGCTCGCATCATAAGCACATTGAACAGCCAACGCTACATCACGGAAGTGTTGGGAGCTGAAAATCTACCCTTACTTCAGACGATCCCGGGAGACGTCTTCCAACAAGACAATGCCGGAACCTATGTTTCGTTCTGTTCCTGACGTACTCTGTGCGCATCAAGTCGCTCATCTGTCCTGGACTGCCTGCTCGCCAGATTTTTCACCTACAGAGAACGTCTGGGGTGTCATCGCGCAACGACTGGCTCGCATGGCCTCGCCGCCTGTCACGACCAACGAGTTGTGGATGCGTGTAGAAGCAGAATGGAATGCAGACGACCATCTCCGTTTCATTCGATTCCACGGCTAGTGTAGTCGGTTATAACCGCCCATGGTGGATTTACTTATTACTCATTTTTTCGCTTTCCTTTACACGAACCGGTATGTAATTGTGATCATTTGCAGCTTGTGCCATAACTATAATCACTCCCATAAATTTCATTGTGATTGCTTGTTTCTTTCTTGGTATTGCAATTTATATTAATTCAGTGTACTTACCGTAAAACAATAACACCTTTGGCTGTGTCTAAGATTTAAAAAGCCATGTAAAATGCATTCAGGTGCTACTTCTTTTCTAGTTTTTAGCTTATCTAATCTTTTTCTAGATCATTTAACCTCTTTACATCTTCAGTAGAACAGAAAGTAACCTGTGTCTCTGACTAGTAGAATCTCAGAAGATATGAGAAGGCACACCTTATTGAACCGGACTTTCTCATAGACTATTATTAACAGTGACAGTCTCTATAAACTTTCTCTTCCTGTCTGAATTTAAATTGCTGGGGGTATGGTACATTTCTGTGATCCGCAGTGAATCTTTTTCTAACCGCTTATATATCCGCCACAACGTTGCTAACTAAAGTTCAAAGCTTACATTTTTTTTTCTGGTGCACATACCGTATTTATTAGAATTTAACGCAACCCCGAATGTAACGCGCATCCCCGACTCCAGGCTGAGTTTTAGGAATCAGAAAATATATATTCACATACTCAAGTAAAAAAGAAAATCTGCCAAAAATACTAATATGTCATACATGATATTCTTCCGCGGATTCGCGGAATTCCGTTTTTTTTTTTTTTCATCATTTGGGTCATTCTCGAGATCGATGCAGAACTGCTATCAAAACTTTCGAAAACTGAAGGTAAACGGAGTGGCGATTTTTCCCGTAATCATAATTTCTTTTTTCTCACGATGTTGCCTGTTCCCATTATTGTTATTAAATGTCCTTTTAGTGCATAAATGTTTGTATTTCAGCATGAAACTGTAGGCAACGATTCCAAAAACGGAAGTTAAGACGGCACGAAGATTTCTCTGTAGTCTTCAGGCAAAGATTCTTCTGTGGATTCGAATAATTCCAACATTTCCGTTATCATTTTGGGCATCCCGAGATCAATGCGCAACTGAACAGAAACTATTTTTTTTGGGGGGGGGGAGGGTTAATGCCGGGGGAGAGAGTTTCGTTTGACGACGGGATTCCGTCTTACGAAACTTTGGAAACCGGAAGTTAGATGCAGCGAAGATTTCTCCTGTAATCTTATTTTTTTTTCTCGCGATGTTCCTTCTGCCCAGTATTGTTCTTAAATATCCCTCTTTATTGCACAAATACTGCATTTCAACCTAAAAATGGAGGAAGAAGTTTCCGATAACGGAAGTCGATCGGAGCGAAGATTTCTCCCGAAAACGTTTTTTTTTTTTTTCTCGTGTTGTTCTCACTATCGTGTGTTGTTGTTAAGTGTTGCTTTCCCCCATAAATTTACACTTAAGCTCTTGATAAGGGAGGGGAAATTTTCCAAAAGCGGAAGTGACGGAGTTTGAAAATTAGTTAACTTTGATGAATGGTGTTTTCTTTTTCTTTTTTTTTTTTTTTTGAGGTTTAACGACCACCGTGAGCAACTCAATGGGTTATAAGCAGTCGCCCGTCCCTAATTTAGGACCACTGGTTCCAGGGAAAGGAGAGAGCCAGTGCTGTAAGACAAAAACAACATCCATGCCTCACCGGGATTCGAACCCGGACCCCTTTCGGAGGAATGATCAGAGGCTATCGCTTAGACCACTGCGCCACCTGCATGGTGTTCAAAAGTATTCATATTCTGAAAGTCACACCATTTATCCTAAAGTAGCGAAGGCTTTGATATCATGCATTCATGGTTCTCAGGCAGAAAGTTCTTTCAGCATGATGGATAAATTATTGTCATCTGAGGGAATAAAAGGGAAGGAGGAAAGAAAAGTGGTGAAGAAATAGGAAGGGAATTATATCAACAGAAAGAAAAACTAAGCAAAGATTGCTGTGCAGAGTCAACAAAAGACAAATATAGCCATGGAACTTGCTGAGAAGAAAGCAGCACAAGAGGGAAATTGAGTTGATGTTCTAGCAAGTATAAAAGAGAGAGATGTGTTTGAAGCAGTGTCTTTTAAAATCCCTTTATTTTGTTTTGAATGCAGTAATTTTATATTGTGAATCCAGTGATCAATTCCATCTTGCTCGTGCTGCTTGATATTCACAATTTCTTGTCGCATGTTGTGATTTTTTTCGCCCGATTAAAAAGTTCAGCTTTTTTGTTTCTTGGTCAGTCTCATGTACGATAGGTATATTTACCTTATTAACGGTACACCCAATGCACATGACTGAAAAAAATCAGTCAATGGGTTTTCTACTTTCGATTGTTCATTGTCCGAGCTCACTTCAAAGAACGCGTCATCTTCTGTTCCGTACAAAGAATTCGAAATTCGGCTCTTAAAAAAGGATTTCCGCACAAGTTCATTTGGAATGGATTCCTAAGCAGCAATGATCCATTCGCACACAGTCGATAGGGGTGCTCTTTTAACGCGACCAGTCTTTGTTAGTTCCGTTTCTCCCGATGAAAGCCAGGCATTATAAAGTCGATGAACGGCAGCTTTAAACGGGCGTTTGATGCAAACATCAAGAGGCTGGATTTGAGATGTCATCTCTCCAGGAATAATGACGAGATCGCCCGGTTTTCTTTCATTTGTTTCTTCACTGCAACTGCTACATGTCTTTTAAATGCGTCTAGCAGGAATCGCAATTTCAGTAGACCTCCAGGTCGTCGTAGCCAAACTTTACTTAGCCAATCTAAAACCAAATTTGCAGACATCCATCCGTTTCCCTGCACTGCAACATACACTGCTGGCCACCCAAAATGCAACACCAAGAACGACACGAGATAGCAAAGCCAGACTTACTGGACACATAACAACAGATACAAAGATGAAACGATTGAGCTTACAGGCCAGTGCGACTTGCGGAACACGCAGACATCAATAGTTCTTGTGGCCCCCATGGCTGGCAATAACGGCCGCTACACGCTGCGGCATCGAACGAAAGAGGCTTTGGATGTGGGCTTGGGGTATGTCGGTCCATGCTGCTTCCACACGTTGCCACAGTTCCTCAGGCGTAGCCGCTGGTGGTGCTTGCCGGACTACTCGGTTGCCGATCAGCGACCAGACGTGTTCGATGGGCGACATATCTGGAGAACAAGCGGGCCACGGCATCAGTGACACCTGGTGGGCCGTGAAGAATTGTTGCGCGATGCGTGCCACGTGCGGGCGCGCATTGTCCTGGTGAAACGTGGTCGCTGGCAAGTCCTGCAAGTAAGGGAGGACTACAGGCTACAAAACGTCCGAGCTGTAGCGGTCATTGTTGAGTGTACCGGCGATGCGTTCCAGAAGAGTTCGGGTGTCATATCCAATTGCGCCCCAAACCATGACGCCAGGCGACAAACCGGTATGGCGATGCATAATGCAGGCGTCATAGAGTCTCTCGTCACGGTGCCGCCACACGCAGATCCGACCATCATGGTGTTGCAGGCAGAAGCGGGATTCGTCGGAGAAGACAATGTCGTGCCATTCCGTAGTCCAGGTGCGGCGTTCAACGGCCCACTGCCGCCGAACTCGCCGGTGGTGTAACGTTAATTGCAATCAGAGCAATGGGCGCCGTGCGACAAGTCCCCGCTCCTGCAGATAACGTCGAACGGTACGTGATGACACAGGTTGTTGCGCAACACACCCTAATTCCTGCGCTAACGTTCGTGATGTGGCAGTGCGAGCCGTCAATGCCCGCCGCACAAAATGCCGGTCCTCTCGTTCGGTAGTGTGCCGCGGCTGCGGCAGTTGCTCACGTCGGTCCGTCCGTCCCTCCTGCACCCACCAAATCCATACTCGCCTTACTGTGGCTGGATGTCGTCCCAAACGGGCGCCGATGTCTCGTTACGATTAACCGCTGTCGCGAGAAGCCACTATTCGTCCTCTGTCGAACTCGGAATCGTGCTGGAATGGCTGCCGTATTCTGCGACGAGGCATCAGGAAGCTTCCCACGCACAGGTCAGGCAGCACAACATACTTCCACTACTTACACCCCGCCTTCTGTGCACCCTTCTTATAGTGCTTCTCGGTAACGTGCCGGGCGCTAGTGATTTGCATATGCCCTGCAATGCTAATCGTTTGCATGTCCTCTCGCGGGCGACGCACGCTGCGAATTTCAGGCTAATCGGATGCTTCCTTCTTGGTGTTCAGTTTGGGTGGCCAGCAGTGTATATTCCTTTTGGAAAAGTCGCTTTTTCGGGAAAAGTTTTCCTCTTGAAAACTACATAGGGTGGAAGTTTATTTCCATCTGCAGTAACACAGGGCATTACTGTCATTCTGATTTTATCGTCACTTGTTGTCAGTAATTTCAATTGTTTTGCTCCAACATTATCCACTGTGCAGTTTGAAGGCATATCGAAATAGATCGGCGTTTGATCATCATTGGCAATCTGCCCCGAGTCGTGTTGCCCTTGCTTTCGAATATAGATCATATGTTTTTGGAAAGCATTCAACTTTTCTTAAAAGTCAGCCGGCAGCTTTTGACAGATGGATGTCCGCCGTCTAAGAGAAAATCCTTTCTCTTTATGAACCGCCTTATCCAACCACGGGACGCTTCAAATTTTCCTTGTAGCGGTAGCTGACGATGAATTTCTTTAGCTTTCACTTTAAGCACCTCCTGCGACACATTTGCGCTGCATACTTGGAGGAATGAAAAAGCGCTTCAACCTTACATATTTAAAAATGTTCGTACTCGATTCTAATGCGCACCTTGTTTTTTACGACAACGTTTTTTGGACAAAAAGTGCGTGTTAGATTTGAGTAAATACGGTATTTGGTACGGTAAATGATCAGGAAGAAAAGAGCCAGCAAGAGCTGATATGCTGAAACTGGAAGAAATCACCTTTCAAATGCACATTATAGATCGTTCACGTCTTGGTCACAACGTATGCAATTCAAGTATTAAATTGCTCATAGAACGTTTTTAACTCCGTGAATACTGGTGCCTTTTCTAGTGTGAAAATTGTAAATTTCGAAATTAAGAAGTCATGCTGGTAATACTGGTTACAGTTGGAGCTAACCAGAGGTTAAAGTATCTTTTAAATGCAAAATGCATATTCTGAGGCGTAGTCAGACTAAAAAAAATTAAAATTTGCGATACCTAGCAAGCAGCTTCTTCGTTACAGAAGCTAGAAAATGCACGGAAAATGTTTGCTCTTTAGTACAGCAGTCCGAAGCAAAAGGACTTTTTCATATCAAGCTTTCAGGACTGAAGACAAAGTTCTTGATGCAGATATACGGAGATATCTGTTGCCGGAGAAAATAGAACATAAATTCACTAAGGTGTTCTCTGAGATTCAGAGGTTTGAACCACAAAGCAAAGAAACACAAACCACCAAATACGTTTTTAACTGTTTATTTAATAATTGTTGCCGTATCAAACTTTTCCATTTACAGCGATGTTGACACCCAACACGGGCTTCACTGACATTCATCACACGGCCTATACAAGACCTTCTATACTTCCTACCAATAATCTTTTTCTCATGCAGAGACTCCTGAATCTGATCATCCCATAACTTCCTTGGCCTTCCTCTGCCCTTCTGTCCTTCCACTTGGGCTGAAAAGATTTCCTTAGTAAACACCTCACACTCATTCTTTCAACATGGCCAAACCACCGATGCATATTAGTCTTCACCTTGCTAACAACATTTTGCTACACACTACACAACTGCATCACATCTTCATTCCTAACATGGTCAGAACTTGTCTTCCCACAAACCCATAACTAACGCATTTCTCCATCACACAAACGACTCCTATGTCTCTTCTGTAGTACCCAGGTTTCACTGCCATACATCAGAGTAGGAACAATTACACTTTCATACACAGCCATTCGGAACTCTCTTCATAACCCATCATTCCTATGAAAACCTCCCAAAGCAGCTATGACTTTCAATGAAGAATTTACACGCCTACTAATTTAGCCATCTAATCTGTTCTCTCTGTCAAACATGCCTGCTAAATACACAGACTCATTCACCTGGTCGATCACTGTGCCATTTAAACTTAACCTGCATTCGGTAATAACAGTTCCTCGCCCAAAAACCATAATTTTGGTTTTTCCCTTATTTATACTCAGTATGAATTTCATGCAAACTTCGTACATTCGGGCAACATACTCTGCAACTCACTTTTTCTCTCTGCCAACAGGACTGTGTCATCAGCATACAGCAATCTGCACACACGGGTATTACCAAGACATAAACCAGTATTGTCCATCTTGGCATCACGCATGCACGCATCCATAAATTCATTAAACAGCCATGGTGACATTATACAACCTTGTTTGACTTCTACACCAACAAAAAAACATTTTGATACAACACCATTCTCTCGCACACAAGCTCTACTACCAGCACACATAGCTTTTACACTATTAGGTAGATTCCCAGTAACAACATATTTATTCAATACCTTCCACAAAAATATCCTATTTACTCGGTCATAAGCTTTCTCTAAATCTATGAAGGCAGCCAAATATTTTTTATCATCATGCACAATGCAAAAATTTGGTTAGTGCAGCCTTTACCAGGCATAAAACCACTCTGAACATCCCACACTTTCTCTGATGTAAGACTTCGTTCCTTTTCAATAATGACCTTACCAAACACTTTCCCTGGCACACTCTGTAAGCTAATTCCACGGTAGTTCTTACAGTCAGACTGACCACCTTTTCTCTTATACAAGGAACAATGATTACATCCCTCCAATTCCGAGGGACCATTCCTAACTCCCAGCACAACTGGCAAATTTCAGTTAACCAGTCAATTACAGAGTCATCACCGTGTTTTAACATCTCAGCAGTTATGCCATCTACTCCCGGAGCTTTACCATTCTGAACAAATTTCAGAGCTTTACACACCCCTTCTCTTGAGATCCCACCTGTGCTTCCATGTCTCACTGTGATATCCTCTACTTTTGCCTCAGAATCACCTTTGCTTTTTTGATGTAATAACTCACAGAAGCATTCACCCCGTCTTTTACATAACTCGTTAGGCTCCCATATCATTTCTTCGATCCTGTTCTTCACACAACTTGCAACTTTGTTTCCCTTATTTTTCCCGTGTCTCATGTACTTCCAAAAAGCTTTTCCATCTTTCCAAAAGCCAATTTACGGCTTTCCACCTTTTCGTTCCTATCTTTTGCCTTACTCTAAGGAACAAACTTAGCTGCCTCACGCTTCTTACAACGATATTCATCCTATGAAACCCTACCTCGCAACATCCCAAATATGCTTCCTTCTTTCTCTTTGCTGTTTCTTCAATCTCACTATTTCACCAAGATTCACATCTAATGCTACCCACTATTGTGGTACGACAGAACCCTTGAGCGGCAGTGACAACACAGTTCTTAAAACATTCCCCACTTTTCATCACCCCTCTCACATGATCTCTGCTTCCTCAGTCGTTCACTGAGTAAAATAGAATAACGTTGATGATCTTCAAGGAGCCTTTCAATCGTTATTCTTTTGATCCCAGGCCTCTTCCTATTCCTTTTCCTCCAACAACATTACGTTTCACTCGTGACACTAATAAGTAATGATCTGAGCAAACATCCGCACCTCTCATCACACGAGTTTCAAGAACTAAGTGTTTCAGACGCTGATCGTAAACAACAAAATCTATTACACTCTTTTGACCAAGAGTACGATTTTCCCAAATATATATGTAGATATACTTGTGGTTGAAAAACCTGTTAGATATACACAAACTATTCTTAATGCAGAGTTCAATTAATCTCTCACCATTATCATTTACACAAGGATCATTAAACTTACAGAGAACGTTGTCAGAAATCACATTCTGCATACCTACTCTAGCATTGAAATCTCCTGCTGTTACAACTTTCTCTTTAGCACCAAACTGGCCCCAAACAGCTTTTAGCTCATTTCAGAAATCGTCCTTCCTATCAGTAGGTCCCTAGTCACAAGGAGCATACACTATAACAATGACCATTCTCTGAAATTTCATTCTAACGAATATAAAGTATTTTCTTAATTATGCAGCTATAGTGAATCAAATTGTTCTTTATCTGTTCATTTAAAACCACACCTACACCATCCTATTCTCTCACATTGTCCAACACTCCAGACCATACACTCACCGTTCCTTTCACTGCGTCTATCTCAATTTCCTTCCTTTTGGTTTAACTTACACACAGCACATCCAATCCATGCTTATTCATGTCTTCAGTCACTTCATTCATCTTTCCATTTATTCTTCTAGTATTCCATGCACCAATCTTACACTCACTCAGCTGAGATCTCTTTCTTATACACTGTTTGCCATTTCCGTGTTGTTTCCGTTGTGGAACATCCTTCTTAAGGGTGGTAGGCCCACCATATCCCACAGTAGTGTCTGTAAGTCCGTCGTCTTTGTGTCTTTTTAATCAAGAACATAGACCAATGTCGAGGATCAGCCTACAGCTGATGATTCCAGTTGATTATTCCACCTAAGGATTCTGGAACAAAACCCAGTAAGTTGGGGTCTTTTGGCCAATGTCAACCGAACTAGTTGGTACTAATTTATACTAGCAACACTAATTTATACTAAAGCTTGATAGTGTCAGTTTCCAAGAATCACAAATGCCCTTGTTGCTGTTGTGTGTGCCATTGTTGCCCAGTGGAGCGCACAGTGGAGGTAAACCCATCTCTCACTAAGATCGCCCACGGTGAAAATAGTATATCTGTAAAATCTGACGGCACGAGTCTGCTCTTTTTTAAAATGGCTGAAGCTAACCAATATTGAAAGAATATTTCCGGTAATCCAGTTGAAACTCAAGTACCCTATGAAATAAAAACCGATGGTGAGCACGCCGGTTTTGCTCACCACTTAACAGAGATATATTCTTTTTCAAGAAAATTACAAAATATTTCCTTTTTTTTTCTTTTTTTTATTCGTAATTACGATAGAACCCGCTTGTAACAAGGTGTTCAGGACCAACGGAAACCCTATTCTTAAAAATCTGTTTTTTGGGGAAAATTCCCTCCCTGTAAAAATATGCTTACACGATAATATACATACTGTATGTACATCTTTACAACATAGGCATAACAATATCATATTGTTGAAAGATTTAATTCATTAACTACAGAGAATGTTCGCACATTTTAGAATGATTTTTCAGCAATATTATGAACGCTTAAAATAAAATTATTTCTTTTCTTTAAATGTTCTATCTCCTCTTGGAATTCTTAGAACCAAGTTTGTATGTCCCTTTCTCTGGATTATGAACCTACATCTTGATTTTCAAGATAACAGGACATTTCTTTAAATTGGTAGTGGTATTTTATCTCCCCTTTTCCACGGCTTTCGGTCGTCCAATCACTGTTTTGGGGCTGCGTTTAGAAAATGTTCTCTCTTTTTAGCAGTCCGAAGGCACAATAGCCCATTGGTGACACATCAAGTGACTTTGGACCTGGTAGCCGTTACTTTTTTCACTTTTTCCTAGAAACAGGGTGGTAGTTTGGATGTAATACTGGTAGCCTTATCCTGAAGGAGTTCTACTCTTTGAAATTTGTAGATAAAGGAATGGTGTTTCGTCTTTTAATATAGGAGTTCAAACTTTTTTTCGTAATATGTAGAATTGATTTTATCATGAATGATCATGAATGGAATACGGGATTACACCAAACAAAACAAATGTTGAAGATGACAATCCGTTTCTTTTTTCTTTCTTTTTTTTTCTTTTTTAGTGTAAACAATCCGTTTTTTGCTCTACACCAAAAAACGGACTGTCATCTTTAAAACTTGACTTTTTATCACGCTTTTCAATTTTCTTGACTTTAATTTCCCATTGTACGAGAAACCAGCAATAATCATGAATCCTTTACTGAAACTTTCTTTGGATTTTTCGAAACAAGTTTGTATGTATTTTTCTGCCCTTTTCGGTAGTAAAAAGAAATTTCTTTTTCGTCAAAGTCATTTTGGTAGATCCATGATTCTTCTGTAGCCACAATAAATTTCCACCTGTCTCCGTCTAGGTGATTTTCATAAAGAAGTTTACACCGTGCTCTAAGTTCGACCCCGTGCCTAGGCAAAAGGGGGAGAGCATTATGTCCTTTTTTTTCAGATTCAAATCTCTTGTTTATTACCCTGTTTGCAGTTAGTACAGAGATTTTTAACAACCTAACGATTGCTCTTTGGGTCGATTAAATTTATTTTAAGACAAAATACCTAAAACATAAACTTCTATCCATGGCTCGTTTACGAGCGCAACGTTCTTAGCAGATTATTTACCTGCAGCAGATGTTTCATTCGTATTCATATAACACGCTAGTGCGCCGTCCCGGAGGAGCAGTGGTCTAAGTGATGGCTTCTGATCATTCGTCTGTGATGGGTCCAGTTCGAATCCCGGTGAGGCATGATGTTGTGTTTGTCTTACGGTACAGGCTCTCTCCCTTCCCTGGAACCAGTGACCCTACAATAGGGACGGACGACTGCTTATAACATACTGAGTTGCTCACGGTGGTCATTAAACCTCCAAACTAAAAAAAGTAACGCCCTGTTGCAACTTTCAATTCTTTGAACTTCTTTTGTTTTGTGTAGTTTCTCATGAAAAACGTTCTAAAAATATGTAAATATCCTCTGTAAAATGGATATTTTTAAAGACAACTGACAAATCTAGGCACATTAGGTGTCCACTTCGGACTTCTTTGTAACATAATTACCATGCTAACTGCATCGTTTCTTTTTTCCGAAAGTTAAATTTTAGGATTCAAAATAAACACATAAATTTTTACCCTTCTTCTTCATGAAGCCCGTGAGTCCTGTTCCGTTTTGTCATGTTTTCTGCGACAAAACGGAACGGGACTCACATATACAACTCGAGGACCGACTTTCGGTTAGTAGACTGTTCGGAGTTATAGACTTTCCGCTAGGGGGCGTAGCGGTAAATTGCGTTTCCCCCTATATCTCTGCTTCTAAATCTCCGATTTAAAAAATCCTTCCTGCGCCAGATACAGCTCCTGATGGGAAATCGTTTGCACATAATTTCTAATTTTTGTAAAAAAATAGTTTGGCCACCAGGAGGGGTAATTCTTAATTTCCGCTTTTGATGTATTTGCAGCAAAACATGAGCTTCTAAATTCTCGATTGAAAAAAACGTCGTTTGTTGACCGATACTACTTATGTTGACAAACCTTTTAGGAAAATTTTCTTCTTGAAATAATGCATGGTTTCTACGCCAGGGGGCGTAGATGTATATCTTATTTTTGTCAATATCTCTATTTCTAGGAGTCCGATTTAAAAAATTCCTTCTTTGTTGGATAGTGTTTACAGTGTGACATGTTTTTCATATAATTTCAAAATTTTCAAGTAATTCATAGACTTTCCGCTAGGGGGCGTAGAGGTAAATTGCGTTTCCCCCTATATCTCTGCTTCTAAATCTTCGATTTGAAAAATTCTTTCCGCACCGGATACAGCTCCTGATGGGAAATCGTTTGCACATAATTTCTAATTTTTGTAAAAATATGGTTTGGCCACCAGGAGACGTAAGTCTTAATTTCCGCTTCTGATGTATATGC
This sequence comes from Macrothele yani, assembly GCA_039090855.1. Classification (NCBI taxonomy): domain Eukaryota; kingdom Metazoa; phylum Arthropoda; class Arachnida; order Araneae; family Macrothelidae; genus Macrothele; species Macrothele yani. The sequence goes on along the minus strand of CM076998.1, from coordinate 59,238,011 downwards.
AGCAAAATATGAGCTTCTAAAATCTCGATTGAAAAAAAGTTGTTTGTTGACCGATACTACTCATGTTGACAAACCTTTTAGGAAAATTTTCTTCTTGAAATATTGCATGGTTTCTACGCCAGGGGGCGTAGATGTATATCTTATTTTTGTCAATATCTCTACTTCTAAGAGTCAGGTTTGAAAAATTCCTTCTTTGTTCCATAGTGTTTCCGATGCGAAATGTTTTTCCTATAAATTCAAAATTTATAAGTAAATCATAGACACTCCGCTTGGAGGCACAAGGGTAAATTGCGTTTTCTGCGTTATTTCTGCTCCTAAAGCTCCGATTTGAAAATTTCTCCCTGTATAGCATACAAGACCTGATGGAAAATATTTTTCACATAATTTCTAATGTTTGGTAAAGAATGGTTTGGCCACCAGGGGTTATAAGTGTTAATTTCTGCTTCTGAGCAAAATCTTAATTTCTGCATGTAGCAAAATCTGAGCTCCTGAAAACTCGACTAATTCTTTTTTCTTGGACCGATACCGCTTAAATGGATAAACCTTTTGAGAATATTTTTTTTATTGGAGGTTTAACGACCACCGTGAGTAACTCAATGGGCTATAAGCAGTCGCCCGTCCCTAATTTAGGGTCACTGGTTCCAGGGAAGGGAGAGAGCCAGTGCCGTAAGGCAAACAGAACATCCATGCCACACCGGGATTCGAACCCGGACCCCTTTCGGACGAATGATCAGAGGCCATCGCTTAGACCACTGCGCCACCGGGGTGTCCTTTTGAGAATACTTTCTTCCTAAAATAATGCATGGTTTTCCCATCAGGGGACGTAAAGTCTCATCTTGTTTTTGTCAATATCTCTGTTTCTAAGATTTCGTAAGCTCACGATTCCGTTTACAGCAATATCGGAGGGATTAAAAACCCGTTTGAAAATCTTCTTTCTTTCGTCAGATCTATTGTTTTCCATACCGGTTCCATTGAGTTTGAATAACTTTGATAAATTTAATTTGCGTCAGAACAGATTCAAAAGACGAGTTTATTACACCCAAAAATTTGGTGTCATCTTTCTTGTTTTTTTTTTCTTTTTATTTTTTTTTTCTTTTTTGCTACTTGTACTGTTTCAAATTCCACAATTGAAGCAAATTTTGTTGGTATTTACACTACTCCTTGACGCACCCATTGTCATTCCACGTTGAAGGTCCATTAGATCACAACAGCTTCCAATTATATCTGCAGTAATGTATTCCGAGCTATTTACTACTGTGAGTGTTCATTTGATTATGTAACCATAGTGACGTGATGACAACATATGCCGAATCAGCCAATTTGCATAAAGTGGTCTGCTGCTCGTAATAAACTGACCACTCACTGTGTGTATGTATGTATGTATGTGTGTGTGTGTGTTCGGCGATGCTATAATTAATCTCGCATGGCCATCGCGATTCCCAGGACTATGACGAGCTTGATATGTTTTCGTTCTCTGATATAAATTTTTCCACCCCATACATGGGCCCCTGAAGTTGCAGGAGGTTGTATTTGTCTAATGGGGCCTGCCAACACACACAGCTTCACGCACAACTAAAAAAAAGAGAAAACTGAGACGAAATCGAATGGAGAACAGCTCAGTAATATAAGAATTGCGTTACCTTCACACCCATTTTGCGAAGTGTATTTTTCACACAAGTACGTGCCTTCAGGCCGGGATGTGGAGTTATATTTGGCTCTTCATTAAGCTGTTTTCTATTGCAGGAAAGCAAACTGTATTTCAGATGAGATCTGTCGTCACCGAACCTGAAGGTCATTTTAAGGGTAAAGGAAACTTTCCATCGAAAAAAGCAATAATATGTCAACCTTATTTTCGTTTCAAGAACCGCATACTGCTGCTACTCGTGGGAGACTGAGCACGAAGTACATGGTATTTATAAGTAAATTTCAGGAAAAAGTAAAGAAACTTAAAAAAAGTAACTTTTGAAAATAAAGGGTGTTGATTGAATCGTCTAGATATGTCAAAAGTCAGCGTTCAAACTAATCGATGCCAGTTTCGCGAAGTTTAAAAATAAACTGATTTCAACAGCACCAACGGAATGAAGAAGTTGACCTTGTCTCTTGTATTATCTCAATGGCTCTTTGATTAGAACATTTGTAAAACTACATTCAGCTTGACCTTCCAAGTAGAGAAAAAATAAAAATGGGCTTAACCAGGAGTTAGTGAAAGCTGGGTATTTCATAAATTGCCAGTTCTAACACAGCAGATCTTATGAGTTTTTATTGAATAATAAAACAGACGTTGCAATATACAGTTCGTGCCCCTCGGCAACAGCAATTCACGTAACGTAAATACAGAATTGTGTTAAGAAAAAAATTGATAAAAAATGCTACATTTTGGATTTGTAGCAATTTCAGTTATGATTTACATTAATTATAGGTCACTGACTATGATTTTTAATGGATGACATTTATGAGATGGATATATGAATAGACAGACAGATGACATGGCCGAAGGTAATTTTTTTCTTCCATGAAACGTATTTACGGGAGAGAAATAGATCCAAAATGAATAGAATTCTTGAAGGTAATCTGGGCCGCCCCGGTGGCGCAGTGGTCTAAGCGATGGCCTCTGATCATTCGTTCGAACGGGGTCCGGGTTCGAATCCCGGTGAGGCATGGATGTTGTGTTTGTCTTACGGCACTGGCTCTCTCCCTTCCCTGCAACCAGTGACCCTAAATTAGGGACGGGCGACTGCTTATAGCCCATTGAGTTGCTCATGGTGGTCGTTAAACCTCCAATCAAAAAAAAAAAAAAAGAAGGTAATCTGGACAGAGACAGAAACACTGAAGGTAATTAGAAAAAGAGGAAGGTATTACTGAAAACTATCCAAAATAAGAAAGATGACGTCAAATTTCTTGTTGTAATGTACCCGTCTTTTGAATCCTTTCTGACGCTAATTGAATTTATCAAAGTCAATGAAACCGGCTAGAAAAATCACACAGATTTCTATAATCGATGAAAATCCAGAAATAGACGATTCAGGATTCAGATTTGTTATTCCACAGTTGTTAAAGGTACGTCTGCATTTGGCAGCACAGCTTTTTTTTTTTTTTTTTTGATTGGAGGTTTAACGACCACCGTGAGCAACTCAATGGGATGTAAGCAGTCACCCGTTTCTAATTTAGGGTCAATGGTTCCAGAGAAGGGAGAGAGCCAGTGCCGTAAGCCAAACACGGACACCTTTTGGACGAATGATCAGAGGCCATCGCTTAGACCACTGCGCCACCGGGGCGACACAGCTATAGAGGTGAGTGATTCAGAGTTAAGAGTGAAATGCGTTGTAAAAAAAAAAAGCTTACAAAGATAAATGTTTGTGTTAGTCACGATTTCTAGATGGCACCATGATTTCAAAAAAGGGCGTTTGTTGGCAGAACTCGCTCCGAGGCCTTGCCGACCTGAAAATGTTGGGCAAACCTGCAAAAAGATCGACGAATGACGTGTGAAAACATAGCGGCATCAACTAATATTTCAAAAAACATCAGGATCCCGCAATTCTGCGCAACAAATTACTGCTGCATCGTGTGTGTTCCAGATGGGTACCTCATCACTTGACGAGAAAACTATTGTTAGCTAGAATTCAGGTGTGTCATGAGTGGAAACAAATGATTGCAAAGGATTCAAACTTTCTAAACACAGTAATAACTGCCGACGAAACATGGGTTTACTATTTCGAACCCCTCGCGAAGCGGCCAATGGGTATCTGGAAACACACAGGCTCACCTCCTTCGAAAAAAGTCCGCAGAATAAAATCAGCTGGGAAGGTGATAATGATAATTTGCTTTGATCATTAAGGTGTAGTCTATCAGCATGATATTCCTCACCAAATTCCTGTCAATGTTGAGCGTTTCATTCCAGTCTTGAAGCGTCTGCGACGGCACATATTGATTAAGTGACCGGAACTGGTGGGCAAGTGGACCCTGCACCATGAAAACGCCCACCCACATGTGACTGCTTGTGTTCCAAAGTTTCTTGCAAAATGCAGCACTGAAATCATGCCACAGCCTACCTATAGTCCTGATCTCGCCCCGTGCGATTTCTGGATGTTTCCAACAATGCAGGAGAAGTTCCGTGGCGCAGCAGTCAACACAGATCGATGCTGGCGTTATTCAAGCTGAACAGGGGTCGCTAAAGCAGCTTCCACAAAATGTCTTCGCCACATGCTTTGAAAAGTTGACTGAACGATAGGACAGTTGCATATCATCCGAGGGAAGATATTTTGAGAAATAATGACATATATTTTGCTGTACCTATATGTCATCATTTTGTGTAATTTTGCTCTCAGTTTTTACGGAACGGCCGTTGTACACATTATTCAAATTCAGATGAACGCAAGAAACGACCCTGGCATCGATGAAATGTGATGCAGTTACGGAAGTCCATCTGCTCATGTGTAACTAAAATCTGACCTCAAGGTAGGAAGGAAAGCTCAATCACAAGTGTGTTAGTGTGAGGGTATGACTAACTTTTGGTCTACGATATCTTTAGGTTACGCCTCATCATATTATATTGGGTTGTCGGAAAAGTCATGACGTATTTTGGCACCCGATGTCAGTTGGGCGGTTTTGGAAGTACTGGAAGTATGCGCAGCTCTGTTATCGCTATGGAATTCGACAGGTGCCAGTTCTAGCTGCAGTCTAAAAGGAATAGTGAGCGATTTGGTTAATTTGGGGAGATTTGACATCAAGTTGAAGATGGAAGACCAAACAGTGCATTTTCGCCATATTTTACCGTTTTACCTCCGTAAAGAGATGAACGCGCGTCAAACTTGTGAAAAGTTGCGCAAAGTGTACAGTGATAATGCTCTACAAGAACGTCAGTGCCAGCGGTGGTTCGCAAAATTCCGTGCTGGTGATTTTAACCTCAACGATGCTCCTCGGTCCGGGAGGCCCACCAAGGCTGATGATGACCAAATCAAGGCATTTATCGAGTCAAACCCACGTTACACGACACTAGAGATTGCAGACACATTGCATATCCATCATTCAAGCGTTCACGACCACCTGAAGAAGCTGGGATACGTAAGCAAGCTCGATGTGTGGGTTCCTCGTGAACTCAAAAAAGCTCAATTAACGGCATGTGTAAACATCTGCGATATGCTCATTAAACGTAAGGAAAACAATCCTTTCTTGAAGCGACTGATAACTGGTGACGAAAAGTGGATTGTGTACAACAATGAGCTGCGCAAACGGTCTTTGTCCTGACGTGCTGCTTCGCCTCAAACGACATCCAAAGCAGACATTCATCAGCGGAAGGTTCTGGTCTCTGTGTGGTGGGATTTTAAAGGTGTCGTGTTTTTCGAGCTCCTAACACGGAACCAAGTATTCAATTCGAATGTGTAATGTCGGCAATTGGAGACCTTGAACTAGTCCATCATCCAGAAACGTCCAGAGCACGTTCATCGTAAAAGTGTTGTGTTCCATCACGACAACGCGAGACCAACCACAAGTTTGATCACCCGGCAAAATTTATTGGAGCTTGGGTGGGATGCGGAAGTCTGACCTTGTGCCGTCAGACTTCCGCTTGTTTCGTTCTCTTCAACAGTCCTTGCGTGGTATAACGTTCAATTCAGATGAGGCTGTAAATCAGCACCTTGTGCAGTTTTTCGCCACGAAAGACAGGTCCTTCTATGAACGAGGCATTCTGCAGCTCACTGAAAGGTGGCAAAAGGTTATCGAACAAAACGGGCATTATATCATTGATTGATCTTTGTTCTTTCTATCAATAAATGATCTTTGCAAAACATGGCTAAAATACGTCATGACTTTTCCGACAACCCAATACATCAGTAGCACGTGTCTTTTGTAAGAAAAGAACTTGCTTATATTATAACGTTGTCCGTCCATCTTTCTGGATAATATCTCTGCAACTATTTCTCCGAATTGAATTTTTTATTTTGCTTTGGGATGACTGATATATGGGAACGATGATCCTCGCATTCTATTTTTTTTTCTGAGAGATAACTTCGCCGCTGGAGGGCGTAAAGGCAGATGATATCGAATTCAAAATTTATTTTATTCTATATATTTACTTCTAAAGATCCGATTTAAAAATTCTTTCCCCTTTCGATGCCATTTATAACGAAGACTATTTTAAGTACACTTTGTTTTTCAAGTAATGCATAGATTTTCCCCTAGGAAGCGTAAAGGTAATTTGCGGTTCTCCGGTATCTCTGCTTCTAAAAGTCCGATTGGAAAGATTCTTCCTCCATCGAATGCAGCTCCTAGGGGGAAATGTTTTGCATATAATTTCGAATATTTGGAAAGAAATGGTTTAGCCACCGGGGGTACAAATATTTATTTCTGCTTCTGACGTCTTTGCAGCAAAATTTGAGCTTTTGAAACTCTACTGACAAAATTATTTAGTTAACCGATATCGATCACCACGGAAAACCATTTGAAAATGCCCTGTGCTTAAAATAGTGAGTACTTTTCCCGCCAGGGGGCGCACATGGATTTCGCATTTTGGTCGATATCTCTGCTTCTCAGAGTCCGATTAGAAAAATTCTTTCTTTGTCGGAGAGCATTCCCGGCGCGAAATGTTTTTCATATAATTTAAAAATTTTCTTTACTCACAGGTGTGCCACTAGAGGCCGTAAGTTTAGGTTTTTGTTTATAACGTATTTGCAGTAATATCTGCAGGACTAAAAACTCGCTTAAAAGTTATTTTACAGTCAGATAATACTAATTATGAAAACATTTTGTGTGAATTTCTTTCTCAAAATAATGCACAATTTCGTCATTATGGGACGCAGATATTTAATCAGTTTTTCTTAACATCTCTGCTTCTAAATGTGCGATTTAAAAAACTATTTGACACCCGATACCATTTACCTTCTGGAACACTTTAGGTTTGTACTGACGAGTTTTCACAGTTCTGTAGCTTAATGGTGTTTGCGTACTTCGGTTTGCAACTGTACGTCCGCTACAAAAACTCTATTGAAAAATCAATATTTTCTGCTGTGTGTCATTCGCTACAATAAAAATGGTGTGATCTTCTTTAACCCTTTAACGCCTAAAACGCCTAAAACGCCTGTGCATACAAACGGCCATAGCCGCCCGAAACACTTAGAGTGAGTCAGATTTCCTATCCATACCTGTTTTGCAAATTTGAACTGCTTATGAGGGATCAGCAGGAGTCACCCTCGGTCACTATTGTTGTTATTAAACAAAGAAGTCATGCAACAGACAGTTTCGGGCGTTATGGTATTTAGAGTGATACAAGATTTTGGGGTCATTGTCGTTAAAGGATTAAATAATGCACAGCTTTCCCGCAATGGGGCGTAAAGGTAAAAAAAATTCTCGCTCTCTCTGCTTCCGGGAGAAGTATTAGAAAAGTTCATTTCCCTTAGCACAACTTTTGCCATAAAAAATACTTTTCGTTTTTTTTTGTAGATTTTTCATTGTGTAAAATTCTTCTGCTAGAAAACGTGCATTTATATCATTGTCCCTTCTATATTTCTCATTTTAACTGTTCGAATTAAAAGTCTCGCTGTCTCTGATACCTTCCTTCTACCATGAGAAACGTTTTGAGCAAAATTTGTTAATTTTCGTAATATAGTTTTTAGCCGCTCGTGAAAATAAATAGGTGTTCCTATTTTGAATGTTTTAGAGATCGTAGAAATCCGCTTTTTTTTTAATTTCCTAACCAACTGAATTGACTTTACATAACTTTGAAAAAATTTATTCACATCAGAAAGGATTCAAAAGACGTGCACATTACGACAGAAAGTTCGGTGTCATATTTCTTGTTTTAAAAATCTCGTCGCCGCCCCGGTGTCGCAGTGGTTTAAGCGATGGCTTCTGATCATTCGTCCGAAAGGGGTCCGGGTTCGAATCCCGGGGAGGCATGGATGTTGTGTTTGTCTTACGGCACTGGCTCTGTCCCTTCCCTGGAACCAGTGACTCTAAATTAGGGACGAGCGACTGCTTATAGCCCATTAAGTTGCTCACGGTTGTGACCTTAAATTAGGGACGGGCGACTGCTTATAGCCCATTAAGTTGCTCATTTAGCCGCCCCGGTGGCGCAGTGGTCCAAGCGATGGCCTCTGATCATTCGTCCGAAAGGAGTCCGGCTCTGTCCCTTCCCTGGAACCAGTGACCCTAAATTAGGGACGGGCGACTGCCTATAGCCGATTGAGTTGCTTACGGTGGTCGTTAAACCTACAATCAAAAAAAAAAAAAAAAAGATCTCGTCCATATATCAGGTAACACCATTTTGCTACGACGCATGCTTAACTACTGTCTGGAAATATGCATAGTATCAGAATGTATTTTTGACTTTTTGTAATGGCTTTTATTATATCTCATAATTTCCGCAGACTGCAATGAGTACGTTTATGTAAAACGTGATGAAATAATGTCGGTTATAGTTTAGTAAAATATACTGTAAGTATAAGGGTCACCGAAATGAAAGTGAGACTCGTTTAAAAGCGTCATTATATGATTACACAGTGCCTTGCATTTGCGCCGGTAGGTGGCATGTCATGTCAGGAAGCACGCTGCTATTGGCAGCACGTGTCAGTGTGCTGTTTGCACGTGCGGAGGCAAGTTGTAGAGTCGTGACATGGATTCATCCAAACAGGCCCAGTTGGCCGTTATGCAATTTTTGACGGCAGAAGATGTTAGTGCGGAGCCGAAATTTATCGTCGTATGAAGGATGTGTATGGGAATGAGTGTCAGTCACGGTGTACAGTGTTCCTCTGGTGTAGTGAATTTCGTAAAGGACGTGTGAGCACGGCAGACATGCCGAGACTGGGCAAGAACACGTGGCCATCACTATGGAATTGATTGCTGCCGTGGACAACCTTGTGAAGGAGAATCGCCGAATCGCCACCCGCGAGCTTGCGGCAACATTGTCCGTGAGTAAGAGTACTGTGAACACCATTCTCCATCGCCGATTGGGATACACCAAGGTTTGCGCACAATGGGTCCCCAAGCATCTACAGGAGGATCAGAAGACTCGGCGAATGGGTGCTTGCCTGGAGCATCAACATTGTTACCACGCAGAGGGGTGACAGTTTCTTTCCAAGATTGTGGCCGCAGATGAAACTTGGTGACACTACTTCGATCCAGCCACAAAACAGATGAGCATAGGCGCTGACTTGAAAAATTATTGGGGTTTCCGAAAATGTTTAATCGAATTACCCATGCAATTTTCAAAGTGTTTAAGTCTAATTAAAATTTTATTCAGTCAGATTATCTGGCACAATAAGACGCTTGAAATGCTATAATGAAGCAAACTATAGTTAATTATAGAATTTTTTTCTCTAGATAATTACTTATTTCATTTATTTTGCTTCCATAGGCGCGATATTATTATATACAATACACACATAATGTGCGAATTTCCAACTCAATTGTCTTATAAAAGTAAGAAAAACATGTAACATTTATTTTAAGGTTTTTTTACCAATTTTAAAAATGCCAATAATTTTTTTCTTCAAATGATTTCTGAGTTAAAATAGGTGGTTAGAAGGGAGAGGGCATGGCATCAGCTGCACGCCCTGCGTTTTCCGTGGGCTCCACTTCGTATCACCTGTTAAAGCGTAAATGTCTTTTCGTACTGATACGTTATTTTAAAAACATAACCGTACGATGAAATAGTTCCTAAATTAAACCTTAACGGCCAAACGAAACATTTAAAACAGAAGTCAAACTTACGGAAATTGGCTTTATTTCTCCAGCACAGTTTATAGCACTTCAGGATAGTATAGAAATCACATAACACAAATCAACATTCCACATTCCACCACACGTTCCACCACCACCACAAGCAACTGTTGTATCGTAGTTTATATATCTCGTTCTTATCTCATAACAGGCATACGTCACATTCATTCTACCTCAATTATGTTGCCAACAGTATTTGTTTGAGAGAAAAGATATCACGTTAAGTGTGAAGTATAACTGACAACAAACTCAAGATTTACGTAGGGAAAGAAACTAAAAAGGAAAGTTAATTTAGAATATACGTCACACTGTGTATGCTCAGTATGCCCAACTTGGGCTTCTTCTGTACTTTTCCATAGGGAAATCGTTGACTTTGAAGAGGTTTTAGAGGCATTTGCGAGGCATGTACAGTCAGGAAGAAATTGGACCGAAATATACATGTACATAACTAAAAATGTGCAAAATGTTACAGAAATACTGTTTAGTATTTTCTAAAAAAGTTAAACAAAATTATGCTTCGTCTAAAGGAAGTACATATTGCGTATTAACCAATCACGGCCTTGCTAAAGCTGTGTGAGCCTTGTTGACCTTCAGGGTCTGCTGCAGAGAGTAAGAGACGGCCGCTGTCAACCAGTGCTCCAGCACAGGTCGTCAGCATGTGACGTCACGTCACTGAACCTACCCCACCCGGAGAGCACAAGAAACCAGATGACCACATTTGGCTTCACCAGCGGGTGCTGATGCCGTCTCTTCTCTCTTCTAACTTCCTTGGTCCTTGACTGTACGAAGATAAAGTGGGTCAACTGACTGTACAATATATTTCCGCCTTTATCACTATGACCTCGAATAGGTTCTCGTCTCCAAATGTAGAGCTAGACTTTTGTATTTTGTAGGAACCCAAACAAACCGAAGAATTTTCTTTTTATAAAGGAGGCAGTTTTAAATGCTCTCGAACAACGGTACTCTGTCGCGTCAAATTTGATGAGCGCGAACAAACAAACACTAATTCTTTTTTGAAGCACAATAAACAGTCTGAAGGGTAAATTTCTATACACACTTTCTATATATAGTAAAGGGGAATGATAATAAAAGTACTTGAAGAACTGATAACGGGGAACTAAATTTAAGCATACATGCGTACGTGTATTTTTCCCACGAAAAACGCGCAAAAATATAAGGCGTTCGAGGAACCCACAACAAAACCATTGGGGTTCGAAAAGCGTCTCGAACCCACGAAGTCGGCGCCTATGCTTATGAGTGTGGAATGGCAGTGTCCCAACTCTCCACGCCAAAAAAAAGCTCAGTCCTTAAGAGCTGGAAAAGTGATGCTGACAGTTTTCTTCGATGGGAATGGCTCATTTTTGTTCGATTGGCTGGATTCAGGCAGTACGTTCAAGGCAACCACATACTGCAATACGTTACGCAACCTCAAAACGGCCATCAAGCGTAAGTGACCCGGTATGTTGTCAAATGGGGTTATACTGCTGCCCGACAACGCACTCCCGTATGTGGCGACAGTGTGTCAAGATTCGCTGCGGAGCTTCCGCTCGGAGGTCCTCGACCATCTTTCTATAGCCCGGATCTGTCGCCCTGCGATTATCACATTTTCGGGCCACTGAAACAAACCTCTCAAGGGTGGCTTGTTCGCTAACGACGCCGAGGTCCGAGACGCCGTTGAAGACTGGTTCGACAGCCAACCACAGACCTTCTTCGCTCAGGGTATTCACAATCTCGTGCCGCGCTGGGACACTTGCTTGAACCGACAAGGCGACTGTGTGTAGCGCGAATGTAGCCCATGTATCTCTCTTACTTCCTCTATGTTCACATATTCCAACCTATAGACCCTTACGGCAAATCCAACCTATAATACCCTTATAACAATGCTCTCTACGAAGTGAAGCAACAATTGTTAATTTCATTGTAACTAAGTAACAATAAAATTAGCTATTGTTGCGTCACTTCATGGAACATCATTCAAAAATCAGATTTCAACGATTTTTGACTTCTTCCGTTACTCATTTTCGTTACATCGAATTTTTTTACCTGGGATTTACTTTACTACTATCGAGAAAGATGCATAACATCAAAACTATCTTAAACATCAGATAGTCAATGCCATCGTAGAGGGATTAAGCACATCTCGATTGCTTCGTCCGCTCAAATAAAAAGCTTCAATCCAAGTCAAAGAGACGGAAGTGGAAAAAGCTATTAGAACAACGGACAAAAAATTGGAAAGACAGAAGCCACGAAGTAGCGGAAGTAATAGCGCAGAACAAGACGGGAGAAATAGGTGTGTGTTGAAAAAGTCTGAACGTATAGAAAAGATTCCCTGAGTACACAGAAACTGAGATTTCTGTATTTGAAGATAAATACGCGTTCGAAGCGAACGGCGTAATTAAAAAAAAAATCACAAGTAGAAATGAAACTAAATATATTTCTGATCTGTAATCCACTAAAAATTTGCTATCTTCCGAAAGTTTGGGGAAATCTTTTGTGTAAAAAAGCCATCTTATAGCTCTGAGTGGCGAATTCAGAAAATGTGTTTTTCCACTCAGAAAAGTCAAGCCCAATGAAACTGAGACGTCGTTTTCATTAAAAAAGAGAAATTGCTTCGACGAAAGTTGAAGAATTTTAAAATGCGACACTTGAATAAAAAAAAATGCTTCTCTTTAGGAAATGAAAGTCATACAAGAAATTACTTTTTTCAGGAGTGTTTTATTTATAAGAAATTAATCTAGCTTGAAATGTTTTGCCTGTACAGAAATTTTTCTGCCTTGAAGAGTTTTATTTCCCATTAAATTAAACTTTCTCGAAATATTTTATTTGCAACCTATTAATCTTTCTGAGGCTGTTTGCTGTATGCTCTTTAATTAAAAAAATATTCGAATGATATTGCTTTTGCTTAATTTGACGAAATGTTCTCCAACATGAAGTTCCACTCCTGCATTTTTCCTAATTATTGTCCATGAGAATTGGCATAAATCGCAAAAATAATTGTGACACAAAATTTTCATTTAAATCACATCATCTTCGGATATTGTCATTATTATTGTGTAACAATGGCATTGTATTAATAAAATCTGTTTCTTTACAACCACAGCTGATTTCTCACTCTAATCACGAGTCATTTAAATATGTATCTTCTCTTAAAAATTATTTGTGTGGATGAAAGAACGTGAACAAAACCCTATAATAATGCTGAATGGAAAGGACGATTTTACGCTTTCCAACCGTAGATTTAAGAAGCGTATATGCTCCAGCTTTGTCCGTCTGTCTGTCCACAAGATAATTGCGTTAAAATGGTTCGATTTCGATGAACTTTTAGTATGTGGTAGGGGACAACCTGGGGACAAACCCTATTGAAAATGGAAGAAATGGGATCAAAGGTCAGGACATAGGAGCGGATCCATTCCATCGCCCTTACGCGTCATAACGTACGTAAAAATGCTTCTGTTGGACAAAACTTAATCATGTTGTTCCGGAGGTATACTGAACCAGTTCTGTTTAATATAATCGAAATGGGGTCAAAGGTCAGGGCACAGGAGCAAGATTTATTCTACAGCCGTTATCGTCATAATTTGAGTAATGATTTCTGGTGAGTTGGAAAGCGTATCATAACACTACCCAACACACATTTTGCTGTCTTGAAAGTTAAGAATATTCTTCGATATATTTCGGACGCTGATTCCAAAAATGGCAACAGTTTTGCCCTATCAGCTCTAGTTTTGGAGATAGCGCATACCCACCCAATATGCTGATTCCACCGGTCATCCGTCAAAATTCGGGATCCTACATCGCATGATCTGATACTATATACATGCTATCGAAACAAGCACACATTACTAAATCTGTATATTTCAACACAAGAGCATATAAAACTATCAGTCATTCAACATATGAGAAACGTCTTTTATAACGCTTTCTAGAGTGAGATCTACAAGGACAGTCCCGATGAAGGTTCGAGAAGTAATCTGCCATCATGTGGGTATCCCACCTACCCTGGTATCTGTCTTCCATAGTTTTTATGTCCTGGTGAAATCTTTCACCTTGCTCTTCGCTTAAATCACCATGGTTTTCTGGAAAGCGGTCTAGGTCTGGCTGTGTAGGTAATGGACCTTGATAATCATATAACAGCCGAGCTTATTAAAATTGGAGAGCATGTCCTCAACTAATTCAGAGTAGTTATCTGCCTTATCTTTGCCAAGAAAGTTTTTGACAACTGGAACAAACGAAGTCCAGGCACAAGAATCAAAGTTTTCCATTGAATCTATAAAATATGGGTCGTTTATAAGCTGCCTTATCTGGGGACCATCGAAAATCCCTCCTTTCAGTTTTCCCGTGCTCAGTCCAGATAATGTACGTGATAAATAGCCAAAGCACAAACCTTCTGTGTTCAACGCCTTTACAAATTGTTTCATTAGGCCTAGTTTTATATGTAAAGGTTGCAAGATGATTTTATCTCTGCTTACCAAAGGCTCCTTAACGACATTTTGTTCTCCAACTACCATATCTTTTCTGACAGGCCACACTTTTCTTATCCAGTGGTTGTGTTTGGCTCTGCTGTCCCAAAGATATATAAAGCACGAATATTTTTGTAGCCACTTTTCTGATAAGGAGAAGGTTGACCATCGTTAGGTCTACAAAAATCATCCATTGATGTTCTTGATACTTCAGGTTTTCCAAGACTAGAGATATTGTCTCGTACGTCTCTGTCACACTGCCTGAGAGACCAATTGGAATTCAGTCATATCTGTTGCCGGTGTGTAGAATAACTCATTTTAAACTCCGCTTGGAGCTATCAATGAAAAGGCGCTATTCCTTTGGCATGTATGATGATAGAGCCATTTTCTTGAGAAGGCCACTGACATCATTGCAGAACACTAGGTTGTTATCCTTAGAGAAAAAGGGCAGCAAATCCTTTTCTCTGCTACGGTAAGACGTAATGATGGTTCCAAATTGAAGTAAATTCTTTTCATTCAACCTGGATGCCAGCAATTCTGAAGACTCCTTCGAGAGGTTCAGATCCCTAATGAGGTCACTCAGTTTATGTTGAAATAAAGGTTGAGCACTTGATGAAGTTCCTACGAAATCACTGTCACTTTCCCCACTGTTGTTACCTTGTACGTGATCAGACATGCTTGATTCCTCATCCTCTGGCAGCTTTGCTAGGTGGATGAAAGATGGAATGGGTACCTCGTTTGAGTGTGGATGCGGTCGTCTTGCTGAATCGAGATCAGGATATGTCCAATTACTTCGATTGTTTCGATTGATGCCCTTCATGTTTACCAGACAAAAATAACAGTCGTCATGATGGTTTTTAGGTTCGCTCCACACCATTGGTATTCCAAATTTCAGAGAGCTCCTTTCTCCATTTGTCCACTGCCGTAAATGCACCGTGGAAGTTTTGCATTCAATGTGGGAAGCCCACGGCTTATCTTGGTCTCCCAGCTGAACACCAAAATAACCAAGATATACCCTCTTCACAAACTCAGAAACAGATTTCTTACTTTCTGTAAGGGTGTACTCGCCACAAATGTAGCAAAAGACATCTGGATGGTTCAAGCAACTTCTTCGTGGGGAAGCCATGGTTTCTACTCAATCTGCAAACAAAATTAGATCACATTAGATTATCTGGTTGTATGGTTGTTCACAAACTCGCAATTAGACTAACAGACACTGGCTTTACACTCATAAAATAACAATATTTCTGCACATCAGCATATAGAGCGGGTATGCCCTATATCCCAAACTAGAGCTGATAGGGCAAAACTGATGCCATTTTTGGAATCAGCGCCCCAAATATACCCTAGAATAGGTTTAACTTCCGAGGTAACAGAATTTTTTGTTGTTGTTGTTGGGCCGTGTAATTAATGCATTGCATGTTTTTACTAGCTTGTTTAGTTTTATGTACCGAAAGATCATCAGTAAGCTAAAAGACTTACAAAATACACTCTTTGCAAAAAAAAAAAAAAAACGGAGCACACCGAGAAAATCGTTTGATCCTGATGAAACTCTGCATACCTCAGGGCCGAATATAAAAAGGATAAAACCTATAAGGGCCAATGACTAAATAGTGGCCCGCCACAGTGCATAGCAATCGTGCATCAAGGAGGGTGCAACGCACGCACGCAGGAACAATTGTGATAGTTTGATTGCGGTTGCATTTACCTTCACGGACTGTGAGGATGCCATGAAGTCGAATCCGTGCACACTATACGAGCAGTTGAGCCAGTTTGAGAGAGGACGCATAATTGCGGTAAGAGAAGCCTACTGGTCAAATCTCTGTATCGCCAGGCGTTCTGGTCAGAGCGACGAGGTAACCAGACGACGTTGGCACGAATGGGTAGAAGAGGGCACAACCCAGCGGCATGTGGGCAGTGGACGGCCGAGGGCAACAACAGAACGCGAGGATCGAGTGATTGTGAGTGCCGCACGAACAGAACCAAGTTCCTCGTTCTCAACTATACCTGGCTATTGTGCGTCGTCTAGAGTTACGGAAGTGGCCATAGGACCGTTTCCAGAAGACTTGCGGCAAGGGGACCATATGGTGGTAGTCCCGATTAACGTTGGATAATGTCCAGTGGCGTTGTGTTGTCTTCAGTGATGAGTAACGGTTTCACCTCGCCCCGATGACCAGCACATGCGTGACTTCAGACGAGCCGGCCAGCGCATGGATCCTGCCTTTACCGTGAAACTGTGACTGTCTGGGGAGACTTTTTCTACGATAGCCAGACACCCTTGGTAGTACTGTGTACCACCCTCACGGCTCAACGTTCCGTCGACGATATTATACGACCGTTTGGGTTACCATTGCTATCGCGACATCTCTGAGACGTTTTTAAACATGACAATGCCCAGCCACAAATGGCACGGCTCTCCAATCCATCCCGATCACTTGGCGATTTTAAATTGCAATTTCCCTGCTTCTAAAAGTCCTTTTTGCATCGGATAGAGTTCTTAGTGGGATACGTTCTGCATATACACTTCTGGCCATCCAAAATGCAACACCAAGAAGAAAGCATCCGATTGGCGTGAAATTCGCAGCATGCGTCTCCCCGGAGAGGACATGCAAACGATTAGCATTGCAGGGCATATGGAAATCATGTGCGCCCGACACGCCACCGAGAAGCACTATAAGAAGGGTGCACAGAAGGCCGGGTGTAAGTAGTGGAAGTGTGTTGTGCTGCCGGACCTGTGCGTTGGAAGCTTCCTGATGCCTCGTTGCAGAATACGGCAGTCATTCCAGCACGTTTCGGAGTTCGACAGAGGACGAATAGTGGCTTATCGCGACAGCGGTTTATCGTACCGAGACATCGGCGCCCGTGTGGGACGACATCCAACCACAGTGAGGCGAGTATGGATTCGGTGGGTGCAAGAGGGACAGACGGACCAACGTGAGCGATTGCCACAGCCGCGGCACACCACCAAACGAGAGGGCCGACATGTTCTGCGGCGGGCATAGACGGCTCGCACTGCCACATCACGAACGTTAGCGCAGGAATTAGGGTGTTTTGCACAACAACCTGTGTCAGCATGTACCGTTCGACGTTATCTGCAGGAGCGGGGACTCGTCGCACGGCGCCCATCGCTCCGATTACCATTGACGTTACACCACCGGCGAGTGCGGCGGCTGTGGGCCGTTGAACGCCGCACCTGAACTTCGGAATGGCACGACATTGTCTTCTCTGACGAATCCCGTTTCTGCCTGCAAAATCACTATGGTCGGATCCGCGTGTGACGGCACCGCGGCGAGAGACTGCATGACGTCTGCATTATGCATCGCCATACCGGTCCGTCGCCTGGGGTTATGGTTTGGGGCGCAATTGGATATGACACCCGCAGCCCTCTGGTACACATCGCCGGTACACTCAACAGCCACCGCTGCATCTCCAACGTTTTGGAGCCTGTAGTCCTCCCTTATCTGCAGGACCGGCCAGCGGCCACGTTTCAACAGGACAATGCGCGCCCGTACGTGGCATGCATCGTGCAACAATTCTTCACGGCCCCCAGGAGTCACTGCTGCCGTGGCCCGCCTGTTTCCCGATATGTCGCCCATCGAACACGTCTGATCGCTAATCGGCAGCCGAGTGGCCCGGCAAGCACCACCCGCGGCAACGCCTGAAGAACTGTGGCAACGTGTGGAAGCAGCCTGGACCGACATACCTCAAGCCCACATCAAAAGCCTCTTTCGTTCGATGCCGCGGCGTGTAGCGGCCGTTATTGCCAGTCATGGGCGCCACACGAAATATTCATGTCTGCGTGTTCCGCAAGTCGCACGGACCTGTAAGCTCAATCGTTTCAGCTTTGTATCTGTTGTTATGTGTCCAGTAAATCTGGCTTTGTTATCTCGTTCCCTTCTTGGTGTTGCATTTTTTGTGGCCAGCAGTGTAGTTTCGAATGTTTGGCGAAGAATGGTTTCGCCACTACGTGCGTAAGTGAATTTTTTTTTTTTCTCATGTATTTGCGGCATTATCTGCGCTTCTGAGAACTCAATCAAAGAAAATTAATTCGATTTCAGATACCCTTCACAACGAGAAATATTTTCAGAATTCCTTTTGCTTAAAATAATGCGTTATTTTTTTCCGCCACGGGCGTAGATGTATATCTTAATTTTCTCAACATCTCTGCTGCTAACAGTTTGATTTGAAAAAATTCTTTCTTTGTCGGAGAGTGTTTCTGGTGCAAAATGTTTCGCATATAATTTCAGTTTTTTCTCAAAGCAAAAGTCTAAGGCATAACAAAGTGTAAGGTTCAAAAAAAAAGTGTAAGGTTAAAAAAAAAGTGTATGGTTCAAAAAAAGTGTAAGGTTCAAAAAAAAAAGTGTAAGGTTAAAAAAAGTGTAAGGTTCAAAAAAAAAGTGTAAGGTTCAAAAAAAGTGTAAGGTTCAAAAAAAAAGTGTACGGTTCAAAAAAAGTGTAAGGTTCAAGTTTTCGTTTGCAGCACATTTCCAATAATATCTGCGCGTCTAAAAACCCGATTGCAAATAAATTTCCTACTAACTAATTATAGTACTAACTGCCAGAATCTTTCGCGTACATTTATTGCCAAAAATAGTGCACAATTTTCTCGCTAAAGGGAGCAAATATCTTATCGGTTTTTGCCAATATATCTGCTTCTAAAAGTCCGATTTAAAAAGTTTTTTGAACAACGCCTACTATTCGCTTTGTAGAACAAAGTAAATTGTATGCGTTTGTATTTTACAGTTCTGGCGCTAGCTGGTGTTAGTCTGTATTTTTATTTGATGCTGTACCTCCGGTTTTAGAAATACTATTGAAAATTTCTTTTTTTACTGTACGTTTATAGCTCCAATGAAGATATGGTATATTCTCTTTTTTTTTTAATAATGCACAGTTTACCCGCCAGGAGGCAGAAAATTTTTCGCTATCTCTGTTTGCAAGAGACGTATTTGAAAAATCGTTTTTCCTTGGCATAGCTTTTACCATGAAGAATACTTTACTCATATGTTTTACTTTTGCATTGTTCAAAATTCTTCTACTAGAGAGAGCAAAGTTACATCATGTATTTCTCTATATCTGTTTTTCTAACTGTTTGATTCGAAAAACGCTTGTTCTTTGATATCTCCCTTCAGCTGAGAGAAACTTGAGCACAGTTTATTAATTTTCTTAACAGACTTTTTAACAGCTGGTGGGAGAAAATAGCTGTTTCTATTTCTACATGTTTTATCGTTTGTGGAAATGCGTTGTTTTGTTGCTGTTGTTTTTTGTAATGAGTTTCATTGACTACGAATAACTGAAATATCTTATTCGCGTTTGAAGGGATTCAAAGAGCGTGTCCATTACAACCAAAAATTCGGTGTCGTCTTTCTTGTTTCCATAAAATTTTACAGGAAGAATTCATTCTTTGCAAAATATACCCTTTCTCAATTGTGTGTGGGGTTTTTTTCTCGACCAACAGTGGCTAGGAGAATATGAGCTAAACTTCTTGAGGTGACGACCTTAGCTTGAGTCTCTGTGGCATTACATTTTTTTACTGAATTGTTTATATTTCTAACTGAAACAACGTGAAACTTCCCTGGAAAGCACTGTGGAAGAAAGCACTGGAAATTACCAATGTATTGTGGCGTTGTCTCAGACGCTGACACAGCGACGAGGAGTGGCTGTTATGTAAATGAAGGATGATGCAATACTTTGAAATACTTGCGTCAGTCTCCAACCACTACTTTCAAGGTAAGGCTTAGAACTTATAGACTTCAATACACTGTGGCGCAGTCTCAAATGCTGACACAGCGACGTGGCGTGGCTGTTGTACAACTGAAAGATGATGCAATACTCTTCGATACTTTCTTCAGCCGCCGACCACCATTTTGAAGGCCAAACTTAGAACTTCTTGAATGCCCCTCGAGTATTTAATTGTGCTTGATAAGTGGACCTGTATTTTTCAAGGAAGGACAGAATTAAAAATCATTTACTTAGCCCATTCCGTATCCCGATCGTTAGTGTTCCTTTCTTAGTGAAGTCGAATCCGTACATAACGAAGTTGAAAGAAGTGTTAAAAACATTTGATGTATGCGAACTTCGTTATAACCCAACAGATAAAAAAGGGTCTCTTTTTGGTATATTACGTGTCAAATTCAAACAGTCAATCAAACACTCTTTATCAGTTGATCGTAGGTTAATAATATTTGTTAGTTAAAAACCTTAACTAGCAACAAAAATATGAATAATTCCTGCAATAAACAAAACATTTAATAAAAATAAAAATTAAGGTGCAGAAATTTTAAATTTCAGTTGTTACATTTCTTTCGCTTTGTACACGCTGTCGGAAATACACTACAGGGTGAAAGTAAACTCCTTCAACGAAACAAGAGGGGTGATAGTGCACATCAAGACGAACAATATTTGCAATGGAACCTAGAGTCCCATTCCACTCCTAGTGCCAGAAAAGAGCACGTTCGAAAAACGTCCAGCAGGCACACGGAGTTCCAACCAGCGCATGAGAAGCGCAAGATGCAAATCAGATGCGCTGAACACGTGCGTAGACGATGAGAAGCAAACATTTAAAAGCGCAGCCAAACCCATTCAGCGATATTACCGTGCGAACATCACACGATAATTGACGTATACGCCTGACCGACGTAGCTTTCCGTGTGTTCCTGGAGCAAGTGCTTCGCGGTCTGTTGCTGGATGTTCCGCTCATCACACGTAGGGATATGTGGTTTATGCATGATGGGGCCCCAGCACACTTCGCCACGGAAGTCCGATACTTCCTAAATGCGACATATCCTGGCTTGGCCTACATGCTCCACGGACCTTAATCCACTGGACTTCTTCTTCTGGGGGCACATGTAAACATTGGTGTACTCCCTGGAAGATCTCGTCGCGGGAATCGCTGTTGCTGCGGACAAGATCAACACCACACTGGGAGTCTACGAGAGGGTGCGACAGTCCTTCATTCGCTGGTGTGGGTTGTGCAACAACGCCCTTGGATGCCAGTTTTTGAGCAGCTCCTTTGAGTCTTTCTCTGATGCGATTGGAATTGTGCAACTCATAAATTAGGTATGTCTCTTTGTTTTCACGGTTGAAGGCTCAACGTGCATATGTAGCTTTACTCTTTTCTGGCACTAGGAGTGGAATGCGGTCCTAGGTTCCATCGCAAATATTTTTCGTCTTCATGTGTACTATCATCCCTCATGTTTTATTGAAGGAGTTCACAATCACCCTGTGTATCATCAAAAGTATTCGTACACCACAATGTTTTGGAACAAATGGCTTTATTATAGCAGTAAGTAGTTAGTCGGTCCACCATTTGCGTGTATGACATCGACAACACGTTGAGTCATACTATCAAGCAATTTCCCGTAGATCTCGACAGGAACAGCTCACCATTCGTCCTGCAAAGCTGCTGCCAGAGTGGAGAGCAGAGACGGTCGTTGTGGTCGATTTCTTATTCGTCTCTCCAGTTCATCCCAGAGGTATTCTATGGGATTAAGATCAAGACTCTGAGCAAGCCAGTCTAGCAATTCCATCTCATTTTTAAGAAAGCAGGCCTGCAGACGCCGTGCAGTGTGGCAGGGCGTTCGATCGTGTTGGAAGGAACAACCATCATTTCCATAATATTGCCACATTGTTGGTAGAGCAGAATTATCCAGAACGTCGAGGTACACTTTAGAGTTCATGATTTGTGGTATAACAACCAACGGGTCGAGTCCCACCCACGAAAAAACAACTCCATGCTATGATGGAGCCTCCGCCGAACTTAACAGTTGGACGAAAATCGTTTATCCGACGAAAAGCGTTAGTCGCGTTGTCACCAAGTCCAAACACACTTATCAGATTGGAAGAGTGAAACGCGTGACACATAACTGCAAAAGAACAGCCTTCCAGTTGGCCGCAGCTCAGAAACGACGGGAGACACCAATCCAAACCACGCTTTGCATTCACGCTAGTGATGTGAGTCTTGTGTGTCGCTGCTCTACCATAATAATCCACAATGTGCAATGCTCTGCGGATAGTTATGGTACTAACCGAGCCATTACAGCATTTCCAACTTCAGCAGCGATGGAAACGGCACAGTAAGAATGGTATTTCATAACGTTTCTCACCCTGGCTAAACTGTCACTTTCCCTCAGTTTGTGTGGCCTTCCTGAATACTTTTTGTTTTGTAGTTGCATTATCCTGCTTCCATCTCTTCACGATATCACTTACAGTCGATTTTGGTACGTTTAGTTTAACTGCAATGCTCAGTACGGGAACGTTACTTTTTCACGTCCACACGGCATATCCTCTTCAAAATTACAGAAAATAAGACCGAACATCTCAGCTTTATGCACATACCTCCCCACTCACAGCAGCGGACCTTCCTGCGCAACCGTTATTTGCATTTATGCAAATATTTGGCACTGTCCGAATACTTTTGATAATCTAGTGTATATGTGAATTATTTCTCGTTTTCTGGGTGTCATGATGGCAGTTACTAATTTTTTCAGCTTCGTCCATCGCAATGGTAGAGATGCTTCTAGATGCAAAATAAAATCTAAGATTTTCTAAATTTTCTATCCTGATCTGTTTGAATATTTTTTTCTTTCTATTGTGATTTCTTCTTCATCGCTTGATTTATTATCGTTCTTGCCCTGAACGTGCTTCACTATGTCCACATCTTTATGTATTCTTTCTCGAAAACTTTTACTTTTAATACTCGACTAACAAGCACGGAAATTTGGTTTCGTCTTTGTTTTTGTTTAATTGTAGAAAGAGAATTTGATGGAATATTAAATTTTTCGCAACTTAAATACTCCTTCATTTCCTACTAAATTTATTACTCCGATTTTCTCATGAGCGTTGAAGTTTTACGCTTGTTCAAAGTAGTCAAAGTTTAACTAAATTTACCAAATGTGACCAACGTCATTCTCTTTTTACCTAGATGGGACTAACTAAACGACACAATTTGAAGAGCTAGGGGACATCGTCGAAGCAATAAGGAATTCCAGTCGGGAATCATATAGGTGGCATGATGTCAGTAACCCCGTGTCTTACCCCATACAAAAAGGTTCACAGAAGCCTCTATCAAAAATCAAGTGACTAAAAGATGGCAAAAGATACGTGTGTGTGGCGGAGGAAGTGAAAAGGAACTGATAAAGAACTCAAACATTATTTTCTTTATGCAAACTAACATTACTGTAAGGGAAACCACGGTATATTATAAACAACCTGCATTTCCCAGTTTTCCGGGAAAAGAGGAAGAGGTTAAAACCTGGTGCGGGCTATTTATTTTGTTTTCTGATTAGCGTGCTAAACTTTGATAAATGCGGTTTCTCCAAAAACTGTTGTTCGTAATATGCGGTTAAAATAACAAGGAAGAAGTTAACGAAGTTCAACAGATCTATAAAAATTTCGTTTTATTCCGAACTTTTTATCATGCGAGTTCGTTATATTTGGTTCGACTGTATACTGGTTTCTAAAAACAAGAAAATAATAACCAAACAACTTTAGAGCATCACAATTCATAAGCAATAAATTTCAGTTATTAAAATCAGTTTCTTAACTATTTAGTTAAAAAACTTTCAGCACAGCTAGATTACCTTATGTTAAGCTAAAATATAGCCGATAGCAAGGATATATATTTTTCGGAGAGTGAAATAATAAAAAAAGATGGTTAAAATTTCTGTTCTACACTTCATTCAGCAACCCAAACGCGGAAGAAAGTAGGAACCTCTCATCTGCAAATTCTTATTTCTTCCGGCCATCAATTCCAACAGTGTATTCAGATACTAAACCATCACTCGAAGATGAAGGGGTTGCTAACGTAGATTTATGTCTATCCTGAATTGCAATATATTAAAAATGGCTTCAAGGCTTCTCAAAAATTTATTCGAGAAAGTAATAACAAACACGCTACCATAGACACAGAGTATATTTAAATAATATGCTTTCGAATGAACCTAGATTTTTCGTCAAAAAGCATTGGTGTTGGTTCTCATGGAAGATAATGTAAAGCCCCAGCGACAATAAGTGACTGATGAATATTCTCGCGGCTGGCGAGTAGGTGAGATTAAAATTTAAATTATCTCATGTTTAAACATGCAGTGGGATTTCGATGTAAATCTCTATGATTTATTTTTCAGAATAATGGCATGCATGGAAACAGTAGCTGAAAATTGAAGCTTAGTGGCAAAAGTTTGAGCCATTTGAATAAAACAGACTAGCATCTTTTAAGAAAATTTCCCTCTTGCGATATTTGCAACTCGACAGCTCTGGGGTCAAGCACAGAATTATCAGATACATGTATGTAGAACAATCAAAGAAAGATGTGCGGAAATTTTTTTACCTATTTATAGAGATTTGAGCCATTTGAGTAAAACAGACTGGCATCTTTTAAGAATATTTCCCTCTTGCGATATTTGCAACTCGACAGCTCTGCAGTCAAACACGGAATTATCAGATACATGTATGTAGAACAATCAAAGAAAGATGTGCGGAAATTTTTTTACCTATTTATAGAGATTTGAGCCATTTGAGTAAAACAGACTGGCATCTTTTAAGAATATTTCCCTCTTGCGATATTTGCAACTCGACAGGTCTGGGGTCAAACGCAGAATTATCAGATACATGTATATAGACAATCAGAGGAAGTTGTGCGGTACTTTTTTTACCTATTTATAGAGATATAACCTATACTCCAATTCACCCTAAAAGCGTACTATTGGTAAAAGCGGGAGAGCCTTCTCACAACTCGTTGTGGAACGCAAGAACGGTATACATCCGCGTTAATGTGCTCTTCTACTGTTTCCTTTCTGACCCCCTCCCACCCACACATCTCGCAAGCAGTGGGGATTGTAAGTGGGGGTCTGGTGGAGGTCGAGCTGCTTCCCCTTACCGCCTGTTTAAGCAACGCACCCTTCGAGTTTCTCCGATTGTCAATTTATTGTCTCTGTGTTGTTAATGTTGGGAGAGGTCTTCCACCCTTTTCCCTTGTCCGAGTTGTATTCCAAGTTGGCAGAAATAGTCGAAAGTGCGAAGCTCGTGATTCAGCAAATTCTCACAACAAATTTATTTCTAAAAGCGCTCTAAATTCTGGATTATTTTTTTTAGATAGCAGTTTTGTATGATAAACTGTTGAGCAAACAAAAATGGATTCTAAGCAATATTTCTACTGCTTTGCGCTCTAAACGCTAGGAACTATTTTTCGTAGCGGAGGTAGCTGTTTTGTACCCTTCATAGTGGTATACTCTTAGGTTGACTCGGAGTATAGAGCCACTTTCATGCAATGGGAATAGAAGAAACACTCTAAGGTTGGACAAAAATTTAAATAACAGTTTTGTGAAAAATCATGTATTGAAGTTGAACTTGAAGCCTAATTAGAACCCCAAAATGCTGCATTAATTAATCAAATTGCAAAAATATTGGTGCTTTAACTTTCGAGAACAATTTCTTCATTATATGAACACTGAAGTGCCAAAAAAACTGGGATACCTCTCTAATACCGTGTTGGTCCTCCTCGCGATCGGATAACGGCAGCAACGCTGGGGAAGTGGATTCCGCGACGCTCTGTAGTGTTAAAAGTGATGACAGTGAAAGTACTTTACGTTGAGCGATGTCAAAGTGAAAGTACTTTACGTTGAACGATGTCAAAGTGAAAGTACTTTACGTTGAACGATGTCAACGTGATGTTCAAAGTGATGACAGTGATTTCAAAGTGATGTCAAAGTGATGTTCAAAGTGGTGACAGTGATTTCAAAGAAGACAGTGCACACCAAGCCTCCTGAAGAGCGTCCCACAATTCCGTAATATTGGGGGATCAGAAAGTAATGTCGTTTTTGTGAAAGAAGAGAAACACTGATTTTAACAGAAGAATTTTATTTCTTAATCATTTATATAATCGCCATCATTATCGATCACACTTTCCCATCGTGAAACTAAACTTTCAATGCCGTCTTTATAAAAAGACGTTGGCTGTGATACAAAGAAGTCCGAGAGCCCCGTTTTGACATCATCAATATTGTGGAATCTTTTCTCATTAAAAAAGTACTGCAAAGATATGAACAAATGGTAATCAGTTGGTGCAATGTCAAGGGAATAAGGAGGATGGGAAAGAACTTCCCAGCCAAAATCTCTGATCTACTGCTGTGTACGTCTCTCCGTGTGAGCTCTCGTGTTGTCATGCTGGAGGATGACACCTTTTCTGTTGACCAGTGCTGGATGTTTCATGGTAAGAGCTTTCTTCAAACGGTCCAGTTGTTGAAAATAGAGGTCTGCCGTTGCGGTCTGTCCGGGTTCCAAGAGCTCAAAGTGAGCTATGCCAGCGGTAGTTCACCAAACACAGAACAAAGCCTTTTTGTGGTGTAGGCCTGGTTTTGGTGTAGGAACTGGTGTCTGACCTAAAGAAAGCCACTGGTTTTTGAGTTTGGTGTTTACGTAAAGAACCCATTTTTCATCTCCAGTGACAATTCGATAAATAAATGGATCCTTTTCCTGTCGGCTGAGCAAAGAGTTGCAGATGGTGGAACGCTGGGCTTTATTTGTCAAGTTAAAGTTGGTGTGGGACCCAAACTCCTTGTCTATAGACGTTCTCTATCTGTTGCAGGTGCTCTTGAACAGTAGGCCATGATGCACTATAATGTTGGGATAATTCGTCAATGGTCTGACGAGGATCTGCCTCAACGGCTGCACGCAGCAGGTCATTGTCCAGCTCCATGGGCCTTTCTGCACGAGGAGCATCAGAGAAGTCAGAACTGCCTGACCCGATCTGGGCGAACCAACGCTGGTACTTGCGGACATTTAACGCATTCGGATAAACAGCGCAAATACGTATTATTGGTAGTCACAGTTGCATTGTTCCCCTTATGAAATTCATACACAACACAATGATGAGCATGGCTCTCCTCGGGTTTTATGTCACATATTTTGTTCTGCACATCTGAAAGGCAAAAACATCTACATAAGTTACGAATAGTTCATTCACTTGTACATAAACTTACTTTACGTTGAACGTACATAAACACCTCACAACTGCGCCTCAGACTTAGCCCCAAAAAACGACATTACTTTCCACCCCGCCCCCTCCCCCCAATATATGCCGGTGGAAGATCCCAAATGTGTTCGATGACGTTTTAAATCTGTTCGATGGCGTTTGCTAATTTCACTTCTCTTTTAAGACGTAATGGCACATTTTAATTTCTTCATCAATATGATCTTTGCTTAATATCTGCTCTTCAAGGTAAATGTAGATATCGGGTTTTTCCAGCTTTTCCCACGTCAATCGATAAATCTTCATTTCTTGTGGAAACGTTTTAAGTTAGTTTTGTCTTCTGAAAGTTCATTTTTTAATCCCACTTCTTTACTCTTGTCAGCAAGTTCCTGGATCATACTCTGCAGTTCTGAAGGAGCAGTTGCAAAAATGACTACGTCATCAGCAAAACGAACGTGAGTTAAATAACCTGCATTAATCTTTATCCCTTTGTTTTCCCAGTTCAGCGATTCAAAGACATTTTGCAGTGTGGCATTAACATATCATCATCATTGTCAACCATTATAAATCCACTGCTGGACGAAGGTCTCTCCAAGTTTCTTCCACAACGGTCTGTCTTGTGCCAGTCTCTTCCATGTTACTCCCGCATACTTTCGAATTTCATCCGCCAATCTCCCATGTGGTCTTCTTCTGGATCGTTTCCTGTCCCTTGGAATCCAGTCTGAAATTTCAGATGTCCATTGATGGTCTGTCCTTCTGGCAATATGTCCAGCCCATTGCCATTCCAGGAATTTTACTCTGGTCATGATGTCTTCCACTCCTGTCATTTTTCTGATCCACGAGTTCCTCTTCTTATATCTCCTGGTTACACCAAGCATGCATCTCTCCATGCCTCTTTGAGTTGGCTGCAGTCTTTGTATACAGTCTTTCATACTCTGTAGTTCTGAAGGAGCAGTTGCAAAAATGACTACGTCTTCAGCAAAACGAACGTGAGTTAAATAATCTTCATTCATCTTTATTCCTTTGTCTTCCCAATTCAGTGATTGAAATACATGTTGAAGTGTGGCATTAACATATATGTATGTATGCAGAAACACCACGAAATTTTACCAATGCTAATGCTAAACCAAAGTCCAAAACAATTAAAATAGTAACGAAGCTGGTTCCAGAGGGATCGCCAAATTCATCTAAACCTCATGGATAGCAATTATAAAATAAAAAATTTAAAAGCAAATGAAGAATAAACTTTAGAGTTGTAGCAAGAAAAAACTTAAAACAGGTTGCTGTTTTCAAGGGCGCATCAACCTGTGGGGGTGGCTTTTCTGGCACCAGAAAACCACAATTCTGGCACCTTCTCGTTGAGTTCTGCATTAAAAACAATTATGCTGATGTGGGCAAGGGCGTTTTTCTCCAAACTCGAGTAATGCCCATGGGAAGTAGTTTTTTTAGTGCTTTGGCTAACCTCTACTTGCATTATTTTAAAGAAAGATTTACAGCTGCATGCTACTTCTTTACCTGGCATTGTCTTAGGGTATGCAACGACATTATAGTCTTCAACTTACCGAATTTCTTATATTTGAGCACTGACTTTTATGACTTAGAAAACACCAAAACCACTGACTTGAAAAACAAGAAAGATGACACCGAATTTTCGGGTGTAATAAGCACTTCTTTTGAATCCGTTCTTACGCAAATAAAATTTATCAAAGCTATTCAAAGTCAATGGAACCGGTATGGAAAACAATAGTATCTGACGGAAGAAAGAAGTTTTTCAATCGATTCTTTAATATCTCAGATGTTGCTGTAAATGGAATCGTGAGCTTACGAACTCTTAGAAACAGAGTTATCGATAAAAATAAGATGTGAATTTACGTCCCTTGGTGGGAAAACCATGCATTATTTTAGGAAGAAAGTATTCACAAAAGGTTTATCCATATGAGCGGTATCGGTCCAAGAAAAAGAATTTTAGTCGAGTTTTCAGGAGCCCAGATTTTTCTACAAATACATCAGAAGTAGAAATTAACACTTATGACCCCTGGTGGCCAAACCATTCTTTACCAAACATTAGAAATTACGTGAAAAATATTTTCCGTCAGGTCTCGTATGCGATACAAAAAGAATTTTTCAAATCGGAGTTTTAGGAGCAGAAAACGCAATTTACCATTGTGCGCCCTAGCGGAAAGTCAATGATTTACTTGAAAATTTTGAATTTATAGGAAAAACATTTCGCATCGCAAACACTATCCAACAAAGAAGGAATTTTTCAAATCGGGCTTTTAGAAGTAGAGATATTGACAAAAATAAAATACACATCTGCGCCCCTGGCGTAGAAACCATGCATTATTTCAAGAAGAAAATGTTCCTAAAATGTTTTTCGACATGAGTAGTATCGGTCCACAAAATACTTTTTTCAATCCAGATTTTAGGATCTCATATTTTGCTGCAAATACATCAGAAGCGGAAATTAAGACTTACGCCACCTGGTGGCCAAACCATTTTTTTACAAAAATTAGAAATTATGTGCAAACGATTTCCCATCAGGTGCTGTATCCGGTGCAGAAAGAATTTTCCAGATCGGAGATTTAGAAGCAGAGATATAGGGGGAAACGCAATTTACCTTTACGCCCCCAAGCGGAAATTCTATGAATTACTTGAAAATTTTGAAACTATATGAAAAACATGTCACACGGAAAACACTATCCAACAAAGAAGGAATTTTTTCAAATCGGACTCCTAGAAGTCGAGATATTGACAAAAATAGGATATTCATCTACGCCCCCTAGCGGAGAAACTGTACAATATTTTAGGAAGGAAATATTTCGAAAAGGTTTATCGATGTGAGTGGCATCAGTCCACGAAAGAATTTTTTCAATCGATATTTTAGAAGCTCAGATTATATGGCAAATACATCAGAAGCAAAAATTAACACTTACGCCCCCTGGTGGCCAAAGTATTCTTTACCAAAAATTCGAAATTATATGCAAAATATTGTGCATCAGGAGATGTATCCGCTGCAAAAATATTTTTTCAAATCGGAGTTTTAAAAGAAGAGTTATCGGGAAAAATGCAACTGACTTTTACGCTCCCTAGCGGAAAATCTATGCGTAATTTAAAAAATAAACTATATCCAAAATACTCTTCGACATAAATGAAATCGAAAGCTAAAATATTTTTTTCAATCGGATGTTTAGAAGCAAATATGTGGAATAAAACGTATTTTTGAATTCGACATCATCTGCATTTACGCCCTCTGGCGGCGGCATTGTACATCGTAAAAAAATGAAATAAAGGATCATCATTCGCATATTTTAAGCTTTCGAATGCAAAAATAATTTTTCAAATCGGATTAATAGTTGCAGAGATACCGTGTGTACAGACGGACGGACGGACAAACCGATAACATAAGCACGATCTTTTTTTACAAAAGACGTGCTAAAAAAACATTGTCTTATCCATTTGTGTTAATTATCTCGATTTGAAGATTACTGTGGATGGGAAGGTCGGGTGTGTGATTTTTCTTTTTTTTTTTTTTAGTTGGAGGTTTAACGACCACCGTGAGCAACTCAGTGGGCTATAAGCAGTCGTCCGTCCCTAATTCAGGGTCACTGGTTCCAGGGAAGGGAGCGAGCCAGTGCCGTAAGACAAACACAACATCCATGCCTCACCGGGATTCGAACCCGGACCCCTTTCGGACGAATGATCAGAGGCCATCGCTTAGACCACTGCGCCACCGGGGCGGCGGTGTGTGATTGATGTTTATAGCAAAGAAATAATTTTGATTTTATACTATGCGCAGTGGCCTTCCAATGTTTTCATAAAAGTACATCGCAACCTAATCCTCTCTGAATTCCACAGAACTGTTGCAATTTGTTCCACACAGGTTCTTGTAGTCAAACATTTAGAAGAATTTCAAAAAGATTAAAAATAAACAAATTTCCTTATTTTTGTTCTTAAGCATTATTTTGATCAACTAAGTTGATTTCACGGAGCTTTTAAATTGCACATGGACATGTTCTATTAATCCAGAACCCTACAAAATTAAGCACCTAGGTAATACAAAGCACTGCCTGGTGGGTCGTTGGCGGCTGAAGATACTTTCAGGATACAGTTTTACACGCTTACGTCACATACACTTTTTTGGCTTGGTAGGATTTTGATTTACCCGTGACCAAATCCCCCTTGGTTTTATTATATTTTTGTATTTATGCCGTTGGGGATTTGCTCCTACTCAAATTCCGTGGGTGTTCACGGACAGTAAGTCTTTCCTTGTTTTACTTTCTCCTTACTCAATGTAGTTTGTTAATTCTGGTTTTGTGGCTTCAAGAGCATGACCAGCCGACACTTTGGTTATTCCTGTTGTTTGCTGGTGCCAGTGAAGCCACTCCCACAGGTTGATGCTCCCTTGAAAACAGCAACCTGTTTCAAGTTTTTTCTTGTTACAACTCTAAAGTTTATTCCTCATTCACTTTTAAATTCTTTTAAATTTAAACGACAATGAAGAATACAACTTTTTTATTTCCTAAAAATCCTCTGAAATATTTTTTAATTATCGGAAAGGATTCAAAATGCATGCTCATTCCTCCCGAGAATTTGGTATCATCTTTCTCGTTTTCATTTCACAGCCGATACTAAGCGTCATTTATTTCTGATGTTTTCTTCTCTCGGAGCTTCTTCAGCCATATATGACTATACGAGGGTTAATAGAAAAGTAACACGCACTATTTTTTTCTGGCAATAGTTTAATAGATAGACAAAACAAAACATATTCACATGAAACTACATAGCTTAGCTATTTTTCAACGTAAGAACCGAGACTCTCTAGAGATTTATTCCAGCGTGGTACCAGTTTTGGTATACCATGTTCATAAAAGTCCGTTTTCTCGGCGTATAGCCACCTGCGGGCAATCGATTTGAATTCGTCAGCCGAATCAAGACATTGGCAGCCCAGGAATCTTTTCAAGGGACCAAACAGATGAAAGTCGAAGGATCCAGGTCCGGATTATATGGTGGGTGTTGGAGCACCTCCCAGATAATTGCAATTTTGTCGCGAACGTGTTGTGAAAGATGTGGGCGAGCGTTGTCATGAAGCAGTCTGACATTTGGCACACGTCTCTGTTGGGTCTTCTGTCACGAAGGGCACAACGCGATTTTGTCAATGTGTTAGCGTAGGTTTTGCCATTCACAGTGGTCCCAGTTGGATGAAACTCCAACGGTAGAATGCCATGCATGTCCCAGAACACCATCATGAGGACGTTTTGTGCAGATTGGGTTACTCTGAATTCTTTTGGTCACGCGGAGTTGGAATGCATCCACGCCGTACTGGTCTTCTTGGTTTCGGGAGTGTAGTGGTACTCCCAGGACTCATCCCCCGTGATTACACCTGCCAGAAATTCATGTCCTTCTTCTGGGTAACGCACCAAGTGGTCCAAGAATGACAACATTCTATGTCCTATAACGAAGTAAATTTCTCCGTCAGTTTTGGTCCACGCCGGGAATCGAACCCGAGTGCACTTATTCCTCAAGAAGTCGCTCTACCGACTGAGCTACGCAGACGTTCTTTCATGCTTCTATCTGCCTTTATGTCGTGTGCGACCTGCTGGGCAGGCACGCCACATCTCCCCCTCCCCCGAAAGAGGGCCGGGGGCATGGCCCACGGGTCAGCCGTGATCATGAATCGTTGCAGGCAGCCATCCGCTGTAGAACGTGCACTTGAGAATTCCCAGTCAATCTGGTGTGTGGAGTGCAACGTCACACACATTTATTTTGCGAAGCGCTGGAGAAGGGATTCTCTTATTTTTCTTATCTCGCGGTGTGGAAAGAACATCACACCATTGCGAGATCTTTAACTGCCGGGTCATCCAAGAAGCTCTGGCGCCATTATAACCAAGTAAATTTCTCCGTCATTTTTGGTCCACGCCGGGAAGCGAACCCGAGTCCACTTATTCCGGAAGAAGTCACACTGCCAACTGAGCTACCGCTATACCATACGAAATGTTGAACTTCTGTGTCAATGTGCGCAAATGGATTCGCCGGTCACTTGGAATTTCGTATTCAAGGCCTCTCACAGTGGCAGGTGATGACGCGGTACAGGTCGACCGGAATGCGGCGAATCGGTAAGGTTGCCGCGGCACTCGGTAAAGAAACTGCACCTTCTGCAGATGATGCTGCAGACCAGGCAATCGCCATGATACACTTCTACCATTTCTTTGCGAATTCCCGTCGGAGTTTTCCGTTTAGCTCACAAAAATCGGACTACACCGCGTTGCTCTTCATTCGTAGACGACCTTAACAAACGCGACATCTTTGTGCCGTCGTTCACACTGTCTTCCACCACGGCGACACCTGATCCAGCCAAACCGGCCTCTAGCGTGATATTCAAACTCGTTGTCTGCCAAACTGCAACCTGCAAAGAGAAAAAAATTCCTGTGCGTTACTTTTCGATCATCCCTAGTACATACCAATTAAACCTGAAAATTTGTGAGGGATTTAGGTCTTCATGTACTCTTCGTGCAGGTGAGGACGTACACTGATGAGCCATTGTATGACCACCAACCTAATAAGCTGTACGTCACCCTTTAGCCCGAAAAACAACGGCCACTTGGCGAGGCATCGATTCGATGAGGTGGCAACAGCTGTCCTTGGGTATCTAGTACCATAATGTTAACAGCAGATCCTCCAGTTCCCGTACATTTCGGGATAGTGGGGGTTTAGCGCGAACCCTCTTTTTCAAGTCGAACCACAAATGTTCGATTGGGTCCATATCAGATGAATTTGGAGGCCAGGGCAAACAGAAAGTCACCAACGTGTTCCTCGAACCACTCTTTGAAAATTCTGGCAGTGTGACATGGCGCATTATCCTTTTGGTTATGGTCATCATCATCAGCGAACACAGTTCCCATGAATGGGTGAACTTGGTCCGCAACGATGTTCAAATACCTGACAGCTGTCAGGGATTGTGCTATTGGGATAATGAGGCCTAGAGTGTTCCAAACAATCATCGCCCACAGTATAACACAGCAGCCGGCGGCCTGGTTCCGCCTAATAGTGCATCCAGGTGCCATATCCTCCACTGGTAATAAGCGTATCCGAGCTCGGCCGTCTACGTGATGCACCAGGAATCTTGATTCGTCAGACCATGCAACTTTCTTCCAATCATCCACGGTCCAATCTCGATTATCTTTGAGCCGATTTCATACGTTGTCGGCGATGACGTGAAGTGAACATGGGGACCTGGCTGGGTCTTCGGCTACGTAGGCCGATGCGCAGAAGGCTGTGATGAACTGTGCGCTGCGGCACATTGCCCTGATCACCACTGTTGTAGCTGCGGGTGATTTGTCGCACTGTGGCCCTGCGGTCGCTGTGAACGATGCGTGGCAGTCTCCTCGTCCCTCTGGCATCAATGAGCTGCGGACGACACACTGCCGGACGACGGTTCGTCGTTTGGCTATCTGTGCACCACTTTTGATACGTACGCACTACAGCGGCACATGAACAACTCACAAGCCGTGCCGTCTCCGAGATCGTTGTTTTTTATTTTTGTTTTTTTATTAGAGGTTTAACGACCACCGTGAGCAACTCAATGGGCTATAAGCAGTCGCCCGTCCCTAATTTAGGGACACTGACTCCAGGGAAGGGAGAGAGCGAGTGCCGTAAGACAAACACAACATCCATGCTTCACTGGGATTCGAACCCAGACCCATCTCGTACGAATACTCAGAAGCTATTGTTCAGACCACTGCGGCACAGGGGTGGCAGATCGTTGTTCAGAGGCTCTGTGCCATAAGAGTTTGTCGTTTATCAAACTCCGATAAATGGTCAGCTTTTTCCATTCTGACTCCGAACACTTTAGTGCCCAAAAGCCGGTCCTCGGGTTGTATATGTACTGCTCTGTGAGCTTCACCTGCGCCACCGGGCCGCGGGTGGCCTAGTGTTCAATGATCGTGACTGCCACGGAGAATACCTCGTGTTAGATTCCAGGCAGGTACGACCGCCCGAACCACTAAATTTCCTCCGTGCGTCGAATGAGCACGTTAAGCCGTCGGGCCCCGGTAATAAATAAGGGCGTCTTCCTCCCCCTTTCTACCTCGCTTCCGTGTGACTTGCCTATCGGGCACTCTAGCCCAAATCTCCTAGCTTCCTATTTCTAAGGGTTGTTTAAGACTTTAGGTCAGACACTCCCTGCCTAAAATCCTCTATATATATCTGATCACCTGCGCCACCGTTCGGTCTCCAGGTGCGCTCATTTTTCTAGGCTGGGGTGGTCAAAATATAATAGCTCATCGGTGTATTCATTCTCGGAGCAGGTTGGTGTTATGTTGAACCTTTCGGTGTTGCTTATCTTCTCCCTTTCCTAGAAACAGTAGTTTAAAAATAGAAGATGAAGTATTATTATGGCCTTAAATGCTCACGAAAGTCGTCAACCCATCCTCCATTTCGAAAGAAATCTGGCATTGCTGAAATCTATAATTTTTTGTGATCTACATAATATTTCGTAGGCGCTTCATTTCATTGATTGTCTTCGAGATCGATGGACCGAAAGGTTTGATAGAATTTCATTTGAGGATCTATTATGCAGAAGAGATTTTGCCGAATTTCCTACCCTTAGTTGCAAGATGCTTTTATCTGAATTCATCATGCGATATCAAAGATTATGTCTCTAAAAGCTTCTCAGCATTCCGTTGTCAATGGCTCGTGAAATGACTCGTCGTAATGTTTACTCTTTGTTCATTTCAAAACATTAAGACGATGGGTATTTTAAAAGACAGAACTTTCTCCATTTTGCATGCGCAGAAAATAAAGCCAGTTCTTCGTTTTTATTGTGTTAAAAGCAAAATGGATTATTTTGTGAAATGAATAGTTGACGGCATTCTTTACGTTTACTAAATTCCATTTGGACACGTTCCTTCCGGCTCCGTAATCAACATCGGAAAAAGTCCAAAGCGTAGGAAAGAAATCGAATTTGAAAGCTTTCAAGACATTAAAGAATCCAGAAGAACCAACGACGACACGTTGTCTTTCTTTTTCCACGCACTTTTATTAATTAAATATAAACAAACTTTATCCTTTAAACGCAGAAATGACATCTTTCATAATTTCTTGCGACATGAGACCACAATGTATTAGTTTAACGTACCTGAAATGAAGAATTTCTTTTACTAGATATTTTCTTTTGCTTCAAAATCTCTGTCCGACATTTTTACGCACCGGACAAAAAATAATCGATAATATGTAATTAGTAAAACAATGTTTTATTCAAAGTAAACCAATGAAACTGTAGCAAATATTTGCATTAAATTTTTAAGCAGTGAAATAGCATTAGCCAAAGATTAAAAATACGTGATTTCCAATGGAATGGAACAGCTCCGAATTTTTCAGATGGGAAACTTCAAAAAATGTTTGTTCTGTGGAGGGAATTAAGTTTAAAGCCAAAGACTGAGTGGAATGTTGATGGAATTGTGAACAATTAATAGCAGAAAACCGTTACTTCAAATAATAGTAATAATTAAACTGCGAAAAGCGAATGTGCTATAGAACAAATACGGAAAATTATGTTACAAACATACACTGGGCATTAAGAGAATACAACGTGGTTTGTTGCAAATATTTATATCTTCAAGTCGACAGTGGTTTCGCTGGGTATTGACCTAGCTTCATCAGGACGAATGTCACGTAAATATTCAAATTGTATTTGATATCATAAACGGTGTTTTACAATCACGGGTTTTGGTTAGTTGCTTCCACGCGCTTGATAGAAATGGGGTGGATGCCATGTCATTAACAAGTTGCGAAGACTTCTGATATACAGAGTGTTCGTAAACTGTTTGGACAAAAGGAGAGGGGTGATAGTACCCATCAAAATGAGCAATATTTGCAATGGAACCTAGGGTCGCATTAAACTCTGAGTGTCAGAAAAGAGTAAAGTTAGATGTCCAAGTTGAACTTTCAACAGTGCAAAAAAAGAGAATTAACGGCATCATAAGTTTCACAATCCCATTTATGGAGATCAGGGACAGACGCAAAGTAGATACACACAGTGGCGGCCTTACACAATTCACACCGGCGAATGAAAGACTGGCGCACCCTCTCGAAGACTCCTGGTGTCGTGTTTATCCTGTCCGCTGCAACGACGATGCTCGCAACGAGATCCTCTACGGAGTCCACAGGCGTCTCGTACACCAATGATTTCATGTGCCAGCAGTAGAAGAAGTCCAGTTGTTTTAAGTCCGGTGAGCGTGGAGGCCATGCCACAGGTCCGCATCGTGCGGAATATGTGGCATTCAGGAAGTGTCTACTGCACCTTGATAAGCCAATCAGCTGCAACTGTCGATGCTGCGTCTTTTCTCTGGCAATTTGTATACGGTAAATGCTTGACGGTGATGTTCTGGCGATGTGCTACTTCTCCGGCACGAAAGAAATGACGTCTGAGGCAACGACTTCTGCTTGTTGGATGTATTTCGATGTTACTCTTTTCTGACACTCAGAATGGAATGCGACCCTAGGTCCCCTTGTAAATATTGTTGCATGCAGTTTGCATGGTTTCCAGATGAAGATTTTCACCAGTTGCAAGTGATTTGGCCCGGCTATATCGCGTTCCTTTTTTCAGTACTCAGTAGCCTGATTCATTTGTTATGTTTTCGTGACAGTAAGCGTAGATTTCCAATGGATAATATCGACATGATATTTGTTGTCCACTGCAACTCCGAAGAACTTTTCCCTTTAAATGTATAACTGTGATAGGTAAGTTGATTACACTAGAATTACCTTTAATCACATAAAATAACTACAAGGTGAGTCAAAAGTCACAGGACACCCTTGTATTTAAGAAATGGGTGGGGGTGATATCTGAATACCCCAGCAAAGAAGAATGGGTGAGGGAGCCTATCTTTTAGGCTATTTTTGGAGCATGGCCACCATCTTGAAATCCGCCATTGCGGATCAAC
The DNA here is from genome assembly GCA_039090855.1 of Macrothele yani. Lineage (NCBI taxonomy): Eukaryota > Metazoa > Arthropoda > Arachnida > Araneae > Macrothelidae > Macrothele > Macrothele yani. The sequence continues at coordinate 59,199,936 of CM076998.1, read as the reverse complement.
GTCATTTCCTTTTCAAATCGTAAGGGGGTCATGTTACATATTAAACAAGACCAGAATGTTCTCAGAAATTGATTGCCGTAGCCAGATATGAAATATGTGTTGTGGTTCACAAGTTATCAACGCATAAATTTGAAATAACAACTAAAGTACCCTGTGATGCGCAGCTATTTGATGTGTCCAGTTTGTTGTTTCTGTGGATGAACACAGAGCTGAAGGCGCTCGATTTAGTCGTTTTGCACCCGCACGAGAATATCGGGATAAATGCGGTTTCAGGCGTCCAGGATGCTTTGCTGAAGGTGGTGTTTGTCGCGGATTTCCTTAGCATACACTAAGTGTTTCAGATGACCCTACAGATAAACTTCGAGTGGTGTGAGATCGTGTGATCTGGGAGGCCATTCCACAAGACTGTGAAGGCCAATCCAATGACCAGGGAATTGAACATCTAGCCATTGACGAACAGTTGCTTCGTGGTGTGGTGGAGTCCCATCGTTTTGGAAATAACAGGGGAAACTGCCATTTTCATTCAGAATGGAAGGGAACACTGTTTCCTGTAGCATTTCCAGGTAGCGCTATGCATTTAGGTTATTGTCGATGAAAATAGATCCGATTACACGGGTGCCTCATATTACACACCATACCATAACCTTTACATTACCAACGACTTTGGATGGTTCCATCCATTGAGGGTTCCTGTCACTCCAGTATACCTGTGGTTCTGACGGTTAACCTAACCACTGACATAAAAGTTAGCCTCGTCAGTGAAAAAAATTCCCCTTGCGAATGAGGGATCCCGTTGATGTTGGTCTAAAGCCCAGGTGCAGAACTCGACACGTCTATCATCAGGGTCATCATCTGCTAGTTGCTGCTGCATCTGTATCTTGAACGGACGCCAGTGAGCGGTGTGAAGAATCCATACAATGGCTGACCGGCTGATACCACATTCTGCTGCAAGACGTCGTGTGTTACGCTGTGGACTCTTTACAAAGAAGGCCAAGACTATTGTTGAGGTTTCTTCGTGAGTAGCAGTTTTAGGTCGACCACTATGTGACTCTTTACAATGAAGGCCAAGACAATTGTTGAGGTTTTTTCGTGAGTAGCAGTTAGGTCGACCACTATGTGACTCTTTACAAAGAAGGCCAAGACAATTGTTGAGGTTTCTTCGTGAGTAGCACTTTTAGGTCGACCACTATGTGACTCTTTACAAAGAATTCTAAGATAATTGTTGAGGTTTCTTCGTGAGAAGAAGTTTTAGGTCGACCACTATGTGACTCTTTACAAAGAAGGCCAAGACAGTTGTTGAGGTTTCTTCGTAAGTAGCAGTTTTAGGTCGACCACTGTGTGACTCTTTACAAAGAATTCTAAGACAATTGTTGTGGTTTCTTCGTGAGTAGAAGTTTTAGGTCGACCACTATGTGACTCTTTACAAAGAAGGCCAAGACAATTGTTGAGGTTTCTTCGTGAGTAGCAGTTTTAGGTCGACCACTATGTGACTCTTTACAAAGAAGGCCAAGACAATTTTTGAGGTTTCTTCGTGAGTAGCAGTTTTAGGTCGACCACTGTGTGACTCTTTACAAAGAATTCCAAGACAATTGTTGTGGTTTCTTCGTGAGTAGAAGTTTTAGGTCGACCACTATGTGACTCTTTACAAAGAAGGCCAAGACAATTGTTGAGGTTTCTTCGTGAGTAGCAGTTTTAGGTCGACCACTATGTGACTCTTTACAAAGAAGGCCAAGACAATTGTTGAGGTTTCTTCGTGAGTAGCAGTTTTAGGTCGACCACTATGTGACTATTTACAAAGAAGGCCAAGACAATTGTTGAGGTTTCTTCGTGAGAAGAAGTTTTAGGTCGACCACTATGTGACTCTTTACAAAGAAGGCCAAGACAGTTGTTGAGGTTTCTTCGTAAGTAGCAGTTTTAGGTCGACCACTGTGTGACTCTTTACAAAGAATTCTAAGACAATTGTTGTGGTTTCTTCGTGAGTAGAAGTTTTAGGTCGACCACTATGTGACTCTTTACAAAGAAGGCCAAGACAATTGTTGAGGTTTCTTCGTGAGTAGCAGTTTTAGGTCGACCACTATGTGACTCTTTACAAAGAAGGCCAAGACAATTGTTGAGGTTTCTTCGTGAGTAGCAGTTTTAGGTCGACCACTATGTGACTCTTTACAAAGAATTCCAAGACATTTGTTGAGGTTTCTTCGTGAGTAGCAGTTTTAGGTCGACCACTATGTGGCTTGTCGTCCACAGTCCCAGTTTCTCGGTATTTGTATATCGGGTATGCGTAAGTGCTGTGTGATATTAGTGGTGTTTCTGAGTGTCGGTTGTCGAAGTCTGCAGCTATGATATGGCATCTGCGTTCCCCAGACATTACGATCACCTCAATCCTCTCTTCTTTCGTCAATGCCATCTTCAGTTACCTGAAACAAACAATGGTTATATCAAATTTCTGTGTTGATACTTGTGAACCACAATACATATGTCAAATCTGATTACGGAAATCAATTTCTGAGAAAATTCTGGTCTTGTTCGATACGCAACATGACCCCCTTACCATTTGAAAAATTTGACCTTGATCCAATATGGCGGATTTCAAGATGGTGACCATGTTCCAGAAACAGCCTAAAAGATAGGCCCCCACACCGATTCTTTGCTATGGTATTAAGATATTTCATTTTCCTAGCCGTTCCTGAAATACAAGGGTATCCTGCGACTTTTGACTCACCCTGTAGTTACATGTGACGTACTACAGAAATGAAGCACATCTCAAGATGGCAAATCTGCAGCGATAAATTCCATCTGTGTAGTTTAGTTGGAAAAACACTGGCTCCGAAGTGAAGAGCGTGGATTCGAATCCCACCACAGGCAAATTTATTTTCTCACATTGGTGTCCAGTTGAGGAAAATGGATGGGTTCTTCGAAAAACTGTGTGATTTTCCTTCCACATGTCTGAAATTAATAAAAGTTCCTTCTTTGCTTCACTTTGGTGTAGTTTAGTCGGTAGAACAACCGACGCAGGAACGAGGAGGCGTGCGTTCGAATCGCACCACTGACAAATTTGTGTTTTCACATACATTATCGTAAATATTCAGCAAATATTTTTTTTTATTTTTTCCAATAATTTTTCTGTTTTTAAGAAATGTGTTCGAAATTATTAGCACACAAAAAATAAATACTTTTCTGTTTTTAGCATCTAGAAACTCGTTCCCTGGTGATAACGTAAGCGTCAAATTTTTTTTCGAAAGATAAGCGAACAAAAAAATTACCTCAGAAAAATACGTCATTCGTTTTATCGTCATGTTCACCCTTATTTTTCAGCAAGCATTGCTTTGTTATAGACTGAAATCACAACTGGATTGAGCTTGTCTTCGGAAATTTTTCTTTTAGAGAGAGACGCTTTGTATGAGTGAATTTGAAACATTCCTCACATTGGAAATGCCATCGAACATTACACTGAAACGAAACCTCAGTAGATTGAAAGCTTTAAATATAAATCTGTATTCAGGCAAGTTTTCACATTCCCCAGTGACGGCGGTTCGGGCTTCCGTCAACAAAATCACACTGCGTGAAGCTTTTCTTTTAAAACAATAGGTATTTCTCGAATAAATATAATCAGATGGATTTTGATTGTTTGCTTTATAGTATTGGAAGCATCGTTCCCTTCACACCTCGCCTGAGATTTAGGGATTTTGTCATGCTGTCTATACAACCCTCAAAATTGCGACGGCTATCAACAAGCCGTTGCTCTCCATTATTGGAATCCCTAAAGACTGATCGTCTCCTGTACGCCTTCACGGGGCTCCAGGGGAAGCGTGTGTTCCAAGTGCACGTCTTGCAGTTAAATACGTCTGACATGAAACTCCCTTACCCTGTCATCTGAGTAGAGGAGATAGGGAGAGAGAGAGAGAGAGTCAGTAGGAGTGATGGAAGTGAACATCATGTTATATACTGTATGTCAGCCCCGTCGCTCTTCCAACAGAAATCCTCCTCTCTCTCTACCTTACACTGATTAATCTGACAGTTTCTACCAGAAATCCGCTGACACCGGTGCTGATAACCTAAATACCGTCACAGGTGATCTGGCACTAATATGTTTGCACGTGTCTCTTATATCTGATCAGATGTGTGTAACCCTTGATAGCCACTATTCATATGACTCATTGCCCGAGTTTAAACTGATACACAATAACAGCTTTCGGGAGCATTTCATACGTTGTGCTATTGTCACGAAGGAAAATCCGTGGGGATTGTTCAAATATTTAATATTGAATCGATGAAGTAAAATTACTCTAATATTCTACTGGGATCTAGTGATGGACCATTCATGAACGACTTGTTCACAAAGAATAAAGCTTCACCGTAATGGTGAACGGTTCGCTCTCACCGCTGTAAAGGATCATTCAATCCACCAATATTCCAACACACAAATTTCAACCGCAGTACGTTTAGCTTTCTTCCGCTTACATAAGTTCAAAGACGAGTTCCTGATCAGAAAAGCAATGTAGTGAATTAGTGTGTTAACTGTAAGGTGAGTGAGCGATCAGCATTCAGCTAGGGGGTAATGGCCAAACTTAAGAAAGGACATGAATCACACGTAAATGGCATTCATTTGAATGGTGTGCAAGAATCGTTCGCCACGAGCTGGCTCTTGGCAAATCATTCATCGAGAATGGTGAATAGTGGAAGAGATCTCGCTCTTTTGGGAAGTCTGCCAAAGAAAGATGCCTTTAATAATTCAATCCGCCATTTTTGCGGATCACGTTGAACTTGCAGCATGTTTAACTTTCTTCCGCTCGCATGTGCTCCGAAACGAATTCCGAGAAAGAAAAGTAATGTTGGGAAGTAGTAAGTATTAACCGTTATATTAGTGAGCAATTAGCAGTCGTCTAAGAAATAATGGTGAACTTCAGGCATAGGAATGATACGTGAATGCCATTCATTTGAATGACATGGCAGAATCTTTTGCCATAAGCTGGTTCTTGGCAAATCATTCACGCACTTTTCGGCAATTGAAGCTGTGGCTTCGAAAGTGAAACAAGACATATACACAAGGAATTTGAAAGATCATTCTTAAAGGACTCTTTCGTGTGAATGACGAATCAACTTCTAGGAAGGAATGATATATACAGCCACAACACTGATGCCAGTTTACCCTGTTCTCTTCACATACAGTTACGGAAAAATTAATAGTAACACTGGAAATTTCTGACGTTTTGGGGTTTTCAGTGTTGCTGCAAAAGTAAATAAGCAGATAATACTCACAATATATATCATCATCATCATCATTGTCAACCATTATCAATCCACTGCTGGACGAAGGTCTCCCCAAGTTTCCTCCACAACGGTCTGTCTTCTGCCAGTCTCCTCCATGTCACCCCTGCATACTTTCGAATTTCATCTACCCATCTCCCATGTGGTCTTCTTCTGGGTCTTTTCCTGTCCCTTGGAATCCAATCTAAAATTTCGGCTGTCCATCGATGATCTGTCCTTCTGGCAGTATGTCCAGCCCATTGCCATTTCAGGGATTTAACTTTGATCATGATGTCTTCCACTTTTGTCATTTTTCGGATCCACTAGTTCCTCTTCTTATCTCTCCTGGTTACACCAAGTATGCACCTCTCCATGCCCCTTTGAGTTGTCTGCAGCCTTTGTATGTCTCTTTTAGTTAAGGTCCACATCTCTGCACCATACGTAAGCACTGGAAGGATGCATTGATCAAACACTTTTCTTTTAAGACATAATGGCATATTGCTCTTGAAAATTATGCTGTTTCTTCCAAAAGCTCTCCAGGCAAGTTTTGTACGCCGATTAATTTCTTCATCAATGTGACCCTCACTTGATATCTGCTGTCCAAGATAAACGTACGTGTCTGTTATCTCCAGCTTTTCTCCATCAATCGATAAATCTTCATTTCTTGTAAAAGCATTACACATCACTTTTGTCTTCTGAAAGTTCATTTTTAATCCCACTTCTTTACTCTTGTCAGCAAGTTCCTGGATCATACTCTGCAGCTCTGATGGGCTAGTTGCAAAAATGACTACGTCATCAGCAAAACGAAGGTGGGTTAGATAATCTCCATTAATCTTTATCCCCTTGTTTTCCCAGCTCAGCGACTGAAAAACACCCTCCAATGTGGCATTAAAGAGCTTCGGAGGTATGGTGTCACCTTGTCTCACTCCCTTTCCAATTTTTACGTGTGCTGTATTTTCAAATAGCCTAATCTTTGCACTTGCATTTTCATAGATGTTATTAATAATATTAATGTATGCATCTTCAATACCGCAGGTTTTCAGAGCCATTGTAACTGCTGATGGTTTCACCGAATCAAAGGCTTTTTCATAATCGATAAAAGCCATGCACGATGGAAGTTCATATTCCCTCGCTCTTTCAATTAGCTGTAGCCACTCCTGAATCCAGCTTGTTCTCTCGGTTGAGCCATGTTCAGTGTTACCTTCAATCGGTGTGAAAGAACTTTAGTGAAGATTTTATAAACTACTGATAGGAGGCTGATAGGTCTGTAGTTTCCGAGATCCTCAATGTCACCTTTCTTATGTAGCAGGATCATTGTAGCGGTGTTCCAATCCTCAGGAATCTTTCCTTCATTAAGGCATCGAGTGAAAATTTGGGCGAGTACTGTTTCTATTTCTCCACTTGCTTCTTGTATGATGTCTACAGTAATTCCATCTTCTCCTGGAGCTTTTCCTCGCTTCATGTTCTTGATTGCATGTGCAACTTCTGCTGGAAGGACTGGAGGAACTCTGGTACTGGTATCTTTCATGATGTCTGAAGTGCATATATCATTCCTTTCATATAATTTGGAGTAGAAATCTTTTACTCTTGTCAAAATTTCGCCTCTATTTCTTGTTACAGAACCATCTTCTTTTCTCAGTGCCATAATCTGTTTTCTTCACTTACTGAGATGTCCCTTTGCTATCTTTAGGCTTTGGTTGTTTTCAATTGCTTTCCTCACTAGTTCACAGTTGAATTTTCTTACGTCTTCAGTGATACTTTTTCTTACTGTCTTGCATAGCTCTATATATTCCACTTTGGAAGTCACTTCTTTAGTTGTCCTCATCTCTCTTCTTTTTTGCATCAGCATTTTGGTTTTTCCTGATAATTTGTTCACATGCAACTTGTTCTTAGACCCAGCTAATTTTGTTGCTGTTTCCATAAGAGCTTTGGGTACTTTTCTGTTAACTTCAAAGATGTCCACTTCTTCCGATGTTAGGCCTTCTAATACAGAGAACCTGTTCTTCAGTTCTAACTTGAAGGTATTATGGTGTTTTTTAAGGTTGGTTATGTCAATAGATTTTGTTTGTCTTATGAGCTTGCCACGTTCAAGTTTAGTGTTGAGGTGCATCTTACATCTCACCAATCTATGGTCACTACCTGTGTTGAACTTGTTTAGCACACTGCAGTCTTCTATGACGAATTTTTTGTTACACATAATAAAATCAATTTCACTTGTCGTCCCATTTGGATGTCTCCATGTCCATTTCCTGTGTGGCTTTTTCTTGAAGAAGGAGTTCAAGATGAAAAACCCTTCTGCCTCTGCAAACTCAACGAGAGTATTTCCACGCTGGTTTCTGTTGCCGTGACCGAATTTACCTACTGAAGTTTCGTTCTGTTGCCGTTGCCCTATTTTTGCATTGAAATCTCCCATAATTATTTTCAAGTGCTGCTTACCTTTATTATTTAGATGACAAATTTCTTCATAAAATTCTTCAATTTCTTCTTCAGGATGACTTGTGGTGGGTGCATAAGTTTGAATAATCTGAGCCTGGTATCTTTTCGAGAGTTGGATAACAAGTCGTGCAGCTCTGTTAGAGGAACTTTCAACTTCTATAACTTTATCCTTCAGTTTCTTGTTTATTATAAATCCAACACCACTACTTCTGCCAGTATCTGTCCCACGATAGTAGAAGAGATGTCCACTTTTCAGTTCGATGTGATCTTCTCCTTTTCTCCTTACCTCACTTAGCCCCACGATGTCCCACTTGATCCTTTGTAGTTCCTCTTCCAATTCAAGAAGCCTTGAATCAGAAGATAGGGAGGGTCCATTGTAAGTAGCCAAGGTTAGCATCAGAAGGCAGCCTAGTCCGGTCCTCCGGGGATTCTTAGCACCCTCTGCCTTCATGTCGCACTGGCCGCTGCCTTGGCCAGGTACATTCCAGCTGCTGGAGACTGAGGGCCAAGATTTAAGTTGTGGAATCAATATGGAGGGGTTTGGCCATAACACACCACGCTGGCCAAGCTGGTTGGTGAGTGTGGGATTGAATTTCCTCTAATCCCGATGGTATAGTTATACCGCTATTGGCGGTCGTCAGAGCCCCTTTAGTGGGAACAGGATGCACCACGAGAAGGCGGGGTTGACATTTGTCAAGGAGAGGCTGTGATGTTACGCATCACCTGACCTATATATATATATATATATATATAATTTCAAAACACATTTCATGCAGAAACTAAATCAGTTTACAGAATGGGAATATCTTTAAAAGAACTCAAGTTTTGAACAGAAATGTGCTGCGAAACAGAAATCATAGCAACGTAACATGTTCAAATTCAAATACAATTACGTACCTAATATTTCGTTGGGTAACCTTCTGATTTAACAACCGCTGCATACCTGTTGGGCATGGAATCAACCAACTTACGCAACATATCGGATGAAATAGAGTTGGTTGTGCCAAACGTCAGTAATTGCGTTTATCATTTCCACTTTATTTGTGGGGTAACGTTCGTGCACTTTTCTTTTCAGAATGCACCACAAATTCTCAATCGGGTTCAAGAGTGGGGAATTGCCAGGCCATGGAAGAGGCACAACATTGCCTAAAGACGTCACATGAGCTTTAATGATTTTTGCACGGTGGCAAGGGGCCGACTCATCCTAGAAGGTGTATAGCTGACCCTGGAAGAAATCACGTCCGGAAAGCACGATCTTGTCTTGGAGGATACTTTTGTACACCGGTGCATTAACAGTGCTCTCACACACATGGATTCTGCTCACTCCAGCAGCAGCAGCAAAACATCTCCAAATCATAACACTGCATGCATACTTCCTTGTCTTAAGTGTGCAAGAGGGATGCAGCATCTCATTATTTCGTCGAAACACACGACACCCCGCGTCGTTACCGTCGATGTTCGGTTTTGTCTCATCACTGAATAACACTTGACGCCACCTATCAGTGTTCCACTCCTTTGCCCATTCTAAACGTTTCTTGCATTTTACATTGGTTAGCAATGGCTTCTTTACCGCCCTATGAGACGTCAGACCCATAGAACGTAACCTGTTCCTCACTGTTCGAGGACAAATAACAGTACCACAGCTCTCCCGCAATTATTTGGCAAGAACTGTTGACGAGACGAACCTGTTTCGCAGACATAACCGTTTCAATGCGTTGTTACTTCTAGGAGTTGTTTTCATTTTTCGGCCTAATTTACATAGCCTGCCATTCTTGATTCCAGCCATATCACGGATCTTCGCCAGCTGCCGTCCAACTAGACTCTTGTGCACCCTAGTTGTCCGGCCAATTTCTGTATTGCTTTTGCCGAATTCACTTAAAGTCACAATACGCGAAGCTTTTCGTGGCGAAATATTCTCTAATCGTCCCATAACTGCAACACAGTTTGCACAGAATGAACGAAATGCACTCTAAACTTCAGATTTGCACTGCAGTCCACAAGAGTAACTAGTACACACTCACCAATGAAAACGAACTACCTACGCGCACTGCGAAAACGTCTGGAATAACCTCATGTACACCGCTCCGTGCTCAGATACATGCGGTGATACGGTCCGGCATGGAGTCAAAGAGACGCCGTGTGTTATTCTGTGACAGATCAGCCCACACTTCATGCAACTGACGCTCTAAATCACGAATACTGGGACATAAAGAAAGCTGGCTTCCCATCTGGTCCTACACGAGCTCGATGGGCGAGAGATCAGGTGATCTGGCAGGACACGGACGCGTCGAAGCATGACGTAGACAGACCTGGGAGACCCAAGCCGTGTGCGGATGGGCGTTATCTTGTTGGGAAGTGGCTCCAGGCCGCCCCACCAAGAACGGCAGCACACGGGGCCTCAGGATCTCTTATACGTAGTGCTGCGCTGTCAACGTCCTTCGGATCACTGTGAGGGAAGTCCGGCTGTCATACACGTTAGCTCCGCAGACCATCACGCCTGCAGTTCGGGACGTGTGCTGCTGTACAGTGAGGTTGGGATTGTAGTGCGCACCTGCAGTCCTCCACACTCTGACACGGTGGTGTTCCGTTTCCATACAGAAACGGGACTCGTCGCTGAACACTATACGTTACCATTCCATAACATTCCACGTTGCTCGCAGATGACACCACTACAATCGAAGCCGACGATGGTTTGGTGTTAATGGCAGATTCGAATCTGCCAGGCGTATGAAAATGGTTCTGGCGGACACAGGAGTCCCTTATACAGCCGCCACATGTCTCTGGATAATGGACAAGGACGAAGTTGCATCTGTGTGTGCCGCTCTCACGATCCCATGGTTCTCTCTGCTGGTAGTGTGTCTAGGTCCTCCAGAGCCAGTCCACCGTGTCTGGGTACTTTCCCGTGTCCATTGCTCCCAACACGATTGCACCGTACTGTCCGACCGGTCCAAATGGCAGCCTATTCGGCGCGCCTGCCACCCTGCCTCTCTCATTCCAGCGATACCGCCTGGTTCAAACTCCGTCAGTTGCCAGTGTGCATGTCTGCGGCGGCTCCTCAACATGTCTGTCGCTCAGGGATCTAACCTGACTCTTACCGTGCACTTCAGCACGAATGTGGAATCCCCTGCGCGGCGTTTTATAAGCCCCAAAGATTGCGATTGCAGCGCCGGTCTTGGACGCGCGGGCATGTGGAATCACACGGAACTTTAAACATTTGTCAGTAGTTATTCGCCGAGTTTCGCATTAATCGCACGATTTTTTCTTGGTGCGCCTATTTTAATGACAATGAGTGTACAAATGAATATAGGTTTCTTTCATTCGCTTAAGAAAATCTTTCTACCTATTATTTTTTTCTTTCTTGTGCGTTACGGAAAAAAACAATATTAACTGTATGCAGTTTTATAATTTTGGAGGAAAATGGAATAAATTTATCCGACGTATATGTCTTTGAAAACGAACGAATTCTTTGTCATAACGTCTGAAGGTGGACACGTTCCCCACACAATTGTTCTGTGTATTAAGAATATATATATATTTTTTCACAACAGAACATATGATAAAGTGAATCGAACGAATCTTAAATTCCAGAAATACTCAGTCCTCGCGCATTTATTTGAGACAAACTCAACCCTTCAGAGACTAAACTTTCTCTCTTGCTCGCGGCTGCATAATTTGCTTCGAAAGTAATCAGTAATCTAATTAACGCGCATACATATATCGACGGGAAGTCCGGGCTCCCTCAGGTTAACCGCATGGTGGCAACATCGGATATTCATGTTCTCTCTCTCTCTCTCTCTCTCTCTCTCTCTCTCTCTCTCTCTCATCCACACACACACACACACACACACACACACACATGAGCAAAGACAACTTCTCTTGTATTTTCACAATTTGCATTTATTCGCAGATACTTAAAACACTATTTTCGAAGACTGCATCTAGTTTATGAGCTCTAAGGCATAAAATGCTCTCAACTGTTGAACTAATGTGCGAACATTTCCTTAATACACGTATCGTTTAAGTAACCCATTTTCTTAAGCTGTTGTTACCATCCGTCCGCAACTTCTAGGAGTCAGTACTACTAAATAAAATTCCACACGTTAAGTATTTCAAAGAATATACAGTCAGACCTCTTTAAACCGCTCATCAATAGCTTGCCACCCTCACTTTTTGCTTGTTGTAACCATGGAGAACGGATTTATCTGAATGTCTGCGGATTGAAAATTATCTCAATAAACCGCCACCTCGCCTTTCGCTAACAGTCCATACACTAAGAGCACCAAATCTTTTCAAAATTTATTAAATACCCCTTTTGTACTCCCATTTGCACAGAAAATAATAAAGTAACTTGTTGCATGAATCTTTCGTTTGCCATTTAAAGAGACTAATTCTCATTCATACTGTTTCTAGTTTCACCGATTTTTCTACGAAACTCGGACAGAGGTTCGTGAAAAATTCCTTGAACCAGAAACAGTATGAATTAGAATTTGCCTCTTTTAAAGTGTTACAATCTTTTTCAGAGTGTTGCCATCATTTTCCTGCTACGTCTCTATTGATTTTTTTTCTGAAGTTGCTTTGCAAGAGAATCTTGCACACGGGTATTTTGCCTACCCTTTCCTTCTACGCCTCTGTCTGTTCCTTTTTGACTTCACTGCAAAAGAATAGGTGCTTTGCCACAAAATTCCTGCTACGCATGTATTGGTTCCTTTCTTACTTATCTTAGTGGAGTACTGTATTTGAAGCACACAGATTATTGGAAGCTGATTGGCTAAAAAAATCCCATGTGTGTGTATGTGTAAGGGTTCATCAGCGCCCACTAGAGCCTTGGGAATGTAATGGGATAAAGGAGAGTTGTCCTAACAAGCGAATTGATCTTATGCCTGCCGCCCCGGTGGCACAGTGGTCTAAGGCGCTGGCCTCTGATCATTCGTCCGTCTGGGGTCCGGGTTCGAATCCCGGTGAGGCATGGATGTTGTGTTTGTCTTACGGCACTGGCTCTCTCCCTTCCCTGGAACCAGTGACCCTAAATTAGGGACGGGCGACAGCTTATAGCCCATTGAGTTGCTCACGGTGGTCGTTAAACCTCCAATAAAAAAAAAAAAAAAAAAAAAAATCTTATGCCTAAAAGGGAAAAGTCACCCCACTGCGGCATGTTTCAGATGTGTGAGATATTGGTGTTTTGTGAAGTAACATTTATTTTAGTTGCAAGTTGTTTACAGTTCAAACTAATAATCCAATATAAACTTCACTGTATAGCACAAATGTGACTAAAATGTAAACCTACTGCGTTAATTGGCTTCACTGTAAAGCTCACTGAATTATCTTACTCCGGATAGCTTAACTTCGTCACAGCTGTAAATACCCCTTTTGAACTCCCATTTGCACAGAAAAGAATAAAGTAACTTGTTGCGTGAATCAATAATTAAATACTTGAAACCCCCCATAACGTACTTAGAGTTTTAGTTTGTTTGTTCGTTTTTCTCGTCCACAAGGAGTCGAAGACAGTATTCTCAATCAAATAGTTTGGTCGTAGAACATACTGTATGCAACGAAGTAATTTTCTTTCAGCAATACATAATACTGGGTTTGCTTCGTACTCTGGTGTCCAAATATAACGTGACGAACACAAAATCCCCAATAATGCAAAAATCCCAATGGCAGAGATTAATGATAGTTGATACGGACATACATAAAAGGTTGGACAGAATAATGTGGCCCTAGGAAAAGATGGTTTCACGTACCTAATAGGGTGTGGGAACAATTTTGGCATTCAAAACCGCCTGAATCCTTTTACGAATGAACGCATACAAATCCTGAATGGTGGTTAGTAGGATGTTACACCACTCTTCATGCAGAAACTGCTCCAGGTCCTTGAGAGATGCAGTAGGAAGATAACGAGATCTTACTCTGTTTTCCAACACAGACCACAGTGGCTCCATGATGTTTTAATCTGGTGATTGGGGAGGCCAAGGAAAGTATGAAAGTTTCTCCTCATGTTCTTCAAACCATGATTGAACATTCTGAGCTCTGTGAATTGGGGCGTTATCACCTTGATAGATGGAACCCTCTGCAGGAAACAATGCTTGAGTCATTGGATGGACTTGGTTGGCCAAAATGTTTTCATACGTCCTGCCAGTCATCCGTCTCTTCAATGTGATCAGAGGACCTGTTGAAAACCACGATACGATCACCCACAGCATGACAGAACCACCACCATGCTGTACTGTTGGGAGCAAACAATCTGGATTGTATGCTTGTGACGGCATTCTCGACACGTCCTGCGGTGGGGAATAGTGCGAATATGGATCCATCGGACCACATTACACGCTTTCATGCATCGGCAATCCACGTTGTGTGCTCCTAGTACCTCTGCGGTCGCTTTTGTGTTTTCATCCGGGTCACCAGAGGTTTGGCAATAGCAGCTCTGCCATGAATGCCTTGTTTATGCACTTCCCTGCTCACTCTTTTCGTTGATACTGGGGTCTGGAGATGCAGATTGAGCTTCGCACTTTCATCTCGGCGCCGTCGTCTTATTATTATGGATAACAATCCCCTTTAATGCTCTCCTGTCTCTATCAGTCAGGGTCGTTTTCCGGTCTCGATACCCTCACTACCCTGCCGACTGTTATCACGGAGGCACCAACTTGTCGGCCACCAAGAATTAGCCCTCTTTCGAAGTCCGTTAGGTCGCTCATTTCATCGTCACTCTGAAAGAAATTTTGCAACAAGGCACTTAAATGTACTTAAACAGGACCTTGAGGTTCTAAACAAAGCTATTACAACCAAAACGTGGTGGATACCTTTGCGTATTGAGATACGCAGCAGCATTAAAAGTCAGGTCTCTAAGCGTGGTGTCCAAATAATTACGTTCAACCCCTGTGTATCGATAACGCAGCAATGCACAACAGAAAAGGGATGTCATCATCGCATGAGGAGGAAGCATGCGCGAGGCAGCATGGTACTCCAAAAGTGATGAAGCAAGTAGCCACGGATTTTGAGGCGCTAATAGGGAGTGTAATTACCCCGAATAGCAGTATAACTCGCACGATGAGCCCTGATGCTTGTTTCAAGGCTGTGAATGCAACTGGGAGACCGACAGCTCCCTAAAAAGCCATATATAGGGCTCTAAGATGTCATACCTGTAAGGTGCCACAGTCAGGGTGCTTGATGGAAAATATGCAGGTCCATCCAATATGATGTCCCCTCCGAACTAGGAGTCCTCCAGCACAGTAGTGGTCAGTTTCCATAATAAATAACGTGGAATAAATGTTCTTCACATAATACGTTGAGATACATATGAATTATTAACTCACTAATCAGACATCTCTGAATTGAGAGTATTTACTGTTTCTCACGTAATATTAATCACATAAAAAAAACTTAAAAATTACATCGCCCTGGAGCAGGAATCGAACCCGCATCTTCCGATTTCCGTTTCGAGTTTTTTTCCGCTCCAGGGAAAGCTCGAAACGTAAATGTATTTTCAAGTTTTTTGATGTGATTAATATTACGTGAGAAACAGTAAATACTCGCAATTCAGAGATGTCTGATCATCTGATCGCTGAGTTAATACGGATTTTTTCAGTTTCCCTAATACAATGTAACTTGGATAATTCGAAGCTGAAGGGACCACAAAAATAATTCGACTTATCGACAAATTCGAATTAGGCAAGTTTGAATATGCACACATTCAATTACTGTAAAAAACAACATATTTATTCATAATATACAAAAAAATGTACAGTACGATAAATTTTCATTTTTATTTTATTTTTATTTTTTTGTAAAATAAACGTGAAATTTTGGCCTGTTTCTTAGAATTTATGTTATGGGTAAGTGTAAATTCCTAAAGTTTATCGAGTGAATGAAATAGAGAATCCTTACATACTGCTGTCCCTCAACAAACTTCCTTAACTGTTGGAGGTGAACCAAGGCCTCTACTGAATTTCGAAGGCGTTCTTCAAGAAATTCTGGCCCTTCCAGTTCTTCATCTGAAGATACACAGCAGGTCTTCTTATTCATAACATCAGCCAAGATCTCGTCATCTGTGAGCTCACTATAAACAGCTAAATTGTCATCAACTCTCACAAAAAATCATCATACGGTACATCACGGCCTACGTCTTCTCAGTACTCCACTGTGGATATGATCTCCTCGCCACCATTAAATTGATGTAGTTGAGACTCATCATCGGGGCGCTGGAAGCCTGCTTTTCGGAAGCAGTTCGCTATAGTTTCAGGTTTAACCTTTTGCTTCATCCAGAACAGTACGTAGCTATTTTTTTTACGCTTTTCAACCGTAGGTTGAAGAAGCGTATATGCTCCAGCTTTGTCCGTCCGTCCGTCTGTCGGCACGATAACTAGCGTAAAAATGGTTCGATTTCGATGAAATTTTAGAATGTGGTAGGGAACCACTTGATAACGAACCTTATTGAAAATGGGACAAATGGGGTCAAATATCACGACGTAGCAGCGGAATCATTCCATTGCCCTTATGCGTCATAACTTGCGTAAAAATGGTTCGATTTCAATGAAACATTACTATGTGGTAGGGGATCACCTAGGGACAAACCTTATTGAAAATGGGACAAATGGGGTAAAAGGTCACGACGTAGGAGCGGGATCATTCCATTACCCTTATGCGTCATAACTTGCGTAAATATGGTTCGATTTCAATGAAAGTTTACTATGTGGTAGGAGACCGCCTGGGGACGAACCCTATTCAAAATGGGTGTGGTGGGGTCAAAGGTCAGGACATAAGATCGGGATACATTCCATTGCCCTTATGCATCATAACGTGCGTAAAAATGGTTCGATTTCGATGAAATTTCAGTATGTAGTAGGGGACCACCTGGGGACGAACCCTATTGAAAATGGACGAAATGTGGTCAAAGGTCAGGACATAGGATTGCGATCCATTTCATTGCCCTTATCCCATATTATTAAGGTGGACGTCAAGTAATTTTGCTTCCTATACTTCCAATGGAAAAACTTTTGTACACATTTCCTTCACAATTAATGTGTTCCCAAGGATGAAAATTTGAACATCGATTAAAATAACTTCATATTATAACTTGGAAAACTTAATATTTTCTCAAACATAACCATAGTTATATTAAAAATCAATAACTTTTCCTTTGTTGGTGTTGAAACCAGAGAAAAGATGGCGCGACCTGTACTTTGATGACGTCAGTGGACAAAAAATGTTGGAGTGCATAATTACGGTTATGTTTTAGAAAATATTAAGTATTGCAAGTTATAAAATGAAGATATTTTAATCGATGTTCAAATTTTCATCCTTGGGAAAGCATTAATTGTGAAGAAAATGTGTACAGAAGTTTTTCCATTGAAAGTATAGGAAGCAAAGTTACTTGACATCCACCTTAAAGTAGCAATTCTTGTATGTATGTATGTATGTGCATTTTATTTTGAAAACGGCAGAATTCGTTTAGTGGGTTAAATAACCTCCCCGAATTATAACGTTTTTAGTGATGGCGTTGTTCCATTAATGTTATCAATGCTTGGAAATCTTATGACGTTACAATCTCGCGTTTGAGAATGTTGGCGCGCGGTCACGCCATCTGTCTCATTACGTCACGCGTTGTGTGTGGATCCTATTAAAGTTTTATGACGGCACACTCTTGCGGCGAGCAGATAGTCGCGATTCCCATCTGCCTCATTACGTCACGCGTTGTGTCCGTCAGCACGATAACTCGCGAAAAAATCGTTCGATTTCCATGAAATTTTACTACCTGGTAGGGGATCACCTGGGAAGGAACCGTATTTAAAGTGAACGAAATGGGGTCAAAGGTCAGTACATAGGAGAGGGATCCATTCCACTGCTATTATGTGCCGTAACTAACGTAAAAAAGGTTCGATTTCGACGAAATTTTAGTATGTGGTAGGGGACCACCTAGCGACAAACCTTATTGGAAATGGGGTCAAAAGTCAGGACATAGAAGCGGAATCACTTCCATCGCCATTATGCGTCATAACTTACGTAAAACTGCTTCGATTTGGATGAAATGTTAGTATGTTGTAGGGGCTTGCCTGTGGACCAATTCTATTGAAAATGGGCGAAATGGGGTCACAGGAGCGGGATCTATTCCATAGCCCTTATGCATCATAACTTACGTAAAAATGTTTCGATTGCGACAAAACTTCATCATGTTATTTCGGAGGTATACCAAGCCGGTTCTGTTGAATATAATCGAAATGGGATCAAAGGTCAGGGCACAGGACCGAGATTTATTCCACAGCCATTATTCTCATAACTTGAGTGCCGCCCCGGTGGCGCAGTGGTCTAAGCGATGGCCTGTGATCATTCGTCCGAACGGGGTCCGGGTTCGAATCCCGGTGAGGCATGGATGTGGTGTTTGTCTTACGGCACTGGTTCTCTCCTTCCCTGGAACGAGTGACCCTAAATTAGGGACGGGCGACTGCTTATAGCCCATTGAGTTGCTCACGGTGGTCGTTAAACCTCCAATCAAAATAAAAAAAAATAAAAAAGATAACTTGAGTAATGATTTCTGTAATGTTCGAAAGCGTATTATAATCAATGCATTGCATGATTTTACTAACATGTTTAAAAGGTAATTGTTGAAAATACGAGATTACGAAAATAGGGGTTTCTTCTAATCGTATAAAAAAAAGTTCGAATTAAAGTTAACATTATTTATGTAGAAAATTCAAGGGGCCAAATGAATGTTTCGAATTGATCAAGAATTCGAATTAGACAAGTTACACTGTATCAAGTTGAAACGCATAGAATAATTAATACAGACATAAATCAAGCTATTCTTTCTACGTAACATAGCCACAGAAATTTCTGTGGCTATTATACATGAAAAGAACAGCTTGATTTATATCCGTATTATTCATTCCATGTGTTTCATTTCCTCATTTGCTGGTGATCTAACTTAGCGCTACGATGAGACACCTTTGTTTTAACTAATGCAGTGACATCACAATGTCTGACATTTCAGATTAATGCTTCAGTTGTTTGGATTTCATTGTCCTGGGTGGTGTAATGGTTAGCATACTCGAGAGCAAATCGGTAGATGCGGACTCGATTTCCGTTCCAGGAAGATAAAATTTAAAATTTTCTTGATTGTGTCTGTATCGGTTTCCTTAATGTTGGTGGGAAGGTTTCGACGCCGGTCCTGCTGCAACGACTGGCAGCGTCTTCTTGCAACCAATGTAGCCAACAACGTCCAAATCTTCTAGCTTCAAGATTACCATGGTCTTCTGTTAGGTAAATCAGCCAACCAACTTCAGAAAGGCCTCTGATCCTTCCTCTCTTGAACGCGATCAGGTTGCTATTGGGTTGGCTATGATGTCTACGAGGCATCTCTGATCCTTGGATATGCTATAGCAAGCCTCGACATTCCGTTGCTTTGTTTCATATGACCTGAATTACGGGACGTAAACGACATGGCTTCAGCGGCCCGTGTTTGTCTTTTTACTTCGCGCACCTCACGCGATTGCTTGTATACTCGAATGATTTGCATATCCCACTAGCGTGTACACACCTACCCAGCAAAAACTGTCTCGCTGGGCCAGCACTGGGCCATTACTGGCAGCCAGCACTACCAGCAATGGGCCAGCACTATGGTGCCGCTGCCGAACCAACCATCAATAAAATGTCCGGGCGGACAACAGAAAGGCCAGTAGCTAGACAACAGTTGGCACCCCATCAGCTGCTATATGCCACAACAACGCCGTCAGTTATCCATCACAGGCAGTAACTGCCACAAGTGGCCCTTCAGAGGCCCTGCGAGCACGTGCCATACGTTTTCGCTAGCCTAATGTGGTCCGCTAGTTACCTGGCAGTGGCAGCCTGCAATCACGTGAAGTAACTGATGGCTTGCCGAATCGAGTCCTCCTATTTCCCAGTAGTAGCCATAAAAAAAGTCAACGATAATCGCAGTTGCCCAAAGCTACAACAAATGTTTTCCCCTCTTACGAAATTTCTGAACTACAGCACTGCGCTGGGAAAATTTTCTCAACAGACCGGAAAAACGCCCGTTTGGATCTGGCTGGAAACGAGCCAAAGACTGGCTGCGTGGGAAGCGCGCGCTCTACCAAATGGGCTGATTTGCCACGCCCGAGCATTAGCTTGAAGCCGAGTCTCTTTCCTGCGGAATGTGTAATTAAATGGTTCTCTTTTTAATTTTACAATATTGCGAGGTATTTTTCATAAATGTCAGTTTCATATATTCATAAATTTATTTTTTCATAAAAACGATAGTTTTTTTTTCTTACCTTAAGGGAACTTCACTCATTTTCAAGCAGTGTATCAATTTAAAGGTGCTTTCCAAAGTTTTGTGCTGTCATTGTCGCCTTGAAAAGCGATTGTCGAAATAATATATTTACCCGTTCATGTCACATTCTGTTACATCTTTAACGTTGTATCTTTCCTTTTCGCTGCCCGAAGCTACATTTGTTTAAAAAAAGAAAGATATTTTATTTTATTTCTTGTTATTTTTAGAAGCGAATTCCTCTAGTCTTGTGTATTCAACCCATGGATGAGTACATAATATCCACATAGCGTTGCTTTTTTTTTTCTTTAAATAATTAATAAATTTGTACGCGTGTAATTCTTTTTTTATCAATAAACGTTTTCAATGTTTTTCCAGGACTATTGTCTTAAGCGGTTTAGTGCATGTTACAACGAAAGATTACACAGAAATTATTTCTTGTTATTCATGGGAATCGAGTGGTTGTATATTATGGCTGTAATCTAGTATTGCATGGCTTAATCTGATATCTTCGTCGACGTGGCATTTCTTTAGGAAATTAATTCACCTTTCTACATATGGCTTTTATTTCTTAACATCCACTAAAATAACACGATAGCAATAGCGTCGTCTTCAACTAACTGGTACCACGAGAGACACTGTACGTGTTGCTTCTGCGCATGCGCAGTCCCGTTGCTTCCATCTGGTGTTGGGGTTGCATTGGTTGCCAGCTACGGGACACTCCTGGCACTTGCTTGGAGCTCGCAATTCACGGCGATGCTGCAGGGCCATCAATGGCTGCTAACTGATTGAGCTGCCACCAAGGGACCGCTACCGGGCCATGAGCGGCAGATTTCAGTCAGCAGTGACCCATCACTGCCAGCTGGTGGCCAAAAGTTTCCCAACACTTGTGTTTTTGCTGGGTACTAATTTGCATGCCGATTACTTTTTGGTGCTCAAAATGTCAAGAAGTGTATATTCTTTTTGCAAGAGTTTCTTTGCTTCTAAAGAACCGTTTGATAAAATCGTTTCTTAGAATTATACTCTTCCCAATCAAAATATTTTGGGTCCATTTTCTGCTTCAAACTGGAATTTTTCCTCTAGGTAGAGTAAAGACATATTGCGTCGCCCCAGTGGCGCTGTGGTCTAAGCGATGTGCTTCTGACCTTTCGTCCGAGATGGGTCCGGGTTCGAATCCCGGTGATACATGGGTGTTGTGTTTGTCTTACGGTGCTGTATCTCTCCCTTCTTTGGAACCAGTGGCCCTAAATTAGGGACGGGCGACTGCTTATAGTCCACTGAGTTGCTCATGTTGGTCGTTTAACCTCCAAGCAGAAAAAAAAAAAAGATGACATATTACGTTCTCTTCTACATCTCTGCTTCTAATAATTTGATTTGAAAAACTCCTTTTGCTTCTACACAAATACGTTTTTATGCACAATTTGTAATTTTCGCAACGAAAATTTCTATTGCTAATGGATTTTTTTTTTTTGCATGTGTTTTCCCGATTCTAGGAATCAACTTGCGAAACCACAAATTTGTCGGTGACGAATTCAAACGGCGCCCCCTCACTCCGGAGTAAGTTGCTCTCTCAACTAAGCTACACGGAGGAATATATCGCTATAGATTTGTCGTCTTGTCACGTGCCTTACCTCTGTAGTACGTCACAGCATCTCCCTCTTGTTTTTTTTCCCTTTTTTTTTTTTTTCGTTTGAAGCGATGTAGAAGTTTTTTTCATTTATTCCTGACGATGTGTGGAACAAACATCACACATTTTTCGAATAACCCAACGTCCAGTACATCCATTTTTACATTCGGGCACCAATGTGAAAAAAAATTTCCCCACGATGGGGATCAGACTCGCGCTCCTTCGGGGCGGCGGGTGGCTTAGTGGTCAGCGTTCGTGACTGCCATGGAGATAACCTCATGTTCGATCCTGGGCAGGTACGAGCGCTCAAACCACAAAATGCCCGCCGTGCGTCGGATGGGCACGTTAAGCCATTGGACCCCGGGTACTGGCCCCCCAGTAATAAATAAGGGCGTCTTCCTCCCCCTTTCTACCTCGCTTCCGTTTCACTTTCCTATCGGGCATTCTAGCCCAAATCTCCTAGCTTCCTATTTCTAAGGGTTGTTTAAGACCTGGGGTCAGCCACTCCCTTCCTAAAATCCTCTACATATGATCTGATCTGATCTGACTCGCGCTCCTTCGCTCCGGAATGAGTTGCTCTCCCAACTAAGCTACACGCACGGAATGTATCGCTGCAGATTTGTCGTCTTGACACGTGCTTCATCTTTGTAGTACGTCACACAGTTAAATTCGGAAATCTATGCCCCAGTCGAGGTAAAGTATATCGGGAAATATTTTGGGTTTCAGCGGAAATAGATTAAATATTGTTAATTGTTTACGGCACAACTAAAATCCCAACAAATCTTCACCGTAAAGAACTCTTCTTACAAAAGTGTAACCTGCTGTTGTAACTGGCTTCACTGCAAAGCTTACTGAAATGTTCTAGGTAGATGTGAACGTTGTGTTGGATTTTTTTTTTTTTTTTTTTTTTTTGGATGGGAGGTTTAACGACCACCGTGAGCAACTCAATGGGCTAGAAGCAGTCGCCCGTCCCTAATTTAGGGTCACTGGTTCCGGGGAAGGGAGAGAGCCAGTGCCGTAAGACAAACACAACATCCATGCCTCACCGGGATTCGAACCCGGACCCCGTTCGGACGAATGATCAGAGGCCATCGCTTAGATCACTGCGCCACCGGGGCGGCAACGTTGTGTTGTGGATAGCTTAATTAAACATGTAAAAGCTAATGAGGCACTGAATGAAAATGTCCACGTGAAATGAAAATGCCTATTTACTATGTCCACTAATTCTTTATTGGTCCTTTGTAGGTCCACATAGGTCAGCAAGCATCAAATGCGGAACATAACTCCAAATCGTAGTCAAGCAACTATCGCTACAACATTAGAATAAATGAAGTTTTGGTGACACAGAACAATCGTAGTCTCGCTTACCCACAACAAACAGTCAGGCTATACAACAAGGCGGATTAAACATTCAGCGTCGATGACTACAATTGGAGCTCTTATAAATCAGCTCTCTCCATACAAATCAACTCTCGTAAATCCCCCGATACAGTTCAAAAGAGTCCTCTTGTCGTTCGCATAAGCCATTCTTACGAACTATCGTCAATTTGCCGATACAAAAATTCGCCGAGAGAGAAAATGTAGCGTTGATACTAGAAAATGCTTAAAGAGAATAAACCAAAATTTACATAACAATACAGGAACTCGAAAGGAAGGTTATATTAGAGTATACGTTAGAAACCTTTTAAGAACTTTCGCAGTTTCTCCCTGGACTTTACAGATTCTAATAGTTTGTAACGGATACATTTTCGCTGGATGCAAGAGGCGGATAAAAGTTTAATTTGGTGTGGACATCAGTTTTATGGGTTTGTGCAATACCACACCTGATACCGCGGCCAAATAACTAGTCGAGGAGTCTGGAAAATCCCCATTGAAACAGTTAATGGCTTAAGGTGCCATATGACATTAAAATAGATGGAAAAGGCCAGAACCGTGTAACATAAGAAGGCAGCTTTATTTCAGACCTTTAATCGTCTGCAACGAAATAACTCGGGATCGGGAAAATAGGCTGAAATCATCTAGAACGAATGTATCCTATGTCTAAGACATGGGCCTAACGCGTCTAGTACGGATAAATCTGCTCATCAGAAAGCGTTGCTTTCCCCCTTCGCTTTGTTATACCAAGTGGTCCTTAGGGGAATGATTGACACTAATTCTTTATGATTAACTACTTGCTTAAAGAGGGCTAAAACAATAGCGAAGAACAGCAAAATTCAAGTCTGCAGTTTCTATCCAGTGTCATGATGTCTGTGTCAAGGGAAATAGCCTTTTTTCATCATACCTTGTGTCATGGAGCAGAGAATAAAGGACTAGCAGGAAGTGAATTAATAACGAGGAACAGTACACTATTTATGTAGAAAATAATAAAACTATATTAATGATCCATTTTATTGGTGTAGGAATAAACACAGTCGAGTCACATTATTGTGACCACCTCCTACTTCTGACGTCAACAGTGCGTAGCCAATAAAAGAAGGCACGTGTCGTGAGATGGCTTGGAGGGTATGTACTATACCGTGCAAATTAATTGGGACAAGCTATTTTATTCTCAGAATTGTAATGTGATCGCCAGTTGACGTCGGAAACCCATGTAAACCGGTTTTATCAGCTGTGAGGTGGTGTAACTGTTAGAACTTTATAGTAAGAATGTAGTTTGACCAGTTTTAAACAGGAAATAGGCACTTCAGCTTCAGTTGTGAGCTTTCGTGTGTGACAGGTGGATGATAGTTTTTGCTCTCTGTGAGTACGTGTTGCTTTCGTGAATTGAAAAATGGATATTTCCCCAAGGAAGCGTGCAAAAATAATTGCTCTGAAGGATCACACTTCCATGACAGTGAGAGATTTCGCTACTACAGTTGGTGTAGGCAAATCAAGTGTATCAAGACGGCTTACGTGATACAATGCATCTGGATCATCATCTCCAAAAAAGAGAGGTAAATGTGGAAGAAAACGAAAAACAACTCAACGAACCGATAAATATCTAATCAGATATAGTAAAATGAATCCAAAAAAAAAAAAAAAAAAAAAGCAACGACCTTCAAAGAGATTTCTTGGCTAGTGGTTGTGATGTTAGTGATTCAACTGTACGCCGTAGGCTTCTGGAAGTTGGCCGGAAGTCAAGAAGACCGACGAAAAAACAATATTTGAATGCGAAAATGAAGATAAAACTTTTAGCATCGGCCAAAAAAATATAAATCATGGACTGCTGACGACTGGAAAAAGGTAATTTTCAGTGATGAAACTCATTTATTTGTGCAGGGTTACCAAGCAAATGTCGTTAGACGAAGCAACTGTGAACCCTTAAGACCTGAGCATGTTAAACAAACCGTAAAACACCCTGGGAAACAGATGTTTTGGGGTTTTTTCACATCAAATTGCACTGGAAGCTTAGTTCCTGTTCAAAGTATGAAGACTTCAGCCAAGTACGTAGAAATATTACAACGTAGGATTGTTCCATTCTTGCAAACTTTTGACGGGACATTTCAACATGACTTGGCCACATGTCACAATTAGAAATTGGTCAAGAATTTCATGCTGGAAAATCAAATTCATTTGCTTGATTGGCCTGGAAATTCACCAGACTTAAATACCATACAAAACTTGTGGAATATTTTGAAGAGGCGTTTATGTAAAATGGACTGTACAACCAAAGAACGCATGATAACGAATGCTATAAAAGTGTGGTTCCACGATTATGAAGTCAAAATTTGTGCACTCAATTAGTGGAGTCAATGCCAAAACGAATTCAAGAGGTCATTTCTGCTAAAATAGGACATACTTCATACTAATACAGGTATTTATCAGTGTATATCAAGGCATAGAATGATATAAAGGCATAGTTTTAGGGGAAAAAGGGATTTTTTACTTTGTCCCAATTAATTTGCACAGTGTAGTAAGGTGTGCTGTAGGCATTCTGAAAACATATCCTTCGTTGCGGTCATGGATAAAAGGAGAGATTTATCAGAATTTCAAAAAGGGGTGATTATCGGCTTTCGGGCCAAGGGTGGCAGTATTTCTGAAACAGCGCAGTTTGTGAACTGTTCGCGTGCTGCTGTCGTTAAAGTGTATCATGATTGGAGAAATGGCACCATTGGGATAAGCGACGTGGAAACTTCGGAGCACCACGTGCCATTGATGTGAGAGGTGGACGTCGGCTTCGAAGGTGCGTGAGGGCTTATTGATAAGCTACAGTGGAGAAACTCACTAGCCGAATGAACCAGGGGGCTACTGGAAGTGTGTCTAAAATGACCGTTCAGCGAACCTTGCTGCGTATGGGGCTCCGATGCAGACAGATGGCCGCTGTAATTACGCTAACGAAGGTGCATCGGCAGGAAAGGCTTACATTTGCACGGCAGTAACAGCATTGGGCCTCCGCTGATAGGCCAAGGATTGCCTTCTCCGATGAGTCACTTTTAATGCTTCATCGACGTATAAGGCAAGACGTTGACTTACAAGGCGAGACGTTGACGTATAAGGCGAGACGTTGAGGTATAAGGCGAGAAACATCGGAAAACAAACACTCTTCAACCATTGCTGGAAGAACACAAGCTGGTGGAAGCAGCGTTATGGGATAAGGAATGTTTAAGTGGCGATCTCTGGGTCCAGTCATACCTGTGAAAGGCACTATGGACCGAATTCGTTATGAATCCATCCTTGCAGACCACGTACACCCATACATGTTGATTGTCTTCTCTGGGGCGGATGGGATCTTCTAGAACGACAATGCGACGTGTCACACAGCTAGAAATGCCCGAGAGTGGTTGTAAGAGCACGATGAAGATTTCAAAGTACTTCCTTGGCCCCCTTATTCCCCAGACTTAAACCCAATTGAGCATCTATGGGACCACCTCGATCGTGTTGTTCGCCGTACGAATCCTCCACCACGCACCCTCTCGCAGCTGTCAGATGCACTGCAGTCAGCATGGTTCCACATGACTGTGAACAAATTCCAGTACCTTATGGAACCACTCCAAGCCCGTCTAGCTGCTGGCCACGCTGCACAGGGTGGTTGTTCTAGATATTAGCTGGTGGTCACAATAATGTGACTTGTCCGTGTATAAAAAAGCATTTCCAAGCTTTCGCACATCAACCAGATGGTTTTTTCAAGGAAGTTAGACAGAAACTGCCAAACTTCTTACTAAGTTTCTTGAAAAAGCCATGTGGTTGATGTGCGAAAGCTTGGAAACGCTTATTTATATATTCCTACGCCGATAAATCGGACCACTAGTATAGTTTTATTATTTTCTAGGAGGAAGTGCTTATCTCTAGTAACAGATCTATAGTTAGAACTGCTGGGATGAGAGAAGGGAAAGGAATTGGTTTGCTGTAGCTTTCGTTAAACATGGTCGCTATATGAACATTTCTACTTGGAAATCGCAGAAAATGTAGGCACTATTTGGTTTTCGTTCATCGGCCGCTTAATTAAAGGATAAAAGTTTCATGATTTTGTTTCTTTTCTTGTTCCTACTGTGCCAGCTGGAAACGTGCTTAGTGTATGTTTTGAGTGCGATTCTGGACATATGGACAACGATTTCTTAAAATTAACTTGTAATAAGGCATCCAGGTAAGCCATTCACCGCAGTTCTCTGTTGGAGTGCTTGAAGAATACGTATCTCACCTAGATAGTAATATATGTAAAAGCTAAGTCCAAAATTTTTAATCATGTAATACGGGTGTCACTAAGGGACATGCAAAATCTGTTTTAAATGAACACACGGAGTTGGGGTGATTTTATATTTTGGTAGCAAGCAAGCACGGATTAAGTGACAACTTGGCAGCAACAAAAATACCGGTATCAGATATTCTGCCATTTTGATGTTTACTGGGGTCGTGAAATTCCGAAACAAAGCAAACAAAAAGCAAAACAAAAAACCCCAGTTCATTCTTGTTATTAAAGGCGTTATTTTGAGAGACATGCACCAGGGTTTGTTATCAGCACTATCTGAAACACAGAAGAAAGAATGGAAGCCCCCATTACAGCAAACAGGTTATTAGTAATTTCTTCGCGCCTAACAAAATGAAAAAAATCAAAGAACAGATGGTGGAAAAGAAAGACTTTCCGAAATTTTATTATACCACCCTCACACTTAAAGCTAGCCACAAGGACATGAACTGAACACCATATATGACGAAGAAGCCATAACGTGGAAATAATCGGGTGAATAAGAACATAAAACTAAGAAAGTTTGTAACAGAAAAAATATTAGTTCGAAATGGTGTACATGAATAACGCAAGATTTGTGAGTAAATATCCGGACGTCATCTGGGGAAATCAAATGCGTAAAACACACGAAACAACAAAGTGACTTCAATTTTTTGATTTCATTTTTAACATGGTCAAAACAGAGAACCGATTATTCGCTTTATACACTGCTGGCCACCCGAAATGCAACACCAAGAAGGAAGCATCCGATTGGCCTGAAATTCGCAGCATGCGTCGCTCCTCGCGAGAGGACATGCAAACGATTAGTTTTGCAGGACATATGCAAATCATGTGCGCCAGGCACACCACCGAGAAGCACTATAAAAAAGGTGCACAGAAGGCGGGGTGTAAGTAGTGGAAGTGTGTTGCGCTGCCGGACCTCTGCGTGGGAGGCTTCCTGATGCCTCGTCGCAGAATACGGCAGTCATTCCAGCACGTTTCGGAGTTCGGCAGAGGACGAATAGTGACTTATCGCGACAGCGGTTTATCGTACCGAGACATCGGAGCCCGTGTGGGACGACCTCCAGCCACAGTGAGACGAGTATGGATTCGGTGGGTGCAAGAGGGATGGACGGACCAACGTGAGCGATTGCCGCAGCTACGGCACACCACCGAATGAGAGGACCGGCATGTTGTGCGGCGGGCATTGACGGCTTGCACCGCCACATCACGAACGTTAGCGCAGGAATTAGAGTGAGTTGCGCAACAACCTGTGTCAACACGTACCGTTCGACGTCGTCTGCAGGAGCGGGGACTTGTCGCACGGCGCCCATTGCTCCGATTACCATAGACGTTACACCACCGGCGAGTGCGGCGGCACTGGGCTGTTGAACGCTGCGCCTGGACTACGGATTGACACGACATTGTCTTCTCCGACGAATCTTGCTTCTGCCTGCAACACCACGATGGTCGGATCCGCGTGTGGCGGCACCGCGGAGAGAGACTGTATGACGCCTGCATTATTCATCGCTATACTGGTTCGTCTCCTGGCTTCATGGTTTGGGGCGCAATTGGAAATAACACCCGCACCTTTCCGGTACGCATCGCCGGTACACTCTACAGCCATCGCTACATCTCCGACGTTTTGGAGCCCGTAGTCTTCCCTTACCTGCAGGACTTGCCAGCGCCCACGTTTCCACAGGACAATGCGCGCCCGCACGTAGCACGCATCGTGCAACAATTCTTCACGGCCCACAAGCTGTCACTACTGCCGTGGCATGCCTGTTCCCCCGATATGTTGCCCATCGAAAACGTCTGGTCGCTGATCGGCAACCGAGTGGCCCGGCAAGCACCACCCGCGGCTACGCCTGATGAACTGTGGCAATGTGTGGAAGTAGCCTGGACCGACATACCCCAAGCCCACATCCAAAGCGTCTTTCGATCGACGCCGCGGCGTGTAGCGGCCGTTATTACCAGCCATGGGGGCCACACGAACTATTTATGTCTGTGTGTTCCGCAAGTCGCACGAGCCTGTAAGCTCAATCGTTTCATCTTTGTATCTGTTGTTATGTGTCCAGTAAATCTGGCTTTGCTATCTCGTGTCCTTCTTGGTGTGGCATTTTGGGTGGCCAGCAGTGTATAATGATACCTCCGAGGAGAACTATCTTTGCTGAAGAAGAGTGATATTGAGTTCCAACAACACAGTAATTTTATTAATTCATTTCTCCCTTTCCTTATTGTTTGTTTGAGATACACAAACTGGCCACTCAACTGAGTACCCTCAATAGTATCCCTCAATAGACGAAGAGGCTTTAAACTAGCTTGGAGTTTGGGAAAAGTGTTTGCACACACACACACACAGACAACGCGGTAATCGAATTCTTTCTAAACATGCGTTAACATATCTTTATCAACTCCAGCAATAGCTTTTGTGACACATTGTTTAAGATAAGCTAAATCAACAGGAAGGGAATGGACAAACACCTTTTCTTTAACATAGCCTCATAAAAAAAGCCGCAGGGTGGTAGATCTGGACTTCGTGGTGGATAAAATGTGAGTGACATTTTTTTTTTGATTGGAGGTTTAACGACCACCGTGAGCAACTCAATGGGCTAGAAGCAGTCGCCCGTCCCTAATTTAGGGCCACTGGTTCCAGGGAAGGGAGAGAGCCAGTGCCGTAAGACAAACACAACATCCATGCCTCACCGGGATTCGAACCCGGACCCCTTTCGGACGAATGATCAGAGGCCATCGCTTAGACCACTGCGCCACTGGGGCGGCAGTGATTGGAGGTTTAACGACCACCGTGAGCAACTCAATGGGCTATAAGCAGTCGCCCGTCCCTAATTTCCAGCTGCTTCCTCAGCATTTTCCAAACAGTCGGTTGTGGAGATTGTATCCTCGATTGCGCGGCCAGTCCACGGCTGTGAAAGATTTTCTTTAAGATAGTTTTAAACTCCCTGATGCCAGAGTGTGGGGGGGGGGTGCTCCATCCTGTTGGAGAATGAAGTTGTCACTGTCTTCGTGCAGTTCAGGAATCAACCAAATCCTAACCATTACGAGATAACAGTGATTTCTTGATTTCTTGGAAAAAGAAGAGTCCTTACATTCTTTACGGGATATAGCAGAGAGCACACTAGCCCTTGGGGAATTCCACATATGCTCCACTGTTACTCTAAGGTTTTCAGTCCCTCATATCCGAATGTTATGTTTACTAATTTTCCCACTTATGTGGAATGTCGATTCGCCGCTGAAAAGTAGGCTCTCACTAAATCCACCTTCTTCAAAGAGCTTCTGCAATTCTGTACAGAAATCGCGACGTGTGGTTCTGTCATTGTCACTTAAGCTTCGTAATAACTGCAGTTTTTGGGGGTAGTCATTTTCAGCTGCTTCCTTAAAATGTTCCAATCAGTCGGTTGTGGAATTCGTAACTCCCGACCCGCCATCGTTGTAGATTTCTTAGGGCTGCGTTGGTCAATGGCACGGACATGCTCCACTTGTTCATTTGAGTCGCGTGGTCTTCCTGGACTTTTACCTTTATACAAACATCGTGTTGTTCCATATTTCTTGTGCCAGTCGTAGATGGATTGTTTATTCGGCGGTGATTTCTTTGAACGTATTCGAAAACGCCCTTGCGCAACAGTAACACAATTCGTTTTGCTTCATTCAAGCCTACAGAACGCCTTCTCCTCAGCATTTGCCGCCATCTTTTCTGACTGGTCACGTGACGGTGAAAACGTGTAATCTTTTAGTGATGCCATCTAAATAATAAAATCGTTACTATTCGTGATAGAACAGCCCATCGTGAGTGTCAATATCTTACATACTTTTGGTTTTATAAAATTTTGAAACTGCCTATTTCATTTGTAATAACCATGTCTACAGTTGTGAAAATCTGACATGTGAAACGAATTTTGTCACTTCTGAAATGAGAATTTAATTGGAAACTCCACCGACATAAATAAACCACCCTTATACCAAAACAAAACATGATTCGTTGAATTGTATTAGGAGGTCAAGTGAAAATTGTACATTCATTTGAGGAAATAAATTGCGGTGATTTTGTAGAGCTTTTAAAATTACGGTGTTCGGTGAAACAACGGAGTTATAGCATGCCTCATGCTTTGTTCGGAAAAGGATGCCATGTTGAGATTTTTTATTTCCTCGGACGGGGGAAATTGCAGAAACTCAGCGCTAAATATTTGCTTGGGCAACATGCATGAGACTTCACTCTGCCTAAGAACATCGGCTTTCGGAGCAGTGAAATGTCACACTTTGATTCTGGCATTAATTATAAGACCTTAGTCTGGGGCTTTTTTTAACAATTTTGAATTGGCCGTGCTCATGTTCATGATGCTTTAAATCACCTGTGCAATTTATAATGTTACTCTTTACTCAAGAACCAAACATTAATTATGAAGCCTTGAACTCAGGTCCAGGCCTTTTGGCAATTTTTGGTCCGTCGTACTCACACACATGACGTTTACATAAAAAGTCAAATTCACTCTGGCACAAAACATTTTGCGCAACTCTTAATCTGCCTTGTTCATATTCATAAGATCGTAGCAAGTCAGATTAATAAAACTGCGCTGTTGCTTAGACACTAATAATAAGCCCTATGCCTAGGCATTTTGAACAATTTTTAATCCGACAATTTCCTATTCATATGGTTTTCATAGTAAGATAGTATTGCGCTTTTACTTCGGCACTAAACATTAATCAGTAGATTTAAGGCTCAGACCTTTTTAACAGGTTTCAAGCCGATCTCATCAGGGGAACAATGGCTCGTGGATCATGAATCCACGTGACGGTGTTCCCCTGATGAGATCGGCTTGAGAGGTTTGTTTCTAGTTATAATGCTTTTTTGAGTCTCTTTGTATTAATAATCTTTTTTCTTTTTTTTTTTTCTTTCATTAGGGTTTTTTTTAATTGTGGTTTGTAGTGGTATGTTTTTATCGATAGCATGATGGGATTCGTTCCGGATTGCTGCTTTAGCGCTTCTGTGCGAATTATACGTTTGTACATTGTATCATAACTAATTCAGCTTGCATCAATTTTATTCGTATATATATATATATATATCATCATCATCATCATCATTGTCAACCATTATCAATCCACTGCTGGACGAAGGTCTCCCCACGTTTCCTCCACAACGGTCTGTCTTTTGCCAGTCTCCTCCATGTCACCCCTGCATACTTTCGAATTTCATCCACCCATCTCCCATGTGGTCTTCTTCTGGGTCTTTTCCTGTCCCTTGGAATCCAATCTAAAATTTCGGCTGTCCATCGATGATCTGTCCTTCTAGCAGTATGTCCAGCCCATTGCCATTTCAGGGATTTAACTCTGATCATGATGTCTTCCACTCTTGTCATTTTTCGGATCCACGAGTTCCTCTTCTTATCTCTCCTGGTTACACCAAGTATGCACCTCTCCATGCTGCTTTGAGTTGTCTGCAGCCTTTGTATGTCTCTTTTAGTTAAGGTCCACGTCTCTGCACCATACGTAAGCACTGGAAGGATGCATTGATCAAACACTTTTCTTTTAAGACATAATGGCATATTGCTCTTGAAAATTATGCTGTTTCTTCCAAAAGCTCTCCAGGCAAGTTTTGTACGCCGATTAATTTCTTCATCAATGTGACCCTCACTTGATATCTGCTGTCCAAGATAAACGTACGTGTCTGTTATCTCCAGCTTTTCTCCATCAATCGATAAATCTTCATTTCTTGTAAAAGCATTGAACATCACTTTTGTCTTCTGAAAGTTCATTTTTAATCCCACTTCTTTACTCTTGTCAGCAAGTTCCTTGCTCATACTCTGCAGCTCTGATGGGCTAGTTGCAAAAATGACTACGTCATCAGCAAAGCGAAGGTGGGTTAGATAATCTCCATTAATCTTTATCCCCTTGTTTTCCCAGCTCAGTGACTGAAAAACACCCTCCAATGTGGCATTAAAGAGCTTCGGAGATATGGTGTCACCTTGTCTCACTCCCTTTCCAATTTTTATGTGTGTTGTATTTTCAAACAGCCTAATCTTTGCACTTGCATTTTCATAGATGTTATTAATAATATTAATGTATGCATCTTCAATACCGCAGGTTTTCAGAGCCATTGTAACTGCTGATGGTTTCACCGAATCAAAGGCTTTTTCATAATCGATAAAAGCCATGCACAATGGAAGTTCATATTCCCTCGCTCTTTCAATTAGTTCTCTCAGCAAATGGATATGATCTATTGTGCTGTAGCCACTCCTGAATCCAGCTTGTTCTCTCGGTTGAGCCATGTCCAGTGTTACCTTCAAACGGTGTGAAAGAACTTTAGTGAAGATTTTATAAACTACTGATAGGAGGCTGATAGGTCTGTAGTTTCCGAGATCCTCAATGTCACCTTTCTTATGTAGCAGGATCATTGTAGTGGTGTTCCAATCCTCAGGAATCTTTCCTTCATTAAGGCATCGAGTGAAAATTTGGGCGAGTACTGTTTCGATTTCTCCACTTGCTTCTTGTATGATGTCTACAGTAATTCCATCTTCTCCTGGAGCTTTTCCCCGCTTCATGTTCTTGATTGCATGTGCAACTTCTGCTGGAAGGACTGGAGGAACTCTGGTACTGGTATCTTTCATGATGTCTGGAGTGCATGTATCATCCCTTTCATATAATTTGGAGTAGAAATCTTTCACTCTTGTCAAAATTTCGCCTCTATTTCTTGTTACAGAACCATCTTCTTTTCTCAGTGCCATAATCTGTTTTCTTCCCTTACTGAGATGTCCCTTTGCTATCTTTAGGCTTTGGTTGTTTTCAATTGCTTTCCTTACTAGTTCACAGTTGAATTTTCTTACGTCTTCAGTGATACTTTTTCGTACTGTCTTGCATAGCTCTATATATTCCACTTTGGAAGTCACATCTTCTTTAGTTGTCCTCATCTCTCTTCTTTTTTGCATCAACATTTTCGTTTTTCCTGATAATTTATTTACATGCAACTTGTTCTTAGACCCAGCTAATTTTGTTGCTGTTTCCATAACAGCTTTGGTTACTTTTCTGTTAACTTCAGAGATGTCCACTTCTTCCGATGTTAGGCCTTCTAAAGCGGAGAACCTGTTCTTCAGTTCCAACTTGAAGGTATTATGGTGTTTTTTAAGGTTGGTTATGTCAATAGATTTTGTTTGTCTTATGAGCTTGCCACGTTCAAGTTTAGTGTTGAGGTGCATCTTACATCTCACCAATCTATGGTCACTACCTGTGTTGAACTTGTTTAGCACACTGCAGTCTTCTATGACGAATTTTTTGTTACACATAATAAAATCAATTTCACTTGTCGTCCCATTTGGATGTCTCCATGTCCATTTCCTGTGTGGCTTTTTCTTGAAGAAGGAGTTCAAGATAAAAAACCCTTCTGCCTCTGCAAACTCAACGAGAGTATTTCCACGTTGGTTTCTGTTGCCGTGACCGAATTTACCTACTGAAGTTTCATTCTGTTGCCGTTGCCCTATTTTTGCATTGAAATCTCCCATAATTATTTTCAAGTGTTGCTTACCTTTATTATTTAGAGGACAAATTTCCTCATAAAATTCTTCAATTTCTTCTTCAGGATGACTTGTGGTGGGTGCATAAGTTTGAATAATCTGAGCCTGGTATCTTCTCGATAGTTGGATAACGAGTCGTGCAGCTCTGTCAGAGGAACTTTCAACTTCTACCACTTTATCCTTCAGTTTCTTGTTTATTATAAATCCAACACCACTAGTTCTGCCAGTATCTGTCCCACGATAGTAGAAGAGATGACCACTTTTCAGTTCGATGATATCTTCTCCTTTTCTCCTTACCTCACTTAGCACCACGATGTCCCACTTGATCCTTTGTAGTTCCTCTTCCAATTCAAGAAGCCTTGAATCAGAAGATAGGGAGCGTCCATTGTACGTTGCCAAGGTCAGCATCAGATGGCAGCCTAGTCCGGTCCTCCGGTGATTCTTAGCACCCTCTGCCTTCATGTCGCACTGGCCGCTGCCTTGGCCAGGTACATTCCAGCTGCCGGAGACTGAGGGCCAAGATTTAAGTTGTTGAGTCATTTTGGAGGGGTTTGGCCATAACTCACCTCGCTGGCCAAGCGGGTTGGTGAGTGTGGGATAGAATTTCCTCTAATCCCGATGGTATAGTTATACCGCTATGGGCGGTCGTCAGAGCCCCTTTAGTGGGAACGGGATGCACCACGAGAAGGCGGGGTTGACATTTGTCAAGGAGAGGCTGTGTTGTTACGCATCACCTGACCTTACATCCCATATATATATATCATCATCATCATCATCATTGTCAACCATTATCAATCCACTGCTGGACGAAGGTCTCCCCAAGTTTCCTCCACAACGGTCTGTCTTGTGCCAGTCTCCTCCATGTCACCCCTGCATACTTTCGAATTTCATCCACCCATCTCCCATGTGGTCTTCTTCTGGGTCTTTTCCTGTCCCTTGGAATCCAATCTAAAATTTCAGCTGTCCATCGATGGTCTGTCCTTCTGGCAGTATGTCCAGCCCATTGCCATTTCAGGGATTTAACTCTGATCATGATGTCTTCCACTCTTGTCATTTTTCGGATCCACGAGTTCCTCTTCTTATCTCTCCTGTTTACACCAAGCATGCACCTCTCCATGCTGCTTTGGAGTTGTCTGCAGCCTTTGTATGTCTCTTTTAGTTAAGGTCCACGTCTCTGCACCATACGTAAGCACTGGAAGGATGCATTGATCAAACACTTTTCTTTTAAGACATAATGGCATATTGCTCTTGAAAATTATGCTGTTTCTTCCAAAAGCTCTCCAGGCAAGTTTTGTACGCCGATTAATTTCTTCATCAATGTGACCCTCACTTGATATCTGCTGTCCAAGATAAACGTACGTGTCTGTTATCTCCAGCTTTTCTCCATCAATCGATAAATCTTCATTTCTTGTAAAAGCATTGAACATCACTTTTGTCTTCTGAAAGTTCATTTTTAATCCCACTTCTTTACTCTTGTCAGCAAGTTCCTGGATCATACTCTGCAGCTCTGATGGGGTAGTTGCAAAAATGACTACGTCATCAGCAAAACGAAGGTGGGTTAGATAATCTCCATTAATCTTTATCCCCTTGCTTTCCCAGCTCAGCGACTGAAAAACACCCTCCAATGTGGCATTAAAGAGCTTCGGAGATATGGTGTCACCTTGTCTCACTCCCTTTCCAATTTTTACGTGTGTTGTATTTTCAAACAGCCGAATCTTTGCACTTGCATTTTCATAGATGTTATTAATAATATTAATGTATGCATCTTCAATACCGCAGGTTTTCAGAGCCATTGTAACTGCTGATGGTTTCACCGAATCAAAGGCTTTTTCATAATCGATAAAAGCCATGCACAATGGAAGTTCATATTCCCTCGCTCTTTCAATTAGTTCTCTCAGCACGTGGATATGATCTATTGTGCTGTAGCAACTCCTGAATCCAGCTTGTTCTCTCGGTTGAGCCATGTCCAGTGTTACCTTCAAGCGGTGTGAAAGAACTTTAGTGAAGATTTTATAAACTACTGATAGGAGGCTGATAGGTCTGTAGTTTCCGAGATCTTCAATGTCACCTTTCTTATGTAGCAGGATCATTGTAGCGGTGTTCCAATCCTCAGGAATCTTTCCTTCATTAAGGCATCGAGTGAAAATTTGGGCGAGTACTGTTTCGATTTCTCCACTTGCTTCTTGTATGATGTCTACAGTAATTCCATCTTCTCCTGGAGCTTTTCCTCGCTTCATGTTCTTGATTGCATGTGCAACTTCTGCTGGAAGGACTGGAGGAACTCTGGTACTGGTATCTTTCATGATGTCTGGAGTGCATGTAACATCCCTTTCATATAATTTGGAGTAGAAATCTTTCACTCTTGTCAAAATTTCGCCTCTATTTCTTGTTACAGAACCATCTTTTTTTCTCAGTGCCATAATCCGTTTTCTTCCCTTACTGAGATGTCCCTTTGCCAATTTTAGGCTTTGGTTGTTTTCAATTGCTTTCCTCACTAGTTCACAGTTGAATTTCCTTACGTCTTCAGTGATACTTTTTCTTACTGTCTTGCATAGCTCTATATATTCCACTTTGGAAGTCACATCTTCTTTAGTTGTCCTCATCTCTCTTCTTTTTTGCATCAACATTTTGGTTTTTCCTGATAATTTGTTCACATGCAACTTGTTCTTAGACCCAGCTAATTTTGTTGCTGTTTCCATAAGAGCTTTGGTTACTTTTCTGTTAACTTCAGAAATATCCACTTCTTCCGATGTTAGGCCTTCTAAAGCAGAGAACCTGTTCTTCAGTTCTAACTTGAAGGTATTATGGTGTTTTTAAGGTTGGTTACGTCAATAGATTTTGTTTGTCTTATGAGCTTGCCACGTTCAAGTTTAGTGTTGAGGTGCATCTTACATCTCACCAATCTATGGTCACTACCTGTGTTGAACTTGTTTAGCACACTGCAGTCTTCTATGACGAATTTTTTGTTACACATAATAAAATCAATTTCACTTGTCGTCCCATTTGGATGTCTCCATGTCCATTTCCTGTGTGGCTTTTTCTTGAAGAAGGAGTTCAAGATAAAAAACCCTTCTGCCTCTGCAAACTCAACGAGAGTATTTCCACGCTGGTTTCTGTTGCCATGACCGAATTTACCTACTGAAGTTTCATTCTGTTGCCGTTGCCCTATTTTTGCATTGAAATCTCCCATAATTATTTTCAAGTGCTGCTTACCTTTATTATTTAGACGACAAATTTCCTCATAAAATTCTTCAATTTCATCTTCAGGATGACTTGTGGGGGGTGCATAAGTTTGAATAATCTGAGCCTGGTATCTTTTCGAAAGTTGGATAACAAGTCGTGCAGCTCTGTCAGAGGAACTTTCAACTTCTACAACTTTATCCTTCAGTTTCTTGTTTATTATAAATCCAACACCACTAGTTCTGCCAGTATCTGTCCCACGATAGTAGAAGAGATGTCCACTTTTCAGTTCGATGAGATCTTCTCCTTTTCTCCTTACCTCACTTAGCCCCACGATGTCCCACTTGATCCTTTGTAGTTCCTCTTCCAATTCAAGAAGCCTTGAATCAGAAGATAGGGAGCGTCCATTGTAAGTAGCCAAGGTCAGCATCAGATGGCAGCCTAGTCCGGTCCTCCGGGGATTCTTAGCACCCTCTGCCTTCATGTCGCACTGGCCGCTGCCTTGGCCAGGTACATTCCAGCTGCCGGAGACTGAGGGCCAAGATTTAAATTGTGGAATCATTTTGGAGGGGTTTGGCCATAACTCACCACGCTGGCCAAGCGGGTTGGTGAGTGTGGGATAGAATTTCCTCTAATCCCGATGGTATAGTTATACCGCTATGGGCGGTCGTCAGAGCCCCTTTAGTGGGAACAGGATGCACCACGAGAAGGCGGGGTTGACAGTTGTCAAGGAGAGGCTGTGGTGTTACGCATCACCTGACCTTACATCCCTATATATATATATATATATATATATATATATATATATTCAGCGTTTTTATTTAGGCACAAACGATTAAATAATAGTCGTTTTTCGTACTTTTTAATCCGTCGTTCTCATGTTCATGAGATTCTCATATACAATCAAGCCAATTTTGATGCACTTTTTCTCTGGCTCAAAACATTATTTAATAGGCTCTAGTAATTTTTTAATTCGTCGTGATCATTTCCATAATGCTTACACGAGAAGTCAAGCTAATAATAATGGTATTATTATAAATATCTAAAATGACATAGACTAAGTCCTGATAATTAATGGTTGGTGCCTACGTAAAAGCGCAATATCACTAACTGATCTTGGTATACAACCCTATGAATATGAGCCGGGCGGATTCAAAGCTATTATAAATGCCTAGGCCTAGTGCTTATCAACTAATGTTTGGTGCCAAAGTAGAAGCGCTATATTATTAATTTGACTTGTTATGCAAACCTTATGAATATGAGCTTGATGGAATTTAAACTGTTTAAAAGGCCTAGTCCTAGGGCCTTTTAATTAATGTTTGATGCCTAAGAAAAATGGCAATGTTATGAACTTGACTTGTTATGTAAATTTTATGAATATGAGATCAGCGGATTAAATATTGTTAAAAAAGCCTAGGGCATGTAAATCAATTTTTCGTGCCTAAGTAAAAACGCAATTTATTGAACTTGACTTGGTATCCAAACCTTATGAATATTAGCAAGGCGAATTATAAACTGTTAAAAACTCCTATGCCTAGGGCCTACTAATTAATGTCCTGTAAGTGAGTAAAGGTGCAACGTTATTAACTTTGTTTTTTATTTTAACCTCATGAATATGAGCTCGGCGGAAAGAATACTTTTAAAAGGGCCTTGGCCTAGAGCTTATAAATAAATATTTCGTGCTTGAACAAAAGCGCAATATTATAACCTTGACTTAATATGCAAACCTCGTGAATATGTGCACGACAGTTTAAAAATTGCTAAAGGGACAGAGGCCTAGAAACTTTTAAACTAACGTTTTGTGCCTGAATAAAAGTGTGACATTATTATTTCAATGTGTGTATAATTTTAACTACAATGAGAACTGTGGGTTAAAAG
The DNA here is from genome assembly GCA_039090855.1 of Macrothele yani. Taxonomy (NCBI): domain Eukaryota; kingdom Metazoa; phylum Arthropoda; class Arachnida; order Araneae; family Macrothelidae; genus Macrothele; species Macrothele yani. Next base: position 59,160,148 of record CM076998.1, on the reverse strand, counting down.
TTGTCAAAATGGCCCAACCAGAGGCACATATTATTAATGCCTTAGTAGAAATGCAGCATTACGGTAAGCTATCTTGATACAAATAATTTATTTTCTTATATAAATATACGCGGAATGAGCACGGTGAGATGACCTCAGTAAAATTGTGTTCTTTAGGGGGGGGACCTATGCGCGGAAGTAACAGTGAAAACAAAAGTGTAATTTTTGTACTACCCGGTAATGGTTTTATGGTTATCCTACCAGAAAGTGGGCATGAAGGAATAAAAATAAATTTTTAAACGACCTCCCTAACGACTTTGTTGTCACTGTCCACCTCGTCTTTTAGCCAGAAAATCATAAAAAATCTCAATTTTTAGGATAATAGGGTATGAATACAAATATTTTTATATGCAACAATTACTAAACAGGAGGAAATGTAGCAACACTGTACTTTTTTTATGTAGAGCATTTCATGGCTTTCAAATTGCATATGCCCGGTTGGCTGTATGGCCAGTTGTCCGAAATAGATTGAGATGCTCACGGGCTCATTTTTTAAGACCCGGGTCCAGCTCGAGTCCTGCACGGGCCCTTTATATCATTATTTATGACTGGCCCGGTCCGGGCTCGGGTTTGAACATCTGTGCAGATTCTCCCGACGTGAATAAGGAATAAATGAATACTATTGTTTTACTCACATTTTTATTTTCGTCATCAAATAAGAATGTTAATGCTTCCCGTTAATGTCGGATCCCCTCCCCCCAAATAAGAGAGAGAGAAAGAATTATTATTATGTGCATCATATTCAAGTAACAAAATATCTTTCATTTTGTTTCCGAAGTATATCAATTCACGGTAAATCTTTTACCTAATTAATTGCATTTAATTTATTTTCCAAATTTAAATAAGAATTTTGAGGCCTTAAATTTCATTGTAAATTATTTAAAAATCTATGTCATTTCTGCATGACATGAGGATTCCGTATTCCTGTTTTGGTGACGGAATAGGTCGGATTAAGTATTGAGTAAATGTGCATATATAGGTCGTAGTGCTTTTTAATACATGGAACTTATATTATTAGCTCTACTGGCACAGTGCTGGTTTTGGCATTTAATTTATTTATTATTGGTGAAATCTCCACATGTACTCTTATTTATTCACCGATAAGCCATTACATTATGACCACCTACCTAATAAACTGTAGTATCACCTTTAGCGCGCAAAACAGCAGCCACTTGGCCAATCGTCGATTCGATGAGGTGGCGATATGTATCCTGGGGTACCTGGTACCATAATGTCAAACAGCTGGTCCTTTAGTTCTCGTACATTTCGGGATGGTGGTGATTTAGCGAGAACCCGTTTTTCCAAGTCGAACCACAAATGTCCGCTTGGGTTAAGGCCAGGTAAATTTGGAGGACAGGGAATTAACAGAAAGTCATCAGCATGTTCCTCGAACCTCTCATTGACGATTCTGGCAGTGTGTCATAGCGTATTTTTTTTTTTTTTTTTTTTTTGTTTGTAATGGCCATCACCAGCAGGGGACACAGTTACCATGAATGGGTGAACTTGGTCCGCAACGATGTTCAGATACCTGACAGCAGTCAGGGATTGTGCTACTGGGATAATGGGGCCTAAAGTGTCCCAAGAAAACATCCCCCACAGCATAACACCGCCGCCGCAGCCGGCTTACCCTCCGCCCCCTCCCTAAAAGTGCATCCAGGTGCCATAACCTTCGTTGGAAATCGGCGTATCCGCTCTCGGCTGTCTACGTGATTCACCAAAAATCTTGATCCGTCAGATCAGCCCACTTTCTTCCAATCATCCACGGTCCAATTTCGATGATCTTGGGCCCATTTCACGTGTTGTTTGCGATGACGTGCAGTGAGCATGGGGACCCACCTGGGGCTACGCACACCCATACGCAGAAAAGGCTTCAGTGAACTGTGTTCTGTGACACATTGCGGTGATCACGACTGTTGTAGCGGCAGGTGATTTGTCGCACTGAAGTCCCACGGTCGCTGTGAACAATGCGCGACTGTCTGCGCTCTCCTCTGGCATCAGTGACCTACAGGCGACACTCTGCTGGACGACGATTCGTCGTTTGTCCATCTGTGAGCCACTTTTGATACGTACTCACTATAGCGGCACATGAACAACCCACAAGCCGCGCCGTTTCCGAGATCGTAGTTCCGAGGAGCCGTGTCATCGCAATTTGCCCTTTATCAAACTCCAATAAATCAGCAGCTTTTCCCATTCTGACTCCGAACACTCTACTAATCGAAAGCCGGTCCTTAGGTTGTATATATACTGCTCTGTGAACTTCACCTACGCCACCGTTCGTTCTCCATACGCGTTCATTTCTCTAGGCTGGGGGTGGTCATAATATACTGTTTCGTCGGTGTAAATATAACATTTGGAAATTATTAAATTTGACTGTTTTCGGCTAGTTAGAAGTTGTAAAATTGCGTATAATAGAGCATGGAACTTAGTGATCCAGTGGTTTGGATTTACTCTGCCTGCTCCAAATAAATATATTATATAAAAATACAAGTATGGCACTGAATGATTCACAGTGCAATTTAAAGTCGTTTGTACTACGTATGTGCGCGTATATATAATTAAATATAATTCGGGATATCCTTGTTTCCTCGATACTAGTTGTTGCTTAAAACACTCACAGACGTTTTTGAGTTACGAAATGCTCGCGAAACACGCAATAAAAAATAATTAAGAATTTTAGAAAAGAGACAAAAGACAGACTACAGTCTGACCATTCAGTTGTACGTTTACCCTTCCGTTATTTAATTCAATAGGCCGTGTTGAATAAAGTTAAATAAAACAGTGAAAGGGAAAATTAACTTGAGCCTCAGCTCGTACGGGCCAAGGTTTTAGTCAAAGATTTGATGTAAGAGCCCACCCGAGGCCGGTGCGGGCCCGGATCCATTATCGGCCAATTGCTATATTCTGGACACCGTGGTCATCTCTAGTCCGTGTCCCCGATTTAATTCCACGATCGAGAAATTCGGTCAGCGAATTTGTTATCTTATTAAAGATTTCTTTTACCTTAAGAAGCAGCTGACAAAACCTCTCGATTATTAAAAGAAGACAACAGAAGAGTACGACTACTTAAAAAAAAAAAAAAAAAAAAAGATGCAAGAATTAATTATCCGGCGTTCAATATGCGCACACTAATCTACCCACTTCTTTTCCTTATCAGTGTTCTATTCACACGCCTGTTACGCCTAGAGATAACAGTTTTTTTTTGTTTATCTAAACATTTATTTCTCTTTTCTGCCGCTTCTTCGTTACTTGCCTGCGAAGTAACTTCATCACGGAAAACAAGCAGCGACGTTCCTGATAATGAATTTGGCGTCAAAGTTTTGTTTGCCTTATGGAGTTCGCTAACTTTGTTACTAGGGTTTTCTAAACATATTTACGTGTGCTTCGGTACAAAAAAAAATTAATAGACAGCTATACGCCAATAAAATGTGCAGCATAATAAGTAACGGAGACAAATATTATGCTGCCATTTTGGTTATAGTGTCTTCTTTTGTTTATACATTCGCAAATATGTCACTCTACGCTGTTGTTTCCTTCACAAGTTATTGATGGGATTTTGAGTGTCTCTTGACACAGCAAAATATGCTAGTTATAAAATAAGAGCTTTAAAATGGATTCTAGCCTCTGCCAGAGAGGGATCCAGAAGTTTTTCTTATATAGCTGGGCGGTGGTTGCTCTGGCCTATAAAAAAAAAAACATTGATAGAGAGACTTTGAGGAAGAATCATACACACAAAAGCTGGCCGAGCGTTCCCTTCCAGAAATACGGCATTTCAAACACTTTTTCCATCAAAAATATTGTTCTAAATCGAAAACGGGGTAAACAATTGAAAAATTAGCACTGTTTTCGTGGCATTCACTTACCTGCTTTTGCAAATGAAACGAGTTCCATAATTTTTAGATATCAAGTCTGAATGGAATCTTTCAAAATACGTCGTAAATTTGAGCCCTTCTATTATGTCTAATGGAAAATTTTCCAACTTGAATTATAGATTCATGCCTCTAAGCTACACTATATTGACAAAAGTCACCACACACACTTTCAAAAGCAAATGAACTGACCGCTGCTTTTTTAAAATGCTCGGTACAGCTGCAAACGGTAGGCCTATAGAAACAAGCCTGCATCTGACCACGATCAGATCACACTGTGAACTTGAGTGAAAATATCGCGACGGAAGAGAACTGACTTTGAGAAAGGAAAGATTTTACATAAGAGAAACGAGAGGAGTTTAAACATGCCCAAGTCAACTGTATTGAATGTACTGAATAAGTGGAAGACACATGGCTTGCCTGAAGCAGCAAAACGTACAAGCAGACTGAAGAAAATCAGTGGTAGAGGACGTCGAATCCTCAGAAGAGTCGTTACAGCTAATAGACACTGCACAAGACCTTAGTGTGCAGGTAAGTAAAAATGCTCGAACCTCGATATGTACACGTACCATTCGCAGAGAACTTCATTCCATGGGTTACCGTGGCCGTGCTCATAAGCCTTTCATCTACACTCGGAATGCTACTCGTCGTTTAGCATGGTGTAAAGAACATTTACCGTGGCCGTGAGGCTGCTCATAAGCCTTTCATCTACACTCGGAATGCTACTCGTCGTTTAGCATGGTGTAAAGAACATTTACCGTGGCCGTGCGGCTGCTCATAAGCCTTTCATCTACACTCGGAATGCTAGTCGTCGTTTAGCATGGTGTAAAGAACATTTACCGTGTCCGTGCGGCTGCTCATAAGCCTTTCATCTACACTCGGAATGCTAGTCGTCGTTTAGCATGGTGTAAAGAACATTTACCGTTGCCGTGCGGCTGCTCATAAGCCTTTCATCTACACTTGGAATGCTATCCGTCGTTTAGCATGGTGTAAAGAACATTTACCGTGCCCGTGCGGCTGATCATAAGCCTTTCATCTACACTCGGAATGCTACTCGTCGTTTAGCATGGTGTAAAGAACATTTACCGTTGCCGTGCGGCTGCTCATAAGCCTTTTATCTACATTCGGAATGCTAGCCGTCGTTTAGCATGGTGTAAAGAACATTTACCGTGGCCGTGCGGCTGATCATAAGCCTTTCATCTACACTCGGAATGCTACTCGTCGTTTAGCATGGTGTAAAGAACATTTACCGTTGCCGTGCGGCTGCTCATAAGCCTTTCATCTACACTCGGAATGCTAGCCGTCGTTTAGCATGGTGTAAAGAACATTTACCGTGGCCGTGCGGCTGCTCATAAGCCTTTCATCTACACTCGGAATGCTACTCGTCGTTTAGCATGGTGTAAAGAACATTTACCGTTGCCGTGCGGCTGCTCATAAGCCTTTCATCTACACTCGGAATGCTAGCCGTCGTTTAGCATGGTGTAAAGAACATTTACCGTGGCCGTGCGGCTGATCATAAGCCTTTCATCTACACTCGGAATGCTACTCGTCGTTTAGCATGGTGTAAAGAACATTTACCGTGCCCGTGCGGCTGATCATAAGCCTTTCATCTACACTCGGAATGCTACTCGTCGTTTAGCATGGTGTAAAGAACATTTACCGTTGCCGTGCGGCTGCTCATAAGCCGTTCATCTACACTCGGAATGCTAGCCGTCGTTTAGCATGGTGTAAAGAACATTTACCGTGGCCGTGCGGCTGCTCATAAGCCTTTCATCTACACTCGGAATGCTACTCGTCGTTTAGCATGGTGTAAAGAACATTTACCGTTGCCGTGCGGCTGCTCATAAGCCTTTCATCTACACTCGGAATGCTAGCCGTCGTTTAGCATGGTGTAAAGAACATTTACCGTGGCCGTGCGGCTGATCATAAGCCTTTCATCTACACTCGGAATGCTACTCGTCGTTTAGCATGGTGTAAAGAACATTTACCGTTGCCGTGCGGCTGCTCATAAGCCTTTCATCTACACTCGGAATGCTAGCCGTCGTTTAGCATGGTGTAAAGAACATTTACCGTGGCCGTGCGGCTGATCATAAGCCTTTCATCTACACTCGGAATGCTAGCCGTCGTTTAGCATGGTGTAAAGAACATTTGCCGTATCCGTGCGGCTGCTCATAAGCCTTTCATCTACACTCGGAATGCTACTCGTCGTTTAGCATGGTGTAAAGAATATTTATCGTGGACCGTAGATCAATGGGATCACTAACTCAAAAACGTACGTGTACTACAATATTAATCTCTTAAAAAAGCAAAGTGATCTCAAAAACGTACTTAAACAGATTGACTAAAAAACGTACGTAAACACATTAACTCAAAAACGTACGTAAACACATTAACTGAAAAACGAACGTAAACACATTAACTCAAAAACGTACGTAAGCACATTAACTGAAAAACGTACGTAAACGCATTAACTCCCAAACGTACGTAAGCACATTAATTAAAAAATGTACGTAAACACATTAACCCACAAATGTTTGTAAACACATTAACTCAAAAACGTACGTAAACTCATTAACTCAAAAATGTAAGTAAACACGGGAATAGATACATATGTCCATCAGTATAGCAGGCCCGACTTATAAAAACACGCACGCGTAACTAACAATGGCTAAATATAAAAGTATATTACTGTGTATGCAAGCATTCACAGTAGAATGACATTGTAGAGAAAGTGCAGAGGGATATCAATTACTGTACCTAAGATAAAGCTATATTTAGCAGTCGTTATACATAGCAGCATGCATGCATATACATTTATAGCGGTAATAATTTTCTTCAGTACATACGTATATAAGATGCTGGGGGATTTTGAATAACAGATTTCTTTGGGGGGGGGTAATACGCGTTTTATATTTAGAAAAATACGGTTATCTCAAATTGCTTGTATTTTTTTAATACTAAATGCGATTCGATACAAACTGTGTGTGCGTGTGTGTGAGGAATTATTCTGTTGTGATACAGAACGATGTCTTCCTTTTTTCTGTCTTTCGTACAGTGAATAAGATACCGTTCGGGAACTATGTTTCAACTGTTATAGCCATGTTTTGATATATTAAAGGTTATTAATGTTTGAAATTAAACGTATTAAGTGTTTTTTAGCACGTCCTTTGTAAAAAAAGATCGTGCTTCTGTTATCGGTTTGTCCGTCCGTCCGTCTGTACCCACAATATGTCAGCAACTATTAGTCCGATTTGAAAAATTCTTTCTGCATCGGGAAGCTTGAAATATGCAAATAAGGATTCTTTATTTCGTTTTTTTTACAATGTACGATTTCGCCGGTAGAGGGCGTAAATGCAAATGATGTGGAATTCCAAAATACGTTTTATTCCGCATATTTGCTTCTAAACATCCGATTGAAAAATAATTTATATCTTTCGATTCCATTTATGCGGAAGAGTATTTTAGATATAGTTACTTTTTCAAATTACGCATAGATTTTCCGCTAGGGGGCGTAAAAGTAAATTACATTTTCCCCGATAACTCTTATTCTAAAACTCTGATTTGTAATTTTTTTTCTTCAGCGGATACATCTCCTGATGGAAAATCTTTTGCATATAATTTCAAATTTTTGGTAAAGAATGCTTTGGCCACTAGGGGGCGTCAGTGTTAATTTTTGCTTCTGATGTATTTGCATTAAAATCTGAGCTTCTAAAATATCGATTAAAAAATTCTTTCGTGGACTGATGCCACTCACATCGATAAACCTTTTCGGAATATTTTCTTCTTAAAATATTTCACAGTTTCTCCGTCAGGGGGCGTAGATTTACATCTTATTTTTGTCAATATCTCTACTTCTAGGGGTCCGATTTGAAAAATTCTTTCTTTGTTGGATAGTGTTTTTCGTGGGACATGTTTTTCATATAATTTCAAAATTTTCAAGCAATTCATAGACTTTCCGCTAGGGGGCGTAGCGATAAATTGCGTTTCCCTCTATATCTCTGCTTCTAAATCTCCGATTTGAAAAATTCTGTCTACGCCTGATACAGCTCCTGATGGGAAATCGTTAGCACATTATTTTTAATTTTTGTAAAAAAAATAGTTTGGCCACCAGGGGGCGTAAATCTTAATTTCCGCTTCTGTTGTATTTGCAGCAAAATATGAGCTATTAAATTCTCGATTGAAAAAAAACGTCATTTGTTGACCGATACTACTCATGTCGACAAACTTTTAGAAACATTTTCTTCTTAAAATAGTGCATGGTTTCTACGCCAGGGGGCGCGGATGTACATCTTATTTTTGTCAATATCTCTACTTCTATGAGTCCGATTTGAAAAATCCTTCTTTGTTGGATAGTGTTTTCCATGTGGCATGTTTTTTCATATAATTTCAAAATTTTCAAGTAATTCATAGACTTTCCGCTAGGGGGCACAAAGGTAAATTGCGTTTTCTGCGTTATTTCTGTTCCTAAAGCTCTGATTTGAAAAATTCTTCCTGTATCGCATACAAGACCTAATGGGAAATATTTTTCACATAATTTCTAATGTTTGGTAAAGAATGGTTTAGCCACCAGGGGTCATATGTGTTAATTTCTGCTTCTGAAGTATTTGTTGCAAAATCTGGGCTCCTGAAAACTCGACTAATTTTTTTTTCTTCGACCGATACCGCTTATATGGATAAACCTTTTGAGAATACTTTCTTCCTAAAATAATGCATGGTTTTCCCACCAGGGGACGTAAAGTCACATCTTATTTTTGTCGATATCTCTGTTTCTAAGAGTTCGTAAGCTCACGATTCCGTTTACAGCAATATTTGATTGATTAAAAACCCGATTGAAAATCTTCTTTCTTTGGTCAGATCTATTGTTTCCCATACCGGTTCCATTGACTTTGAATAGCTCTGATAAATTTAATTTCCGTCAGAACGGATTCAAAAGACGTGCTTATTACACCCGAAAATTCGGTGTCAACTTTCTTGTTTTTCCTGGTATGGTTTCAAAGAGCTTAAAGTTGTCAATTATTTCCAGTTTTAGAAGATTTGGCTTCGTATTCCGTTCGCTAGATTTCTATTTCTGATTGAAGATTGTTGTTTTCATACAAGTATGAGTCGGACTTATTTCCCTAATGGAAGTCCACGCTGTTCGTGAGTTTTCTGTGCTCCTGTTTCATTTCTCTCTCTGTCCAGAGCTATTGTGTACTTTTCGTCCGGCTTCGTCCTGGATTAGAAGTTGTTAGAGGCTCACTCGAGTGATTGCAAATCCGTTGCTATGGCATCAACTACGAAGAGTGATTTCATACCTCAGTTTGTTTGGGAAGCGAAAGCACAGTACAGGGTTCCGAAGCTTAGAGATAAGATGAACGGAAAAAGTTCTTCGGCAAATTTCGCTGACGTTTCCGGAAATCTTAGGCAGCATAAAGAAATTAGCATTTAAATTGAAGGCGACCCACATTCTGAGCTCTATCTCTTCAGCGATCGAAAATTGTGACCTACATTAAGTCTATGTGCTGTGAACACGTCCTTCTCCGTTTGAAAGGGTGAGAAGAAAGAATATTGGGGAGAAAACATTCTTCAATATCTGTGCCATTTAATGCTGAACTTAATTTAGTGTAAACTTTCTTTGTTTCAATATCTCAAGTCTTTATGAAGAAATTTTCCTCACAAAGAATTTACGCTTTTTGGTACAAAATAAAAAGTTCGCTTGGTTGTAATTGTGATCAAATTGTCGTCAATTAAATTAAATGTGAATTCATTAGATTTACACAGGTTTCCAAAAATGAACATATTTCGAACTCCCGTTCAAGTGTTTGTCTCAAAAATCGCATAACCGTGGGGTACACGGATTGCTGTGAATTGACAAACAGTTACTACAATACATCTCATACATAATAATAGAAAAAACTAATAGGAAACGAAATTCATAAAAGAAATACGTAAAGGTGCCGATAAATCTTCGGCTTTTCTCTTTCACATACTTTTAGACTGATAATACTTCTGTCATATCAAAATTGATTTTCATGTACACTGATGAGCCGTTAGATTATGATCACCCCCACACTAGAGAAATGAGCGCCTAGAGACCAAACGCTGGCGCAAGTGATGTTCAGAGAGCAGTACATATACAACCCGAGAACCAGATTTCGATTAGTAGAGCGTTCGGAGTGAGAATGGGGAAAACTGCCGATTTATCAGAGGATAAAGGACAAAATGCGGATGGTACGGCTCCTCGGAACTGCGATCTCGGAAATGGTGCGGCTTGTGAGTTATTCACGTGCCGCTGTAGTTAGTACGTATCAAAAGTGGTGCACAGATGGCCAAATTACGAACCATCGTCCAGCCGTGTGTCGTCCGCAGCTCGTTGATGCCAGATGGGAGCGGAGACTTTCGCGCATTGCTCACAGCGACCGCAGGGCTACAGTGCGACAAATCTCCCGCAGCTACAGCAGTGGTGATCAGGGCAAAATGTCACAGCACGCAGTTCATCCCAGCCTTCTGTGCATGAGCCTGCGTAGCTGAAGAGCCAGCCGGGGCCCCGTGCTCACTGCACGTTATCGCCAACAGCGCATGAAATGGGCCAAAAATAATCGAGAATGGACAGTGGATAATTGGAAGAAAGAGGACGGATTTGACGAATCAAGATTCCTGGTGTATCACGTAGACGGCCGAGCGCGGATACTCCGATTACCAACGGAGGCTATGGCACCTGGATGCACTGTTGGGCGGAAACAGGCAGGCGGTGGTGTTATGTACTGTGAGTGATGTTTCCTTGGGACGCGTTCGGCCCCATTATCCCAATAGCACAATCCCTGACAGCTGTCAGGTATCTAAACATCGTTGCGGACCAAGTTCATCCATTCATGGCAACTTTGTTCCCTGCTGGTGATGGCCATTACCAACAAGAAAATGTCCCATGCCAGAATCGCGAAGGAGTGGTTCGAGTAACATGCTGGTGACTTTCGGTTAAGCCCTGGCCTCCATATTTACCTGACATGAACCCAGTCGAAGATTTGTGGTTCGATTTGGAAAAGCGCGTTCGCCCTAAATCACCACCACCTCGAAATGTAAGGGAACTGGAAGACCTGCTGTTGACCCCCAGGATACCTAATGCCACCTCATCGAATCGATGCCTCGCCGAGTGGCCGCTGTTTTGCGAGCTAAAGGGGGTCCTACAGCTTATTAGGTAGGTGGTCATAATGTACTGGCTCAAAGGTGTATATCTACATGATTTATATATCTACGTTCCATAAATCATCGTGCAAAACTGTAGAATTTGAGGGGAATGAGGATCAGTCTGTTAAAATATATAACTGTGCTGCCAGATTTCACCGATCCACAGCAGTGTCCCAAGGAAAGTACACAACATTTCTAAAGCAAGGGAGGTGTATAATTTCAATGTTTACCGTCCATTGTTTCACTTCAGTAAAGGGAATTTATTCTTTGTTTCAATCATTTTCAACAGTAGCATAAAGAGGGAAACATCATAATATTAATTTTCGAAGCCAAATAGTATAGAAAACCATTTTAGAACAGCTGTTTCTGAAGAAATGCTATCTTTTGGTCCTGTAATTTTGCGGATTGAGAACAAACTCGCTCAAGAAGTAGAACCGTGATTATCCCAGCAAACGAGAAATGAATTTCCCTCGGTATTCTGAAAACTTAGATAGTAAGTAAAAGGAATAGGGAACTACAGGAGCTTGTCGATTTGCATTCACTGTATTGTAATAAATAAGTCCAAGAATATGTAATTTATGACTACAAAATTCTGGTTTTGAGATAAAAAAAAATACGTGATGCAGAGCCAATAGCTCTTCGAAACTGTAATCGATGTATAATGAACCTTTGATTGTGGTAAACGTTGGTATTTTTATTTTAAGTCCAAGAATAGTTTAAATCCATGGGTAATAAAAAGAGGTCGAACTCGAACAATAAATATTACTTTTGAAAAGGAAAATGTAGAACCATATTTTCTGTTTCATATCTTAATCCTTTTTTAGGAGCACACTGATTTTTTAACGGCTCTCATCTGCTTCCGAATATTATAATTAATCATTAAAAACTGGTCGTTTCAGTATTTTAAAGAATCTCTTCAGCAATCAGTTAATACTGTTGTTGTTCTTCTTCATTCGATGGTAGGAATACATGTTTTCTTAAATATTGTAAGAAACATTTAGCTAACAAACACGAAGACGAAACAGAAAGATACATGGACAATTGTAAAAGGCATGGGGCACTGACAAAATATCAATCTGTGGGTCTCTCGTAGTTTGATATACTCATTCACAGTTTACACCTGGATGCCTCTTACTACAATCTGATTAGGTTCCTCAATTTTCTGTATTGCAGTGGTTCTTAATCGTAACTGTATTTTTTCACTGTCTTGGCTAGTGTTTCAGAGAGCGAGATAGTTTTTTGTATTTTTTAAGCCAAATATATAAGACCTTAGGGTCAATAGTTAAAAACTACAAACTTAACTCTTCGAGCTACATTCCTGTAATTACTACTTGTTCTTGTGATGAACATAAAGAAACAGTTCACTATGATAAGAATTACAACCATATTATCACCGGAAACTTGAGTTTTGTTGAAAATGAAAAGCTTAGGAATTTATTAGAGTATGGCTCTAATTTCAGACCTTCCTTCACAATTTCCAAAGAAAGGATTCTTGAGAGCTTCACTCAAGATGTAAATAAGTACATCGTAAAAACCAGTTTAACGTACAATCAGCCTATTGAGGCCTTCGCAGAATGGAAATATAATATAATCAATAGCTTCACCGGTGAGTTGGCAGGTCTGGACTTTTGTTTCGACAGAAATCTTCTTTTTCTCTGGAGAAGCTAAAAGGTCACTCTCCAAACTACAAGACCAATTTATTTTTACCACTACGGATAAAGCTAGCAATAATTTTGCAATTATCTGTAAGAAGTTCTATTTTGAATTGTTAACTATGGAACTCAATAATAGAGTAACATACGAGCCCGTAAGTTATTCTACCAAGCAGTTAGAAAATCGGTTTAAGGCATTCTTCAAGAAACTTAAAATTCCACAAACTAGAAGATATGAGCCTGAATTTCCATTTCTTTTTGCAACGGTTAAGTTTCATAAGGATCCTGTGAAGTTCAGGTTCATAGCTAGTGGAGTAAGGAGTCATAAAAAGAAAATAGATCTTGCTTTTGAAGATGTCTTAAAGAAGGTTTTGAAACACATTAGAAACTGTTCTAACTTGATGTACAAAGATTTTTGGATAATTAATAATAATGCAGAAGTAATTTCTACTATACTCAAAGTTTGTCCCCTAGATATTAATAGTTATGATTTTGAAAACCTATATACTAATCTGCCTCTATCAGATATAATCACTACCTTTAAAGAGCTGTATGCAGAATTTAAACTTAACCAATTTGTTGATGTAGGAACTTGGAACTCTTATCTCAATTGCTGCATAATAAATAACCATATCTTATATAATAATACTCTCTATAAGCAAGTGAACGGTATTCCAATGGGAACATCAACGTCCACGCATATCGCTAATCTATTCCTGTTCTTTAAGGAATATAAATTCATTAGAAATCACCCCACCTGCTCAGATAACTACCTTTACACTTTTAGATATATTGATGATCTGCTGTGTATCAATAATTCAGAAGTTATAGAGAGTGATTTTGATAATATCTATCCTAGCTCTCTTAACTTATGTAAAACCAACCACAGTAATCAGGAACTTGAGTTCCTAGACTTAAGCATTAAGCTCAACAGAGGTAACCCATCTATTAGCCTCTATGATGAAAGAGTTAATTTTCCTTTCAAAGTAATTAAATATCTACACTGGAATAATAACATTTCAACCAAAGTAATTGAGAATGTACTAATTTCTCAGGTCCTAAGAATTTCAAGAATTTGCAGCAACAATTTGGACTTCAATTACCACATTAATATACTATTAGAAAGTTTTCTAGAGAACGAAATTCCTTCTTCTTTCATCAAAAGAACTTTAAGAAAAATTATTCTGAATAATAGAGTAAGGTTGGCAGATCTGCTTTAATTTTCTACACAGTTAATAATATGATTCTGACCAATCAAAGCCGTAAGGAAGTTGGCTATAGGATGCCTATTAACTACCTAAAGGAACCTTAGTGCTATGGATATGACGGTCCTATTAAAACAAAAAATTAAATAATATAAACAAAATCACAAAAAAAGCTTAAAAATCCGTTTATAAAAGAAAATAAAAACAAATAAAAAAAGAAAACTAGTTATTCATCACTAGGATAGCTATACTAAAAATAGTAAAACCAACATTAAAATTAATAAGATTCTGATTAATCTATAGAAGCTCACTAAGGTGATTTAATACATGCAAAGATTATTAAATAAACTGCTCGTGTATTTTATAATATTTCTCATGTATTCTGGAGAGTTAATTCTGCTCTTTCTGATCATACAGATCCACAGTCTTAAGTTTATATATTTTTTTCTCTGGTTAAAATCTCCGCGCGTTGGTTTCTTGCTGTATGAGGAGGCCATCAGCCCCACCCTCACTGCCCCCAGCGTCTAGGGAGTGGCGGAAGAGGTCAGCCATGTTCTTCTCTTGTGAGGAGAAAAGTTTTTGTAACACAAGAGGTAAGCTCTCTTCCTTGTTTTTGGGTTCTAGGTTTTATAAGTTCAATGTTTGTACTTCATGTACCTTTTCTCTGTCGTTTTTTAGCTTTTCAACTTTTAGGCATTGGTTTGTCTGTTAACATTTTTGCGGGTTTTAACTCTTTCTTTTCTTTGTAACTTTGAGCGTCTTTTGGGGTACCTAGGAACAGAAGATGGCTTAGCTTGTTCCTTTTCTATGCGCTGTCTATGCGCTGTTTTTTCAAAGTAGTTAAGTTCTTAATAACTAATTAATTATGCACTTAAAGCACTGCTGAAATACTTTGTACATATTGCAACTAACTGTTTAAGGTATATAACTTTCACAAAGTTTTCTTTAGTTAATTATTATCTTTAACTTATTCTCGTTTTCGTGCTGTCATAAGTTGTAGAGTAGGGGGTTTTAGACTCAAGTTTTCTTTCAAAAATCTGTTCGTTATAAATTAACATTTCCTTTTTTAATTGCAATGTAAAATTTGGATTTCTTTTGCATTGTTTTTCAGGTTTAAATTCTCTCTCAAACGAACTTGGAATTTCGTTATATCTGAAAATCATTTCTAATTATTATGTCACTCTCACAGCTTGAGTTCTCTTTAATCTTCTTCTCTCTGTTTAATAGTAACAGATGAAGAGTATGGGTCGGGCCAGGAAGGTTAATGGATGCAAGCGAAATTGTTAACTAGTGCTAGGTCATGCAACTCTAAGGAGGACATGACTTATATATATATTTTTTAAACTATTTTAGGTGGGAATGTTACTTGCATCTATGACCTTGCAGAAACCCATTTCCAACTAGGTCTTTGTGGAAGTGAGAAAATGCAGAGTTTTTGCTGGTCCTTGGTAAAGCCAAGCCTCAGTATTCTCGACACCTTCTACATTCAGTTGTTTTATTTTATTTTTTTATCTTTTTCCTTTTGATCACACAGGTAGATACATAACCTTTTCTATGTTGTACTAGGTGTGAGTCAAAATTATATATGTATTTTTTTGCTTAGGTATCTTCTTTATAGAATGTGAATTCTGAATTTTCAAAACTGCTGCGTTGCGCGTTTTGATTTTCAGGTTATTTTGCACCCTTCGTTTTAAATTCTAAAATTTTTTCCTTAGTCTTCAGTTTTGCTCTTTAGTATATATATATATAAAACGTCAAATGTACTCTATTCTATTACTTGCCGTGTCAGTAGACTTTGTTACATTGAACAAACGGGTAATCTTTTACATATATGATTAAACGGACACCGCTCTGACATAAAAAAATTTAAGCATAAGAATGATATTGAACTGCTTCATTTTCAGCGTTATAGCTTTGAGGAAATAGAAATTCGTATTTTGTTTATCGAGTCAGATTTGGAAAGGAGATTATTATTGGAAAATTTGTGCATTTTGCAATTCAGGACATTATTTCCTAATGGACTTAATGATTTGTTTAATGGTATTAAGACTACAGCCAATGATTTTTCAGGCTTGGTTTATAGATATTTCAAGCATAAACCTTTTACTACTTCAGGAAGAGGTGCCACTCGACACAATAGAGGTAACAGATATCGTGGTAGTACTTTCGTGATTTTTCAGGATTTGTTGCTGGAACTGGATGGCCTTACTACCAATATTGTAGGGATTTGTAAATCAAGAATGTTTTCGCTTAATTTGGCTGAAATTCGTTACCTGAAAAAAATATATGACAATTTTCATTTCAATAATTTACATATTAAAACATTACTCAAGGACTTGCTTAATTTTAGATTATCTTCAAAGCTTAATAATTTTGGTTCTGATCATAGAGAAAAGTACTACTGTGTACTTCAATTTCCATATCCAATGTTTGATAAAATTGGTGTTAAAAGGATTTTTTCTGACAATAACATACACTTTCCATTAAAGGACACGGTTAACACAGTCCCCTGTCATCGTTATGCTACAACGGTTGGTCGTTTAATTTATAACTATCGCCACGTTGCTGAAAATTTGCAGCACTTATATGAAATCCGATCCGCATTTTGTTTGTGCAGTAACCCAGAATATGCTTGCTTTATTGATCCATTTGATAAACATATTCACAGGCGATACTAGTCTTATTTCCTCTCCTGTTCTCAGGTCTGTTTTAGATAAAGGTACAGGATTTCGTATTCCTACTAGATTAAATGTTAGTACAGTCCTTAGGGATTTAAAAACTGATCTTATTAAATATATTCTTAAATTATCGTATAAGTTTGGATATTTCTATGAAGAATTTAACATTTGGTTAGATTACGTTTTGAGTGATTTCAAAAGGGCTTTGAATTTTTTCTCCACAGAGTCAAGTTATAAAAATTATTTCAGCTCTCCACTTATCAAGAAGCATATCAAAGAATTACAGAAATATTTCGTCTTCACTCCTGTGGATAAGGCAAAAAATAATGTGGCTATTTTTTGCAAGTGTTTTTATGTTCAGATATTATTTTCTGAATTACAACATGGTTCAACTTATAATCCTATCACAGTTGACATAAATATTATAAAGAAAAAAATTATTGCTTTGCATAAACGCTTAAGTCTGAATAACAATAACATGCAGTTACCTTTTTTGTATGCCGTTCCGAAATTCCATAAGCTTCCTGTGTCTTTTAGATTCATTCAGAGTAACCGTCACTGTTATACTGGTCTTTCAGGAAAGATTTTTGAAAAATATCTTAACATTATTTATAAGAAAATACAGGATTCTTGGATAATTAATAAAAATAAACCAGTATTGAATTATATTAGGTCAGTTTCTTCTATTCAACATACCGATACATGTTATTTTAAAAATCTTTTTGCCTCTATACCGCTTTGTGGCCTGGTGGAGGTTTGTAGTGTGATGTACTTGAAATATGAAAAAGTGCTTGGGATAACTAGGACATATTGGAATGTACTGGTTGAATTGTGTCTCAAAAATAATTATGTTTTAATGGGTAATAGATTATTTTTGCAAACCATAGGAATTGCCATGGGTAGTAATTTTTCCAGTATCCTGGCTAATCTTTATTTACACTCATTTGAAGCTACATTTGTCGAAAATAATCACTTTTCTGGTAAAATTTTGAGATAAATTGACGATTTAATTGAAATAGATTTTCCAAATTTTGATTATTCCGCTCCTTTTATATATATACAAGATTTGATCTGGGAAAAGACTAACCATCAACAAAATTTAATAGTTTACTTGGATTTAGAAATTACACTTTCTCAAACTGGGTCACTTGGGGTCAACCTGTATGATAAAAGACGTTCCTTTAATTATCGGGTACACTTCTTTGCTAACTAATTTTCAAATGTCTCCATTTTAGTTCACAGAAACCTAACTTTTTCTCAATTTTTGCGGTTTTTACGTATTTGTAGTACCTATGATAATTTGATTTATAACTGTAAACTATTTTCTGAACAATTAATTTCTAATAAATTTCCTTTACCTTTTATCAAAAAATATTTTTTACAATTACTTCAAGATCACAAACTTCATTCTGCTGACACATTTAATTACAGTACTCTTATTAACAATTGGTCTGACAATATTAAATAGTTAGAAACTATAAGTACCACTCGGTAGACCACTTGTGGCCACATTACCCTTTCCTTTCTTCACACTAGCTTACACCTAGCCTATAAAAAGTAAACTACATTCCTCCATTTAGCAAACAGGTTTTGTTTCAACCGTATACCATTACTTCCTTATCAGCTTAACCTTTGCCCTTGTGCAGCTTTGGCATTTTTGATTCTTTATTAGTGGTTCTTGGTGTTAGGTGTTGTAACGATCTTTGTGGTTTCACTTTACTTTTTGGGTTCGTTCTTGCTTTCTTCGTTTATTTTTGTTTCCGGGCTTCTTTGTCCAGGTAGGACTAATCATTATTGTATTTCTGTTCTTTCTTTTTTTGTTGTTCTTTTGGTTTTGTGGATTTCGGAGAACGACCAAGGGGACATTTGGATTTTGTCCGTCCCTTTCTTGGTTTCAGAAAAGCCACTTACAAAAAACGGCTGCTTCCCTGATGATGACCATTTTAATTTGATTTTAGGGTCGTCTCGGTTTTTTGTTTGTTTTGTGTTTCACCTTTTAAAGTGAGACGGCTGTGGTGCTGTTCTGTATTTGTTTCTTGTTTGCATTTTGGGTTCCATTCGGTACGTTAGCAGTGTAATGGATTCAAGTACTTTTGTGTTTTTGTGTGTTTTTTGGGTTCAGGGCTTTTTGTAAGTATGTGGGAATTGTTTGTTCCTTTGGTGGTATGTATTGTGTGTTTCGTTTGGGTGTTTGTGGATCTCCTTGGTCTCTTTTAATTATTATGTGCCTATATATATATATATATATATATATATATATATATATATATATACACTGAGTGGCCACTTTAATATGACCACCCTCTCAGTACTTCGTTGGGCCACCTTTTGCCTTTAATACTGCGTCGATTCTTCGTGGCATGGACTCCACGAGATGTTGATAGGTAGTTTGTGTAGTCTGAGACCATGCTTGATGAATAGCACTTTCCAGGAGTGTGGGATTACAGGGTTGTGGATCCAGCTGTCTCATGGCTCGTTCAACTTCATCCCACAAATTCTCAATGTGGTCGAGTTCTGGATATTGTGGGGGTTACCTAAGCAAAGTAAACTCACCGGCATGTTCCTGAAACCAATCCTGTACAATACGATCACTATGGCAGGACGCATTATCTTGCTGAAAGTAGCCATCGCCACTGGGATAAACCATCCACATGACAGGATGCACTTGGTCCGCAACGATGTTTAGATATGATGTGCCAGTCAGACGTTGATCAACACGAATAGGACCAAAGCATGCCATGACCAGCTTAAAGGGTTGTAGCAATGCATTTGAGGTCCATGATTTCGTGCAGTTTCCGCTAAATTCTCACTCGGCCATCGGCATGGGGCAACTGAAAACGTGATTCATCGGACCACATAATTTGTTTCCAATTCTCGATTGTCCAATCCTTGCGCTCCTGTGCAAAGTGGAGACGTTTTCTCTTGTTAACTGCAGACAGCAAAGGTGTTCAAACAGGCCTTCGGCTGCCATATCCCATCCGATGCAGTGTACGGCGAACAGTGCGTGCAGAGATCATTTGAGGGGATCCTTGATTAAGATGGTCTGTAATTTGCTGCACTTTTGCCCTACTGTTGTCTATTACCAGTCTGGACACTTCCCGTTCCGCCCGAGCAGTCACTAGTCGATGGCGACCACACGTTGCGCGTAGAGACCCAGTTTTTTGGCTGACAGTCCAGTTTTTAAACACTTTAACAGCAGCTGCTCTGGAACATTTCACGAATGCGGCGGTTTCAGTGATACTCGCTCCATGTCTCAGAGCTCCTATAATGATCCCATGTTGAAAGTCCGTCAAATCGCATTTTTTACCCATTTCGTCACCCAAAAATCACTTCTACTACTGTCGCAAGCATTAAGTTTTCCCTTTTTATACTAGCCTCGCCCTCTGGTGGCAACAGCGTGCAGCCATAGTTCATTTGCTTAAAACTGTCAGGTGGTCATATTACAGTGGCCACTCAGTGTATATATATGGTATTTTTATTTTATGTCCAATAATGAAAAATGAACTTTCAGAAGACAATAGTGATGCACAATGCTTTTACAAGAAACGAAGATTTATCGATTGATGGAGAAAAGTTTGAGACAACCGATTCCTACATTTATCTTTGGCAGCAGATACCAATTGAGGGTCACACTGCTCAAGAAATTAATCGGCGTAAAAAACTTGGATGGAGAGCTTTTGGAAGGAGGAGTACAATTTTTAAGAGAAGTATGCCATTATGTCTTAAAAGAAAAGTGTTTAATCAATGCATCCTGCCAGTGCTTACGTATGGAGCAGAGACATGGACCTTAACTAAAAAAAGACATACAAAGACTGCGGATAAGTCAAAGTTGCATGGAGAGATGCATGCTTGGTGCAACCAGAAAAGATAAGAAGAGGAACTTGTGGGTAAGGAAACTGACAGGAGTGGAGGACATCATGACCAGAGTGAAATCACTGAAATGGCAATGGGCTGGACATGTTGCCAGAAGAACGGATCACCGATGGACAACTTAAATTTTAGACTGGATTCCGAGGGACAGGAAAAGACCCAGAAGAAGATCCTGTGGGAGATGGATGGATGAAATTTGAAAGTATGCTGAAGTGACATGGAGGAGACAGGCTCAAGACAGACAATTGTGGAAGACATTTGGGGAGACCTACATCCAGCAGTGGATTAATAATGGTTGATGATGTTGATATAGGGTAATTCAGCTAAGCGTGTACAAATTTCTGGGAGTGGTAGGTTGCACAAAGACAAATCGAAATCACATAGCAATGCAGGGTCGGAAATGTCATCTTCATGTGCTAGTGTACAGAGGGGACGCGAAATAAAAAAGAAGCACGTAAGAGAACAAAATGATTTTTATTACTCACAAGACATTTGCGAAATGCATTAAGGTTACAGAAAGTGTTCAAAGTTGCGACCATGAGCTGTAACACATGCTTGACATCGTCAGCGCATGGAATCACGTACATTTTGGAAAATTCCTGGCGTGTCTCGAACTTCCAAAGCAGCTACAGAGATGCGTGCTACAAGGTCTTTATCACTTTCAACGGGGGTGTCGTACACCAGTCCTTTGATATAACCCCAGAAGACGTAATCAAGGCATGTTAAGTCCGCGGATCTTGCAGGCAAATGAACGGGACCACCACGCCGGATCCACTGATGTCCAAATGTCATGTTTAAGTGATGACGAAAGTCATTGCTGAAATGGGCAAGGACCCCTTCGTGTTGAAACGACATTGCACGGCGCAGCTACTGAGGGACCTGTTGTTCGTTCAATAGCTCTGGCAAGACGTCCTCCAGAAATGTCCGGTAATTCCTTCTGTCAGATGAGGAGGTATGAGTTATGGGCCAGTTAAATAGTCCCCGACAATGCCGGCCCAGACATTAACAGCAAAACTGTTTTGTGCTGCAACAGGTCGTACAGCATGGGGGTTCTCCACCGCCCATACATGCGCATTATCTGCATTGAAGCAACTTTCTCGTGTAAATTACGGTATCCTGATAGGACGTATAAACTATCTCGCGGCCGAACAACGCTATCTACCGCATGAAGATGGCGTTTTCGATCTTGCATTGCTATGTGATTCCGATTTGTCTTTGTGCAAATTACACCTCCCATAAGTTTGTGCACGCTTAGCTGAATCACCATATATATATCATCATCATCATCATCATCATTGTCAACCATTATCAATCCACTGCTGGACGAAGGTCTCCCCAAGTTTCCTCCACAACGGTCTGTCTTGTGCCAGTCTCCTCCATGTCACCCCTGCATACTTTCGAATTTCATCCACCCATCTCCCATGTGGTCTTCTTCTGGGTCTTTTCCTGTCCCTTGGAATCCAATCTAAAATTTCGGCTGTCCATCGATGATCTGTCCTTCTGGCAGTATGTCCAGCCCATTGCCATTTCAGGGATTTAACTCTGATCATGATGTCTTCCACTCTTGTCATTTTTCGGATCCACGAGTTCCTCTTCTTATCTCTCCTGGTTACACCAAGCATGCACCTCTCCATGCTTTTTTGAGTTGTCTGCAGTCTTTGTATGTCTCTTTTAGCTAAGGTCCACGTCTCTGCACCATACGTAAGCACTGGAAGGATGCATTGATCAAACACTTTTCTTTTAAGACATAATGGCATATTGCTCTTGAAAATTATGCTGTTTCTTCCAAAAGCTCTCCAGGCAAGTTTTGTACGCCGATTAATTTCTTCACCAATGTGACCCTCACTTGATATCTACTGTCCAAGATAAACGTACGTGTCTGTTATCTCCAGCTTTTCTCCATCAATCGATAAATCTTCATTTCTTGTAAAAGCATTGAACATCACTTTTGTCTTCTGAAAGTTCATTTTTAATCCCACTTCTTTACTCTTGTCAGCAAGTTCCTGGATCATACTCTGCAGCTCTGATGGGGTAGTTGCATATATATATATAAATATTACGTAATCATCTTTGGGGAGAGAGGATGGAATACCGTGGACACTGTATATAAAGCAAGGGGAGTAATTGAAACTACACTGCCCAAGTTTTCACCAGATGTCTCAATGAGAAGAAGATTCCTGAGGATTCGAACAATGCTACACTGATCCTGCTACATAAAAAAGGTGACGTTGACGATCTCAGGAACTACAGGCCTCTCAGCCTCCTATCAGTGGTTTATATGTGACAATGGTGTCGAGACAACCATTGTCGACATGATTGTTGTCTAGTCTTTTCGTGTCTTCTGGCCCTGTTTCTTATCGGGCGTGTGACTTCTAAAGAAACTATCCTGTCTCATATCGCTTCGGTGACTTCAGAAACACTTTCGGCATAGCTTTTGTCGTTTAACAGCTACTTTGCCGAACAAGAAAAGTCATTCCACCCAATCAGTGTTTCCCTGGCGATGTTGATTGGGTTCGAAATAATGGTAACTTTCAATTTTTCATATTTACTGTTGAGCTCTGGTTTCTTTAAGGTTAACTGGTATGTACATTTTGGATGTATATACACTGAAGTTACAGAAAAACTGGTACAGACGAGCTTATGCAAAATACATAGTAACGTCACCTATGCGCCTACTCGGTTGCGTCCGCCAGTGCGTATATATGGCGATAGACATCCTTGCCAGCTGTCAGGGCTGTTTTTGGCATGAGAATGACAAATAATAATGATTTAAGCGATTTTCAACACGGTGTCATAGTTGGAGCTCGTGAGATGGGCCATAGTATTTCGGAGGTAGAAACGAAGTTCGGATTTTCACGGACGACCATTGCAAGGGTGTACCGTGACTACAAGAATTCCGGCAAAACCTCCAATCTACGACACCAGTGTGGCCGTAAAAAGACATTCGGTGAACGAGACCATCGTCAGCTGTCAAGAATTGTTTCACGCGATAAGCGTGCAACACTTCCCCAGGTATCATCGGAATTGAATGTTGGAGCCTCAAGAAGCATCAGCGTCCGGACTGTGCAACGTACCCTGCGCGATATGGGCTTTGGGAGCCAACGCCCAACTCAAGTACCCTTGATGGGTGCACGACACACAGCTATGCGCCTCGCTTGGGTACGGCAACACCGCCACTGGACACTTTATGACTGGAAACAAGTAGCCTGGTCTGATGAGTCACGTTTCCAACTGTATCGGGCAGGTGGAAGGATTCGTGTGTGGCGCAAACCCCATGAAGCCATGGATCCCGCCTGTCAACAAGGAACTGTACCGGCTGGTGGGGGGGTCTGTAATGGTATGGGGTATGTTTAGCTGGACTTCACTGGGACCGCTGGTACGTCCCCAAATGACTGTGACCAGCCAACGCTATCTGCGCATCCTTTCTGACGAGGTACACTAGTTCATGTCCTGCATTCATGCTAATGAGTTGGGTCTGTTCCAACACGACAATGCACCTCCACAAAAGTGTCGGGACACCACATTATGGTTAGAGGAGCATTAATCTGAGTTTGCGGTGTTGCCATTCCTACCCAAGTCCCTAGAGCTGAACGTGATAGAACACATTTGGCATGCCATGCAACGCGCTATCGAACACAGGAATCCGAGTCCTCAGAATACACCCAAATTGTGGAACCCTCTGCAGGAAGTACGGTGTGCATTGCATACAGCATATTTCCAGAAGCTAGTGGAGTCCATTCCCCGTTTGTATTTCTGCATTCCTGCGCTACCGTGGGGGACCTACCAAGCATTAGACTGGTGTACCAGTTTTTCTGGCACTTCAGTGTATATATATAAGACTGGAAGTGGGAGCATTAAGGAGGCTAAAACTGAGAGCCATTAAGTAGGTTGCGCAGTCATTCCGAGGAAGCTTGGCCATAACTCATCGCACTTGTTAAGCGAGCTGGTGATTTGGGACAGCATGCCCTCTATTCTCGGTGGAATAGTTATACCTTTATTAGTTGACCGTCACAACTCTTTCAGTGGGCACAGGATGCCCCGTGAGAAGGCGAGCTTGACATTTGTTAAAAAGTGGATGTATGTTACGCCTCACTTGACCTTTTTTATTTTTTATTGAGAATTTAACGACCACCGTCAGCAACTCAATGGGCTATAAGCAGTCGCCGTCAGCAACTCAATGGGCTATAAGCAGTCCTATTTTAGGGCCACTAACTCAAGGGAAGGGAGAGAGCCAGTGCCGTTAGACAAACACAACATCCATGCCTCACCGGGCGATTCGAACCCGGACCCATCTCGGACGAATGATCAGAATTCAAATGGTATTTATTGAGAAACAAATAAATACAAGTATTTTACAATCGCTGGGTTGTCGTCGCTCGTTGGCGATCCCATTATGCTTTTCACCTGACAAGGCAATTAACAGAAGTAACAAAAAGTGACGCATATATAGGACTGTTCATGAAAGTCAGTCGGGGAATGTTCAAATTTTGGAGGAACAAAACACAAAGAGAACAATTGTTGAAGAAATGTAGGACAATCACTGATAAAGAAGGAGAAAAAGCCAGCTTGGTGCAGAGTTATACTGCTTACCTTCATGAGATTCTTCAGAAACCAAAATCTTCAATATTTTATCCACTTTGGCAAGTTCAATGTTACCAGAAAGTGAAGTAATCCGCTGAGACGAGTCACCAACAACAGTCGCAAATGCAAGCTGCTTTGGGGTGGGCACCTATCACTGGTCCTTACACTAGAGATGGTTCCATCAGTATATGGGACGTTGCTTGTAGAAGACATAGTAGAGATATCAGGAAGCACAGGTGAGGAAGCAGGCACATTCAAAGCTAATGAATGCGAAATTGCAGAAGTAGAAGACGATGAAGACGCATATGAAGTGATAGAGACGATAGCAAAGGTTGCGGCCATCTCGTCCACGAACCCTAACGTAAGCGAGATAAACTCAAAAGATAAAACCACAAACCTGTGGCTGTCCACAATCACTGCTTGTGAAGTGGGAAGGAGTGTAGAATACAACAAAACGATTCCAGGAACACTTAAACCAACACAAAATTCCAAGGTCAAGCAAGAATCGACTATCACTCGGGAGCTCTACGAATATGCGACTTGTCCTTATCAGAATTCAAATGGTATTTATTGAGAAACAAATATATACAAGTATTTACAATCACCGGGTTGTCGTCGCGCGTTGGCGATCCCATCATGCTTTTCACCTGACGAAGCAGTTAACAGAAGTAACAAAAAAGCGACGCATATATAGGACTGTTCATAAAAGTCAGTGAAAGTCAGTCGGGAATGTTCAAATTTCGAAGGAACAAAATACAAAGTGATCAATTGTTAAAGAAATGTAGGAAAATCCCTGATGAAGAACGAGAAAAATCCAGCTTGATGTTGGGTGCCGTCTTCGCAGAAAAAGTTCGTGGTGGAAAGTGCTTTGATTCACTGTGAAGGAAGGAGCTCATCATAGGAAGACGCAAAAAGTTCAGCGATGACTACGCGCAACACGATTGCACACCGTTAACACATTCTCATCACGAGAAAGAAACACTAGTCACATTTCCTGGTGATGAAAGAAAAAACAAACACAATAAGCACATACTACAAAAAGACGTTCTTAACAAACAAAACCTTGGTTCCCCCCAAAACAGAATTGGTGTGCCCGTCCATTTGTATGGACAAAAAAAGAGCGTTGAAACGTTGCTACGCGCGTATTTTGCCTGTAGCAGCTAAACAAAAAAATAACTGATTTGTATAAAACGGAGCATCATTGGGGTGGTTGAAGATGGTCTGGAAGTTTAGGCATGACAACCTTAAGCATATATTTTGTCTTTCTGCCATATTGGATGGCCCAAGACCGCAGAGAGACATTACTAAAGAATTCCTCGAGCGCTGCGAGTTGTTCAACCATTTCGTGAAGGCGCTGTAAATTCCTCCGCACACATGGTATTTGCATAATGTTGCTCTTTTTCGGACACTGATAGAGAGATATTAATTCAGGGAGAGTAAATGGCGAATTGGGGACAGTGCAGTCCTGGAAAATTTCTGGACAGTCAAGAGGAGGACATTCACCTTCTGAAGAAGCAGACTGCGGTTCACTATCATGGGCAGTTTCCATGCTTTCTTCTGTCGAATCGGTACGGATGGCATAGGTGTTGGATGTGGAAACAACGTATTGACTGTCGTGGGTAGGTGAAGCAGAAGAACGTCGGGAGTGCGAGGTTAAAGTGAGTTTTTTTTTTGTCGTAAACTGGAACGAGAAGACGCACGGGTACATCGTGGTGAAGCTGGGGAAGTAGAGTGTTTATTAGCTGTCTGAGACTAGGTGGCTTGTTGAGGTGCTAGCAGATGTGGAAAATTTGAAGTGCCCATATCAAGGGTATTATGTAAACCAACTGCAGTAGAGGTCAAAGTCGGACATGGTCGAACATTATCAAATTGACGAAATCCAGGATCTGAAGCAACAGGATTACCAGTAGAAGTACAGTCTGTAGAATGTATTACAGGTGGTTTTCCTGCAATTCCTGGTTGAGCAGCAAATAAAGCTGGTGAAAGTTCCTGTAGGCTGGAAATAGCAGTAGCAGCGGCAGCAGAACTGTCCTGTAGAACACGATGTGTGCATTCAGACACGACGTGCCCTTCAGCCTTGCACCTAAAGCACTGGACACCCGCAAACACATTTAAAACTAATGTGCGGGTGCCATTGCTGAGTTCCATGGATGTGGGACGTTCAACAATAGCTTCATCACTAGGGAATATGATACGGTACTGTCGATGTCCTCCTTGCATTGAACTGTAGTGCGAGTCGCGACCTAAAGCTGGAAGAATTTTCGTTTTACCAATCACTCGTCCAAAAGACCTTAGTGCTTTAATTAGTATTGAATCCGGGATGGCTGTCGGCACCGGCGAGAGGGTAACAGTAATATGCCTGTGTGAAGCAGGAATAGGTTGTAAATGGAAATGTCTAATATCAATTCCTGACTGAAGAATTTTATCAACAGTAGTGGGGTCTGTAAATTGCACTATAATTCCCCCTCCCATACGAATAATAGACACTATCTGTTTTCCGGGAACAACTTTATAAATAGCATCTAGATAAAGTGGGAGGGGATGTTG
Organism: Macrothele yani; assembly: GCA_039090855.1. NCBI lineage: Eukaryota > Metazoa > Arthropoda > Arachnida > Araneae > Macrothelidae > Macrothele > Macrothele yani. The sequence continues at coordinate 59,132,546 of CM076998.1, read as the reverse complement.
GGCAACAATTGAAAAAAGACACTAAGAAGTAATGCAGAGTTATACTACTTACCTCCATGAGATTCTTCAGAAACCATAATCTTCAATATTTTATTCACTCTGGTAAGTTCAATGTTACCAGAAAGTGAAGTAATCCGCTGAGATGAGTCACCAACAACACTCGCAAATGCAAGCGGGTGGGGGTGGGTACACATCACTAGCCCTAACACTAGAGTTGGTTCCATCAGTATATGGGACGTTGCTTGTAGAAGACATAGTAGAGATATCAGGAAACACAGGTGAGGAAGCAGGCACATTCAAAGCTGATGAATGTAAAGTAGTAGAACTAGAAGACGATGAAGCAGCATGTGACTCGGTAGAGATGATAGCAGAGGTTGCAGACATCTCGGCTACGAACCTTAACGTGAGCAAATGCTGCACCTCGTAACACTCAAAAAGATAAAACCACAAACCTGTGGATGTCCACAATCTCTGCTTGTGAAGCGGAAAGGAGTGAAGAACACAACAAAACGATACCAGGAACACTTAAACCAACAGAAAAATATCCAAGGTCAAGCAAGAATCGACTATCACTCGGGAGCTCTACGAATATGCGACTTGTCCTTATCAGAAGCCAGCGCTTAGACCACTGCGGCCACGGGGCGGCTCACGTTGTCTTGCATGTCGGAGTAAGATGCAGAAGACCGGTGCAAGAGAGAAAGCTGTCGAAGAAATTCTAGAGGCTTTCATCCAGTAGTGGACTGATAATGGTTGATGATGATTTACACAGAAATTTCCATTAACGGACACCTCCGAGCAACGATAAATTTTGGTTTGTACAGAAGCGCTGCCGTAATATTAACTTTAACGATTATCTTCAAAAAACGAAACCTCGTAACAGAGTTCAACGACAACTCAGTCAGTCTTAAAGGGGATCTAATGAACAAGTTCCTCCTTAGGATTTAATGTAGTTTCTTCTGCGAGCAGAATTAGATAGGGACAAATAATATTGTTGAATGAGCTGTGCCTCAGACAGAATGGGTTGGATTACGGCAGGTATAATGGTGTGCTTAGGTGATAAAAAGGGAGTTTAGGTTAAGTTTTAACTGAGACGAGCTCCAGCTTCCGTGTATGTTTTAGTAGCCCTCTAGGAGCTGCGGGTGTGATTACTGATGCCTGGAATGTCTCCCGTTGTTAGCGGTACCTCTTGTTTTAGTCCCTATGGGATATGTTCCTCATTTGCGGAGCACGGTCAACTAACTGTGTGGATTTACACTACTCCGTTTAATACCGTTTTTTTCCTATAGCGTGTCTTTGCTACAGGGTATTCCACTCGCTACCGAACCCGGCATTTCTTTAATAATATTAACGCCAATGAAGATATTGCAACAAAATTTGAAGTGGACTTACTTCATTTCGTGCAAAATGTGATGACATCACAACATGTGCTGTAAGTGGCCACCATTTGCGTCCAGACAGCATTGAACCTGGCGCTGTCCGTCAGCCAGCCGGAGTGCCTTAGTGACAGACACATCACTAAATGTAGCGACACTGAAAAGCAGTCCACAAGCCAGCCGGAGTGCCTTAGTGACAGACACATCACTAAATGTAGCGACACTGAAAAGCAGTCCACCAGCCAGCCGGAGTGCCTTAGTGGCAGACACATCACTAAATGTAGCGACACTGAAAAGCAGTCCACCAGCCAGCCGGAGTGCCTTAGTGACATACACATCACTAAATGTAGCGACACTGAAAAGCAGTCCACCAGCCAGCCGGAGTGCCTTAGTGACACACACATCACTAAATGTAGCGACACTGAAAAGCAGTCCACCAGCCAGCCGGAGTGACTTAGTGGCAGACACATCACTAAATGTAGCGACACTGAAAAGCAGTCCACCAGCCAACCGGAGTGCCTTAGTGACACACACATCACTAAATGTAGCGACACTGAAAAGCAGTCCACCAGCCAGCCGGACGTGCCTGTCTGCTGCTTTGTTATGCCATTTCGTTGAGCGTGTCTACACAATACGGTTGTTGATAGTGAGTGCTCGTGCTCGTGGCTGTTCGCGTACGTGTGCAAATGTATCCGTACACTCTGGAGGAGCAATTGTTTATTGTTCGCACTTATTGGAAAACAGAATCGATAAAGTCTTGTCAACAGCAATTCCTGGCGGGGTTTGCAGTCCACCATTTGCGCATTATCGAAGAAATTGGAAACCAAAGGTACTTTGTTAGACGATCATGCAAGAGATCGCCCATAAATGTCTGAGGAAATGATCCAGAATGTAAAGGGCCGACTACTTGCGTCTCTCAGGAAGTCACTTCGCCGACTGTCACGGGAAACAGGGTTGTCCAAAAGCACTTGTCAGCGTGTTATGAAAAAGCGAAGCTTCTGAAGACATTTCTTCAGGAAAATTAGGGCATTCTGGACTACACTTGGTTCTCGGACGAGGTGTGGTTTCACCTGTCCGGATACGTCAATTATTAAAATTCCCGTATTTGGGCCAGCGAAAATCCCGATGCGATACATGAAGCTTCATTCACAGAAAATTGGTGTTTGGCGTGGGATGACCCGGCGCTACATAATTGGTCCCATCTTCTTTTATACAACCATCACAACAGCTGTATATATGGAAATCTTCAACACCATTTGTAAATCAATTTGACGACGAAGAACTCTTCATTGAATATTACCAGCATGATGGAGCGACATCAAACACCAGTATGGCCGAAATTCAGTCCTTTCGGGGCGACCGTGTCATTTCAAAGGGTCTATGGCCACCGCGCTCGCACGATCTGACACCTTCTGATTATTTTTATGGTGATATCTAAAAGGGAGAGTTTACCAAGAACCATAGATTCCTTGAAGGCAAACATCACCGACGAAATTCAGGCAGTGACGGCGGACGTACTGGTAAGGACTTTCCACAGTATGGTGCACCGGGTACATTGCTGTCTGGACGAAATGGTGGTCACTTCCAGCATATGTTGCGATGTCATCACATTTCGCACGAAATGATGTAAATCCACTTCAAATTTCGTTGCAATGTCTTCATTGGTATTAAATATTATTAAAAAAATGCCAGGTTCGGTTGCGAGTGGGACACCCTGTATAATATCCTACACTGCTATTCCTATATGGGCTGTTTTACAGCAGAGGCCAGGCATTGCTTTCTTAAAATCCTCTACACCATCATTTATGTATGATATTGAGTTTTATTCAACATTCAGTATTTTGAGAAATCACGGTAACCATTTTTTTTTTTTTTTTTTTTTTTTTTTTTTGTGTGTGTATAAGCTTCATACTCGTTTTCTGCCTTTGTGTAAACGCAACGAACTAGAGATTTTAACTAAAGTCTAACCTTCAAAACCCAGTTGTTGAAAGCTTATCCCAAGAACGTTCCCTCTTTTTCCTGGTACTACTATGATCGTTATTCGGAGGTTTCGATATACAGGGTGTCCCGGAACTTCGTGTACAAACTTGGAGGGAGGTAGAGAACAGCGTTAGGAACCAGAATTAAATATGAAAACATGGGCGGAAACGATAGGCGGCGCTGTACGCGAGCTCGCAAGGTCGGCACGTGTGGCTTCCTCATTGTAGACGCGAACTGCGTGCGATCAACATGAATCGTTTCACACACGCCGAGTTGACGGATATGCACTTCGTCTATGGCCTAACCAACGGAAATGGACGTGCTGCTGGTCAGTTGTATCGGGAAAGATATCCAACGAGGCGCCAACCAAATCATCAAATGTTCGCTCGGGTACATCAGAACCTTGCGAAACGTGGATCTTTCACAGCAACGATGCAGGATACCAGGCAGTCACGAACAGCACGAACACCCATATTGGAAGAACGTCTGTTGCATGCTGTGGACCGAAATCCCGTGACCAGTGTACGGGCGCTTGCCGCTGCCGCCGGGACGTCTCGATCAACTGTCTGGCACGTTCTGCAGGGCGAAGCCTTACATCTCTTTCATCTTCAGAGAGTTCAATTACTGCAACCGGATGATCACCCACGACGTGTCGCGTTTGAACAGTGGTTTCTGCACCAAAGCGTGGCCGACCCGCAATTTCCCAGTTCTGTTATGTTCAGTGATGAAGCAACCTTTTCACGTGACGGGGTGTTCAATATGCACAACGTGCACATGTGGGCCGTAGACAACCCACACGGAACCCGACCACGAGCCGCACAGCAACGTTTCACTGTTAATATGTGGGCGGGTATCGTGGCGGACAGTTTAATCGGGCCATACATCTTACAACCTCGACTGGACGCTCGCAAGTATCTCGTCTTTCTTCAGGAGGTTCTTCCAGAAATGCTGCACGATGTTCCCGCACATGTTCGACGCGGAATATGGTTGCAACATGATGGGGCGCCATCTCATTACGCAAGGTGCGTACGTGACCATTTGGACCGGACATTTGGAACCAAATGGATATGGCCCCCCAGATCACCCGATTTATCTCCTCTTGATTATTATCTCGACGGTGCCATGAAGAGCATTGTGTACGACACGCCAGTAAATTCTAAAATGGACCTGGTGGCACGAATCTCCATCGCTGCTGCTACGATCCGCGAAACGCCAGGTATCTTCGACAATGTTCGCCAATCCATGTCGCGTAGGTGTCATGCGTGCATCCAGGCCAATGGGCGCAATTTCGAACACCTCCTGTGATGCTTGTAAGTCCTACATTGTTCTCTTTTGTTGTGTAATAAAGCGTTTTACACTGCTTTCTGTATTGTGGCCCTACAGTGTCTTTGTGTCTCTTTCTCACGTGAGGGTGACGTTTCCGCCCATGCTTTCCTATTTAATTCTGGTTCCTAACGCTGTTCTCTACCTTCCCTCCAAGTTTGTACACGAAGTTCCGGGACACCCTGTATACTGTTTTCTGACGGATATACACAGTCCAGTCACAAAATTATGACCACCCCTCATGTAAGGAGGAGCTGTAACTAGCAGCCAGATGGTGTGCGTAGCAACATACGCAGATCATGTAAGGCATTTAAAAATGACACGAACTCGTGGACGGTATGCAGTTTCGCATAAAAATGGGAAAAGGACGTGACCTAATAAAGTTTGGAAAAGGAATGATTGTTGGCTATAGACTGAAGGGTGATAGCATTGCAGAAACGGGAGATATTGCGGGCTGTTCACGAGTTGCAGTTGTTAAAGTGTTCCAGGAATGGAAGGAAACAAGCAAGATCTGCAGTAATCGGTGTAATAGTTGACGCCCATGGAGTACTGACGACTGTGGGCAGCGACGGCTATGCTGACTAGTACGATCCAATAGATGAGCCACAGAGGAACAACTGGCCAGAGCATTCAGCGCAGGCACTCTGAGAATCGTATTGTTGACCACAGTCCAACGAGCTCTGCTTTCTATGGGTCTCCGGAGTCGCCGTCTGCTCAATTGACGATTACGGCCTGAATTTGCATCTAAGAAAAGGCACTGGACCATCGAACGGTGGAAGAAAGTGGCTTTTTCAGACGAATCACGTGTTCTGCTTTATCGTGTGGATTGTGAGTGGAGAGTACTGAGAAGCACTGCTAACAGATATGATCACGGCACGATGCTCAAGAAGAAACAGGCAGAAGGTGGCAGTGTACTCGTGTGGGGCATGTTTTCCTGAGAATCACTGGGAGCAATCATCCTTCTCGATCACACGATCCACGCTTCAGGCTACATATCCATTGCGACGGATCAGGTGCTCCTATGCATGATTAGTCTATACTTAGTTCTAGTGCCTCGAAAAAGCCGCCCGTTGGCCAGTGATAGTTCGGCATATCCTGTGTGATCCCGTTTGCACCTATAAACACTAGAGATACACAGTGCGTCAAAGAATTTTTAAGACTGGGTCTGTAAAATGAAATAGAAGCAAGAAATTACAATTTGTTTTGGTTTGTTATTCAAAATAAGTCCCTCCGGCTTCAATACACTTGTTACAGCGATTTAATAATGATTCGAATGCCTGTTCCAGTTCACTCTGCGGAATTGCCTCCAAAGCACGCGTCAAAGCTGTTTGTATGGTCAAAATATCATCAAAATAACACTCTTTTAACGTCATTTTAAGTTTTGGGAACAAATAAAAGTCGCCGGGTGCTAAATCAGGCGAATACGGTGAATAATTCAACACACACACAGACGTTATTTTTCGCCAAAAATCTACGAACAAGAAGTGAGGTGTGCCTGGGTGCATTATCGTGCAACAAACACCAACTGTTTTCATCTCGATATTCTGGACGAATGCGACGAACTCTGCCCATCAAACGCCTCAAAACATTTAAATAAAACTCACCAGTAATTAGTTGTCCACTTGGAACAAATTCTTTGTGGATAATAAATACCCTTACTATCGAAGAATGTAATGAGCATTGTTTTGATTTTCGATGGAACTTTTCTTGTTTTTTTTTTTTTTTTTTGCTTGTGGCGAGTTTTTTACTTCCATTCCGCACTTTGTCTTAGGATCATATTGAAAACACTATGTTTCATCACCAGTAACAATCGATTTTAAGAAGTTTGGATCATTTTCAGCGGCTGAAATGATGTCTCTGCAATGTGCACTTCTCCTTGATTTTTTTTCATTGGTTAACGTGTGTAGAACAATTTTGTTTTGCCCAAATCTTCATGCAGGATGGTTCGAATCATTTCTTTGTTCATGTTTAAAGACTCTTTCATCATTCTTAGTGGCGCATATCGATTGTTTGCCACGAAATCTCAGGTGTCCTAGATGAACTTGGTCTTCTGGTATGCTTATCATCTTCTAGCGTCTCTCTTCCGACAAAAAAACGCTTGTGCCACAGGAAAACATTTGATCTACTTAAACAAAACTCACCGTAAACTTGTTTCATTATTTGGTACATTTCCGAGGCACTTTTAACAAGTTTTGCGTTGCATTTAATAACAGCCTTTTGTTCCATCTTAATAATTCAACATGAAAAAATTTTACTTCTCTAACGAACGGCCGTTTTTCTTTGAGTTACTTTAACAACTGCGCCGTACTTTTGGCAGAAAACAAGCATATGGTCATGGTTTACACCGCATTCGCGATTACACTGGTGGCGCCACCGTAGGCTCAATTCTAGCGCCAGTCTTAAAAATTCTTTGACGCACCGTGTATGCTGACTTACATCCGTATTTGGACGAGAAATGACGCCCTTGCTACAATGATGTGAGCATTTCTTCGAACTAGCGCCCATCTAGAACGTTGTTCGGATGTCTAAGGTGTACATCGGCTTAAGTTAGAAACTGCGTTGCTCTGGGTGGTGTCATCATCATCATCATTGTCAACCATTATCAATCCACTGCAGGACGAAGGTCTCCCCAAGTTTAGTTTAGTCCAGATGGGCGCTAGTTCGAAGAAATGCTCACATCATTGTAGCAAGGGCGACATTTCTCGTCCAAATACGGATGTAAGTCAGCATATCTCTAGTGTTTATAGGTGCAAACGGGATCAAACAGGATATGCCAACAGGATATGGTAGCAAAATCGAACATAAATCGTAAGATGCCGTTCGATTCCCATTCTAAGACGACGTTTTTCTCGAGTTGTCTGATGAATGTCTATGCACGGAAAGTTGTAGAAAATGCCACACCTATGCGATGGCAGTGATATTTGTATTTATTTCATGTAATTGTGAAGACATCATTCTTTCGTCGATTTGCTTCCGGCTGGTTTCTGTATAAAATGAAACTCTTCGTTTTGTGCTTGTTTCTCTTTAAAAAGCCCTTTTGTATGAAGTTCATTTTTAACGCATGGATTACATTGCTCTCAGTATTTCGAACAAAGAACTACAATCAGATCAAAATAAACTGTGGTCCATTACATTTTTTAAAATAATTATTAAAAGGTTTGCGGAAATGTAAGTATAATAATCAAAATGCAGAAAGCTGATCAAATATCGCCACCAGTAACAGAAAATATCGTTCAATTAAAGTATGTAAACTCTAATTAAGCAATCCAAGTAAATTTCTTGACGAAATCAGTAATTTCGGTGCAAACTTTATAGAAAGATTTCTCATAAAGTTTAAATCACGCGAAATTGAGAAATATAAGGCACTCATGATAACATGCTCTTGAATGTAGAGAAGGAAACATTCCCTAATCAAGTTCCTCGATAGAGCCTCGCTCTACCGGAACATATTCTCTGAAAAAATATTCGATTATCTTCAAGATGTCCATCTCAGCCGTTTTTCTGATCATATTTCTGTTGAAGGCCAGATAACCTGAGAAATTTCAAAATGGCGCACTTCTTTGAAGGGTTTGTTCGACTGGTCATATTCAATGCGCTCTGGCGACCTTCATATAGGTGTTAACTGGGTAAACCGTAGTCTAGTTCGTGCAGGAAATATTGATCTGAGATTTTGAATGCCTGACCACGCAAGCCTCTAACGTTCTAGCCAGATGCAGAGGTGCGCGAAAAATGTCACAATAAAGTTTAATAATTCGTTAAGTAATATTGATGAGTGCATTTTTTTTGCTACATATGCATAAAAATAAGACATTTTTACAATCTTATCAATTTCTGTATGAATTACTATATTTGCATAAGCGACACAAAATGTAATCCGAATTCTATCCATCTGTGTTTGTAGAAGGGTAATCGTGAGAATGGTGTTAGGATTTCTGGTGCGAAATTTCTGAAGATCGTTCAGTAGAGTAGGAAAGGCAATGTCTTTCACGTACACCCAAAGGTAAAAATTCTTCTTCTTAGCCTGTTCACACCCATTGCAGGGTATAGGCCTCCCGCAGTCTTTTCCAACTTCCTCGATCCTTAGCCTCAGTCCACCATTTAGCACCTCTAAATTTTTGAAGGTCATCTAGCCATCTTATTCTCTGGCGCCCTCTTCGTCTCCTTCCATCTCTCGGTTGCCATTCTGTCATTAATCTTGTCCATCTTTCATCTTTCAGGGGAAATTAGTGGACTTAAATTTGTAGAAGTGATGGGTTCCTTGGCTAATCCATCATTTTTGGAAAGCTCCTTATCCAAAAACCTTTCTAGAATAGAGGGATCCATCTTGTTGCAACACGTTATACTGTTGCATTTCCAGAAACGTGAATTCTTTCAGCATATCAAAGTTAGATACCCCAGTCACTGTATACTATAGATGGGTGGGAAATAACTTCACCGTTAATGTTATAATATCCTTGTCACCAGTTATGACAAATGACTAAGATTAAAAGTTCCAAAATCGTGGTTAAGATGTTTCAGTTAGCCGTGCCACTATCAGCGCAATGGTTGTGGGATTAAAAGATCCAAAATTACTATTACCATATCACAGTTTCGGCATCGGTGATTTCACTATGTTCTGAGATACGTAAATCTACTCTGTGAAGGCGAGCTTTACTCTTAAGGCTATTGATCACTCAAGATGAGCTCAGAGAGATCGTTATCACTCTGATTCCGTCGGAATAAATGGCGTGGACGCGGGCGTATAAGCGCTAAATAAGAAGCAAAACAGAAAAACAGTTCTTCCTTTCAAGTAACGTGATGTGCTGAGAACATGTGTATGCAGCAAAATGATTCTGCCCTCCATTCCTGCTTTGAATAGTATCCAGCGAAAAACGGCGATTTTGTCACTGTTACACGTAAAGCAGTGTGTTGCCGTCACCCATGTAGTAAATGGTAGCTTTGTTAATTTCTAAAATCACTGTTACCTCCGCCCAACTCTCACTGGTCCGTAAGGGGTCCAGGTTCGAATCCCGGTCAGGCATGGATGTTGTGTTTGTCTTACGGCACTGGCTCTCTCCCTTCCCTGGAACCAGTGACCCTAAATTAGGGACGGGCGACTGCTTATAGCCCATTGAGTTGCTCACGGTGGTCGTTAAACCTCCAATCAAAAAAAAAAAAAAAAAACTCTCACTGTTGTCACTGTTACAGAAAACTCACTGTTAAGTCTACCTCTGCTGTATGTCTAATCATGACATCATACATTGCACTACATCAGACAAAGTAAGTTAGGTCATTCACTCAGTACCCAATTATACGGTAATACATTTAACTGCGTCATACAAAGTAAGATGTCCCACCTGTGCATCCAATCATGCGGTCATACATCAAACTATGTTGGACAAAGTACGATACTCCATTCACTATGTACCCAGTTATGCAGTCATACATAGATACATCAGACAAAATAAGCTATTGCAGCACTGTGTAACCGGTTATGCAGTCACTCATTCAACTGCATCTAAAAAAGTAAGTTATCCCATTCACTATGCACCGAGTTATGCGGTCATCCATTGAACATCACCTTATGCCTGTGTAAAAGATGCAGTGGTACAGAGCTTTTTGTTTTGTTTGGGTGACCGTTAAACACTGGTCACCCAGATTGCTATAAGCTGTCGCCTGTCTCTAATGGAGTCCACTGGTTCCAGGGAAGGCAGAGAGCTAGTGCTATTAGACAAGTATTCCACCCATGCCTCTTCCTAGACTCGAACCCTGGCCCATCTTAATCAACTGACCCAAAGCCCGCGCACCAGTCGGGAACCGGGGCAGCACAGTTCAGAGCTCCATGTTCCGATACTTTGGAAGGGGGGGATATGACATTGACACCTGAAACTTTGCTCCAACGGAGCACATCGAACGCTACAAAAATGGCACCTTTGTCAATATTGTACAGCAGCTGAAATGCATATGTTTTGGTTTGTTTTGCCTGCAAATTTTCCACTTCAGTACAGAGTTTAAGTTAGTTTTTTTACTAGGTCTAGTATTGGGTGTGTGAATACGTTCTATACACCCGTTTTTGCAGGCTACAAAGAAAGGAGGAGAACACAACAAATAACGTACCTAGGATTTCACATAATTGCTATCATTCTGTAGGACCTCTTGCCATCTGTCTATGAGTAGGTGAATCCCACGCAGGAAAAACTCCTGTGTTTTAGAGTAAAAAAACTCATGTAATGCCGGTTTCACATTGTCCGCATCATCGAAGGTTTGGAGAGCGAAGGCGATCTGTAACGATCGACAAAGGTGGTAGTCCGCAGGCGCCATGTCAGGGGAATACGCCGTGTGAGGTAACACTTCCCAACCAAAGTCCAGTAATTTTTTCAGAGTGATTAAAGCATCATCAGTTCTGGCGTTATCATGATGAAGGATCACTCCTTTGCGATTGACGAGCGCTGGCCGCTTCGATGTCAGTTGTTCTCGCAATCTGTCCAACTGTTAGCAGTAGAGGGCAGCATTTATCATTCCGTTTAGGTACCAACACCTTCCAGTGGATTATTCCCTGGACATCCCACCAAACACTGAACAAAACCTTTTTGGGATGCAGTCCTCATTTTGAGGTCGATGGAGCAGGCTCCGCACATTGGCACACAGTTCGGCGACGCTTCACATTACGGTACAGTACCCATTTCTCATCACCCGTTACAATTCGTCCCAAAAACGGCTCATTTCTGTAACGAGAAAGCAAAGAAACACAGGTAAAGATTATCTCCTCTCGTTGCTTTGCAAAAAGCTGGTGCGGAACCCAGTTATCAAACTTGGTGATGAGCCCAAGCGAATGCATTCGTCTTTCGACTGTTGGTCTGTGTAGCGACAACGTTTCTCCTAATTCGTGAATGGTTGGATGTGGGTCATTTGTTATTGCTTGGTCCACATCATAGTCAGAAACCACGGATGGACGTGCAGGACGTGGTTTGTCTTTACAGATTCTGTCTCCGTCCCGGAATTTCCGAAACCAATAGCGACATGAGCTATCATCAACTGCATCCTCCCCATACACTTGGCAGATGTTGCGGCAAACCACGGCTGCAGTACTGCCTTTATGGAATTCGTACAGTATAAAATGTCTAATGTGCTCCTCATCGTATGCTATGTTACACCGTCCGTGATTTTCGTTACGAATGACTTACTCAGACAAACCTAGTGCCTCTATATGATCTAGTGCTCCACGCTTTATTGGCCAAAAATTCGGCATCGCATTGTCATCTGTGACGTAACTACTCCGATCGCAATGTGCATCTATTTCAAAAACTAGTAGAGCTTTTGGCACACACCCAATAATTAAATTCGGCATCGGAAGTTCATGAGTTCTATGCCCTGTCAATTTTCTTAGGCAACAATAGTCAGGCACATGAGATCTCCCTATTTGAGATCATTTTTCCGAAAGCTACCTCGCTTAGAAGTCAATAAAAAAAACCCAGAGTTGAGTTTTTTTTTAATTTAGGGAACAAAGCAACGGGCCGGGCTAGGTTTTTCTAGACGCTAACGGCCGCGTTAAGTCGACCCATTGTTTTTATCACGATGGTAAAGAAAGAAAAAGTCGTTTTTATCGAATTCCTGGTTTGTTTAACTGTTTTGCTGGGTTTGCTCACTTCCATGATACAAGGGCGTAATCACTGAAGCAAGTAGAGGCCCTCACAGTGTTTTTACCATCTGTAGGTATTAAGACGGTAAAAAACACTTTGGAGCTTGTTGACAACAAAAAGTTTCAACCCCAAGCGAATGTGTGTGTTGACGTGGAGTGTCTACAGTGGGGTGGGGTGTGTGTTTGTATGAAATAGTGAGACGACAATGATTGTTTCTGCTATCCCTAATCTATATAGGGATCGACTTTTGTTGCGTTACTGCTTGCTAGTTCAGAGAAAGGGAGATTTTGAACGCTTTTAGTCTGTTTTGTTTTCTTTTTAAAGGTTATATTCTTGGATAATTGTCAAAATTTAGTTAACATTTTTAGGCATACATTTAACTAAATATTTTCAATAATATTTCATTATTTAATTTTCGCAATTTAATAAAATACAATAGAAATGCAAAATACTACAAAATGGCGCATCACGGACCAGATCTGGCCTAGATAATAGCTGCAGTTGACGGGCTGGGTTCAGCAAATACGGCCCGTGCCGAACTCTAATGCCGCCTCGGTGGCGCAGTGGTCTAAGGCGCTGGCCTCTGATCATTCGTCCGTAAGGGGTCCGGGTTCGAATCCCGGTCAGGCATGGATGTTATGTTTGTCTTACGGCATTGGCTCTCTCCCTTCCCTGGAACCAGTGACCCTAAATTAGGGACGGGCGACTGCTTATAGCCCATTGAGTTGCTCACGGTGGTCGTTAAACCTCCAATCAAAAAAAAAAAAAGAAAAAACTCTAACCTCTCTTTTACACTATATTTCGTTTCAAGTTCTTATTGTGAAGTACTTACTGCATACCTTCAAGTAAAACGACCCTGTTGGTGTGTCACTGATATAGTCTCATAAAATAATTTCGCACTGACATCTTTCTGCCGCACAGACGACAACATTTCCAGTTGCCGTTGCTTGCTTCGGATGCACAATACCATCTGTTATCGCCCTCAGAAAAATGTCGTTCTTTTTTTTTTTTTTTTTTTTTTTGATTGGAGGTTTAACGACCACCGTGAGCAACTCAATGGGCTATAAGCAGTCGCCCGTCCCTAATTTAGGGTCACTGGTTCCAGGGAAGGGAGAGAGCCAGTGCCGTAAGACAAACACAACATCCATGCCTGACCGGGATTCGAACCCGGACCCCTTACGGACGAATGATCAGAGGCAAGCGCCTTAGACCACTGCGCCACCGGGGCGGCCGTTCTTTAAGGTGGTTCCACCTAAAATCTCTGTCGTATGTTTCCAATGGTAAAACTTCTTTACATATTTTCTTCGCAATTAATGTATTCCCTAGGATGAAAGTTCGCACATCGATAAAACTAAATTTAGATTATACCATGGGATACTTAATATTTGCTAAAACATAACCATAACTAAGCAATCCAACATTTATTTGTCTACTGACGTCATCAATGTACAGGTCGCGCCATCTATTAACAGGTCTGAACATTACTCAAAGGAAAATGATTGATTTTTAATATAATTATGGTTATATTTTAGCATGAATTTAGTATCCCATGCTATAATTTGGAGTTAGTTTAATCGATGTGCAAATTTTTATCCTTGGGAATACATTAATTGCGAAGAAAATATGTACAGAAGTTTTACCATTGGAAACATAAGGCAGATATTTTAGGTGGAACCATCTTAACTGGTGATAATAAAAGCGACATGAGAATAAAAACACCACGAAAATAATTAAGTTGGTCGTTCTTTTTTCACATCTTTTACATTTTGTAATATTATTCCACGAGAACCAAATACATTCTTGGAGCCTTGTTCATCTGCAAGTGGTTTTCCGATGCGTTCATTCTAGAAAACTTTATCTTAATGAAAGCTTAAAAAGACGCAAATTTTTACGTTCTGATAGATTGGATGTCTGCTGTGGAAGGATGACGTACTTCCTTTGAAGTGTCCATATATTAGAGCGTCTTCCTGTTACTTTCGAAAGCGTTCGTGGGGAAGCATAAACTCTATTCCCGGCGGAAGTATCAGCGTAAATGTTGCATGAGTCTTTCCAGCATTGTGTTTCGTACCTCCTTGGGACGGTGAAAATTTACCGCAAATCCCTTGTACTTCCCTTTGGGAAATGTTGCACAATAAAGGCCAAGGATAAATTTCCCTAACTGCTCCTCAGAGATTCGCTTGGCAAAACTGACAACTTCTCTCACTGATTCATTTCTGTCTCCCAAGAAGTAAAGCGGCTTTCCATTAGAGACTCAATTTTGTGCACGTGAGCTGAAAAACTTGCTGTTTGCCAATTAACTTTTATAGTTTTTTTCTTTTTTTTTTTCGTTTCGGGGTATAACAACCACCGTGAACAAGTCAGTGGGCTATAAGCAGTTGCCAGTCCTTAATTTCCGGCCAGTGATCTCAGGGAAAAGAGAGAACCTGTGCCTCCCCCAGGATCCAAGTTTGCACGAAAACAGAGTTGGGCAAAATCGTAATTGAATTAATCGGTAATGCATTACAGCGTAATGGTATTGGGAACAAGAACTTAGCTTTACCATTACATGGTAATGGTGAACTAGTCATTAGAATTACATGGTAATTATAATGACATGGCCACCCGGTGGCGCAGTGGTCTAAGGCGTTGGCCTCTGATCATTCGTCCGTAAGGGGTCCGGGTTCGAATCCCGGTCAGGCATGGATGTTGTGTTTGTCTTACGGTACTGGCTCTCTCCCTTCCCTGGAACCAGTGACCCTAAATTAGGGACGGCGACTGCTTATAGCCCATTGAGTTGCTCACGGTGGTCGTTAAACCGCCAATCAAAAAAAATAAAAAAAAAATAATGGCATGTAGCAGTTACCCATTATAATCATAATGGTTAATGGTAAACTATATGTTGGTAATTAACCAATAACTTATGGGTAACAATACAACGTGAATAAACCAGCAACCAGTGCACCCTTACACGTTGCATGTATAGGTTATTTGACAATTGTTCCACCCCTCGGACCTCAAATTCGTGTATGAAGGTATTGGAGATTGTACGTGTATGACATGAGTAGTTGTCCCGTCTTCGCCGCAAGAAAAGTGATTTGAACGAAATAATACATATGAAATAAGTACGAATGGGATGTTTATTTCGGTTAGAGATACTCATTTCGTCCATCTCCAGTACAGTATTGTCGTCCATTACATACGTTTCACTGACCAAAATAATTACCCCACTATAGCTACAAGCACATATTAGCACTACACTCACAGTTCAGCAACTCAGGGTGCACTGCAGAATATGACAGAAATTTCAAACTCTTGACATTTCTGCGTTACTTCTCAAGTGTTGTTGTCCATTACTTGTCCGACACGAACACTGGACTAGCGAGTGACTGACTCCTTTACACATACTTTACGACAGGACCTGAACCTTCTGGAATATTCTTGATTAACATAAAGCTCTCCAACTTCCCACTGCGCGATCATTCTAGAACATTCTACAAACGTCAAACCCATTCTAGCCGCTTCTAGAACATCCTACACGAAACTTCGGTCTCTGTCTGCTATGTTACATCGCCAACTTTTCTAGACATAGCTTTTGGCACACGTACACTTCTATAAACTATTAGTATGTAATTATATTTTGCAAATTGGGTAATTTCATTACCAAATAATTCCACTGCGTTTGAATGGCATTATTAAATAATTTAATTATATCCTCTTCATTGTAATGCATTACAGATTGATTAATTCCATTACCTTGTGCAAACCATACTTGGGATTACCTTGTAATGTATTACCTGTTACTGCATAATACGTTAATTGTAATCTGTACTTCCATTACTTTGCAATGCATTCCTGCCCAACTCTGCACGAAAAGAACCAGCTAGAAGAAGATTTTGTTGCACAATTGTAAAATTTTAGTTTGAATAGTCACCAATAGAGGGCGATAACGGCTAAACATTTTCTAAATACAGAGCAAATCAATTAAAACACATACGTTTGATTAAATTACTGACACTATGATAGTGTCACTAACATGATCCAATAAGTGCTTATTTATTTGCATTGATTTTCATTATATCATCATCATTGTCAACCATTACCAATCCACTGCTGGACGAAGGTCTCCCCATGTCACTCCCGCATACTTACGAATTTCATCCACCCATCTCCCATGTGGTCTTCTTCTGGGTCTTTTCCTGTCCCTTGGAATCCAATCTAAAATTTCGGCTGTCCATCGATGGTCTGACCTTCTGGCAGTATGTCCAGCCCACTGCCATTTCAGGGATTTAACTCTGATCATGTCTTCCACTCTTGTCATTTTTCGGATCCACGAGTTCCTCTTCTTATCTCTCCTGGTTACAGCAAGCATGCACCTCTCCATGCTTCTTCTTTGAGTTGTCTGCAGCCTTTGTATGTCTCTTTTAGTTAAGGTCCACGTCTCTGCACCATACGTAAGCATTGGAAGGATGCATTGATCAAACACTTTTCTTTTAAGACATAATGGCATATTGCTCTTGAAAATTATGCTGTTTCTTCCAAAAGCTCTCCAGGCAAGTTTTGTACACCGATTAATTTCTTCATCAATGTGACCCTCACTTGATATCTGTTATCCAAGATAAACGTACGTGTCTGTTATCTCCAGCTTTTTCTCCATCAATCGATAAATCTTCATTTCTTGAAAAAGCATTGAACATCACTTTTGTCTTCTGAAAGTTCATTTTTAATCCCACTTCTTTACTCTTGTCAGCAAGTTCCTGGATCATTCTCTGCAGATCTGATCGGGTAGTTGCAAAAATGACTACGTCATCAGCAAAACGAAGGTGGGTTAGATAATCTCCATTAATCTTTATCCCTTTGTTTTCCCAGTTCAGTGATTGAAAGACATTTTCCAATGTGGCATTAAAGAGCTTCGGAGATATGGTGTCACCTTGTCTCACTCCTTTTCCAATTTTTATGTGTGTTGTATTTTCAAACAGCCGAATCTTTGCACTTGCATTTTCATAGACGTTATTAATAATATTAATATATGCATCTTCAATACCGCAGGATTTCAGAGCCATTGTAACTGCTGATGGTTTCACCGAATCAAAGGCTTTTTCATAAACAATAAAAGCCATGCACAATGGAAGTTCATATTCCCTCGCTCTTTCAATTAGTTCTCTCATTACGTGGATATGATCTATTGTGCTGTAGCCACTCCTGAATCCAGCTTGTTCTCTCGGTTGAGCCATGTCCAGTGTTACCTTCAAACGGTGTGAAATAACTTTAGTGAAGATTTTATAAACCACTGAGAGGAGGCTGATAGGTCTGTAGTTCCTGAGATCCTCAATGTCACCTTTTTTATGTAGCAGGATCATTGTAGCGTTGTTCCAATCCTCAGGAATCTTCCCTTCATTAAGGCATCGAGTGAAAATTTGGGCGAGTACTGTTTCGATTTCTCCACTTGCTTCTTGTATGATGTCAACAGTAATTCCATCTTCTCCTCTTCTCCTGGAGCTTTTCCCCGCTTCATGTTCTTGATTGCATGTGCAACTTCTGCTGGGGTTACTATATATATTACCGTAAAAACACGAAATCCGTTATTTCGCGAAATTATTAGTGAGAACGCGAAGTGTCCACGAGCATTGGTGACTCTATGTTTTTACTAGCAACATCTAGAAATGACTAACATCATCAGTAAAATGCAGAATAAAAAATTTACATCAAATATTTACAAATTTTGAAGATGACAATCCGATTTTTGGCGTAAATGTGACAAGGATGGTAAGTCAGATAATATTTGAAAACTTGAAAATTTTCATCGTCCTGGAGCGGGACTCGAACCCGCGTCTCCCAGAAAACGCCTAGGTATGCTAACCACTACACCACCCAGAACGACCAAGTTTCAAGTTTCCGATCAATTTGAATTTAACCATCACAGGATACGCTAGTCGAAGCAACCGGCATTCATGTTTAGCGAATCTGGAGGTTAATAATCCTATCCCGTGATTGCCCGGAGAAGCAGATAAATCATGAAAGAAATACGGGATTACGCCATATAATACAAATTTTGAAGATGACAATCCGATTTTTGGCGTAAATGTGACAAGGATGGTAAGTCAGATAATATTTGAAAACTTGAAAATTTTCATCGTCCTGGAGCGGGACTCGAACCCGCGTCTCCCAGAAAACGCCTAGGTATGCTAACCACTACACCACCCAGAACGACCAAGTTTCAAGTTTCCGATCAATTTGAATTTAACCATCACAGGATACGCTAGTCGAAGCAACCGGCATTCATGTTTAGCGAATCTGGAGGTTAATAATCCTATCCCGTGATTGCCCGGAGAAGCAGATAAATCATGAAAGAAATACGGGATTACGCCATATAATACAAATTTTGAAGATGACAATCCGATTTTTGGCGTAAATGTGACAAGGATGGTAAGTCAGATAATATTTGAAAACTTGAAAATTTTCATCGTCCTGGAGCGGGACTCGAACCCGCGTCTCCCAGAAAACATGAAAGAAATTAAATATTTCTTTCATGATCAAATATTTAATTATTTTTTTAGTCAAAACCCGTTCTCACTAAACGCGGAAAGTAAAACTCCGAAATGATTACAATAGATATGAATTCGTATGGTAAAAATAAAGTACACTGAATAAAATACAGAACGTTATTTATTTCGAAATTACAAAATAAGATCACTCAATAAAATACATAAAAATTATTTGTTGGAAAATCATAAAATAAGAACATTACAATTTACTTGTTATTACACGGCCCACTATTGTGGCATTTAAAGTTACACAAAACATTATTCTTTTTACATTTGCATAACTTTGTTGTACATTTCTTTGTACACTTGCACATTGAAAAACCTTGCCTGGAACCTGTTACAGAAAAAGAAGAAAGACAATTGTTTATCTTTTTTCACTTCAGTAAAATTAATAAATTTGTGTTTACAAATATCAAATTCTGATCTAGCATATAATGATTTATAACACCTCCTTTAGTACCTAATTGATACATGTTGTTGTCAGTTTTCATCAAAACAACAGCTATAATATTTCGTAATGAACCTTTTGTATTTTGAAACACTAACACAGATTTTAAACTGAAAAAGTTTCTCAAAACGTGTCATAAAACTGACGACTTCACTCTGTGACACACGGCAACGTTTTAACTTTGCTGCTGCATCGTGTGAGGTTCGTATGGTAGATGACACATGATCTCATGAACCAATTAGAGCGCGTCTTTTGTATAAAACACAATAGTTTAGATTTTTACTGTTCCGCGTCTAGCGAGAATAGGTTTTGACTAAAGAATTAAGTAAATACCCGATGTAAACTTTTTATTCTGCATTTTACTGAAGATGTTAGCCATTTGTAGATGTTACCAGTAAAAACCCGAAGTTACCAATGCTGGTGGACACCGCGTTGTTACCAGTAATTTCGCGAAATAACGGATTTCGGGTTTATACGGTAACATATACACTGAAGTGCCATAAAAACTGGTACCGCAGTCTAATACTTGGTAGGTCCCCCACGGAAGCGCAGGACTGCCGAAATACGACGGGGCATGGACTCCACTAGCTTCTGGAAATATGCTGTAGGCAATGCACACCATATTTCCTGTAGAGCGTTCCACAATTCGGTTGTATTCCGAGGTCTCGGATTCCTGTGTTCGATAGCGCGTTGCATGGCATCCCAAATGTGTTCTATCACGTTCAGATCTGGCGACTTGGGTGGAAATGGCAACACCTCAAACTCAGATGAATGCTTCTCTAACCATAATGTGGCATCCCGACACTTGTGTGGAGGTGCATTGTTCTGTTGGAACAGGCCTAACTCATCAGCATGAATGCAGGACATGAACGGGTGTACCGCGTCAGAAAGGATGCGCACATAGCGTTGGCCGGTCACAGACGTTTGTAGACGTACCAGGGGTCCCAATGAAGTCCAGCTAAACACATCCTATAGCATTATAGGACCCCCCCCCCTTCCCAACCAGCCGGTACAGTTCCCTGTTGACAGGCGAGATCGATGGCTTCATGGGGTTTGCGCCGCACACGAATCCTTCCATCTGCCTGATGCAGTTGGAAACGCGTCTCGTCAGTCCAGGCTACATGTTTCCAGTCAACAAGTGTCCAGTGGCGGTGTTGCCGTGTCCAAGCGAGTCGCATAGCTCTGTGTCGTGCACCCATCAAGGAGACTCGAGTTGAGCTTCTGTTCCTAAAGCCCATATCGTGCATGGTACGTTGCACAGTCCGGACGCTGATGCTTGTTGAGGCTCAAGCATTGAATTTCGAAGATACCTACGAGAGTGTTGCACGCCTATCCCGTGAAATGATTCTTGACAACCGACGATGGTCACGTTCACCCAATGTCTTTTTACGACCACATTGGTATCGCAGGTTGGAGGTTTTGTCAGAATACTTGCAGTCACTGTGCACCTTTGCAATTGTCGTACGTGAAAATCCGAACTTCGTTTCTACCTCCGAAATACTATGGCCCATCTCACGGGCGCCAACTATGACACTTCTGTGAAAATCGCTTAAATCGTTATTACTTGTCATTCTCATGCCGAAAACAGTTCTGACAGCTGGCAAGGATGTCTATCGCTTTATATACGCACTATGTATTTTGCAAAAGCTCGTCTGTACCAGTTTTTCTGGCACTTCAGTGTATATACAAACTTTTTAGCAGTTATCGCTCTCTGTCAGTGACTATGAAAAGAATCCGTTTATTAACTGATGCTTTTGGTGCAAACCGCACTAATGTACACACACACAATTGTTCTTTTATTATAAAGTTTTAAAATTCAAACGGACTTTTGAACCACGCGGTGTGTACGGTATGTACCTAGAACCTCAGTTATACGTTTTTCACTTTTATACGTAATTCTGCGTTAGTCCCCATATTTTACTGAAGTTTCTATTGCTTTCTTAACTCGTTTATACGTAATTCATTCATGAGTTTTTTACAAATATATGTGAAAATTTTTATTTCAGATTATCAAAAATGTCCGATTCTTTATAATCCTTAAAAAAGTTTCGATCTCTTACAATTCTTATAATAAATTACAAATTTGAGAGAATTAAGACAGCATTGTTCTGTTTCATCTTGGTGCAACTGAAGTTGAACCTTGATCTCATCAGAGATAAGGAAGGGTATATTGGTTGCTTTCGACTAAATGAAAAATTGGTTTCACATTTCATGACTCACCCACATACGCCCTATTTAAAAATTGATAAACTTCTAGGCTCACTATTTCTTGGTGTAGTAAAATAGAATCCTATATGCATAATCAATTTTCAACATTCTGATTTCAAATAGATGCAGAAAAATGTATGTTAATTCATGAATTTCATACTGAAGCACTAGTGTCAGATTAGATACATACATACATACATACATACATACATACATACATACATACATACATACATAGAAAGATAGATAGAACCTGAGACTAGTGCTTTAGTATATACACGGTCAAGTCACATTATTGTGAACACCAGCTAATATTCAGATTAACCGCCGTGTGCAGCGCGGACAGCAGCTAGACGGGCTGGGAGTGACTCAACAAAGTGCTGAAAGGTGGTAACAAATATGTGGAGCCATGCTGACTGCAGTGCATCAGACAGCTGCTCGAGGGTACGTGGTGGAGGATCCATAGAGCGAACAACACGATTGAGGTGGTCCCACATATGCTCAATTGGTTTTACGTCGTGCTCTTCCAACCACTTTTGGACGTTTCTAGCTGTGTGACACGTCGCATTGTCATTCTGGAAGATCCCATCTGCCCCAGGGAAGACAATCAGCATGTATGGGTGTACGTGGTCTGCAAGGATGGATTCATAACGAATTCGGTCTATAGTGCCTTCCACAGGTATGAGTGGGCAGAGAGAATGCCACGAAAACATTCCCCAGACCATAATGCTGCCCACACCAGCTCGTGTTATTTCTGCAGTGGTTGAAGAGTGTTTGTTCTCCGATGTTTCTCGCCTTATACGCCAACGTCCATCCCTTTTATGAAGCAGAAAACGTGACTCATCGGTGAAGGCAATCCTTTGCCAATCAGCGGAGAACAAATGCAGCCTCTTGATGTTTGTATCAACCGCCCATTTAACGCTGCCGTTCGTCGACTTTATAATGCTTGGATTTCATCAGGAGAAACAGAACTAACAAAGACTGGCCGCGTTAAAAGAGCACCCCTATATCGACTGTGTGCGAATAGATAATTGCTGCTTTGGAACCATTCCAAACGAACTTGTGCGGAAATCTTTTCTCAAGTGCGGAATTTCGAATTCCTTAGACTGAACAGAAGATGACGCATTGTTTGAAGTGATATCGGGCAATGAACAATCGGAAGTAGAAGGCCCTGTTAGGTTAGTGACAGTGACTGATTTTATTTTTTCATTTTGCAGTCAAGTGTATTGGATTTACGTAATATGTATCGGAAATAAGATAAAAATACCTATTTGTTAGTACTTTTTGCAGATTTTCTTTTTTACCTGAGCATGTGTGTATATTTTTTCTGATTCCTGAAAACGCAGCCTTGAGTTGGGGGTGTGCGTTACATTCGGGGGCGCGTTAAATTCGAATAAAAACGGTGTATATATATATAGACGAAGGTCTCCCCAAGTTTCTTCCGCAACGGTCTGTCTTGAGCCATGTCAATCCCGCATGCTTTCAAATTTCATCCACGCTTCTCTCGTGTGGTCTTCTTTTGGGTCTTTTCCTGTAGTCTAAAACTTCGGTTGTCCATCGTTGGTCCGTTCTTCTGGCAAAATGTCCAGTCCCATGCCATTTCAGGGATTTCACTTTGATCATGATGTCTTCCACTTGTCATTTTCCTTATCCACCAGTTCTTCTTCTTATCTTTCCTGGTTACACCAAACATGAACCTCTGCGTGCTTCGTTCAGTTGTCTGCAGTGTCTTTTTTTAATTAAAGTCCATGTCTGCGCTCCATGTGTAAGGACTGGAAAGATGCATTGATTAAACACTTTTTGTTTAAGACATAATGGGTATATCAAAAGTTATATTTTCGGCATGTAATGCTATTCCTCCATTAAACATTGGGGGTGGGGACGCTGCACAGGCGTGTAAAAACGTTTGTGAAGTATCTGCAAAGAATGCTGTTGATGGATCAACATTTCGGAGGTGGTTTGCGAAGTTCGAAGCCGGCGATTTCCGTTTAGACGACAGGGATCGATGTAGAAGACCATCAGCAGTGAATGACGATCTCATAAAAGCAGAAATTCAGTGCAACCCAAAATTAACGATTAGGGAGTTAGCAGAGACTGCGAAAATGCCGAAAAGTACTGTTCATAAACATTTAGTGAAGTTGGGATGCCCTTCTCGTTATGATGCTTGAGTTCCACACAAGCTGCCAGAGAAAAACTGCATGGACTGGTATTCCATATACGATATGCTCCTGAAACGCAGCAACAGAGACCTATTTTTGAAACGATTAGTCACAGAAGATGAAAAGTGGATAGTCTACGACAATGTAATGAGGAAGAGATCATTGGGTCATGCTGCCGAACCACGTAAACAAACACAGAATCTGAATATTCATGGACGCAAGGTTATGCTCTCAATTTGGTGGGATTGCAAAGGCATTATTTACTATGAGCTCCTCCGACGATTAATTCGGATATGTACTGCAGCCAGTTAGAACAATTGAACCAAAACCTGGAACAGAAGAGGCCAGAATTTGTGAACAGAAAGGGTGTTGTGTTCCAGCAAGACAACGCGCTGCTGCACGTTTCTTTGGACACCCGCAGAAGGTTGCACGCCATGGGCTGTGATGTCTTATCCCACCCACCTAATTTCCCGGACATTGCGCCCTCCGACTTGCACTTGTTTCGGTTTCTGGAAAATTCTTTAAATGGAAAATCATTTAGTGATATCAACACTGTCAATAATAACATGGATGACTTTTTTGCCTTCAAGCCAACCACATTCTACCAGGATAGCATTCTACTAGGGGTATGCAAAAGTTTCCGCCGCTTTAAGGAGAAAAGAGACAGGAACAATCAGGAAACTAGTATACATTTATTCAACGAAATATTGGCCATTAGCATCAATGACATTTTGCCATTTTTCAGACAACAAATGAATGTCCTTGTGATAGAATGATTCGGGTTTTGAGCTGAAGAACGCAATGACGAAATTTTCCACCTCTGGAACTATGGTAAACCGCTGTTGGGCTTAAGAATGTTGCATAGACCGAAACAGATGAAAGTCCGAGGGTGCAATGTCCGGGGAGTAAGCAGGGTGCGGTAAAACCTCCCATGCAGTGTAGCTGTTCAAGGGTTGATTTCGTGGTGGCACTGACATATGGTCTTGCATTATCGTGTAACGGGATGACTGGTCGGAGTCCTTTACCTGTCCATGGGCGTTTTTGCTCGATTGCGGCGTTCAGATTTATCAACTGATTGCTATATCGTCATGCAGTGATTGTTTCGCCCAGTTTCAGCAGTTCGAAGTACAGCACTCCATGCATATCCCACCACACACACAACAGCACCTTTTCCCCATGGATATCCTGTTTTGCAGTGGATGTTGGTGGCTGGCATGGGTCGAACCAAGATCGCTTGCTTACGGGGTTGTCGCAATAGACCCATTTTTCATTCCCGGTTACAACCTTTCACAAGAAATTCTTCCCTTGAAACCTCTTCAGCAACGTCATGCAGATGCCCAATCGTTGACCAATATTACGCTCCGTTAAAGTATGCGGAACCCACTTACCAATCTTCTGGATCTTCGCCAAGGCCTGTAGACGCCGTACCAGCGTCGATTGAGCCACTTTCAAACGTTTCGTCGGTTGCGTGGTCGGTTGTGTGGAATCCTCTTGCAACAGCGATTCCAGCTTCTCGTCTGCGAGTTCCTGCGGTCTACCTGCACGTTGTTCGTCTTCTAAGCTGAAATCATCTTTCTTAAACCTGGCAAAACATTCTCGACACGTCCGCTCACCCACAACCGTTTCGCCATATGCCTGACATATTGAACCGTATGCGTCACTCGCACTTTTCCCTAAATTAAACATGAATAACAAACGGTGCCGCAAATGAACTTTATCGACCGCCATGCTTGTCTTCATGTACGAACTGACAGCACTGGTCGCCGAACGGTTAGACCCCTACAGCGCCCGCTAGCGGGGTCCGGCGGAAACTTTTTCATACTTCTAATAAAATTGCCCGAAAGATGGACTTAAGTCGTGGAAACAAATGGACAC
Source organism: Macrothele yani (assembly GCA_039090855.1). Lineage (NCBI taxonomy): Eukaryota > Metazoa > Arthropoda > Arachnida > Araneae > Macrothelidae > Macrothele > Macrothele yani. The sequence goes on along the minus strand of CM076998.1, from coordinate 59,107,040 downwards.
TATTTTGAGGAATATAGGTATGTTCTTCAACTCACTGCATTTGCTTCATTCCACATAAAATAATACGCTCAGGACTTTCCGGACATATATATCATCATCATCATTGTCAACCATTATCAATCCACTGCAGGATGACGGTCTTCCTAAATTTTTTCCAAAACTGTTTGTCTTCAGCTAGTCTCCTTCATGTTACTCCGGCATGTTTTCGAATTTCATCCATCCATCTCCAGAGTTGTTTTTTTTTTTTCTGGGTCTTTTTCTGTCCTTTGGTATCCAGTCTGAAATTTTAGTTTTTCCTGTTTATCACAGCGACGGATCCATCCCATATTCCCCATTAGGTGGAGCACGTGACTTGGGATTGAGATTGCAGAGTCTCTGGTTGGTGTCTCACTGTTGCTAAACACTCGCTGCAGTTAAGGAAGTAGCGTTATGCTATGCCGTTGAATGTAGGACATGCTCCCCACTATAACAAGTCCAGGTTAAACCAACCCATTATAGGATATAAGCTTCCAGCCAAGAATCTCAAGGACAGAAATATAATTTCCGAATCGAATGGAGGTATAAATGAACCTGAATTTGGAAAGGCTGGCTCTACCCAGGCGGGGACTCTAGGTGCCCGGCCCTGCTCGGAACTTTCAGTTTACGTCCTAGCCCGACCCATTTCAGACTTTCATCAAGCTTTTCCCGACCCAGGACTGGACTCTAGGGACCCGGCCCTGCTCGAAACTTTCAGTTTACGTTCTGGCCCGACCCATTTCAGACTTTCATCAAGCGTTTTTCGACCCAGGCCTGGACTCTAGGGGCCCGGACTTGCTCTGAATATTCAGTTTACGTCCTGCCCAGACCCATTTCAGACTTTTATCAAGCGTTTCTCGACCCAGGCCTGGACTCTAGGGGCCCGGACGTGCTCTGAACTTTCAGTTTACGTTCTTCAACTCGTGAACCATGGTACCCTTTCTAACGACCCGCGAGACGTTGTCTACAAAGGAAATGCTAAAATGAAAAAGAATGCATTTTCGAAATGGAAAAACGAATAGCCAGATACCTTGGATACATGGACTTTGAATTCTGAAATGTGCTATGAGCTATGCCGCGATAAATTTATAATTAAAAATTTTAGAAACTACTAAAAAGTATAGATACATCAGATTCCTACTTTGGAATTCTTTGTAACATAGATATCATGTTAACAGCTGCCGCCCCTGTGGCGCACGACGCCGCAACAAGACCGTTTTTTTCTCTAAGTGCCAGACGGCACAGATAGACCATAGGAAGAGATCCTGCTAGAGATATTTCAGCTGCTACAAGAACCACGGTTTCAAGTCATGCTGTGTGCAGACGATAAAGGAGTACGGCCTGCATTCCCGCAGGCCTGCCAGATGCATCCTCATTAACTGCAGCACGTCGAAGAGCCCATGCAGCCTGGTGCAGAGAACATTGTGTTTGGACAGCTGACCAATGGGCTTGTGTTTTGCTTATTGACGAGTCCAGGTTTAGTCCGCACAATGATTCACGCCGTACCTTCACCTGGAGAGCAGCTAGGCAGTACAACACCTCCAATATCCTTGAACATCATCGAGCCGCCCCGATGAGACAGTGGTCTAAGCGATGACTTCTGATCATTCGTCCGATATGGGTCCGGGTTGAATCCCGGTGTGGCATAGATGTTGTGTTTGTCTTACGGCACTGGGTCTCTCCCTTCCCTCCAACAAGTGGCGCTAAATTAGAGACGAAAGGCTGCTCCCAGTAGGCTGCTCGTGGTGGTCGTTAGACAATCAAACCAAAAACAGTAACTGCGTGGTTTCTATTTCCGAAAGCTAAGTTTTAGGATTCAAAACATCTTTGAAATAATCCGTATTCATAATAAACACATACATTTTTACATTTCTTTTTCGTGTGGTCTGCGAATCCTATTCCATGTTGTCATGTCCGCGATTTAGAAAAGTTCGAAGATCCCTGTTCTAGAGAAACAAAACTCCTCTACTGAATTGAACTTGGAGTAAACGCAATGTACCATTTCTCGTAGGAATTTCTCCCGCAAATGAGGCTTATATCATCATCATCATCATTGTCAACCATTATCAATCCACTGCTGGACGAAGGTCTCCCCAAGTTTCCTCCACAACGGTCTGTCTTGTGCCAGTCTCCTCCATGTCACCCCTGCATACTTTCGAATTTCATCCACCCATCTCCCATGTGGTCTTCTTCTGGGTCTTTTCCTGTCCCTTGGAATCCAATCTAAAATTTCGGCTGTCCATCGATGATCTGTCCTTCTGGCAGTATGTCCAGCCCATTGCCATTTCAGGGATTTGACTCTGATCATGATGTCTTCCACTCTTGTCATTTTTCGGATCCACGAGTTCCTCTTCTTATCTCTCCTGGTTACACCAAGTATGCACCTCTCCATGCTTCTTTGAGTTGTCTGCAGCCTTTGTATGTCTCTTTTAGTTAAGGTCCACGTCTCTGCACCATATGTAAGCACTGGAAGGATGCATTGATCAAACACTTTTCTTTTAAGACATAATGGCATATTGCTCTTGAAAATTATGCTGTTTCTTCCAAAAGCTCTCCAGGCAAGTTTTGTACGCCGATTAATTTCTTCATCAATGTGACCCTCACTTGATATCTGCTGTCCAAGATAAACGTAAGTGTCTGTTATCTCCAGCTTTTCTCCATCAATCGACAAATCTTCATTTCTTGTAAAAGCATTGAACATCACTTTTGTCTTCTGAAAGTTCATTTTTAATCCCACTTCTTTACTCTTGTCAGCAAGTTCCTGGATCATACTCTGCAGCTCTGATGGGCTAGTTGCAAAAATGACTACGTCATCAGCAAAACGAAGGTGGGTTAGATAATCTCCATTAATCTTTATCCCCTTGTTTTCCCAGCTCAGTGACTGAAAAACACCCTCCAATGTGGCATTAAAGAGCTTCGGAGATATGGTGTCACCTTGTCTCACTCCCTTTCCAATTTTTATGTGTGTTGTATTTTCAAACAGCCTAATCTTTGCACTTGCATTTTCATAGATGTTATTAATAATATTAATGTATGCATCTTCAATACCGCAGGTTTTCAGAGCCATTGTAACTGCTGATGGCTTCACCGAATCAAAGGCTTTTTCATAATCGATAAAAGCCATGCACAATGGAAGTTCATATTCCCTCGCTCTTTCAATTAGTTCTCTCAGCACATGGATATGATCTATTGTGCTGTAGCCACTCCTGAATCCAGCTTGTTCTCTCGGTTGAGCCATGTCCAGTGTTATCTTCAAGCGGTGTGAAAGAACTTTAGTGAAGATTTTATAAACTACTGATAGGAGGCTGATAGGTCTGTAGTTTCCGAGATCCTCAATGTCACCTTTCTTATGAAGCAGGATCATTGTAGCGGTGTTCCAATCCTCAGGAATCTTTCCTTCATTAAGGCATCGAGTGAAAATTTGGGCGAGTACTGTTTCGATTTCTCCACTTGCTTCTTGTATGATGTCTACAGTAATTCCATCTTCTCCTGGAGCTTTTCCCCGCTTCATGTTCTTGATTGCATGTGCAACTTCTGCTGGAAGGACTGGAGGAACTCTGGTACTGGTATCTTTCATGATGTCTGGAGTGCATGTATCATCCCTTTCATATAATTTGGAGTAGAAATCTTTCACTCTTGTCAAAATTTCGCCTCTATTTCTTGTTACAGAACCATCTTCTTTTCTCAGTGCCATAATCTGTTTTCTTCCCTTACTGAGATGTCCCTTTGCTATCTTTAGGCTTTGGTTGTTTTCAATTGCTTTCCTCACTAGTTCACAGTTGAATTTTCTTACGTCTTCAGTGATACTTTTTCGTACTGTCATGCATAGCTCTATATATTCCACTTTGGAAGTCACATCTTCTTTAGTTGTCCTCATCTCTCTTCTTTTTTGCATCAACATTTTCGTTTTTCCTGATAATTTATTTACATGCAACTTGTTCTTAGACCCAGCTAATTTTGTTGCTGTTTCCATAAGAGCTTTGGTTACTTTTCTGTTAACTTCAGAGATGTCCACTTCTTCCGATGTTAGGCCTTCTAAAGCAGAGAACCTGTTCTTCAGTTCCAACTTGAAGGTATTATGGTGTTTTTTAAGGTTGGTTATGTCAATAGATTTTGTTTGTCTTATGAGCTTGCCACGTTCAAATTTAGTGTTGAGGTGCATCTTACATCTCACCAATCTATGGTCACTACCTGTGTTGAACTTGTTTAGCACACTGCAGTCTTCTATGACGAATTTTTTGTTACACATAATAAAATCAATTTCACTTGTCGTCCCATTTGGATGTCTCCATGTCCATTTCCTGTGTGGCTTTTTCTTGAAGAAGGAGTTCAAGATGAAAAACCCTTCTGCCTCTGCAAACTCAACGAGAGTATTTCCACGCTGGTTTCTGTTGCCGTGACCGAATTTACCTACTGAAGTTTCATTCTGTTGCCGTTGCCCTATTTTTGCATTGAAATCTCCCATAATTATTTTCAAGTGCTGCTTACCTTTATTATTTAGATGACAGATTTCCTCATAAAATTCTTCAATTTCTTCTTCAGAATGACTTGTGGTGGGTGCATAAGTTTGAATAATCTGAGCCTGGTATCTTCTCGATAGTTGGATAACGAGTCGTGCAGCTCTGTCAGAGGAACTTTCAACTTCTACCACTTTATCCTTCAGTTTCTTGTTTATTATAAATCCAACACCACTAGTTCTGCCAGTATCTGTCCCACGATAGTAGAAGAGATGTCCACTTTTCACTTGATAGCACTCGATCCCCAAATATGGGAACAAATACTTTGAACTTCCTCATTTCCGTTGTAGCAACGAAACACGCCAAAATCTCGTTTGATTTTGGTTTCGTGAAGCTGAAAATTCTGTTCATGCAAACATTTCTCGAAGAACAAAAACAGCCATTTATTTTAGTCGCAAAAGTCAACGAAGTGGAGATGGAATTTGACTTCAACCTTTAAAGAAATCAGACCTGCACAACTTGGCAGTAAGTAGGGGCCAAAATTAAAGTAGGCTAAGCTTCTTCGGGCCACAGATAGGTTTGTAGCGGGTCACTTTCCAAGTGTAAATTAGTAAAGGAATAATAATTGAGGAGCGCTCAAGCAAAACCAAACATGTCAAAAAAATGTGAATTATCAAGGAATAGTTGGATATCATAAAGGATGATGATCTGATTCCGTTTCTGTATCCTAAGCTGACCCAAACCAAACAGCTCCTACTCATTTTATAAGCGAAAAATGCGCGATTCGAGCAAAAGCGAACAGGTCCCAGTGGCTGGCTCAAGGAAAATCAAACATGTCGAGTGAACCAATCAGAGCTCCAAATTTCGGTCATGTGACGAAGCTGGTAAGAGTGACAGAGTGGCATTCATGTTTTCAGACAATCGGCTTGTTCTATTAAAACGTGGTGATAATTTTCGTGCGTTTGTCAGAGTTTTAGAGATATGGAAGAGGTCGGAGATGATTTAGTAACGGTGAATAAAGGTTCAAATGGACAAAGGAAAAGAACGAAAGAAGAAAGTGCGAAAGAAAAAGCTAAGAGAGAACGCTATGGTGCACCAGATGGTTCCAAAGTTTTCGTGGGGTCCAAACATCAGAATAGTCTATTTTCATGCTATAAATTTCGTCCATGTGATGCATTATTCATTCGTGAAAAGTTATAGTCATGTCAAGATAAAAATTTTCATGCCTTAATGAACGTTGTGGCTAAAAATCCGACGTGTTCTGCCCAAAATATCACTTTGTATTTTCTAGTGCGCGGCCATACTTTTTTACCAGCTGACAGAGTTTTCGGGAGAATCGAAAAACAACAAAAGAAAATTTCTTCCATTTATACGACAGATGAGTACCTCAAAGTGTATAGCGATTTTTGGGACAGTGAGGTGCCTAGGAAAAGATTGGGTGTAAGTCACTTTCAGCAATCTCCAAGACTTTGGATGGCATGAAGGGCATGAAGAAGGTTAAAATGTCCAAAGTAATAGGTAAAAGAGGCACTTGCAGCGTGCAAGTCATTGGTCAGTTGTTTTATAGATTTGAACATGAAAAGGCACCAGTGACTCTTCTAAATAAGGGATTACTTGGGGTGCAGCCATGATGTTCATTACGCACATTTTACCATTGGAGCATGGAATTTCAGGTGCGAAAAAACAGGGTGTGGATTCCCTTCTCAAAGACCTTTCTTGAAATTCATGGAGAGAAGTTGGGAAGTTCCCGCGAAGAATTTGGTACGCAAGATTGATTGATGGACCTGCTTCACAGCCTAATGAAAATGATGAACATCAGGAAAAATGCGACTGCTTGGAGGACGACTGTGGTCTACATATTTGATTTTTATTAATGTTCTTGTTTTCTAAGTTTCATAGAAATCCGTTCTTCTCAGTCAAGCGTTTTTATACAAAAAAAATTCCTTAATTTGTAATACATTGAGCGAAATAAAGACATGCCAACATGTGACAGCAACTTTGGTAAATAGTGAACAAAAATTTCAAAAATATATTAACTGAAAATGATTCTGTTTCTCCATCAGCTTTTTCTTTCAAACCTTGAGATTTTTGTCGAATAATAGGTATTCTATTAAAGGCAGGTTGATTATAGAATAGAAGGTAGCGTAGATAGGTAGATTAAATTCAGAATACGTTCAAGCAAAATCCAACAAGTCGCTAGGGTATCTGATAAAAAACAAACATGTCACTTGAAGCCCGAACAAAAGCAAACATGTCAACAACAAAAAGTTTCATATTTTGATTTTAAAACATTTTTGATCTGAATCAGATCCATAGACGTGTTTGGAGCATCAAAAGGAAAGTGGCTGATAATTGAACAGTACGAAATTCATTGCGCATAAACTCAATGAACGTTTTTCCAGTCTGCAAATCTAGATCTGATGTACATGTTTGGTTTTGCTTGCGTGCTCCTCAATTATACGTTTATTTTAATTATACTAGAACTTTTTAATTATACTATAATTAATGATTAAACTGGAAAATTTCAATTAATATCAATTATTAAAAGGGAAATTTCAATTAATTACACTTATTACTTAAGATTTTTATTTTTCATGAAATCGCATTAATGTTAAAAAAATTACTTTGCTATGCGGTGCAAGTTTTAATACATTTTTCAGGTTTTCTTACTGTTTGCATTTAGTTAATGGGACGCATTACACTTCTTGTCAGCAATCAGCTTATCGTACTCCGGAATCATATTTGAAATCGATGTTTTCAAAATATCTTCATCGGTTAGAGTTGATCTTTGCTGGTTTCATTTAAGTTCATAATGGAGAAGGTTTTTTCACATATGTAGGTACTCCCGATATGCTGAAAGCCTCTAAAGCACCATCTCGCAGATTTTTAAACTTTCCCTGGTCCATACTCTTGTAGAAGTCTTGAAGGCTGATTTCTCTGTGTTTATTTCGATAAACTGTTGAGCACTGAAGTTCAATAACCTCAGGCTATAAATGCGCGGAGAGTTCCTGTGGATCCACAGAGAAAGGATCTTCAATTAACTTAAATTTAATGTCGTCTTCTTTGGATAGTGTCAGTCTTCTGTCAAACTCCTGGATCAAAAGTTCAATGTCGTTTGAATATGTTTCTCCAAACGCGCATGCTTACACAAACGGAATATGTTTCATACACGTAGTAAAGTGGCACATTTCTCCTTTTGACAGTTGGCTTTTGAATAGCCCCAGTTTCATTTTGAAAGCCTTTACTGCTGCAATAATTTGAAAAAAAAGTTGGCTTTTCCCTTGAAGCTGTAAATTTAATTCATTTAGACGATCTGTGATGTCACATAAAAAATACACGTCATTATTCCAAACTTCATTGTGCAACTATGGAAATATTTTCAGGTCATTCTCTAAGAATTGAACGATTTCTTCCTCGGGAGCAACAAAACGCTGCAATACTACTTACAGAAATATAAAGTTATTGACAAAAACCAATTTGGATTTCAATCAAATAAATCAGCAGATCTTGCTCTTCCCCATATTCAAGATATAATTCAGAAAAATTTTGAGGAAAAAAACTTAACTGTCGCTATTTTTTTGGATTTAACAAAGGCTTTTGACACATTAAACCATAACATATTACTATCAAAACTACATAATATAGGAATAAGGGGTACTGCTCATGCAGTCTTTACAAATTACACTGGTCGGCAAAATAAATTTTTTTTTCGATCCCTGACACCATTCCTGCTGATTCTTATGTAAAACGACCTTCTGAAGCCGAATATGACCCTCGTTTTCCCCCATCACCCACCGTTTTCGGGGGAGGCCCCCACTAATTTTATCACTTTCCGATAATTTGGAGGGATGAAAAGGATTGTTTCAGCCTTTACATTTCTTCTGAGGGGCTACAGAGGTGAAACGTTATAAAACATGAACATCTGTAGCAAGGATGTAGATTTGGGGTCCCCCCCCCAAATTGTAAAGAAATCATTAAAAATGATCGATTTTTTATTATTTTTTTATCAATTTTCGGTAATATGTTATGGACATGCATTTTATTTGGAGGGGTGAAAAGGATTATTTATTTTAGCTGTAAAGAATAATATATAAAGAGTAAAATACAAATCCAAAGTATAATAAATAAATAAGATAAGTACCTTCATTTGGTGCTTGCTTTCCTTTTGTACCCTGAGGTAGAAGTTTCTCGTACCAAACACCAGCAGTACTCTGCTAACATGCTCGTATTCCACTTCCCTGAAAATCTCCTCTCGATATTAATGATATCTTGATAGAATCGTTCCCCGTGTTCATCGGAAACTGCTCCTAAATTTTCAGGGAAGAAGTCCAGGTGTGAGTGCAGGAAATGCACTTTAAGAGTCATGTTACACCCCATGGCCTTGTACGCTGACAGCAATTCCTCGACATGAGCGGCATAATCCTCACTTTTGTTGTTACCCAAAAGGTTCTTACACACGTTTTGGAATGCAAGCCAAACTCATTTTTTTTTTTCGATTCAGGTGTTCAATAAACGTCGAATCTTTGAAAAGTTGTCTAATCTGGGGACCCACGAAAACTCCTTCCTTGATTTTAGTCTCACTAAGACGAGGAAATTTATTTTTCAAAAATTGAAATGCATCACTTGTCTTGTCCATTGCTTTCACAAACTGTTTGATCAATCCCTGTTTGATGTGCAAAGGTGGCAAGTAAATATTTTCCTTCAGGACCAGAGGATCATGAACGACATTTTTCTGACCGGGAGTAAAATTTTCTCGCAGAGGCCAGTTCCGTACGATGTAATGTTTGTCTCGTGCTCGGCTGTCCCATTCGCATAGGAAGCAGTAGTATTTTGTGAAGCCTGATTGCAAGCCCGCGAGTACAGCAACAACTTTTAAGTCAGCGCAAAGTTTCCAATTATAATCATGATAACAGATTTCATCAAGGATTCGGTTGATGTTTTTGTACGTCTCCTTCATATCCACAGAGTATGCAACCGGGAATGATGGTAACTCATTCCCATTGGCCAACAGGACAACTTTCAAGCTTGTCTTTGATGAGTCTATAAACAGTCGCCATTCGTCTGGGTCACATGTCATCTTCAGTTCTATCATCAATGCATTTGAATTAGAGCAGAACACTAAGCCTTCATCTTCCGAAAAACGTAATTGCAGGGTTGACTGTCTGGTCCTGTAAGAAGAGATTTTTACGCCCTTTTCTAAGAGATTCCACTGCTGAAGTCGAAATCCAAGAAGTTAAGATTTAGTCTTAGGTAACTCCAAATCCCTGACGAGATCATTCAATTCCGACTGAGTAACGATGTGAGGTTTTCGCTGAGCTGAATCAGCAAAACACTCTTTTTCATCGGTGGACGTATCATGTGATGGTCCAAGCTGTGGCTCAAAGTATGTCACATCCGTTTCTGGCTCTAGAGTATAGGTTTTTGGGGGCACTGGGATTGGCAATGATTCGTTGTGAGGAAATGGTCTTAGAGCTGAAGGGATATTAGGATACTGAATTGTATGCTTACTTTTGTTGCTAGATAACCCGACGGTGGAAGTCATACAAAAGTAACAATCTGTGAGATGACAGCGAGGTTCGCGCCAAACCATGGGCACAGCAAATGGCATTGATTTATGGGTACCTTTGAGCCATTTGGTCAAGCTACTGTAACAAGTAGTGCAGCAAACTGTGGGAGCCCAATTCTTGTCCTGATCGCCAACTTTGCAATCAAAGTAAAATTTATAAGCAGTTTTAAGAAGCGAAGAAAAGGGTTTTCGTTGCGTTTTAAAAGTCAATTCCCAGCAAACATAGCAGAATCTATCGGGATGATTTATACACTCGCGTGGTATAATTAAACAGTAAATAAATGCTCTATATTAATCACAAATTACACTCACGTATTGTAATTCACTTGGAAAAGGCCGGTGTAAACAAATTTCTACCGTTTGACACAATTTAAACAACTTGGAAACACAGAATCCCCGCCTAGAACACCGACAAGTAGACTCAACGATCGCTACAGATCAACTGAGGGAAGATAATGCTTACAGTGCAGGATTATAGTGATAAGAGCAATGCAAGTTGGACCTTGTCAAAGCCCGTGCAAACCTGTGCGCGATTCCCGTGGGAACCTGTTCGCGCGAGGTATTGAGAGAGCCAGCGTGGTAGAGTGAATGTTCCGAACTGTTGCTATATATTTTTATTACTGTTGCTATATATTTTTATTATTTGCGGTTTTTTTGGGGGAGGATGAGAGGGGCTGGAAGCTGGAATATGTAGCAAATAAGTGAAAAAATTGCCAAAAAAAACGGAAAAATCAATCATTTGTAATGATCTCTTTACAATTTGGGGCAACCCCCCCCAATCTACCTCCTTGATACAGATATTCATGTTTTATAACTTTTCATCTCTGTAGCCCCTCAGAAGAAATGTAAAGGCTAAAATAATCCTTTTCATCCCTCCAAATTATCGGAGAGTGATAAAATTGGGTGGGGAGGCTACCCCGAAAACGGTGGGTGATGGGGGAAAACAGGGGTCATATTCGGCTTCATGAGGTCGTTTTACATAAGAATCAGCAGGAATGGTGTCAGGGCCAATTTTCATGCCGACCAGTGTTACTTATCAAACAGAATTCAGTGTACTCAACTGGGGGATTATTACTCAACAATGGAAAATATTAAACTGGGTGTACCCCAAGGTTCAATACTTGGCCCATTATTATTTAATATCTACATTAATGACATTTTTAACATCGAATCTGAATCCAGCATTATCCTCTAGGCAGATGACACTACATTGTTATTTAAGGGTACTAATCCAGATGAAATAATTTTACTAAGTAATATTGAATTGAAAAATACACAAATTGGTTGGCTGCTAATGAACTTGTATTAAATACAGATAAAACTAAAGCAGTTTTTTTTGCAAGACAACAAACAAGTAAATTTATTAATATACCATTACTTCTCGACAAGAAATCAATTGAAATAGCAAATGAGTTTACTTACTTAGGTATTAAACTTAATAATGATTTAAAATGGAATAAACGCATTGATAATCTCTTGAAAAAAATTATCAAAAAACATAGGAATTGTAAGTCATGTTCTGACAAATCTTACTGTTAAAACTTTAAAATTAATATATTTTACTTTAGTCCATACACACCTTAACTACTGTATATTAACATGGGGTCAAACAACTCAATCTAATATTAAAAAATTACAAATACTTCAAAACATGTATATTAGATTATTAGATTTAAAATATAGTTGTAATAATGTTATTTTTTCTCAATCATGTATACATACATATACAAGAGTTGACCCTAACAAATATAACATAATGACTATTAAACAACTATATAATTTTAACTTGGGTAAAATCATGTACAAAAGAATAAAAAATAATATAGAGCAGGAATTAATTAAAATATCTACATATACGCATCAATATAATACTAGAAATCAACAGGCACTTATACCATTGCTTCCTAAAACTTTAACTATGAAACAAAGTTTAAATTATTGTGGGCCGGTGTTTTGGAATTCATTGCCCAGAGAACTGACATTGATTAATAACTTTAATCTTCATAAGAAAAAATTAAAAGCATACCTATTAAGCTAACTATTTAAGGGAATAACAGGGTGGGGGGGGGAGAGAAAGAGTTATACTAATGGCTGGTGGTGTACATTGCTGTACTTGACTTGTAAATTTCCTTCAGGGAGCTCCGGGCTAGACAGGACTCAGTGAGGCCTTTTCCTGGAGCTTCCTTGCTGTTATTTTATAATTGTCAATAATTGTTATCATTATTCAATAACCTGTAACAGCAGAAATAATAAAATGAAATGAAATACTTTTCCACGGCTCAACCAATGAACTTCTGTGTGATAGAGTACATCGTTGCAGGTGGCACCAATCTCTTCAAGAAATGCTCGAAATGACAAATGTTTTAATCCCCTTGAACGAATTTAGGCAGTTTACAATCGAAAGTACCACTGACATTACATTGTCGAAATTTAAAACTTTGCTTCATAGTACTTGCCGATGTACAATGTAATGATTCTTTATTTTTTGCCATCAAACTCTTCAAGAAGAGTTACTGCACCTAGGCTTTCCCCGCACATAGATGGAGCGCTATGAGTGCAAATGGTCACAAAGTTTTCAAAGGTTATTGAGGAACACCAAACAGAAGTCATCGCTCTTTCCTCGTTAAAACTTTTCAAACGTTATGCTTAACTTTTCAGTTACACGCTTGTTCACTTGATTTGCGATTTCTTTTCCATAGTAGTTTGACCTCGCATGGACTACAAATCAGCCAGTTCCTCGGCTACTTCAAAGTCGTCATAAACATCTCGAATGAAAATTAGAAGTTGAGCAGTATCTGTCAAATCAGTGCTCTCGTCATTGCTAAAGAATAATACCTGACTTCATTTGCCTTCTAATTTAACTGATCGTTAAGATTGTTGGATATATCAGCTACTCTTCACTGCACGGTCATACGGGACAAACTTATATTCTCAAAAACACTTGTTTTGTTGATCCAGAAACCAATCAGCAAGCACTTTTTTATGAAGTCACCTTCAATAAAAAACTTTCCAGCAGCTGCTATTTCTTTAGAAATCTGAAAACTAAGTAGCCTCAGTAGCAGGGCCTGATTTCTGCACGTGCACAGGGCCTCGGGATTTGGAGGGGCCCCCAAACAACCTTAATAGTACTATAATTTTTCAGAACGAAAATATATTTTCCGTTATAGCACGAAATTATTATACGGTTCGGTTGCAAAATTTAGGATGAGACTTTGGAAACCAAATTATTATTATTTCGTATTATAAAGCTCAAGTGTTGCGCTGAGCTGTGATTGGCCAGTGTAACATCTTAATCTCACCCTTATTCGTAACAATCAAAATGCAATGGGAACAGCCTATATTCGGAGCAATACAGTATATTACACATGAACAGCATTTCAGCAAACATGTCGAATTTGCTAAAAAATATTTGATTATTAATATTAGTCTTGTGAGAACAACAATTGTGAATCAATATTCATAATTATGTAGGGTTTAGTTTTACATAAATAATAATACAAAAAAGTTCAATTGACACTACTTTATTTAAAGACTGTTGTAATAATTTACATGGGGTGTTGGAATAATTTATCCTACAATGTGTGTGATAAATTATGGTAAACTAGGTGTTTTAAATTATAGATAATGTTATGGTAAACTAGGTGTTTTAAATTATATCTGGGAGGATAATTATTTGTTTCCGTAAATAATACTATAAAACAGAAAAAAGAATTCCAGAGTAATTAATGTTACAGCTGTAAGCTCTGCGGGTGCGGGGAAGTACAAGCGGTGTGAATGCTCGTCTATTACGAGCCACATTGGCTATAAAGTTGACTGGCATGTGGGATGCGTTTTAATGTTTTTACAGCTAGAAAAACTGCTTGCAAAACAAAATATTTACCAGTAAATATTTTTTTCGACTGTTTGACTGAAAATTTTAATCGAGGGGGGTCCCAGACATAGTATGTGTACAGGGGCTCCACTGACCTAAGTCGGGCCCTGCGCAGTAGCCGCCTTATTATTTGAATTTACTTTCTTGAAAAACCGTTGCTCCTCTGAGATTTATTAACAATTTGGACGCTGTAATTTGATTTTTGTTGGTGCCCATTTTTGCTTAAGTCAGGATGTTTTGATTCGAAATGGCGATGTGACGTGCCTGCCCAGCAGGACGCACACGACATAAAGGCAGATAGCAGTCAGAACGAACGTCCGCGAAGCTCAATTGGTAGAGTGACTTATTCCGGAATGAGGGGACCCGGGTTCGAGCCCCGGCATGGACAAAAATGACGGAGAAATTTACTTCGTTATAATGGCGCCCGAACTTTCCGGATGACCCGGCCGTTCAAAATCGCGCAATGGTGTGATGTTCTTTCAACACCGCGAGATAGGAAAAATCAGAGAATCCCTTCTCCAGCGCTTCGAAAAATATATGTGCGTGACGTTGCATTCCACACACCAGATTGACTGGGAGTTCTCAAGTGCACGTTCTACAGCGGATGGCTGCCTGCAACGACTCATGCTCACGGCTGACCCGTGGGCCATGCCCCCGGCCCTCTTTCGGTGGGGAGGGGGAGATGTGCCTGCCCAGAAGGACGCACACGACGTAAAGGCAGATAGCAGTCAGAACGAACATCCGCGTAGCTCAATTGGTAGAGTGACTTATTCCGGAATGAGGGTACCTGGGTTCGAGCCCAGGCGTGGACAAAAGTGACGGAGAAATTTACTTCGTTATAGCGACGAAAATCGTATCCCTTCGGAACGACTATTACTTCTCGGCAAACAAGGCACAATATTTTGTCTCTCGTGTAAGTAAACAGTATCTATTTGTCCACCGCGGATTAAACACTCTTTGTTCTGATTCGAATTTCCGTTTCTTTTCATCAACCATTTTACAAAGTCGCTCCAAGAACTTCAATGTTAGAACCGAAAAATCTCCACAACAAATACTCGCATACAAAGAAATCTTGTTCTTAGCCCTCGCGTTGTTGCCGCTCATCGCATAGCGGGCGTCAGCGCGTGGCTGCACTCACTTTGTCCCTGTTCAACGCCAGTAACGACCGAAAACACAGGCTGTGTCGCCAGATTGTTCAAAGAGAAAGTAGCAGACTTAGCTCTGAAAAGTAGCCAAATTAATTCGTAAGTAACCCAATTTTCATTATTGTTTCTTCAATAAAAAAGATTAAGATCCCCTCCTTTGTTCATTACAAATCAAAATTTGTCAGTTTTTAAAAAGTTCACTTGAAAAATAAAATGGGTAAATGTAGTAAAAATTACCTGTTGTAGAATACGAAAGTTTACTAAACTGTCTATAGTATATACGTAGATATTTATAGCCGCCCTGTAGCGCAGTGGTCTGAGCGCTGGCTTAAGACCATTCATCAGAGAAGGGTCCAGGTTTGAATCCCAGTGAGGCATGAGTGCTGTCTTCGTCTCACGGTGCTGGTTCTCTCCCTTTTCTGGAGTCAGTGGCCCTAAATTAGAAACGAGAGACTGCTTGTAGCGAGTTACTCATGGTGGTCGTTAATCCCCAATAAAAAAATTAAAAAAAAAAAAGACATTTACCAATATGTTTATATATGTTTGGGACAGTTCAGTAAAAATCTGTGTCAAATTAAACAAAAATGTAGACAAATGAGGTAAAAATCAATTTTAAAATGAAAAAAAAATTAAATTAATTTACTATTTAATTAATTCATTATATGATTGGCAAATAAATAAAATTATGTATTTTCGAATGGAGATTTAACGACCACCGTGAGCAACTCAATGTGCTGTAAGCAGTCGCCCGTACCTAATTTAGGGTCACTGGTTCCACGGAAGGGAGAGATCCAGTGCCATGGTGGTCGATAAACATCCATGCCTAAAAATTCATTCCTCAGCAGGATTCGAACTCGCCAACGTCCTTGCCATCATACATGCCTCACCAGAATTTGAACTCGCACACATCTCGGACGAATGGTCTGACACTTAGACCACTGCGCCACCGAATGTGTCTCAGTATCACGTTTTCTACTCGAGATTTTTAAATCTACAGTGAAAAATACTTAAAACACGCAGGAAAACAAGTAGCTCAAAAAATAGCCAAGTAGCAGACTGGAAAAAACAGTAGGGCCCCGGTGGCGCAGTGGTCTAAGCGATGGCCTCTGATCGTTCGTCCAAACGGGGTCCGGGTTCGAATCCCGGTGAGGCATGGATGTTGTGTTTGTCTTACGGCACTGGCTCTCTCCCTTCCCTGGAACCAGTGACCCTAAATTAGGGACGGGCGACTGCTTGTAGCCCATTGAGTTGCTCACGGTGGTCGTTAAACCTCCACTCAAAAAAAAAAAAAAAAAAAACAGTAGGAGATTGCTTTTCAAAGTAGCCCAATCTGGCAGCACTGAACACAGCGAAAAGATACTACTCTCGCTCCTCTCAGGCCAGAGATAGACTGACGATGGTTGGTTGCCGCGGGTCAAGTGACAAACAGGACACAGTGCGCAGTGGCAACCCACCCACCAAGTTACATGACGGGTTAAGCGGGGCACTGACAAAGCACTCGTTGCGTCTTTACTTTCTTTTACATTCTCCACAATAGACTTTCCGCGGGCCGTATGTTGTGCAGGTATGCAAACCGACCCATTTCAGGCTGTCGTCTTACAGCCAAGCTTGTCGGTTTCAGCTGTAATTTATCAATGCAGAGGATGGTGGAGTGGGTCTTTCGTTTCCCTTAGTGAACATCGCTATCTTATCATTTAACAAATCAGTCTTGGTTTTGTGAAGCGAAAAGAATTTTCTTAATACAGGAGCAAAATGCTAAAGCTTTCAGCACAGGCCCTGCCCTGCTCTAACCCGGAATTTTTCACTTTACTGATGAAAAAGAACAGCTCAGGTCAGGCCCGTGCAGACCTTCATGAATGTATTCGAGGGTTTCGTATTAATATTAGTAATGTAACCCATCCAAATCTAAAAATGTTGTTGTTTTCGTCGTCAGAAGTCTAGCTCATCACGATCCAGACTTCACTTACAACACTTTATTATTGCATAATGCTGTATTTTGAAGGTATTTTCTTTTTCTGAAACAACTAAAACATGTGACGGATGTGCTCCCATTTCCTTCGTCTTTCAAAAGATAGCTTTTCATACTCATTTAGTTCTACAGTTTTGTTTCTAGAAAGGTAGATTTTTTTCAAGAGTCTGTTCAAAGGCACTTAACAAAGGAGAAAAAAAATCAACCGGAATATTCACAATATGAATCTCCTTTACAAAGCCAAATTTGTCATCACATTAGCATATCCCACACAATGTGATTCCTCTCATGCGAACGAGTATTTTCGTTTCGACGTGAATGCCTCACAATAGCCGGGAACTGTTCTTTAGAAAGTAAATATTTTACCTCCATAAATTATGGTTGACAATCAATGCATTCTAGTTACGCATAACCTGACGAATGCATAATATCTACAAAGTAATCACGTAACATTTTATTTACCAGAGCAAAAGAATTTTTTCTTTCTTTTCTTGGTTGAAAAATGTCTTGAAAAGACGCATTATTAGCATCTAAGCAAAATTGTATGCCCTAACACCCCAAATTCTTTATTTGACACTCTATTTATTTATATTGTGTCGGGGTTTAAGACTACCACGAACAACTCTTAGGATTATAAGCGGTCTTCTGTCTCTAATTTGGCGCAAATTGTTCCAATAAAGGGACCGAGCAAGGGCCATCACACAAACACACCAATCATGCCTAATTGTATTGGTCCGAAAAGTGAACCAATATCCCATTAGATAAGTGGTCATAATGTTATGGCTCACGTGTGTATATGTACATATTAATACACTCATTACCATAAAAATCCGCGCACCAAGAAAAAACCCTATGATTATCGCGAAACTCGGCGAAAAGCTAAAGGGAGAGCAGACATGCAAATGATTAAAGTTTCCTGTGATTCCGCATGCCCGCGCGTCCAAGACCGGCCATGCAATCGTAATCCTTGGGGCTCATAAGGCGCCGCGCAGAAGACTCCACATTCGTGCCGAAGTGCACGGTAAGAGTCAGGTGCGATCCCTGAGCGATAGGCATGCCGAGGAGCAGCCGTAGATGTGCGTACGGGCAACTGACGGAGTTTGAACGAGGCCGTATCGCCGGAATGAGAGAGGCAGGGTGGTCGGCGTGCCGAATCGGCCGCCATTTGGGCCGGTTGGACAGTACGGTGCAATCGTGTTGAGAGCAATGGACACGGGAAGGCACCCAGTTACGGCGGACTGGCTCTGAACGACCGAAATACACACCCACACCACCTGCAGAAAGGACCGTGGCATCGTGAGAGTGGCATGCACAGATGCAACGACGTCCTTGTATATGATCCAGAGACATGTGCAGCTGTAAAAGGGACTCCTTTTCAGACTCCTGGGAGAGTCGAATCTGCATTCTCGACGACCCTTACATTTTTTGCCATTAACACCTGACCATCGTCGGCGTCGATTCCAGTGGTCTCATAAGCGAGCAACGTGGAATGCTACGGACTGGCGACGTATAGTTCTCACGACGAATCCTGCATCTGTATGGGAACGGACTACCATCGTGTCAGAGTGTGGAGGACCGCAGGAGAGCGCTACAATGCCAACCTCACTGTACAGTGGCACACGTGCCGAACTGCAGGCTTGATGGTATGGAGAGCCATCGTGCATGACAGCCGGACTTTTTTTTTTTTTTTTTTTTGATTGGAGGTTTAACGACCACCGTGAGCAACTCAATGGGCTATAAGCAGTCGCCCGTCCCTAATTTAGGGTCACTGGTTCCAGGGAAGGGAGAGAACCAGTGCCGTAAGACAAACACAACATCCATGCCTCACCGGGATTCGAACCCGGACCCCGTTCGGACGAATGATCAGAGGCCATCGCTTGGACCACTGCGCCACCGGGGCGGCAAAGAAGGAGATCTGTGTTGCCTTTCCTGGCGGGGCAGCCAAGAGCCATTTTCTAACAAGATAACGCCGGTCCGCTCACGGCTCGGGTTTCCCATGAATACCTACGTCATGTTTCGACGCTTCCGTGGCCTGCCAGGTCACCTGATCTCTCACTCATGGAGCACGTGTGGGACCAGATGTGACGCCAGCTTTCCCCATATCCCAGTGTTCGTGATTTGGAGCGTCAGTTGCAAGAATTGTGAGCTAATCTGTCCCAGGATAACATACGGCGTCTCTTTGACTCAATACAGGATCGTATCACCGCATGTATCCGAGAACGAGGCGATCCGACGCGGTACTAACGCTGACCGGAATATGTACCGTATGTCCGCGGAAGATCGTCATGCTGCTGTGATATTGTAATCAGTTCTGTCCTTTATATGTACCATCGCACTACTAAAATCTCATGTCAATCTAACGCCTCCTTCTTGGTGCGCGGATTTTTATAACAATGAGTGTATTTCAGAAGTGCTGCTGTCCAGTAAATTTGTAGCTCGGGAACGAAGTATTGAGTGATCCAAAATGGCTAAGCAGAGAATGATATACACTGCTGGTCACCCAAAATGCAACTCTAAGAAGCACAAGAGATAGCAAAGCCAGATTTACTGGACACATAACAACAGATACAAAGAGGAAACGATTGAGCTTGCAGGCCCGTGCGACTTGCGGAACACGCAGACAACAATAGTTCGTGTGGCCCCCATGGCTGGCAATAACGGCCGCTACACGCCGCGGCATCGAACGAAAGAGGCTTTGGATTTGGGCTTGGGGTATGTCGGTCCAGGCTGCTTCCACACGTTGCCACAGTTCATCAGGCGTAGCCGCGGGTGGTGCTTGCAGGGCCACTCGGTTGCCGATCAGCGACCAGACGTGTTCGATGGGCAACGTATCGGGAGAACAGGTGGGCCACGGAAGCAGTGACACCTGGTGAGCCGTGAAGAATTGTTGCACGATGCGTGCCACGTGCGGGCGGGCATTGTCCTGTTGAAACGTGACCTCTGGCAGGTCCTACAGGTAAAGGAGGTCTACAGGCTCCAAAAATCGGAGATGTAGCGGTGGCTGTTGAGTGCACTGGTGATGCGTACCAGAGAGGTGCGGGTGTCATATCCAATTGTGCCCCAAACCATAACGCCTGGCGACGGATCGGAATGGCGATGCATAATGCAGGCGTCATACAGTCTCTCACCGCGGTGCCCCCACACGCGGATCCGACCATCGTGTTGTTGCAGGCAGAAGCGGGATTCGTCGGAGAAGAAAATGTCGTGCCATTCCGTAGTCCAGGTGCGGCGTTCAACGGCCCACTTCCGCCGCACTCGCCGGTGGTGTAACGTCAATGGTAATCGAAGCAATGAGCGCCGTGCAACAAGTCTCCGCTCCTGCAGACGACGTCGAACGGTACGTGCTGACACAGGTTGTTGCGCAACACACTCTAATTCCTGCGCTAACGTTCATGATGTGGCGGTGCGAGCCGTCAATGCCCGCCGCACAGCATGCCGGTCCTCTCGTTCGGTGGTGTGCCGCGGCTGCGGTAATCGCTCAAGTCGGCCCGTCCATCCCTCCTGCACCCACCGAATCCAAAATCGCCAACTGTGGCTGGATGTCCTCCCACACGGGCGCCGATGTCTCGGTACGATAAACCGCTGTCGCGATAAGCCACTATTCGTCCTCTGCCGAACTCCGAAACGTGCTGGAATGACTGCCGTATTCTGCGACGAGGCATCAGGAAGCTTCCCACGCACAGGTCCGGCAACACAACACACTTCCACTACTTACACCTCGCCTTCTGTGCACCCTTCTTATAGTGCTTCTCGGTGGCGTGCCGGGCGCACATGATTTGCATTTTCCTTGCAAATGCTAATCGTTTGCATGTCCTCTCGCGGGCGACGAGTGCTACGAATTTCAGGCCAATCGGATGCTTCCTTCTTGGTGTTGCCTTTTGGGTGGCCAGCAGTGTATTTTAAACAGCATTTAATGTGAAGAACAATATTTTTGTGCCCAATCGAATACGCAACATATATTAATAGATGCAAATGGAAAATGTTAGAATTACATGTAGTCCCATCCAGTTAATGTAAGGAAAGTGTTTGGACTTGAGTCAGCAGAGTTTCTTCAACCATTAGTGCCGTTTAATTTCCCGGTAGTATTCTAGTGAGTATCAAAATGGCGGTCAATGATGATATATTATTTCAGAGTAAAGTATTACGTTTTTCATAAGGGTGTTATAAGGAAACTTCTTCCAGACATAGGAAAACATCCTGAGAAGAGAATGGCTTCAGAGATAATTTCAATTTTGTGAAAGAGATGTTGTATGAATAATCCAAAACATGATCGTCAAAGAATGTTCGTAACACAGAAATGTTTGATAGCACTAAAACGAAATTTTACTCTCTTGGATAAACTTGTGAAGATTATGTCCTTATCATGGACCATCATACAACTCGTGAAAAAGAGAAACCGCTAACGTTCGAATTTTTTCCCCTTCCATACATATTTGCTGTTTTTGAAGAAAACAATGTGGACATGATAAGTTTTGTTTCCTTTTGGTGTTTAAGCGTCTCCAAGCTTAATTACCAATGTTAAGAAAAATAAATTTGATTTACAAAGACGACCTAGATAAATTGTGGAAATCAATAACTTACTACCCTTTTCTGCCGGAGCACAGCAGTCCCAAATGCGAATCTAGTGGGACAAAGTTATTTGTAACTTAGAACTGATAGATCTTGTAACACAAACAAAGTAAACTTCCAAAATAGTGAAATAGTATGCTAATTTTTTATTAAGACTCTTAGTTATGATGTCAGATAAAAAATTAATAATTCCATAACTAAAAATATTGCACTGCACAGTTTCTATGATACTTTAAATTCAAGAGCAAATGTAATAAATACATCATATTATACAAATAATATAATATATTTTAATATAATAATATATTATCATGACATAACATAATGATACATTATCAATTAAAATTAAAGCATTATTTTCTTATCAATGATACATACTCAAACACATCCACATACACGTATGTATACTCTTGTACATAAGGCTACGTACATACATAACAATATGACTATATTATTACCAGATATTCTCATCGTTATGATCACTAGCAGAAATGTTTTGTAGTTAATTTAAAAATTGTACAGAATTTTGTAATAATAGTAATGGTAATAATAATTTTGAAATAATAGTAAATAATAATTAAGTACAAAAAATTTCTGCTATTGATCATAACGATGAGAATATCTGGTAATAATATAGTAACAATATAATCCCGATTATAATAATATAAACCTACAATCCCGATTGTTCAGCCTACGAATTTAATACGATAAATTTAACAATACAAATTTTGGAAGATGTGAATCCGTTTATTGGTGTAAATATGACATGGATGTTAAGTCAGATAATATCCGAAAACTTGAAAATTTCGTCGTCCTGGAGCGGAAATCGAATCTTCCGGATAGCGCCCGAGAATGCTGTTCATTGTTAAATTTAACTTTCGTTCCAACATTAACGCTGTCATATCGAGGCATTAAGTTAATATACACAATGTATATATATAAATTTAATTGTTGCATTTTTAATTCTGCTTAAATGAAGATCTTACTTATTTTTACATAGGGTATATTGTCAGTTTGTGTCGATTTGTATGGTCCTGAGCCGTCGTTCTGGTTTCGATAAAGAGCAAGTTCTGGTTATACCATCAAAATATTTTAATGATAAGTCCTAACATATCATAAAAATAAGTATAGACCTTGGAAAAAAAGACAAATATCAGAAAAATGCGCAAGAGGGGCATGTTGTGGTTTAAAGCCACTTATGGCCTATAAATTTCTTTGTAATATACTTATTTTTAATGAATATGTTCCGACATGTTTTTTCAAATCTGTTTAAAGTTTTTGAAAAAATCAATAATTCAATATTTTCTCCATAAAGAATGCTAGTTAATAGCATGAACACACCATTTTCAGTATATGTATAACTATTATACTGAACGGTTACACATACCTTTAAATAAAATATCCAGTAGGAATAAAAGCTTCCACTTTTTCACACTCGCTTGCAGCCACTAACTAATCCTAATGAGACATGAACCGTCTGACGCAAGGTGCAAGATCAGCGATTCAAACGTTCAACTTTGAGGTTCTGCCCGGCAGTCATATTTGAATTACTCTTGTTTAAAGGTTGAATAATGAAAGGGTAATATGTTGACCATTGTGCGGTGGTAGCTTTGAAAACCACGTCTTCCTACTCCGGAACGGGTTGATCTCCTCCCAAAACTACTCCCGCTGGGCTTATCACTGTAACTAACCGGTTTGACTTATGCGTCAGCTCAGTAGTACGTCACATTATCCCCCGTGAGAAAGGAGGAAGCACGTAATCGCAGGTTTCGGGTAAGCCGACAACCATGATCGAAGGCCAGTTCACTGCAGAAGAAGGACTGTTTATTAATTCCATACGATTTGTGAAAGAATAATCACACATATGTTTTTTAACCTCACTGCCAGGAGATTCAATATAACGCCAATATAAAGCATTATCTTGTTTCCCTGTGAAAGGATTCGAACCAGCGTCTTTCTCTGTTCCGGAGCGGGATGTACTCCCAACTGAACTACGTCTGCTGGGCTTATCGATGCAACTTGCCGGTTTGACTCGTGTGTCACCTCAATTGTACGTCATCGACCTGTATTTCTGGCGTTCCACTATTTACTGTACTTTGAGAATCTAGGGCTTGCTGATCAAGTTCAAGGTGTAGGTTAATTTTTAATTGAAGGTTGTGGTCATGTTTTATGCATAGGTCAATTTTTAGTTGAAAGTTGTGGGCTTGCCAATCCAGTTCAAGGTTTATGACCTAACAAACTTACCATACCCTTCCCCACCTGACAGAAGTACAACAATAAAAATACATAGCTCAATTTTAATTGAAGGTTGTGGTCATATTTTATGCATAGATAAATTTTTCGTTGAAGGTTGTGGGCTTGCCAATCCAGTTCAAGGTTTATGATCTAACAAACTTACCATACCCTTCCCTACCTGACAGAAGTACAAAAATAAAAATGCATAGATCAATTTTTAATTTAAGGTTCTGGTCATATTTTATGCATAGATAAATTTTTCGTTGAAGGTTGTGGGCTTGCCAATCCAGTTCAAGGTTTATGATCTAACAAACTTACCATACCCTTCCCTACCTGACAGAAGTACAAAAATAAAAATGCATAGATCAATTTTTAATTTAAGCTTCTGGTCATATTTTATGCATAGATTAATTTTTCGGTAAAGTTTGTGGGCTTGCCAATCCAGTTTAAGGTTTATGACCTAACAAACTTACCATACGCTTCCCCACCTGACAGAAGTTCAACAATAAAAATTATTACATCAATTTTTAATTTAAGGTTCTGGTCATATTTTATGCATAGATCAATTTTTCGGTAAAGGTTGTGGGCTTGCCAATCCAGTTCAAGGTTTATGACCTAAAAAACTTGCCATACCCTTCCCCACCTGACAGAAGTACAACAATAAAAATGCATTGATCGATTTTTAATTTAAGGTTCTGGTCATATTTTATGCATAGATCAATATTTGGTAAAGGTTGTGCGCTTGTCAATCCAGTTCAAGGTTTATGACCTAACAAACTTACCATACTCTCTCTACCTGACAGAAGTACAACAATAAAAATTCATAAGTCATTTTTTGGCATAATACAACAGAACCTCTATTTAACGAAATCGCGTGATTTTTGCCTAAATGTTCGTTATATAGAAAATTCGCTATATCGAATAGGTCTTTCTAACATCAATAGTAGCTTAGAGTACAATTTGTATAATAACTAATCTGCCGATAATTTGGGCACTTTAAATGTGTTAAAGTTCTTATTTCTATTAAATTAAGTCTTTATTAAGGGATTTAACATTTAGCAAAGGTAAGGGTATATTGATCAGATCAGATCATATGTAGAGGAATTTAGGAAGGGAGTGTCTGACCCCAGATCTTCAGCAACCCTTAGAAATAGGAAGCTATGAGATTTGGGCTAGAGTGCCCGATAGGAAAGTGACATGGAAGGGAGGGGGAGGAAAACGCCCTTATTTGTTACCGGGGGGGCCAGTACCTAGGTTCCGACGGCTTAACGTGCCCATCCGACGCATGGCGGGTATTTAGTGGTTGAAACGTTCGTACCTGCCGGGATTGAACCTGAGGTCTTCTCCACGGCAGTCACGAACGCTGACCACTAGGCTACCCGCGGCCCAAGGGCTTATTGACAGTTGTTGAGGTCTTTATTACTACAGTTATTACAGTTACGTACTGCATTCATTTGATTTCCTTTAGACCGTTTTGAATTTAAAGAAAATTTAATAGCGGTGAATGTAGTATTATAAGATGTGCGTAATGTAAGCGCTATAATGCTTTTAATTGGTATATATGTATTTGTACTTACACTATGGGCAAAACATTACTTATCCTGCATATGTGACACTTGTATAATTGGAGTAGTACATGAGTCATGTGAGTCTAAAATCCCCATTTAATGGCGTAAGTAAAAACATTCACTCAATAATTGCCGAGCTTTCGCGCTCCACTGGAAGGCTTCTTCCGGACTAAATTATTAGAGCCTTCTTAGACTAGTAGCAGGCAACGCTAGCACAATTCAAAGATTTTTAACATTTTGAAACAAACAGTTGTTCCGTTCACATGGAAGTCCGTGTTTTAGAAATGCTCACATAGTATGGAGGGACATTATTTGTTGTTTGTTTAGTGTTTGTTCATGTTTCTTCAGCCATCTGATAGTTCCAAGGGCAAGCTTTCGTTGCAGTGGCGCAGGTGAGTCATGATTTCAATACTTTCCCGCACAGCTGTGCCAAAGTAGCTTCTGTAGGGTTCTAGTCTTTTCATCCTACTCCATAGCAGGGTTTCTCTTTTTAGGATGACCTCTCATACGGCAGCTTTCGTTTTCGCATTTCTTAAGGTTTTTTTTATTCTCTTTGCTCCTTACCAGAAGGGATCTTTACGTCAACTCTACGCAAGATTTTGTCCTGCCGTCTGGCGGATATATTAGGGAAATGTCGAACATTCCTCCCGAGCTTTTTTTTTTTTTTTTTTTTTTTGTTGTTGGTTGCTTGCTTGGTGGCACAGTGTCATATATAGATGCAGAAAATTTAGTAGTCACATTAACTACATATTTTTAATAAGGATTTTGAACCTAGAAGAGAATTTGGAAAAATATGTTATGGGTCCACAGTATCTTAAACCGTTGCTGTTTGGGATATTAGGAGTCCTGTGTTTAGGCACTTGAAAAGATGTGTTATTGTATAAAGATGGTGTAATGTATTCAGTAATCATAGCTTACTACTTCGGTTAACTAGCTCAATATCCTTAATTACTACTTCGGTTAACTAGCTCAATATCCTTAATTACACAATAAGCCATATTAGGTTTTCTAACAGCCAGAAGAGAGTAGTCTACTTTCAGAAACAAAAATAATCTTTATTGATTTCTAAGGCGCATGACTCGAATAGCACATCAATGTTAATAATATTAGGAATCAACGGGTTACTGTATAACAATCAACAGCATTACACTTTAAATGACTTCAACGGCATAAACCTCTGTAACGTAAGGCTCAAAATGTCTGACTACGTGAAATATTTATAGCTTGTCTTGACGAAAGTATAACGTACAACGCAAGGCAGCACTAATCTACTCTCTATTAACAGTGCTCGTTCCGCACATTTTTTACATCGTTCTTATCTTGTCAAAACATACACACGTCAATCCAACCTGACCTCTAGGCTATTGCCAGCTGACATTCAGTGAATGAGAATATACTGTATAATGTGAAGGTTCAAACGCTTAAAGAGAACGAACTCAAAATTTACATAGGGAAAGAGACTAAAAATGAAAGTTAAATTAGAATATGCGTCGGAACGCGTTTAACACATTAAAATTAATTTTACAAAATTAAGACAACACTACCTTAAAGAATTTTATGGCATATTCTTCAAAGAAATCGGTAGTGTACTTCTGCACAAGATGTTTCTTCTGGCGTATCTATTAAGTCAACGAAAAACATCTACTGAAGCCCATTCCAAATCGTCTGAAATTAGAGGTGGAACGAATCCTAAATTTTCTCGAATCCGAATCTTAAAAGGTTCTCGAATCCTTCGAATATTCCGAATCTCGAAACATTCCAATCCTTCATATAATAATAGTTATAGGAAAAAAAGGGAAAGAAAAGACTTCTACTTAAAATTAAAAGTTTTTAATTGAAGCAAAATTTCAAGTCTGTGTTTAATGAAAAACAAATTCAAGATTACAATTTTCAAAAAATATGCCTATGCTTATTAAGAAGATGCAAATGTAATTTATAATTTACATTAACTATATAAAGTACTCTTGAGTCATGAGGTTCATTTCCATTTTCTGAAGATAATTTGACAAAAAAAATATTTCTGTAGCAATTCACATTTTTGACATTTTTCTTTAATAACAAAAGTTCCAAAACATTTTTAAATCAAAGCAAGTGTAGAGATGGGGAAGATTATTTCAAGAGTTAATGCTGATAAACACTAAACATGGAAAACTAAATTGAGTAAATTCTTTCCAGAAAACTAAGTAAAATCAAAAGCATGTTTGTTTTAAGAGTTAATAAAAACACTAAACACTGCATCTTTCAGGGCACTGTAAAAAAAATTCAGAAACCTTTAATGGAGATTTCATGCTGACAAAAATTCAAATAAATATCGCTCTACAACAAGCACCAAACGCCATGTTTTTTAGCACGTCTTTTGTAAAAAAAGATCGTGCTTATGTTATCGGTTTGTCAGTCAGTCCGTCCGTCAGTCCGTCCGTCCGTCCGCTTGAACCCACGGTATCTCTGCAACTATTAGCCCGATTTGAAAATATCTTTTTGCATTCGAAAGCTTGAAATATGCAAATGATGATCCTTTATTTAAGTTGGTTTTTTTTTACGATGTACAATTTTGCCGCTAGAGGGCGTAAATGCAGATGACGTCGAATTCAAAAATACGTTTTATTCCACATATTTGCTTCTAAACATCCGATTGAAAAAAATATTTTATCTTTCGATTCCATTTATGTCGAAGAGTATTTTGGATACAGTTTATTTTTCAAATTACGCATAGATTTTCCGCTAGGGGGCGTTTAAGTAAATTGCATTTTTTCCGATAACTCTTCTTCTAAAACTTCGATTCGAAAATGTTTTTTTTTCAGCGGATACATCTCCTGATGCATAATCTTTTTCATATAATATAGAATTTTTCGTAAAGAATACTTTGGCCACTAGGGGGCGTAAGTGTTAATTTTTGCTTCTGATGTATTTGCCATAAAATCTGAGCTTCTAAAATATCGATTGAAAAAATTCTTTCGTGAACTGATGCCACTCACATCGATAAACCTTTTCGGAATATTTTCTTCCTAAAATATTCCTCAGTTTCTCCGCCAGGGGGGCGTAGATGTATATCTTATTTTTGTCAATATCTCGACTTCTAGGCGTCCGATTTGAAAAATTCTTTCTTTGTTGGATAGTGTTTTCTGTGTGACATGTTTTTCACACAATTTCAAAATTTTCAAGTAATTCATTGACTTTCCGCTAGGGAGCGTAAAGGTAAATTGCGTTTTCCCCGATATCTCTGCTTCTAAGTCTCCAATCTGAAAACTTCTTTCTGCACCGGATACAGCTCCTGATGGGACATCGTTTGCACATAATTTCTAATTTTTGTAAAAAATGGTTTGGCCACCAGGGGGCGTAAACCTTGATTTCCGCTTCTGATGTATTTGCAGCAAAACATGAGCTTCTAAATTCTCGATTGAAAATAACGTCGTTTGTAGACCGATACTACTCATGCCGACAAATTTTTTAGAAACATTTTCTTCTTATAATAGTGCATGATTTCTACGCCAGGGGCGTAGATGTATATCTTATTTTCGTCAATATCTCGACTTCTAGGAGTCCGATTTAAAAAATTCCTTCTTTGTTGGATAGTGTTTCCAGTGTGACATGTTTTTCCTATAAATTCAAAATTTTCAAGTAATTCATAGACTTTCCGCTAGACCAAAGTAAAGGTAAATAGACCAAAGTAAGGTAAAGTAATTCATACGCTTTCCGCTAGACCAAAGTAAGACCAAAGTAAAGGTAAATTGCGTTTTCCCTATATCTCTGCTTCTAAATCTCCGATCTGAAAAATTCTTTCTGCACCGGATACAGCTCCTGATGGGAAATCGTTTGCACGTAATTTCAAATTTTTGTAAAAAAATGTTTGGCCCCCAGGTGGCGTAAGTCTTAATTTTCGCTTCTGATGTATTTGCATCAAAATATGAGCTTCTAAAATCTCGATTGAAAAAAAGTCTTTTGTGGACCGATACTACTACTCATGTCGACAAATATTTTAGGAACATTTTCGTCTTGAAATAATGCATGGTTTCTACGCCAGGGGCGTAGATGTATATCTGATTTTTGTCAATATCTCTACTTCTAAAAGTCCGATTTAAAAAAATTCCTTCTTTGTTGGATAGTGTTTCCTGATGCGAAATGTTTTTCGTATAAATTCAAAATTTTCAAGTAAATCATTGACTTTCCGCTAGGGCGCACAATGGTAAATTGCGTTTTTTGCTCCTAAAACTCCGATTTGAAAAATTCTTCCTGTATCGCATTCAAGAACTGACGGAAAATATTTTTCACGTAATTTCTAATGTTTGGTAAAGAATGGTTTGGCCACCAGGGTTCATAAGTGTTAATTTCTACTTCTGATGTATTTGTAGCAAATTCTGCGCTCCATAAAACTCGACTAAATTTTTTTTTCTTGGACCGATACCGCTCATATGGATAAACCTTTTGTGAATACTTTCTTCCTAAAATAATGCATGGTTTTCCCACCAAGAGACGTAAATTCACATCTTATTTTTGTCGATAACTCTGTTTCTAAGAGTTCGTAAGCTCACGATTCCATTTACAGCAACATCTGAGATATTAAAGACCCGATTGAAAAACTTCTTTCTTCCGTCAGATACTATTGTTTTCCATACCGGTTCCATTGACTTTGGATAGCTTTGATAAATTTAATTTGCGTCAGAACGGATTCAAAAGACGTGCTTATTACACCCGAAAATTCGGTGTCATCTTTCTTGTTAGGTTTAGATTCGAAAGCTTTCAATGGCGAAAAATGCGCGAAGATACGAGTTTTCGAATCTCGAATCTTTTTCAAGATTCGCGGGATTCGAGGATTTGAATGCCCCACCCCTATCTGAAATGATCATATTTTCTTCCATTGGTTTTTATTCACATTCGCAATCTTCACCTTCAGAATCATCAGCAATCTCAAAATTCTCTGAACACTCTCTAGAATATTCTCGTCGGTAAGATTATCAGTAATAGCAACGTCCTTATCGATTTCCAGTGAAATAAACGGTAACAAAATCCAAAGATCTTCTGAGATGGATTTCGTTAAATGGAAAATCAGTTCGTTAAATGGAGGTATTTTTAACGTATTTTAGCTCAGCTTTAAAGGTTTTCCCATAAAACTTATTAAATAGCGAAGTTCTCTTAACAGAGTTTCGTGAAATAGAGGTTTTTCACTATTTCTTCGATATCCGAATGTGGTAGACGAAGTTTCGGGTTATTTCTGTTTCGCTTGCTTAAGGCAAAATATTAGAAATAATGGAAAATAATTTAAAAAATGAAAGCAAACATGAGACACTATTGAAACAAGTTAGTAAAATCATGTAATGGACTGGTTATGATACGCTTTCCAACATACCAGAAATCATTGCTCCAGTTATGAGGATAATGGCTGTGGAATAAATCTCGCTCCTGTGCCCTGACGTTTGACGTCATTTCAATTATATTAAACAGAATTGGTTCAGAATACCTCCAAAACAACGTACTGAAGTCTTGTCGCAATAGAAGCATTTTTAGTCAAGTTATGAGGATTATGGTTGTTGAATAAATCTCGCTCCTGTGCCCTGACCTTTGACCCCATTTCGATTATATTCGACAGAACCAGTTCAGTATACCTCCGGAATAACATAATAAAATTTTGTTGCAATCGAAGCATTTTTACATAAGTTATGACGCATAAGGGCGATGGAATGGATCCCGCTCATATATCCTGACCTTTGACCCCATTCTGCCCAGTTTCAACAGGGTTCGTCCCCAGGTTGTCCCCTACTACATACTAAAATTTCATCGAAATCGAACCATTTTTACGCGAGTCATCGTTCGTACGGACGGACACAGCTGGAGCATATACGCTTCTTCAACCTACGGTTGGAAAGCGTAAAAAATAACACTTATTCCTGTTGAGAAGAAACAATTGCATGTTTCAAGAGTTCACTTTCAAAAATAATCTCAAATTATTTTTAAAACAACATGAATAACCAAGTGGTAAAAAAGTTAAGTGGCAAAAAGTTTATATTAATAACAGCAGTGTTATTAAATATATAAAATCAAAAAGTAAAAACTATTGGAGTTCTTAGTGAGGCTTTTGTGCCTCTATCATTCACGATTTCATCAGTGTTTGGATTCGTCGTTGCATCTATTGAAAGTAATTGTCACTGTTGATTTACGGATTCAATTTTCACCGCATGTTATTTCAATGATCTGTTTGCGGAATAAGTTGTCTAAAAGACTCATATTGCAATGAAGTCAACGAAACTCTTTCAGATCTTCAAAGAGGAATTGTGATTACAAGCTGTAAGTCAACAACCAAGAACCAAATAAACAAGTCGTTGTTATAAGTTCCATTTCTTGCAATTTCTTGCAAGAAATCGAAAGAAATGGAGCTGAGACCGTTGCTGACCGTCTAAGTGTAGTGTTAAGCATTTAGTATTATTGCAACACACGAATCATAAAGACGTAAGAACATTCTAACATAATATTCTCCAACAGCGTTCAAAAATAATCGTCAAGCCTAGCAAAATATCGACATAAACTTATCTCATCAATCTCGCTGACATACTACTTGATAGCCACACGGTCCTGTTTAAAATCACATCTGCTTGACCTGGCTTACTGTCAAAGAAGAGTCAAAGAATAAACTCTTGGGAGTTTCGCCGTGACGCTCAGTTCAGAAAGCATAACAAGAGAAATCCTTTATTTAAAAACTTTGAATTGCTCAAAAGAAGTTTGCTTACTCTTCATTTTAATATCTGAAGGCAGCAAAAGTATACGTAGGTTTTTAATATTGCGACAAAAATTTTGCAAATATGTGATCTTTTCTTCACACTATATGGTGCGTATTTTGTCTTGGAAACTTTGTATTAATACGAATGTTATAGGCGCAGTTTTAATTCAGAAATCATAATGTTGAAACCCCATATCTGAAATTTTCTTTTCAGGTATACGCCCTCCTTTGCGTACTGTCTCAATATCAAGAATACAAAACAGGAGCCATCGGAAAATATACTGCGGAGGTAAGTGAGATTTTCTGTTACTTATAAATGCTTCCTTTATCTCTTACCAATATTGATAGAGTTTGTTGAAATAGCAGAATAGCAAAGAAACATAAAATACCACAAGGTATGGTTTCATTCATTGTGAGAAGGCTGCACACACACACACACATATACACGTGGATTAACTATTTTTTGAAGTGTTCCTAAACTGAAAATTCTTCCATCACGAGAAGTTAAAATTCCTTAAAAGTGTCATTATCTAAAGCCTTAAAAATTAAAACAATAAACTGAGAATGGGGAGCAGCACGCCATTCTTCTTAGGCTAAGCGAGGCATACATAATACTTACATTATGCCATTCATGTACCGTTACTTTTCTATGTAATTCTGAGTAACTTCAATGCTGAGGATATTTTGGAAACTTCCTATACATTTCAAAATTCTTCGCAACTTGTCAACGATATGACATCCCCACCATTTCTACAAAGCGCGTGGAAGCAACTTACTAAAACCCGTGACCGTAAACACCGTTGATGACGTCACATACGATTTTATTATTTACGTACCATTTGTCCCGAAGAAGCAGTGCCAGAGCCCAGCAAAACCTTGGTCCACACGAAAAAATAAAATATATTATCACAATGCTTGTAGTCTGGAATTTGTAGAACTACTCTAGTTTAGCCTTCTAGATATTTTTATTGCTTATTAAGCGGTGTAAGATGAACATACGTTTGCGCAAATTGCTCCAAATCCAACCATATAGTACTGATAATTTTCCTACGTGACATTTCGTTAAAAATGCAATCACTTCTTTATATATATGCAGTGTTTCCTATATTATTGAATGACTTCATGTTTCAAGTTTTTGAACTCTAATAATCCATGATATCCAGTGACCGCATCTTTTTTCTGGAATTATCTACTACAGACAAAAACTACCCTGTTAAAAATTTTGTGATAGGTTTCACCAGAAAATGGTACTACACCAGATGCACCAGTTTCAGAGAAATGATACACCGTTTTGTGGTGCAAACAAACCCAACAATATTTGCAACCTTGCACAATAATGTGGTACAACCTTGTACCATAACATGGTGCAAAGTTGCATTATGTCTTTGGGTTTCATTTGTACTACAAAATGGAGTATATTTTCCCAGAAAGTGGTGCAGATGGTGTAGTACCACTTTTTGGTGCAAACTACCACGAAATGTTTAACAGAGTAGAAACACTAGAGATGAGTCGTAATTCACCCCAGCGTTTTTTGTTACCATTACTGAAAACTCACTATCACCGTTATGACCAGTGACACAAAATACCACTCCCAAAATCTCTGTTAAAGTGTCATAGTTACCCGTGTCACGACCAGGACAACGTTTGGGGATACACAGATCCACAATCCCTGTTACAATGTCACAATTTCTACCTGGTGACTTTACCACGTTCTTAGATAAATCTCTTCTTTACAGGGATGTTTTACACAGGGAGCTGTTGGTGCTGAAGATTAGCTGAGTGAGATCGTTATCGCCCTAATGCCATCGGGGAATATGGTAGGGACGTGTGGAGGTGAAAACCATAGAAGAGAAGCATAACAAAATACGCTCATGCTCAAAAATTAAGGATAATGTCAGTTTCGACTACTCCACCCTTAGGACTGCAACCACAATATCTTAGATATGGAGCACATTGAACTAAACAAAAATTCAGAACGAAACAAACACTAGAGGGTCCGATGCAGTGTAATGACAAAATAAAGAAAAACAGCTCCCTGGAGCTAATTTGCAATGCTTATCTCGTGCAGAACACAAATGTTTTATAGTGAAGAAAGTGTTCAATATGCTGTATGCTGGCCTGCCACAGCGACGCATGCTGTACAGTGTCTGGGCATACTCACCACCAAATCATCAAACTGTGCTTGAGGTAAGGAGTTCCACTCTTGCACCAATGCTGTCGGAAGTTTCAGAAGAATTCTAGTTGGTGGATGATGTCCTGCAATGCGTCTCTCGAGTGTGTCTCATGCATGGTCGATGGGGTTTAAGTCGCGAGATCGAGTTGGTCACTGTAAGCGGGGGATATCCCCACTTTCTAGGT
Source organism: Macrothele yani (assembly GCA_039090855.1). Lineage (NCBI taxonomy): Eukaryota > Metazoa > Arthropoda > Arachnida > Araneae > Macrothelidae > Macrothele > Macrothele yani. The sequence continues at coordinate 59,072,578 of CM076998.1, read as the reverse complement.
ATTCCTCCACTACGGTGGCTTGATGAGGACGTGCGTTTTCATCCATGAACACGAACTCAGTTTCCATTTCACCCCTTAATAACTGGACATGTTGCAGAATGATATCGCTGTACGTCTGGCCTGTCACGGTTCCTCTTTCAAATACATGGAGGGGTGTACCTGAGCCCAACCTTATTCCGTCCCACACTAGATTCTCATTACCGACAAATCGACGATGTTCTTTTTTATTGGGGGTTTCACGACCACCGTGAGCAACTCAATAAGCTATAAGCAGTAAGTACTCTCCCGTCCCTAATTTAGGACCACTGCCTTCGGGAAAATGAGAGACCCAGTGCCGTAAGACAAACACAACATCCATGCCACACCGGGATTCAAACCCGAACCCATATCGAGCGAATGATCGCTTAGACCACTGTGTCATCAGGCTTCTCGATGATGTTCAAGGATATTGGAGGTGTTGTACTACCCAGCTGCTCACCAGGTGAAGACACGGCGTGAATCATTGCGCGGACTAAACCTGGACTCGTCAATAAGCAAAACACAGGCCCATTGGTCAGCTGTCCAAACACGATGTTCTCTGCACCAGGTTGCGTGGGCTCTTCGACGTGCTGCAGTTAATGAAGATGCATCTGGCAGGCCTGCGGGAATGCAGGCCGTACTCCTTCTATCGTCTGCACACGGTATGCCTTGAAACCGAGGTTCTTGTAGCAGCTGAAAGATCTCTAGATCGATGCCTTGCTATGCTCTATCTGTGCCGTCTGGCAGTTAGAGAGAAAAACGGTCTTGTTGCGGCGTCGTAACACGGACATTCTAGCTGAAGCGTCGATACACATTTTTATCCTGTTGGAACCACCGACAAAGTCCGGAAATGACACTTTGTGGGGACATGCAGCTCCTGGGACAGTTCCATCTGAGTTTGGCCAGCATCCAGTCGACCAATGATTCTGCCCCGCATAACATCATCAATATGGGTTCTCTGAGCTATATTCATTTAGTATACAGCACTATCGCACCTCCGAAATGCATAACACCTGCTCTAATATGATCGATCGATCATATGTAGAGGATTTTAGGAAGGAGTGTCTGACCCCAGGTCTGAAACAACCCTTAGAAATAGGAAGCTAGGAGATTTGGGCTAGAGTGCCCGATAGGAAAGTTGCTCTATTATGATGCTGTGATTTCTCTTTTTATAATCCATCGCGTACTACGTGACGTATGTAGTGCTTCTAGCGCCGCCATCGGTCTGCTGGAGCAACAAGTGAGCTCTCGTCATTCCGGAAGAAGTATGGAGTAGTTTGCATGACGAATCACATTGCGTAGTACAAAATGCTTCTGTGATTCACGATTACCCTTAATTTTTGAGCATGACTGTAAGAAGCATCCCTTTCAGTAACTGGATTTAATGAGAAAAAGTGTATCCAGCAAACGAGAGCATTACGTGTAACAGTGATTCTTCACTCTGTTTCTGCTTCATATCATATCCATCACAAACGCTGATTTTAGCACTTGCAAGTACGACGCTGACCTTCTGGAACCTCAATCGCAAACGGCGATTTTGTTCTTAATTACAGTCCTCATTATTTCTGAGGAACCCTCGTTACAGTGACAGGAAGCCCCCGGTGGCGCAGTGGTCTAAGCGATGGCCTCTGATCATTCGTCCGAAAGGGGTCCGGGTTCGAATCCCGGTGAGGCATGGATGTTGGGTTTGTCTTACGGCACTGGCGTTCTCTCTTCTCTAGGACCAGTGGCCTTAAATTAGAGACAAGCGACTGCTTGTAGTCCATTGTGTTGCTCACGCTGGTCGTTAAAGCTCAAATCGAAAAAAAAAAAAACAGTGACAGGAAACACACTACTAAGCCCACCTCTAGGAACTACCCATGCGTTTTTGAATCATTATCAATCTTAATACTCTGTGACGTATTCTCTAATTTAACTTTCATTTTTAGTTACTTTTTCTATGTAAATTTGAGTTCATTCTCTATAGCGTTTTTTTAGACTTAACGTGATATCTTCTCTGTCTCAAGAGTATGGTTGGCAACACCTTGAGATCAGAACGTATGACGTGTGTATAATCCGATGAGAACTGGAATATATATATACTCTGAAGAGCAACTGAATTAGAGACAGCTGGCGTTATGCAAATGTGACGCTGTGGAAGGCTCTGTAAACGGAAACGACATGATGTATGCAGCGATCCGACAATATAAGGAGTGATGCAACGAGAATCAGTAAGACTCGGACACAGTATGGGTAAAACGAAGGATCTAAGCGCATTTGATCGTGGGCAAATTGTCGGGCCCCGACGAATGGGTCACTCCATCTCGGAAGTCGTGCAGGCACTGGGATTTTCACGAGCCACTGTGTCACGGGTGCACCGTGAGTACATCGAATCCGGTAAAACCATCCCTGCAAGGGCCAACTGCCGTGGACAACAGCGTGTGGATGGTTCGCATTGTAACAGCGGATAGACGGCCGCAGTGCAAGAAATCACTCGGCAATTTAACGCTGGATCACAAAAGCGTGTAAGCAGCCTCACCATCCAGAACCATTTCCTCGCTATGGGGTACAGAAGCCATCCTCCCACGAGGGTACCGCTGCTGACCGCACATCACAGGGTGCAAAGATTAGCATGGGTGCGGGAACATCGCTACTGGACCCTAGACGTGTGGAAAATTATTGCCTGGATTGATGAGTCGAGATTCACGTTGGCACATGCGGATGGCAGGATACGAGTACAGCGCAAACCACATGAAGCGATGGATCCTTTTTGCCAGCAGGGTACTCTTCAAGCTGGTGGGGGTGTCATCCTCGTCTGGGGACTGTTTACGTGGACTGAAATGGGACCCCTGGTACGTGTGATATCGTCCCTCACAGATCAACGCTACCGGGATATCCTGGACGACCATTTGCTCCCGTTTGTGTGTTTTCAACATCCCACTGGGGACCTCATCCTGCAACAAGACAATACACCGTGCCATCGCTCCCGAATTGTATCCGAATGGTTGGATGAACACTCCACCGACGCGACCTCGCTTCCTTGGCCAGCTAGGTCACCTGACCTCAATCCCATTCAGCACGTCTGGGATGCCATCGAGAGAAATGTTCGAGGCTCTGACCCCCCTCCATCAAATCTTCGTGAACTGTGGGAGCTTGTTCAGGGATCGTGGATCCAACGCTTCCGGTGTCTTGTCGAGTCCATGCCGAGACGAATCGCCGCCGTCATCAGAGCGAAAGGTGGTGCTACACGTTACTAGACAGGTATCTCTAATTTAATTGCTCTTCAGTGTATATATATAAGGTTTGAGCAGCAGCAGTGAGGGGAGATAGTAGAAGTTACATTGTAAATTGTGGAAGAAACGTTGTCTACTTGAAGTTTGAGCTATTTGAAAGCTACGTGTTATGTTCTAGTGTTGTTGCCTTTTTCTTAACCAAGTGTTATTATTATTAACTCACGTTCGTTTGATTAAGAGAGTAATATTAAAAACGAGTTGTAGTTACTCTTTGTTGAGTAGTAAAGGATTAGTGGCTGTACAGACTAATCGGAAATATTGGGATGATGCATAACTTTTGTTTTGTTTTTGTTTCTTTTTTATTGGAGGTTTAACGACTACTGTGAGCAACTCAATGGGCTATAAGCAGTCGTCCGTCCCTAATTTAAGGTCACTGGTTCCAGGAAGGGAGAGAGCCAGGGCCGTTAGACAAACACAACATCCATGCCTCACAGGGATTCGAACTCGGACCCCTTTTGGACAAATGATCAGAGGCCATCGCTTAAGCCATTGCGCCACCGGGGCGGCATGCATAAGTTGATGCCGTTTTATTTCACGAGTGTTTCCCAGGTCCGTAGTGACGGTGCAGATGGCCAGTTGTATATCAAATGTAGCCAATAATATCTTGTATCTAAATCATATTGCGTTGTGTGATTGTGGCTAATGGTTTTTTGGTTTTCAGGTCCGGAGTGTCAAGTAAAGAGGAATGAACATTTCCGACACCTGCTCCTCTACGAGTTTAACAAGGGATCCACAGCCGCCGAGGCTATTCGACAAATTTGTGCTGCGTATGGGGAGGATGCTATTGCTCTGAAGACAGCCAGCAAATGGTTTGAGCGGTTCGTAGGTGGCAAGTTTGACCTCAACTACTCTCCGCGGTCAGGTCGCAACTTGAATCCGAGTCCAACCACACGCGAATCGGTCAATGAGATGGACTGTGATCAGCCCACATTGGTGCGCCACCTGAAACGTATGGTAAAGGTCCAGAAATCGGGGCCTTGGGTGCCTCACACTCTCACCAAGGACAACAAGAATCAGCGTATTGCCATATGTGGTTCCTTGCTCGTCCGTTATCGCGAATGTTCTCAGCAACACAAATCGTTTCTATCACGTATTGTTACTGGAGATAAAAAGTGGTGCCTGTACATTACTTTCAGGCATGGGAGAAAATGATTAAGCCCAAACAAGACGCCCACACCACTTCCAAAGCATGACCTTCATCCTACGAAGATCATGTTGTGTGTCTGGTGGGACATGGGATTATTCACTGGGAAATGCTACCGAGGAGTCGGACAATCAACGTCGCACTCTATTGTGAGCAACTCCGCCGTGTGGAGGGAGACATTCAGCATAAATGGCCACATCGGTGCCATGGTGTCCTTCTCCAAGATGATAACGCACGCCCTCACAGTGCAAACATGACCGAAATTCCCATTCAAGACATAAAATGGGAGATTCTTCTACATCCGGCCTATTCCTCAGATGTCGCCCTTCTTCAGACTATCACCTGTTTCGATCTCTGTCGAATGCACTCCGTGGCAGAACGTTCAACAATGATGCTGATCTCCAGAATTCCCTTGATGATTTCTTCGCAGCAAAACCTACACGTTTTTCAAGAATGGAATTGCAGACCTATCCAGAAGTTGGGACACCATCGTAAACAACGAGGGAGGTGGGGGTACTTAGTTGATTGATTCCGTTTTCCCTTCTGATGTAATACGTATATTCATGTAGTGCGGTGAAAGAAACGGCATTGACTTATGCATTAACCAAATAACTTTTTCTCCACGGTTCCTTCTGTTTCACTGTAGGTGATGTTTGTGAAAACTGATTTATGTAGTGTTCAGTCAGCTATATACTTAAACAAACATTACAACTCATTAAATACACTATCTACCAACAAGTAATTTTCAATAGTTGGTGGAGCCTCCACGAGCGGCGATTACAGCTGCGACCCTCCGGAGCATACTCTCAACCAGGCGTTGTACGACGGCTAGCGGTATTTTCTTCCACTCGGCTTGGAGAAGACAGGTCAGTTCCTTCGCCGATTTCGGACGGTGGGGGCACCCCTTACGTCGACGCTTCAACTGGTCCCAGAGGTACTCGATAGGGTTAAGCTCCAGGCTCTGCGCACGCCAGTCCATTCGATTAACCCCATTGTCATCCATACCAAGCCATGGTGGACCTCGCAACATGACAGGTGGCATTGTCATCCTGAAAGTAACATGGGTCCACCCTGTAAAACTGCCACAACGTAGGAAGCGCATGTTCATCCAAAATTGTGCACTAGGTCTCGGCGTTGAGTCTGCCAGGAACTGCGACCAAGGGTCCCGTGCCATACCAGGAGAAACACCCCCATAGCATAATTCCACCGCCGCCGAACTTCACATTTCGCACAATACATTCTGGCAGGCATCGTTCTCCAGGTAGACGCCAAACCCAGACCCTGCCATCCGAACGGTAGAGGGTGAACCTTGATTCGTCGCTCCAGAGAACCTGTTTCCACTGTTCAACGGTCCACTGTCGACGTTCTTTGCACCACGTTAGCCGAGCAGCGCTATTGGACTTGGTGATCAAAGGCTTGTGGGCGGCAGCACGTCCATGATAACTGAGCAGATGGGCTTCCTTGCGGATGGTATTAATCGAAAGAACACTCCCGGATGCCTGATGAAACTCCTCGATTTGGTGCTGTTCTTCCGAATTTCTCTCGCCAGCACCCGTCGGTCTCTAACTCTCAGTTTTGTGGGTCTGCTTGGTCGGGGCATATTCCGACAGTCACCTCTTATCTTCCACTTGCCAATCACGTAGGCCACTGTCGATTTTGGGTACTTCAACTCGCTGGATATGTCACATATGGATCGGCCATTTCTGTGATACCCGACGATTAGACCTTTCTCGAAATCAGAGAGCTCCGAACTGCGTGGCATCTTGCATGCGACTGGTTGCGTTGTTGTTTCCCACACGATATTTAACGGCGGCGGCCGTGACGTGTATCAGGACCGCTGATATCGTCGATCGCAGGGGTGTCCAATTACTTGTTGGTAGATAGTGTAGTTTCCTTACCTTAAAGTATATGTTTGTAGTCAGTAAACTGATGTGTAAAATGGATAAAAATGTAAGAAAATTATTTCAACAACTTTCGTTTTGTATAGCACGCTATTTACTTAAGAATTAAACTTTCAAAACTAATAATCAAAACTCGACAGATTGCAGTGAACGATAAAATGAACTAGTTGGGTAAGAGAAAAACTTACAAGAAAGTAAGCTCGCGTGCAACACTAACAAGAAAGAAAGAATGCAACGTGATACAGTTTCGAATGTTAGCCGCTTCGTAAATGAGAAAGACAGTATTAAAGTTCTGTCTTCGAGAAACGAGTTGGAAAGTAGCAATGCAAGACCTTCCCCCCACCCCGTTCTCCCAAGTTTATCATTAACAGTGGGAACTGCATGCATATTTTGGCTTTGTTTTCTTTTAGAATTTCATCCCTAAAAATTTATTAGTGTGAGATCACAATAAACAAGTTTCCTATTGCTTGAACAAAATAAACTTCCATTCATTCAACAGTTTCGTTTCACAGATGTGAGCATCGAAAATCAAAGTTGGGTGCATTTCTTGAACATTCCATAAAAGTTTACGCGTTGCGCCCATTCGCTCTAGGTTCACTGAAGCTAGTTAATTGTCGTTGCGCCAGCTTCTCCCACTACACGATTATGTAATTTTAATGTCACGCTATCTCATCAACGAAATGGAATGTCTACGAGCAGGCATATTACATTTTCAGGATCCGTTGAGTTCGTTTAATTAAGATACCTCGGTGAATGTTTCCTGGGGCATAATGTTCTACTACACAATGGAAAACTTCCCGTCGTAATAGTTTCTTTTTGACAATGGTTACAGATATTTGCATTATACGCGTATCCTCCGTTTATATAGTCCTCTTTCAGATTCGAATTCTCTGTTTGTTTCGCTTAAACTCACGAATGGGCAATAGTATTTTAATAGGCTGAGCCATTAAAAACAAGCCAAAATGTATTCCTTGAAGAGGAAATGCCTTAATTTATTCGAAATTTACAATTCGTTTTACGAGGAACTAAATCTCACGTAAATAATTTGTATATGCATTGTTTGTCCTCTTTTAAAGGGCTTTTCTCATATTATATGAAACGAAAGGAGCATCCCATTGCACCAATCCCATTTTCCAGGGATTGATATTATGGAATAACCTACATTTTCAACTAACACATATTAACAATTATAATTGTTTTAGAAAGCAACTAAAAAATATTTGCTAAAAACTGAAATTTAAAGTTTAATAGTACAAAATAGTTAATCAGACCACATATGCGTAAATTTTATATGTACAGGACGCTTGGTTTCACTACGCACTTTAGGGGAATGGGGATTCACTCAGGCTATATAAATACACTGAAGAGCAATTGAATTAGAGATACCTATCTAGTAACGTATAGCACCACCTTTCGCCCTGATGACGGCGGCGATTCGTCTCGGCATGGACTCGACAAGACACCGGAAGCGTTGGGAAGCCATACGGATCCACGACCCCTGAACAAGCTCCCACAGTTAACGAAGATTTGATGGAGGGGGGTCAGAGCCTCGAACATCTCTCGCGATGGCATCCCAGATGTGCTCGATCGAATTGAGGTTAGGTAACCTAGCTGGCCAAGAAAGCGAGGTCACGTCGGTGGAGCGTTCATCCAACCAATCGAATACAATTCGGGGGCGATGGCACGGTACATTGTCTTGTTGCAGGATGAGGTCCCAGTGGGATGTTGAAGACGCACAAACGGGAGAAAATGGTTGTCCAGGATATCCCAGTAACGTTGACCTCAATGTCACACTACCAGGGGTCCTATTTCAGTCCACGTAAGCAGTCCCCGGACGAGAATGCCACCCCCCACCAGCTTGAAGAGCCTCACGCGCGTCTGTTTAGAGGTGCTGTGGGTCCTGAGTTCGCCGCCCCGGTGGCGCAGTGGTCTAAGGCGCTGGCCTCTGATCATTCGTCCGTAAGGGGTCCGGGTTCGAATCCCGGTCAGGCATGGATGTTGTATTTGTCTTACGGCACTGCCTCTCTCCCTTACCTGGAACCAGTGACCCTAAATTAGGGACGGGCGACTGCTTATAGCCCGTTGAGTTGCTCACGGTGGTCGTTAAACCTCCCATCAAAAGAAAGAAAAGAAAGAAAGGTCCTGAGTTCCTCTTCATGGACGACAACGCTACACCTCGTCGTGCAGTTGCTGTCGCAGAGCTGTTAGAGAGTGAAGATATTCAACGCATGGATTGGCCCGCAAGGTCCCCGTACCTAAATCCAATCGAACACGTGTGGGACCTTCTTGGGAGATGCTTGGCAGCACGTCACCAACCGCCAGCAACGATTCCGCAGCTGCGATTGGCGCTACAAGAGAAATGGGCCGCGATGCCTCAACAGCTCTTTGACAACCTCGTCCTCAGCATGGACAGAAGTTGTAAATTTTGCAACGCAGTCAGGGGTGATCATATCCCGTACTACAGACTGGATTTTTCTTGGCAGCCGCTTGTCACATGGGTGTTTCTGTCTTCTCTCCAGTTGTGCTCGAAGCTACCTTTTCAATAAAGTGCCTTTGTATCCTTTGGATTCCATGTTTGGACGATTTTTCTCACTTGTCTCATATTCTTACATCTTGGAGATCTTATGGTATGATTTGAGTCGATGTGGAGCACTTCTGCGCGACGTTACATTCGAAAAACCGTCTCGCCCTTAATTTTTGCACGCCAGTATTTTATTTTCTGTTTAAATATAGGATTTAAAAAATTAGTTTGGCAGTATATAGAATTAATTTTAACATTCTTTTATCTTTACTTTCTTATTGTACGAGAAACCAACCATAACAATGAATCCGTTACTGAAATTTTCTTTGGATTCTTGGAACCAAATTTGTACGTCATTTTCTGCTCTTTTGCGATAATAAATCGACCTGTTTTTTATTACAGTCATTTAGGTTGATCCGTGTTTCGTCAATAGTCACAACAAATGTCTCCGGCTAAATGATTTTTATAAAGAAGTCTACACCGCGTTCTGCGCTCAACCACGTGCCTCAGGTAAAAGGACGTAAACATTTTCTTTTTCTTTCTTTCTTTTTTTCTCTTTTTTTTTTTCTTTTTTCAGATTCAAATCTTTCTTTATCACTTTGTTTATAGTTAATACACACATTTTTAACGACTTAGCGATTGCTTTCTGGGTCGGTGGATTTTCTTTCAAGATAAGAGACCTTACTTTTGAACTTTTGAGATAGTCGTAAAAGTACGTACCTTCTTTGGATATTCATTCGGTGTTCTTTTTCTTGTTAAAAAAGTAATGCCTGACGATTTTTTCTTCTATTATTAATATTATTGTTTACTTTACACTTAGAAGTGCGAATTCCATGATTTTCACTGAGTTTTTTAATTACAGAATACGAATATCTCTCTTCATAAAAAGCAAAAGTCCAACATTCCATCCCCAGCTTGTTTACGTGCTCTATTTTCTCAGCAAACGATACTTAACTGCAGCAGATGTTTCTTTCGTGTTCATCTAACACGCTGTCGCGTGTTGAACTTCTTTTGTTTTCTGTAATTTCTTATCAAAAACGTTCTAAAAATGTGTAAACAGCCTCTGAGACTGTACGCACCCTAGCGGAAAAGCTTCGCGTTACTTAAAGAAGAAAATGGGTACAAAATATTCTTCATAATGAAGAGTATCCTGTCAAAAGCGGATTTTTCTACGGTATTTCCAGATTCGGATAAATTCTTTTCAAAAGAAATACAAGCTGGCGTCCCCTGGCAGTAAAATTTCCATTAAAAGAAAAGTTGAAAATTCGCGAAAATTATTTTTGTCGCAATACCCATGCTACGGGAAAAGGAATTTTTCAAATACGTCATCTCGGAGCAGAAAAACCGAGAACAAATGTTTTAATATTTACTTTCCCTAGCAAGAAAACTGTGCATTACTTAGAAAGGATAATGTTAAAAATATTCACTGTAGCGAGTGGCATACATTAAAAAGAATTTCTTCCTCATAATTCTTATAAGCGGAGATATAATTGTAAACAGAAATACACACTAGCACCACCTAGCGACAGAACTGTTAATGAAAAACAACCCACGAGTACATTCAAAATATTCCATGAGAAAAATGGTATCCGGTGTTGGACGTAATTTTTAAATCAGACTTTTAGAAGCAGAAATATAATACGTTTGTGCCTCCTAGCGGCAAAATTTTGTATTATTTCGAGAAGAAAAAGGGCATAAAATATTTTCGCAGTTATCTCAACGAAAACGAATTTTTCTGATCACAAATTTAGACCCGCAGATATTTCTGCGAATGTGTTGCAAATGGTAAAGTGACTTATGCCCTCTTGTGGCAAAAATGTAAGCTAAGAAAATTTTGAAATTAAATGTGAACATTGCGTATGAGATACGGCGTCGGAGAAAGAAATATTTTTTTTTCAAATGGGACTATCAGGAGCAGAGATATCAAGAAACATAGGATATATATCTACACCCTATGGCGGAAAAATTGTGCATTGTTTTAAACACAAATTACGGGCAAAAGGGTTTCCCTGGTGAGAAGTATCTGACCCCAAAGAAATTTTTTCAGTGGAGTTTTCAGAAGCGCAGAGATTACTGCAAATACATCGGAAACGTAAATATACACTTACGTCTCTAATGGCAAACAGTTTTTTTTTTTTCAATACAGAAAATATACGCAGATTATTTTACATCAGGAGTTCTATCCGACGCAAAAATAATTTTTTAAATCGAGCTCGGGAAAGGATATGGAAAAAATTGCATTTACTTTTGCGTACCTTAGCAGCTAAACTAAATGTACCAAATCGATTTGAAGTGATGTCGTGAAGATATGGAAGCTGAACAGGGCAAGTACAGGAAAAAAATGTTCTGGAAGGTCGCACAAACTAACGGTACGTGACAAAAGAGCCATGGTAAGAAATGTTAAGAAATCCCGTTCTTCCTCTGCAGTTTCTATCACTGCTGAAGTAGAAAATGCTGTAATGACTCGGTTAGTACCATAACTATCCGCAGAGAGTTGCACAGTGGGGATTATTATGGTAGAGCATCGGCACACAAGACACACATCACTACCGTGAATGTGAAGCGCCGTTTGGAGTGGTGTGCCTCCCGTTGTTCCTGGACTGTGTGCGACTGGAAAGTTATTTTTTGGAGTGATGAATCATATTTTTCGCTCTCCCAGTCTATGAACGTGTTTGTACTAAGCGACAGCCCGGAGAACGATTTTCGTCGGACTGTATTCTTTCAACTATTAAGTTCGGCGGAGGCTCCATCATGGTTTGGAGTTGCTTTTCGTGGATGGGATTCGGCCCTGTTGGTTATTATATCACAAACCATGAACTCTGAAGTGTGCCTTCACGTTCGGGATGATTCTGCCCTAGCGACAATGGGGCAATATTAAGGAAATGACCTTCGTCTTTTTCAACACGATTGATCTCCCAAAGACACTGCACGGCGTGTGTAGGACTGATTTCTTGAAAATGAAATCGAATTGTTAGACTGGCCTGCGCTCAGAGTTCTGACCTTAATCCCATAAAACACCACTGGGAGGAAGTGGAGCGACGGATACAACATCGATCACAACGACCGTATTCGCTCTTCACTCTGGTAGCAGCTTTGCAGGACAAATCTGTCGAGACCTACCATAAATTGGTTGATAGTATGCCTCGACATGTTGCTGCTGTCATACAAGCAAAAGATGGATGGACTAACTACTAATTGCGATAATACAGCCATTTGTCCCAAAACATTGTGGTGCCCAAATACTTTTGATATTATATCGTAGTTCTGCTGCCGCCCCCGTTCCCGCAATGGTCTAAAAGCTGGCTTCTGACCTCTCGCTCGTGATGGGTTCGATTCCCGGTAAGGCATGGATGTGCTTGTCTTTGCGGCACTGGCTCTCTCTCCTTCTCTTGAGCCAGTGACCCTAAATTTGGGACGGGCGTCTGCTGTTGATCGATTGTGGTCGAACGCCTATCGAGTTACGCTGTTCGTTAACCCCCAAGCCAAATAATTGTACCAATAGTTTGGTTAACTATTCGTAACCAAATAAACTACGTGGTAAAGACAACATTAAGTAATTCAATAGTTATATCATACATTTTTCTTCATGAAAGTTACGTTGGCTATGTTTAACTAGTGACATTAAACAGAAATTAAAATGAAAGGCAACAAAATCAGAACATTTATAGGATATGGACTCGGTTCAACACTGTGGTAGGCTTACAAAGCAATTTCTTTATTATCAGTTTCTGTCGTATGTCACTTTATGTGCGGTTATTCGCAGACCGGTAGAAGAAGGGCATGAACGAAGTAGAAAGAACTTCAAGGGATTGTATAGCTTTCGGCTTCTTCAGCGCAGCAAATTAAAAAATCAATGTTTATGACAATGAAGGCAAATTTGAGGCACAGAATGGTGCTGGTACATGTGAAATGAAGATGAGGGAGGAGGATATGAGATTTTGACAAATTGAAAAGACATGCGCGGACATAAAACATTGGAAACGTTTATAAACAATGAAATCTTAAAAGAAGAAAAAAGGCTCACGAATCATAAAATCTAAAAAGGTGGAACTTAGCTCACGGGAATAATGTCTAATGAACAGTAAAATCCTAAAAGCTTACGAAAAAATAATGTTTAAAGGATATAAAAGTGTCCAAAAGGTAACGCAGCACACGTCTCCAGCATGACTAGACTAATTTCGATCAGCATGCTGCGCTGTCATCTTCAGTAGTCGTCAGTGCACATTTCGATCGTTGAAACTTCGATTGCAGCAATGACCTCTACGTAAAAACAAAAAACAAAATAAAAAACACAACAGTCAAACTGTAATACATCTACTGCTTATGAACTCCATTACCCACGGAAATATTTAATTGCTTAACAACAACAAAAACAGGCAGTAAATAAAAAATATTTTAAGGATGACGAGAAACGAAAAAAACAAGTTAGTAAAATCATGCAATGCATTGATTATGATACGCTTTCCAACATACCAGAAATTATTACTCAAGTTATGAGGATAATGGCTGTGGAATAAATCTCGTTCCTGTGTCTTGACCTTTGACCCCATTTCGATGATATTCAACAGAACCGGTTCAGTATACCTCAAGAATAACATACTAAAGTTTTGTCGCAATAGAAGTAGTTTTACGCAAGTTATGAGAATAATGGCTGTGGAATAAATCTTGCTTTTGTGCAATGACCTTTGATCCCATTTCGTTGATATTCAACAAAACCGATTCACTATATCTCCGGAACAACATGATAACGTTTTGTCGCAATCGAAACATTTTTAGGTAAGTTATGATGCTATGATGCGCAAGGGCAATGAAATGGATCCCACTCCAGTGTCCTGACCTTTGACCCCATTTCGCCCATTTTCAATAGGGTTCGTCCCCAGTGGCTCCCTACCAAATACTAAAATTTCATCGAAATCGAATCATTTTTACGCAAGTTAGGACGCATAAGGGCAATGGAATAAATCCCGCTCTTATGCCCTGCCTGACCTTTGACCCCATTCGCCCATTTTCAATAGCGTTCGTGCCCAGTGGTGCCCTACCACATACTAAAATGTCATCGAAATCGAACCATATTTACGCATGTTATGACGCATAAAGGCAATATAATGGATTCCACTTTTATGTCCTGACCTTTGACCCCATTTAGCCCATTTTCAATAGGTTTCGTTCCCAGGTGGTTCCTTACCACATACCAAAATTTCATCGAAATCGATCCATTTTTACGCAAGTTATGACGCATAAGGGCAATGGAATAAATCCCGCTCCTATGACCTGCCTGACCTTTGACCCCAATTTGCCAATTTTCAATAGGATTCGTGCCCAGGTAGTTCCCTACCAGATACTAAAATTTCATAGAAATCGAACCATTTTTACGCAAGTAATGATGCATAAAGGCAATGGAATGGATCCCGCTCCTATGTCCTGACCTTTGACCCCATTCAGCCCATTTTCAACAGGATTCGTTCCCAGGGCGTTCCTTACCACATACTTAAATTTCATTGAAATCGAACCATATTTACGCAAGTTATGACGCATAAGGGCAATTGTATGGATCCCGCTCTTATGGCGTGACCTTTGACCCCACTTCACTCATTTTCAATAGGGTTCGTCCCTTGGTGGTCCCCTATCACATACTAAAATTTTATCGAAATCGAACCAGTTTTACGTGAGTTGTCGTGCCGATAGCCAGACGGACGGACGGACGGACGGAAAAAGCTGGAGCATATACGCTTCTTCAACCTACGGTTGGAAAGCCTAAAAAATGAAATGATAAACTAAAATGGTACTAACTAAGGACCAACCCAATAGATGGCGCTACGAAGCTATTACGTAGAACCACAGGGCGGCTCACGTAACGTGTATGCGCCACGTAGCATAACATGTGTTTGCAAGACACCTAGAGGCCACTGCTGAAATCGAAGTTTCAACATGCCGAAATGTGCACTCACGACTACTGAAGATGACAGTGAAGCATGCTGATCGAAACTAGTCTAGTCATGCTGGAGACGTGTGAACATTTTACGATTTTATTGTTCATTCGACAGTCTTCACGTGAGCTAAGCTCCACCTTTTTAGATTTTATGATATGTAAGCCTTTTTTTCCTTCATTTAACCTCTCATCGTTCATAAACGTTTCTATCGTTTTATGTCCGCTACATGTCTTTTCAATTAGTCGAAATCCCATATCCTCGTCCATCATCTTCATTTTATATATACCCGTACCATTCCAAGCCTCAACTTTGCCTTCACTGTCATAAACATTGATTTTTTACGCTTTCCAACCGTAGGTTGAAGAAGCATATATGCTCCAGCTTTGTCCGTCTGTCTGTCCGCACGATAACTCGCGTAAAAATGGTTCGATTTCGATGAAATTTTAGTAGGTGGTAGGGAATCACTGGGGACGAACCCTATCGAAAATGGGCGAATGCGGTCAAAGGTCAGCACAGGGGAGAGGGATCAACTCCATTGCCCTTATGCGTCATACCTTGCGTAAAAATGGTTCGATTTCGATGAAATTTTAGTATGTGGTAGGGGACCACCTGGAGACGAACCGTGTTAAAAATGGGTGAAATGGGGTTAAAGGTCAGGACATAGGAGCGGGATCCATTCCATTGCTCTTATGCGTCATAACTTACCTAAAAATGCTCGATTGCGACAAAACTTAATCATGTTTTTCCGGAGGTATACTGAACCAATTCTGTTTGATATCACCGAAATTGGATCAAAAGGTCAGGGCACAGGAGCTAGATTTATTCAACAGCCATTATCCTCCTAACTTGACTAAAAAGGCTTCTATTGCGACAAAACTTCAGTATGCTGTTCCTGAGGTACACTGAACCAATTCTGTTGAATATCATTGAAATTTGATCAAAGGTCAGGACACAGGAGCGAGATTTATTCCACAGCCATTATTCTCATAACTTGAATAATAACTTGAGTAATGGTTTCTGATATGTTGGAAAGCGTATAATAATCATGATTTTATTGACTTGTTTAATTTGCGGCACTGAAGAAGCCAAAAGCTACACAATCCCTTGAAGTTCTTTCTATTTCGTTCATGCCACTCTCCTACTGGTCTGCGAATTTTTTTTATGCAAGTTACATGGGCATAAAGTGGCATACGACAGAATATGATAATAAGGAAATTGCTTTGTAAGTCTACCACAGTGTTGAACCTCCACTAGGCGAGTCCATATTCTATAAATGTTCTAATTTTGTTGGCTTTTGTTTCAATTTCTATTTAATGTCACTAGTTAAACATACCCCACGCAACTTGCATAAAGAAAAACGTTAGATACAGTGATATAACTATTGCATTACTTAATGCCAAAATATTGTACTACGTGTTGTGTTGATTGTGGCTGTCGTCCAACGCCAAAACAAAAGATCCGAACACCGATAGTCATCCACTGCTTTAAAAGAATTACGGTGGGGTTAAAATTAGCATCATTTAACTAAAGCGTTATGAAATCCCTTTTTTAAATAAAACTTTTCAATTCGGTAAAAAAAATTATTCGATATAATATGTTTTTTTTTTTTTTGTTTTAAGTTATAAAAAGAGATCCGCGTTCATTCCTGTTTTTTCACATCGATCAAAGATTTACGGGGTAGGTTTTCTTCTTTCTGTTAAACTTGTTTTTTTTTGGGCATTCAAGAAAAAAAAGCAATTCACGAGGCTCACAAAAATAAAGATAAATTGAACTCTAACAGATACTTAGTTCTTTGATGTCCCTTCTTTATTTAAACGCGTTGATTTTAATTAATTTTAGCATTCATTCGGAATTCATAGTTAAGCAAGGCATTTACTTTGAGCCATTATGTAAATTTGCCAAGGTTATATGTTTGATCAACTAAGAGAAAAAAACTAATTACCCCGATGCGGCATTAAGAAACTTAAAGCACAGTAACTCCCGTTTTCAATTATTTATAATCGTATTAAGCAATTCATCATTACATGGTTCTTAATATAAAAAAATGGAGTACCCAAGCGTTGTGTTTCAAAGTAATTTTAAGGTTCTTATTAAAGCAAAGATTCTTGTAATCACCGTGAGCTTTGATCTTTATTCTGGGAAGTTTTTACTGTGTTACATGCAAGAAAGAAAAGCCGTTGCCAGCTCTAGAACTAACAAGTATCGTGCACCGAATACTGGAAATTAGTTAGCGCTTCTTTTAATGAAAAGAATCACCCTAAAGGTATTTTAAAGTTATGTAACTGATCATTTTGTAGAATTTTCTTTTTTAACGTTCCATTTTCTGTGTTTTCATCCTGTCAAGTTCAAAGGCAGAGTAATAAAACCTTGTGACAAAATTCTACATAAGGATAACCTAAAGTCCTGGTGAACATCTTAAATCATTTTTGAATCTGCTAGAAGCAAGAAAAAGAATTATGTCCTTAATCATGGGGACAATCGTGTCATGTTTACAGTTTTCCTGTAAAAAGATTCCAATCTTATACACTGAAGTGCCCCCCAAAAAACTAGGATACCGCACTCTAATATCGCGTTGGTCCTCCTCGCGATCGGATTACGGAAGCAACGCGACTGGGCATGGACTCCACGAGATCTCACTAATATGGTGGAGACAGTGCATATCGCGCTTCATGAAGAGCCCCCACAATTCCGTAATATTGGAGGATTCTTGGGCACGATGAACAGCATCCCAAATGTATTCGATGGCATTTAAATCCGGCAAACGAAGGGCCAAGTCAGGATGTCAAACTCCGTATACTGTTCCTCCAGCCATAATTGGGCGATTGTGGGAGTGTGCGATGGCGCATTGTCGTTCTGAAAGAGGTCATACCCGTCGGAGTAGTTGCATGAATGCACGTGTACAAGTGATCTCCAAGGATTATTACGGACCCTCCACAGCTCAGAGCGTTCTGCAGACGTATGAGCGGTCCTAATGCGTGCCAGCTTAAAACACCCTACACCATAAGAGCCACGTCCTACCTTCACTGTCCCTTCTAGGAATGCGGAATCCATTGCCTCGTAGGGATGTCTCTACACCCGGAGTCGGCCATTTTCCCGACATAGTTGGTACTGCGATTCGTCTGACCAGACTACACGTTTCCAGTCATCTTGCGGACGATACCATTTACCGCATGGGTGTGGTGGCATGTAATAGAAATGGTAGCGCCCTTCCTTATTATTCTTTTGGCAGCTCAGTGTACACTGCTCGACATAGAAACTACCACACAGGGAAATATTTATCGGGGGATCATGAAAATTGGTTGGTACGTGTCGACAGTTGTATTATGTAAATGATTGCAGTTGCGAACCAATCCCGTAATAGATGAGGACGTATAAAAATTCGAAACGGCTCGGCGTAGCTAAGTTTGGTCGTCTTCGGCTAAGCGTGTGAACCACTGCATCGCAGTGATCTCGGTGGTGTAAGCACGTGTAAGGAGTGATCTCGGTGGTGAAAGCACGTGTAAGGAGTGAGAATGCCTGAGCAACGTCATAAGGAATCTTGCCATCACATGGGCATCTTTACCAGAGACTTTACCATAGGGTTACTCACAGCTAGTTGGACCCTCGCACTGAAATGGAAACGCATCGGGATGAAACAAGTGCCGCCAGAATGTGGCAGCAGGCGTCGGAGAAAGGTAACGAGCGTCGCCGTTGTGGGACTGGCAAACGCAGGTGGGAGGCCACAATTGCCGCATTCGACGGCAAGCCGTAGCAGGCCCACGATCCAAACAAGATTACATCCGATTAGGTACAGGCAGCTATGGACATCCCGGTAATCACACGAACTGCGGATCGCCGATTGGCTTATGCAGTTTATTCTCGTCAGCTATTGCTACGACTGCCCCTCAATACAGCACATCGTCGTGCAAGGTTGCAGTGGAGGCCGTGCTAGACTTGCGCAGTGGGACGAACGAAACCCTGTCGTATTCAGCAACGAGTCTCGCTTCTGTCTCAGCGGCGACGACAAAGTCACTGAGCAGATGCTGCTTCCGCCTGTGTGCGTAAACGGCTCCTCAGTCTAGCGTTGTGGTTTAGGGCGCTATGAGTTTCAACAGCTGTCCACCGCTCGTACGCATAGTGGGTACAATGGCAGCACGACGATGCATCGATGAGGTTCTGCAGCCCGTTTTGTTGCCGTACCTCCGTGGAATCCCTGATGCCTAGTTTAAAGAAGATAATACCCGTCCGCACACTTCCGACATCAGCAGGCATCTCGATCCTGTGGCCTTTCCCCAATAGAAAACTGTGTGACGTCATTGGCCGAAGACAATGCATCTGCATGACCTCATCGCAATATCTCAGGGCAACACCTGGAGACCTTTTATTTACACATTGTCAGCAATACCTGAGGACACCATTCGAGGACTTTTCCACTCGATGTCATGCCGTGTTGCCGTATGTATAGCCTAGCATGGCGGTCATACGACCTAATGACTCCGGCTACATTACACTTTCTCGTCGCCCATCGCTTTCCTATACTCCTTCAGAAATTGAATCACTTCTTTCCCACCTGCTTGTTTAGATGTGTAGTAAGTTTCATCCCATTTCGTGCAGGCCTTCATGTTGTGACATTTTCTATCAATGAAGACAGTTTTTGAATGTTCGCAGTTTTGATGCAAAAATTACACTGGCGGAAAGTGAAAAAAGAACACCAAGAAGGAGACGTCTGATACCAACGAAATTTATACAGCATAATAACGGAATACAGAGGATAACGTGATCAAAATATTATGGCAAAATACAGCTGTATTTGCTGGTAAACTGAAAAATAACACTTCCATATAACATGGTTAGTACGAGGTTGAACCGCCATGAACTGCGTCACACTGTGCAATTCTGGCATGGAGTCTGTCGTACAGATGTTGGATGTAAGTTTGGGGTATTGAGTCCCAAGCATCCTCAACCTGGACGCGTAAAGCGGGGATGGTCGTGGCTGGCCGTGGAGACCGGATAAGTCGTTGTCCCATAAAATCCACACGTGCTCAATGGGGGCAAATCTAGTGAGCAGGCCATGGAAGTTGGCTCACACCCTGAAGTGCATGTTGCGTTGCACGTGCCGTGTGTGGGCGTGCGTTATCTTGCTGGAAAACACCACGATGGACCGACCTTACAAATGGCACAACAACGGACTGAATGATGATGTTGATGTAGGAAGTGCTGTTTAACGTACCCGGTACAAACACCAGTTGTGTACGGGAGCGATAGCTGATCGCATCCCACACCAGGAGACCAGGTGTAGGCAATGTGTGTCGCTGGCGGATGCAAGAAGGGTGGAGACGCTCCCCCCCCCCTGTGCGTCTGCGAACACGCATGCGGCCATCGGAGGCTCCCAAGCAGAATCTGCTTTCATCGCTGAACACGACAGATAGCCATTGCGTTCTCCAGTGCAGACGTTGGCGATACCACTGCAGCCGTTCCTGAGGGTGGGCTGGAGTCAGAGGTACACATGCCAGAGGCAAACGTGCACGTAGTCCTGAATCCAGTAGACGGTTGCGGATTGTTCGCACAGTCAGCTCAGGTGCAACGGCAGCTCGGATTTGCGGCGCAGTGGATGTTCTGCTTGACAATGCCGCTCTTCTTATGCGTCGATCTGTCCGCTCATCAGTCCGTCTGTGACTCCCGGTTCCACGTCTTCTCGAGGGGGAATGTTCCTCGGACCATCTTCGCCACCATCGTACCACCACCGATACTTCCCGCCCATTTGGCTCCGCAATACGACGATACGACCACCCGGCCTCGCGGAGACCGACTAGATGACCTCGCTCAAAGTCCGATAACTGCTGAAATCGTCCAAGTCTTCCATGTCCAGGCATTGCAGCTTTTTCAGGGTCTTCGCACGTGTCCGTACGCCGACGACTGATTACATTCACTTGGTCGTACTCCTTAAATACCACCGACGATAACTTGCATATTATGCCATGCTGTGACGTAAGCGCTCACCGGTTGGTCTTGAAATTAATATCACACCTACGTAAGCTCGACCCCATTAACGTATGTAAATTTCCTGATCGTCCGCCAATTCCTTCTTGGTGTTCTTTTTACACTTTCCGCCAGTGTATTTTCCAGATCTTAAATTACGGAAATAATTTTGGTCATGCCCACAGTTGTTCGTTGCAATAAAGAATTATTTTTCAATCTTAAATGTATATAAAAAAAACTTGAGCATTTTGACAATTTTCTGGCAAAACATTTTCGAGTTCTATATCATGGAGACAACTTTGGTCATGTTAAGTTTTCCTATGCAAAAGAAAACAAAAAGTGAAAAAAAAAATTTTCCGATGTTAAATTATTGAGACTGTTTTGATCATTACTTACAATTTTCCCGATGCAGAAAACAGAATTCTTCCAAGCAAAGTTAAGTAGCAAACATATATAAAGAGAATAACAATTGTGTGTATTTCTGCTATCTATCGGGAAAATTTTGCGTCTGAAAAGCTGAAAAAATGCTCCGAATATCTTTATCAGGTTTCAGCTATCAGATAGGAAAAACTAATTTTTTCCGTACAACTTTAGGAAGCACAAATGTCATTACAAATACGGTTTTGCGCCCTCTAGTGAGAATTTTTGCATCAAAAAAACGCTGTAAAATCAAAGGGTAATATGTGTATACTTTTTTTTATTGGAGGTTTAACGACCACCGTGAGCAACTCAATGGGCTATAAGCAGTCGCCCGTCCCTAATTTAGGGTAATTTCCAGGGAAGGGAGAGCCAGTGTCTTAAGACAAACACAACATCCATGCCTCACGGGATTCGAACCCGGCCCCCTTTCGGACGAATGGTCACAGGCCGTCGCTTAGACCACTGCGCCACCGCGCCGGCAAGGTTAATATCAACAGCTATAGCTCGTAAGAAGATTTTTTACTTAATCTAAGTGCACGCGCAAATATCGCCAAGTCCTAGTATGCTGTTACGCTAATCTAGTGAAAAATTGTGTATCCATAAAATCATAAAAATTTTGTGAGTGATATTAATCATTTTTATAATTTCAAGGTTCTTAAGAAATTTTGTTAATCAAATTTAGGTTTCAAAAAACTTTTTCGGTCCCGCCTGCGACTAATACATCATATAAAACAGAAAAAAAAATTCACGCGACCCAGATGGAAAATTTTGCATAAAAAAAAACATGGAAGCTTCAAAGAAAATGCGAATTATGGGGGGGGGGGAATCCTACGTGGAATCCCATTGTGTAAAACTTCTCAGATCGGGGTTTCAAATCAGACAGCTCTTAAAAGCGGCGGAGATATAATAAGCGCAATATAATACACTGCAGTCGCAAATTATTAGGAACATTTATTTGAGAGCGTGTTGGGCGGACCTTGACTTTCATAACAACCCGGGTTTGATGTAGCATGTGTTCAACGAATTGTGCAGATATCGTTCTACAAGTACAGGAGTTGGACATAATAATGAACACCACGCTGGGAGACGTGCCTTTTAATGCAGCTGCGTACGTCGCAAGACGCAAAGATAACCACCACGTTTTGGTTGTAATATATAGTTTTGTTTAGAACAGGGTTGCCCAACATACGGCCCGCCAAAGGTTTTAATCCGGTCCGTCGGCTACTGTTCTGTATTTAAAAAATTCCAGGATTTAAAAAAGAAAAGCAAAAATTGTAGAAAACAAAATATTTCAGAAAGAAGGAAAAAACGCGGGAACAGTTTGGAACCCCTTTCTCTCGGCATTCCTTTCACGCGGAAAGCTTTTTCCCTATCACAAGTGAGCAGCTGAATACTCCAGAGAAACGTAAAGGGGAGGAGAAAAGGTCCGCACAGTCACTGGAAATATTGTTTTCTCCAGCCAATCAGTTGTCAAATATCCACCTGTTTCACGCAGAGCTGAACTCCACATGACGATTGCCTCTTTAGCTTTTCATTAGGAAAAATCTTTTCAATTGCAAGTTTTTCTCACAGAAGTAACTGTGCTAGCTAAACATCAGTGTGTTTATTAGCCAAATATCCAGCGAAGTTCTTGTTAAAATACATCGCACCAAACATGGCGGCTCCAGTGAATACCCGCAAGAAAAGGAAAATCGATTCTGAGTGTAGAGCTTTTAAGGGTGCTTGGACCGATGATTTTTTTGTTATTGAGCACAACGGGGGCATATTGTGGCTGATATGCCAAGAGAGAATCGATGTTGTAAAAGAATATAACATCAAGAGACATTATTCTACGAAACATGCCAGCAAACATGACAATCTATCAGGCCAAGAAAGAATCGATCGAGTGAACTATCTTAAAAACAATATTATCGGGCAACAATCTTTCTTTAAAGCTTCAAACCAAAATTCTGAGGCGGCTACCAAGATCAGTTATTTGATAGCCGAAGAAATAGCCAAGAGAGGAAACCCGTTATCGGATGGGGAATTTGTGAAATATTGCTTGTACATACTTACATCTGTAGTATGTCCTGATAAAAAGTCGATGGTAGAAAACGAGTCTTTCACACCAGACAGTTACTAGAAGAATAGAAGATTTAGCAACCAACATTGAAAATGTTCTCATTAAAAGGCTCAAATCTTGCCAATTTCACAGTTTAGCGCTCGATGAAAGTATAGATATAAGCGATACAGCACAACTGGCAATCTATGTATGAGGAGTCACCGCAACCTTTGAAATCGTTGAGGAACTATTAGACTTATGTCCACTGAAAAACACAGCAACTGGAAAATATATTTTTGATGGTGTAAAACGTGTCTTCCTGAAATTCCGTCTTCCGGAGAATAAACTTTGTGGAATTACAACAGATGGAGCCCCGGCAATGATAGGAAAGCATAATGGATTTGCAAATCTAATGCTGAAACCAGTACCTAAGAATGTCATCACATACCGCTCAACCATTCACCAAGAGCAATTGTGTGCAAAGACCATGGATATGCAACACGTAATGGAAAAGTTTGTTTCAGCAATCAATTTTAGAAGGTCCAAGGGCCTCACATGAATTATCGCGATGAAACCCCAATCTTAAAAATCTGAGCATATTAATTTCTATCCCCAACCAAATTATAAATCAATCTCTAAATCTGAATACTATTGTAAAAGTCAAGCTATAAACTACCAAAAATAAGAGTAAAGAAGGAGCTATAATTTTTTCATTTATGAGGGCTCAATCACAAACAGTTCAAAACTTTTCTTATAGAATTAGAATCGTCCAATGGTGATGTAATTTACTTCAACCATGTTCACTGGCTCAGCAGGGTGGCGACACTGGCCAGATTCTGGACACTGCTTGAAGAAATAAAGATCTTTATTTCCAAAAAAAGAGAAAGATGCAAGTTTTATGAATAACGATGAGTGGTTGAACGACTTGGCATTCCTTGTAGGTATCATTAAATGTCTTGCAGACTTAAATGTGAAATTAGAAGGAAGGGATCAGCTTGCCTATAAACTGCTCGAACATATCCAAGCTTTCATGCAGAAGTTACAACTGTTTCAGCAACAGCTGAGTGTGAAAACATTTGTCCATTTCACGACGCTATCAACATGGCCGTCCGAGATAGTGTACAATAAAAAGTACTCTGAACTGATTGAAAAACTTAGTGATGAATTCACAGAAAGATTTTCAGATTTCAGAGTACAAGGTGGTGAAATTAAGTTGTTGTTTTTTTTCAGATCCATTTGGAACCAATGCCAATGATGCTCCTGATATATTGCAGATGGAACTAGTTGAGATCAAAAATGACACTGCCATGAAGAGAGCATTCGTAGAGCATGATTTGTTAACATTTCATAAAGCTTATGTTCCCTCAGATTCTTATCCATTTGTCTCAAAGCACGTGCTTCCATACATTGCACTGTTTGATTGCACATATTGTTGCGAACAGCTGTTTTCTAGGATCAAAACCATAAAAACAAAATCAAGGTCCTATCTTACAGACGAACATCCTACTGGAATTTTGCGCATCGCTACATCAAGTGTACGGGTAGACATCGACTACCTGCGTAAGCAAAATTTATGTCAGACCTCACATTAACTGATCGTTTGGTTTAACAACGAAAGAAAAGGTAATAAATTACATTTAATATAAAATATTTTGGAAATTTCTGTCTAATTTTACGGTCCATTTCTCATGTTTTTGCTTTTATTTATATATATATATATATATATTTTTTTTTTTTTTTGCGGAATCCGCAGCGACTGTTGGCCCGCGAGTTCCGTGAAAAATGTTTAAGTGGCCCTTTACACAAAAATGTTGGACAACCCTGGTTTAGAACCTCAAGATCCTGTTTAAATGCATTTAAAGTGTCTTGTTGCAAAATATCTTCCAGGGTGACGACGAAATGAGCGAATTAACAGACTTCGAAAGAGGGCTAATTCTTGGTGGCCAGCTATTTGGTGCCTACGTGACAACAGTCGCCAGGGTAGTGGAGGTATCCAGACCCAGCAAAAACAGTCTTGCTCGGCCAGCACTGGGCCATTGCTGGCTGCCAGCACCGCCAGCAGTGGCCTAGCATTATGTTGCCGCTGCCGAAGTGTCAATAAAATGTCCGGGCGGCCAACAGAAGGGCCAGCAGTTCCGGCCAACAGTCAGCACCCCCATCAGTTGTCATATGCCACAACAGGGCCATCAGTTATCCATCCCAGGCAGCAGCTGCCACAAGTGGCTCTTCAGCGGCCCTGCAAGCACGTGCCATAGATGATGGCTAGCCTAATGTGGTCCGCTAGTTTGCCGGCAGTGGCAGCCGGCAATCACGTAACTGATGGCTTGCCGAATCTTGTCCGCCAATTTCCCAGTAGTAGCCATAAAAAAAATAATAATCGGGGATGGCCACGGTTTCCCAAAGCTACAACTTGAGCATGCAACGTGGACTGCCGATGCATGGAAGCGTGTAATGTAATCCGATGAATCCACATTCACACTATTCCTCACCACAGGACGTGTTTCCATGTGGAGAACACCGTCAGAAGCGTACAACCCAGACTGTCCACTCCCAACAGTGCTACATGGTGGTGGTTCGGTCGTGCTCTGGGCTGTCATATCGTGGTTCCCAGGAGGTCGCCTGTTCACCTTGAAAGGACGGATGACTGGCAGGGCGTATGAAACAATTTTGGCCGACCAAGTCCATCCAATGGCTCAGGCATTGTTTCCTGCAGGGGATGCCATCTATCAAGATGATAACGCCCCAATTCACACAGCTGGGAATGCCCAATCATGGTTTGAGGAACATGAGGACGAAATTTCACACATTCCTTGGCCTCCCCAATCACCAGAGTTAAATACCATCGACCCACTGTGGTCTGTGCTGGAAAACAGAGTAAGATCCTGTTATCCTCCTCCTGCATCTCTAAAGAACCTGGAGCAGTTTATGCTTGAAGAATGGTGCAACATCCCAGTAACCGCCATTCAGAATTTGTATGCCACCATTCCAAGGAGGATTCAGGCGGTTTTGTCTGCCAAAGGTGGTCCCATACACTATTTGGTACGTAAAATTTCCCTTTCTCAAGTGTTCACATTATTCTGTCCATCCCCTGTATGTTCAGCAAAGCGGATGGGATGGCGTTCTTCAATTACCAAACGTTTTCTGGAACTTTCTTACGAATGGCTCTCTCAATCTTATCTCACAAGTGTTCAAATGGATTAAGATCTGTATATTGCGGGTGCTATTTTAGCGCACTACCCCGCTCCTGAAACCACTGTGTGACGATCCAAACCTTGTGGCATGGAGCACCATCCTGCTGGAAGTAGCCCACTCCATCAGGAAATACCATGCATCTGTACAGGTGTGAGTGTCCCGCAATGGTGCCTCATTGCATCCAAATGGGGTTCCAGGTATATTAAGAAACTCAATTGTCTGCATGAAAATAGACCCCAGACCATTACACCGCCTCCACCAGCTTGTTCAGCTAACACTAGATAGCTGGTACCCATTGATTCATCCTGTTTACTCCATAATTTTGCCAGCCCATCAGCGTGTATAAACTAAAAACTTGATTTATCGGAAAAGGCGACCTTTTTCCACTCCTCAAGGGTCCATCCCGTGCCCACTGCAGAAGAATTTGTTGATTTTGAGCAGAGACTAGCGGTAGAGGAAGGCGACGTCTACTGGTATAACCGTTTTGCAACAATGTGCGGCGAACTGTGTATTCTGAAAGTCTTCTCTCGATACCGCTGTTCTACTGCGCGGTATTTCTTGACGCAATGAAACTCATCTGTTACCTCGTATCCCCGTCATCATCGAATATCAACCAGACGTTTCCGCACACAGGAAGACCCCTGACTTCTTGTTTTGTTGTTTATGCACTAGTCATTATACACCCTAGATACAATTCTTCTTGCAGAGCCAAAAAGGCTTGGCGTTTCTGAAATGCTTTTACCTGCCCAACGCTCACTCTCATGCCTCTTTCAAAGGTGCTTAAAGAGAGCCTTCCCCATATTGTCACCCTGAACGGTTTGCGCATTAAAAAAATTCCTGAAATTCACGAGCCACTTTCTGATTCTTTTTGAAAGTTAACAAAGCAAATTTCTGATACAACCTTTTCCGTGAAATGACTTTCACGTATTTTTCTTACGCCAGGAAAATTCTGAATTTTCAGAAACCTTTTTGCAATTCATTTCTTAAATTGACGATAAATTGCCGTTTTTAAGATGTGTTCACGGAAACTTTTGAATTTTCAGAAACCTTTCTGCAATTGGGTTCTTAAATTGACAGTAAATTATCGTTTCTGAGATGTGTTAACGAAAAATTCTGAATTTTCAGAAACCTTTCCGCAATTTCTTTCTTATATTGAAAGTAAATCGCCGTTTCTGAGATGTGTTAACGGAAAATTCTGAATTTTCAGAAACCTTTCCGCAATTCCTTTCTATATTGAAAGTAAATCGCCGTTTCTGAGATGTGTTAACGGAAAATTCTGAATTTTCACAAACCTTTCCGCAATTCCTTTCATATATTAACGGAAAAATTCCGTTCTCACTTTTTCCCGTTTGCATATGACGAGAAATTTCTGGTATTAGGAGCGATCCATGGGAATAATTGAAGTTTGATTAACTACTAAATTTCAATCGCCTGTCGAGAATTCTAATTTTGAAGTTCTGCAGGGAGATCGGATATTGGGGATAGCATATCATATGAATCTTGGCTATTGTGGCACCGGATATTTCTTCTCCGCTCGTCCTTTATGTTCCAGCTATCATATAATACACTGGTGTGCAAAAATTAAGGACGAAGAGGAGAAATTAGCATAACAGCGGAACGACCTGGCAGAACGGACAGAAAGACCACTCAGGAGATAGACTAGGGTCCGGTGCGGTAGGGCATGCGCATATATGCAGCATGGCGTATGGAGGGAGGGGGAGTGTCGGAAGGATATAAAGCACACGGGCGGTGTACGCTCAGCAATTCGGTGAAAGCTATTGCACGGTGTACATCGGTTTGAACGACGTCGAGTTGCTACCACCGTGTGATATGGCCAACAGGCAATCCAGTAGACGACATCTGGATGACTTTACCCGAGGTCGCATCACTGGGAAGTTGGAAGAAGGTCGAAGTGTGACTAGTGTATCCAAGGAGTTCGGGATCGCTCACAGCATCGTTTCACGAGCTTGGAGAGCATTTCAAACGACAGGAACAGCTGTCCGAGAGTTTAGCAGTGGTCGTCCACGAGCAACCACGGCGGTGGACGACCGGTATATTGTCCTACAGGCGAGAAGAGACAGACGGCGGGAGAAATCGCAAGGCACATGCAGCAGACAACTGGACGTCCGTTATCGCGTTTACCGTGGCCAGGGGGCTGCACAAAGGTGGTCTATTTGCACGACGACCAGTACGGTGTGTGCCATTAACGCCAGCTCAGCGGAGACTGCGGTTTCTGTGGTGCCAGGAACACAAGAACTGGACACATAAGCAATGGGGTCGAGTTTTCTTAACGGATGAGAGCCGATTTAGTCTGACGAGCGATTCTGGACGTATACATATCTGGAGACAGCAGGAAACACGCAATCACACCTCCAACATCATCGAAAGGGACCGGTTTGAAGGTGGCGGAGTTCTCGTTTGGGACGGTATCATGCTTGGTAGCCGTACTGACCTCTACATCTTCCAAGGAGGTTCAGTCACTGGTGTCCGCTATTGTACAGAGGTTCTCCTGCCTCACGTGCGTCTGTTTAGAGGTGCTGTGGGTCCTGAGTTCCTCTTCATGGACGGCAATCGTACAGTGGCTGTCGCAGAGCTGTTGGAGAGTGAAGATATTCAATGCATGGATTGGCCCGCAAGGTCCCCGGACCTAATTCCAATCGAACACGCGTGGGACCTTCTCGGTAGACGCTTGGCAGCACCTCACCAGCCGCCAGCAGCGATTCCGCCGCTGCGATTGGAGCTACAAGAGGAATGGGCCGTGATGCCTCAACAGCTCCTTGACAACCTCGTCCTTAGCATGAACAGACGTTGTTAATCCTGCAACGCAGTCAGGGGTGATCATATGCCCTACTAAAGACTTGATTTTTCTTGGCAGCCGCCTGTCACATGGACGTTTCTGTCTTCTGTTCAGTTGTGTTCGAAGCTACCTTTTCAATAAAGTGCCTTTGTATCCTTTGGATTCCTTGTTTGGACGGTTTTGCTCACTTGTCCCATATTCTTACATCTTGGGGATCGTATGGTATGATTTGAATCGATGTGGAGCACTTCTGCACGACGTTACATTCGAAAAACCGTCTAGTCCTTAATTTTTGCACGCTGGTTTATATTATGTTACCGTAAGAAACCGAATATCTAAATTATTGTACAGATAATTGCACGACGTCTATGTATCAGTCTGCGGAGTCCTTAAGACGAAAGCTATTATATCTATCAACAGAAAATGTTATATAATATTTAGGAGTTTTGTGAAATAATATTATAAATCAGTACATTTCATCTTTTCTTAAAGATAATTGAAAGTCATTGTCAGTTTAAAAGTTAGTAAAATCATGCAATGCATTGATTATGAAACGCTTCCCAACATTCCAGAAATCATTACTCAAATTATTACTCAAGTTATGAGTATAATGGCTGTGGTATTTCGATGTAGTAAACAGAATTGGTTCAGTATACCTCCGGAACAACATACTAAAGTTTTGTCGCAATAGAAGCATTTTTAGACAAGTTGGGAGGATAATGGCTGTGAAATAAATCTCACTCCTGTGCCCTGACCTTTGACCTCATTTCAATGATATTAAACAGAATTGGTTCAGTATGCCTCCGGAACAACATACTAAAGTTTTGTTGCAATCAAAGCATTTTACATAAGTTATGATACCTAAGGGCGATGGAATGGATCCCGCTCCTATGTCCTGACCTTTGACCCCATTTCACTCATTTTCAACAGGGTTCGTCCCGAGGTTGTCCACTACCACATACTAAAATTTCATCGAAATCGAACCATTTCTACGCGAGTTTTCATGCGGACAGGCAGACAGAGTGACGGACGAAGCTGGAGCATATACGCTTCTTCAACTTACTGTTGGAAAGCGTAAAAACGTGATGAATCAGCAGGCACTTTTACAGAGTGCGTGCTCATCTCCATCATGAAACGCCTAAAGTAATAGTTCCGCAAAAATGCTAGGAGTAACTTTGTTTTGTTTAAAAAAATATTGCTAATAAAAAGTTTGTTAAGACAATGAGCTCTTTTTTACGCTTTCCAACCGTAGGTTGAAGTAGCGTATATGCCCCAGCTTTGTCCGTCTGCCAGTCTGCCTGTCCGCACGATAACTCGCGTAAAAATTGTTCGATTTCGATGAAATTTTAGTATGTGGTAGGGGACTACCTGGAGACGAACGCTATTGAAAATGGGCGAAATGTATTCAAAGGTCAGGATATAAGAGCGGGATCCATTCCATCGACCTTATGCGTCATAACTTATGCAAAAATGCTTTGATTGCGACAAAACTTTATCATGTTGTTCCGGAGATATACTGAACCAATTTTGTTTATTGTCATCGAAATGGGGTCAAAGGTCAGGGCACAGGAGCCAAATTTATTCTACCGCCATTAACCTCATAACTTGACTAAAAATGCTTCTATTACAATAAAAGTTTAGTATGTTGCTCCGGAGATATACTGAACCAATTCTGTTTAATATCATCGAAATGGGGTCAAAGTCAGGAGAGAACGAGATTTATTCCACAGCCATTATCCTCATAACATGAGTAATAACTTTTTTTTCATTTATTCATTTTTCAGTTACCACATTTTACAGTTCAAAATACAAACAATACAATCAATTACAAAAAAATGTAGCAACCAGGAGGAGGAGGGAAAAGACCGTAAGGCCTGACATAGCCCTCCCACCCCTAGTACTAAAAAGAAAAAAAAAGACGCAAACAACAAAGAACAATACAAAAGACAAGTCAAAGGCAGATTGAATATAACTGAAAGATTAAATAAATACATAAGTGTATATTGACACAGGGTCTATCCATAAGCCGTGAAATGAATTCAGCGACCAGCTCAGGTCAATTTCATACTAATTGAGACACTTGTTCATGAGGTGGTGTTTGAATTTTTTTTTAAATAGGACAAAATTTTTAATAGATGTTATGTCACAAGGCAAAGAGTTCCAAAGTTTGGACCCGAATAATTAATATTCATTTTAATTGTTTCTGTCCGAGGGAAATTAAGTATGAGTGTTGATCGATTCCTGGTTTCATAAGTATGAGTACGAATATTTAATGATATTAAGTCATGGTATAAATCATTTTTAATTCTTCTGAACATAATTTTACCAAAATTATAGTCAAATAATTGTTTTATTGTAAGTATATTATATTTATTGGGATTTACTTCTGATCTAAAGATAAGATTAGGTATAGAATTATTAAGAGTTTTTAGGTCTATTAACCTTATGTATCTGTTCTGTAATATCTGTATTTTTTTAAGTTATATTGTGTTGTTTGCCCCCATGTCAGTATACAGTAATTTATATTCATTTGTATTAGTGTGTAATATAACAATATCATTACTTTAGGGGACAAATTTATCATAATCTTACTAACTATCCAAAAGTTTCTAGATAATGTATTAGTCAGGTTGTCAATATGCATATTCCATTTCAAATCGCTTCGAATCAATACTCCCAAATAAGAATGACTATTCACAAAATCAATTTTAGCTCCATTTAAGACCACCAAGTCACTTGATTAACGATTTCTGGTATGTTAGAAAACGTATCATAATCAATGCATTGCATGATTTTACTAACTTGTTCATAGAAGTTTCTGCTTGCGTTGTTTGAAGAGAATATGTGACATATTAATTAATAACTTGCATTTTGATGACAGAAAGGAGTAGTTTGATACAAATTTGTAATGTTTTTTTGTGCGTTTTTCTTCTTTTTCTTTTTTTTTTTTTTTCGGCTGGGTGTTTGAGGTATTTGTGAAGTCCTATCCTGTTTTCACTATTCGTTTGTTTTCCACGTGTGAAAATGTTAAGTTAATCATTTATAACCTTTTTGTAGATCATTGTAACCTATTTGTTGAAAATATGGAGCATCAGTCACGGTGGGTTTGTTGAAAACGGAAATATTTTCATTTTTAATTATTAAACTCTTCATTTATAGCCTATGTATGAAATGCACGCTGTTACGTGTTCTGCAAAATTTATTACCCATGTATCCAATAAATATCTTCATTTTTTTCATCCACATCTGTCTCAAGAACTAATGAGTATTGGTAAACAAAGTGCAGTGGCACACGCGAAGGCGGGAGCTACTTGAAATTGCACAGCAGCAGGTGTCCACCCGAGAGTTTTTCATCAGGTAAATCAAGGTTTGCATAGGAAATTTATTCACAGTTCTAATCATTAAATGCGAAAAGGAATTTCCCATTCTCACTTTCAAATGCAATGGCGTCGCGACAGATACGAAACACGTTTACGCAATCGAGAGGAAAACTGTACTTCAGGAAAAGTGAGAAATACCTAAATCGTCATGCTCATGGTCTCAGCTAACAAACGAAGTAATTTTATTTTTAGTTCGACTTATAAATATGGAGATATTCCGCCTACAGACGCCATAAACGACCCGATGTCGATTAAGAGCATTATTTTTTGACAAAATTCTTATACCAAAGGCGGCAATAAAGAGTCAACGAAAAAAATTCAGAAAGAAAAAAGTGATTTACAATGCCTGAATGCATGCAGTACACTATTTATGAGTTACGTTATAACCTCATAAATACACTGCTCGACACTGAAATTGCCCCGATCATAAAGAGTGAGGATAGAGGGATGAAACTGAACATGCAAATAGGAATACATAAAAAGCTTACCTTGATATTATTTTCAGCAACGTAGTGTTTATCAGATGAGATAAAGCAGCCTCAGTGAGTGGTTACACCGCCGCGAAGGGCAATACAGGCAGCAATAATGTGGCAATGAGTCATACAGCTGTCTGATATCGTCTTGAGAAATGGAGCGCCAAGCACGGTTGACTTGCTGCCATAATTAATTGAAACTGTGCTCAGGCCAATTTGATTGCAGACGACGTCCAATGTGGTCCCACAGGTTTTCGATTGGGGACAAATCGGGCGATCTTGTTGGCCATGGTAGTGTTTGAACCTGTTGCTAACATTTTCTGGAGACCCGGGCAGTGTGTACAGGTGCGTCATCTTGCTGGAATATAGGGTGCTGTACGCCATTCAGGAACAGTATTAAAATGGGCTGCAGAACCTCGCTCACGTATCGTGCAGCTGTCAGTGTGACCGTGATGCAGACAAGAAGTGACCTGCGGTCATGCGCAATAGCACCACATACCACGATGCCTTCCTGACGGGTAAAGTGGCGGTCGTGAACGAACCCGGTACCCGTCCGCTCACCAGGGTGTCGCCAGACACGGATCCGTCAATCATCAGCACCCAGATAGAAACGGGATTAAGCACTGAAGACCACAGTGATCCATTCGTTACCCTAGTTTGCATGACTTATGCACCAATCAGACGAGCGCTGCGATGGCTGGCCGTCAACGGCAGTCGACGTAACTATTGCCTACTGCGCATGTTTACCACATGTTACCTTTGGTTTATAGTTTGTGTCGTTATGGTGACGATGACTCATAACGTCTAGTATCCGCTGCAGTGCTTTCTGGTGACGAGCGAGCGTGTCGAACAATCCGGCGGTCCAGGTATGCTGACGTCTGTCGGACTGCACCACTGCCGCTTACGACGTACGTACGAACCTTCCTGTAGCCACTGGTGCCAACAGCGTCCAACAGTTCGTGCTTCCCGTTGCACATATGCACCGATACGACGTGTAGACTAGCACGCTTCCAACAGGCTTACAATTCTTGCTCTCTGAACCGCATCCAAATGGTGATAAACCTGCCGACGGCGTGTGCCAGGCATTTTCAGCTTTCGCTAAACAGTTTCCCAGCACAAACAACAAATCTGAAACTTTCGCTACACTTCCACCAGCGATCACACGTTACGATCCCTGTTGCTTCAGGCAGCTTTATCTTTCGAACGAGTAAAGTTATCAGATCCGGTTTAACATCATTTGCATATCTCGAGTGGGTACACCCGCCCGGTGATTTGCATGTTTCTGGCACACGTCCTTCTGGGTGGAGCGATTTCTATGTTAATCCCGATTCACGGTTCAAAGCTATTTTCTCCGACGAAAATCTTTCAGCTTCGAAATCGTAGATAATAACCGTCGGAAAGTAACTGACCTACAACTAATCCTGCAATTTGACAGCTACTTCAGTGTATCCATGGATTTCAATTATTTGAGTCATCTATTACTCATATAACTGTGATATCGAGATTATAGTAACAACCGTTGTAGAAGCTAAAATAGCGCCTGACTGATAGCAAAATATTTTACAAGGTCTATCTATGCAGAATATACACTATATTATCAAAAGTAACGGCACAAATGGTTTTAATATCGCAATTAGTAGTAAGTCGATCCACCTTTCGCTAATACAACAGCGCAAACACGTCGAGGCATACTATCAACCAATTTCCGATAGGTCTCGACCGGAATGGATCTATTTTCGTCCTGCAATTCAACACCTAAGTGGAGAACGAAGACGGTCGTTGTGGTCGATTTCATATCAGTAGCTCCAATTCATCCCAGAGGTGTTGTATGGAATTAACTTCAGGACTCTGAGCATGCTAGTCTAAAATTCCACCTTATTTTCAAGAAACCGGTCCTTCACATGTCGTGCATTGTGGCAGGGTGCTCTACCGTGTTGGAAGAGACAACGGTCATTTTCATAATACTCCCACATTGTTGGTAAGGCACAATTATCCAGAACGTCAAGGTACACTTTTTTTGATTGGGGGTTTAACGACCACCATGAGCAACTCAA
Organism: Macrothele yani; assembly: GCA_039090855.1. Taxonomy (NCBI): domain Eukaryota; kingdom Metazoa; phylum Arthropoda; class Arachnida; order Araneae; family Macrothelidae; genus Macrothele; species Macrothele yani. The sequence continues at coordinate 59,037,477 of CM076998.1, read as the reverse complement.
TGGGTTATAAGCAGTCGCCCGTTTCTAATTTAGGGCCACTGTTTCCAGGGAAGGGAGAGAGCCAGTGACGTAAAACAAACAAAACATCCATGCCTCACCGGGACCAGAATCTGGTTCGCACAATTGGTCACAAGTCAGCGCTTAGACCACTGCACCGCTAGAGCGGCGAGGTACAATTCAGAGTTCATGGTTTGTTGTATAATAACCAACGGGTCGAGTCACATCCACAAAAAAAACAACTCCATACCATGATGGAGCCTCCGCCAAAGTTAACAGTTGGAAGAACATGGTCCGACGAAAAAGCGGCTCCCACTTACTGTGGATATATCCCTATTGCACGATGCACATTTATTGAGTTTGCTTCCAGTAATATGAAATTGTTTATTCCTTCCACATGAAATCATTCATAAATCTGGAGAACCGAAATGTTTACCATCGGTGGTGGAGCAAGACGGAGACAGTGGGCCATCCAGGCGGCATGGAATTGCTGAACTCTGTGCCGCCCGGATGGTGCATTACTGGCTTCTGACCATTCCTCCAAGATGGATTCGGGTTTGAATCTCGGTAAGACGTAGATTTTGTTTTTGTCTTACGGCGCTGGTTCTCTCCATCTCCTGGTACCAGTGACCCTAAATTAGGGACGGACGACTGCTTATAGCCAATCGAGTTGATAACCGTGGTTTTTAAATCCAAAAACAAAAGCAACAACCAAAAGAAATGGCCTTTAAAGCGATCTTTTCAACTATGGAAATCGGCTTTCATCCTGAGTGATTTTTTTGCTAATTTTGTGTCGATATCCGTTGAGCAGCTATTCGAACGTTTAGTGAAATTGTCGTTGTTTACGGTATCCTTTCAACGTGAAGTTTTTGACACCATTCAGCTGCACGTTGATATCACATTCCACAGATGTTTTACACTTCAATAAGCTATGAATATACGTATGTACACTGAAGAGCAATTGGATTAGAGACAGCTGGCGTCATGCAAATGTGGCGCTGTGAGCGGCCCTGTAAACGGAAACAACATGACCTATACAGCGATCCGACAATATAAGTAGGGATGCGACGGGATTCAGTATGAGTCGGACGCAGTATGGGTAAGAAGAAGGATCTAAGCGCAGTTGATCGTTGGAATATTGTCGGGGCCCGACGAATGGGTCACTCCATCACGGAAGTCGTGCAGGCACTGGGATTTTCACGAGCCACTGTGTCCCGGTTGCACCGTGAGTACATCGAATCCGGTAAAACCATCCCTGCAGGGGCCAACTGCCATGGACAACAGCATGTGCATGAGCGGGGTCATCGTCGGCTAGCTCGCATTATAACAGTGGATAGACGGGCCACAGTGCAAGAAATCACTTGGCAATTTAACGCTGGTGCACAAAAACGTGTAAACATCCACACCATCCAGAACCATCTCCTCGCTATGGGGTACAGAAGCCATCGTCCCACGAGGATACCGCTGCTGACCGCACATCACAGGGTGCAAAGATTAGCATGGACACGGGAACATCGCCACTGGACCCTAGACATGTGAGAAAATGTTGCCTGGACTGATGAGTCCAGATTCATGTTGGTACGTGCGGATGGCAGGATACGAGTACGGCGCAAACCACATGAAGCGATGGATCCTTCTTGCCAGCAGGGTACTCTTCAAGCTGGTCTGGGTGGCATTCTCGTCTAGGGGACTGTTTACGTGGACAGAAATGGGACCCCAGGTACGTGTGACATCTTCCCTCACAAGTCAACGTTACCGGGATATCCTGGATGACCATTTGCTCCTGTTTGTGCGTCTTCAACATCCCACTGGGGACCTTATCCTGCAACACGACAATGCAGCTCCCGAATTGTATCCGAATTGTTGGATGAACACTCCACCGACGTGACCTCGCTTCCTTGGCCAGCTAGGTCACCTGACCTGAATCCCATCGAGCACATCTGGGATGCCATCGAGAGAGACGTTCGAGGCTCTGACCCCCTCTCCATCAAATCTTCGTGAACTGTGGGAGCTTGTTCAGGGGTCGTGGATCCGTATGTCTTCCCAACGTTTACGGTGTCTTGTCGAGTCCATGCCGAGACCAATCGCCGCCGTCATCAGGGCGAAAGGTGATGCTACACGTTGCTAGACAGGTATCTCTAATTCAATTGCTCTTCAGTGTATATCAGCCGCCGAAAATCTTCTTGCCCACAAAGATCGAATTGCACCTCGGACATCCTTCAAGACCAACGTTCCAGCAGAATCACCACAACACACACATGTTCAGACTGCGTAATGCTTTAGGAGGCGTTACTGTTTACACTCACGGCTGGCGCACTTCCTACAGGGGTGCTCAGGAAATGATCAGCCTTGTAACCTTACTTTGTAATTGTATATTCAATTATGTCAACTGCAATAACGAAGATATTCTTACGACCTGGCTCTGCAAACGCCAGTCGCGTCGCAATCTCAGAACATAGGAATTATTTTTATACTGCAGGCGAGTGATTGAAATACTTTTAAGGCTTAATCTGTCAGACCAAATAACAATGCAAACAAAATAAGTGGGGAACGAGAATGTTAACAATGCAAGCACGGGCATTTATTTGCACATTTAATTTACGTTACAAAAGTATTTTTGATTAAAAGAAGAAAAATGGGCTGGGTTCATCCTATTTACCATTGAGATTTCTATTCACCAACCAATGACAACTGAATGCAAATTTTATGCATTATCAGTGCAGTCCTAATATCATAAATGTCTTCCTTGCTTAACTCGTAGCAGGTTTTCCGAATGACTAATAAAATCACACAAGAAAACTACTTACTGGTTTTCAAGCGACATAAATACAGTGTCCGATCAGCTGCCACTTATATTATGTAGGTTAATTCTATGGGCATGTTGGTAAATCATCGGAGCACTGAATTCACTATAATATGCATTCTGTCACAGGTCGGGAAAGAGAAGATTCCCAGTGCTGCCATTCGTTATCCGACCAGGTACTTCATCGTGATCAGACGCGAACGCACACACTCCCCGAAGTTCTGACGACGTGTTCAGCTTTCTCAGTTCTTTTGGGGGAAGAAGGGAGGAATCCAGTTCCTCTCTAATCATCAGAAGTTTCTCTTCGCAGACTCCTCTGGCCCCTAAGGGATGGCTGTTCGACTTGTACTTCGATTCGAAGGGGCTCAATGTTCCACACTTAGTTTCGGTTTTAGCACCCTGTCTGACTTTGGCTTCTCTTCGGACGCGTGTTTTTTTAAGCGGGAGAGACCCAGCGGTCAAAGTCTCCATTCATGTGCCCGAAAGAGAAGGTCGGTAGTTTTGTAAGATTTTCTTCAAAATCACATAAGTTCAGGAAAGTCTCTTAGGATCCTTATAACGAGAAATGCACTTTTTTTTTTTTTTTTTTTTTTTTTTATTGGAGTTTTAACGACCACCGTGAGCAACTCAATGGGCTATAAGCAGTCGCCCGTCCCTAATTTAGGGTCACTGGTTCCAGGGAAGGGAGAGATCCAGTGCCGTAAGACAAACACAACATCCATGCCTGACCGGGATTCGAACCCGGACCCCTTACGGACGAATGATCAGAGGCCAGCGCCTTAGACCACTGCGCCACCGGGGCGGCACTTTTTTTTTTTTTTTTTTTTACTGCATGCAAGAAATACCACCACCTTTATTTTTGTTTTGGGCCTTTCCTCATTATTTCGGGCCACAACCAAGTTGCATTTCAGTTCCAAGGGACTGAGTCTCTTCTCTGAACTTCTGCTCTATTTGTGTCGGTATTCAGCAATTGACTAACTTTCTTTGTCACTCTAAAAAAAGGGCATCTTCCTATTGCCTGTCAAAACATAATACTTGACATTGCATACGTGACTATTCGCGTTTAACTCACAAACACATTTCGGGCACCAAGACACTATGGTGGCTTGTCTTTTTTTCTGGGCTAGCTTTCACCAGACTTCGCGTTCCTCTCCGAAAAGAGAGAAACGCCAGTTGGGAGGGATATTTCGCTCGTACCCGCATTTTAGCTGTTCAAATCCTCTCCTTTTATGTTTTACACTATCCCCAATTTCCAAAGCCGAAATCCCAGGAGTAACACTGTTTTATTTTTCCTGAACTCTTATTGTTAATCAGAATAATTAAGTTAGTGACAAAAGTCATAATTACTTTCATATGATTACACTGAAGTACCAAAAATCATGAAATACGTACCTGGTATCGTGTAGGACCTCCTCTAGCCCGGCGAAGTGCAGCAAAGCGACGTGGCATTGATTCTGCAAGTGGCCGGAATTCTTCTGGAAAGATGTTGAGCCATGCCGTTTGAACAGCCGCCCACAGGTCCTGGTATTTGTAGGTGCAGGATCTTGGGTGCTAATGGATCTTTTCACTACATCCCATAAGTGCTCTATTGGGTTCGTGTCGGGTGAACGTGGTGGCCACACCATCTCTCGGAACTGTCCAGAATGTTCTTCGAGCCAATTTTAGACAATTTGGGCCCGATGACGTCGTGCATTGTCCGTCTTGAAAATCTCATCGTTGTTGTGGTACATGAAGGGCTGCAAATGGTCACCCAGCAGAGCAACACAGCGATTACCGGTTAATGACGTGTTTACGAGGACCAGACGACCTAAACCGTGCCACGTAAAAACACCCCACACAAGTACGGAACTATCACCAGCTTGCAGAGTGCCTTGTTGACAGCTTGGGTCCATGGTTTCAAGGGGTCTGCGCCGTACCCGAACCCAGTCATCAGCTCATAACATCTTGTAGTGTGACTCATCGGACCACGCTACATGTTGTTAGTCTTCCAGGGTCCAATTACCGTGTTCACGAGCCCAAGCGCTGTGTCCGATGTCGTGGTGTTAACAAAAAGGCACTCTGGTGGGTCTTCTGCTCCCATACCCCATGGACGCTAAATTGCTCTGCACTGACCTGTCGGATATGTCTCTGGTACCTCTTGCATTGAATCTGGATGTTATTTGAGCCAGGGTCGCTTGTCTGTTAGCATGGACAATCCTGATTAGGCGTCGCAGGTCATGGTCATTCATTACCTGTGATCGGCCACTGCGCTGTCTCTGGTGAGTGATAATGCCTTCCATGCGGTATTCTCGGTACACACGTGACGCTGTGGATCGGGGAATGTTGAATGTTCGCACAACTTCGGACATTGAATGCCCCATCCGTCTGGTTCATACTACCATGCTTCGTTCAAACTCCGATAATTCACGTCTGCTTGCCATTATCCGACTGGCGGTTCTTCAAACTGACACACGAGATTACACCTCGCAACTGATAAAACTCGTGGCTTGCGTCGAAGCCTTTATACGACGGCAGCGCCTGTTAAAAATTCGCATACTGCTATCCCATGACTTTTGGCACTTCAATGTGCTACGTCTTTGGAAAAAATTGAATTAGTTTGATTCCGATGCCTTCCAGGGAGAGACCAAAATCTCGAACGACTACCCTCGAAAGAACGGTTTAGTTCCTCGTGAGACGTGGACCTTAACTAAAAGAGACATACAAAGGCTGCAGACAACTCAAAGCAGCATGGAGAGGTGCATGATTGGTGTAACTAGGAGAGATAAGAAGAGAACTCGTGGATCCGAAAAATGACAAGAGTGGAAGACATCGTGATCAGAGTTGAATCCCTGAAATGGCAATGGTATTGATATTGGTAACTGTGGGTACCATAGTGGTACCCAGTTTATTGCTATAACGAAATACAGACATAGGAGATTCATTAAAAGCTGCAGTACAGAAAACAACAGTGCGGAAAGTCAGTATATCCACGATGCAGCACAACGTTACACAGAAAGGAAATGAATATGCACACGAACAATGAAAGACCGAACGGCATGTCAAACACTATAACACGTGTGCACAAATGCATGCAATGTACTATGCTATCATAAATCAACCGAACGGAGCTGAAATGTGGTTAGAGCGCAAAACATCATTGAGTACCTCAGCAACTGTATAAAAATAACACAGGTAACAAACGTACCACTATAATAATCCGCGATAGAGGAAAGCACTAATACAGCAAACACTCACACTTATAGGTAATTTAAAAAAAACAGGCACAAATTCAGGAAACAACAGATAAGATAATGAGGAGATCACACAAGTAACAAGACCGATTAGTTGTGAAAACACAGCAAAAACACTCAATTATCGCAAATTTAAAATACATTACTTGTGAAACACAGCCAAAGACACAAATAAAGCAAATTTACAATACATTACTTGTGAATCACAGTAAAAACACACAATGAAAACATCCGAATCAACATGCACTAAGTCTGCAAAACCAGGGAATCTGTGAACGGGTTCGCAAATCCCCTAGCATTGTGAGAACAAAAAGTAATCGGTGTGAGGAAGAGAGCTAAAGGTCATCGGTAAAAGGATAGAAGGTATCACATATATGCTTCTCAACGAGCTCCTTCAAGGAGGCGAGACGGCGCGTGTAACGTCTCAAAAAAGGCTGATACCGAGGATCGGTGGCACACAGAGATTTAAAAAGTGACACATAAGATTCTAATTGCGTTGCCGCTGCATACAGGTCGAGATCAGGTGAGTGAAGGAATTCTTCAGAACCAACAATCGTACGTGCAGGTTGAAAAAGACGTAAAAGTTGCTGTCTGGATAGTGGTCCAGGAACTGGAGGAAACGTATCAACGGCCTGTAGAACCTCAGCATCAGAGAGAGGATTGACAGGACCTGAGCGGAGAAGCATACTGTTTGAAGAATCATCAGGTGGAGAAACACCGGAACCGGAAACCTCGGGAACACTAGATGAATCCTCAGAATTTGGCACAGAAAGTTGTTTTAACTTTTTCTGTTTTACAGCGCCTTTGGAAGTTCCACTCCGCTTCGAAGAAGAAGCTGAGGCGGATGTATCCATTAGTGGATCAGGCTCACCTCCCAAGTCAGGAGACGAGGAAACGAACGTCGCAGAAGAAGCAGTACGTAGCTGAGCTGCCTTAGTGGAGATTGGTACAACAGCCGAGGCTTCAGGAAGATGTTGCAACAAGGGTATGGTAGACAAGGTTGTAAATGGAGATCCGATATCCGAGTGGCTAGGAGAAGAGCCAGACGGCCGATCTGCCAAACCACCACTCAACACACCCGGATCGGAACACTCCGCTGTAGACACATCTGTAGTCGAAGACAACTCTGTCAATCTTGAAGGTGGATGCACAATCGTACGGGTCGGGAGAGGAGGAAAGGCAGCATTGTCCGTGACGGAAATGTTCGTCTGACGGAGAAACGAAGAATTCGAGTCAGGCAAACTACCGGTAGTGGGGATAGTAGAAAGACCAATGTGGTCAGCAGTGGGATGCGAACTTGATGAACGTCCACGTCGAACGCGGTCACAGAAGACAGTGGTGTGATTCTGTGTTAAACAGTGTGTACAATAGTGAGCAGTGAAAATCTTGAAACTGTACGATCGTGCGCCAATTTCAACAGTAGCTTCTGTAGGGCAATCCGCCAAGGCTGTCTCGGTGGGAAAGACGACCAATAACTGACGGCGAGGTCCGGTAGCAGGTGCAAATCGAGTTCCGCGGGGAGCGTCAGAGAGGCGACGAACCTTGCCAACAATTTTACAAACATGACTGACAAGGAGAGGAAGTGCAGTATCAGGCACTTCCTGTGAAACAGGATAGAACGTGATGTTCACCGGTCGCTTGGAAAGAGGCGACGGGATGAGATGGTTTGTCCCAATCGAAAGTCCGTTTGCAAGAAAAAAGTCAGCATCCTCCTTGTAATTGAACTGTACCGAAATACCCCGAGGAGTACGGGAAATTCCTGCAATAGACGCAGACGACACATGTCCAGAGAGGGCTTCCATGTAGCGTGGCAATGGAGTATTTGGTAAAGCATGAAAGAGCACACCTCTATCCAGGAGGTTATGGAACTCACGGCCAATCTGCGAATTGTCATCTATCGTTACCTTCACCTTGTGGTTGGATACCTGAATAATAGGTGTTGCTTGCAAAAGACCATCTGGTTGAGAGGAATCGGACGTAGAAGTAGCGCCTCGTTGCACTTTAGAGGCAAATGACATCCTCGGAAGAGAAGTCTGTTCGGATCCTGCAGGCACAGAAGGCTGTGAGGGAACAGAAGCACAGGCCGAAGGCACGGCAGTAGAATCAGTAGTACCCAGGGAGGGCACCGAGGCAGATGCAGGAGCTGAAGAAGAAAGCGCAGCCAAGTCCAGTGAAGGCACCGTTGCAGGAGCACTAGAAAAGTGGGAAGGCATCTGAGCAGATACATCTGAGGACGAGAGTATGTTAACTTCCATGGACGTGGGAACTGTGACGGGACGTGCATCCGCCACGCCCATAGATGATAAGGAAATACCGGAAGCCGCCATGTTGGCAGCTTCCAAACGTAAACAAACGAGCAAACGATAAGAAAACGGATGAATATGAACTAATATGAGGATAAAAACGCTAGAAAAGTAGCTCAAAACGTACACAGTACCTTTAAACAGCCGTGCCACGCAACTGGTGAGTGAGGGACGAGGTATTCCATGCTAAAATGCATAAAATATTGGAGCCACCAACACTACGTCTATCACGAACGAGCAATGGGCTGGACATACTGCCAGAAGGACAGACCATGGATGGACGGCCGAAATTTTAGATTGGATTCCAAGGGACAGGAAAAGACCCAGAAGAAGACCACATGGGAGATGGGTGGATGAAATTCGAAAGTATGCGAGGGTAACATGGAGGAGACTGGCACAAGACAGACCGTTGTGGAAGAAACTTGGGGGGACCTTCGTCCAGCAGTGGATTGATAATGGTTGACAATGATGATGATGATGATGAATAGTTCACAATTCATTACAGGCACGTTTGGATTTCCTACAGAAACATATGTGTCTGTACAATGAGTCCGTATGGAAAGTATAAAAACAAAAAGAATAGAAAAGGATAAAGTTACATTTGCAGAATCTTCTGAAAGGAAGACAATGTATTATCGAGTGGCGAAAAAAAGCGAAATGTGGCTTAGCATAGCCCCACGTGTATGTCTGGTCAGTTTGCCTGCGATAAACAGCTCTCCAGAATCATAGTTTCTGTCAAAAGAAATGCAAGGTTGTTCAAACATTAAATGCAGAAATTTCTGAACCGGACGAGCCGATTTTAACAGTAAAGTAGGAAGAGTGAAGAAAAAATCCTTCAGTTGGTAAGATAATTTCGTGCTGCTGGATGAGATGCAGGAGATGAAGGCCAAACATATTATGCGGAAATGAAATAAGCAGAAGCGTGAAACTTTCTTTCAGCTGTGTGGGTTAATAGCTGAAAGGATCTACTTCACGGCCTAAGAAATGTGACGTATATTCTAACTTATCTTTCATTTTTAGTTTCTTTCTCTATGCTAATTTTGAATTCCTTCTCTCATACGGTTTCAACCTTAAGGTCATATTTTTCTCACTCAATGAATGTCATCGGGCAACTATTTTTTACGCTTTCCGACTGTAGGTTGAAGAAGCGTGTATGCTCCAGCTTTGTCCTTCCGTCCGCACGATAACTCGCGTAAAAATGGTTCGATTTCGATGAATTTTAGTATGTGGTAGGGGACCACTTGGGGACGAACCCTGTTGAAAATGGACAAAATGAGGTCAAAGGTCAGGTTATAGGAGCCGGATCCATTCCATTGATCTTATGCGTCATAACTTGCGTAAAAATGGTTCGATTTCGATGAAATTTTAGTATGTGGTAGGGGACCACCTGGGGACACACCCTGTTGAAAATGGGCGAAATAAGGTCAAAGGTCAGAACATAGGACCGAGATTTATTCCAGAGCCATTACCCTCATAACTTGAGTAATGATTTCTGGTATGTTGGAAATCGTATCATAATCAATGCGTTGCATGAATTTACTAACTTGTTCTTTTTTTATTCGGGTTTAACGACCAGGGTTGGAAACGGATCAAAAATTTTGGACGCGGGCTTGACCCGGACAAATCAGCTTTGGGCGATAAACTCGAATATGACATCATCGTCATCATCATCAACGATTATCAATCCACTCCTGGATGAATGTCTCCTCAAGTTTCTTCAACAACGGACTATCTTAGGCCAGTCTCCTCCATCCACCTATCTCCCATGTGGTCTTCTTCTGGGTCTTTTCCTGTCTCTTCGAATCCAGTCTAAAATTTCGGTTGTTGATAGGTGGTCCGTTCTTCTGACACCATGTCCAGCCAATTGCCATCTCAGGGACTTTATTCTGATCGTCATGTTTTTCACTTTTGTTATTTTCCTTATCCACGAGTTCCTCTTTTTACCTTTTGTGGTTACACCAAGCATACATCTCTTCAGGCTTCTTTCAGTTGTCTGCATGCAGCCTTTGTATGCCATTTTTAGTTAAGGTCAACGTCTCTGCTTCGTACGCAAGCACTGGAAGGATGCATTGATCAAACACTTTTCTGTTAAGACCTAGGCAACTTATGAATGATTCACATGATGGTAAAAACAGAGCTACAGGACAATTAAAGAGTGATCTGTAGCACGCAGTTCGGTGGTCTTCAATAGAGCGTTGCACCGCCTCGTGCGGCGATACATGCTACAATACGGACCGGCATGGAAACAAACAGATGCCTGATGTTGTTCTGCGGCAGACTGGCCCACACGTGTTGGACGGTGTACTCCAAATCCCGGGTAGTACGGCACGGCGTCAACTGCGTTTGAACTGGTCCCACACATGCTCAATAGGGGACATGTCCGGGGAGCGGGCATGCCATGGAAGTATCTGGACATGACGTAGGTAGTCCTGGACAACCCGAGCCGTGTGCGGACGGGCATTATCCTGCTGGTAAATTGCACCTAGAATCCCGGCCAGGAATCGCAGCACGTAGGGCCGTAGCAGCTCATCCACATACTGCAGGACCGTCCATGATCCACTTACCACGACTAGAGCTGATCGGCTATCGTAGGCCATGATTCCCCAGACCATAATGCCTGCATTGGGGGAGGTGTTGCGCTCGATAGCGAGGTCGGGATTGTGCCGTTGACGCGGCGACCTCCACACCTGGACACGATGATAATCTGTCCCCAAAACGAAGCGGCACTCATCGCTTAACACCACACGTCGCCAGTCTGTGGCGTTGCACGTCGCTCTGGCCTGGTACTACTGTACACGGAACCGGCGATGTTCCGGTTATAATGGCAGCACACGTATGGGGCGATGAGATCGCAGATTCGCTTCCGCGAGGCGTCGGGAAATTGTTCGTGGGCACACAGCAGCCTCTACATCTATCTGTATAGTGGACCGGATCCCCGTGGGATCCGGTTGTGCCTCACGCACGATCCCGTCGATCCTCTCTACCGGTGGCCCTCCTGGTCCGTCCGGAGCCGCTCCGCCGTGTGACAGTGACGTCACGTGTCCACACAGTTGGACGGTATAGTCAGAACGATCCACATGGCGGGATACCCGGCGCACCGACCACCCCTCGGTTTTCAACCCGATGATCAGGCCTCTCTCAAAGTATGCAGGTTGCGTAAATCGATGTCTCTGACGTCTAGCCGGCATTCTTGTCACTCTATACTCTTGCTTACGTCGGTCGGTGCTTTTCGCTTTCATGGGGCATCGACTTTTTTCATACATTGCTGCCAGAGGCAGCCATATATGTAACTAAAATGTAACGATTCCCAACCTATATCTGCTCAATAAATAGATGAATTGTTCTGAAATTTGAATCATTTCGTTCTCTTAGTCTCCTCATTGCTCATGTCAAATTTCATCATGATCGAAACATTTTTCCAGGTACGCGGATTTTTTTGCTACGACTGTATATTATATGTACACACAAAATTGTATATATCTAAAAGTTGTCCATCCCTGCGCTAAATCAAATGGTAACTGCAATAAAAACTTAATTTTGTGCTCCTCCTCCCCCCAAAAAATAGAGTCCGTGAATTTTGCTGTCACTTACTTTAGAAGTGTGATGTCAGGGGTACTGAATTTTGTTTTTATGAAATTTTCAGCATTCTTGGTGTCGGACTCGTAAAAACTAAATTGTGGAAAACTTATGGATTCTGAAGTTAATATTCGTGTAAAATATGATACTAAGTTAAGACTAATTAATTTTTATTGAAAACTGAACGGTCTTTTAATAACATGGATTTAGACTTTCCTTTGGCCTTGAATGTTTTTTCTGCGATTCAGTGAATTGCCCCATAGACAAAGAACAAAATATCATCTGACGATCCGTAATTGCAAGAAAAACGCCGTTTTCAGCAAATAAATTTTAACTAATAACTATGAATATGGACAATGATATCTCTGAAGAAATATCTAAAATAAAAAGAGAGGCATGAACTTCCTTTAACCGTATCAAAACCTCAATCACAGATCCAATGCTAGATATCAAAATAAGAGCTGGTATGTTCAACAGCTATATCCTCCCATCTGTAACATACTGCTCTGAAACATGGAGCACCATTCAAAAAGAAGAACTTAGTCTTCAAGTCACCCAACATTCCATGGAAAAAAGAATCCTGGGGATAAGTAAACAAGTTAGTAACATCATGCAATGCAATGATTATGATACTCTTTCCAACATACCAGAAATCATTACTCAGTTTATTACTCAAGTTACGAGGATAATGACTGCGGAATAAATCTCGCTCCTGTGTCCTGAACTCATATCGATGATATTAAGCAGAACTGGTTCCGTATACCTCCGGAACAACATACTGAAGTTTTGTTGCAATAGAAGCGTTTTTAGTCAAGTTATGGGGATAATGGCTGTGGAATAAATCTCGCTTCTGTGTCCTGACCTTTGACCCCATTTCGATGATATTAAACAGCATTGGTTCAGTATATCTGCGGAACAACATACTGAAGTGTTGTTGCAATAGAAGCATTTTAATCAAGTTAAGAGGATAATGGCTGTGGAATAAATCTCGCTCCTGTGTCCTGACTTTTGACCCTATTTCGATGATATGCAAAAAATGGTTCAGTATACATCCGCAAGGAGGTATACTGAACCGGTTTTGTTGAAGCAAGATGGAGTTTTATCGCAATCAAAGCATTTTTACGTAAGTTATGACGCATGAGGGCAATCGAATGGATCCCGCTCCTATATCTTGACCTTTGACCCATTTCGCCCATTTTCAACAGGGTTCGTCCCCAACGGTCCCCTACCACATACTAAAATGTCATCAAAATCGAAGAATTTTTACGTAAGTTATGACGCATAAGGGCAATGGAATGGATCCCGCTCCTATATCTTGACCTTTGACCCATTTCGCCCATTTTCAATAGGGTTGTCCCCTACATATACTAAAATAGGTGCCCCCCTACCACATACTAAAATTTTATCGAAATCGAACCATTTTTACACAAGTTATCGTGCGGACGAATGGACGGACAAAGCTGGAGCATTCTTCTTTGTGTTTGTGATGTGATCTTTTTTACGCTTCTTCAACCTACGGTTGAAAAGCGTAAAAAAGATCACATCGCAAACACAACTATTCGAAATTTAATTGGACTAAAAGAAGCAGTGAACACGATATATGACAACAAGTCATGATGGGCAGGTCATATCGCTAGATTCATCGACAACAGGTGGACCTACCGGTCACAGACTGGTATCCAAAATATACCAAGAGTAAACTTGGTAGACCTCTAACTAGAAGGGAAGACCCTTTAACCAGAGCAATAGGAAACAACTGGAGAAGACGGGCGCAGAGTTTTCCTCGCCTGAAACTTTGCGACCGGCATTCATGGAGAAATCCTAAATGAAAAAACAGGTCCATATAGGTAATAACCAATAACAGCGTTTATTTTCAGCTTAGTAGCCTTACAATTTAAAATCGCTTTTTTGATCTCCTAAACCAATCACACGAAAATATAATGAAAGAAACGTCGCTCAAAGCAGAGGAACACAACAAGACGGTGAGACCCAGAAGGGGGAAATTAATACTTTAATTATTTTTTTTCGGAAGAAATCACATAGATCAAGCAGTAGCTCTCTCTTTCTCTCTCTGAAATGTCCTAAGCTGCTTCAAGTGCGTGTAACAGGAAAAGGAAATGAGAGAAAAGGTATTTTAGCGAGCTCAACTTCCTCCCCTTCCCCTACCCCAGCCTTAATGTGACCTTTCAAACAGTTGCATCTAGCACCATGCTTCCGCTATGGTTTTCCGGGTAGGAAACACGAAGAAAAAAGTACATTATGTAGAAGCATTTTGTCATATAAAAGAAACGATCAAAAACAAGAACTTGTGAAGTAGGGGCGCAGACCACAAATTGTTAGAGTCGTGGTCACCTTTAATGAGATTGGGAATGAAAGGGAAATATCATTTCCGTCAGGTAGAAAGAAACAAATGTTAAAAGCGTAAACAACAGAATTCGGCTTACGTTTAAATAACTGGAAACGTAGTTATAAGAAAATAAACTAGTGAAAAAGGATATTCCTTCTAAATATTAATAATTGTAAAAACACATTTTCATAAAAACGCTACTAAAGTTTTTATTTCGAAGCGTTTAAAGAAAATATGTGAAATCACCGGGCTTGATAAAACAAAGAACGAAAGTGAAACCTCGGATATACGTTTCCCTCCGGGATGTACCTAAAACACGTGTACATGTGAGAAACGTATAAACAAAATTTCAAAATGGCTCATACTATTGTAGAATGTATGTTTTTAAGGACTATTCCTTAATAAAATTTATTTAAAGGCGGATTAGCGGTGAATGAAAAAAAAAGCTTTACAAATTATAATATACACTATATTGACAAAAGTCGCCGGACACCTCTTCAAAAGCAAATGAACGGATCCGCTGCGTTGTTAAGATGTGCGGTGCGGCTGCTAACGGTATAAAAACAAACCTCCAGCTGACCGCGATCATATCGCACTGTGAGTTTTAATGAAAATGTCGCGGCGGGAGAGAACTGACTTTGAGAAAGGAAAGATTGTTGGGTGTTATAGTAGTAGGTTGTCCATAAGAAACACCGGGAGGCTTTTAAACATACCCAAGTCAACTGTTTTGGATGTACTGAATACGTGAAAGACACATGGCGGGTCTGAAGCAGCAAAACCGTACCGGGAGACCAAAGAAAATCAGTGTTAGAGGACGTCGAAGCTTCAGGAGAATCGTTACAGCTAATAGACGGAATACTGCACAAGACCTCAGTGTACAGGTTATAACGAAGTGAATTTCTCCGTCATTTTTATCCTCGCCGGGGTTCGAACCCGGGTCCTCTCATTCCGGAATAAGTTGCTCTACCAATTAAGCTACGCGGACATTGATTCTAATTGCTATCTGCCTTTATGTCGTGTGCGTCCTTCTGGCAGGTACGTCACATCTCCTGGTACGTTACATCATCTTCCCCTTATTTTTTTTTTTTTTTTTTTCCGAAGTGCTGGAGAAAGGATTCTCTTATTTTTCCTATCTCGCGGTGTGGAAATAACATCACACCAATGCGAGATTTTGAACGGTCGGGTCATCCGGATAGTTCGGGCGCCATTATAACGAAGTGAATTTCTCCGTCATTTTTATCCGCGCCGGGGTTCGAACCCGGGTCCACTCATTCCGGAATAAGTTGCTCTACCAATTAAGCTACGCGGACATTGATTCTAATTGCTATCTGCCTTTATGTCGTGTGCGTCCTTCTGGCAGGTACGTCACATCTCCTGGTACGTTACATCATCTCCCCCTTATTTTTATTTTTGTTTTTTATTCGAAGTGCTCCTCTTATTTTTCCTATCTCGCGGTGTGGAAATAACATCACACCAATGCGAGATTTTGAACGGTCGGGTCATCCGGATAGTTCGGGCGCCAATTATAACGAAGTGAATTTCTCCGTCATTTTTGGTCTACGCCGGGATTCGAACCCGAGACCGCTTATTCCGGAACAAGTCGCTCTACCAACTGAGCTACGCAGACATTTTATTCTGATTCCTATCTGCCTTTATGTCGTGTGCGTCCTTCTGGCAGGTACGTCACATCTCCTGGTACGTTACAAGGTGAGTAAAACTACTGGAACCTCGGTGTACCATTCGCAGAGAATTTCATTCCATGGGTTACCGTGGTCGTTCAGCTGCTCATAAGCCTTTCATCTCCATTCGGAATGCCACTAGTCGTTTAGCATGGTGGAAAGAACATTTATAGTGGACCGTAGATCAATTGAAACGAGTCCTATGGGCTAATTAATCCAGATACACGATCCATCAGTCTGATGGCCGTGTGTGGGTATGATCGCGCATAAGAGGTTTGGAACCAACCTACTACTAAACAACAGTTAGCGGCAGCATTATGTATTGAATGGAAGCGCATACCTATCGCTGTGTTCCAAAACCTTGTGGAAAGCATGCCTCGAAGCGTCAGTTTTCACACAGTATTTATTAGAAGAAAGATACAGGAGATGTGCTTGAATAAATCATCTCAAATGGTGTATGACAAAAAAATATTTACAGATGCTTGTAGCTTACGCTACTGCTTATTTACACGGTTCTGTACATTGATGATAGTAAAAAAACAGTTAATTACACTCGAGTGTCTGGTGAGACAACAAAAGTCTCTGACAAAGCAAAGAATAGGAACAATTCAGCTTGAAGAGCGTTATACAATATTAATTTTGCACAGTATTGATGCAAGGAATAATACAGAATTCGAGCTTGCAGACATAGATTCAAAAGACAGGTGATGAGAAATTAACAGAATGTGCAGCTTGCGCTACGTTAATTACAGGATTCGGTGCAACGTTTGCATGACAACAGTTAAGTGCAGTAGAAATCTGGCGAGGCAATATGAATCTCTGGTAATACAGAGAGTAAAATTAATCCAGAATGATGAGCACTATAGAGTATAAATTTTACACAATATTGATGAAAAAAGAAAAAGTTCTGACCGAAAGGTGATACATTGTGGGTGACCTGGAAAACCAGGAGGTTGCAGGTGATCAAGGGACAAACATGAAATCGAAAGTTCGAAAGACAGATGATGAAAAATTTACAGATGAATGTGGCTCACGGTACTACATGTTACATACAACGGTGATATGAAAAATAGTTATATACAATAATTTTCCTGAGAATACAAAAGAAAAATAATCTCTGAAAATACAGAGAGAAGACACAACTCATCACAGTGAGTATTAGAGAACACAAATTTACACAGTTGAAAAGTAAAATTACACTGTTGAATCAGGAATTGAAGATAAGAATATACTGTAAAAACGACAAAGTTTACAGATGTCTGTGGTTCGTGAAACGACCTATATACATGATTCTGTACAATGAGAAGTTACAATTTATATATATTGGTTTGTCAGAGGTGGTAAAAAGAAATAGTCTCTAACATCGCAGAGAGAATACATAATTCAGCAAGATGAATAATGAAAAAACAAAAAATTTACACATGAGTTATACACGAAATGATACATGTGAAGAGGATGAGAACAGAGTCTTAAAAAAAGCGTGAAAAGAAATTGACAATTATAAGTAGCTCATGCTTCGAACAATTCATAGGATTCTATACAATAATTGATCTACTAAAAGTGATGTACAATAGTGAGACAAACAAAAAAAATCTGATAAAATAGAGAGTACAAATAATATAGTACAGTGAATGTTGAGGAACAAGATTGCACTCAGTTGCGAAGCAAGAAAAAAAAACAGGAAATGTGTATAGAAAAATCGTCTCAAAATGACATATGAAAAGAAGATTTACAGGTGCTTGTAGCTGACGCAACGACCTATTCACAAAGCTCAATATAGTGGTGAGAGAATACAGTTTATGTATGATAATTTGTCGGAAAAGACAAAAAATAGTCTCTGATGAAGCAGAGATTGAAGACAAATCAGCATGGCAAAAATTGTATTTATCAGGAGGTAGGTGAAACAAAAGTTCCGACTGTAAGGTGAAGCGTTGTGGGCGACCCTGCAAGCCAAGTGGTTGCTGGTGACCAAGTTGATAGGAACTGTGGTTCACTGCAGCGTGCAACTGCAGTGGTAAGTTCTAGTCGAAGGCGGGAGAGTAGGCGATTACGAAAATGACAAAGTAACGTAGTACTGACTTTATTTATGTCAGTAGAAGCTTCGGGGGACGCTGAAGATGATACACGTGAATTATATGTTTTACAAGCACGAAGATGTAGGAGCAGACTGCCGGAAGGTGAATAGGGCGAGAAGAGTTCAGAAGTAGTGTTCGGTAGGCGCTGAAGGTGAGGACAGTCTCACAGGATCGTTGCGCTAGCGTGAAAGCGAGATGGAGTATTGGCAATAATACTGTGCAATACATGAAGACATGCTGGACGTCAGCCTCCTCGCCACAATACGGACAGGAGGGTGAAGATAAAATGGTCATGCGATGTAAAATCGACGGCACAGGGAGGCGGTTGTGTAAGAAAAGCCAATGTGAATTGACTTCAAGGGGTGCTGAAAGTGGGGAAAGCGCGGCGGACCACACTGCGGAGGTAGAACAGAGTGGAATACCAGAAATGGGAAGAGGTGCGGAAGAGCGAGAGAGAAAACGGTAGAGATCAGCTGTTGAGAAAGAGACAAGAGGAAGAGGTGGACCAATGGACGACAGAAAAAATGGGAGAAGGAGAGAGGCAGAGTGAACAGAAATGAGACCTGAGGAAGTAGCAAGCTCAAGGAACAGGGAGATTATAGTAGAAATAAGAGAGTTGTGAACAAAGTGAGCGTTGGCATTGAAACGGAGAGCAGAGGGTAGAGAAGAGAAGGGGAGCCAGGAAAAATCGGTGTTAACATGATCGCTGACAGTAACGACTCCAGCTCGGAGCCATGAAGGAAAAGCAAAACATGGGAGATGGGGAGGGTGTAGCAGAGAAGAAAAAAAGAGGTTCGGAAAGTAGGTCATTTGTGGAGGCAGGGAGAGAGCGAGAAAGAGGGAGGGAACGAAGAAAGGAGATAGCCTCTTTGTAGACAGGAGGGAAAAGTGTGAGAAGGGGACAGTGGTCCATGAGTAAGAACGAAAGGAGAGTAAAGCGTGGGTTATGCGGAGAGACTATGACATCACGAGCAGCAACTGCAGAGGGAGCAGGTGCCGCAAGTGATCGTAAAAACGTAGACACACGATAAGCCTTGTAATAGGATCTGACGTCGGGTAGACTAATGCCTCCGTTGGAAGGAGACAGGCTGAGTTGAGGTGCTCCGACCCAGTGATGGCCGGGCCAGGTAACCTGAGTTTGACAGCGGGTGAGTTCAAGAAGACGTAGTGCTGGTTGCTTCAAAGCCAACCAGGAATACGTGCACATTGAAAGCAGGTAAGTGTGCGTTAGACGTGCTCTTTGAAAGACGGAGGTGCAGAATTGTGCGTGCCGCCAGATTGCGACCGAGCGATGTAGGCGTGGCCGGAGAGTCATCCAGGTGACGAGTGAAGCAGTTGCTGGTTTTCCAAGGTGGACTCCTAGGAATCGTTGAGAGGTGTTGGACCACTCTGCTCCCCAAGGAGAGTCAGTGCGGTTAGTCCACGAACCGGTCCATAGGCCTGTGCTTTTCGTTGTGTTTAGCGCTGCTCCGGAACACGAGGCGTAGGTATTGTAGAGATTGTGGAGATCGTGAAATTGTGAGTCTTGCCGAATGCAGAATGTAATATCGTCGGCGTAGGCAACATAGGTAGCAACATGATGACGTGTGCTGGCTACCACCGGTGGTAGTGAAGCAAAGAAGGATCGATGGACTGCGCGTAAAAAAGGTTCTATTGCTAGGGCGAAGAGCTGCCCGGATAAGGGGCAACCCTGACGCACGCCGCGACGAAAGGGTATGGGAGCTGTGAGAAGGTTGAGCAGCTTGACGTGGAAAACTGCGTCCCGGTAGAGGGAGATGAGAAGAGAAGCAAAGAAAGGAGAAAAGCCGAAATTTAGTAATGTAGCAAGAAGGTAATCATGAGAAATATTATCGAACGCTGAGCGTTGATCGAGGGAAAGAAGAGCAAGGAGTTCTGAGCGAGAGCGGGCGAGGTGAATTAGATCATTAAGAAGCTGAATATTATGGGAGATGGAGCGCCCGGGTACAGTATAGGTTTGATTAGTGGAGAGAATATGAGGGAGTATGAGGTTAAGCCGGCGGGACAGAAATTTAGTATAGAGTTTATAATCAGTATTTAAGAGTGAGATGGGACGCCAATTCCCCAAGTCAAGCGGATCACCCTTCTTGGGGAAAAGTACAACATGTGCGAGCGTGAAACTCCTTGGAAGAGATGTAAGATGCATGGCAGTAGAAAAGGCACAGAGGAGAAATGGAAGGAGGGCAGGAAGAAAGGCCTTATAGAAAGAAACAGGGAGACCGTCCGGGCCAGGTGAAGCCCGGGGGTTGAGGGACGAGAAAGTGTCAGAGAGCTCAGTTAAAGTGGGAGGATGGAGGAGGCTGGATGAAAGATGAGAAGGGACCTGAGGCAAAGAAGAGAACAGAAGAGCAGAAGCCGTAGGGGAGGGAGGAGGAGTTTCACAAAATTTTGAAATGTAGTAATTACGTACCATAGAACAAATTGGAACTGGTTCGGATGAAACTACTCCAGTTGGAAGACGAAGGTGCTGTAGAACAGAAGAGGATCGGCGAGTTGACTCAAGTGACGTAAGGAATTCGTACGAATAAGCATCAGGTTTCAGGTGTTGTAGTTTAAGGCGTTGAAGGGCTTGTTTTGCAAGTGGCACCAAAAGTGAATGTAATTCTGCCTGGTAGACTTGAAATAGGGGATCAGCAAGATTGAGCAAAGAAAGCATTTGCCTAGTATGATCAAGTCGCATCCTCCGTTGTGTCATGATCGAGTATGACAGGTTTCGTACCAGTAGTATGAGGTGGCGTTTTACTTCCAACCAAACGTTGAGGGGGCACGGTGCAGAATGAAGCCTTGTACGGCAATCCGCAAGAAAATCTCGCACCGATGAGCAGAAGGCTGAGTCATCTAAAAGAGTGTCGTCAAAAGTCCAAGGCCGGATTGTACGTGGCTGTGTTGAAGTAGCAAAAACTGTTATGGCAATGGCGCAATGATCCGAGGAAGCTGTGGGTGTACAGCATGAATCTGATATTGCTGGTAGAAGAAGAGAAGTTTCATAAAAGCGATCCAATCTTGCTGTAGGAGGATCAATGGCTCTTGGTGCACGCCATGTATGTGTAGTCTGGGTTGGTGACAAATGGCGTTGAACATCTACGAGTGAGAAGTCTGAAGTGATAGACTGTAAGAGATGTACTACTTCCGTACGGTGTTCTCTGGAAGAAGAAGAGCGATCAGTTAGGGGATGTAGAGTGCAATTGTAGTCACCTCCGATAAGTAACCGGTCGGTGATGGGAATACGTGACAGAGCCCGTCGAAGTTTTGCAAACAGCTCTGGCACGTGAGTAGGAGTGCAAGGAACATAAATGTTGAATACATGAAATTTTTCAGCTGCGACGGTGAAAGAGACTCGTTGTAATAAGTCTCGACATAAGTTTTTCACTGAGAAGGAGGAAAGAGTTGAACGAAAACGTGAGTGAACACCAACTGCCATGCCACCACGCGACAGTTGGCTGTAGGCGTAATGGAAAGTATGATCCCACTGACGCCATTGATGAAATTGAGTGGTGGAAGTACAGTTTGTTTCCTGCAGAAGTAATATATCAGCATTCAGCGGAGCAAGATCCTCTCGTACCAGCGCATTCGCAAGAGGTGTCGCAAAACCGCGACAATTAAGTGACACCACCTTGAATGTCTAGGTTAGTTGTGGGATGCAGTAGGAATTGACTGGCTGTAGTGATGGAGTGGAGTCGACGGAGAAAACAAGCACTCCACAGGTCCTCGTCCGCAGTGCGCCGAAGAGTGTTTTCAAGTGAGTGTAATTGAACCAGCACTTGTGGAAGAGCTGCTTCATACTGCTCAATGGAAGTGCGTGCTGAGGAAGGGCTAGAGAGAGGACCCTAAAATGCAATCCAGCACGTCCTCGTATGGCAGAGGCTCAGCAGGGAAAGCATTTTCAGCAAGAAAAGTTGTGAATTCTTCTAGTGAGGGAAAGGCACCCTCACATGCTGTCTCAGAGGAAGTGTGTAGAGGCGACCTGGAGAACGGTCGTCGAGAGCTGACGGAGCGAGTGGATGAGCGGGTAGAAGAGCGAGATGATCTTCGGGACGCCAGAGTCCTTGACTTCTTCGTCTTGGGGCGAGTAGCACCACTGCGTTTTCCAGTAACCACTAAAGCTTCATGATCGTCTGGAGAGTCTGAACCCGAAGCGTTACCTGTGACTCGTATCATGGAGCCAACGGTAAAAGCTGAAGAGTCGTCAACATGTACATCAGCAGTGGTTGTAAAAGTACAAGGGGAGTCGATTTTGGAAGCCTGGGAAAATTCTTAGGATCAGCAGGAGGTGGAGGCATCAAAGTCGTTTGTTGACCAATGGCAGTAAGCTGACTTTTGGAAGATCTTGATTCCGCGACTTTCCTCGAATAGGAAGAAGTCTGTGAAGCGTTGGTGGACAAAGTAGAAGAAGATGTAGTGTGTGGAGCTGTTTGCAGGGAGGCACGTGGGCACTGAGCCCTTATGTGACTTTCGCTCTGACATATAGTGCAATACTGTGAAGTGATTATCTCAACTCTTCGGCGTTGCTGTCCACAGCGGATGTGCAAAACATTCGGAACCGCTTTCAGCTGAGCATCAGATGAAAAGAGGACTCGAGCAGTGCGGCGAAAACCCCGAATCGATTTGTCTTCAGGGTCTCTGGGAGCCGCAGAGAGAGTTGTTATGGAGCCAACAACTCTGCCGTACCTGCTGAGCAAGGTGCAAAGTGCAGCGTCGGATACTTCTGGTGGTACGGGGTAGAAGGCCACCTGCACCGGGCGGTGCGCAACCGGTTGTGCTAACAGATGCACGTCATTGATGGTTAGACCTTCCGTAAGGACCTGGTCAGCATGCGCTTTATCCTTAAAATAGACCAAGACAGATCTGCGTTTTCGAACTATAAAGTCTATTGCATCCTTTGGTAAGATAGTTTTGAGGGCTCGGCTATATTGCCACAGCTTAGTGTCGGGAAGCGCATCAAAATAGACGCCCCGTTCCATAGTGGAGGAAAAAAGGTGACCAGCTCGGGAATCCTCTGGTATGTCAATTGTAGCAGTAGAACCGACGACAGTGACATAGGATTCAGGAAAAGGCATAGCAGATGAAACTGGGGGTGTGAGGACCCCAGAAGTTGCAGAAGCATAGGACGCTTGGGCAGACATGGGTCGAGAATTCGATGAAGCGGCTCCTAGCAGTGAGGGCGGATCAGAAAGTTGATGAGAAGTAGAAGCTATGAGCTCAGTATTGCTGATAACGGATACGTCATCATCTGCTGAGATGTAGATAGGAGACTTGGCACCACCGCACTTGGTGGGAGTAATAGCTGGAGAAGAAGAGGTGTCCATGACGTCGCAATGACGCTCGGGAGCCACCTCATTAAGCTGAGTGGTAGAAGAAGAAGAGGAAGCTGGTTGATCTGCCAAGATAAGGATGTGGGCGTCACCCTTGTCTGCCTCCGCCATCGAAGCTATGGCGAGACTTTAACGAAAAAAGACCAGCTTGGTTGAAAAATAAAACAGTGAATAATGAAAAAATATGGCACTCACCAACCTGGGAGATACACGAACGTAAAGCGTAGAACTTCAACTTGAAGATACACGCAACCACAGAAACTAAAGCACTCAATAAACACCTTATAGCAACGAAAATCACGGAGCTCAAAACCCAACCACTTCGAGCTTCGAAGCGTCAGTGCATGCATTAAGGCCAAATGTGGACCGACACCGTACTAATGTATGTCAATAAATGCTATGTTCTGTTTCTCTTCTAGGTGTCACGTGACTTTTGTCAATATAGCGTATTTTATGGCATTGCAAAAATCATAAAGCCTGTGAAAATCAAACTTCTCTTTTGACGACTCTATCAGTCTATAAAATTTTGATTCTAGTTTACGTTAAATCCTCACACCTAAGAATCTGAGACCAGTGCTTTAGAATAGAACACACGAATTAACGAGATTTTTTTTATCATGAGTATCCTGAATGAATAATTTGAAACCAGAATGTTGAACATTGGTGTTACATTTAGTATTCTGTTCTACTACACCTCGATATATTAGAGCCACACAGTTATATCCCAGAGATTTATCAATTTTTAAATAGCGCGTATGTGTGTGTGTCATTTTTCATCTAAACCGAAAGTAATCAACATACCCTTCTGTGATGGGTTCAACTTCTGCTGCACCAAGAAGAAACACAACAAAGCTGTCTCCATTTCCTCAAAGTTGAAACATATTGGATCACGTATAAAAGAGTCAAAGAACCGTATATTTCTGATAATCTGAAATTCAATTTTTTTAACGTATAATCGCTAAAAGGGTGTAAATGAATTATGTATAACTCAATTTAAAAAAGCGATAGGAAGTACAATAAAATGTTGAGACTAACGCAGAATTACTTATCAAAGTGGAAATGTTTAACTGAGAAATATAAAACCGAGTTTCCATTGTATTTCCTTTTACGCAGTGAGGCTGAGACTGTATTTCTGTCATTTATTTTGAATTATTTAGACCTTAGAGAGATTTTATGTGCCAGAACTTTGTTTTGATCCTCCTGGAACACATTATGAGGGACGCCCATGGCTGTATGCCCTGCGCCAAATTTTATTGACGAATGTCCCGTCCCGGCTGGTTGACCAATCCCTCAAGAGTGAGGTTAACTGCATGATGGATTGGCCAGCCCGCACTCCTGATTTTAATCCTATTCAGCGTGTCTGAAAGCTCTGGAAAGACGTTTAGCATTTATGCCTTTTCAGTCTCACCTATTATTTTGTAACCAGCATGCATCACAACGCGAAACACTACAAGTCTCACGCTCCCTTTTATAGCCCTATCCTTCACCCCCTCTGCACTTCTGATAACCTGTTTCCGTGGAGTTTGCCTCTCTTTGGGAGCGGTGACCTTGCACCGATACATCTTTGTGTAGCATGCTTGGCTATCAGGAATGATCATGCTCCTTACTGATTATCCGAAAAAGGCATTACTGATACCACCAGTAAAGGACTTTTTCGACGCATTAGCGATTGTATTCTCTGATAGTAGCTGAGAATATGGGTTCTGATTACCCGAAGAAGGCATTACTGATACCACCAGTAAAGGACTTTTTCGACGCATTAGCGGTAGTATTCTCTGATAGTAGCCGAGAATATAGGTTCTGATTACCCGAAGAAGGCATTACTGATACCACCAGTAAAGGACTTTTTCGACGCATTAGCGATAGTATTCTCTAATAGTAGCTGAGAATATGGGTTCTCATTACCCGAAGAAGGCATTACTGTTACCACCAGTAAATGACGTTTTTGACGCATTAGCGATAGTATTCTCTGATAGTAGCTGAGAATATGGGTTCTGATTACCCGAAGAAGGCATTACTGATACCACCAGTAAAGGACTTTTTCGACGCATTAGCGATAGTATTCTTTGATAGTAGCTGAGAATATGGGTTCTGATTACCCGAAGAAGGCATTACTGATACCACCAGTAAAGGACTTTTTCGACGCATTAGCGATAGTATTCTCTGATAGTAGCTGAGAATATAGGTTCTGATTACCCGAAGACGGCATTACTGATACCACCAGTAAAGGGCTTTTTCGACGCATTAGCGATAATATTCTCAGATAGTAGCTGAGAATATAGGTTCTGATTACCCGAAGAAGGCATTACTGATACCACCAGTAAAGAACTTTTTCGACGCATTAGCGATAGTATTCTCTGATAGTAGCTGAGAATATAGGTTCTCATTACCCGAAGAAGGCATTACTGATACCACCAGTAAAGGACTTTTTCGACGCATTAGCGGTAGTATTCTCTGATAGTAGCTGAGAAAATAGGTTATGATTACCGGAAGAAGGCATTACTGATACCACCAGTAAAGGACTTTTTCGACGCATTAGCGATAGTATTCTCTGATAGTAGCTGAGAATAGCGGTTATGATTACCCGAAGAAGGCATTACTGATACCACCAGTAAAGGACTTTTTCGACGCATTAGCGATAGTATTCTCTGATAGTAGCTGAGAGTATAGGTTCTCATTACCCGAAGAAGGCATTACTGATACCACCAGTAAATGACTTTTTTGACGCATTAGCGATAGTATTTTCTGATAGTAGCTGAGCATATATGTTCTGATTACCCGAAGAAGGCATTACTGATACCACCAGTAAAGGGCTTTTTCGACGCATTAGCGATAGTATTCTCTGATAGTAGCTGGGAATATAGGTTCTGATTACCCGAAGAAGGCATTACTGATACCTCCAGTAAAGGACTTTTTTGATGTATTAGAGATGTTCCTTGAAACCCACTCTTATGTATCTCATGTTTGCGTAGGTTCTCTGTCAGTATATATACACTGAAGTGCCAGAAAAACTGGTACAGACGAGCTTATGCAAAATACATAGCAACGTCCCGTATGCGCGTACGCAGTTGCGTCCGCCAATGCGTATATAAAGCGATAGACATCCTTGCCAGCTGTCAGAGCAGCTGTTTTCGGCATGAGAATGACAAGTAATAACAATTTAGGCTATTTTTATCGCTGTGCCACAGTTGACCCTCGTGAAATGGGCCATAGTGTTTCGGCGGTAGAAACGAAGTTCGGATTTTCACGGACGACCATTGCAAGGGTGTACCGTGACTACAAGAATTCCGGCAAAACCTCCAACCTACGATACTAGTGTGACCGTAAAAAGACATTGGGTGAACGTGACCATCGTCAGCTGTCAAGAATCGTTCCGCGCGATAGGCGTGCAACACTCGCGCAGGTATCATCGGTATTCAATGCTGGAGCCCCAACAAGCATCAGCGTCCGGACTCTGCAACGTACCCTGCACGATATGAGCCGACTCCCAACTCGAGTCCCCTTGATGGGTGCACGACATAGAGCTACGCGGCTCACTTGGGCACGGCAACACCGCCACTAGACACTTGATGACTGGAAACAAGTAGCCTGGTCTGACGAGTCGCGTTTCCAACTGTATCGGGCAGATGGAAGGATTCGTGTGTGGCGCAAACACCATGATGCCACGAATCCCGCCTGTCAACAGGGAACCGTACCGACTGGTGAGGAGTCTGTAATGGTATGGAGTGTGTTTAGCTGGATTTCACTGGGACCCCTGGTACGTCTACAAACGTCTGTGACCGGCCAACGCTATGAGCGCATCCTTTCTGAGGAGGTACACCCGTTCATGTCCTGCATTCATGCTGATGGGTTGGGCCTGTTCCAACAGGACAATGCACCTCCACACAAGTGTCGGGACGCCACTTTATGGTTAGAGGAGCATTCATCTGAGTTTGGGGTGTTGCCATTCCCTTCCAAATCCCCAGATCTGAACGTTATCGAACACATTTGGGATTCCATGCAACGCGCTATCGAATACTGGAATCCGAGACCTCGGAATACACCCGATTTGTGGAACGCTCTGCAGGAAGTATGGTGTGCATTGCCTACAGCATATTTCCAGAAGCTAGTGGAGTCCATGCCTCGTCGTATTTCCGCAGTGCTGCGCTCCCGTGGGGGACCTACCAAGTATTAGACTGGTGAACCAGTTTTTCTTGCACTTCAGTGTATATGATGTACTTCTGAAGTGCATTGAAGTGTATCAAGTAGCTATGTCAACTTTTATTTTTACCACCAAACTTTTGCCCAGCAGTGTATTTAATAAATTCGAAGCATGAATTGTACCGTTACTTTGTAAATTAATTTCCAAGATCCGGGAATATAGTAAACTGAAAAATTATGAAATGGCGCTTTGTTCAACACTTCGGGTAAAACAAAAGGATAAATACACAGTCCAATCAAACAATTATGGCCACCTCTGATGTAAGAATAAACAGTAACTAGCAACTAGATGGCAGGCGTAGCAACATATGTAAATCATATGGGAAGAGGCGTTTAAAAGGACACGAACTCGCTGACGGTATGCAGTTTTGCGTGAAAATAGGAAAGGGACGTGACCTAATAGGGTTTGGAAAAGGAATGTTTGTTGGCTACCGACT
This sequence comes from Macrothele yani, assembly GCA_039090855.1. Taxonomy (NCBI): domain Eukaryota; kingdom Metazoa; phylum Arthropoda; class Arachnida; order Araneae; family Macrothelidae; genus Macrothele; species Macrothele yani. The sequence continues at coordinate 59,009,500 of CM076998.1, read as the reverse complement.
AAAGGCTGGCAGCATTACAGAAACGGGCGATGTTGTGGGCTATTCACGTGGTGCAGTTGCTAATGTGTTCCGGGAATGGAGGGAAACCGGCAAGACCTGCAGTAATCAGGGTATCTGTGGACATCCACGTAGCATTGACGACCCTAGGGCGCATCGGCTATCCGACTAGTAAGGCCCAACAGACGGGCCACAGTAGAACAATTGGCCAGAGCACATCAAGGAATATATCTTAGACCACAGTCTAACAAATTCTGCTCTCTATGTGTCTTCGGAGCCGCCGTCCATTCAAAGGGTCCATGCTGGCTGCCACACATCGACGATTACGATGTGAATTCGCGTCTGAGGGGAGGCATTGGACCATCGAACAGTCGAAGAAAGTCGCCTTCTCAGACGAATCACCTTTTCTTCTGTATCATGTGGATGGTCTGTAGAGAGTATGCCGACACACTGCTAATAGACTCAATCCCGACACGATGCTCAAGAAGAAACAGCCAGGAGGTGGCAGTGTATTCGAGTGGGGGCATGTTTTCCTGGGAATCATAGGAAGCAATTATACCCCTCGATCACACGATGAACGTTTCAGCCTACCTATCCATTGCGACGGATCAGGTGCTCCCATTCATGATGACTATCTACTCTAATGGCATGGGTTGCAATACTTCTAGCCATGTTGCTATGTGTGTGAGAGATTGGTTTGAGGAGCATTCCAGTTACTTTAGCTTACTATCCTGGCCACGGTACCCGAAGGACATCATTGAACATTTGGAGAACTATCACGATCAACAGGTTCACCGTACGGATCCACCACCGATTACTCTTGAAGATCTGCTAGAAGCTCTAGTGTCTGCATGGTATAGCATCTCTACAGCACTCTTACTGAATCAGTGCCATGCCGTATACCTGTGGTACTGGCGACACGAGGAGGTCGTACCTCATACTAACAGGTGGTCATCTGACAAGATCAGGACAGGCGCCCAGATGACGCAATGACCTAAGCGCTGTCTTATAACAGTTCGTCCACGTGGGCAGGGTTCGATATCCGGTTTTTTCTTCTTCTCGTCCACGTGGGCAGGGTTCGATATTCGTTTTTTTCTTCTTCTCGTCCACGTGGGCAGGGTTTGATATCCGGTTTTTTTCTTCTTCTCGTCCACGTGGGCAGGGTTTGATATCCCTTTTTTCTTCTTCTCGTCCCCGTGGGCAGGGTTCGATATCCGCTTTTTTTCTTCTTCTCGTCCACGTGGGCAGGGTTCGATATCCGCTATTTTTCTTCTTCTCGTCCACGTGGGCAGGGTTCGATATCCGTTTTTTTCTTCTTCTCGTCCACGTGGGCAGGGTTCGATATCCGTTTTTTCTTCTTCTCGTCCACGTGGGCAGGGTTCGATATCCGCTTTTTTTTTTTTTTTATTGGAGGTTTAACGACCACCGTGAGCAACTCAATGGGCTATAAGCAATCTCCCGTCCCTAATTTAGGGGCACTGGTTGCAAGGAAGGGAGAGAGCCAGTGCCGTAAGACAAACACAACATCCATGCCTTACCGGGATTCGAACCCGGACCCCTTTCGGAGGAATGATCAAAAGCCATCGCTTAGACCACTGCGCCACCGGGCCGGCCGAAACCTGTTGATTCATGGATGCTATGATTGTTTCCAAAAATGACTCCCGCACTTCCCTGGTGCGAGTGGTCCTTAATTAGGAACGGCCGACTGCTTACAAGCTATGGAATTGCTAACGGTCGTCGTTAACCCGCACGCCTCTCTCCTACCCCCTCCCACCAAAAAAAAAAAAGATCATTACGATAACTAATATAAAAAGAAAAAAATGTCAAAAATCCTAACCCTTTCTGTTACTTCATTCCTCTTCGGGTATTTCAGAATTCTACATCCTGTAACTATGTTTTCATAAGAGAAGCAAAATTTTTTCCCTAATTCGGTCATTTAAAAACGTAGACAGTTGGGTTTCATTAACGTCACGATGCACAACGAAAGAAAAATTGAGCTCATAATGTGAAATCGGTAAAGCTTCATTGGGAAAAGTCATTTTCTTCTGTGAACTTTGTTTCATACAAAACATGTAAAAAACAAAAACAAAAACAGGGCCAGCGAAGAGAAAAGATATTAACGATCTAGATCAACCAGTTCATTTCCACTGAAAAACAAATACACGCATACCGATAACTCCATGCATTAGCAAGAAGTGATCTTTTTCTTCTAATCGGAAATCTACAGAATGCATAACATCTTGGCTGTGCGCTTTTTTTTTTTTTTAAAGGAAAGACGCAATCATAATGCGACAGAAAGGAAAGTAGCTCACTCAGAATGTGCTTTTGTTCTCTGAAACAGAACGAGTTTTACCGCCATTCGGGGCCATTATAGGAATGCATTTTTCGAGTTTAAAAACTCTCTCTTTTTTTGCCATCTTGATAACCACGACGGAAAGATAGCCACTAACAAATTTTCCTCTGTGGGGTACCGTAAAATAAATCGTGTCTGAAAGATAATTTTCTCAGCGAAAGAAACAAAAAAAAAGGAAACGTTATGGATCCCTATTACTTGAAAATTACAAGTCAAAAATAGATTCTCGAAATTATTTCGGAACTGAATGGGTAAATATGTTTTAATTTTCAGATTCGTTCGGAAAGCATCTGTGTTTGCGTCATTTTCTGCAGCGTCCGTGAGAATGGGAAATATCCCATACAAAACAGGCGCCAGGCAGCAACGGATTAGAAACCCTTGTAAACATGTTAACGGTGTAGTTCTTCCCGTGGAAATGGGGTTCAGTATCACGACAGGATAGCGGTATGCACTAATTTGTATTTCCATAGCAGTTGTGTTAATGTTGTTGGCAAGTGTGTTGTCGTTTCTATGCCAGTGAGTGGAGAAAGGGTACATACTAGGAACTTTAAATTCGGCTATGTTTAGGGACTAACTCCTCCCTGAGCTTTGGGGAGATATAAAACCATTCTTTGGTGGGAAAGAGGGTACTATTATTCGGTATGAGTTCAGGCCGGTTTTTGAAGTTTTACAAGTACCGGAGGCGAAGAGAGCACTTTCGTTGAGGTGGCAGATGTTTGCCCTGAGAATCGGAAAAGCAGGGAGAACGATTGTGCGCGCGCTAAGGAGTGTCCGTTTTGTTAAGGTCCAACGTGCTCGCTGCGTCTTTAGCTTTTTCTTTGTAAAGACGCAGTTGTGACAAATACAAAACAAAACCTGTTTTCAGTTCCTCCTTTAATGTTATCTCATTTGCTTGCTGAAACTGGTCTAATGAAGCAAAACATTTGTAGTCACCTTTGCTTACACTGCTTTTCCAAAGGGTCACTTTCTTCTTAAACCCTGAAACTGTTTGAAAGCTGCAAAATGTTAGCATGTTTTACTGCCTTACAAGGACTTTTTCGGTGCATTCAATTTTTCAAAAAGATCAGAAATAAAAGTCATTCTTATTAGAAAGTCTACGTCTATAAATTTGTCAGAGAAATAATGTTTCATCGTGTAGATACGAGTATATTTCATTCCTCAGCTCATACAGCCTAAGCAGGGAGTTACCTAGAGACAGCCATCGAGAAATTCTGCAGAACAGAAGGCATGAGTGTTCGGAACCCATATCATCAAACAGCTTCGCACGAAATCTCGCTTTCATTGGTTTCGTTTTAATAAAATTTAGCACTTTGATTACTATGTGCAGAATTTCGTGCAGTTCTTCACTGAACAAAAAACACACTCAAAACTGTCATAAATACAAAATCCCACAAAACCTGTCATAAGACACTGCTGACAGTGCTTATCTGCGAAATATACAGTGTGTCCATACAGCATTAAGTGCTTTGGACTGTTATGCAAGCTTGAAGTCCTTGATAGCATCCTGCCATTGAACCACTCATAAATTCATCTAACACCTCAAACAAGTTTTTATCCGTAGTTCCGCCTTTCATTTCTCTACAAAACAGCAAATCCTCAACGCTTTTTTCTCGTTAAAACACCTGACAAATAAATGAACTTGTGGTTAATATCTTCAGCGATATCATTTATTTTCCGCCTGACAGTATTATTATAAAAAGTCAATTTAAGTAGCTGTTTACCAGCATCTTCGCCGAACATGATTGTTACCATATCAACAACAGCAGACAAAATTAGCTCTTCTGCAGTTGTGTGGAGTTTTTTACGATGTGCAACATGATAATCCGTTTTATAAGAAGACAGGAGTTTGTTACTATTAACTTTGGATTGTTTTGAGAAAGTGGACTTTTTATAGTTTGGCTGCTTTCAGTTTCCTTATAGAAAATTCCCTTGAGTTTCCGATCACATTTGGGCAAAGACTTTCAAAATGGCTCATTAGTTTACTTGGAAGCATTGATTGTACAGACTAAACTCTTAAACAGATTACACATTGAGAACGCTCTTCATTGTCAAGCTCTACGCAAGTGAAATCATAATCTAAATACCAGTCGTCATACTTTCTGTAAGTGGTGTTTCGTTTCCAGTCCTTTTTTTTTTTTTTTTTTTTTGACAGAAGAACCTGGTACTTCATTTTGCTCAGACGAACTTGAATCGGTATTAAAAAACTCTTCATTGTGTCCAAACTAAATATGTGTGAAGCAGGGTCGTACACATGATCACACACTCGCAAGACTAACACAGCACACACACAGTCGTACTGAACCGCACCGAAAGTTACTCACCCGTAGCGATAACTAACTGGTCTGTCCGCTTCTCGGAGCTTATGGGTGTCATTTGTCATCTGGAGAGATCCAGATGTATGTGCTCGCCAATTATGGGTGCTATAACGAAGTAAATTTCTCCGTCATTTTTGTCCACGCCGGGGCTCGAACCCGAGTCCGCTTATTCCGGAACAAGTCGCTCTACCAACTGAGCTACGCAGACGTTCATTCTGACTCCTATCTGCCTTTATGTCGTGTGCGTCCTTCTGGCAGGTACGTCACATCTCCCCCCCCCCGAAAGAGGGCCGGGGGCATGGCCCCCGGGTCAGCCGTGACCATGAATCGTTGCAGGCAACCATTCACTGTAGAACGTGCACTTGAGAACTCCCAGTCAATCTGGTGTGTGGAATGCAACGTCACACACATTTATTTTTCGAAGCGCTGGAGAAGGGATTCTCTGATTTTTCCTATCTCGCGGTGTGGAAATAACATCACACCATTGCGAGATGTTGAACGGTCGGGTCATCCGGATAGTTCGGGAGCCATTGTGACGAAGTTTCTCCGTCATTTTTTTCCACGCCGGGGCTCGAACCCGAGTCCGCTTATTCCGGAACAAGTCTCTCTACCAACTGAGCTACGCAGACGTTCATTCTGACTCCTATCTGCCTTTATGTCGTGTGCGTCCTGCTGGCAGGTACGTCACAGTGCCATTTGTCATCTGAAGAGATCCAGATTGCATGTGCTCGCCGAATGCTCTGGAGAAATCTAGGCGTTGATTGGCTGCGTTGCCCGATGGGCGCAGACTGCAACAGTCTGCGTTTCCAGAAGCTGACGCGCTTCTGGAAACTGAGAGACCTTTCTGCGCTGAGCGTGGTGAAGCACGCAGGTTCTCTTGAAAATTCTTGTGGTATATCTGTCACAAGTATTCAAAGTAAAAGTGACAGCATTACAAATCAAATCTAATAAAACATAATTGAAGCAGAACAAAATAAATGAAGCGATTCTAACCTCAAAGCGCATAATTAAAGATGACCTACGTAGAGATGCACTGAGCAAACGTTATGAGCGCATCATTCATATTTAGACAATGGGTAATATGAGAGATAGGATTCCGCGGCGCCCCTGGCTTGTTTCAGCGGCGCCCCGGGTAGCCGCGACGTTCAGTTTGGCAACACTGGTTTAAATTTTTTTTTTTTTGATTGGAGGTTTAACGACCACCGTGAGCAACTCAATGGGCTATAAGCAGTCGCCCGTCGCTAATTTAGTGTCACTGCTTCCAGGGAAGGGAGAGAGCCAGTGCCGTAAGACAAACACAACATCCATGCCTGACCGGGATTTGAACCCGGACCCCTTACGGACGAATGATCAAAGGCCAGCGCCTTTGACCACTGCGCCACCGGGGCGGCTTAGAAGATTGCGTAGGTAATGGTAGAAATGCACTAGACTGTTGCTTATCCGGCCATTCCTTGCATAGAGGGATAAGCCAGATTAGTATAGTGCCGGATTACTGAAAGTACATAAAAATTTAGTTTAACTCTTCATTAAATTTAATGTTACAAGTTGTAGTACTTACATATCCATTTAAAAATACATAAATAAGAGACAAGCATGTGATAATGATAAAAGAACACGATCATAACATACTACACTAATTAGAGATAACGCTGTTTTGCACGATAAGAAAACTTGAGAAATAACGATGTTGATAGGCCTTAACCTTTAATCACTAAAAACACATGTTAAAATGTATACAAAGTTAAAATCACACATAAGATCTTTCAAGCCCGCAGAGGGCTCATCTTCAGATGTTAAGACAATCATTGGAATAAATGACAAGTTTTTATATGCCAGGACCATTGCCAGGGTACAGAGCAAAGTAATAATGAAAACGTTTGAGTGAAACTAGGTGCACGTCCATGACGTAAATGTCCCATGTCTAGACTGCACCACGTTGCGGTGCGATAAAGGTAGCACTGCCCATGCCAACGGTGGAGGAGGAAGTCAAAAGTGGTTCCCATGCTTGGGAAATAAAACATGGAGTCTCGTCATTACAGCGCACACATTCAGATGTTTATAAATGTATATGCTGTCTGTAAATAGAGCAGATTCCCAAGAAGGAGGGGCAGCCAAATTTGGAGCATCGCTCCAGATCGGAAAGTGTGTACCGTCAACAGTCAGACGTTACAAAGCAGTAGGTGTCCAGCGTGTTTTCACATTATATTTGTGCTCTGTGATTCTGGTCTTAAGCTAGCTGAAAGTAGATCCTATATATAGGCTATCGGTGGCGTCCGGGTCCTCGGATTTCATGGGGATACTGTAAACGCCATATTTCTCCAACTGAACGGGGTCACGGTCTTTCTTTACTAACGAATAAATTTAAGAAGTTTTATTGCCAAATCCAACATGATTTCGGTGACAAGAGTTTTTAAACGCATGGTTGATATTAGAAAACATATTCATAGAGCCAACGTAACTGAGGGTGTTATGCTTTGTAGTCAGAGTGGTGAATACTGACCTCCTGAATTTTCGGTGGCGCAGTGGTCTAAGCGTTGGCTTGTGACCATTCGTCCGTCAAGGGTCCGGGTTCGAATCCCGGTGAGGTATGGATGTTGTGTTTGTCTTACGGCACTCGCTCTCTCGCTTCCCTGGAACCAGTGGCCCTGGATTAGGAACGGGTGACTGCTTATAGCCCAATAAGTTACTCACGGTGGTCGTTTAACCTCTAATGAAGAAACAAAAATTCGTACTATATTGTCGACAGTGTAACGGGTATAGCCGTGGAGGGAGGCGACGTCATATACCTTCCTAAGTTCAATATCACGTAATTTCACGGTGGAAGAGCGAGAGAAAGCCCTACGGACCAAAAATTAAATAGAGGAAAGTTTGTAGTTCAAAGGGTGAACTGACTGTTGGGGGATTAAGGTAGGACAAAAGGTGGGTTTCCTATAAACGGAAAAACTGAGACTTTGAGAAGAAGGGTTGCGTTATAAAAGAAAGTCCAAAAAAAGGCAAAGAAAATTGATGTTCAAGTTCCACAGTAGGAGAAATAGAAGGGTGTTCAGAAGATAAAGTAGCAGCCAAATCCGTCAAATCTTCAACAGCAGCAGGCTAATAAAATAAGACATCGTCAACGTAACCTAAGTAAAGGAGGGGCTTCACAGTGTGCTGGGCCAGAGCACGATCTTCAAGATCTTGAAGGAGCAACTCTGCCAAGGTGGGAGAAAGCGGAGATCCTATCGAGGCTCCTTCCAACTAATAATAAGTCTTCAATCATAAAAGTTGCATGCTAAAAATATCAATAAGAATAAAAAGGCAGCTGAAGGCAGCTGTCTCAGCATGTAGAAAACCAACCCAAAACGTACAATTAGAATTTTACTACTAAAAGGCATATTAGGTAAAAACAAGTTCTTTCGCAACAGGCGCCCTATGCGTCATCAGGTTAAAGGAACTGGCGCTAGGAGAACACACACACTTAATATATAGGTAGTCCCAAAGACAACAGAGATCCTGGTGAGTGACATGATAGTACCCTATTGCGGGGGTTGATAACGGAACTTGTGCTTATTTTTCAATTCGGTGAGTATGTATTTGTCATCTATTTGGTGTTTTCTTTCTCGGCTTTGTTTCTCGCTGTAACCGAGCTGTGACGCGAATATCATGTCACTCACCAGGATCTCTGTTGTCTACGGGACTACCTATATATTAAGTGTGTGTGTTCTCCTAGCGCCAGTTCCTTTAACCTGATGACGCATAGGGCGCCTGTTGCGAAAGATCTTGTTGTTACCTAATATGCCTTTTAGTAGTAAAATTCTAATTGTACGTTTTGGGCTGGTTTTCTACATGCTTAGACAGCTGCCTTTTTATTCTTATTGATATTTTTAGCATGCAACTTTTATGATTGAAGACTGTGAAGCTGTGGAACGATACAATGGTACGTGCTTTTTGCCATTTTTTCCGTGAACCGTCTAGACTGCGACGCGCAATCGGCTCGTTCTTCGATACTCGAAGAAGACTGCGTGTGGAGGAGATATGCACCTTAATTTCCTGAGGAATTGCAGAGAACTTCGGATTATTCCTAACTTTCTTTCGTTGCGATGTGTTCCATCCTCGTATCAAGACAATTTGGTACTGAGAAAGGCAGAAGTTAAGAGGTTAGTGAAGGCAATTCGCCAGAACTATTGCCTTTTGGATACATTGCATCGTCGTACATATTTGGCGTACCGTTTTCTAGGTCATTTGGCCCACCCCTATCTGTTTGAGAGACGTATGATTGTCCACAACTCTATGTTGAACACTGAGCTGCAGATAATTCAAAGCAGACATATTCATAAGCTAAGAATACTTGTATCTCGGGCCACTGATGGTATCACACGGAGTGGTGCCTGCCTCCCCCGAATTTGTTTTCAGCACCTCGATTAAGATTTCACAATTTTAGTGAAGTTTCTTTGAATCCAGTTCTGGTCTGGGCATTAAATAGGGGGTCGAAATTCAACTACCCCACCGATGGTGTTAATACTTTCCGTGTTATTACAGAGACTGAGAACATCATTCATGCTTTGCCTTTGGAGGACCAGGATCCTGCTAGGCAAAAATTTGCGAAGATTTGCAGTCAAATTGGGCCTCAGGTGCCCTCGGCGATGGCAGTGTATTACAGTTAAGAAAAGAAACGGTTGTGTGAATTGAGAAATAATCCAAACATTGTTATCACCGTTGCAGACAAGGCTCACGACATCGTTATTTTAAATCGGGAAGATTATATTCAGAAGATGAACAATGTGATGAATACTATTCCTCACTCAATTGTGCTTTCTTACCCAACTTCGGCTACTATCAGACAAATTTCAGCCCTTAAAAGAGAGGGTTTGTTGCCCAGTGCGATTCAGTCTATGTTGGGGAGTGTTGTTGGCCCTGCCATTCCCAATATATTTGGCACCGTTAAGACTCACAAGCCTGGTTTGCCTCTTCACCCGCTCGTTTCTAGTTGTAACAGTTCTTTAAGACCATTAGAGAGAGCGTTGGCACGTTATCTTCGGCCCTTTGTCCAATCCTCACCTTATTCCATCACCAGTTCCCTCCAGGCCATTGTCCGTATTCGAGAATTCAGAGGCTTGGGCTCCTCTTTTATTTTGGCATCATCGGATATGGAATCGTTATATCCGAGTGTTTCAGTGAACGTAGCTCACGATTTGATTATTTCTAAGTTGTCCGACTTAGAAACTATTCCCCCAATGCAAGTTCAGGCAATCTCCGATGCTTTAAATATTATTGCAGAAAGATCCTTTTTTCGCTTTAATGGGACCATTTACCGTCAGGGAGGTGGCACTTCTATGGGCTTGCTCCCTTTTCTGCTGTTTAGGCAAAGGTGATCATGCAAGATTTAGAGGACGATATTTTAGCCAGGGCAGATAAGGTTCCAGCACTGCCCTTGCGTTACATCGATGACGTTTTTGTCATTTGGCCACATTCGGGTGATGCTTTGCTTTCTTTTAGAAGCTATGATGAATATCGCTTCTTCTAATAAGCTTCTTCTAATGCTTGTTGTGTTAATTATATCATGAATAAACTTTCCTGCTAGTAGTGTAGTAATAATAATAATGAACAAGCTTTTAACTGCTAGTAATGTTGTAGTAGTAATTAAGATGAATAAAGTCTTATGCTGGTTGTTAATAATAATCAACTAATGAAATAAACCTAACAGCCAGACAGAGGTCTGACAAAACTATGAACTGAGAAAAACGTACTTACTAAGACAATCTTTTATTAGGTAAACTTCTGTTATTTATCCACACTCACTTCATCGGTCACACAACTACTCGATATCTGGCTCTCACATATAACGAAGTTCCTCTCTCATAAACGAAGATCTTTTTACACACGAAACAAAGCTCTCACCATACAACAACAGCTCTTCCTACGCACATCAACAAAAAGCTCTCTCGCACATAAACAACAGCTCTCCCTACGCACATCAACAAAAAGCTCTCTCTGGTATCGTTGAACGCGCCTATTTATACTGGCTACCACCACGTCATGACTTACACTCATTGCCAGATCTCATTCAGCGGGAGAAATAATATCTCGTTCAGTAAGAAGATAATTTACATAGTAAAATAAAATAACCAGAGATAGTAAAAATCAAAAGGAAAGTGAATCTAGAGTATACGTTACAAAGCCTCTTGTCGTCTGAATATCTTATTATTAGCCTGACGATAGAATGGGAGGAAAATTTTAAGATCCCTTTCTTGTACCTTCTAATTACCAGACATGTCGATAAGGATTATTTGACTTTTGAAGTGTATCGTAAGGCCGTTGGTTCTTTTGATATTATTCCACACGCCTCTTTCCACCCGGTTAAGAATAAACTTGCAGCTATTCGGGTTTTCGTGAATAGAGCGTATACTCATTCCTCGTGCATTGCTGCTCGGAACAAAGAACTTCTTTTTATTAAGACCATTGTGATGGAACATGGGTATGATGTTGGTATTGTGAAAAAGTTGTGTGCTCGGCATAGGAGAGGTAATTCGACTTCGTTGTGTGTTGAGCGCGAGCAGATTACTTATGTGGGATCAATGTCTTTCCTTCCACCGGTTACAAATGCATTACGGAGAGTGTGTAAAAAACACAAAAAATATTTTGGTGATATGGTCTCTAACCTTCGGAGCATGCTTAGGAAGGATCGTTAGCCCAAACCCATTCAGGAACAGTGGGGCGTGTACTGTGGGCCCTTGAAGACCGATGTTGCTGCTGCTCCTAATTCATAGTACATAGGATCCACTCTTCGTAATTTGGGAGTTAGAGTGACTGAACATCAGTACACTGTAAAGACTGGATCTACTACTACTGCCCTTGCACGCCTGGTTAAGTGTGGAACTCATCTGCCCTCTTGGTCTGAGACTTATTTATTACTTAAGACCAGAGGTACGTATATGACTCTCTTCGCCGAAAGTTTGTATATTGACGTTTTTAAGGACGTATGTTGTAACGATGACCTAAATGTACATGCACCATGGATTCGCTTATTTAACTTTTTGTGTCGTGCGAAGTATCCTATTTCGGGGGTTGATAACGGACCTTGTGCTTATTTTTCACTTCGGAGAGTATGTATTTGTCATCTATTTGGTGTTTTCTTTCTCGGCTTTGTTTCTCGCTGTAACCCAGTTGTGACGCGAATATCATGTCACTCACCAGGATCTCTGTTGTCTTCGGGACTACCTATATATTAAGTGTGTGTGTTCTCCTAGCGCCAGTTCTTTTAACCTGATGACGCATATGGCGCCTGTTGCGAAAGATCTTGTTTTTACCTAATATGCCTTTTAGTAGTAAAATTCTAATTGTACGTTTTGGGTTGGTTTTCTACATGCTTAGACAGCTGCCTTTTTATTCTTATTAATTATAAGTCCATTGAAACGTAAAAGTGATCTCCTTTGAACCAGACGGAGGGCACGAATAACGGCCTGAACCTGAGAGAGGGAGACGGACCCTTCATTATATTCTTCCGACAAACAGTCCATAACATCGGAGATTGTTTGAATCTTAGAAGATAGCGTATTTTCATCACATGCAGCAAACCCGATTTGACGTTACTGATGTAATCATCCCCTGGCTCAATCGAAACGTCAAGTTCATTTCAATCATCATCTGCGCCTATGGGAACTTCAAATGATATTGGAAATCCGCCCTCTCCAAAAGAATGAAAAATTGCGAGTGCTTTTTACTCTATTCCTTGAAGAAGATACCCTATGTGGAAAAAAGTTTCCGGACACCCGCTTCCACAACAAAAATGAAACATTCCAATAATTCCCGTGCGCCAGATTCACTTTTAAACTGTGGGTAAGCTCTTCAGACGTCGTATATCGTCTACTCGTCAGACATGGCCACGCGTGTTGACCTTGCTGACTTACAACGAGGTGTTATTATAAGGTTGTTAATGCGTGCGATTGCCGAACAATTGCAACACCGACGGTCAACTGTTCAAGAGGTTATTAGTAAATGGAATCGTGAGAGACTTACGACTGCCAACAACCGTCGGGAAGGCCAAGTAAACTGACGGAAAGAGACAACAGAACTTTGAAAAGTGTCGTCCGTGGGTACCGTCATTCCTCAGCACAAATCATAACCAAAGAATTTCAAGATTCAACAGGGGGTGCGTGTTTGCACTAAGAAGGTTCCCAAGAAACTGCACAAGTTAAATTTCCATGACTAAGCTGCTGCATACAAGCCGGCAATAACTCGTACGAGTGCGAGTAAGCGACTTGCTTGTGCAAAACATATCGTCCATGGACCCTAGAGCGAAAGTTATGCAGTGACGAATCACGATACACTGTTTTTATATCCGATAGTCGTTGCTGGGTGTGGCGTACACCAGAAAAACGCCATTCTGCCAAAATATGTCATCTCACATCTCAACAGTTAAATTTAGTGATGGTAGTGTCATGGTCTAAGGATGTTTCACCTGGTATGGAGTCGGACCGTTTGTGGTTGTGGATGGAAACATGAACGCCACGAAGTACCAAGGAATTGTATACTAGGGGTGTTCAAATGAAAAGGTACGAAACGTCATAAGAACGTAACCGTTAACATATTTGCCTATGTCGCAATGGAAGAACGTAGCGACACATCTAGGGATGCGATTGGAGTCGCCGGCGTGGATCGGAGCATGCGCGGGCGCCCGCATGCGCAGGAGAGAGCAGAGGCTCTTATAAAGAGCGCCGTCCAATTGACTACTTGTTGAATTACTCCAGCACAGACGAACCATTAACTCTGATGTGTACTGTGAGACACTCCGAAGCCTACGCAGGTCCATCAAGAACAAAAGACCGGGGCTGCTCACGGAGGGTGTGGTTCTGCTCCATGATAACGCGCGTCCACACGTCTCCAGGGTCACACACGCGGAACTGGCCAAGTTCCAGTGGGAGCAGCTTGACCATCCGCCCTACAGCCCGGACATGTCACCCTGCAATTTCCATGTGTTTGGTCCCCTGAAAAAACATCTGAAAGGGAAGCGCTTCCACTCGGACGACGAACTCAAGGACGCTGTGCAGGACTGGGTCTCGTCACGGCCACAGGAATTCTGGGAACATGGAATCCTTCGGCTCGTTAATCAATGGGATCGCTGTGCTACGGCCTATGGTGTATACTTTGAATAAAGTCTTCATTTATACCCACAGTGTCGTTTCGTACCTTTTCATTTGAACACCCCTAGTACAATACCGCACTGCCTACACTTTACCAGTTTTACGGAGACGGGTCATTCTTGTTCCAGAAAGGCAACGTGCCTTGCCATAAAACACGCTCCATTTAGACATGGTTTAAGGAAATTGTAGTACAGAATAAGGAGTGGCCAGTTTAAAGCCCCCGATATCAATCCTATAGAAGCCCTTTGGGATGAACTTGAACGTCGGATTCGAGCTAGAACGACACGTCCAACTTCTGTGGGTGAATATAGCACTGCTTTGCCGGAAGAATGGAATATACTGCTACTGCTTATACCAGAATTTCATTGAAAATGTGCCAAGAAGAATGCACAATGTAATTTTGGCCAAAGGTGAGCCAACTCCTTATTGGATTTGCTATAAATGCAGTATTGTATATAAATAACTGGTGTCCAAAGACTTTCTTTCACATAGTGTACGAAATGTATCGCTCCCAATACTTTGATTTTCTACTTTAGTGCATCTTCGAGGTAGGATTCAGATTCAACCAGTGCCTTTCTCCCCAACTGTTTCTAGTAAAACCCCTTGAGGAAGCGAATAATCCCCAAATCGCACGACTGAAGTTTGCTTTTGCGGTTTCGAGGGAAAATCTGTATGCGCACATTTCGAAGTTTCAAATTAACATGAACCGAACACTGATTAATAAACAAGATAATACAAGTTTGGAAGATGTGATTTGGTGAAGTGATTAGCATACTCGGGCGCTATCCGGGAGACGCGGGTTCGATTTCCGCTCCAGGTAGACGAAAGTTTCAAGTTTTCGGATATTATCTGACTTAACATCCATGTTATATTTACACCAATAAAAGGATTAACATCGTATTATACAATGGTGTAATCCCGTATTTCATTCATTGATATTTTGCTCCTCCGGGAATTCACAGGAATGAATTCAAAACCTACAAGTTCGCTATATATGAATGCCAAATTTCTTCGACTAGCGAATCCTGTGATGGTTATTTTTAAATTAATCGGTAAATCGAAACTCGGTCTTTCTAGGTGGTGTAGTGGTTAGCATACTCGGGCGCTATCCGGGAGACGCGGATACGATTCCTGCGATGGTTATATTCAAATTATTCGGAAAATTGAAACTTGGTTTTTCTTGGTGGAGTAGTGGTTAACATACTCGGGCGCTATCCGGGAGACGCGGATACGATTCCTGCGATGGTTATATTCAAATTATTCGGAAAATTGAAACTTGGTTTTTCTGGGTGGTGTAGTGGTTAACATACTCGGGCGCTATCCGGGAGACGCGGATTCGTTTCCTGCGATGGTTATATTCAAATTAATCGGAAAATTGAAACTTGGTCTTTCTGGCTGGTGTAGTGGTTAGCATACTCGGGCGCTATCCGGGAGACACGGATTCGATTCCTGCGATGGTTATATTCAAATTAATCGGAAAATTGAAACTTGGTCTTTCTGGGTGATGTAGTGGTTAGCATACTTGGGCGCTATCCGGGAGACACGGATTCGATTCCCGCTCCAGGACGACGAAATTTTAAAGTTTTCGGATATTTTCTGACTTACTATCCATGTGATACTTAGACCAATGAACGGATTCACATCTTCCAAATGTGTATTGTACAACGATGTAATCCCGTATTTCATTAATTAAACAAGATAATGTTTCGCTTTTGTACACAATCTCATTTTTCATTGTACAAAAAATCTTGAAATGTAGTTTGTTTCTTCCAAATCTTTTTGTTTTCTTTAAAGGTCGTAGGGAAACTCTTCGCATTTTTTAAACAACATGGTTTCTTGGTGATCAGCAATTTTTTTCATAATTGCCGATCACCAAGGATTGAATTTTTTCATAATTGCCGATCACCAAAGAGGTAAATTTTTCACTCCCATCTGCACTGCAGCACCATAAGACAGTCATTATTTTAAAAGCCTCCATTATTTAAAAAGCTAGCAAATTTCATGGAACATATTTCCATGAATGTCAATCGTATTTTTGACATTTTCCCACTATGGCATGATTCTCCCTTTACAACGTACGTTTTATCAGGCACAAGATTTAAGAAAGGTCAGTCTCAACGGCGTTGAAAATGTCCTTCGTCTTCCTTTCACCAATTGAAACGGAATCAACACTTTCATATTCACCCCAAAGTAATCGGTTCATAAGATTGTGGCGTTTTATTAGTCTATTAACACATCCATTTGAAGCTGTGATTTTCTTTAAACTAAGTCGAGCAGCAATTTCTGAGGGCCTTTTTCTTCAATAATGTTCCATTATTTGGTACGTTTGCGGCTTGAGCTTGCTTGAACCACGTCATTAAAATTGTTTCCAGTTCACCATAAGGCAAACTTTTCGAAGTCTTCTTATTAGTAAAATGACCTAATCTTTCCGATGTAATTTTTATTGACTCTTTTTGTTTTAAAATTGTTTTCAATGTTGAAACTGAAAATCCAACAACCTTGGTGAATTCAACTTTAGTTCCATGAAATTTTCTAGATTTTTAAATAATAGAGGCTATTTCAGGCTAAGGAAAGTTGTCTGTGCTTCTACCTCGCTAGCTTTACTTTCACGTATGAAAACTCGAGATTTAAACAGCAAACTGACTGAATTGCCTTCAGAACCTCGCAACGTTCTTGCCACGCTGAGGCGTAGGTAGGCCCTTTCAACACGGGAATTTACGGTTCTTGCCGAGGCGCCCCAACAAAGTTTTTAAGATAACACACGTACAGTCTGAGGAATACGGCAGTGCCCCAACTAGCCGCCACGTGCTTTGGGCATGTTCTGAGGAGGAAAAACAGCATTAATGCAACCTGGTTGTCAGATTCTACTGGGCAAGAGGGGGAAGAACCAGTTTTAAGCAAACTTACTATATAAAAGGCAAGACTTGCGACGACGTGAATCACTTTTTAACCATAAACAAACAACTACGTACCTTGCTTAACAGAAGAAGACGAACATTTATATTCCGGTTTTCACTCCGTGTTATCCATAACCGTCCCTGTTTAATGTTTTGTTTACATCTTTTTTCTTTCGTTCGAAGTTAGAGTTTTTTTTTCGGGTGCGATGGAAGTGGAAGCACACAGAACATTTTTTTTTCGGAGAAATAAAAATTTATACATAAACTTATAAAATTTCTTCATCGGCGTACGACCGATAGAAATTCTATGAATATGTAACGACCTAGTAGGAAGTTTGAAGGACAACCACTCTATGTCCACCGGAAGGAGGAAAGAAAATCTTATACACTGGCGTGCAAAAATTAAGGACGAGACGGTTTTTCGAATGTAACGTCGTGCAGAAGTGCTCCACATCGACTCGAATCCTACCATAAGATCCCCAAGATGTAAGAATATGGGACAAGTGAGCAAAACCGTCCAAACAAGGAATCCAAAGGATACAAAGGCACTTTATTGAAAAGGTAGCTTGGAGCACAACTGAACAGAAGACAGAAACGTCCATGTGACAGGCGGCTGCCAAGAAAAATCCAGTCTTTAGTAGGGGATATGACCACTCCTGACTGCGTTGCAGGATTTACAACGTCTGTCCATGCTGAGGACGAGGTTGTCAAGGAGCTGTTGAGGCATCGCGGCCCATTCCTCTTGTAGCGCCAATCGCAGCAGCGGAATCGTAGCTGGTGGCTGGTGACGTGCTGCTAAGCATCTCCCGAGAAGGTCCCACACGTGTTCGATTGGATTTATGTCCGGGGACCTTCTGGGCCAATCCATACGTTGAAAATCTTCACTCTCCAACAGCTCTGCGACAGCCACTGTACGATGAGGTGTAGCGTTGTCGTCCATGAAGAGGAAGTCAGTACCCACAGTACCTCAAAACAGAAGCACGTGAGGCAGGAGAACCTCGGTGCAATAGCGGACACCAGTGACTGAACCTCCTTGGAAGATGTGGAGGTCAGTACGGCTACCAAGCATGAAACCGCACCAAACGAGAACTCCGCTACCTCCAAACCGGTCCCTTTCGATGAAGTTGGAGGCGTGATTGCGTGTTCCCTGCTCTCTCCAGATGTGTATACGTCCAGAATCACTCGTCAGACTAAATCGGCTCTCATCCGTAAAGAGAACTCGACCCCATTGCTGATGTGTCTAGTTCTTTTGTTTCTGGCACCACAGAAACCGCCGTCTCCGATGAGCAGGCGTTAATGGCACACACCGTACTGGTCGTCGTGCAAATAGACCACCTTTGTGCAGCCTCCTGGCCACGGTAAAACGCGATAACGGACGTCCAGTTGTCTGTTGCATGTGCCTTGCGATTTCTCTCTCTGTCTGCCGTCTGTCTCTTCTCGCCTGTAGGACAATATACCGGTCGTCCGCGGCCGTGGTTGCTCGTGGACGACCACTGCTAAACTCTCGGACAGCTGTTCCTGTCGTTCGAAATGCTCTCCAAGTTCGTGAAACGATGCTGTGAGCGATCCCGAACTCCTCGGCCACACTATTCACACTTTGAACTTCTCCAACTTCCCGATGACGCGACTTCGGGTAAAGTCATCCGGATGCCGTCTACTGGATTGCCTGTTGGACATATCACACGGAGGTAGCAACTCGACGTCGTTCAAACCAATTGTACACCGTGCAATAGCTTTAACCGAATTGCTGAGCGTACATCGCCCGTGTGCTTTATACCCTTCCGACATCCCCCCCGTCATGCTGCATATATGCGCATGCCCTACCGTATCGGACCCTATTCTATCTCCTGGGTGGTCTTTCGGTCCGTTCTGCCTGCTCGTTCCGCTGTTATGCTAATTTTTCCTCTTCGTCCTTAATTTTTGCACACCAGTGTATCAGTAAAATGATTCTTTGCCGAGGGTATAAAGTGTGAAGAATATCTTGGAGTTTTGTCTATAACTATAAATTACGGGCGTTTTACTTTGGGGAGCATTATTTCAGGGAAGCATTTGAAAGACGTAGTTTAGGGAAACACAGAGCTGTATGAAATTTAATCTTTCAGTATTAATACTGGTTTCCATATCACATAATAAACAGAACCGTGAGTAGCACAGCTACACTCATACCATGTTTAACTTAGAAAAACGGGCTCACCTCTTTGATATGAAATATCGATAACAAACGAAAAAGGTGAAAGTGTGTCATCACTTGATTTAAGAGTCCTCCATAACCCGTATTGTTGCAATTCCGCCGAATGGGAAATTGAAAAAAATGTAGCACCATGCAGATGGAAAAATCAATATATCATATCAATCGTTCCCAAATTTTTATACATATTTCGAGAGAAAATATCAAACTATTTTTCTGCTTTTTAACCTAGCAGATATGAAAATTAGAACTATTTTTTTTAAATTGTCAATCTGCCCATTATTTTACACTTTTGGGATAATAAATAAAATATTACTCTGCGAAGTGACGCTAATATATAAACGCAGAAAGATAGCTGAATGTTAATTCTACATGTTACAAAAACCGGATTTCTAAATGGTTTCTTTATGTGTGTAATTTCGTTCTGCAAATGCGTGTTTTGAGCTATATTTCATGAGGTATGGAGGACCCTTAAATTCGTGAAATGTCAAGACGATGTTGATTACGTTTAAGTTTTACAAATACGCTAATGTATAAGAAAAATAAAGCAAAAAATAATGCTACACAGAAAGCAAATAACAATCACGGACTTTCTATCTAAATAAGTTTTAAAAGTTTCAGTTTTGTGTTTCCATACTACAAGAATGTTTATCTTATGCTTTTATGGGGTTTTTTATGTATTTAACCCAGTAAAACGCAATTTCGATTAACCGTGTTTTTCAATTAGCCTGACTCTATTGTCCCCCAGTTACCATGGGTAATTGACGCTTTGCTGTAATGGTAAATTGCTCTTAAAATTTTTACTGTTTCTTCCAAATGCACTTCCTCCACGTTTTATGCTTTTATTAGTTTTTTCTTCGATGTGGCCTTCGCTTTAAGTCTATTGTCCAAGGTAAATGTAGGAACCAATTACTTCTAAATTTTCTGCACCAACCTTTAATTCTTCAATTCTTGTAAAAGTGTTATACATCAATTTTGTTTCCTGTGAGTTCTTCTTTAATCCCACTTCTTTGCTGTTGTCAGTAAGTTCTTATATCATACATATTCTGCAGCTCTGAGGAAGAAATGACTATGCCGTCATCAAACCAAATGTGGGTTAAACTATCTCATGATAATTAACAGAGCCGTCAGACATCTCTAAATTGACTGTACTTTTACTGTTCTCACCAAATATCAATCACTCAGAAAACTTGAACATTCCATCGCCCTGGGTCGGGAATCGAACCCGCATTTCCTGATTACCGTTCGAGCATGATAACCGTTACACCACTCAGGACGAAGAAGTCCCCAGTATCTGAGGATATTACGTGAGAACAGTAAAAATACAGTCCATTCAGAGATGTCTGATTGCTGTGTTCATTATCATGACGTATTTCTACGTATTATGAGAAGAATACAGGGTGATTCATAAAGAAGTATACAGTTTCCAGATGCTGTAAAACAGTAACTGTTGAAGACACGGACCACAACTGCGAACCGTTAGATAGGTGTACTCATAACGTTTGTGTCCCGCTACTGAGTGAAGTGACGTAGGCGATAGTGCGCGTGTCATGTGACTAGTCAGTCAAAATGGCAGCATCTGTCCGATGGGTTGGACGACCCGCGGACTACAACATGCCACTGACCCAATGGCCACCCAGAAGTCCTGACTTAACACCTTGTGACTTTTTCCTGTGGGGGTACGTAAGGACAAGGTATTCGCCCCCCTCCTCCTGTTGATCAAGCGGAGCTAAAACAGCGTATCACAGCCACTGTCACTGCACTTGATTCAGATATCTTACCTCGCGTTTGAGCGGAAATGGATTACCGGCTCGATGTGTGTCGTGTGACTAAGGGTGCACACATAGAACATCTGTGACTGTCTCTAAAAATACTTGAAACATTCCCCTACAATTCTGTTACAGGTAACATAAAATAGCTTACATTGTTCTTGCTTTATAGTGCGTTGAAACTGTGTACTTCTTTATGAATCACCCTGTATTTCTTCCACACTATAAAATCATTTCTCCCTTGTCTTCCCAGTTGAACGATTAAAATACATTTCGTAATGTAGCGTTGAAGAGTTTGGGAAATACGGCATCACCTTGTCTGACTCCCTCCATTCCCAAATATTTTATGTTCTGTTCCCTCGAACAGTTGTACCTTTGCACTAGCATTTGCACAGATGTTATTGAAAACAATATCTGTGAATTCTTAAATACCACAGGATTTGAAATGCATCCTGCGATATAAATATATTCGAAGTCTAACGAGTAAAAGCCGTCATTGTGCGGATAATTGAAAATAAAATAAAACTCGGTTTAGCTTAAATCAAATTAACTCATATTATGAGACATCAATTTAATAAAACCTTATGATATTTTAAAAACAGATTAAAAGACATGAGTACTTTCGGGCCATCGCATGACCCATCTTCAGATGGAACAGCCAAATTGACAAGATCAGCATAAAATATACACTTACATGAACGTAGTCAAAGTCGGTTGTTGTAAATATATGCTGTGACGTGCCTGCCCAGCAGGACGCACGCACACGACATAAAAGCAGATAGCAGCGATAACGAACGTCCGCGTAGCTCAATCGGTAGAGCGACTTATTCCTGAATGAGGGGACCCGGGTTCGAGCCCCGGCGTGGACAAAAATGACGGAGAAATTTACTTCGTTATAATGGCGCCCGAACTTTCCGGATGACCCGGTCGTTCAAGATCTCGCAATGGTGTGATGTTCTTTCCACACCGCGAGAGAGGAAAAATAAGAGAATCCTTTCTTCAGCGCTTCGAAAAATAAAAAAACGTGTGACGTTGCATTCCACACACCAGATTGACTGGGAGTTCTCAAGTACACGATCTACAGTGGATGGCTGCCTGCAACAATTCATGGTCACGGCTGACCCGTGGGCCATGCCCCCGGCCCTCTTTCGGGGGGAGATGTGACGTGCCTGCCCAGCAGGACGCACACGACATAAAGGCAGATAGCAGCGATAAGGAACGACCGCGTAGCTCAATCGGTAGAGCGACTTATTCCGGAATGAGGGGACCCGGGTTTGAGCCCCGGCGTGGACAAAAATGACGGAGAAATTTTCTTCGTCATAATGCAAAGAAGGAAGACATTCCTCCCGGCACATTATCCCACAGTTACGGGTAATTCATGTGCCGGGAGGAATGTCTCACTTCTTTGCATATATGTACAACAACCGACTTTGACTGCGTTCATGTGTGTGTATATATTATGCGGATCTTGTCAATTTGGCTGTTCCATCTGAAGATGGGTCATGCGATGGCCCGAAAGTACTCATGTCTTTTAATCTGTTTTTAAAATATCATAAGGTTTTATTAAATTGATGTCTCATAATATGAGTTAATTTGAATTAAGCTAAGCCGAGTTTCGTTTTATTTTCAATTATCCGCACAATGACGGCTTTAACTAGTGAGATATAGCTTGTGACTCATCAATATTCGAAGTATTTCAATGGGTTCAAAGCAATATATGCTGAGTTATATGAGATATTTTCATTAAAATATTAGAAAAACCTTCGTCTTTGCAACGAAGCACATGATAAAGCTTAGCAGCATTTTGCATTGGGGAAGGTTTATCTGCGCATTATATTTTTCTTATTTGTTCACTTATTCATTTATTTAAATTTTAAATACTCTAGTTCCAAGATTTTTAACCCAGAAGACAATCTCGAAAGTTTCCCTACAACATATTTCAGTAACCGCTGTTCTCAGAGTAGGCTTTCATCTTTTTTTTTTTTTTTTTTTTTTTTTGTGACCTGTTCTCTCGCACAATGCTTCCGCTTTTTTCAGATTTTACATATTTCCAGCAAGAGTTCATGTATTATTTTGCTGTATTGAGGTTGGAAAGCAAAAGATTTTATGTGAAGTGAAATTTGATCCTACAGAAGAGAACACAAGGCTTTTGCTCTGTTGTTGGTAAAAAAAAACGTAAAGTAAAAAGATCGTGTGTTGCTGTATGAATGGGAGAGTGCTCCGTTCCCAGACCACGCCTGTTTTGTCCAAAGGCATTTCACATCACGCAGTTGTTAAACAGATCGAAACAGACTGCATAAATCACACAAAATTAAGCTATTTTTCTGAGTGCTTTCTCTCATACCACGAACTTTAAGAGCTTCAGTACTACTCAAAGAAAAATGTTTTCCAGCATTCCGAAAAACTGAATGTGGGATTATAGCAGCAGATAGTTATTTATATTCATATAATTTGTACTGAATATATGTTTTTCAAATTTGTCAAACCGCTTAAAAGTTGAAATTATTATTATATTGCCGAATAGTCCTCCAAAATGTTGGTTTGTTTTTTCGCTTTACGCATCTTGAGCTCCGTAACGTCCCACAGAATCACAGAAAATGAAAAGTCCATTTCTATATTGTATTGTCACGAATGTCTATGACAAATTTGCTTGGCGTGAGCAGTTGCAGGTACCTACACAGTCGTCCTCCATCTCCTGTTTTGTCTCATTCTTGAGTACACTTTGATTTCAATTGATTATGTCTGTCCTTAGATGATGAGTAGGTTACTTAGGATACGCAAATCGGGATGTCGAAACAGTTCTTGAAGTCATTGTTCTGTAAGCTCTTTGGAATTGCCCTCGTGTGCTTCTGCAGTTCTTTACTATAGATGACAATGTAAACCTTTAAAAGCTTTCTTCAGCTTTGAGAAAAAGAAACAAGTTAGTAAAATCATGCAATGCATTGATTATGATACGCTTTCCAACATACCAGAAATCATTACTCAAGTTATGAGGATATGGAATAAATATCGCTCATATGCCCTCACGTTTGATCCCATTTCAAACATGATATTCAACACAACCGGTTAAGTATACTTCCGGAACACATGTCAAAGTTTTGTCTCAATCGAAGCATTTTTACGTAAGTTATAACGCATGAGGGCAATGAAATGGATCCCGCACCTATGTCCTGACCTTTGACTCCATTCTCCCATTCTCAATAAGGTTCGTCCCCAGGTAGTCCCCTACCACTTACTAAAATCTCATTGATATCGAACCATTTTTACGCAAGTTACGACTCATAAGGGCAATGGAATGAATCCCGCTCCTATGTCCTGATCTTTGACCCCATTTCACCCATTTTCAATAGGGTTTGGCCCCAGCTGGTCTCTTACCACATACTAAAATTTCATCGAAATCGAACCATTTTACGCGAGATATCGTGCGGACGGACAAAGCTGGAGCATATACGCTTCTTCAACCTACGGTTGGAAAGCGTAAAAAACGTCGCACGACCGGAGGTCTGGTGAATACGCATGGTGTCCAAAAAGGACAATTGGTATTTTGGCACAAATCTCCTTTACGGAAAGTGTTGTGTGTGGATGCTCATGTGCTGTGATGGAGAATCGTTTTTGGCCAAAAATCTGCTAATTTGGCGAAAAATCTGCTTAATATTTTGGCCAAAATCTCCTTTACGGAAAGTACTGTGTGTAGAGGCTCATGTGCTATGGTGGAAAATATCTTGCCGCGAAACAAATTTGTCCTCACTCGATAAATTCTTTGTGTTAAGTTTTCTAAAACTTGTAGGTCAGGTTAACTGTTTATCATGGTAACAATTAATTCTCGGTGCACTAATCCCTTTGCAGTCAAAAACACAAATTAACATTGTCTTCATCTTTGATTTTGACACGCGTGCTTATTTGGTAAGCAGTCAATGTGAAGATTACCATTCCATGTTCTGTGTTTTAGCCTCAGAATCATTTTGGAAAGTCCATGCTTCAACTCCAGTAACGACATTACTTGTTGAGTCACTCTTCATTCCCGTTTTATTGCTGCAGCAAGAGACCAACGCAAATTTCTCAATTCCGTTGCATTTCTTCATCGGTGAAGTTCTTGGGAACCATCTCCGCATACGCTTTTCTCATTCCCAAGGTTTATGTCCTAAGCAATTGGTGTTAGTTTCTGTACTGATCTTTATTTCTTGCGAAATCGCTCTAACTGTAAGACGACAATCATTCTTTACTGTGTTATTCCCCTTTCCATATTTTCTTTTGCCTTCGATGTCACTGAGCACCAAGGACGACTGTCATACTGCATTGTTTCTTTTCCTTCTGAAAATCGTTCATGCCATTCAAATACGCGTGCTCTTTACATGTGTGCATGCATATAAACTTTTCTTAACATTTCGAACACTTCCAATGGTTACTTTGCAAGTTTTAATAAACTGTTCACGCTAATTCCTTGTTGAAAATACATGTTATACATCTTCGCTATGAGCAATGCGGATATTGTTTTCAAAAGAGTTACATAACTCCGCACATAGTACGTCTTTCGGAAAGTTCTGCTATAGGAAGATTTCATAAATGAACCAAGAGATGGCAGTACGAGTCAGTGATCGTTCATTGCGTTTGGCCTCACAGTCAGTTTAGTTATTATAACTGTCGGACCTTTTAAACTTTCATATACTGGAACTGTGATAAAGTCATGATGCTAATTTTTAGCCGAATTCAATATACAGTATCTAGTTTAATTAAACATGAGAAGAATTTACCAAGTTTAGTACCTCTTACGTATTCTTATTCAGTGTAACTGTTATTTATAACTACACTTTAAGTGTCCCTTTTCACAGACATTTATATTTCATCTTAAGTGTCCCTTTTCATAGACATTCATGTTACACTTTAAGTGTCCCTTTTACAGGAATTAACGTTATGCCCTAGTGTTCCTTTCATAAGCATTTATATTACATTTTAAGTGTCCCTTTTTATAGGCATTTATGTTACCCCTTAATGGCCGCTTTTCATAAGCATTTATGCTATACAGTATCTCTTTCATAGACTGCTTAAGTGTCCCTTTCATAAGCATTTATGTTACAGCTTAAATGTCCCTTTTCATAGACATTCATGTTACAATTTAAGTGTCCCTTTCATAAGCATTTATGTTACAGCTTAAATGTCCCTTTTCATAGACATTCATGTTACAATTTAAGTGTCCCTTTCATAAGCATTTATGTTACAGCTTAAATGTCCCTTTTCATAGGCATTCATGTTACAATTTAAGTGTCCCTTTCATAAGCATTTATGTTACAGCTTAAATGTCCCTTTTCATAGACATTCATGTTACACTTTAAGTGTCCCTTTTATAGCCATTAACGTTATACTTTAGTGTTCCTTTCATAAGCATTTATATTACATTTTAAGTGTCCCTTTTCATAGACAATTATGTTATACCGTAAATGTCCCTTTCGTAAGCATTTATGTTACCCCTCAAGCGCACCTTTTCATAAGCATTTATGTTATACAATATCTCTTTGATAGGCATTTATGTTGCAGTTTAAGTGTCTCTTTCACAAGCATTTATGTTACAGCTTAAATGTCCATTTTCATAAGCATTTCTGTTACGCAGAATCTCTTTCATAGGCATTTATGTTACAGCTTAAGTGATAGGGATTCATGTTCAACCCCTTGAATGAAACCCTTTGAATGCCGTTTTTCATAAGCACTTATGAAACACTTTAGGTGTTCTTTTTTGTAGGCATTTATGCTACACCTTGAATGGGAAAAGTACATCTTGAATGTGACCGTTACCTTAGCAAAGCATCCATGTGTCCAGCATAATCTCTTCAATTTCTCATCAAGATACTAGCTTTAGTTTCCGTATCCACTGAATATCCAACCAGGTGAAAAAGAATTCCAAGGCACAGACTTCTGGCTAATCGTCTGCCTTCGGCTTTGATTTGAGTACTGTACGGGGTGACTTTTCTACTGGTTCACAACCCCTTTCTCTGCAACCATTAGAGTTAATGGCGACGGAAAATTTCGCATACGATGTGCTTAAACGCTCATGGGAATCGTTAAGCGTACAAAAGAATCCAATACCGAAGTTTTCACCCGGAATTTTGCTATTGGCACTGTTTGGTGATGTCATTAGTGTATTTTGAAGATTTTATAACCTATTCAAACATGAAGAAATTATTCAGAAATTGAGATATATATATACATGTAATTTCTTTGAAAATTTTTAATGCATTTTTAGTATTTTAATACACGATCTTTTTTTTGTTATAGCCTCGCAACCAAACAGCATCAAAACAGCCTCCACCAAAAGCCCACATTACTTCTTCTGTCACTGATGATGTCACGTCTAGCAACGCATTTCTGCTTCCTTCCTCCCCAATGAAGACCAGTAGCAACAGTGGTAATGCCATACCCATGAAACTTGCTTACTGTGAGCTCACCACTATATCCGAAGAGAAGTTTCCAGGAGACTTGAGCAGAGCAGTTACTCCAGCACCAAACCAAGGATCACCAGGCGTCGACAAGAAACACAACCAAACTTGTGAGACGTCTCTCAGTCACGTGACTGAAGAAGAACGGAAGGGGCAGAACCTTCATCATGCTTTGCCATGCGTGACATAAGGACGTCCCATTCGAAGAAACAATCTCGTCTGTTGCGTAACCGCCAGTTTAGACCATGCGCGACAGTGGGGTTGGTGCCAATTCTTTATACTCACTTTTGAAATACGGCGAATAATTTTGACTTCGCTTCGAGGTAGCAATTCTCCTTGAGTGTCGGAATTAAAATTTTACGTGCAGACATTTCAGCCTCTATTTAACCGAATTTTTTTTTGAATTAGGACATTCCTGGAGAATGCCCTCGTGGTGGCGTTACTGTGGTGGTATATTTTACTTCGGCGAGAGGAAGTGGCAAAATTCAAAATCCTATGAGAGACTGTTACTTAAAACTAAAATTGCATACATATATGACGTTAATAGGTAATATATATTTTATTTAACCTTTTGAGAAGGGAGGAAATACTTTACTGTAGCTCTGAATATCTAATGAGTCCAAAGTGGTTCCCATTCGAATGCGGAAGAGTTTGCTCTAATTCGTCACTCAAGTACGTTGAACCTTCTGTGATAAGCGAAATCAGCGAAGATTCGAGAAACGTCAGAACTATTACTATCAAAAAGATCAACTCGTTTGTTCTTGTTTGCTTACAACACTGATTTTTAATTAAAGTTACTTTTTAAGCTTTTTGATTAGCAATCTGAAACAGAACAAAGGAAACTCTTTCGCAACTGCATATTTCCCAAAGCTACAAGTTAAACATATATACAATGTTCCGGTACTTGTGTTATTTCGACATTTAAGTTTTCGCTTTTGTTTTATTGCCATGATGAAGACAGAGTTTGCAATCTTCGAAATGCTACAATGACTGCAACTGTATACCATTGTATTTATCTGTTGTTGTTCTTTTTTTTTTTTTTTTTTTTTTTGAAGATTCCGTTAAATTGTCCGCTCGAACTATATTAATACATAAAATTTCATTTTTTTGTATAATGTTAATATGGGTTTAAGCTATTCAAGCTTAGCAAGTCGAATGTAAGTGTTCCTGGTCTTCG
This sequence comes from Macrothele yani, assembly GCA_039090855.1. NCBI lineage: Eukaryota > Metazoa > Arthropoda > Arachnida > Araneae > Macrothelidae > Macrothele > Macrothele yani. Next base: position 58,981,257 of record CM076998.1, on the reverse strand, counting down.
CTTTTAACGCTGTTAGCCTTACCTTGAACCTTCTTATTCGGAAGCCTTTAAATTAACTAAGAAGGTATTGAATTCCAGAAAAAAGTTTAAAACAATCTTCCATCTTTGTTAGATATTTTCAGCTATTCAAATCAGATTATGTGTATTCGATTTGTCTCAAAAATGTGGAATGATATAGCATACATTAAAAATAAATGTACTTGATAATCGTATTGGCAACATTTGAGCATTCAGTTTGAAATATTATCTGCTCCTAAAACGTCCTGATAGATGCAAACGCTTTCTCCAAGTAACTTGACTAACACAAAATCGCGCCGCCCCGATGGACGGGTGGTTTGAGGTTTTGGCTGCTGACCATTCGTCCTACATAGGCTCGGGTTCGAATAAGGCATAGGAGTTGTGCTTGTTGGTCCTTCCCTGGAATTTTTGGCCACGAATTAGGGACGGGCTACTGTTTATAACGCTTATGACGTCGCCTTTGTCCACTGTAGTATCAGTAGTTCATGTACCTAAAGCTAACGTAATGTATGGTGTTCCTGTCGTGTTTCACTTCTAAAAACGTGAAATCGCTCATTTCTTTCTCTCCTTTACTGTTGCTCATTTAGAAGTAGTTTAAATTTTCTGTTTTAACTCTGCATGCTGAAAATCACTAAAAATAAATGACGCTAAAGGGTGCAAACCAGTGCCGAGGGCTGAGGGTCACCTGGTGGTTAACGTTCGTGACTGCCACGGAGAAGACCTCGGGTTCGATCCCAGGCAGGTACGAACGCCCGAACCACTAAATATCCGCCGTGCTTCGGATCGACACGCTAAGCCGTCGGGACTCGGGTACTGGTCCTCCGGTAATAAATAAGGGCGTCTTCCTCCCCCTTTCTACCTCGCTTCCATGTCACTTTCCTATCGGGCACTCTAACCCAAATCTCCTAGCTCCCTATTTCTAAGGGTTCTTTAAGACCTGGGGTGAGGCACTCCCTTCCTGAAATCTTCTACATATGATCTGACCGGAAAACAGTGCTGAGACTGGCCGAGCCCGAGCCTGGGCCCAAACCGGACTTAAACGGGCTCTGGCTGCATAATATTTACTACGTTTCGGGCTCTGGCTCTGAGACAGAAAGAGAGAGAGAGGGGGAAGAGAAAGAGAATGTTCTCCTTTTTCAAATGTATTTTTGTATGTTTTAGCACATACAAGACTTTTCATACACTTTCAAATTCATACAAAGAATTATTCGGCAACTGGGTCTGGGCGGAGACTCAGGAGGGTTATTTATTCCAGACATGGGTAGAAAATTGACATGGACAACATGTTTAGTGGGTTTCTGGGAGAAAATCTCCTTCAAGAAGTATAGATACAAGATAGTAGAGACCACGCCGCCGAAATTTATGCACCTTTCCGCCACGCAGAAGTTTACTGCTCATTCTACTGAGTAAAGTATGTAGTTTACAGCGCATCTCGACCTTTCCGGATCCCCGACCACCCGAAACATTTCAGGAAGAAACGAATGTTAACAAACCGTGCAACTACGGTATACTATAGAAACAGATAAAGAGTCCTTGCTCTACTCCCCATTTGAGAAAGACATCAGTTAATGGCAGGGACAAGAGAGTGGAAGTCTGGGAGAGGAGATTTTTTTTATTAATCCCTAAACAGGTTAGTCACAGTTTTCGGGCTCGTTTGGGCTCGGGATCTATCTTGCAATATGGAATTCGGAATTCGGGGCTCGCGTGCGCTCGGGCTGACATATTTCGGCCTCGGACGGGCTCGCGCTGACATACTTCGGCCTCGGACGGGCTCGGGCTGACATACTTCGGCCTCGGACGGGCTCGGGCTGACATACTTCGGCCACGGACGGGCTCGGGCTGACATACTTCGGCCACGGACGGGCTCGGGCTGACATACTTCGGCCTCGGACGGGCTCGGGCTGACATACTTCGGACTCAGACGGGCTCGGGCTGACATACTTCGGCCACGGACGGGTTCGGGCTGACATACTTTGGCCTCGGACGGGTTCGGGCTGACATACTTCGGCCTCGGTCTAGCTCGGGCTGACATACTTCGGCCTCGGACGGGCTCGGGCTGACATACTTCGGCCTCGGACGAGCTCGGGCGGACATACTTCGGCCTCGGAAGGGCTCGGGTTGACATACAAGCGGGATTCGTCAGAGAAGACAATGTCGTGCCATTCCGTAGTCCAGGTGTGGCGTTCAACGGCCCACTGCCGCCGCACTTGCCGGTGGTGTAACGTCAATGGTAATCGGAGCAATGGGCGCCGTGTGACAAGGTCCCGCTCCTGCACACGACGTCGAACGGTACGTGTTGACACAGGTTGTTGCGCAACACACTCTAATTCCTGCGCTAACGTTTGCAATGGGGCGGTGCGAGCCGTCAATGCCCGCCACACAACATGCCAGTCTTCGTGTTCGGTGGTGTGCCGCGGCTGCGGCAATCGCTCACGTCGGTCCGTCCGTCCCTCCTACACCCACCGAATCCATACTCGTCACACTGGGGCTAGATGTCGTCCCACACGGGCGCCGGTGTCCCGGTACGATAAACCGCTGTCGCGATAAGCCACTATTCGTCCGTTGTCGAACTCCGAAACGTGCTGGGATGCCTGCCGTATTCTGCGACGAGGCATCTGGAAGCTTCCCACGCACAGTTCCGGCTGAACAACACACTTCCACTACTTACACCCCGCCTTCTGTACATCCTTCTTATAGTGCTTCTTGGTGGCTTGTCGGGCGCACATGATTTGCATATGCCCTGCAATGCTAATCGTTTGCATGTCCACTCGCGGGCGACGCGTGCTGCGAATTTCAGGCCAATCGGATGCTTTCTTCTAGGTGTTACATTTTAGGTGGCCAGCAGTGTAGTTAAAATGGCAACAGACACCTGTGGAAATTGTACCCATGGTTGATGATGATGCATTCCTCTTTTATATGTAGTTTCTCCAGGGAACTATCGCTTCGATGGTTTACCCGAGTCTTCGTTTCATTTGGACGACCGATACATATATGCACGTGTACAGCGTTGGAGAAAAAATATTGACCTATAAAACAAATGGCGTCCAGGAATTCTAAGGCGGCGCGATGCACTGGCGTGGGCCAAGGAATACTGCGTTATAATGCATCCCACAAATGCTCAATGACATTCACGTCTTATGAATTTACCTGCTAGGGGAGCACACGAAATACTTGTACGTGATCCTCGAACCATTTCTGCACAATGCGGGCCTTGCGCAGGGGCGTTTTCTTGCTGAAAACGTCCAGTGCCGTCAGAATACAGGGTCATTATGTCAAACAACAAGTGATCAGAAACCACGCCTAAGTATACTCAAATCAATGTAAGAGTGTACTATTGTTGAAAGTAGGAGAGCCTACGCACAGCGTCTCCGGGAGGAATGCAAGAAAGGCACCAGTGCGCGTCACAAACCACCCTCACCCCCCTCCCGCCCCAACCCCATTTACAGATTTGCGACCTAACCGAAACTCATTGCATCGAACGCTTTTTCTCTTGTATCTAATCTACTGCTGCTCCTGTCAATGAGTGACCTCCAAAAAGGGCAAATATTGGGAGCCCGTTTAGCAGGAGCGTCTGTAACCATAACAACCAAATTGTTTGGTGTTTCAAGAACAACAATCGTCACGGTTGTGAATACGTACACAAAGCATGGCAATACTTCGTCGGTGAAGAAGAGCAGTCGGCGAAAACCAAGATTGAAACACTAACAAAGATCCTGCCAAACAAAACAGAACTACTGCAGCAAAAATGACAGCAGAACTGAGGAAGGCACTATTTCCACAGAAGCAATCAGCAGAGAAGTTCACAAAACCAACATCCAGGAAGAGCAGCAATTGCTAAACCTTTAATTACAAGAAACCAACCCCACAATGCAAAAAAGATGGTGTCATGAGCATGAAACCTAGACTGCTAATGACTGAAAATGTGTGATATGGTCCGATGAATCCTTATTTACGTACATTATTCCCAACAGCAGGTTGAGTTTATGAATGGAGAACCTCCAAAGAAGCGTGCAATTTTTATTATCTGGTTCCAACTGTCAAACATGGCAATAGATGTGTGACGATTTGGTTGGCCATATCTTGGTATTCTACTGGCTTCATCATAGCCCTGCGTGGTCGAGCTACTATCAGCGAGTACTTGGACATTCTAGGTAATCAGGTGCATCCTATGGTTCAGATGTTATTTCCAAGAGTGATGCTATTTCTTGGTATTCGGCTAGCACCATCATTACCCTACATGGTCGAGTTACTGCCAGCAAGTACTTCGACATTCTAGGTGATCAGGTGCATTCTATGGTCCATATGTTGTTATTTCCCAACAATGATGTCATTTTTCAAGATCATAATGCGCTCATACATACAGCCAGAACAATTTAGTCTTAATTTGAGGAGCACCAAAATGACTTCCCTTGCCAGCTTAATCACCTGAAGTGAACAACACCGAACCAGTGAGAACAGTTTTGGAGAGCAGAGTGAGAAGCAGATTCCCTCCTTCGCGGCAACTTGTTCATTGTTCCACTTACTGGAAGTTTAGGACATGTCAGTCTCTATTTTATAAAAGTACCTATTCGTCCATTCACATAGATGTATTGAACAGGTTGCAGTCTCTTTCGCTATGTAAGCTATCCACAATTCTCTCTCCTCTCTCTCTCTCTCTCTCTGTACGCAATAGGTTGTCTATTCACATTCAACTTCAACGTAGTTATTTATTTTGCTCTGACTTACTGTCATCGTTGCCAAAATATACAAGCTGCTCGGGGAAGTAATGTGCCGTTGAGTGAGAAAATGTTTAATCAGGAAGTCACGAAATTTACATGAGGAAACAGAAACTCAAACGTAAGGTTAAATAGAGGTTTACGGGATTACTTATTTTGATAACAATAAAAAATGAAAAGATATATAAAACATTAAACAATTTCGCAAAATCACATGGAACTTTCTGAAATCAAATCCCAGACAGTAATTGCATGCACTTTTTGAAGATTGTGTTATATGACACCTCGGTTGCATTACCTTGAAGTATCTGATGTACAATAATACAACGGAAAAATCTTTCACATAGGCATTTTACTGATTGTACGTTGCTTATCTTTTACTGATATACCTTTTACTGATTTATATATTATTTTTATATTATACATCTTTTACTGATCGTACGTTGTACTCGCTTAGAGAAACATCAGTGCTTGTGTGTATAACCATGAATATATTTCTTAGAAAAACGATGGTTAAATATTTCGCTGTGATTATTTATGTATGATCACAAATGTTGGCTGCTCTTATTCAGAAGAATTTTTCAGATGCACCTTAGAAAATTAGGAGTGCGTTAGAAATGCGAATATGCTCTTGAGATTTATAGAGAAAACCATTTGTACCAAGAAACGCTGGAAAATATATAAACAAACTGTGGGGCATGCTTGCTCGTGCATCTATCAAAAAAAGCTGTGAGGCATGCTTTCCTATACATTTGTCAACAACAAAGACAGGCGGATAACCCAAGCGATTACCTAAGCATATTTGTTTCTCTCAAAATACGAAGATGACAAAAGTACGTCTGCCTAGTACTCGTAGAATAACGACTCTACTTATCAAATAACATTCTTACACGAAGCTTCAAGATGTGTTTTAAGGATGTGGCCATTTCTTACACCAAGAGCTGCTTGCAATTCATAGCCAGTCAAGTAAGCAGCAATTTTGTTTGTGCAATTGCAAATGTCCTACTCGCATCTGGATACTTCCGATTATACTATAATGTTTTTTTAAATACACCAGATGGTGAATACTCAAAGAACGCTTATAGTGTAAAAAATCCATTGATTTTCGTGGTGTAATATGCATAAAGATTCGCCAAGCTTTTACTCCCCACTAGGAGGCTTTTTCAAGGCAATGTAGACATCAACTGTAGGGAATAAGAGCACGTAAAAAACAAAGATGATTTTTGAAAGATAAAGTGAGTGACATCACGAGCAAGTATTACGTGAGTTTTTATCACGCGATTATACGGTGTGCAGCGATGTGTTTCTATCTTTTAATAGCGCATGCCAAACCATTGGTAGTTCCACAGAAACCATGTTATTGCATACTATTATAGTTTGCTGGAAAGGATTTCGACTGTTTCCCTGATGGCAGTCTCTTTAAAGTTCATGTAAGGGGTAATTCTTCTAATATTATTCCAGACAGGAGAGACCGATCAATGCATAACTTTTCTGGCGCGAGCTGTATTCTGCATGTCCCGGTTGACACTTCGCACGTGTTCTTTACATGTGGTATCCAAAAATCACTTTTTCATTCCGATATATCTCTTCCGTGTTGTCAGAATACATGAACGGTATAGCTCACACAACCACCTTTTATTTCTCACACTGTCTCTCCTTGCAGCTTGATATTGTATGTGATAACGGGGTTGGTGATTTCATCGCTATTGAGATGTTGTATTTACGCAATAAATTCCTCAACCAATATGTAACGCCTGAGACATATGTGATGGATCCTGTGAATCTCATTGTCTTACTGATTGGTTTTGTTATCGCAGATATTATACGATTTCTTACAGTTCTATGCATTTTGTCTATGCTATAATTCTTATACCTAGTCTTGCTATAAATATTATCAATTTCCTTGTTAGGTAGATAATTGGGTTTTCATACATTATACGCTCTGTAGAACTGTGCTCCAAACGCTAAAAGTTTGTACTCTTTGGGCAGTGTGAATCAGGAGGGACAAAGTTCGGTGCTGCAGTTGGTTTACAATAAACGTCAAAAACGAAGCTGGATGTTCCATTTCTCTTGAGCGCGACGTCAAGTTAATTCAGCCGCCCCAGTGGCGCAGTGGTCTAAGCGATGGCTTCTGATCATTCGTCCAAAAGGGGTCCGGGTTCGAATCCCGGTGAGGCATGGATGTTGTGTTTGTCTTACGGCACTGGCTCTCTCCCTTCCCTGGAACCAGTGACCCTAAATTGGGGACGGGCGACTGCTTATAGCCCAATGAGTTGCTCACGGTGGTCGTTAAACCTCCAATCGAAAAAAAAAAAAAAGTTAATTCAGCGTCCCATTCCATTCAAGCTCCATGGTGAATTTATTGTATTGTGTAGGTTGCTTATCTTGTGCATGAAATCATTTAATTCGTCTATTTTTTTGTCCCTATATGAAGAAAATATCGTCAGTGTAGCGGATCCACACACAAGGTATATTGACACAATTTAGAAAGATGAGATCATCTACCGGTATAAGTACTGCTTCTGCAAGGACTGAAGGTATAGGTGAACCCATTGGCGAATCTTTATGCATTATACACCACGAAAATAAACAGATTTACTAAGCTATAAGCGTTCTTCGAGTATTCATATTAGACTTTGTTGGCTGGGTGACACAATGCTAGCTTCTGACAACTCGTCCGAGATGGGTCCGGGTTCGAATCCCAATGAGGCATGGATGTTGTTTTTCTCTTATGGCACTGGCTCTCTCCCTTCCCTGGAGCCAGTGTCCTTAAATTAGGGATGGGAGAATGCTTATAGCCCATCGAGTTTGCTCACGATGTTCGTTAAATTCCCAAACGAACATGAACTCTATTCACATAAAACCTGAACCCATTGTTGAAAGTTAATACCCGTGCTGAAGTTCCATCAAATAATACGGAACTCTTCATTTCGTTTCGTGTTGTATAGTAATCGTTTTCCTAAAGTATTAGATATAAATATTTAGTTTGCCGAACGGTAACCTCATACCGCAAATAAATTACAATAAAAAAGAAACGTTTGGTGTTAATTAGATTTGTATTTTTGTAATTGAGTCGGTACATTGTATAATGATATTATAATGGTGTTTCAGAAACACTACCTTTACCGGAATAAAGCGAGATGTTCTACATCTAGATGTAAATATGTCTGTGATTACATGGTTTTTATTCTTGTGCGGGTGCTAATGCCCTTCAGTGTAGAAATTGTGAAAAATATTGATGTCATGTGATAAAAGTTTAAGGGAACAGTCAACATGTAACAAACTGTACAGCAATGTCAAATTATGATTTGGTGTATTCCCAAAAATGACGTGTGTGTTGTGCAATTAATCTCCAAGACAAATAAATTTTTCAACAAAATGCGTTGTCCTTTTCTTGCCTATTAATGATTTTGTATCACCAAAACTAGATGCACCCATCGCGCGATACGTATGGTTCTTTATTATTCACATCACACACAATAAGAACACCATCATTACAGAGTCGGGTTATAGAGGCCACTGCCACTCCCTTGAAAGCTTACTGAATGAAGTTTTAATACTCTTTACTTTGTGCAGTCTATATTGCTCTTAAATTTGTTTCTATGACTTTAACTTTCTCCAGTTTTGGTGCAGGCTATGAATAACCTCTTATGTATCTGTAGAATTTATTTTTATTCAAAATTGTGTCGTATGTATATCTGTAACGTCACTTTCCTTTTCATTTCATTCTCCCATGTAAATTTTCAGGGTTAGCTTTGCATTAAGTTAGCTTGCAAATTTACCCGGTTTTACGTACCACGTGATATCAGCATCACGAGCTCCAGCTATAAACTGTGCAAATCTATCCACTGTAAGTCATCAATAAACACTTACCAGTAATTTAGAAAGTTGTCGCCTTAAGTCAATTTGACCGCTGCCAGGTAGGGGGCCAATGGGCAGACGCCAGTATTTTGGAAACAGCCACACTTTTTGGCTCCTCCCACACTACTGTATCAAGAGTGTACCAGGACTGCATTAACCATGCACATACATCCAGCAGAAGGGCTCACATTGGTCAGCCACACTTGTTGGCTGCTCCCGTACTATTGTATCGAGGGTGAGCCAGGACTGGATTAACCATGCACAGACATTCAGCAGAAGGGCTCACATTGGTCAGCCACACTTGTTGGCTCGTCCCGTACTATTGTATCGAGGGTGAGCCAGGACTGGATTAACCATGCACATACATCCAGCAGAAGGGCTCACATTGGTCAGCCACACTTGTTGGCTGCTCCCGTACTATTGTATCGAGGGTGAGCCAGGACTGGATTAACCATGCACAGACATTCAGCAGAAGGGCTCACATTGGTCAGCCACACTTGTTGGCTCGTCCCGTACTATTGTATCGAGGGTGAGCCAGGACTGGATTAACCATGCACAGACATTCAGCAGAAGGGCTCACATTGGTCAGCCACACTTGTTGGCTCGTCCCGTACTATTGTATCGAGGGTGAGCCAGGACTGGATTAACCATGCACAGACATTCAGCAGAAGGGCTCACATTGGTCAGCCACACTTGTTGGCTCGTCCCGTACTATTTTATCGAGGGTGAGCCAAGACTGGATTAACCCTGCACAGACATCCAGCAGCAGGGCTCACATTGGTCAGCCACACTTGTTGGCTGCTCCCGTATTATTTTATTGAGGGCGAATCAGGACTGGATTAACCATGCACAGACATCCAGCATCAGGGCTCACATTGGTCAGCCACGCGCGGTTGATTCTAGAGGTGAGCGTAGGGTGTATCGACTGGTATCTCAGCAACAATGTGGAACATTCACCCAGATCAACCATCAGTACAACAGCGGTGCAGTTCGACCTACTTTCACATGCTTGCTTCGCATGGGGTTCCACATTCGGAAACCAATGAGGGTACCCATGATGAAGCCCAGTCATCGCAAACAACGTCTTGCTTGGGCCAAGGAACGTCGGCAATATACCCTCCCTCGACAGATGGTAGAAAGTCATCTGGTGTGATGAGTTTCACTTCCTGCTGCGCCATGCAATGGCTGGGTTCACGTATGGCGTAAAAAGCATGAAGTTCTATTCCTTGGTTGAACAGTTGAGGTTCAACAGTCCGGTGGAGGTAGTGTTCTAGTCTGGGGAATTTTTTCCTGGTAAGCTCTACGTGCGTTGGTTATCATTGCACAAACACTGAATGGTGGACGCTACAGGGACTTATTAGCCGACCATCTCCATCCATATCTGCAGGAGGTTTACCCGTCTTTCCTGGCAAGCCCTAGGTCCGTTGGATATCATCCGAGAAACACTGAATGGTAGACGCTACATGGACCTATTAGCCGACCATCTCCATCCATATCTGCAGGAGGTTTACCCGTCTTTCCTGGCAAGCCCTAGGTCCGTTGGATATCATCCGAGAAACACTGAATGGTAGACGCTACATGGACCTATTAGCCGACCATCTCCATCCATATCTGCAGGAGGTTTACCCGTCTTTCCTGGCAAGCCCTAGGTCCGTTGGATATCATCCGAGAAACACTGAATGGTAGACGCTACATGGACCTATTAGCCGACCATCTCCATCCATATCTGCAGGAGGTTTACCCGTCTTCCCTGGCAAGCCCTAGGTCCGTTGGATATCATCCGAGAAACACTGAATGGTAGACGCTACATGGACCTATTAGCCGACCATCTCCATCCATATCTGCAGGAGGTTTACCCGTCTTTCCTGGCAAGCCCTAGGTCCGTTGGATATCATCCGAGAAACACTGAATGGTAGACGCTACATGGACCTATTAGCCGACCATCTCCATCCATATCTGCAGGAGGTTTACCCGTCTTTCCTGGCAAGCCCTAGGTCCGTTGGATATCATCCGAGAAACACTGAATGGTAGACGCTACATGGACCTATTAGCCGACCATCTCCATCCATATCTGCAGGAGGTTTACCCGTCTTTCCTGGCAAGCCCTAGGTCCGTTGGATATCATCCGAGAAACACTGAATGGTAGACGCTACATGGACCTATTAGCCGACCATCTCCATCCATATCTGCAGGAGGTTTACCCGTCTTTCCTGGCAAGCCCTAGGTCCGTTGGATATCATCCGAGAAACACTGAATGGTAGACGCTACATGGACCTATTAGCCGACCATCTCCATCCATATCTGCAGGAGGTTTACCCGTCTTTCCTGGCAAGCCCTAGGTCCGTTGGATATCATCCGAGAAACACTGAATGGTAGACGCTACATGGACCTATTAGCCGACCATCTCCATCCATATCTGCAGGAGGTTTACCCGTCTTTCCTGGCAAGCCCTAGGTCCGTTGGATATCATCCGAGAAACACTGAATGGTAGACGCTACATGGACCTATTAGCCGACCATCTCCATCCATATCTGCAGGAGGTTTACCCGTCTTTCCTGGCAAGCCCTAGGTCCGTTGGATATCATCCGAGAAACACTGAATGGTAGACGCTACATGGACCTATTAGCCGACCATCTCCATCCATATCTGCAGGAGGTTTACCCGTCTTTCCTGGCAAGCCCTAGGTCCGTTGGATATCATCCGAGAAACACTGAATGGTAGACGCTACATGGACCTATTAGCCGACCATCTCCATCCATATCTGCAGGAGGTTTACCCGTCTTTCCTGGCAAGCCCTAGGTCCGTTGGATATCATCCGAGAAACACTGAATGGTAGACGCTACATGGACCTATTAGCCGACCATCTCCATCCATATCTGCAGGAGGTTTACCCGTCTTTCCTGGCAAGCCCTAGGTCCGTGGGATATCATCCCAGAAACACTGAATGGTAGACGCTACATGGACCTATTAGCCGACCATCTCCATCCATATCTGCAGGAGGTTTACCCGTCTTTCCTGGCAAGCCCTAGGTCCGTTGGATATCATCCCAGAAACACTGAATGGTAGACGCTACATGGACCTATTAGCCGACCATCTCCATCCATATCTGCAGGAGGTTTACCCGTCTTTCCTGGCAAGCCCTAGGTCCGTTGGATATCATCCGAGAAACACTGAATGGTAGACGCTACATGGACCTATTAGCCGACCATCTCCATCCATATCTGCAGGAGGTTTACCCGTCTTTCCTGGCAAGCCCTAGGTCCGTTGGATATCATCCGAGAAACACTGAATGGTAGACGCTACATGGACCTATTAGCCGACCATCTCCATCCATATCTGCAGGAGGTTTACCCGTCTTTCCTGGCAAGCCCTAGGTCCGTTGGATATCATCCGAGAAACACTGAATGGTAGACGCTACATGGACCTATTAGCCGACCATCTCCATCCATATCTGCAGGAGGTTTACCCGTCTTTCCTGGCAAGCCCTAGGTCCGTTGGATATCATCCGAGAAACACTGAATGGTAGACGCTACATGGACCTATTAGCCGACCATCTCCATCCATATCTGCAGGAGGTTTACCCGTCTTTCCTGGCAAGCCCTAGGTCCGTTGGATATCATCCGAGAAACACTGAATGGTAGACGCTACATGGACCTATTAGCCGACCATCTCCATCCATATCTGCAGGAGGTTTACCCGTCTTTCCTGGCAAGCCCTAGGTCCGTTGGATATCATCCGAGAAACACTGAATGGTAGACGCTACATGGACCTATTAGCCGACCATCTCCATCCATATCTGCAGGAGGTTTACCCGTCTTTCCTGGCAAGCCCTAGGTCCGTTGGATATCATCCGAGAAACACTGAAAGGTAGACGCTACATGGACCTATTAGCCGACCATCTCCATCCATATCTGCAGGAGGTTTACCCGTCTTTAATGGCAAGCCCTAGGTCCGTTGGATATCATCCGAGAAACACTGAATGGTAGACGCTACATGGACCTATTAGCCGACCATCTCCATCCATATCTGCAGGAGGTTTACCCGTCTTTCCTGGCAAGCCCTAGGTCCGTTGGTTATCATTCTGCAAACACTGAATGGTGGACGCTACATGGACCTATTAGCCGACCATCTCCATCCATATCTGCAGGAGGTTTACCCGTCTTTCCTGGCAAGCCCTAGGTCCGTTGGATATCATCCGAGAAACACTGAATGGTAGACGCTACATGGACCTATTAGCCGACCATCTCCATCCATATCTGCAGGAGGTTTACCCGTCATTCCTGGCAAGCCCTAGGTCCGTTGGATATCATCCGAGAAACACTGAATGGTAGAGGCTACATGGACCTATTAGCCGACCATCTCCATGCATATCTGCAGGAGGTTTACCCGTCTTTCCTGGCAAGCCCTAGGTCCGTTGGATATCATCCGAGAAACACTGAATGGTAGACGCTACATGGACCTATTAGCCGACCATCTCCATCCATATCTGCAGGAGGTTTACCCGTCTTTCCTGGCAAGCCCTAGGTCCGTTGGATATCATCCGAGAAACACTGAATGGTAGACGCTACATGGACCTATTAGCCGACCATCTCCATCCATATCTGCAGGAGGTTTACCCGTCTTTCCTGGCAAGCCCTAGGTCCGTTGGATATCATCCGAGAAACACTGAATGGTAGACGCTACATGGACCTATTAGCCGACCATCTCCGTCCATATCTGCAGGAGGTTTACCCGTCTTTCCTGGCAAGCCCTAGGTCCGTTGGATATCATCCGAGAAACACTGAGTGGTAGACGCTACATGGACCTATTAGCCGACCATCTCCATCCATATCTGCAGGAGGTTTACCCGTCTTTCCTGGCAAGCCCTAGGTCCGTTGGATATCATCCGAGAAACACTGAATGGTAGACGCTACATGGACCTATTAGCCGACCATCTCCATCCATATCTGCAGGAGGTTTACCCGTCTTTCCTGGCAAGCTCTAGGTCCGTTGGATATCATCCGAGAAACACTGAATGGTAGACGCTACATGGACCTATTAGCCGACCATCTCCATCCATATCTGCAGGAGGTTTACCCGTCTTTCCTGGCAAGCCCTAGGTCCGTTGGATATCATCCGAGAAACACTGAATGGTAGACGCTACATGGACCTATTAGCCGACCATCTCCATCCATATCTGCAGGAGGTTTACCCGTCTTTCCTGGCAAGCCCTAGGTCCGTTGGATATCATCCGAGAAACACTGAATGGTAGACGCTACATGGACCTATTAGCCGACCATCTCCATCCATATCTGCAGGAGGTTTACCCGTCTTTCCTGGCAAGCCCTAGGTCCGTTGGATATCATCCGAGAAACACTGAATGGTAGACGCTACATGGACCTATTAGCCGACCATCTCCATCCATATCTGCAGGAGGTTTACCCGTCTTTCCTGGCAAGCCCTAGGTCCGTTGGATATCATCCGAGAAACACTGAATGGTAGACGCTACATGGACCTATTAGCCGACCATCTCCATCCATATCTGCAGGAGGTTTACCCGTCTTTCCTGGCAAGCCCTAGGTCCGTTGGATATCATCCGAGAAACACTGAATGGTAGACGCTACATGGACCTATTAGCCGACCATCTCCATCCATATCTGCAGGAGGTTTACCCGTCTTTCCTGGCAAGCCCTAGGTCCGTTGGATATCATCCGAGAAACACTGAATGGTAGACGCTACATGGACCTATTAGCCGACCATCTCCATCCATATCTGCAGGAGGTTTACCCGTCTTTCCTGGCAAGCCCTAGGTCCGTTGGATATCATCCGAGAAACACTGAATGGTAGACGCTACATGGACCTATTAGCCGACCATCTCCATCCATATCTGCAGGAGGTTTACCCGTCTTTCCTGGCAAACCCTAGGTCCGTTGGATATCATCCGAGAAACACTGAATGGTAGACGCTACATGGACCTATTAGCCGACCATCTCCATCCATATCTGCAGAAGGTTTACCCGTCTTTCCTGGCAAGCCCTAGGTCCGTTGGATATCATCCGAGAAACACTGAATGGTAGACGCTACATGGACCTATTAGCCGACCATCTCCATCCATATCTGCAGGAGGTTTACCCGTCTTTCCTGGCAAGCCCTAGGTCCGTTGGATATCATCCGAGAAACACTGAATGGTAGACGCTACATGGACCTATTAGCCAACCATCTCCATCCATATCTGCAGGAGGTTTACCCGTCTTTCCTGGCAAGCCCTAGGTCCGTTGGATATCATCCGAGAAACACTGAATGGTAGACGCTACATGGACCTATTAGCCGACCATCTCCATCCATATCTGCAGGAGGTTTACCCGTCTTTCCTGGCAAGCCCTAGGTCCGTTGGATATCATCCGAGAAACACTGAATGGTAGACGCTACATGGACCTATTAGCCGACCATCTCCATCCATATCTGCAGGAGGTTTACCCGTCTTTCCTGGCAAGCCCTAGGTCCGTTGGATATCATCCGAGAAACACTGAATGGTAGACGCTACATGGACCTATTAGCCGACCATCTCCATCCATATCTGCAGGAGGTTTACCCGTCTTTCCTGGCAAGCCCTAGGTCCGTTGGATATCATCCGAGAAACACTGAATGGTAGACGCTACATGGACCTATTAGCCGACCATCTCCATCCATATCTGCAGGAGGTTTACCCGTCTTTCCTGGCAAGCCCTAGGTCCGTTGGATATCATCCGAGAAACACTGAATGGTAGACGCTACATGGACCTATTAGCCGACCATCTCCATCCATATCTGCAGGAGGTTTACCCGTCTTTCCTGGCAAGCCCTAGGTCCGTTGGATATCATCCGAGAAACACTGAATGGTAGACGCTACATGGACCTATTAGCCGACCATCTCCATCCATATCTGCAGGAGGTTTACCCGTCTTTCCTGGCAAGCCCTAGGTCCGTTGGATATCATCCGAGAAACACTGAATGGTAGACGCTACATGGACCTATTAGCCGACCATCTCCATCCATATCTGCAGGAGGTTTACCCGTCTTTCCTGGCAAGCCCTAGGTCCGTTGGATATCATCCGAGAAACACTGAATGGTAGACGCTACATGGACCTATTAGCCGACCATCTCCATCCATATCTGCAGGAGGTTTACCCGTCTTTCCTGGCAAGCCCTAGGTCCGTTGGATATCATCCGAGAAACACTGAATGGTAGACGCTACATGGACCTATTAGCCGACCATCTCCATCCATATCTGCAGGAGGTTTACCCGTCTTTCCTGGCAAGCCCTAGGTCCGTTGGATACTCATCCGAGAAACACTGAATGGTAGACGCTACATGGACCTATTAGCCGACCATCTCCATCCATATCTGCAGGAGGTTTACCCGTCTTTCCTGGCAAGCCCTAGGTCCGTTGGATATCATCCGAGAAACACTGAATGGTAGACGCTACATGGACCTATTAGCCGACCATCTCCATCCATATCTGCAGGAGGTTTACCCGTCTTTCCTGGCAAGCCCTAGGTCCGTTGGATATCATCCGAGAAACACTGAATGGTAGACGCTACATGGACCTATTAGCCGACCATCTCCATCCATATCTGCAGGAGGTTTACCCGTCTTTCCTGGCAAGCCCTAGGTCCGTTGGATATCATCCGAGAAACACTGAATGGTAGACGCTACATGGACCTATTAGCCGACCATCTCCATCCATATCTGCAGGAGGTTTACCCGTCTTTCCTGGCAAGCCCTAGGTCCGTTGGTTATTATTCTGCAAACACTGAATGGTGGACGCTACATGGACCTATTAGCCGACCATCTAAATCCATATCTGCAGGAGGTTTACCCGTCTTTCCTGGCAAGCCCTAGGTCCGTTGGATATCATCCGAGAAACACTGAATGGTAGACGCTACATGGACCTATTAGCCGACCATCTCCATGCATATCTGCAGGAGGTTTACCCGTCTTTCCTGGCAAGCCCTAGGTCCGTTGGATATCATCCGAGAAACACTGAATGGTAGACGCTACATGGACCTATTAGCCGACCATCTCCATCCATATCTGCAGGAGGTTTACCCGTCTTTCCTGGCAAGCCCTAGGTCCGTTGGATATCATCCGAGAAACACTGAATGGTAGACGCTACATGGACCTATTAGCCGACCATCTCCATCCATATCTGCAGGAGGTTTACCCGTCTTTCCTGGCAAGCCCTAGGTCCGTTGGATATCATCCGAGAAACACTGAATGGTAGACGCTACATGGACCTATTAGCCGACCATCTCCATCCATATCTGCAGGAGGTTTATACGTCTTTCCTGGCAAGCCCTAGGTCCGTTGGATATCATCCGAGAAACACTGAATGGTAGACGCTACATGGACCTATTAGCCGACCATCTCCATCCATATCTGCAGGAGGTTTACCCGTCTTTCCTGGCAAGCCCTAGGTCCGTTGGATATCATCCGAGAAACACTGAATGGTAGACGCTACATGGACCTATTAGCCGACCATCTCCATCCATATCTGCAGGAGGTTTACCAGTCTTTCCTGGCAAGCCCTAGGTCCGTTGGATATCATCCGAGAAACACTGAATGGTAGACGCTACATGGACCTATTAGCCGACCATCTCCATCCATATCTGCAGGAGGTTTACCCGTCTTTCCTGGCAAGCCCTAGGTCCGTTGGATATCATCCGAGAAACACTGAATGGTAGACGCTACATGGACCTATTAGCCGACCATCTCCATCCATATCTGCAGGAGGTTTACCCGTCTTTCCTGGCAAGCCCTAGGTCCGTTGGATATCATCCGAGAAACACTGAATGGTAGACGCTACATGGACCTATTAGCCGACCATCTCCATCCATATCTGCAGGAGGTTTACCCGTCTTTCCTGGCAAGCCCTAGGTCCGTTGGATATCATCCGAGAAACACTGAATGGTAGACGCTACATGGACCTATTAGCCGACCATCTCCATCCATATCTGCAGGAGGTTTACCCGTCTTTCCTGGCAAGCCCTAGGTCCGTTGGATATCATCCGAGAAACACTGAATGGTAGACGCTACATGGACCTATTAGCCGACCATCTCCATCCATATCTGCAGGAGGTTTACCCGTCTTTCCTGGCAAGCCCTAGGTCCGTTGGATATCATCCGAGAAACACTGAATGGTAGACGCTACATGGACCTATTAGCCGACCATCTCCATCCATATCTGCAGGAGGTTTACCCGTCTTTCCTGGCAAGCCCTAGGTCCGTTGGATATCATCCGAGAAACACTGAATGGTAGACGCTACATGGACCTATTAGCCGACCATCTCCATCCATATCTGCAGGAGGTTTACCCGTCTTTCCTGGCAAGCCCTAGGTCCGTTGGATATCATCCGAGAAACACTGAATGGTAGACGCTACATGGACCTATTAGCCGACCATCTCCATCCATATCTGCAGGAGGTTTACCCGTCTTTCCTGGCAAGCCCTAGGTCCGTTGGATATCATCCGAGAAACACTGAATGGTAGACGCTACATGGACCTATTAGCCGACCATCTCCATCCATATCTGCAGGAGGTTTACCCGTCTTTCCTGGCAAGCCCTAGGTCCGTTGGATATCATCCGAGAAACACTGAATGGTAGACGCTACATGGACCTATTAGCCGACCATCTCCATCCATATCTGCAGGAGGTTTACCCGTCTTTCCTGGCAAGCCCTAGGTCCGTTGGATATCATCCGAGAAACACTGAATGGTAGACGCTACATGGACCTATTAGCCGACCATCTCCATCCATATCTGCAGGAGGTTTACCCGTCTTTCCTGGCAAGCCCTAGGTCCGTTGGATATCATCCGAGAAACACTGAATGGTAGACGCTACATGGACCTATTAGCCGACCATCTCCATCCATATCTGCAGGAGGTTTACCCGTCTTTCCTGGCAAGCCCTAGGTCCGTTGGATATCATCCGAGAAACACTGAATGGTAGACGCTACATGGACCTATTAGCCGACCATCTCCATCCATATCTGCAGGAGGTTTACCCGTCTTTCCTGGCAAGCCCTAGGTCCGTTGGATACATCCCGAGAAACACTGAATGGTAGACGCTACATGGACCTATTAGCCGACCATCTCCATCCATATCTGTAGAAGGTTTACCCGTCTTTCCTGGCAAGCCCTAGGTCCGTTGGATATCATCCGAGAAACACTGAATGGTAGACGCTACATGGACCTATTAGCCGACCATCTCCATCCATATCTGCAGGAGGTTTACCCGTCTTTCCTGGCAAGCCCTAGGTCCGTTGGATATCATCCGAGAAACACTGAATGGTAGACGCTACATGGACCTATTAGCCGACCATCTCCATCCATATCTGCAGGAGGTTTACCCGTCTTTCCTGGCAAGCCCTAGGTCCGTTGGATATCATCCGAGAAACACTGAATGGTAGACGCTACATGGACCTATTAGCCGACCATCTCCATCCATATCTGCAGGAGGTTTACCCGTCTTTCCTGGCAAGCCCTAGGTCCGTTGGTTATCATTCTGCAAACACTGAATGGTAGACGCTACATGGACCTATTAGCCGACCATCTCCATCCATATCTGCAGGAGGTTTACCCGTCTTTCCTGGCAAGCCCTAGGTCCGTTGGATATCATCCGAGAAACACTGAATGGTAGACGCTACATGGACCTATTAGCCGACCATCTCCATCCATATCTGCAGGAGGTTTACCCGTCTTTCCTGGCAAGCCCTAGGTCCGTTGGATATCATCCGAGAAACACTGAATGGTAGACGCTACATGGACCTATTAGCCGACCATCTCCATCCATATCTGCAGGAGGTTTACCCGTCTTTCCTGGCAAGCCCTAGGTCCGTTGGATATCATCCGAGAAACACTGAATGGTAGACGCTACATGGACCTATTAGCCGACCATCTCCATCCATATCTGCAGGAGGTTTACCCGTCTTTCCTGGCAAGCCCTAGGTCCGTTGGATATCATCCGAGAAACACTGAATGGTAGACGCTACATGGACCTATTAGCCGACCATCTCCATCCATATCTGCAGGAGGTTTACCCGTCTTTCCTGGCAAGCCCTAGGTCCGTTGGATATCATCCGAGAAACACTGAATGGTAGACGCTACATGGACCTATTAGCCGACCATCTCCATCCATATCTGCAGGAGGTTTACCCGTCTTTCCTGGCAAGCCCTAGGTCCGTTGGATATCATCCGAGAAACACTGAATGGTAGACGCTACATGGACCTATTAGCCGACCATCTCCATCCATATCTGCAGGAGGTTTACCCGTCTTTCCTGGCAAGCCCTAGGTCCGTTGGATATCATCCGAGAAACACTGAATGGTAGACGCTACATGGACCTATTAGCCGACCATCTCCGTCCATATCTGCAGGAGGTTTACCCGTCTTTCCTGGCAAGCCCTAGGTCCGTTGGATATCATCCGAGAAACACTGAATGGTAGACGCTACATGGACCTATTAGCCGACCATCTCCATCCATATCTGCAGGAGGTTTACCCGTCTTTCCTGGCAAGCCCTAGGTCCGTTGGATATCATCCGAGAAACACTGAATGGTAGACGCTACATGGACCTATTAGCCGACCATCTCCATCCATATCTGCAGGAGGTTTACCCGTCTTTCCTGGCAAGCCCTAGGTCCGTTGGATATCATCCGAGAAACACTGAATGGTAGACGCTACATGGACCTATTAGCCGACCATCTCCATCCATATCTGCAGGAGGTTTATACGTCTTTCCTGGCAAGCCCTAGGTCCGTTGGATATCATCCGAGAAACACTGAATGGTAGACGCTACATGGACCTATTAGCCGACCATCTCCATCCATATCTGCAGGAGGTTTACCCGTCTTTCCTGGCAAGCCCTAGGTCCGTTGGATATCATCCGAGAAACACTGAATGGTAGACGCTACATGGACCTATTAGCCGACCATCTCCATCCATATCTGCAGGAGGTTTACCCGTCTTTCCTGGCAAGCCCTAGGTCCGTTGGATATCATCCGAGAAACACTGAATGGTAGACGCTACATGGACCTATTAGCCGACCATCTCCATCCATATCTGCAGGAGGTTTACCCGTCTTTCCTGGCAAGCCCTAGGTCCGTTGGATATCATCCGAGAAACACTGAATGGTAGACGCTACATGGACCTATTAGCCGACCATCTCCATCCATATCTGCAGGAGGTTTACCCGTCTTTCCTGGCAAGCCCTAGGTCCGTTGGATATCATCCGAGAAACACTGAATGGTAGACGCTACATGGACCTATTAGCCGACCATCTCCATCCATATCTGCAGGAGGTTTACCCGTCTTTCCTGGCAAGCCCTAGGTCCGTTGGATATCATCCGAGAAACACTGAATGGTAGACGCTACATGGACCTATTAGCCGACCATCTCCATCCATATCTGCAGGAGGTTTACCCGTCTTTCCTGGCAAGCCCTAGGTCCGTTGGATATCATCCGAGAAACACTGAATGGTAGACGCTACATGGACCTATTAGCCGACCATCTCCATCCATATCTGCAGGAGGTTTACCCGTCTTTCCTGGCAAGCCCTAGGTCCGTTGGATATCATCCGAGAAACACTGAATGGTAGACGCTACATGGACCTATTAGCCGACCATCTCCATCCATATCTGCAGGAGGTTTACCCGTCTTTCCTGGCAAGCCCTAGGTCCGTTGGATATCATCCGAGAAACACTGAATGGTAGACGCTACATGGACCTATTAGCCGACCATCTCCATCCATATCTGCAGGAGGTTTACCCGTCTTTCCTGGCAAGCCCTAGGTCCGTTGGATATCATCCGAGAAACACTGAATGGTAGACGCTACATGGACCTATTAGCCGACCATCTCCATCCATATCTGCAGGAGGTTTACCCGTCTTTCCTGGCAAGCCCTAGGTCCGTTGGATATCATCCGAGAAACACTGAATGGTAGACGCTACATGGACCTATTAGCCGACCATCTCCATCCATATCTGCAGGAGGTTTACCCGTCTTTCCTGGCAAGCCCTAGGTCCGTTGGATATCATCCGAGAAACACTGAATGGTAGACGCTACATGGACCTATTAGCCGACCATCTCCATCCATATCTGCAGGAGGTTTACCCGTCTTTCCTGGCAAGCCCTAGGTCCGTTGGATATCATCCGAGAAACACTGAATGGTAGACGCTACATGGACCTATTAGCCGACCATCTCCATCCATATCTGCAGGAGGTTTACCCGTCTTTCCTGGCAAGCCCTAGGTCCGTTGGATATCATCCGAGAAACACTGAATGGTAGACGCTACATGGACCTATTAGCCGACCATCTCCATCCATATCTGCAGGAGGTTTACCCGTCTTTCCTGGCAAGCCCTAGGTCCGTTGGATATCATCCGAGAAACACTGAATGGTAGACGCTACATGGACCTATTAGCCGACCATCTCCATCCATATCTGCAGGAGGTTTACCCGTCTTTCCTGGCAAGCCCTAGGTCCGTTGGATATCATCCGAGAAACACTGAATGGTAGACGCTACATGGACCTATTAGCCGACCATCTCCATCCATATCTGCAGGAGGTTTACCCGTCTTTCCTGGCAAGCCCTAGGTCCGTTGGATATCATCCGAGAAACACTGAATGGTAGACGCTACATGGACCTATTAGCCGACCATCTCCATCCATATCTGCAGGAGGTTTACCCGTCTTTCCTGGCAAGCCCTAGGTCCGTTGGATATCATCCGAGAAACACTGAATGGTAGACGCTACATGGACCTATTAGCCGACCATCTCCATCCATATCTGCAGGAGGTTTACCCGTCTTTCCTGGCAAGCCCTAGGTCCGTTGGATATCATCCGAGAAACACTGAATGGTAGACGCTACATGGACCTATTAGCCGACCATCTCCATCCATATCTGCAGGAGGTTTACCCGTCTTTCCTGGCAAGCCCTAGGTCCGTTGGATATCATCCGAGAAACACTGAATGGTAGACGCTACATGGACCTATTAGCCGACCATCTCCATCCATATCTGCAGGAGGTTTACCCGTCTTTCCTGGCAAGTCCTAGGTCCGTTGGATATCATCCGAGAAACACTGAATGGTAGACGCTACATGGACCTATTAGCCGACCATCTCCATCCATATCTGCAGGAGGTTTACCCGTCTTTCCTGGCAAGCCCTAGGTCCGTTGGATATCATCCGAGAAACACTGAATGGTAGACGCTACATGGACCTATTAGCCGACCATCTCCATCCATATCTGCAGGAGGTTTACCCGTCTTTCCTGGCAAGCCCTAGGTCCGTTGGATATCATCCGAGAAACACTGAATGGTAGACGCTACATGGACCTATTAGCCGACCATCTCCATCCATATCTGCAGGAGGTTTACCCGTCTTTCCTGGCAAGCCCTAGGTCCGTTGGATATCATCCGAGAAACACTGAATGGTAGACGCTACATGGACCTATTAGCCGACCATCTCCATCCATATCTGCAGGAGGTTTACCCGTCTTTCCTGGCAAGCCCTAGGTCCGTTGGATATCATCCGAGAAACACTGAATGGTAGACGCTACATGGACCTATTAGCCGACCATCTCCATCCATATCTGCAGGAGGTTTACCCGTCTTTCCTGGCAAGCCCTAGGTCCGTTGGATATCATCCGAGAAACACTGAATGGTAGACGCTACATGGACCTATTAGCCGACCATCTCCATCCATATCTGCAGGAGGTTTACCCGTCTTTCCTGGCAAGCCCTAGGTCCGTTGGATATCATCCGAGAAACACTGAATGGTAGACGCTACATGGACCTATTAGCCGACCATCTCCATCCATATCTGCAGGAGGTTTACCCGTCTTTCCTGGCAAGCCCTAGGTCCGTTGGATATCATCCGAGAAACACTGAATGGTAGACGCTACATGGACCTATTAGCCGACCATCTCCATCCATATCTGCAGGAGGTTTACCCTTCTTTCCTGGCAAGCCCTAGGTCCGTTGGATATCATCCGAGAAACACTGAATGGTAGACGCTACATGGACCTATTAGCCGACCATCTCCATCCATATCTGCAGGAGGTTTACCCGTCTTTCCTGGCAAGCCCTAGGTCCGTTGGATATCATCCGAGAAACACTGAATGGTAGACGCTACATGGACCTATTAGCCGACCATCTCCATCCATATCTGCAGGAGGTTTACCCGTCTTTCCTGGCAAGCCCTAGGTCCGTTGGTTATCATCCGAGAAACACTGAATGGTAGACGCTACATGGACCTATTAGCCGACCATCTCCATCCATATCTGCAGGAGGTTTACCCGTCTTTCCTGGCAAGCCCTAGGTCCGTTGGATATCATCCGAGAAACACTGAATGGTAGACGCTACATGGACCTATTAGCCGACCATCTCCATCCATATCTGCAGGAGGTTTACCCGTCTTTCCTGGCAAGCCCTAGGTCCGTTGGATATCATCCGAGAAACACTGAATGGTAGACGCTACATGGACCTATTAGCCGACCATCTCCATCCATATCTGCAGGAGGTTTACCCGTCTTTCCTGGCAAGCCCTAGGTCCGTTGGATATCATCCGAGAAACACTGAATGGTAGACGCTACATGGACCTATTAGCCGACCATCTCCATCCATATCTGCAGGAGGTTTACCCGTCTTTCCTGGCAAGCCCTAGGTCCGTTGGATATCATCCGAGAAACACTGAATGGTAGACGCTACATGGACCTATTAGCCGACCATCTCCATCCATATCTGCAGGAGGTTTACCCGTCTTTCCTGGCAAGCCCTAGGTCCGTTGGATATCATCCGAGAAACACTGAATGGTAGACGCTACATGGACCTATTAGCCGACCATCTCCATCCATATCTGCAGGAGGTTTACCCGTCTTTCCTGGCAAGCCCTAGGTCCGTTGGATATCATCCGAGAAACACTGAATGGTAGACGCTACATGGACCTATTAGCCGACCATCTCCATCCATATCTGCAGGAGGTTTACCCGTCTTTCCTGGCAAGCCCTAGGTCCGTTGGATATCATCCGAGAAACACTGAATGGTAGACGCTACATGGACCTATTAGCCGACCATCTCCATCCATATCTGCAGGAGGTTTACCCGTCTTTCCTGGCAAGCCCTAGGTCCGTTGGATATCATCCGAGAAACACTGAATGGTAGACGCTACATGGACCTATTAGCCGACCATCTCCATCCATATCTGCAGGAGGTTTACCCGTCTTTCCTGGCAAGCCCTAGGTCCGTTGGATATCATCCGAGAAACACTGAATGGTAGACGCTACATGGACCTATTAGCCGACCATCTCCATCCATATCTGCAGGAGGTTTACCCGTCTTTCCTGGCAAGCCCTAGGTCCGTTGGATATCATCCGAGAAACACTGAATGGTAGACGCTACATGGACCTATTAGCCGACCATCTCCATCCATATCTGCAGGAGGTTTACCCGTCTTTCCTGGCAAGCCCTAGGTCCGTTGGATATCATCCGAGAAACACTGAGTGGTAGACGCTACATGGACCTATTAGCCGACCATCTCCATCCATATCTGCAGGAGGTTTACCCGTCTTTCCTGGCAAGCCCTAGGTCCGTTGGATATCATCCGAGAAACACTGAGTGGTAGACGCTACATGGACCTATTAGCCGACCATCTCCATCCATATCTGCAGGAGGTTTACCCGTCTTTCCTGGCAAGCCCTAGGTCCGTTGGATATCATCCCGAGAAACACTGAATGGTAGACGCTACATGGACCTATTAGCCGACCATCTCCATCCATATCTGCAGGAGGTTTACCCGTCTTTCCTGGCAAGCCCTAGGTCCGTTGGATATCATCCGAGAAACACTGAGTGGTAGACGCTACATGGACCTATTAGCCGACCATCTCCATCCATATCTGCAGGAGGTTTACCCGTCTTTCCTGGCAAGCCCTAGGTCCGTTGGATATCATCCGAGAAACACTGAATGGTAGACGCTACATGGACCTATTAGCCGACCATCTCCATCCATATCTGCAGGAGGTTTACCCGTCTTTCCTGGCAAGCCCTAGGTCCGTTGGATATCATCCGAGAAACACTGAATGGTAGACGCTACATGGACCTATTAGCCGACCATCTCCATCCATATCTGCAGGAGGTTTACCCGTCTTTCCTGGCAAGCCCTAGGTCCGTTGGATATCATCCGAGAAACACTGAATGGTAGACGCTACATGGACCTATTAGCCGACCATCTCCATCCATATCTGCAGGAGGTTTACCCGTCTTTCCTGGCAAGCCCTAGGTCCGTTGGATATCATCCGAGAAACACTGAATGGTAGACGCTACATGGACCTATTAGCCGACCATCTCCATCCATATCTGCAGGAGGTTTACCCGTCTTTCCTGGCAAGCCCTAGGTCCGTTGGATATCATCCGAGAAACACTGAGTGGTAGACGCTACATGGACCTATTAGCCGACCATCTCCATCCATATCTGCAGGAGGTTTACCCGTCTTTCCTGGCAAGCCCTAGGTCCGTTGGATATCATCCGAGAAACACTGAATGGTAGACGCTACATGGACCTATTAGCCGACCATCTCCATCCATATCTGCAGGAGGTTTACCCGTCTTTCCTGGCAAGCCCTAGGTCCGTTGGATATCATCCGAGAAACACTGAGTGGTAGACGCTACATGGACCTATTAGCCGACCATCTCCATCCATATCTGCAGGAGGTTTACCCGTCTTTCCTGGCAAGCCCTAGGTCCGTTGGATATCATCCGAGAAACACTGAATGGTAGACGCTACATGGACCTATTAGCCGACCATCTCCATCCATATCTGCAGGAGGTTTACCCGTCTTTCCTGGCAAGCCCTAGGTCCGTTGGATATCATCCGAGAAACACTGAATGGTAGACGCTACATGGACCTATTAGCCGACCATCTCCATCCATATCTGCAGGAGGTTTACCCGTCTTTCCTGGCAAGCCCTAGGTCCGTTGGATATCATCCAGAGAAACACTGAGTGGTAGACGCTACATGGACCTATTAGCCGACCATCTCCATCCATATCTGCAGGAGGTTTACCCGTCTTTCCTGGCAAGCCCTAGGTCCGTTGGATATCATCCGAGAAACACTGAATGGTAGACGCTACATGGACCTATTAGCCGACCATCTCCATCCATATCTGCAGGAGGTTTACCCGTCTTTCCTGGCAAGCCCTAGGTCCGTTGGATATCATCCGAGAAACACTGAATGGTAGACGCTACATGGACCTATTAGCCGACCATCTCCATCCATATCTGCAGGAGGTTTACCCGTCTTTCCTGGCAAGCCCTAGGTCCGTTGGATATCATCCGAGAAACACTGAATGGTAGACGCTACATGGACCTATTAGCCGACCATCTCCATCCATATCTGCAGGAGGTTTACCCGTCTTTCCTGGCAAGCCCTAGGTCCGTTGGATATCATCCGAGAAACACTGAATGGTAGACGCTACATGGACCTATTAGCCGACCATCTCCATCCATATCTGCAGGAGGTTTACCCGTCTTTCCTGGCAAGCCCTAGGTCCGTTGGATATCATCCGAGAAACACTGAATGGTAGACGCTACATGGACCTATTAGCCGACCATCTCCATCCATATCTGCAGGAGGTTTACCCGTCTTTCCTGGCAAGCCCTAGGTCCGTTGGATATCATCCGAGAAACACTGAATGGTAGACGCTACATGGACCTATTAGCCGACCATCTCCATCCATATCTGCAGGAGGTTTACCCGTCTTTCCTGGCAAGCCCTAGGTCCGTTGGATATCATCCGAGAAACACTGAATGGTAGACGCTACATGGACCTATTAGCCGACCATCTCCATCCATATCTGCAGGAGGTTTACCCGTCTTTCCTGGCAAGCCCTAGGTCCGTTGGATATCATCCGAGAAACACTGAATGGTAGACGCTACATGGACCTATTAGCCGACCATCTCCATCCATATCTGCAGGAGGTTTACCCGTCTTTCTTGGCAAGCCCTAGGTCCGTTGGATATCATCCGAGAAACACTGAATGGTAGACGCTACATGGACCTATTAGCCGACCATCTCCATCCATATCTGCAGGAGGTTTACCCGTCTTTCCTGGCAAGCCCTAGGTCCGTTGGATATCATCCGAGAAACACTGAATGGTAGACGCTACATGGACCTATTAGCCGACCATCTCCATCCATATCTGCAGGAGGTTTACCCGTCTTTCCTGGCAAGCCCTAGGTCCGTTGGATATCATCCGAGAAACACTGAATGGTAGACGCTACATGGACCTATTAGCCGACCATCTCCATCCATATCTGCAGGAGGTTTACCCGTCTTTCCTGGCAAGCCCTAGGTCCGTTGGATATCATCCCAGAAACACTGAATGGTAGACGCTACATGGACCTATTAGCCGACCATCTCCATCCATATCTGCAGGAGGTTTACCCGTCTTTCCTGGCAAGCCCTAGGTCCGTTGGATATCATCCGAGAAACACTGAATGGTAGACGCTACATGGACCTATTAGCCGACCATCTCCATCCATATCTGCAGGAGGTTTACCCGTCTTTCCTGGCAAGCCCTAGGTCCGTTGGATATCATCCCAGAAACACTGAATGGTAGACGCTACATGGACCTATTAGCCGACCATCTCCATCCATATCTGCAGGAGGTTTACCCGTCTTTCCTGGCAAGCCCTAGGTCCGTTGGATATCATCCGAGAAACACTGAATGGTAGACGCTACATGGACCTATTAGCCGACCATCTCCATCCATATCTGCAGGAGGTTTACCGTCTTTCCTGGCAAGCCCTAGGTCCGTTGGATATCATCCGAGAAACACTGAATGGTAGACGCTACATGGACCTATTAGCCGACCATCTCCATCCATATCTGCAGGAGGTTTACCCGTCTTTCCTGGCAAGCCCTAGGTCCGTTGGATATCATCCGAGAAACACTGAATGGTAGACGCTACATGGACCTATTAGCCGACCATCTCCATCCATATCTGCAGGAGGTTTACCCGTCTTTCCTGGCAAGCCCTAGGTCCGTTGGATATCATCCGAGAAACACTGAATGGTAGACGCTACATGGACCTATTAGCCGACCATCTCCATCCATATCTGCAGGAGGTTTACCCGTCTTTCCTGGCAAGCCCTAGGTCCGTTGGATATCATCCGAGAAACACTGAATGGTAGACGCTACATGGACCTATTAGCCGACCATCTCCATCCATATCTGCAGGAGGTTTACCCGTCTTTCCTGGCAAGCCCTAGGTCCGTTGGATATCATCCGAGAAACACTGAATGGTAGACGCTACATGGACCTATTAGCCGACCATCTCCATCCATATCTGCAGGAGGTTTACCCGTCTTTCCTGGCAAGCCCTAGGTCCGTTGGATATCATCCGAGAAACACTGAATGGTAGACGCTACATGGACCTATTAGCCGACCATCTCCATCCATATCTGCAGGAGGTTTACCCGTCTTTCCTGGCAAGCCCTAGGTCCGTTGGATATCATCCGAGAAACACTGAATGGTAGACGCTACATGGACCTATTAGCCGACCATCTCCATCCATATCTGCAGGAGGTTTACCCGTCTTTCCTGGCAAGTCCTAGGTCCGTTGGATATCATCCGAGAAACACTGAATGGTAGACGCTACATGGACCTATTAGCCGACCATCTCCATCCATATCTGCAGGAGGTTTACCCGTCTTTCCTGGCAAGCCCTAGGTCCGTTGGATATCATCCGAGAAACACTGAATGGTAGACGCTACATGGACCTATTAGCCGACCATCTCCATCCATATCTGCAGGAGGTTTACCCGTCTTTCCTGGCAAGCCCTAGGTCCGTTGGATATCATCCGAGAAACACTGAATGGTAGACGCTACATGGACCTATTAGCCGACCATCTCCATCCATATCTGCAGGAGGTTTACCCGTCTTTCCTGGCAAGCCCTAGGTCCGTTGGATATCATCCGAGAAACACTGAATGGTAGACGCTACATGGACCTATTAGCCGACCATCTCCATCCATATCTGCAGGAGGTTTACCCGTCTTTCCTGGCAAGCCCTAGGTCCGTTGGATATCATCCGAGAAACACTGAATGGTAGACGCTACATGGACCTATTAGCCGACCATCTCCATCCATATCTGCAGGAGGTTTACCCGTCTTTCCTGGCAAGCCCTAGGTCCGTTGGATATCATCCGAGAAACACTGAATGGTAGAGGCTACATGGACCTATTAGTCGACCATCTCCATCCATATCTGCAGGAGGTTTACCCGTCTTTCCTGGCAAGCCCTAGGTCCGTTGGATATCATCCGAGAAACACTGAATGGTAGACGCTACATGGACCTATTAGCCGACCATCTCCATCCATATCTGCAGGAGGTTTACCCGTCTTTCCTGGCAAGCCCTAGGTCCGTTGGATATCATCCGAGAAACACTGAATGGTAGACGCTACATGGACCTATTAGTCGACCATCTCCATCCATATCTGCAGGAGGTTTACCCGTCTTTCCTGGCAAGTCCTAGGTCAGTTGGTTATCATCCCAGAAACACTGAATGGTAGACGCTACATGGACCTATTAGCCGACCATCTCCATCCATATCTGCAGGAGGTTTACCCGTCTTTCCTGGCAAGTCCTAGGTCAGTTGGTTATCATCCCAGAAACACTGAATGGTAGACGC
The DNA here is from genome assembly GCA_039090855.1 of Macrothele yani. Taxonomy (NCBI): domain Eukaryota; kingdom Metazoa; phylum Arthropoda; class Arachnida; order Araneae; family Macrothelidae; genus Macrothele; species Macrothele yani. The sequence continues at coordinate 58,950,961 of CM076998.1, read as the reverse complement.
TACATGGACCTATTAGCCGACCATCTCCATCCATATCTGCAGGAGGTTTACCCGTCTTTCCTGGCAAGCCCTAGGTCCGTTGGATATCATCCCAGAAACACTGAATGGTAGACGCTACATGGACCTATTAGCCGACCATCTCGATCCATATCTGCAGGAGGTTTACCCGTCTTTCCTGGCAAGCCCTAGGTCCGTTGGATATCATCCGAGAAACACTGAATGGTAGACGCTACATGGACCTATTAGCCGACCATCTCCATCCATATCTGCAGGAGGTTTACCCGTCTTTCCTGGCAAGCCCTAGGTCCGTTGGATATCATCCGAGAAACACTGAATGGTAGACGCTACATGGACCTATTAGCCGACCATCTCGATCCATATCTGCAGGAGGTTTACCCGTCTTTCCTGGCAAGTCCTAGGTCAGTTGGTTATCATCCCAGAAACACTGAATGGTAGACGCTACATGGACCTATTAGCCGACCATCTCCATCCATATCTGCAGGAGGTTTACCCGTCTTTCCTGGCAAGTCCTAGGTCAGTTGGTTATCATCCCAGAAACACTGAATGGTAGACGCTACATGGACCTATTAGCCGACCATCTCCATCCATATCTGCAGGAGGTTTACCCGTCTTTCCTGGCAAGTCCTAGGTCAGTTGGTTATCATCCCAGAAACACTGAATGGTAGACGCTACATGGACCTATTAGCCGACCATCTCCATCCATATCTGCAGGAGGTTTTACCCGTCTTTCCTGGCAAGTCCTAGGTCAGTTGGTTATCATCCCAGAAACACTGAATGGTAGACGCTACATGGACCTATTAGCCGACCATCTCCATCCATATCTGCAGGAGGTTTACCCGTCTTTCCTGGCAAGCCCTAGGTCCGTTGGATATCATCCGAGAAACACTGAATGGTAGACGCTACATGGACCTATTAGCCGACCATCTCCATCCATATCTGCAGGAGGTTTACCCGTCTTTCCTGGCAAGCCCTAGGTCCGTTGGATATCATCCGAGAAACACTGAATGGTAGACGCTACATGGACCTATTAGCCGACCATCTCGATCCATATCTACAGGAGGTTTACCCGTCTTTCCTGGCAAGTCCTAGGTCAGTTGGTTATCATCCCAGAAACACTGAATGGTAGACGCTACATGGACCTATTAGCCGACCATCTCCATCCATATCTGCAGGAGGTTTACCCGTCTTTCCTGGCAAGTCCTAGGTCAGTTGGTTATCATCCCAGAAACACTGAATGGTAGACGCTACATGGACCTATTAGCCGACCATCTCCATCCATATCTGCAGGAGGTTTACCCGTCTTTCCTGGCAAGTCCTAGGTCAGTTGGTTATCATCCCAGAAACACTGAATGGTAGACGCTACATGGACCTATTAGCCGACCATCTCCATCCATATCTGCAGGAGGTTTACCCGTCTTTCCTGGCAAGTCCTAGGTCAGTTGGTTATCATCCCAGAAACACTGAATGGTAGACGCTACATGGACCTATTAGCCGACCATCTCCATCCATATCTGCAGGAGGTTTACCCGTCTTTCCTGGCAAGCCCTAGGTCCGTTGGATATCATCCGAGAAACACTGAATGGTAGACGCTACATGGACCTATTAGCCGACCATCTCCATCCATATCTGCAGGAGGTTTACCCGTCTTTCCTGGCAAGCCCTAGGTCCGTTGGATATCATCCGAGAAACACTGAATGGTAGACGCTACATGGACCTATTAGTCGACCATCTCCATCCATATCTGCAGGAGGTTTACCCGTCTTTCCTGGCAAGCCCTAGGTCCGTTGGATATCATCCGAGAAACACTGAATGGTAGACGCTACATGGACCTATTAGCCGACCATCTCCATCCATATCTGCAGGAGGTTTACCCGTCTTTCCTGGCAAGTCCTAGGTCCGTTGGTTATCATCCCAGAAACACTGAATGGTAGACGCTACATGGACCTATTAGCCGACCATCTCCATCCATATCTGCAGGAGGTTTACCCGTCTTTCCTGGCAAGCCCTAGGTCCGTTGGATATCATCCGAGAAACACTGAATGGTAGACGCTACATGGACCTATTAGCCGACCATCTCCATCCATATCTGCAGGAGGTTTACCCGTCTTTCCTGGCAAGCCCTAGGTCCGTTGGATATCATCCGAGAAACACTGAATGGTAGACGCTACATGGACCTATTAGCCGACCATCTCCATCCATATCTGCAGGAGGTTTACCCGTCTTTCCTGGCAAGCCCTAGGTCCGTTGGATATCATCCGAGAAACACTGAATGGTAGACGCTACATGGACCTCTTAGCCGACCATCTCCATCCATATCTGCAGGAGGTTTACCCGTCTTTCCTGGCAAGCCCTAGGTCCGTTGGATATCATCCGAGAAACACTGAATGGTAGACGCTACATGGACCTATTAGCCGACCATCTCCATCCATATCTGCAGGAGGTTTACCCGTCTTTCCTGGCAAGCCCTAGGTCCGTTGGATATCATCCGAGAAACACTGAATGGTAGACGCTACATGGACCTATTAGCCGACCATCTCCATCCATATCTGCAGGAGGTTTACCCGTCTTTCCTGGCAAGCCCTAGGTCCGTTGGATATCATCCGAGAAACACTGAATGGTAGACGCTACATGGACCTATTAGCCGACCATCTCCATCCATATCTGCAGGAGGTTTACCCGTCTTTCCTGGCAAGCCCTAGGTCCGTTGGATATCATCCGAGAAACACTGAATGGTAGACGCTACATGGACCTATTAGCCGACCATCTCCATCCATATCTGCAGGAGGTTTACCCGTCTTTCCTGGCAAGCCCTAGGTCCGTTGGATATCATCCGAGAAACACTGAATGGTAGACGCTACATGGACCTATTAGCCGACCATCTCCATCCATATCTGCAGGAGGTTTACCCGTCTTTCCTGGCAAGTCCTAGGTCAGTTGGTTATCATCCCAGAAACACTGAATGGTAGACGCTACATGGACCTATTAGCCGACCATCTCCATCCATATCTGCAGGAGGTTTACCCGTCTTTCCTGGCAAGCCCTAGGTCCGTTGGATATCATCCGAGAAACACTGAATGGTAGACGCTACATGGACCTATTAGCCGACCATCTCCATCCATATCTGCAGGAGGTTTACCCGTCTTTCCTGGCAAGCCCTAGGTCCGTTGGATATCATCCGAGAAACACTGAATGGTAGACGCTACATGGACCTATTAGCCGACCATCTCGATCCATATCTGCAGGAGGTTTACCCGTCTTTCCTGGCAAGTCCTAGGTCAGTTGGTTATCATCCCAGAAACACTGAATGGTAGACGCTACATGGACCTATTAGCTGACCATCTCGATCCATATCTGCAGGAGGTTTACCCGTCTTTCCTGGCAAGTCCTAGGTCAGTTGGTTATCATCCCAGAAACACTGAATGGTAGACGCTACATGGACCTATTAGCCGACCATCTCCATCCATATCTGCAGGAGGTTTACCCGTCTTTCCTGGCAAGTCCTAGGTCAGTTGGTTATCATCCCAGAAACACTGAATGGTAGACGCTACATGGACCTATTAGCCGACCATCTCCATCCATATCTGCAGGAGGTTTACCCGTCTTTCCTGGCAAGTCCTAGGTCAGTTGGTTATCATCCCAGAAACACTGAATGGTAGACGCTACATGGACCTATTAGCCGACCATCTCCATCCATATCTGCAGGAGGTTTACCCGTCTTTCCTGGCAAGTCCTAGGTCAGTTGGTTATCATCCCAGAAACACTGAATGGTAGACGCTACATGGACCTATTAGCCGACCATCTCCATCCATATCTGCAGGAGGTTTACCCGTCTTTCCTGGCAAGTCCTAGGTCAGTTGGTTATCATCCCAGAAACACTGAATGGTAGACGCTACATGGACCTATTAGCCGACCATCTCGATCCATATCTACAGGAGGTTTACCCGTCTTTCCTGGCAAGCCCTAGGTCCGTTGGATATCATCCGAGACACACTGAATGGTAGACGCTACATGGAACTATTAGCCGACCATCTCCATCCATATCTGCAGGAGGTTTACCCGTCTTTCCTGGCAAGCCCTAGGTCCGTTGGATATCATCCGAGAAACACTGAATGGTAGACGCTACATGGACCTATTAGCCGACCATCTCGATCCATATCTGCAGGAGGTTTACCCGTCTTTCCTGGCAAGTCCTAGGTCAGTTGGTTATCATCCCAGAAACACTGAATGGTAGACGCTACATGGACCTATTAGCCGACCATCTCCATCCATATCTGCAGGAGGTTTACCCGTCTTTCCTGGCAAGTCCTAGGTCAGTTGGTTATCATCCCAGAAACACTGAATGGTAGACGCTACATGGACCTATTAGCCGACCATCTCCATCCATATCTGCAGGAGGTTTACCCGTCTTTCCTGGCAAGTCCTAGGTCAGTTGGTTATCATCCCAGAAACACTGAATGGTAGACGCTACATGGACCTATTAGCCGACCATCTCCATCCATATCTGCAGGAGGTTTTACCCGTCTTTCCTGGCAAGTCCTAGGTCAGTTGGTTATCATCCCAGAAACACTGAATGGTAGACGCTACATGGACCTATTAGCCGACCATCTCCATCCATATCTGCAGGAGGTTTACCCGTCTTTCCTGGCAAGCCCTAGGTCCGTTGGATATCATCCGAGAAACACTGAATGGTAGACGCTACATGGACCTATTAGCCGACCATCTCCATCCATATCTGCAGGAGGTTTACCCGTCTTTCCTGGCAAGCTTTAGGTCCGTTGGATATCATCCGAGAAACACTGAATGGTAGACGCTACATGGACCTATTAGCCGACCATCTCGATCCATATCTACAGGAGGTTTACCCGTCTTTCCTGGCAAGTCCTAGGTCAGTTGGTTATCATCCCAGAAACACTGAATGGTAGACGCTACATGGACCTATTAGCCGACCATCTCCATCCATATCTGCAGGAGGTTTACCCGTCTTTCCTGGCAAGTCCTAGGTCAGTTGGTTATCATCCCAGAAACACTGAATGGTAGACGCTACATGGACCTATTAGCCGACCATCTCCATCCATATCTGCAGGAGGTTTACCCGTCTTTCCTGGCAAGTCCTAGGTCAGTTGGTTATCATCCCAGAAACACTGAATGGTAGACGCTACATGGACCTATTAGCCGACCATCTCCATCCATATCTGCAGGAGGTTTACCCGTCTTTCCTGGCAAGTCCTAGGTCAGTTGGTTATCATCCCAGAAACACTGAATGGTAGACGCTACATGGACCTATTAGCCGACCATCTCCATCCATATCTGCAGGAGGTTTACCCGTCTTTCCTGGCAAGCCCTAGGTCCGTTGGATATCATCCGAGAAACACTGAATGGTAGACGCTACATGGACCTATTAGCCGACCATCTCCATCCATATCTGCAGGAGGTTTACCCGTCTTTCCTGGCAAGCCCTAGGTCCGTTGGATATCATCCGAGAAACACTGAATGGTAGACGCTACATGGACCTATTAGTCGACCATCTCCATCCATATCTGCAGGAGGTTTACCCGTCTTTCCTGGCAAGCCCTAGGTCCGTTGGATATCATCCGAGAAACACTGAATGGTAGACGCTACATGGACCTATTAGCCGACCATCTCCATCCATATCTACAGGAGGTTTACCCGTCTTTCCTGGCAAGCCCTAGGTCCGTTGGATATCATCCGAGAAACACTGAATGGTAGACGCTGCATGGACCTATTAGCCGACCATCTCCATCCATATCTGCAGGAGGTTTACCCGTCTTTCCTGGCAAGCCCTAGGTCCGTTGGATATCATCCGAGAAACACTGAATGGTAGAGGCTACATGGACCTATTAGTCGACCATCTCCATCCATATCTGCAGGAGGTTTACCCGTCTTTCCTGGCAAGCCCTAGGTCCGTTGGATATCATCCGAGAAACACTGAATGGTAGACGCTACATGGACCTATTAGCCGACCATCTCCATCCATATCTGCAGGAGGTTTACCCGTCTTTCCTGGCAAGCCCTAGGTCCGTTGGATATCATCCGAGAAACACTGAATGGTAGACGCTACATGGACCTATTAGTCGACCATCTCCATCCATATCTGCAGGAGGTTTACCCGTCTTTCCTGGCAAGTCCTAGGTCAGTTGGTTATCATCCCAGAAACACTGAATGGTAGACGCTACATGGACCTATTAGCCGACCATCTCCATCCATATCTGCAGGAGGTTTACCCGTCTTTCCTGGCAAGTCCTAGGTCAGTTGGTTATCATCCCAGAAACACTGAATGGTAGACGCTACATGGACCTATTAGCCGACCATCTCCATCCATATCTGCAGGAGGTTTACCCGTCTTTCCTGGCAAGCCCTAGGTCCGTTGGATATCATCCCAGAAACACTGAATGGTAGACGCTACATGGACCTATTAGCCGACCATCTCGATCCATATCTACAGGAGGTTTACCCGTCTTTCCTGGCAAGCCCTAGGTCCGTTGGATATCATCCGAGAAACACTGAATGGTAGACGCTACATGGACCTATTAGCCGACCATCTCCATCCATATCTGCAGGAGGTTTACCCGTCTTTCCTGGCAAGCCCTAGGTCCGTTGGATATCATCCGAGAAACACTGAATGGTAGACGCTACATGGACCTATTAGCCGACCATCTCGATCCATATCTGCAGGAGGTTTACCCGTCTTTCCTGGCAAGTCCTAGGTCAGTTGGTTATCATCCCAGAAACACTGAATGGTAGACGCTACATGGACCTATTAGCCGACCATCTCCATCCATATCTGCAGGAGGTTTACCCGTCTTTCCTGGCAAGTCCTAGGTCAGTTGGTTATCATCCCAGAAACACTGAATGGTAGACGCTACATGGACCTATTAGCCGACCATCTCCATCCATATCTGCAGGAGGTTTACCCGTCTTTCCTGGCAAGTCCTAGGTCAGTTGGTTATCATCCCAGAAACACTGAATGGTAGACGCTACATGGACCTATTAGCCGACCATCTCCATCCATATCTGCAGGAGGTTTTACCCGTCTTTCCTGGCAAGTCCTAGGTCAGTTGGTTATCATCCCAGAAACACTGAATGGTAGACGCTACATGGACCTATTAGCCGACCATCTCCATCCATATCTGCAGGAGGTTTACCCGTCTTTCCTGGCAAGCCCTAGGTCCGTTGGATATCATCCGAGAAACACTGAATGGTAGACGCTACATGGACCTATTAGCCGACCATCTCCATCCATATCTGCAGGAGGTTTACCCGTCTTTCCTGGCAAGCTTTAGGTCCGTTGGATATCATCCGAGAAACACTGAATGGTAGACGCTACATGGACCTATTAGCCGACCATCTCGATCCATATCTACAGGAGGTTTACCCGTCTTTCCTGGCAAGTCCTAGGTCAGTTGGTTATCATCCCAGAAACACTGAATGGTAGACGCTACATGGACCTATTAGCCGACCATCTCCATCCATATCTGCAGGAGGTTTACCCGTCTTTCCTGGCAAGTCCTAGGTCAGTTGGTTATCATCCCAGAAACACTGAATGGTAGACGCTACATGGACCTATTAGCCGACCATCTCCATCCATATCTGCAGGAGGTTTACCCGTCTTTCCTGGCAAGTCCTAGGTCAGTTGGTTATCATCCCAGAAACACTGAATGGTAGACGCTACATGGACCTATTAGCCGACCATCTCCATCCATATCTGCAGGAGGTTTACCCGTCTTTCCTGGCAAGTCCTAGGTCAGTTGGTTATCATCCCAGAAACACTGAATGGTAGACGCTACATGGACCTATTAGCCGACCATCTCCATCCATATCTGCAGGAGGTTTACCCGTCTTTCCTGGCAAGCCCTAGGTCCGTTGGATATCATCCGAGAAACACTGAATGGTAGACGCTACATGGACCTATTAGCCGACCATCTCCATCCATATCTGCAGGAGGTTTACCCGTCTTTCCTGGCAAGCCCTAGGTCCGTTGGATATCATCCGAGAAACACTGAATGGTAGACGCTACATGGACCTATTAGTCGACCATCTCCATCCATATCTGCAGGAGGTTTACCCGTCTTTCCTGGCAAGCCCTAGGTCCGTTGGATATCATCCGAGAAACACTGAATGGTAGACGCTACATGGACCTATTAGCCGACCATCTCCATCCATATCTGCAGGAGGTTTACCCGTCTTTCCTGGCAAGTCCTAGGTCCGTTGGTTATCATCCCAGAAACACTGAATGGTAGACGCTACATGGACCTATTAGCCGACCATCTCCATCCATATCTGCAGGAGGTTTACCCGTCTTTCCTGGCAAGCCCTAGGTCCGTTGGATATCATCCGAGAAACACTGAATGGTAGACGCTACATGGACCTATTAGCCGACCATCTCCATCCATATCTGCAGGAGGTTTACCCGTCTTTCCTGGCAAGCCCTAGGTCCGTTGGATATCATCCGAGAAACACTGAATGGTAGACGCTACATGGACCTATTAGCCGACCATCTCCATCCATATCTGCAGGAGGTTTACCCGTCTTTCCTGGCAAGCCCTAGGTCCGTTGGATATCATCCGAGAAACACTGAATGGTAGACGCTACATGGACCTCTTAGCCGACCATCTCCATCCATATCTGCAGGAGGTTTACCCGTCTTTCCTGGCAAGCCCTAGGTCCGTTGGATATCATCCGAGAAACACTGAATGGTAGACGCTACATGGACCTATTAGCCGACCATCTCCATCCATATCTGCAGGAGGTTTACCCGTCTTTCCTGGCAAGCCCTAGGTCCGTTGGATATCATCCGAGAAACACTGAATGGTAGACGCTACATGGACCTATTAGCCGACCATCTCCATCCATATCTGCAGGAGGTTTACCCGTCTTTCCTGGCAAGCCCTAGGTCCGTTGGATATCATCCGAGAAACACTGAATGGTAGACGCTACATGGACCTATTAGCCGACCATCTCCATCCATATCTGCAGGAGGTTTACCCGTCTTTCCTGGCAAGCCCTAGGTCCGTTGGATATCATCCGAGAAACACTGAATGGTAGACGCTACATGGACCTATTAGCCGACCATCTCCATCCATATCTGCAGGAGGTTTACCCGTCTTTCCTGGCAAGCCCTAGGTCCGTTGGATATCATCCGAGAAACACTGAATGGTAGACGCTACATGGACCTATTAGTCGACCATCTCCATCCATATCTGCAGGAGGTTTACCCGTCTTTCCTGGCAAGTCCTAGGTCCGTTGGATATCATCCCAGAAACACTGAATGGTAGACGCTACATGGACCTATTAGCCGACCATCTCCATCCATATCTGCAGGAGGTTTACCCGTCTTTCCTGGCAAGCCCTAGGTCCGTTGGATATCATCCGAGAAACACTGAATGGTAGACGCTACATGGACCTATTAGTCGACCATCTCCATCCATATCTGCAGGAGGTTTACCCGTCTTTCCTGGCAAGCCCTAGGTCCGTTGGATATCATCCGAGAAACACTGAATGGTAGACGCTACATGGACCTATTAGCCGACCATCTCCATCCATATCTGCAGGAGGTTTACCCGTCTTTCCTGGCAAGCCCTAGGTCCGTTGGATATCATCCGAGAAACACTGAATGGTAGACGCTACATGGACCTATTAGCCGACCATCTCCATCCATATCTGCAGGAGGTTTACCCGTCTTTCCTGGCAAGCCCTAGGTCCGTTGGATATCATCCGAGAAACACTGAATGGTAGACGCTACATGGACCTATTAGTCGACCATCTCCATCCATATCTGCAGGAGGTTTACCCGTCTTTCCTGGCAAGTCCTAGGTCAGTTGGTTTTCATCCCAGAAACACTGAATGGTAGACGCTACATGGACCTATTAGCCGACCATCTCCATCCATATCTGCAGGAGGTTTACCCGTCTTTCCTGGCAAGCCCTAGGTCCGTTGGATATCATCCGAGAAACACTGAATGGTAGACGCTACATGGACCTATTAGTCGACCATCTCCATCCATATCTGCAGGAGGTTTACCCGTCTTTCCTGGCAAGCCCTAGGTCCGTTGGATATCATCCGAGAAACACTGAATGGTAGACGCTACATGGACCTCTTAGCCGACCATCTCCATCCATATCTGCAGGAGGTTTACCCGTCTTTCCTGGCAAGCCCTAGGTCCGTTGGATATCATCCGAGAAACACTGAATGGTAGACGCTACATGGACCTCTTAGCCGACCATCTCCATCCATATCTGCAGGAGGTTTACCCGTCTTTCCTGGCAAGCCCTAGGTCCGTTGGATATCATCCGAGAAACACTGAATGGTAGACGCTACATGGACCTATTAGCCGACCATCTCCATCCATATCTGCAGGAGGTTTACCCGTCTTTCCTGGCAAGCCCTAGGTCCGTTGGATATCATCCGAGAAACACTGAATGGTAGACGCTACATGGACCTATTAGCCGACCATCTCCATCCATATCTGCAGGAGGTTTACCCGTCTTTCCTGGCAAGCCCTAGGTCCGTTGGATATCATCCGAGAAACACTGAATGGTAGACGCTACATGGACCTATTAGCCGACCATCTCCATCCATATCTGCAGGAGGTTTACCCGTCTTTCCTGGCAAGCCCTAGGTCCGTTGGATATCATCCGAGAAACACTGAATGGTAGACGCTACATGGACCTATTAGCCGACCATCTCCATCCATATCTGCAGGAGGTTTACCCGTCTTTCCTGGCAAGCCCTAGGTCCGTTGGATATCATCCGAGAAACACTGAATGGTAGACGCTACATGGACCTATTAGCCGACCATCTCCATCCATATCTGCAGGAGGTTTACCCGTCTTTCCTGGCAAGCCCTAGGTCCGTTGGATATCATCCGAGAAACACTGAATGGTAGACGCTACATGGACCTATTAGCCGACCATCTCCATCCATATCTGCAGGAGGTTTACCCGTCTTTCCTGGCAAGCCCTAGGTCCGTTGGATATCATCCGAGAAACACTGAATGGTAGACGCTACATGGACCTATTAGCCGACCATCTCCATCCATATCTGCAGGAGGTTTACCCGTCTTTCCTGGCAAGCCCTAGGTCCGTTGGATATCATCCGAGAAACACTGAATGGTAGACGCTACATGGACCTATTAGCCGACCATCTCCATCCATATCTGCAGGAGGTTTACCCGTCTTTCCTGGCAAGCCCTAGGTCCGTTGGATATCATCCGAGAAACACTGAATGGTAGACGCTACATGGACCTATTAGCCGACCATCTCCATCCATATCTGCAGGAGGTTTACCCGTCTTTCCTGGCAAGCCCTAGGTCCGTTGGATATCATCCGAGAAACACTGAATGGTAGACGCTACATGGACCTATTAGCCGACCATCTCCATCCATATCTGCAGGAGGTTTACCCGTCTTTCCTGGCAAGCCCTAGGTCCGTTGGATATCATCCGAGAAACACTGAATGGTAGACGCTACATGGACCTATTAGCCGACCATCTCCATCCATATCTGCAGGAGGTTTACCCGTCTTTCCTGGCAAGCCCTAGGTCCGTTGGATATCATCCGAGAAACACTGAATGGTAGACGCTACATGGACCTATTAGCCGACCATCTCCATCCATATCTGCAGGAGGTTTACCCGTCTTTCCTGGCAAGCCCTAGGTCCGTTGGATATCATCCGAGAAACACTGAATGGTAGACGCTACATGGACCTATTAGCCGACCATCTCCATCCATATCTGCAGGAGGTTTACCCGTCTTTCCTGGCAAGCCCTAGGTCCGTTGGATATCATCCGAGAAACACTGAATGGTAGACGCTACATGGACCTATTAGCCGACCATCTCCATCCATATCTGCAGGAGGTTTACCCGTCTTTCCTGGCAAGCCCTAGGTCCGTTGGATATCATCCGAGAAACACTGAATGGTAGACGCTACATGGACCTATTAGCCGACCATCTCCGTCCATATCTGCAGGAGGTTTACCCGTCTTTCCTGGCAAGCCCTAGGTCCGTTGGATATCATCCGAGAAACACTGAATGGTAGACGCTACATGGACCTATTAGCCGACCATCTCCATCCATATCTGCAGGAGGTTTACCCGTCTTTCCTGGCAAGCCCTAGGTCCGTTGGATATCATCCGAGAAACACTGAATGGTAGACGCTACATGGACCTATTAGCCGACCATCTCCATCCATATCTGCAGGAGGTTTACCCGTCTTTCCTGGCAAGCCCTAGGTCCGTTGGATATCATCCGAGAAACACTGAATGGTAGACGCTACATGGACCTATTAGTCGACCATCTCCATCCATATCTGCAGGAGGTTTACCCGGCCCATAATTCCATCTTTCAACAGGACAACGCACAGTGTCATCGGGTTCGTATAACTACTGAGTGGTTGGAGGTACACGACAATGAATTCGCCTTGGCTTCCAAACTCCCCTGATTGTAACCCAATTGAACATGTGTCAGATATGCTAGAACGGGATGTGAAAACTGCTGATCCTCCTCCACGTAATAAACGTGAACTGACGGAACTGCCGCAGCTGACATGAGTCACGTTACGCATAGAGGATGTTTGACACCTTCTAGAATCTGTTGCTAGGCGTTTGCGAGCTGTAATTGAAGAGAGAGGTGGACCTAAGCGTTATCAGGTAGGTGTACCTAATGAAAGATAACTCAGTGTAGTTACTTCTTATGTGTCTTTCAATTCTGAACGTTATATCTGAACCTTCAAGTTTCCAGTTTGTTTTTGCTAGTCAGAGAGTAAATAAAACGCAAACTTTGTTGTATAAGAGGAATGGCAATCGAACTTTTCAAGCGAATGTTATCTGCTACTCAAAAGGATTCTAATACTCTGTAAGTTCCTGTTGTTCTGTTATTACATGTTACGACGAGTTGCGAAGTGGTATTAGTAACACGAAATTGGGGTTCTTCAAGTGGAATCGTACAGACAGCCTGTTAAGAAGAGTTGAAGTTTCAGTAAGTGCGGTGACATTTCGTAAAGTTATGCAGCCCCTGCGGTGCTGTGATCAAAGCGCTGGCTTCTGACTATTTGTCCGAGTGGGCCTGGGTTCGACCCTTTGTTTGGCATGGATGATGCCACGCCAAGGGTCAACCCAGGCCCGATGGGATTTAATCTCTCCCTTCTATGTCTTATGGCACTAGATCTCTCCCATCCCTGGAACCAGTGTTCCCAAATTAGCAACGGGCGACTGCTTATAAATCATTGAGTTGCTGATGGTGGTCGTAAAATCCCCAGAACCAAATGAATTCTTAGAGTTACGATCTCTGTGTCCATACTAGTCGTACTACAGTTGTCCTTATTTAAGTACTAGTCTAACTATCTGGGAACAACTTAACTATCTGGGAACAATTTGAGAATACATTATAAACGATGTGTATTCGTTATCTCATCACGCAATTCTATTTATTTAAATTTAGGTTTAATTTTTATGCCCCGCCCCCTTGTAAAATTTCTGGACCCGCCCTTGCAGTACATCACTAGGGATAAGCGAATTCTTCGGTCTGTGACTTTAGCACGTGACCATGAACGCTATGCAGGGTGTAACAACAAGTGTAACATAGGGAAAAAACGGCTGGTTTCCTAAAATATATTGTTTTTGCAACTCATAATTGGTTGCAGCTTCCGTTACGAAGGTTCTGAAACTTAGCGGAAGTTCAGAAGCACAGTCTCTCAGATGTGTTCCGCACAGCAGCAAACACAGAAAGTATAAAACGAACGAAAGAAATGAGAACGGAAGCAAAGTGGTGCCTATTACTAGGCGGAACTTTCATCCTGCAGTTATTCAAGTTAGGTCTCAGTTTGCAAAATATGACTTCGAGACATTTGGAAAAGGAGTGGTTCAAGGAAAACGAGAATAATTATCATGGCAACCCATGTCTCCCGATATGAATCCAGTTGGACATGCTTAAGCCCATTGGGATCGGCATATGTGTCGTATGGACCCTCTACCTAGGACACTGGAGGAGTGACGAGTAGCACTTATACACTGAAGTGCCAAATGAACCCAATAGGGTACGTATTGGACGTGGTGGAAAGGTACATTCGCACGAAAGATCCTGCTCTTACAAATACCAGGGAACTGTGGGCGGCTATTCAGACGGCATCGCTCAACATTTCCAGAATTCTTCTGGCCACTTGTGGAACCGATGACATGTTGAGTTGTTTCACTGCGTCGGACTAGAGGAGGTGCTACACGATAATAGGTACGTGTCCCATGGCGGACACTGGAGGAGTGACGAGTAGCACTTATACACTGAAATGCCAAACGCCATAGGACACGTACCTAGTATCGTGTAGGACCTTCTCTAGTCCGGCGCAATGAAGCAACTCGACATGACATCGATTCCACAAGTGGCCAGAAGAATTCTGAAGATGTTGAGCCATGCCGTCTGAATAGCCGCCCACAGTTCCCTGGTATTTGTAGGAGCAGGATCTTCGGTGCGAATGGAGCTTTCCACCACGTCCCATAAGTGCCCTATTGGGTTCATATCGGGCGAACGTGGTGGCCAAACGATCCGTCGGAACTGTCCAGAATGCTCCTCGAACCAATTATAGACAACTTGGGCCCGATTACATGCCCCCTGGAAATTTTCATCGTTGTTAGGTACATGAAGTCCTTGAAGGGCCACAAATAGTCTACCAGCACAGCAACAAAGCGATTATCGGTTAATGACCTGTATACGAGGGCCAGTGAACCCAATCCGTACCAGGTAAAGGCACACTACACATGTATGGAACCACCACCAGCTTGAACAGTGCCTTGCTCAAAGCTAGGGGCCATGGCTTCATGGGTTCTGCGCAATCATCAGCTCGTAAAGACTGGCAGAGTAACTCATCGGACCACGCTACATGTTGCCAGTCTTCCAAAGTCTAATTACCGTGTCCACGAGCACAGGTGAAGCGCTGTGTCCGATGTCGTGGAGGTAATAAAGGTCCTATAGTAGGTCTTCTGCTACCATACACCATGAACGCTCAATTACGCTGCACTGACCTGATGGGTATGTCTCTGGTACTGCAGTGAATGTGGATGTTATTGGAGCCAGTGGCGCTTGTATGTTAGCATGGACAATCCTGGTCAGACGCCCCTGGTCACTGTCATTCAGCACCCATGGTCGGCTACTGCGATGTCCACAGTGGATGGTAATACTTTCCATGAGGTATTCTCGGTACACACGTGACACCGTGGACCAAGGAACGTTGAATGTTTGCACAGCTTCAGAAATTGAATGCCCCATCCGTCTGGCTCCCACTACCATGCGTTATTCAAAATCCGATAATTCACGTCGGCTTGCCATAATCCTACTGGCGGTTGTTCAACCTGACTCACGAGATTACACCTCACAACTGATAAAAATCGACGGCAGCGCCAGTTTAAAATTTGCATACTGCTATCCCCTGACTTTTTGCACTTCAGTGTACGATTATGTTAGGGCATACAGGTGGGCGCCTCCTGGGGACGTGTGGGGTGGGATGCTTCGTCTCACGACTGTAGTGCGGTGGCGGCTTACGGAAGACCTACACAATACTAAGTTCAGGGTCATAATATTTTTCTCCAACAGTGTATATGGACAAGTTCTTTCATACCGTTAATTGGATGAGACAGATGCAGGATTGGTAGCTGAAGCAACACATTGTTGTTTTCAAGGATCGCAATTTACCCCGCAGATGATCACGGCGCTGGAGAACGATCAGTGTTACACCCAAAACAGATCACTATGTCTTCGAGAAAGCTACTGTAATAGCTTTTTTACTCACCTTTGACACTCTAATAATGGCATGACCAAATGTGACACTACTGGAAACCCCGCCATCTCTGATGCTGTTGCCAAAAAATCTCAAAATGCCTTAATACACTGCTGGACAATTGCTAAGGACGGCTCATAAACGGCTATATAGCGCATAAAAAAGTAAGTGTGGTTGGATGCCAAGTGAAATAAAATAATGTCAGAATGCCAGGACATTACAAGAAAGACAATTTATTGTGCTCTGAAATCCAGAAGGCTTTGGAACGTGTTCAAGGGACACTAAGGCCATTTTGTGCAGAATACGTAAACGTGAAAAAAATGCAATTACCGTCCGCAGGCGTTCCGGCGTAAGATGTCAATACGGGATATGGCCACCATGGAGGGCGATGCAAGATTCCACACGTCGTGTCATGCTTCGCACAACATTATCAAGCAGCTGTTGGGGTAATTTATCCCATTCCTCTGTCAGTGCACGCATGAGGGTGTCCTTGTTTATTGGAGGGCATTGGCGATCAGCAAGACTCCTCCCCAAAGCACCCCACACATTTTCAATGGGATTCAAATCTGGAGAACGTGCTGGCCATACTAGGCGTTGAATATCCTCGCTCTCAAGACACTCCTGAACAGCGACTGTTCGACGACATGCTGCGTTGTCGTCCATGAAAATGAATCTATCACCGACAGCACCACGGAACATGCGAACATGAGGTAGCAGAACATCATTAATGTATCGTTGGCCAGTCATAGTCCCAGTTGGAAGCACATAGAGGGACGTACGGCCTTTGATCATGATGCCAGCCCATACCATGACACTACATGTCGGATATCGGTCCCTTTCCTTTATGTTTGCTGGACAATATGCAGTACCACTATCACGCCATATCAGTTGTCGTCGACAATCAGACGATAGACTGTATCTACTCTCATCTCAGAAGAAGACAGCAGACCAGTCGTTATCAGTCCAATTGCGATGTTGATGGCACCATTGCAAACGGGCGGTACGGTGACGTTTGGACAATGGGATGCACACAAGAGGACGGCGGGCGTATAGTCCTCCTTCATGCAAACGTCTGGCGACAGTTTTTCCGGAGATCCGCTTGCTAGTAGCAGCCATAAACTGATTTGCTACCTCACTAGCTGTGCTGCGCCGGTGTCTTTTTTGATAGCACTATGTACCGATCTTCTGCAGGTGTCGTACTGCGAACACGACCTTTCCCATCACGTTTGCTACACTCTCCATTTGTTTGAAATGATTTCCAAAGCCTTGAAACAACACTGTGGCTGACGTCGAACTTCCTGGCAACATCTGTTATTTTTCGCCCTTCTTCAACCTTGCCAATAATACGGCCACGCGTAAAATCATCTAGGTGATGTCGGGAAGACATACTAAAAATTGCAAGTTCGTCAATTGATTCTTTCCATTTCAACTTTGCGTTTGAACAACAACGGTCAATACGCGTCGAATCCTTTATATCTCTTATCAGCGCTATGACGTCATGAACAAGTTCGGCAATCCAAAATTTGCATACGCACAACATGTCTTACTGTATCCCGCACTTATGCTAATTTCCACATTTTCCTGCCTTCCATTTTATGGTTGGTATCGTCGATATTGTCATCCGTCCTTAGCAATTGTCCGGCAGTGTATTATATGTCCTGCACTCAGAGTTGGTTTTATATAAATATGTTTGAATCCTTCAATGCACTCTAAATATCCATCCTTACAGTTCCACTACACTAAGTTAAGAACCTTGCTTAGATCAATCTGTAAAAAACTATCCAGAATGTCTAGCTTTGCACAGACCAAGGGTGCCTTTTTGAGTTAATTCTGCGCTGCTTCTTATATCAACGTTTGATCCGTTTGCAAGGATTATTACGGCCTGACCCCCATAAGTTTTGTAATCGATCCCATGACTGAACTTCTTCTTGTATGTTGAACAGAATCTAGATTTCTAAAGGAATTTGTACATTTTTATATGGTTGTCTCGGTAATTATTAACCTAAAGTGTGATCTGTTGTAATTTTTGAGCTATATAACTGCATCTGAGAGTGTACTCATTGAATAATTGTCATGTGGTTATGGTCAAATTGTAGTCATTTGAACTCCACATTTGAAGCAAAGGCTTGTTAACTGTTCTTCAAGATGCACAATCCATTTTGACAGTATTCAACAACTACACTGCCTTACTGTTAATATCAGGATACTTGCATTTCAACGAAAAGTATTTACTTACAGAAAATTTAATATCATCAGCTGAAGCCTTTGGTCATTTCAACAGCCTCCAGTCTCCGCGGAATATAGCTCAACATTTTAATTGTAAATATCTGCCGATAGGTTCTGCTATTCATCCTTCAAAGCAGTGGCCAACTCAGCTTTGTTTGTCTAGCGATCTCTCTTTCCACGCGTCCCATGGTCTAATTGGTCCCAGAAATGTTCTATTAGGTTCAGGTCAGGGAAAAAGGCTGACCAGTCCCAGTTTTCGATGGCCATGTTCTCAAACCAATCTGCAAAACGCGAGTAGTATGACATGGTGCGTTGGTCCCAGAGATTCCCTTTAGGGTTCAGGTCAGGACTTTGGGCTGACCAATCCGAATTTTGACACCCATGTCCTCAAACCAATCTGTAACAATGCGGGAAGTATGACATAGTGCGATGGTCCCAGTAATCCTCTACAGGGTTCAGGCTAGGACTCAGGGCTGGCCAGTCCAACTTTTTGACGCCCATGTCCTCAAACCAATATGTAACAATGCGAGCATTATGATATGGTGCAATGGTCCCAAAGATTATCTACAGCGTTTAGTACAGAACTGTGGACTGGCCAGTCCAACTTTTCGATGGCCATGTCGTCAAATTAATCTGCAACAACTCAAGAAGTATGACATGGTGCGTTTATTAGGAGATTATTTTAGGGTTCAAGTCAGGACTCTGGGCTGATCTGTTCGAACTTTTCGACGGCCATGTCCTCAAACCAATCTGCATGAACGAGACTAGTATGACATGTTGCGTTGGTCCAGAGATTCTCTTTAAAGTTGAGGTCAGGACTCTGGGATGACCAGTCCGACTTTTCGACGGCCATGTCATAAAACCAATCTGCACCAATGCGAGAATTATGACATGGTGCGTTATTCCATAGATTCTCTTTAGGGTTCAAGTCAGGACTCTGGGCTGACCTGTCCAACTTTTCGACGGCAATGTCCTCAAACCAATCTGCATTAGCGAGAGCAGTATGACATGGAGCGTTGGTCTAGAAATTCTCTTTAGGGTTGAAGTCAAACCTCTGAGCTGAACAGTCCGATTTTTCGACGGCCATGTCCTCAACCCAATTTGCAACAACGCAAGAAGTATGACGGGGTGCGTTTGTCCAGAGATTCGCTTTAGGGTTCAGGTCAGGATCTGGACTGATCAGTCCAACTTTTCGACTCCCATGTCCTCAAACCAAAACAACGCGAGTAGTATGACATTGTGCTTTGGTCCGAGAGATTATAGGATTCAGGTCAGAGTTCTAGGCTACCCCATCCAAGTCTTCGACCTCCATGTTTCCAAATGAATCTGTAACAACGCGTATGAAATGATTCGTTATTCCTAGAAATTCTCTATAAGGTTCAGGTCAGTGCTTTGGGCTGGCCAATCCAACTTTTCGACGACTTTGAAGAGGCATGCGCCCACTATCATGTCTCTTTGAAAGTCATGCTTGATACACGTTTGAATTCTTCCGTGAGCTGTTTATAATGCTATCAAAATATCATATGTGCATACGTATGTGGGATGGCACGTGTCTCGTTGGTTGTTGAGTGTTCTTATTAATTTGCTATTCGGTGTACTCCTAGGTCTATTGGGGGCGTACGCATGATAAAAAACATTACTAAAAGCAAACTTAACTATTTTAATCTGATATCGTTTCACTGATTCCAGGTTTTGTCACTAACATTACTTCTTTCAAAATGATAAATGTAAAATGCAAATTTAAAACTATGGGAGCTAATCCCACATCGTGGAATAGAAATCTAAGTTTCCGCTTTTTCACATCGTGCTGCTAATTCTCTGAAAGATTCGAAGCATTAATCTTTAATTAATTTTATATTTGCAGTGACTAATGCGTCCATTAATTACTTAGCGGAACATGCACACGCAAAACCCCTCATTTTTAGTGTCGCTCTAGCCCACAAGTATTGAAATCCCTGAAAAGCCCTGTACTACGAAATGAACCCAACATGTTTGTCCCTCTTCGCTATTGTGAAAACTCGACGAAGACGTTCTTGTCGTTTGCAGTTCATGAAATTTTCATAGTCGCTGTAAATTTCTGAAAAAGGAACTTACAGCGACTATGAAAATTTCATGAACTACCAGAAAAATTTCATGCTTTCTACCAGAATGTTGAAACAACAGTCGGTGAAGAACGAAGTTTTAACGACAATTCACGGTAATGCGATTCATTACTCTCTCTCTCTCTCTCTTATTTTTCTTCCTCACCGAATAGTCCACAAGTAGCTGTCATTTAAAATTAAAATCCATGAAAGAAATCCTTGAGGTATTTGCTAAAGCCTTAAAAAAGCCGAACGTAATACTTCGTGAAATATCTAACATGTCGTGAATAAGCAAATAATATGCGAAACAAAAACTGGTCATAAATAAATGGACATCCCCAGATGGTGCACAATCACACGGAGTTACAAAAACTCCTGAAAAGTTACAAAAACCCCTTCTCCATCACATAAAATATTTCAGAATGCAGCGCAATGTATCTGAATGTTTCATTTCCGTATCATTTAAGAAAAAGACTGAAGCTAAAATATTGGCAGACAAAAACACGACATATGAAGTGAAACAGCGAAACCGAAGAATTACGCTGATTTGAATGGCATACGGGGTATCTTTAATACACTCAAAGTATTTGTTTTATACATTCAATAAATTTGTTACATCTACATAAACATCGGTAATTCACAATATTCATCGTCTTGTTTAAGACATTAACAGCAGGGTTAAACAGATGTTTCGATTAACGAGCAGAAGT
Organism: Macrothele yani; assembly: GCA_039090855.1. Classification (NCBI taxonomy): domain Eukaryota; kingdom Metazoa; phylum Arthropoda; class Arachnida; order Araneae; family Macrothelidae; genus Macrothele; species Macrothele yani. The sequence goes on along the minus strand of CM076998.1, from coordinate 58,930,144 downwards.
ATCGGTAACAGAGGCTTTCATCGACCGGCATTCACCAGATTTTAGGTGCGTCGCATAAATATAGAGACAGTCGACTTTGTGCCGTGAACTCAGTGCAAATCTAGGTACGAAGCTGAAGTGGTACCTAATTAGACATAAACCTACAACAAACGTTTCGATCCGTCGAGATGACCGGATTGTGTGAAAAGAACCCCACAAAATGAAAGAGTGTAATTTTAGGTGACTCATAAATATAAAGACAACTATGTAAAGTAGCCACATGCAAATGAGATGTACAAATTAGCATGCTGAACGCACGCGCATGGGCCGTAATTCGGTTCAGCCTACAAAAGACAGCGGACCTGCCGCCAGACATTCATTTGCCGAAATGCCACGCAACAGTCAATTTTGTGGTAAGGAGGTGCAGAAGATTTGGAGACTGAGAGCAAATGGATTGTCTTTAGCAAAAATTTGTAAAGCCATGGGGAGGAGTAGGGCAGTCATTTATAAGACTTTATCGAAACGCGGTGCGTTAACTGCCAGAAAACGGCCTGAAAGGCCTCGAATAACAACGAAACGAGATGATCATGCCATCATGCGTTTAGTTTCATCCCAAAGGTTATCACTACGTCAAGTTTCTCGGACTATTGGTGTCACCGTCTCAAAGGACACAGTTCATCGACGAATCAAGGAAAATCGCAACATTGTGCTCTGCAAAATGCGCCGTCTGCCACACCTCACGCGGCGCCACAAGGAAACTAGATTGTTCTGGGCAAGCAGCCACATGCACTGGACGGACGAGTGAATCACAACTATTTTCCCCGATGAGAAAAAGTTCAACCTGGACGGTCCTGACGGTTGGAACTGCTATTGGCATGATTTACGACGTGAGCCACGCACCTTCTTCAGCAGACAGAAGGGAGGGGGATCTGTAATGGTTTGGGGAGCTTTTGCGTTCAATGGCACAACGGATATTGCTTTTCTGCATGGCAGGCAAAACTCTGAAACGTATCAGGACATACTGAGCAGCTACCTTCTATATACCGTTTGCCGAAACTGTAGCGGGTGTTGATTATCTGTTATAGCAAGACAATGCCTCTATCCATCGGTCTGCATCAACGAAAAGCTTGTTTAACACTCATCAAGTGACCGTAATGGATTGTCCAGCACTCAGTCCAGATCTGAACCCTATCGAGAACCTCTGGGGTATCCTAGTTCGTGATGTGTATGCGAATGGACGGCAGTTTTCAAGTGTGGTGGCATTGAAAGAGCAGACTGAACGAAGCTGGTACGCACTCCGCCCAGAACCCTTACATCACAGTTTTTTTCTTGTACTTGGCGTTGGAATTGTTATGTTTCCATCAAACTATTGTGCAGCTGCGTGTCCTATGCTATTTTTGCTATAAATATGAGGTGTACATTTCAGCTCGTTGTTTCTTTTTTATTCGAGAATTTGTTCTCTCTATATCTTTGCGACGCACTATACAATATAATGTTTTAGCTTTTGCCTTGATACAATATGATGTTTTAGATTTTGCAGAAAACTGAAACAACAATCCCTTAAAACCTTTTTTTTTTTTTTTTTTTGTACTATGCATCTTTCCTGACAGCAGTAAAGTATATCCCGAGTATAAAATTTCGATGTAATGAAAATGGGTAACGGAAGTAGTCAAAACCATTGCTGAAATCTGATTTTTGAATGTTGTCCCATGAAGTAACACAACAATAGTTAATTTCATTGTTTCTCTTAATCGCAGAACGATATTATTTTGTCACGTTTTACATAAACGCAACGATATCTAGTTGCAGTCTGCTTAAATTACGAGAACCTGATGCTAAATATACACTGAAGTGCCTGAAAAACTAGTACACTAGTCTAATACTTGGTAGGTCTCCCACGGGAGCGCAAGACTGCGGAAATACGACGGGGCATGGACCGCACTAGCTTCTGGAAATATGCTGTAGGCAATGCACACCATACTTCCTGCAGAGCGTTCCACAATCTGGGTGTATTCCGAGGTCTCGGATTTCTGTGTTCGATAGCACATTGCATGGCATCCCAAATGTGTTCTATTACGTACAGATCTGGGGACTTGGGTGGGAATGGCAACACCCCAAACTAAGATGAATGCTCCTCTAACCATAATGTGGCGTCCCGACACTTGTGTGGAGGTGCATTGTCCTGTTGGAACAGGCCCAACTCGTCAGCATGAATGCAGGACATGAACGGGTGTACCTCGTCAGAAAGGATGCGCACATAGCGTTGGCGGGTCACAGACGTTTGTAGAAGTGCCAGGTGTCCCAGTGAAGTCCATCTAAACACACCCCATACTATTACCGACCCCCACCCCCCACCAGCCGGTGCGGTTCCCTGTAAACAGGCGGGATCCGTGGCTTCATGGGGTTTGAGCCACACACGAATCCTTCCATCTGCCCGACACAGTTGGAAACGCGACTCGTCAGACCAGGCTACTTGTTTCCAGTCATCAAGTGTCCAGTGGCGATGTTGCCGTGCCCAAGCGAGGCGCATTGCTCTGTGTCGTGCACCCAGCAAGGCGACTCGAGTTGGGCGTCGGCTCCGAAAGCCCATATCGTGCAGGGTACTTTGCACAGTCCGGGCGCTGATGCTTGTTGAGGCTCCAGCATTGAATTCCGATTATACCTGCGAGATTGTTGCACGCCTATCGCGTGAAACGATTCTTGACAGCCGACGATGGTCACGTTCACCTAATGTCTTTTTACGGCCACACCGGTATCATTGGTTGGAGGTTTTGCTGGAATTCTTGTAGTCACAGTACACTCTTGCAATGGTCGTCCGTGAAAATCTGAACTTTGTTTCTACCTCCGAAATACTACGGCCCATCTCACGAGCGCCAACTATGACACCGCGTTGAAAATCGTTTAAATCGTTGTTACTTGTCATTCTCATGCCGAAAACAGCTCTGACAGCTGGCAAAGATGTCTATCGCTTTATATACGCACTGGCGGATGCAACCGAGTACGCGCGTAGGTGACGTTGCTATGTATTTTGCATAAGCTCGTCTGTACCAGTTTTTCTGGCACTTCAGTGTATGATAAAAGCCATTACAAAAATGCGTTTTGATGCTATGCATCTTTCCCGACAGTAGTAAATTATGCGACGTAGCGAAATTCGGCTTCCTCTCGATTACTTGCTATTGACGAGAACTTTAAAATGATGTATAACACGATGGGGTGTAACCTGTAGATACCCTAGACCAAAAGTTACCAATCCCATCCCCCTTCATTAAAACACCTGCGATTTAGCTTTTCTTTCTATCTTGAGGTTAGATTTTAGCTTGCGCATGCGCTTATGGACTTTCGTAGCTACATCACATTTTATGGGTGTCAGGGTCCTTTCATACGTTCGTCTAAATCTGTATACAATATGATAAATATATTGTTTTTGAAAAACGAAGTAGTCGAAATACAGTGGAACTCTGTTATAACGTATTCAGGGGACTGAAAAAAATGGCCGTTATAGCCAATGGCTGTTATAAAGCGATCTGAAACAATACTGAAAAACATAATTTATACTTTAATATTTTTGTATCTCGTAAAAATAACTTACCTACTTTTTGCAGAGCTAAAAGTAGGTACAATCGTATCCAAAAGTCCCGCACCAGTAGACCGAAAGTCAAATGTTTGATGTTTGAAGTCAACTTATGCAGCGTAATGGTAAAGTTAGGAATACATATTATACATGATTTGAAAGGATATTTTATGCTGAACTCAAATATTTTTACAGTATGTTATTACCAGTAATAAAAGTTAGGTTACACGCAAAAGTACAGCGTCTATTCATAAAAAGCAAAAAATAGTGGAATTCGTGAAATTAGTGTACAATGCATTTAACGTAAAATTACTGTATAGTACATTATTGACACTTACAGAACACTTGAAATAACTGAACAACAAGCAAAATACCCTTTAATATTTAATTGCTTAACCACCGTTACTTAATAACAAAGTGCACCTTCTTGGCATGGAGCTAATGAGCTTCTCTAATCGTCGATTGGTGATAACACCGTGCCATACGGCCCTTACTAACTCAATGAAAGGCTTTAATTAATCAATGAAAGATTTTTTACTAAGACTTTAATTGAGTCTGTAAGGGCCGTACGGCACCGTGATATTATCAATGGACAACTAGAGAAGTTCATTTGTTCCATGCCAAGAAGGTGCTCTTTGTTAGTAACAAAACCGTAGTTATCCAATTAAATATTAAAGCGTATTTTGCTTGTTGGTAAGTTATTTCAAGTGACATGCAAGTGTCAATAATGTATTGTTCAGTAATTTTACGCTAAATGCATTGTACATAGCGGCCATGTTTTACGAAAGCTGCTGCAAAACAATTCCTTTCTCCCCTCATCTCAGCAGTACCGATTATAAACCTGTCACTGGTGACAAAAGCGCTCTCTTCTATACTCGGGGCAAGGTTGACCTGACTACAGAGCTAAAGTTAGGGAGTGTGTACTTCCACTGCATAATATAGTTCCAGTTGTAAAGCTCGTGTTCTAACTTGAACTGAGACCTAAAAAGCACATGGATATATCGATGTTGTAGACGTATTTCGTACATACGTTAATAAAAATTAAGATCCCAGTTTCGGTCGCGTTTATAAAAAATACAAATATTTGTATTTTCGCCACGTCATTTTCACTTCTGTCTTGCTTCAGACCGGCTATACCGTATACACGGAGGTTATTTACTGAGTGTGCGGGAGGTGAGGATTGAGCCAGAGGGTAAAAAGGGGAGAAAATGGGTCGCGGAGGTCACTAAGCTTGCCCCTTTCTTCCTGGTTGCTGTCTCAAAATACTCCTTCTGTCTTGGACTTGCTGTTTATCAGTACATCTGGAAACATCGCGCAGTCCAATGTATTTCTAATTTAAAAGCAAAATGCGTACTGCATACACCTTTAATATGTAACTAAAAAAATATCTTTGGAACACTTTAGAAACACCGAAAGTTTACGTATAACTGATGAAGTGGAATAGTGAGGAATATATTTAACGAAGGTGTTTATCTTATCCACGCAGATGCGTTTTTGAAAAGAAAGAACTCGTTTGTCTGGTGGGTGGCAGTTGAGGGGGACATCGTGGTGGAAGCATGAACGGAAAGATTCCGTTTATCTTTCCTCCTATCCCCTTAGGGTCTTAGGGGAGGAGTCAGCGACACTTGGCACCCCATTAGTGCGCGGAGAATACAGATAAACAAGAGATACGGACGTTGGTGAATCGGTTTTAATGCGTTAACAGTGTACTCAGATTAGCTTTACCCCAAGTATAGTCCTTTATTATCTGCTCCGTGACCAAATGCAAGACGGGGAAAAAGCAAGTTTTCCTGATACGAACATCATGCTACTGGGTGGGTAGAAGAAAGTGTCTGAAACATCTCCTTTCTTAGGTTCGTTGTTATAGCCCGTTAAGCAGGTAATCGGACAGAAAGGATTGGTGTGAGTCATACCCTTGAATGACCCCTGTTAATAATAAAGCAATGGGGGGAACCACGCTTTCTAATGCGCACGAGCATTCGTTCCAGCCGCCTTCGGCCAACTTCTTAGATAGCGAAACCAGTTCGAGCAAATTTCGGGTCGATTTGCTTATCCCGAGTTAATTCGTTGCAGCCACTTAAATGGCTAATTTGGGGTCTCTGGTTCCAGGGAGGGGAAGGGATTCTGTGCCGAAAGCCAAGCACATCAACCATGCCCGCACATGAGGCCTATAAAAAAAAATGCTGAAACTTTTAACCTGGTGAAAAATCAGAACACGCGTTGAGGAAATGTGAATATACACTGAAAAGACAAATTATTCGTACGTCCACCTAATAGTGTGAGGGAACCACCTTTTCCACGCAGGGAAGCATCCAAACGTCATAGTACTGACGCAATGAGGCTCCGAAACACAGACGTAGGTATCGCTGACTAACAATCTAAGAGTGCTTAGCGTAGAGCAGGCAGAGATGTAGGTTGGGATGGTTGATCACGAACATCTGGTTCCAATATTTCCCATGAATTCTCTTTGGGGTTGATATCTGTTAAGCGAAGGGGCCATGCGAGTGTGATAAGCTCGCCACTATGCTCCTGGAGCCAGTCGGTCGCTAGCCGGGACCGATGGGGTGAAGCGTTGTCCTGTTGAAAGATCGGAACTTGGTTCAGACAGAGGCACGTAATGAAAGGGTGGAGATTGTTGGCCAGTAGCTGCTCATAGCTGGAACCAGTGACGGAAGACTCGATACGTATGAAGGGACCGAGGCCGGACCACGTGAAAGCTTCCGAAATAGTTACACCGCCTCCACCGACCTGTAGTACTCCAACTTTTCATACCGGGTCCATAGATTCGTGTGGTTTACGTCACACACGCTACCTGCCATCGGCGCGATACGGTGTGAAACGGGATTCGTCTGACCATATGACGCGTTTCTAATTATCCATGCTCCAGTTACAATGAGCCTACGCAAACTGCAGCCAAATCATGCGATGCTGTGCCGTTAACATCGGGACACGATGTGGTCGTCGACTGTCCCAGCCAAGTTGTGCCATGTGTCGACGGATTGTCTTTGAGTATAGGCGTGTGGATGCTCCTTCATTAAATTGTGAGGTGCTTTGCAGCCTTCTGATTCGTCCGTACGATGCGGGTCAATCGTCGACTCCCTGGATCATCCAATGCACTTTTACGTACACATTTCATCCGACTGTTAGCGGTTTTGCCGGATTTCATGTACTCCTGGTACACACTTGCTACAGTTTGTTGCGGAATTCCTAACAGTTTCGCCGTTGCGCTGATTGAACATCCGGCTTTCCCGGCTCCCAAGTTTCATTAACGACATACGCTCGCACTTGACGGAATGTATTTCTGTGCATACCGACCCACTTTATTTATAGCCCCAACTGGTTTTTTTGCACACCTCGATTTGCTGCTGTCCTGCTGCTTTTCGTATTTTCACCGGGGTGTACGTAATAATTTGTCCTTTCAGTGTGATGCTGCATGACCAAGATGGAATTGTTCATTGCAATTTATTTATCTAAATATTAAACTGGAGCACATAACTCTATTCGCAATATAAAATTACTGAATTCAAAACAAAATAAAATGGTTTTAAAAGACATGTTACTTCAAACAATTTTTACTTTCTTGTTTTGTTGTACTTGCTAGAACATCAGTTCAAGTTTCTTCTTATGAGCAAACTTTTGTTTTCTTCTCAGCAAGTTTCATAGCCATATTTAACTTTTGTTGACGATGCACCAGCACAGCCCTAATTGCTAATTTTTTTCTTTTTGTTGATATCGTTCATTTCCAATATCTTCATTGTTGCTTTTCTTTCAATTTTTTTATTCCCTCAGATGACAATAATTTCGTCCATCATGCTGAAAGAAATTTAAGCCTGAAGACTATGCAGAATATGAATACTTTTGAACACCATGCATTAATTTTTACAAATTTTCTAACTTCGTCACTTCCGTTTTCGGAAATTTTTCCCTCTGTTATCAAACTTAAATGCTAACTTTTATGTCGGAAAGTAACATTTAACAGCAACAGAGGATAGTGGGAACGTCGCGGGATAAGAAACAACGATTACGGAGGAAATCTTCGCTCCGTCACACTTCCGTTTTCTGAAACTTTACCCTCATTTTAAAGCTGAAATACAAATATTTGTGGAATAAAGAATATCAACAACACTAGGCAAGAGAACCACAGCAAGAAAAAATACGATTACGGGAGAAATCTTCACTCCACCTGTTTTCCGTTTTTGAAAATTGAAAGACGAAATTCTGTCCTTAAACGGGAAATGAAGCCCCCACCACCACCACGAATCCTCCAAAATTCTGTTCAGTTGTACATCGATCTCTCGAATGATCCAATGAGGACGAAAAAGACGGAATTCCCCGAATCCACTGAAGAATCTCAGGATTAAAGATTAAAGGGAAATTTTCATGTCGTCTTAGCTTTCGTTTTGGGAATTTTTACCGCCAGTTCCATGCTTAAATACAAATAGTACGCAATAAGATCATACTTCACAGTATTAGACTGACGCAAAATTACGAGACAAAAGAAATTACGATTACAGGAAAAGTTACAATTCCGTTTTCGAAAGGTTTGGGAGACGAAATACGGTTCCTAGACAGAAAATGACCCCTCCCTATCTCCTTTCACTAATTCCCGAAAAATTTCTCTTCAGTTTTTCATCTATCTCGAGAGTGACCTAAACGATAACAAAAAAAAAAAAAAAAAAAAAAAAAAAGCGGAATTCTGAAAATCCGCGGAAAAATCTCATGTATGAGGCCCACTCGGGTGAGTTGTCAGAAACCAGCACCTAGGGCACTAGTAATCCAGGCAGCACTAAATGCTTAACACTACCACGTAGCCCGCAAGGGCAAGGCCATCTGCAAGTTTGAGCCATTTATTTTCAGCATTTTATCCGTAAATCCAATGTTTGGGGCAAGAGGGTGCATCCCTACTACCTTTCCATCAACGCTCTTGATTTCGGTAAGCTGTGGAAACAGGCTCAGTTAAAGTCAAGATTCTTTCTTCATTTTTTTTTTTATTGGAGGTTTTTAAAAAAAAATTCGCTTTCTTTACAATCAGACGTTGTTATTTTTTTATTGGAGGTTTTTTGTTTCAAATATTTATTGGATTTGGCTGACAGATTGACAGATACATTGACATATACAGGCAGACATACACAGTATAGACATTTTGTGTTTCAACGTCAGGAATGTACAAAGTAAACATTGAACACAATATGCAGGGTGAACAAGGAACACAGCGAATAAACCACCGAAAGACAAACACAACCAACTATGCCTTACCTGGAATTGGAACCCTGACCCCTCCGTTGGGCGCATCATCAGAAGCCATCGCTTAGAGTTTAGACCACTGCGCCACCGGGCGTCCAAGATGCCTTCTGATCATATTTCTCTGAAGGCAGTCAGTTCGATAACAGTGAGCGCACTGCTCATATTTCTATCAGCAATCAGCAGTGACTTTTGCTGTTACAGTTTATGTGTGTGTATGTGTGTGAGAGAGAGAAAGAGATATTTTTTTTTCTTTGAAGGCGCGCACGTGAGCTACTTTTATTATTATTCGGAAAGTAATATAATCAATCGTGATCAATCTGAATGTGATGACAATTTACACATTTTTAAACTGATAGGTGACGAGAAGGAAAATAATTATGAAATGAGTCACGAATCCCAGAGGGATGAAAACCCGAAAAGCTAAACTACCGTGAGTAGAGGGAAATGACCGATTCTGGCTTAAGCCGCAGCCCATAGACTTAACATTAGGTGTCGGCCGGAGCAGCCGGAGCCAGCCGAAGCAAGCTGCAGCCGAGCGAACGGATGGGGGCGTGGTCAGTAGCAGCCTCCAATTCCCCGCTGCAATTTTCCCCCTCGACCGAAGTGTGTGCTTATCTCCGAAGATAGTAGTATTTATTGGACTTTGTCGAATTTTGGGGGAAATCAATGAAGGTTTATTCCTTTTTTTTTTAATTTAATGAAGGTTTATTCATTATTTATTTTCCCCTCTCTCGACCCCATCCCCTTAGGTTATTGTTATGTAAAACGTTTTTTCCCTTGTAATTTGTTGATGCATTTTTTTTTCAATTAAATTTCATGAATTCCTCATGTGTCTTCCCTAATGAAAATTATGTAGGGTAAGTATTAATTAATCATTTCTCTTTTATTTTCTCGAATAATACGGTCATGTCCTCATCTCAAGAAATGTTATTATATCTTATTTTTGTTCATAAATGTTTGATTTTGAGGGATGTCAACGCCCGAGTGGGAAAGGGGTTGGATATAGGGGGATGACAACTCGATGTGTTGCCCCCTAGCGGTGCTTCTTGGAACTTTCGATTGATCTTTGATTTTGAGGGATGGCAACGCCCGAGTGGGAAAGGGGTTGGATATAGGGGGATGACAACTCGATGTGTTGCCCCCTAGCGGTGCTTCTTGGAACTTTCGATTGATCTTTGATTTTGAGGGATGGCAACGGCCGAGTGGGAAAGGTGTTGGATATAGGGGGATGTCAACTCGATGTACTACCCCCTAGCGATGCTTCTTGGAACTTTCGATAGATCTTTGATTTTGGGGGATGGCAACGACCGAGGGGGGAAAGGGCACTGCGTAGGTGTTAGATATGATGATGCTTCTTGGAACTTTCGATAGATCTTTGATTTTGGGGGATGGCAACGACCGAGGGGGAAAGGGCACTGCGTAGGTGTTAGATATGATGATGCTTCTTGGAACTTTATTATTTCGATGGATCTTTGATTTTGAGGGATGGTAACGACGGAGTGGGGTCCGTTGGGAGTTTTTGCATTTATTCCTGTGGTTTGCAAGCAAGATCCCCCCCCCTCTTCAATACTATTTTTCCCCCGGAGGAAATTTTTACGTAACGATACTGGGGAATTTTCTTTCCAAGGAAATAAAAATGCTCCTAAGATCTTAGCGAGGTTCTAACTCACGATGATTTGGTTTCCAAAAATAGTCAGGGGGTCAAATGGTTTTCGTGTACTACGTATTCCCTATATATATATTTTTAAATTACTTTTACGTTATTTCTTCATGTGTTTTTATATATTTTTTGTATGTTTTGAGGGAGTTTTTTCGTGTAGATGTAATGAATTTTCTGGGGAACTTTTCTTTTTCCTCCATTCAATTTTATTTCAGACCATGAGACGAGGAAATGCTTCTTTAGAAATTATTTCGTTCTTGTTCGCAGTAATTACTGGACATAGACTTCATGTTAATTCTGAGTCTTTCACCCCTGCAATAATATTTTCTCGTAATTTTTTCGTATGTTCAAGAACTCTACAGATCTTTCCCAGTTAAAATTCTGCTCAAACAATATTTTCGGTCTTTATTTCCTTATAGCTTCCCAATTTCCGATATTTTTTCTTCCTCTATCTTTGAAATTTCATTAAACTTCTCAATAGGTCAGGATTCTTTTTTTCTTGGACAAACTTATGAGGCCTTTTATTCAGACTATCTTTTTTTTTTTCCATTTCATTTCAGCAAACAATTATTTTAGATGCAACAAATCGTCAGATTTTGGTTTCCTTATATAGCATATTTTTCAACTTGCTTAAAAATATTCCTCAAAGCTTGCATGTAAGTCAAATATACATTTTTTTTATTCTTTCGTAGTTAGCCATACTTTTCGTGGACTGCCTCTACAGGAAAGCATTCAATGTCAAGACATACAATCTAAAACCTTTTTCTTTCGATAAAATTTGTATTCTTTGGGCTGAATATTTTTCTGTCTCGTCCGAAAAAACATTCATTCTAGAGGCAAAGCGACTAATTCCGTTGTTCCCATAAACATTATTTTTTTATTTATTTGATATTCAGAGTTGTATACATTTACTATCCAAAAAAGAGATATATTTAATGTAAAGGTATATTCTTCCAAGCTGGGAAAATATATGTATATATTAGTTCATTTCCAGTTAAAGGAAATGCATCTTTATATTTCAATATGAAAAAAGAAGCCCTATAAGTGAAAGCTCAACCTAAAGACGGATAGATTGTTCACACTCTCTCTACTCTATGACATTTCTTTACTGAATGAACCATGGCCTTTTTTTTTCATGAACTGCTTTAAAATCTTCGTTCTCACTTTACTATTGTCAGATTCCATGTCCCTCCAGTGCTTTACTGAGAAACAGAAGCATTTATTCAATTTTAATTTATTAAGAGAGTAGAACTCTTTTAGGCTTTCGAAGTACTTTCAAGTCTTTCATTACGAAAATTTTCATTGTCATGAAAGAAGCCATAATCGAGATGATTTACTATCGTTTTTTTGTTTTTTTTGTTGTTTTTTTTTGGTTGGAGGTTTTACGACCACCGTGAGCAACTCAATGGGCTATAAGCAGTCGCCCGTCCCTAATTTAGGGTCACTGGTTCCAGGGAAGGGAGAGAGCCAGTGCTGTAAGACAAACACAACATCCATGCCTCACCGGGATTCGAACCCGGACCCCGTTCGGACGAATGATCAGAGGCCATCGCTTAGACCACTGCGCCACCGGGGCGGCAATTTACTATCGTTTCAATGAAAGTGTTTACGCGTTCATTGCTATGGTGTCAGATTTCATTTTCTTATACTTCGAACAGAAATGAGTTTGAATCATTCGTCGAGAAAACATTTCTTTCATACATATATATATTTTTTTTGCCTCCGAATCAAACGAACTCAAAAAATAAGAGCGCACTTTAATATTTTTTTTTCCTCTTATGAGAGGAATACGGGAATATGACACCAAAATTAAAGAATAAAGAATATCGACTTTCCTCTCAACACCGTACATCTACGTTTTTTTTTTTTTTTTATTTTCAATAAGCTATTTCTATATTTTTACAACTGAATAGAATTATTTATTGAAAAATTCTAAGTAAGACGAAAAATGGTTTTGTTGATTTCCTAAGAGGATGATTTTGGAAATTTTCGTTTTCTGGTAATTGTAAAAATCTCATAGAATAACATGGGAAAACTAGCATGCATAAAAGACTGTTTTGGATCGAGTAAATTGAAAGAATTTTACAAAGTTCATTTCAAAAAAGTACATTCCTTCCTAGTGTCAAAAACGAATCACTTCGTTTTTTCTAAGATACACTTTGGAATCTTATAGAAGTGCATAGGGTCAAAAACGATTTTGATGATTTTACTAAGATGACAGATTTCGGATTTCTTATGATAGAAAATACAGTGAATTTCCCATTGAATAACATGGGAAACTGCGAAATTTAAGAAGCACGTTTTCGTTCAAGTAAAATATTTTAAAAGTCTTTTTTCGAATCAGTTGAAAACAGACAGGGTGTGTTTCTGAACAGTTCATTATTTCCTAAAATCAAAACGAATCACTTCGTTTTTTTTGTTTGTTTGTTTTTTTTTGTTTGTTTGTTTGTTTTCCTAATGTGCGTTTCTGAAAGAAGTAAAAATAGTTTAGGTAGAAAATTGGAAAGATATTTTTATGAATCCTAGACTGTTTATCTACGTATAGCTAGAGGGGTCTTCAGTGAGAGCACTTATTCTCTTTTCAAACTAAGAGAATGAAGTGTAGTCAGTTTGAAAAAAAATTCAAACTCCCCTAAATTTAGCCTTTTGTCCTGGTTTCGACTCAATACTGTAAAGCATTGCTCTCAGACCAGTTGAATTCCTGGTCCTTAATGAAATACATTAAGCCTTTCCCTTAAAAATAAGCAATCTCTTCTTCAATACCAGACCCCCAATAAATTTCTTTAAGAGTCATTCATCCTTTTACTTTTAAAACTTGAAATTCATTATTATTTAACTCCTTATAAAAATGAAACACATTCATCCATTTACTTTAAAAAACTTGAAATAACTTCATACAAAAATGAAACCCATTCACTTTTTTTACTTTTAAAATAGATGATACAGAACATAGGTTCACTTTCTCATTCACACTCATGCATACAGAAAACAAAATTAAATAGTGCTATTTGAGCTGCATGGAGGTGTCAAGATGGGTGGGAAAAACCTCCATCTATCATTCAATTGGACTAAAACTGTTGAAGGATGTGAGCTATTCTCACTAGCTCCTCCATGCAGCTCAAATAGCACTATTTAATTTTGTTTTCTGTATGCATGAGTGTGAATGAGAAAGTGAACCTATGTTCTGTATCATCTATTTTAAAAGTAAAAAAAGTGAATGGGTTTCATTTTTGTATGAAGTTATTTCAAGTTTTTTAAAGTAAATGGGTGAATGTGTTTCATTTTTATAAGGAGTTAAATAATAATGAATTTCAAGTTTTAAAAGTAAAAGGATGAATGACTCTTAAAGAAATTTATTGGGGGTCTGGTATTGAAGAAGAGATTGCTTATTTTTAAGGGAAAGGCTTAATGTATTTCATTAAGGGCCAGGAGTTCAACTGGTCTGAGAGCAATGCTTTACAGTATTGAGTCGAAACCAGGACAAAAGGCTAAATTTAGGGGAGTTTGAATTTTTTTTCAAACTGACTACACTTCATTCTCTTAGTTTGAAAAGAGAATAAGTGCTCTCACTGAAGACCCCTCTAGCTATACGTAAATAAACAGTCTAGGATTCATAAAAATATCTTTCCAATTTTCTAGCTAAACTATTTTTACTTCTTTCAGAAACGTACGTTAGGAAAAAACGAAGTGACTCGTTTTGATTTTAGGAAATAATGATCTGTTCAGAAACACACCCTGACAGTTTTCAACTGTTTACCTTTTAAAATATTTTACTTGAACGAAAACGTGCTTCTTAAATTTCGTAGTTTCCCATGTTATTCAATGGGAAATTCACTGTATTTTCTATTATAAGAAATCCGAAATCTGTCATCTTAGTAAAATCATCAAAATCGTTTTTTGATCCCCATGCACTTTTATAAGAAATGGTGATAACCAAATCGGTGATCACCGTGATGACGAAGCTGAATTAGATCCTTTGTCTTGTATTGCATCAGTATCTCTCGGACAGGAAAGAGACTTTTGTTTTCAAGCGAAACGGGTTTAAACCAGTTTCCTTATCTTTGAGATCTGGAACTTTACTACAGATCCTGCCACCAACTAATTCGTATTGGAGTCATGGTCTGCCTCGACAAAAGAATGCTCCAAACATTAGATTGAATTTGACCTTTAGAAAGAAGATAACCGAGTGTCCTTTACCCCATGACTCTGCTCTTTCCCTCTCAAGCAGTAAACAAGTGACGAACTCCAACCTCTTCTCAGTTTTGACTTAGAATAAGAGCTTTTCCTTCAGTTTGCCTTTAGTCTTCAAACGAGTCACTTCATTTTTGTCTGTTGCTTTGAGTGCTAGCGATTCCATTTCCACGATGAAGCAAAGTGCTGAAATTTCTGCTACTCTCGCTAAGAAGGTATGTGAGTCCGTTCCTTTAAAGCCCAAATCGTGTGGAGAAGTTATCCTCCCAAGAATTTCTATGAAAAATCTTGCACCTCATCATTTTCATTTAGGTGAAAACACGTTTGTAAAAGTATGCGATTTTAACAACACGGTCCGAGTTCATATTCGAAGTTATAGGAAAGATGGGGAATCTTTCTACCCTTCTAAGAATGGAATAACAATGTCAGCTTCAACGTTCCGAAAATTCATGGGAAAATCACACTGGATTCAAGGCATGAATTGTGACATCTTGATTAATCGTGAACTTATTGTTTCCTGCTGTCCTTCCCTCTTAGATGCTTCTGGCAGTTACACGTTAGAAGTGCTTTCCCCCTGAATTCATGGTTTTCGTCGATTGAATCCTGTTCCGATAAAGCTGACTTGTCAACAATTTGGAATTCTTATTGATCAATGTGGAAAAATATGGGACAGCATTACTCAACTACTATTTGGACCTGTCTTTAGAAAGGCTGTTTTGCACCATCCAAGGACTTCTTCCCCTGTTGCTTCCATCTCAGATGAAGAGTTTTTCATCATGCTTGCTGACATGGTAAGGAATCGCCTTCAGGAACATGTCAATAACTTATATTATTGTATGGAGTGCCACCAACCCCCAAATCGCATATTCGCAAACATCACGGCCCACAGCTGTGCATATGCCACCCCCGAATCCAAGTGGCAAAAGTATTTCGATGATGCCGTTGCATTGCTTAACCCCAAGATTCTAGCAGAATCTTTTGTTGCAGTCACTGGAGACCATGTCCCGTCCAAAGCGTTCTTGGAAAGCATAATTGTAAAGAACTTGCTAGAGACTGTGAAGTCAATGTGCTGAGATATTAGCAGGTAAAAAAAAATTCGTTATACCGACCATGGAGCAGCTGTATGAAGGGGACCCAGAAAACCAGTCCTTTTTAGGACTGCTTTATTTATTTTTATTCATTTATATTTTTTCTGTATGAATGAGTTTCATTTTTTGTAATGAGTTAAATAATAATGAATTTCAAGCTTTTAAAAGTAAAAGGGTGAATGAATAACTCTTAAAGAAATATATTGGGGATCTGGTATTGAAGAAGAGATTGCTTATTTTTAAGGGAAAGGCTTAATGTATTTCATTAAGGGCCAGGAATTCAACTGGTCTGAGAGCAATGCTTTACAGTATTGAGTCGAAACCAGGACAAAAGGCTAAATTTAGGGGAGTTTGAATTTTTTTTTCAAACTGACTACACTTCATTCTCTTAGTTTGAAAAGAGAATAAGTGCTCTCACTGAAGACCCCTCTAGCTATACGTAGATAAACAGTCTAGGATTCATAAAAATATCTTTCCAATTTTCTACCTAAACTATTTTTACTTCTTTCAGAAACGCACATTAGGAAAACAAACAAACAAACAAAAAAAACAAACAAACAAAAAAAACGAAGTGATTCGTTTTGATTTTAGGAAATAATGAACTGTTCAGAAACACACCCTGTCTGTTTTCAACTGATTCGAAAAAAGACTTTTAAAATATTTTACTTGAACGAAAACGTGCTTCTTAAATTTCGCAGTTTCCCATGTTATTCAATGGGAAATTCACTGTATTTTCTATCATAAGAAATCCGAAATCTGTCATCTTAGTAAAATCATCAAAATCGTTTTTGACCCTATGCACTTCTATAAGATTCCAAAGTGTATCTTAGAAAAAACGAAGTGATTCGTTTTTGACACTAGGAAGGAATGTACTTTTCTGAAATGAACTTTGTAAAATTCTTTCAATTTACTCGATCCAAAACAGTCTTTTATGCATGCTAGTTTTCCCATGTTATTCTATGAGATTTTTACAATTACCAGAAAACGAAAATTTCCAAAATCATCCTCTTAGGAAATCAACAAAACCATTTTTCGTCTTACTTAGAATTTTTCAATAAATAATTCTATTCAGTTGTAAAAATATAGAAATAGCTTATTGAAAATAAAAAAAATAAAAAAAAAACGTAGATGTACGGTGTTGAGAGGAAAGTCGATATTCTTTATTCTTTAATTTTGGTGTCATATTCCCGTATTGCTCTCATAAGAGGAAAAAAAATATTAAAGTGCGCTCTTATTTTTTGAGTTCGTTTGATTCGGAGGCAAAAAAATATATATATATATATATATATATATATATGAAAGAAATGTTTTCTCGACGAATGATTCAAACTCATTTCTGTTCGAAGTATAAGAAAATGAAATCTGACACCATAGCAATGAACGCGTAAACACTTTCATTGAAACGATAGTAAATTGCCGCCCCGGTGGCGCAGTGGTCTAAGCGATGGCCTCTGATCATTCGTCCGAACGGGGTCCGGGTTCGAATCCCGGTGAGGCATGGATGTTGTGTTTGTCTTACAGCACTGGCTCTCTCCCTTCCCTGGAACCAGTGACCCTAAATTAGGGACGGGCGACTGCTTATAGCCCATTGAGTTGCTCACGGTGGTCGTTAAACCTCCAACCAAAAAAAGAAAAACAAAAAAAAAACCGATAGTAAATCATCTCGATTATGGCTTCTTTCGTGACAATGAAAATTTTCGTAATGAACGACTTGAAAGTACTTCGAAAGCCTAAAAGAGTTCTACTCTCTTAATAAATTAAAATTGAATAAATGCTTCTGTTTCTCAGTAAAGAACTGGAGGGACATGGAATCTGACAATAGTAAAGTGAGAACGAAGATTTTAAAGCAGTTCATGAAAAAAAAAGGCCATGGTTCATTCAGTAAAGAAATGTCGTAGAGTAGAGAGAGTGTGAACAATCTATCCGTCTTTAGTTGAGCTTTCACTTATAGGGCTTCTTTTTTCATATTGAAATATAAAGATGCATTTCCTTTAACTGGAAATGAACTAATATATACATATATTTTCCCAGCTTGGAAGAATATACCTTTACATTAAATATATCTCTTTTTTGGATAGTAAATGTATACAACTCTGAATATCAAATAAATAAAAAAATAATGTTTATGGGAACAACGGAATTAGTCGCTTTGTCTCTAGAATGAATGTTTTTTCGGACGAGACAGAAAAATATTCAGCCCAAAGAATACAAATTTTATCGAAAGAAAAAGGTTTTAGATTGTATGTCTTGACATTGAATGCTTTCCTGTAGAGGCAGTCCACGAAAAGTATGGCTAACTACGAAAGAATAAAAAAAATGTATATTTGACATACATGCAAGCTTTGAGGAATATTTTTAAGCAAGTTGAAAAATATGCTATATAAGGAAACCAAAATCTGACGATTGTTGCATCTAAAATAATTGTTTGCTGAAATGAAATGGGAAAAAAAAAAGATAGTCTGAATAAAAGGCCTCATAAGTTTGTCCAAGAAAAAAAGAATCCTGACCTATTGAGAAGTTTAATGAAATTTCAAAGATAGAGGAAGAAAAATATCGGAAATCGGGAGGCTATAAGGAAATAAAGACCGAAAATATTGTTTGAGCAGAATTTTAACTGGGAAAGATCTGTAGAGTTCTTGAACATACGAAAAAATTACGAGAAAATATTATTGCAGGGGTGAAAGACTCAGAATTAACATGAAGTCTATGTCCAGTAATTACTGCGAACAAGAACGAAATAATTTCTAAAGAAGCATTTCCTCGTCTCATGGTCTGAAATAAAATTGAATGGAGGAAAAAGAAAAGTTCCCCAGAAAATTCATTACATCTACACGAAAAAACTCCCTCAAAACATACAAAAAATATATAAAAACACATGAAGAAATAACGTAAAAGTAATTTAAAAATATATATATAGGGAATACGTAGTACACGAAAACCATTTGACCCCCTGACTATTTTTGGAAACCAAATCATCGTGAGTTAGAACCTCGCTAAGATCTTAGGAGCATTTTTATTCCCTTGGAAAGAAAATTCCCCAGTATCGTTACGTAAAAATTTCCTCCGGGGGAAAAATAGTATTGAAGAGGGGGGGGGATCTTGCTTGCAAACCACAGGAATAAATGCAAAAACTCCCAACGGACCCCACTCCGTCGTTACCATCCCTCAAAATCAAAGATCCATCAAAATAATAAAGTTCCAAGAAGCATCATCATATCTAACACCTACGCAGTGCCCTTTCCCCACTCGGTCGTTGCCATCCCCCAAAATCAAAGATCTATCGAAAGTTCCAAGAAGCATCGCTAGGGGGTAGTACATCGAGTTGACATACCCCTATATCCAACACCTTTCCCACTCGGCCGTTGCCATCCCTCAAAATCAAAGATCAATCGAAAGTTCCAAGAAGCACCGCTAGGGGGCAACACATCGAGTTGTCATCCCCCTATATCCAACCCCTTTCCCACTCGGGCGTTGCCATCCCTCAAAATCAAAGATCAATCGAAAGTTCCAAGAAGCACCGCTAGGGGGCAACACATCGAGCTGTCATCCCCCTATATCCAACCCCTTTCCCACTCGGGCGTTGCCATCCCTCAAAATCAAACATTTATGAACAAAAATAAGATATAATAACATTTCTTGAGATGAGGACATGACCGTATTATTCGAGAAAATAAAAGAGAAATGATTAATTAATACTTACCCTACATAATTTTCATTAGGGAAGACACATGAGGAATTCATGAAAATTAATTGAAAAAAAAATGCATCAACAAATTATAAGGGAAAAAACGTTTTACATAACAATAACCTAAGGGGATGGGGTCGAGAGAGGGGAAAATAAATAATGAATAAACCTTCATTAAATTAAAAAAAAAGGAATAAACCTTCATTGATTTCCCCCAAAATTCGACAAAGTCCAATAAATACTACTATCTTCGGAGATAAGCACACACTTCGGTCGAGGGGGGAAATTGCAGCGGGGAATTGGAGGCTGCTACTGACCACGCCCCCATCCGTTCGCTCGGCTGCAGCTTGCTCCGGCTGGCTCCGGCTGGCTCCGGCTGGCTCCGGCTGCTCCGGCCGACACCTAATGTTAAGTCTATGGGCTGCGGCTTAAGCCAGAATCGGTCATTTCCCTCTACTACCGTGCCATCAATGTGGTCCACATTTGTAAAGAATACTACTGAACGTTTATGTGCACGTTTTTCCAGATACATGGACATAAATCTGGAAAAATGTTAAACAACAGTTTTGAAAATTTTGTTTTACGTGTGTCATAATTATTTAACGTTACTTTATTTTAAAATTATGTATACCGTATTTTTCGGCTTATGCATAAGTCGATATGAAGTCGAATGGAATAAATTTCCGAATTTCTTTACATTCCTTCACAGATAAGTCGAGCCGGAGTATAAGACGCGGCTAGAACAAATACAGTTAGTGTTCCGAAATTCTCTAACTATATTTTTAATGTTTCAGTAAATATAAAAGGAAGAGAAAGTGACGTAACTACCGCATTTTCCTTTTCAGCAAAATGTCGAATTTCGTAAACTTATTTTTTCTGAAGCTTCCGTATTCCTTACCTCCGATCGACCAATAGAAAGCCGCGGCGCAAATGTGAAAAAAAAAGTCACACGAGTGTGCCAAAGGAAAATGATGCTTACAGCGTGAGTTATCGTCTGCTGTTTTCTCAGAGTTCGATTGAAATCAGAAAGCAAAAGAGCTTTTCATTTCAATCGTAAACATGAAATAAATTACGATATGAATAATAAATGGAAGTATTTTTTTTATTTTAATTCAGTTGAGTGATACAGTTCAGAGACTGACAAAGCGAAAAAGACTTCCTTCGCTAGCCGCTGGTCATTGCCGTTCTTAAAGCGTATGCGCCGACGGCTGTCAACACCATTGTCACCAGCCAATCAACTACCAGGCAATGACGTGTTTCAGAGATTTAATCATTGCGAACTAAATGAGGTGCACCCATTGTGGCAGCTTTGCAAAACGAGGGATGAATGCCACCCACGTGATCTTGGAGAGATCTCGAGGAGGAGAATGCAATTAACATACGACAGCTGCCACTCAAATAAGCCACGACGCATTTATTGATGCTTTCCACGAGCGGGAATTCAGCAACTTTTAAACAGGTTTTATTAAACACAATATTATATTTCGCATGCTTTCTGATTTCTTAAACGTATTATTGCGTTTCAGGTGCTCACTCAGATCACAAATGAATTTAAGGCACTCCTCATGGCGAAATTTCAATAAGTCTATGTGACGTATAAGCCGAGGTCCTGACTGCTGAAGAAAAAAGTCTCGTCGTATACGCCGGAACATAAGCTACATTTAGATTTAACATACACTTATGTATTAAGTTTGTATATAAACATACCACTTTTTTATAATTTACGTTTCCTTTCTAATAACACCAAGCACCAAGTTCAATATATACAAAGAAAAATGCATATTACACTATAAGAAAACTTTTTATAAAAGGGTAGATATTGCTGGATTTCAAAAATACACCAATAAATATCTCAAAATGGCCAATGCTTGCCTAATGGTGTCACTATTTTTGAAGTGTCTACTTTGAGTAAAATGACGACTGACCGTCACAACGATCGACATAGCAAGAAATAGAACTTACATAACATCAAGAAAACAGGTTTATTTAGCTTTTTGGTTGGCGACTTAGAATAAAAACGATTGACATAGGAAGAAATAGAACTTACATAACTTCAAGAGAATAGGTTTATTTAGCTTTTTTGGTTGTCAACGTAGAACTTCACTTTACTGGATCACAACGTACTCGTACTTTAGACACAAATACGCACAAGTAATTCCTCTTTGAGAAACTAAAACAGCCTTGTAGACTGAACCACATTATCAATGTAGATACGGCGAACAGGTCATCAAGATAACATGTGATCCTATTTCACACCCACGCACACATACAAGCAGTATACCGTGTTATCATCACTCCCTGTCCGATGGGCGTGACTTTTTATTTACGCTTGACTGATTCTCAGCCGTTGCCAAAAGGTATAAGGAAATTCCGAGGATTTGATGTGCCATGCAGAAAACAAATCCTTTGTTGGAAATCCAGGAGTCGAATTGGTCAGGGGCTAATCATGTTGAAAAAATCCTTAGATAATGTTGGACTGAGTGATTAGTTACTCGGCTCTTATCTCTTTCAAAGTAACGTCACAGAAAGAAATACAGTATAAACGTGAAGTAATATAATTTACAAACGAACAAAAACACAAAACGGAAGGTTAATTTAATGATATACACTATATTGACAAAAGTCACCGGACACCCCTTCAAAAGCAAATGAACGGATTCGCTGCGTTGTTAAGATGCGTGGTACAGCTGCAAACGGTATAAAAGTACGTCTGCAGCCAGGGTTGTGCAATTACGTGTTAAAAAAGGTTTTCTATGTGACACGTAAATTACGCGTAAAAAACGCGTAAAATACGTAGAAAATGTAAATCACGTAAAAAAAAACATGGCTTTGTGCTGCATATTAACTTGCTATGTACGAATACCACAATAAACGGAGATCTTTCAAAAACCAACATACCCTTCGGTATTTTTATATGATGTTACTGGAACAGTGCAAACTGCCACGTCCACGTGACATACCAACAGGATACCACATACGCATCAGTATTACGTCATACTTTTTTGTTTGTTTTTTCCTAGCTTTCATACTCCCACGGGGAAATTCTTTTCTTTATGATAATTGGTGTGGGGCCCACTTTAAAATATTATGTTCCGCAAAGGAAGTCAGAAGCCACCCCGCGGTGTAGTTTAAAGTGAAACGAGACGATAGGAACAATAAAAATGAGACGTTGCCTTGCGGCTCGCCTTTGATATCCATGCGCGTGCTGCCACCTGGCGGCTCCGGTCTCTACAGGGATCCACTGCCAGGCAGACGCAAGTTCAACAACGTCGGCAACTTCTCGTCGACTCGGCGGTAAAACTATAACTATGCGAACTACACATTTTTTCTGTTATTTAAATGCGGGAGGTTTTAGTGTTGGCGTCAGTTCAAAGCTCAGAGCGTTCTTAATAAACACCGTTTTTTTTCCATTCTCACAAATCTTTGAAGGAGGCTCAACATTCTAATTGAAGACTCTTCCCACTATGAATCGCGGCGGTCGACCTCTTCATAATCTTGAATTCTATTCAATATACATTGTGATTTTTATCGATGCTAGTGCAAGAGCTAGATTATTTTCTCCATTTTTAATATACAAGAAAGAACAGATACATTATAACTTCTAAAAAGAAATCTGTTAATAGGTGGCTGAGCTGTATGAACAATCTTAAGAGAATAATGATTTCGTAGTGAAATGTACAAGAAATTTTAAGTTTAAAATGTAATATAATTAAAGTGGTTTTTATATTATAATATTTATACACACACATGATAAAAAATTATTTTTTTACGTCTGCGTAAAAACTGGTTTTCTACGCCAATTAAATTGCCTGTATATTACGCGTAATTTACGTAAAATACGTAACGAGTAAATTACCTTGCCAAACCTGTCTGCAGCTGACAGCGATGATATCGCACTGTTAGGTTGAGTGCAAATGTCGCGGCGGAGAAAACTGACTTTGAGAAAGGAAAGATTGTTGGGTGTTATATTAGTGGGTTGTCCATAAGAGAAACCGAGAGGGGTTTAAACATACTCAAGTCAACTGTTTCGGATGCACTGAATGAGTGGAAGACACATGGCGTGTCTGTAGCAGAGAAACGTACCGGCATACCAAAGAATGTCAGTGATAGAGGACGTCAAAGCCCCAGGACAGTCGTTTCAGCTAATCGACGGAGTAATGCACAAGACCTCAGTGTGCAGGTGAATAAAAATGATGGAACCTCGGTATGTACATGTACCATTCGCAGAGAACTTCATTCCATTGGTTATCGTGGTCGTGCGGCTGCTCATAAGCCTTTCACCTCCACTCGGAATGCTACTGGTCGTTTAATATGGTGTAAAGAACATTTATCGTGGACCGTAGATCCATGGAAACGTGTCCTATGGACTGGTGAAACCAGATACACGATCCATCAGTCTGATAGCCGTGTGTGGGTATAGCAGCAGCCGGGGGAACACTATTTACCACAGTGTACTGTTCCTACGGTCAAGTTTGGAGCTGGCAGTGTACTCGTGTGGAGGTGTTTTTCGTGGTATGGTCTCTGCCCATTGATTATCGTGGACGAACTTGGCAACCAGCATGTCTACCTCGATATTCTGGGCAATTATGCCCTACCAACCCTATGGGAATACTATGGAACCGAGCATTGTTGGTACCAGAAGGATAATGCACCAAGTAATAAAGCAAGAACCATTACGGCGTGGTTTGACGATAATTCCACATCGTGTGTGAACTGGCCAGCACAGAGTTCTGATCTTAATCCCATAGAGCACCTATGGGATGAATTGGAGCGCCGCATAAGAAGTTTAGAACCAAGGCCTACTACTAAGCAACAGTTAACGGCAGCATTATGTACTGAATGGAAACGCATACCTATCGCTGTGTTCCAAAACCTTGTCGAAAGCATGTCTGGAAGGGTCGGTGCATGCATTAAGGTGGACCGACACAAATATCCAAATGTCAGTGCATGCATCTAGAGGTGGAGCGACACCGTGCTAATGTATGTCAATGCATGCTATGTTGTGTTTCTCTTGTAGGTGTTCGGTGACTTTTGTCAACATAGTGTACATCACAACCACGCTTAACTCTTCTGTTTCTTGTTTATGATGATGCTCTAGGCAAGTTCGTTATCATTATCGTTCTAAGTTGAGGTTCTGTGAATTTTCTCAGCGGTGTTTGTAGAACAGAAACGAACGTTAATCAGCAAATTTGTCGCACATCTTTTCGCGAACATGTCGGAAATCCCTGTATTTGGTACAAACAAATGAGGTACTGTATATTCGGATCACGTGCACTGTATCGAAAGATTTTTTTCTAATAAACGTGCCCATATTGAGTGGACGAAAATCGTGTGATACCAACCTAGTAACCGGTAGGTTCGACTTTCGACCAGAGAAGGGCAGTCGTGCAGCAAAGCTTTGAGTTCACTAGGTCACAAGAGTCTCCATGGAGACACTGAAGCATGGATGTACCCATGCTTGCTGCAACGCTGTCCATAATTCCACCACATTCCTGGGTGACGGATTCAAAGTTTGTACTGACCTTTTCACAACATCCTAGAAATTTTCCACGAGGTCCATATCCGGCGACGGGGAGGGCATTCCAGGGTGGGAACTTTTGCGGAATGCTCTTCTAGCCATGTTCACGGCTCTCTAGTAGGCTCATTTTCCTTCTGGAAGAGTCCATTGCCCTGTGGGTGCATGATGGCCACATAGCACGAAACGTGCAGAGATGCATCTAGACATATCAGAGGTCCTAACATGTGCCAGTTGAACACCCCCCCCCAGACTATAACCGAGACTCACCATGCCTGAACAGTTCCTTGTTGGCATTCCAGGTCTATCGCTTCATGCACTTTCCGCTAAGTATGCTTGAAATAACTACAAAGAGGACTCATCGAACCACCTGCAATCATCCAAGGTCCAGTGCTCATGTTCCTTTGTCCAGTTGAAGCCTACAGTCCATTGATGTTGCGGTAGCAATCGGATTCTGCTGATCCGACGGCTCTCATAATCTACTGCGGCTAATGATAGCAGTATAGTCTTGATAGAGACGTGTCTGGCACCTCTCTCGTTGAAATCGTCTGGGATTTATTCCACTGTCGCTCTCGGGTTAGTTACAACTATGCGAGACAGACGTCGACGGCAACGTTCACCTTTCTCCGCAAATAGCGCAGTCCAAAACGCTATGTTATTCCAGAAATGTATTCTTGATTCACCCTTGATGCTGTCGAACGGGTATACTGCAGACGCTGTTCCACCTCGGCGATAGAAAAAAGGCACATGTTATCATTCCTTTTTAAAATTCTAATAACTCACGACGTTTATCTAAACTGCGATCGATTTACGGTCTACTAATGCAGTAATATCTTCCTACCTACACACCTGCAAAGCGGTGGGCTCGTCCACTAGCGAGAAAGGTGACATGTTCGCTTTCCCCATAGCGTAACCAAGTTTCCCATGTCCTCTCAGTATACAGCCAATTAATATCATTGCGTGATGTTACTGCTCAGGATGTTGCTTTTTTACATATATATATATATATGGGATGTAAGGTCAGGTGATGCGTAACATCACAGCCTCTCCTTGACAAATGTCAACCCCGCCTTCTCGTGGTACATCCTGTTCCCACTAAAGGGGCTCTGATGACCGCCAATAGCGGTATAACTATACCATCGGGATTAGAGGAAATGCTATCCCACACTCACCAACCCGCTTGGCCAGCGTGGTGAGTTATGGCCAAACCCCTCCAAAATGACTCCACAACTTAAATCTCGGCCCTCAGTCTCCGGCAGCTGGAATGTACCTGGCCAAGGCAGCGGCCAGTGCGACATGAAGGCACAGGGTGCTAAGAATCCCCGGAGGACCGGACTAGGCTGCCATCTGATGCTGACCTTGGCTACGTATAACGGACGCTCCCTATCTTCTGATTCAAGGCTTCTTGAATTGGAAGAGGAACTACAAAGGATCAAGTGGGACATCGTCGGGCTAAGTGAGGTAAGGAGAAAAGGAGAAGATCTCATTGAACTGAAAAGTGGACATCTCTTCTACTATCGTGGGACAGATACTGGCAGAACTAGTGGTGTTGGATTTATAATAAACAAGAAACTGAAGGATAAAGTTGTAGAAGTTGAAAGTTCCTCTGACAGAGCTGCACGACTCGTTATCCAACTCTCGAGAAGATACCAGGCTCAGATTATTCAAACTTATGCACCCACCACAAGTCATGCTGAAGAAGAAATTGAAGAATTTTATGAGGAAATTCGTGATCTAAATAATAAAGGTAAGCAGCACTTGAAGATAATTATGGGAGATTTCAATGCAAAAATAGGGCAGCGGCAACAGAATGAAACTTCAGTAGGTAAATTCGGTCACGGCAACAGAAACCAGCGTGGAAATACTCTCGTAGAGTTTGCAGAGGCAGAAGGGTTTTTCATCTTGAACTCCTTTTTCAAGAAAAAGCCACACAGGAAATGGACATGGAGACATCCAAATGGGACGACAAGTGAAATTGATTTTATTATGTGTAACAAAAAATTCGTCATAGAAGACTGCAGTGTGCTAAACAAGTTCAACACAGGCAGTGACCATAGATTGGTGAGATGTAAGATGCACCTCAACACTAAACTCGAACGTAGCAAGCTCATAAGACAAACAAAATGTATTGACATAACCAACCTTAAAAAACACCATAATACCTTCAAATTGGAACTGAAGAACAGATCCTCTGCTTTAGAAGGCCTAACATCGGAAGAAGTGGATATTTCTGAAGTTAACAGAAAAGTAACCAAAGCTCTTATGGAAACAGCAACAAAATTAGCTGGGTCTAAGAACAAATTGCATGTGAACAAATTACCAGGAAAAACCAAAATGTTGATGCAAAAAAGAAGAGAGATGAGGACAACTAAAGAAGATGTGACTTCCAAAGTGGAATATATAGAGCTATGCAAGACAGTACGAAAAAGTATCACTGAAGACGTAAGGAAATTCAACTGTGAACTAGTAAGGAAAGCAATTGAAAACAACCAAAGCCTAAAGATAGCAAAGGGACATCTCAGTAAGGGAAAAAACAGATTATGGCACTTAGAAAAGAAGATGGTGCTGTAACAAGAAATAGAGGCGAAATTTTGACAAGAGTGAAAGATTTCTACTCCAAATTATATGAAAGGGATTATACATGTACTCCAGGCATCATGAAAGGTACCAGAGTTCTTCCAGTCCTTCCAGCAGAAGTTGCACATGCAATCAAGAACATGAAGCAGGGAAAAGCTCCAGGAGAAGATGGAATTACTGTAGACATCATACAAGAAGCAAGTGGAGAAATCGAAACAGTACTCGCCCAAATTTTCACTCGATGCCTTAATGAAAGGAAAATTCCTGAGGATTGGAACAACGCTTTAATGATCTTGCTACATAAAAAAGGTGACATTGAGGATCTCAGGAACTACAGACCTATCAGCCTCCTATCAGTGGTTTATAAAATCTTCACTAAAGTTCTTTCACACCGCTTGAAGGTAACACTGGACATGGCTCAACCGAGAGAACAAGCTGGATTCAGGAGTGGCTACAGCACAATAGATCATATCCACGTACTGAGAGAACTAATTGAAAGAGCGAGGGAATATGAACTTCCATTGTGCATGGTTTTTATCGATTATGAAAAAGCCTTTGATTCGGTGAAACCATCAGCAGTTGCAATGGCTCTGAAATCCTGCGGTATTGAAGATGCATACATTAATATTATTAATAACATCTATGAAAATGCAAGTGCAAAGATTCTGCTATTTGAAAATACAACACACATAAAAATTGGAAAAGGAGTAAGACAAGGTGACACCATATCTCCGAAGCTCTTTAATGCCCCATTGGAAAATGTCTTTCAATCACTGAACTGGGAAAACAAAGGCTCAAAGATTAATGGAGATTATTTAACCCACCTTCGTTTTGCTGATGACATAGTCATTTTTGCAACTACCCCATCAGAGCTACAGAGTATGATGCAGGAA
Source organism: Macrothele yani (assembly GCA_039090855.1). Classification (NCBI taxonomy): domain Eukaryota; kingdom Metazoa; phylum Arthropoda; class Arachnida; order Araneae; family Macrothelidae; genus Macrothele; species Macrothele yani. The sequence continues at coordinate 58,901,741 of CM076998.1, read as the reverse complement.
CTTGCTGACAAGAGTAAAGAAGTGGGATTAAAAATGAACTTTCAGAAGACAAAAGTGATGTTCAATGCTTTTACAAGAAATGAAGATTTATCGATTGATGGAGAAAAGCTGGAGATAACAGACACGTACGTTTATCTTGGACAGCAGATATCAAGTGAGGGTCACATTGGTGAAGAAATTAATCGGCGTACAAAACTTGCCTGGAAAGCTTTTGGAAGAAACAGCATAATTTTCAAGAGCAATTTGCCATTATGTCTTAAAAGAAAAGTGTTTGATCAATGCATCCTTCCAGTGCTTACGTATGGTGCAGAGACGTGGACCTTAACTAAAAGAGACATACAAAAGCTGTAGACAACTCAAAGTAGCATGGAGAGGTGCATGCTTGGGATAACCAGGAGAGATAAGAAGAGGAACTCGTGGATCCGAAAAATGAGTGGAAGACATCATGATCAGAGTTAAATCCCTGAAATGGCAATGGGCTGGGCATACTGCCAGAAGGACAGACCATTGATGTACAGCCGAAATTTCAGATTGGATTCCAAGGGACAGGAAAAGACCCAGAAGAAGACCACATAGGAGATGTGTGGATGAAATTCGTAAGTATGCGGGAGTGACATGGAGGAGACTGGCACAAGACAGACCGTTGTGGAGAAACTTGGAGAGACCTTCGTCCAGCAGTGGATTGATAATGGTTGACAATGATGATGATGATGATGATATATAGTAAATATGGTGAAAATGCACAGACCAAACTGTGCATTTTCGCCATATTTTACTGTTTTACTTCCGTAAAGGGAAGAACGCGCGTCAAGCTTGTGAAAAGTTGCGTAAAGTGTACGGTGGTAATGCTCTACAAGAACGTCAGTGCCAGCGGTGGTTCGCAAAATTCCGTCCTGGTGATTTTGACCTCAACGATGCTCTTCGGTCGGGGAAGCCCACCGAAGTTGATGACGACCAAATCAAGGCATTGGTCGACTCAAACCCGCGTTACACGACACGAGAGATTGCAGACACATTGCACATCCATCATTCAAGCGTTCACGACCACCTGAAGAAGCTGAGACACGCAAGCAAGCTCGATGTGTGGGTTTCTCATGAACTCAAAGAAGCTCAATTGACGGCGCGTATAAACATCTGCGATATGCTCATTAAACGTGAGGAAAACGATCCTTTTTTGAAGCGACTGATAACTGGTGACGAAAAGTGGATTGTGTACAGCAATGTGCTGCACAAACGGTCTTGGTCCCGACGTGCTGCTTCGCCTCAAACGACATCCAAATTAGACATTCATCCGCGGAAGGTTCTCGTCAGTGTGATGGAATTTTAAAGGTGTGGTGTTTTTCGAGCTCCTACTACAAAACCAAACAATCAATTCGAATGTGTACTGTCGGCAATTGGACAGTTTGAACGAATCCATCATCCAGAAACGTCCAGAGCTCGTTCATCGTTCCATCACGACAACGCGAGACCACACACAAGTTTGATCACCCGCCCAAAATTATTGGAGCTTGGGTGAGATGTGTTGCCACACCCAACATACTCGCCTGATCTTGCGCCGTCAGACTTCTAGTTGTTTCGCTCTCTTCAACAGTCTTTGCGTGGTATAACGTTCAATTCAGATGAGGCTGTAAATTAGCACCTTGTACAGTTTTTCGCCACGAAAGACAGGTTCTTCTATGAATGAGACATTCTGCAGCTCACTGAAAGATGGCAAAAGGTTATCGAACAAAACGGGCATTATATCACTGATTGATCTTTTTTCTTTCTATCAATAAATGACCGTTGCAAAACATGGCTAAAATACGTCATGACTTTTCCGAGAACCCAATACATTAGTACGGTGTCGGTCCACCTTTGGCCTTAATGCCTGCACTGACCCTTCGAGACATGCTTCCAACAAGGTTTTGGAACACAGTATGCGCTTCCATTCAGTACATAATGCTCCAGCTAACAGTTGCTTAATAATAGGCCTTGGTTCCAAACTTCTTATGCGGGACTCTAATTCATCCGATAGGTGCTCTATAGGATTGCGATCAAGGCTCTGTGCTGGCCAGTCCACACACGATATGGAATTATCGTCAAACCACGCCGTAATGGTCCTTGTTTTATGGCTCGGTGCATTATCCTACTGGTACCAACAAGGCTCGGTGCATTATCCTACTGGTACCAACAAGGCTCGGTGCATTATCCTACTGGTACCAACAAGGCTCGGTTCCATAGTATTGCTACAGAGTTGGTAGGACATAATTGTCCAGAATATCGAGGTAGACGTGCTGGTTAATAGCTTTGTCCACAATAACAAATGGGCTGGGACCATACCACGAAAAACAACCCCACTCGAGTACACTGCCAGTTCCAAACTTGACCGTAGGAACAGTACACTGTGGTAAATAGCGTTACTCCGGCTGCCGCCATACCCACACATGGCCATCAGGCTGATGAATCGTGTATCTGGACTCATCAGTCCACAGGACCCGTTTCCATTTATCTACGGTCCACGATAAATGTTTTTTACACCATGTTAAACGACGAGTAGCATTCCGAGTGGAGATGAAATGTTTATGAGCAACCGCACGACCACTGTAACCCATGGAATGACGTTCTCGGCGAATGGTACGTTTACGTAACGAGGTTCTATCATTTTTACTCGCCTGTACACTGAGGTCTTGTGCAGTACTCCGTCGATTAGCTGTACCTACTCTCCTGAGGCTTCGACGTCCTCCATAACTGATTTTCTTTAGTCTGCCGGTACGTTTTGCTGCTTCAAGCACGCCATGTGCCTTCCACTTATTCAGTACATCCAAAACAGTTGCCTTAAACGCCTCTCGGTTTCTCTTATGGGCAACCCACTAATATAACATGCAACAATGTTTCCTTTCTCAAAGTCAGTTCTCTCCCGCTGCGACATTTCAACTCAACCTCACAGTGCGATATGATCGCGGTCAGCTGCAGGCTTGTTTTTATACCGTTTGCAGCTGTACCGCGCATTTTAAAAACGCAGCGGATTCCTTCATTTGCTTTTAAAGGGATGTCCGGTGACTTTTGTCAATAAGTGTGTATATACACGGTCGAGTCACATTATTGTGACCACCAGCTATTATCCGGGGTAATTGCCGTGTGCAGCGCGGACAGCAGCTAGTCGGTAACTCAATAAGATGCTGGAATGTGTTCACAAGTATGTGGAACCAAACTGACTGCAATGCATCTGACAGCTGCTGGAGGGTGCGTGGTGGAGGATCCGTAGAGCGAACAACATGATCGAGGTGGTCCCACAGATGATCAATTAGGTGTAAGTCTGGGGAATTAGGGGGCTAGGGAAATACTTTGAAGTTTTTATCGTGCTCTTCCAACCACTCTCGGGCATTTCTAGCTGTGTGACATGTCGCATTGTCATGCTGGAATTTACCATTGGCGCCAAGGAAAATAATCAGCATGTATGTGTGTACGTGGTCTGCAAGGATCGATTCATAATGAATTCAGTCCATAGTGCCTTTGACAGGTATGAGTGGACCCAGGGAATGCCACGAAATAATTCCCCTTACCATAACGCTGGCCCCGCCTGCTTGTGTTCGTCCAGCAATGGTTGAAGAGTGTTTGTTCTCCGAGGTTTCTCGCCTTATGCGCCAATGTCCATCTGTTCGATGAAGCAGAAAGTGTGATTCATCGGAGAAGGCAATCCTTTGCCAATCAGCGGAGGTCCAATTCCGATACTGCCCTAAAAATGTAACCCTTTTCTGCCGATGCACCTTCGTTAGCATAGTTGCAGTGACCATCCGTCGGCATCGGAGCCCCATACGCATCAGGGTTTCCTGAACTGTCGTTTTAGACACACTTCCGGTAGCCCCCTGATTTATTCGACCAGTGAGTTGCTCCACTGTAGCGTGTGGATCGGCCCGCATTTACCTTCGGAGCCGATGTTCACCTCTCTCACCAATGGAACGTGGTGATCCGCAATTCCCACGTCACTTATTTGCAATGGTGCCATCTCTCCAATCACGATACACTTTAACCACAGCAGCACGCGAACAATTCACAAACTGCGCTGTTTCAGAAATACTGCCACCCTTGGCCCGAAAGCCGATACTCATCCCTTTTTGCAAATCTGATAAATCGCTGCTTTTATCCATGACAGCAACGAGTGATATGTTTTCAGAATGCCTACAGCACACCTTATATACCCTCCAAGCCTGCTCACCACATGTGCCTTCTTTCATTGGCTACGAGCTGTTGACGTCAAAAGTAGGAGTTGGACAGTAATGTCACTCGACTGTGTGTGGGGGAGAGGAGGGGGTGCTTTCCAAATATTAGACCTAATTTCAAAGCAAGAAGGAATGTGGTAAAAAATATTATTTAATGCAAAATTAAGGCATTTAAAAACAGAAAGCTATAAGAATTACAAGTGCAAAAGTTGAAACGAATCAAAACCGAATGCATGGGAAACTGTCGGAAGCCACTCATCAGGGAAAGACTCTCGTGAGCACATCGAACCCGAAACGAGGTAAGGCCAACATATTAACAGAATGAAATTCAATATCCCAAAACAAGGTAAGATACAATAATAAACAGAATGAAAATTGATTACATACTTCCTGACATAAAACTGAAGCCAAACTTTCACACATCCTATTGTTCAAGATCTGAAAGAGTTACTTATTCACTCAACTCATAAAGATTCAAAAAATACCAATCCAGATGAATCCAGAATGAAATAAGGTTAACTGTAATAGCAGAACACAAATCAGCAACTGCTTTTACAACACAGGAACTTTAAGCCAACACACCCACGATAGATCAAAAACTGGAAAAAATATCCACCGTATTAGGAAGCTCCTGAAATCTTAAGTACAGCTAATAAGGTTTTTTACCATAATTTCATAAGTATACCATAATTTCAAGTTGTTCAGAACTTTAATTAGTCTATCTACTTTTTGTAAATTTGATTCTTTGACATGCATAGTGTACTTGTATCACGACATCTTCATTTTGTATTTAAGTCACCCAACTTTTTATTTCTAGTACTCAGTGTGTTTGACTTGGTGAAGGGTCCGACTCGGTCACCGAAAGATCTCGTCCCCCTTTTTAATGTGTTTTAACATCATTTTTTTAATAATAAAGGGTGGTTTTATCAGGAAATCGTGCAGAGACGGCTTATTCTATGACTTCAAATACAAAGCTATCTTAAATTTAGGAATCGTAGAAATTTAGAAATTTCCTGCCATGTAAAACAAGCAGCTGAGTGCAATGAGATGACTGTGTAAGTTCTATATGCTATTGCCACCAGCCCACGCCTGACCTCTGACTCTGCGAATTGAAACCTGAATCCTCTGCACGTGGCACTTTCAGCTTTAACCTACGTATTAATCACGAAATCGCGCGCACCAGGTCTTTACATATAAGTTTTTGCCTGGCAGGCGCTGGCAGTAGACACCGCACCATTAGATAGGTAAGGTACATGTACCTGGAGTTCCACTTTTCCAAAATAAAAAATCAACGCTGCCAAAGTTTTGTACACCCGAAAGGAAATTTTGAAAAATCACCGGAAGTGGTACTTTTTGGCTCTCTAAAAGTGGCACTCCTGGTACATGCTGGAGTGCCACTTTTTCAAAATTGAAAATAAATACCGTCATAGTTTTGTACTAGTTTTGAACAATTTTGTACACCCAAAAGGAAATTTTGTACACCACCGGAAGTAGTACTTCTCTGCTTTCTAAAAGTGGCACTCCAAGTACATGCTGAGTGCCACTTTTTCAAAATCCAAAATAAATGCTGCCAGAGTATTGTTCTAGTTTTGTACAGTTTTGTACACCCAAAAGAAAAGTTTGTACACCACGGGAAATGGTACTTTTTGGTTCTCCTTTGTGGCTCTCGAGCATGTACTTGGAGTACCACTTTTCCAAAATCGAAAATAAACGCTGCCATGGTGTTGTCCTAGTTTTGTACACCCAAAATAAAATGTTGTACAACACCGGAAGTGGTACTTTTTGACTCTCCATTGTGGCTCTCGAGCATGTACTTGGAGTACCACTTTTCCAAAATCGAAAATAAACGCTGCCATGGTGTTGTCCTAGTTTTGTACACCCAAAATAAAATGTTGTACACCACGGGAAATGGTACTTTTTGGTTCTCCTTTGTGGCTCTCGAGCATGTACTTGGAGTACCACTTTTCCAAAATTGAAAATAAACGCTGCCATGGTGTTGTCCTAGTTTTGTACACCCAAAATAAAATGTTGTACAACACCGGAAGTGGTACTTTTTGACTCTCCATTGTGGCTCTCGAGCATGTACTTGGAGTACCACTTTTCCAAAATCGAAAATAAACGCTGCCATGGTGTTGTCCTAGTTTTGTACAGTTTTCTACACCCAAAAGAAAATTTTGTACACCACCGGAAGTGGTACAAAATTTTTGACTCTCCTTTGTGACTCTCGAGCATGTACTTGGAGTGCCACTTTTCCAAAATCGAAAATACACCCTGCCAGAGTAATGTACTACTTTTGTACAGTTTTGTACACTCAAAATAAAGTTATGTACCCCTGCAGCGATGGTACTCTTTGGTTCTCTATCATGCTCTTAGAGTGCCATTTTTTGAAATTCGAAAGTAAACACTGCTATGTTTTTCCAATTGATTGCATATTTTTACTCCTGTTTATTATACACAGTCAGCTGTTTTCGTGCTCATTATACGTAATTTTCATTTGCACAAGATCGCAAATTGCCCCGCTGTTGTCTTGTATAAACTAAGAAATTGTAAGAGCCTTCATTTTTATAGTAAAAAAAGAAAAGAAACAGTTATTTGTTGCTTTATTTAAGCAATGATTTAAACAAAAGCGTTTTGAAAAAGCGAGGAAAACGAATTCTTCAAATCAGTGCGTATCATCGCTTCCAGTCCAGCAGTCATGTCGAGCAAGGTTGGGAGAGGGTGAAGTCGCAAAACACCTCGGCGCACTCGTAGTGGCCTAACTAGCACAACTTGTGCCATCCCGGGAAGTTCATTTCAGCACCCCTAAGCATAATAATTTTTCCAGGATTTCGAACACTAGGGAAGATGTGTTTTTCACGGTGTTTGTGTTGGGAGAATGGGGATGTCAGGAAGTTAAGGAGACTGTCTGGAAAAGTAGAGGAGTACCTAGAGCCATGTAGTTTTAACTTTTAAAATATTTTTTGGAGCAGAAGTACATAATGCCAGGTTATCAATCAGCCAATCAGATTTAACAAGGAGAGCTGACAGATGCATGATCACGAATATACATTTTATCCCATTGAAACGAATTCGGTAAAATACATTTAAATGATTAAGATTCGCAACAATAAAACTTTAGTTATCGTTATTGGATATGGTTGTATACAAACAGATGCAAAATTGACAAAACTATTTTGTACAATTTTGCATTTTCAATACATGAAAAAAAAATCTTTACTTTTTAAATACTTGGTCATAAATTTGAATGTCCTTTTGTTTTATATTCATACCCCTATTACACATTCTTTATTAGCATCGCTCTTTTCAAAGCAAATTGTTTACAAGTTGATTTTTCAATAGTATTGAGTAAAATATTCACTAATCTTTGCTTGTTTAAAATTTCTCAAAGTCAGAGAATAAACATAACTGTAAACGTTATTAAGTTTTTAGTTTCCCCATCTGTTTCATGGCTGAACAACAACAACAAAAAAACGTCCGCACCCTGGCAAAAGAAGCTGTTGCTTGCCTAAGAGCACGTTTTATTAAGAGCAACGATTGCGGAACAAATTTTTCGTCCAAACCGAAAGTAAACAACATACCCTTCTCTGATCGGATCGATGTTCAACTTTGGCTGTACCAAGAAGGAACACAACAACGCTGACCCGAAAGTAAACAACATACCCTTCTCTGATGGGATCAAGGTTCAACTTTGGCTACACCAAGAACTCAGCAACGCTGTCTCGGATTCTCTCAAACTTGTAATATACCGGTTACGTAAACGTAAATGAATCAAAGAACCGTGTGTTTGTGATAATCTGAAATTTAAAATTGTATGCACATCGAAAAAAGCGTATAAATTAATTAATTACGTATTATCGAATTGGAAAAACTTAGAAACTACAGTATACAGTTGGGTATATTCGAGGCTAGCTAAGCTAGCTGCGAAGACCAGAGAATGCACAAATAAAACTGAATTAAATATACACAAATAAAAGTCAATTATCAACGATATTAAAATATGTCGATGCTTTCGCTGCGAAAAAAACGCGTGCGGATTCGCTTCTTTGACTGAGTCTGGCGAGCGAAAACCAACAGTATAACGCAAGCAGCTCTTCCAGAGTCTTCGCAGTTGCGAAAACCTTCCGTACCAACGCCTGCTAGTGTTTCCATGACAACATGAAGCAGCTGGTAGAGGGGAATAGGCCATTGCTTTGAGAAGCGGTTCGCTCAGAATAGCGAAGATTTAGACTATCTCAGTCACTCGCATACTCCCGCCCATAAGAGTGTTTCGCGAGAGTTGTTTCAGTTTTTTTGAGGTGTCAATGAATTAAAGTCAGAGATATCATATCTTAAATTCGTGGCTTTGTTGGATTCGAACCGTTTTGGTAAATTTTGTGAAAGCTTCCCTGAACATCTACTGTCAGAACTTAAAGAACTCTATGCTTCAAATTTTGATACAGATCGACTAAAAAATGAACTGAAGGTGTTTATTCCCTTGATGAATACAAAAACAAATCAGTAAGAGACATTACGTGTTACATAAAGTTGAATAAATTGGACATAGTGTTTAGTGAGGTGTACAAATTAGCAGACCTTATATTGAGCTTTCCATCAACTGCCGAAAGAAGTTTTTCTGCATTAAAAAGAATCAAGATATACCTTAGAGCCACACAAGGACATGCACATTCGAAAAACTTGGCTGTTACGCCAGTAGAGAAAAACCTTATTTTTAAATATGAAAAAGTACTCGGAAGAAACATTTTATGAAAACGTAGCACTCAAGTTCACACAAAAGGAAAGAAGAATGAAGTTCATGTACAAATAAAGTATTCAGAAGAAGAATGGACTTAATGTGCAAATAAGTGTTCAATTCCTAATCCTCATAATTATTTGGTATCAAGTTAGCAATAGCATGCACCTAAAATTTAGAAAAAAAAAATACTTCTATTACTTAACGATTAAAAATTAAACTTCGCAATTTAAAAAAAAACAGTACTGGGGGGAGGGGAACGGGGGAGGTAGCCCAGGTCTCGGATCCAAGATACGCCACTGACAGTAAAATATCGGGACTAACGCAGAATTACGTATAAATGTCAAAAAATATAACTGGAATACGTTTAACCAACGCTTCACTGAATATTCCCTTATTTCTATAAAGCAATGCTTAATTTTAAAATATTTGTTTAAACTGAAAACCACTAGATTGAAAAAGCATTGCGCAGAAATTCAAATTGTTTGATTTTCAGTCTGAGACGTATACCCCTAACTTAACCCTCCTTTCGAGTTGCTGCTTTCTTATAAAAATTTCATTGCTTCTGAACTAAACATTTTTCCACTGAACAGTTCGTTACTTCTCTAAACAGCATGTACATTTTAGCTACACTGACAGTGAGCCACAGCAAAACATATATAGACAACTTTGATTGCAAATAATGGAGGAAGTGGTGTAGAGAGAGAGAGAGAGAGATCGCAAATAAGAGATTTAAGCGAATACGTATTGTTGCAATATGATTGAGATCTTTGTTGATGTAAGAGCTATTTTGTGTCAAATGATGAATCACAACTTGACGATTTTTTATACGGATGATCTTCGAACTTTCATTGAGTGGAAAATTAAGACTTAGGAAATTTTAAACATAAATCCTTTAGCTGATCCTTTCAACTTGGCCGTTTGGCTACTGAGTTATTACGAAAGTGTGTTTCATATGCAAAAAAAACTAGGAACATTAATCAAATTAGTTAACCATTTAAGCTACTGCTTCGAAAAGCAAAAAATCTACAAGTTATTAATGCAGTCATATGGGTATCCGCAACTAACTAAGGATAGCCATTATACAGTACAATCTCAAAATGTACAAATCTGTAATTCAAAAAAACAGATAAAGGTCAGGTGCAAAAAACTTCAGTAAGACAAAAATTGGAAATTAAGGAACTGTAATCTCTTCACACACGCTCAGAGGAATCTTATAAAATGATTTCTTATACTTCAAAATGGAGCACGTTTCTCGCACTTACAAAATGCGATAAAACTAGTAGAAAACGTGTGTGAATATTTCGGATTTGTGGAATGGTACAAGAACTGCATGTTTGGTACTAAGCTAAGACGGATGAAAAGTACCACATCCGGTAAAGTACAAAATTTCATTTCGAGCTGAAAAAAATAAAAAAATACAACGACCTTTTATATTTTGGACTGCAAGTACATGTTTAGCTGTACACCAAATAGAAAAGTATTATTCTGTTCAGGAAAATAATTTTAATTTTCACGGTAGAACATAATACAAAATGTTAGTGGTGTCTATTTTCATTTTTGGAGAGACTTTTCTACGATGGCTTTCTAGGAAAACAAAAAATCCTAGTTTGCTTAGAGGTAGTAAGTGACTGACCGGTTCCCTTTCGGTGGTGTACAAAACCTTGTTTACAAAACTGTAGAAAAATCGTACATCACTCTGTCAGTGTTCATTTTCGATTTTAGAAAAAGGGCAGCACAAGAGCACATGCTGGACAGCCACTAAGGGTTGGTGAAAAGAACCTCCTCCGGCAGAGTACAAATTTTCTTTAGGATGCAAACACCCTCGCAGTATTTATTTTCGTTTTTAAAAAAATGGCACTCCGAGTACATGCTGGTGAGCCAATAAGAACCACTTCCGTTGGTGTACAAAATTTTCTTTTGGGTATACAAAACTAGTACGACATTCTAGCAGTTTTTATTTTCGATTTTGGAAAAGTGGCACTCCAAGTACATGCTCGAGAGCCACAAAGGAAAGCCGAAAAGTACCACTCCCTTTGGTGTACAAAATTTTCTTTTGGGTGTGCAAAACTAGGACAACATTATGGCAGTGTTTATTTTCGATTTTGGAAAAGTTACACTCCAAGTACATGCTCGAGAGCCTCAAGAGAGAATCAAAAAGAACCACTTCCGGTGTTGTACAAAATTTTCCTTTGGGTGTACAAAACTGTACAAAACTGGTACAAAACTTTGGCAGCGTTGATTTCTTGTGTCGGGAAAGATGCACTCCAAGTACATGTACCTGGGTACTGATGGTTTATAGAAAAGCAAAAATGTGGGGTAGACGGTTAGTCATAACAGCAACAAGAAAGGTGACACTGAATTTTCGGGTGTAATAAGCACGTCTTTTGGATCCGTTTTGACGCAAATCAAATTTATCAAAGCTATTCAAAGTCAGTGGAACCGGTATGGAAAACAATAGATCTAACGGAAGAAAGAAGTTTTTCAATCGGGTTTTCAATTCCTCAGATATTGCTGTAAACGGAATCGTGAGCTTACGCCTTATGGTTGCAGACTTGTACGTTAAGAAAAACATGAATTTATATGGGACAGATTTCACAACGGAAACGCTCTCCAACATAGAAATAATTTTTCAAATCGGACTCTTAGAAACAGAGATATCGATAAAAATAAGATGTGACTTTACGTCCCCTGGTGGGAAAACCATGCATTATTTTAGGAAGAAAGTATTCCAAAAGGTTTTTCCATATGAGCGGTATCGGTCCAAGAAAAAAAAAATTAGTCGAGTTTTCAGGATCCCAGATTTTGCTACAAATACATCAGAAGCAGAAATTAACACTTATGCCCCCTGGTGGACAAACCATTCTTTACCAAACATTAGAAATTATGTGAAAAATATTTTCCATCAGGTCTTGTATGCGATACAGGAAGAATTTTTCAAATCGGAGTTTTGGAAACAGAAATAACGCAGAAAACGCAATTTACCTTTGTGCTCCCTAGCGGGCAGTCTATGATTTACTTAAAAATTTTGAATTTATAGGAAAAACATTTCGCATTGAAAACACCATCCAACAAAGAAGGAATTTTTAAAATCAGTCTCCCAGAAATAGAGATATTGGCAAAAATAAGATATACATCTACGCCCCCTGGCGTAGAAACCATGCATTATTTCAAGAAGAAAATGTTCCTTAAACGTTTGTCAACATGAGTAGTATCGGTCAACAAACGACTTTTTTTTCAATCGAGATTTTGGAAGCTCATATTTTGCTGCAAATACATCAGAAGCGGAAATTAAGACTTACGCCACCTGGTGGCCAAAACATTTTTTCCAAAAATCATAAATCATGTGCAAAGGATTTCCCATCAGGAGCTGTATCCGGTGCAGAAAGAATTTTTCAAATCGAAGATTTAGAAGCAGAGATGTAGGGGGAAGGGGGGGGGAAATTTACCATTACGCCCCCTAGCGGAAAGTCTACGAATTACTTGAAAACTTTAAAATTATATGATAAACATGTCACACTGGAAACACTATCCAACAAAGAAGGAATTTATCAAATCAGACTCCTAGAAGTAGAGAAATTGACAAAAAATAAGACATATATCTACGCCACCTGAGGGAGAAACAATGTATTATTTTAAGAAGAAAATGTTTCTAAAAGGTTTGTCGACATGAGTACCATAGGTCTACAAACGACGTTTTTTTCAATCGAGAATTTAAAAGCTCATATTTTGCTGCAAATACATACATCAGAAGCGGAAATTTAGGTTTACGCCCCCTGGCGGCCAAACTATTTTTTCTTTACAAAAATTAGAAATTATGTGCAAACGATTTGCCATCAGGAGCTGTATAAGGTTCAGAAAGAAGTTTTGAAATCTGAGATTTAGAAGCAGAGATATAGGGGAAAACCCAATTTACCTCTACGCCCCCTAGCGGAAAGTCTATGAATTACTTGAAAATTTTGAAATTATATGAGAAGCGTGTCACACTAAAAACACTATCCAACAAAGAAGGAATTTTTCAAATCAGACTCCTAGAAGTAGAGATACTGACAAAAATAAAATATACATCTACACCCCCTCGCGGAGGAACTGTGGAATATTTTAAGAAGAAAATATTCCAAAAAGGTTTATCGATGTAAGTGGCATCAGTACAGGAAAGAATTTTTTCAATCGATATTTTAGAAGCTCAGATTTTATGGCAAATACATCTGAAGCAAAAATTAACACTTACGCCCCCTGGTGACTAAAGTATTCTTTAACCAAAAATTAGAAATTATATGCAAACGATTTTCCATCACGAGGTGCATCCGCTGAAGCAAATATTTTTCAAATCGGAGTTTTAGAAGAAGAGTTATCGAGAAAAACGTCATTTACTTTTACGCCTCCTAGCGGGAAATCTATGAGTAATTTAAAAATGTAGCTATATCTAAAATACTCTTCGACGTGAATGGAATCGAAAGATAAAATAAAATTTTCAATCGGATGTTTACAAGCAAATATGGGGAATAAAACGTATTTTTGAATTCGACATCATCTGCATTTACGCCCTCTAGCGGCGAAATTGCGCATCGTAAAAAACGAAATGAAGGATCATCATTCGCGTATTTCAAGCTTCCCAATGCAGAAAGAATTTTTCAAATCGAACTAATAGTTGCAGAGATTTCGTGGGTACGGACGGACGGACAAACCGATAACAGAAGCACGATCTTTTTTTACAAAAGACGTGCTAAAAATGTGAGGTAGACGGTTAGTCATAACAGCATTCCATTACAGATGATACGGGGTGTATGAGAATAAAAGAGTCAAAGGTGAATACTTATTATTGAGCATCAGCAACGCAGCGATGGAATATGGGGGGGGGGGGGAGAATATCTTATATTTACAGTAACATAAATATAATGCATACGCACACAAATTTATGAGAAAACGTATTGTTTACAAAATTCGAATACACTGATTTTGAAAAAACAAACAAACACAAAAAAGCTCCAGCAGCGGCCCACCACGCGATCGCTCGACTGGCCAATCCAGCCCTGACCGAAACAATATCCGTAATCGCGAAGTAAAAGTAAAACGTTCAACAATTTGATAAACGATATCGCAGCATCTCCACACAGTACGTGATAAGCGAGCGGTATTTTAACAAAACTTTGAACTTCCCTTCCCAGGTGTTAGTAAATCATCAGTTATCTGAAAGTGCACGTTCTGAACCAGATAATGTGGCGTAACTCTCTGACACAAAACAAACATCTAGAGGCAGATAGCAGGGGAAAAACTAGAGAAAAGCTGTTCCAATAAAATACGCTATATTCGAGGGCGTCGATCTGAATCACTGTCGTTACACCAGAGCGCTGAAATCATTACCTTTTAAATTACACTGATGAAACCGACTTCCCAAAAAAGAAAAAAAAATTGAAAAATTTGAGCATTGGCTCAAAAACTTATACTATAAAAAGCCTAAACGTAGTTTGAAATTCAGTCTTTCAAAGAAGCTTAGTGCCCTAATTCGCACTGGAATGAGAATGAATTTTAAAAAATCCTAAAAATTTTTGGAAACTTTTCTGAGCGGAAACTGAAAAACAGTCAGACAGAAAACATTGTTCACTTTCAAGATATTTTATCACCGCATTTCAGTCATAAGTTAAAATTCGACCATACAATACGTGCTTCTGTTAGGCTTTGTTTTACTATGGTAATTCCTAAACCCACAAAATCATCGACAGTATACACTATCTGATCAAAATTATCCGGACACTTGCCTATCCACAAATTTCCTATAGCAAGAGGGGAGTTACTATCGAATTGCACCACCTTTTTTTTTCTTTGCTGCTATCATAGCCTCCACTCTGCTAGGAGCGCTTTCCACTTGATTTTGGAACATTGCTGCGGGAATCTTTATTTTTTCAAAGTATAACCTTTAATGCATAATTTATGACAACTAAACTTGCGGTGGAATAAAAATACCAACGTTTTTCACAATAAAATGCTTATTTTACATCGACTATAGCTTCGCAGAGCGTTTGGCTCGGCTTCATCAGTACGAATGGAGCGTAAACATTAAAATCATTGTGACATCATCAGAGTTCTGACGTAAGAAAATGTGAGAAATTGTGAGAAACATTGGTATTTTTATTCTATATAACTTTTAATATAAACCAAGACAAGGCAAAGCAGACAAAACATAACAAAGAAATAAAGCTGATGTGTATTATGTATGGAAAAAATAGCGAACACAGAGAAAAGTTGCTGTTGAACTTGTTGACTTCACACATGAGTCAAATGAAATCCTTAAAAGTGAGATAAAAAATCCAAAAAAAACAGCGTCATTGTCATGTAACCTGGCAATATTTTTACAGATGACTGAAAGATTTTCCGACAGGTGGCAGCATGGTGTAGACAAGCTTAGTGGCGTCGCAGTAGCAGATGTGATGTCTCATGCTGCTGTGCCACCCCACTTGAGACATGCACCAAAGAGGAGCGACGTTCTGTCATCCGTTTTATGAGTAGTGAAGACATGAAACCTATTTAAATCCATCGTCGAATGAAGTCGCAGTAAGATGATACATGTCTATCACTCCAGTAACTGAACGAATGGACTAGGAAGTTCCGAAAGGGCATGAGTTCTGTGACAGATTCTCTTCGACCGGGTCAGGCACACAGAGTAATGACAACAGAGTCCATTACAGCAGTTGAAGGCATTGCGACGGTGGATGAAATAGCCGCACTTTTGAACATCAGTTATGATTCAGCGCCCCACAACATCCATGGTGTGCTCCAGTTCAACAAAGTGTCTGCAAGGTGGGTGCCACGCCAGCTGACTCCAGAATTGAAAGAACGACGTGTTGATGCCTGTCAAGAACTTTTGTGGCTCTTTGAAGCAGAAGGTGACGGCTTCCTACAGAGAATTGTTACTGGAGATGAAACCTGGGTTCCCTATCATCCGCCAAAAACCAAGAGAGTGAGCGAGGAATGACGCCATCCCTCCTGACCAAAACCGAAGATGTTCTGCAAGCAGCAGGCTGCAGGGACGGTTATGCTGACTCTCTTTCGTGATTAATGAGGCGTAATTTTGGAGCACTACGTGGCCAGAGGAAACACTGTAACCAGTGACACATATACAGATCTTATCAGGAATCGCCTTTGACCTGCCATCAAATCCAAATGAGGCAGACTTCTGAGTACTGGTGTCTTGCTGCAAAATGGCAAAGCTTGTGCCCATACTTCCCGTGCAACGGTTGCAACCATACAAGACCCGCCGAGTGTCTTCCACGTCCGCCGTATTCACCAGACCTTGCCCCAAGTGATTACCACATCTTTGGAACACTCAAAGATGCGATGGGAATAAAGACTTTCAGGTCCGATGAAGAGGTGCAGTAGGTGGTGCATGAGCGGCTACCGAAATATTTTTTGTACAGGAATTCAGCTACCGCAATAAAATTCATAAGAATGGAATCAGGTTATCGACAGTCTCTCTCACAGAACGTACCTTGTCTGTTGCTACTTAGCAACGGAAGTAATTTTGTTCTTAGATTAAATTTTACTGGAAATTTGATTCCAGGAAAATGGGCAAAATTCTGTTAATTATTTCCTCAATTCAAAAAACTTCAATAATTCGTAGACTTGTGCTGAAAAGCTGTTTAAACTGTAAACAGTGATACTGATACCCCCAATTACTTTTTAGAAATGGGGTACCATGATAATTTTTCCCAAACAAGGGGCAGCACAAGTTCAGCTTCCACTGCCGTTTATGAATCGCCTGTCCGCCATTGTACATAATACGTACTTCCAGACTAACGTCCAGGATCCAAAGAGGCGTTTACTCACGAGCCCATCTCTTTTTTCTGTATTAGTTTTGAAGTACGTTACTAAATAACATCAATCACTGTGATCAAAACAACACACGGGATCAAATTTCAATCAACAACTTCGCACAAAATGCACTCATCGTCAAAAAAAAAAAAAAAAAAAAACGTTGCACCCAGAAGGAAGCAACCGACAGGAATGAAACTTGGTGGGTAGGTTTGACATAGTGAGATATGCAAATGATTCAAGCATCACGCTCGGCCACGCATAGGACGCAAGCAAGGAGGGGTCGTAGCGCTGTGCCTGACCGGCTATACAGTATAAGGTCGTCCCGTTGCGCGTGCTTGCCATTGTGACTCGTGCTGTTGTGTTGGTTGCATCATTTGTAAGTGAAGTATGCCTCGAAGATAAGTTCGGAAGCAATTCGAGGCCCAGGTAGCACAGCCTTGGAATTTAACGTTGGCCCAACACTTAGCCACCGTCTTTTAAGAACAGAAGACGGTTTTCAACAAATTTTATTTAAGAAAAAAGGCTGTTACATCATTCGCGCCCATCAAAAACATAAAAATACACATGACGTTTATAATGATATGTACACATGACAGAGGGTAAAACTACCCAGATTAAAATAATAAAAACACGAATGCAGGCAAGCATTCTATGAGTATCGTAATGGTACAGGAATCTGGGGTCACGTGCAGCCCCATAATACGTGAATTACAACTAGAGAAACACAGGAAGCATATTTAGCATATGAGAGCAAATAACAAAATGATTTCGGGAGTGTGTGCTAGAACAGAGAATGTAAGTAAATACAACGATGTATGTAATAAACAAAAACAATACTCAAAGCACAAGATACAACATCGCAAAGTCGGTGACACAACAAGAACTTTGATCAGAAAATACAGGGATGCTAACGGAGATAATATCGTCACAGAACACGACTCACCTAATAAGACATAATGACATACTACAGAATAAAAATATGTTCTTGAGCAAAATCACATATAATATGCAATGTAAGAAAAAAGGAAATTTGTACAACATGTTGCCACACAAATAAAGTTAATTAACAGTACACACAATGTTACTCGACATTGGCGAGGGAAAAAAAGCAAACTGAAGAAAACAGTAAAGACACAATGCACACTAGGTACGGTGAGTGAAAAAAAAAAAAAAACATAGAGAACAGTGGATACAACCTGGCGGAAACAAAAATCAAAAGCTTGATGAGTCAACGTCTCGTGAACAGTATACCACCTTTAAAAAGTCATGTTGTTTTCAACATATTGAAAGAAAGAAAAGGATGACGTAGGTCTACACTCTGTACTTAAAATAGAAGAAACACGACTAATAAAATGAATAGAACACTCAGAGTGGTTAATATCGTTAAAGTACATATGTAACACAATTATCACTCAGGGAAGCTATGCAAATGAAATCTACCAGAGAGGTGCAGACCCTAGGTTATGAAAGAGGTACAATTTCATCATGCTGATACAGAGAACAAGAAAGAATACACTAGAAAAATGTACAGCACATTTGCAGAGCAATACGATAATAACGTATTCGCCTATAACACGGATAAAACTATAATAACTATGTATAAGTACGTACAAACAAATACGATATTTACAGAATACAGCAGGCAAGTAACATTAATCATAAATGGGGTCACAATAGGAAGAAAAAAAAAAAAAACACGTACTGTGGTGCGAAACTCAAGTGTGTACAACACAATACAATATTAACATGTTACCATAATTATGCGTACGTAGGTTGCCACAGCGTGGCTACACAGAAAAAAATAAAAACACAGAGCACTCTTGGCACGGTGAAACAAATATCTAACGAAAGGCACACTGGACTTAGTGCAACCAAACACAAAAAAAAAAAAAAAACCACACAACATATACACAAATGGCGAGACGGACAGAATTCCCATCCATCGTAAACCATCCTGAGTGCTCGGCCCAGGTGGTGTGAAATGTTGTGAGAGAATTTGACGAAATGGCGGTGTTATATTCAAGTCGAAGGCGTGCAACTATTCGGCCTCGAAAGCAAGATAGCAAACGACTTCCGGCCTGCAGTGGCTCAATGTTGTGCCTACGTTGAATTGCAAGGCTGTGCTGCCTGGAGGAGTTGCAGGAGTTCGAGAGGGAAGCATCGTCGGGCTCCGGGAAGCGGGATCGTCTTATCGCTGTATTGCGTGCCATACCGGTAGTGCGGATATCACCATGGCACGCTGTTGGCGGCAGTGGATAGAACAAGGCACGCAGCAGTGACAGGAAGGGTCTGGAAGACCTAGACTAGCCACGGAGAAATAGGACCGACGGGTTGTCCGACATACGGGAAGTGACCCAACAGCCACGGTTGCGGATATTCAGCGAGCAGTGGTGTCCTCCATTGCATCGTCCGATTAGTGCCAGTATCATTGGCAGCTGCATGACGTAGGCCATTCGATGCCATTTATAACTAACACTATTTTTGGTACATTTTCATTTTTTAAGTGATGCATAAATTTTATCCTAGGGGCGTAAAGATAAATTGTTTTTTCTCCCATATCTCTGCTTCTAAAATTCCGATTTTATAAATTCATCCTGCATCGAATACATTATGGAATGTGATGTTAGAAATTATAATTCAATCACTTCTTGATGGGAAGTGATTTGACTATAATTTCTAATTTTTGATAGAAAATGGTTTGGCCACCAGGGAGCGTAAGTATTTATTTCTGCTTCCAATGTATTTGTAGCTAAATCTAAGCTTCCAAAAACTCGATCGAAAAACTTCTTTCGTGATCTGATACTGCTCACCTCGGAAAACCTTTTGAGAATACCTTCTGCTTAAAATATCACAGAGTTTTTCACCAGGAGGCGTAGATGCATATCTTATTTTTGTTGGTATCTGTGCTTCTAAGAGTCCGATTTGAAAAATTATTTCTTTGTTGGAGAGCGTTTCCGCTGCGAAATGTTTCTCATATAATTTCAGATTTTTCTTAACGCGTAAGTTTACGTTTCCTTTTACAGCAGCATCTTCGGGACTGAAAACCCGATAGGAAAAATTCATTTCTGGTCAGATACTACTGACTGTCAGAACTCTTTCTTGTTTGTGTGCATTTCCTTCCCAAAGTAATGCACAATTTCTCCGCTAGGGACGCCAATGTTTAATTTGTTTTTCTTAATATCTCTGACTCTACATAGGCGATTTAAAAAATTCTTTCAGCACTGAATGCCATTAAACTTATGGAACATTTTGGTTAGTATGTGAGTAGTTTTATAGTTCACAGTTTTGTCACTAGGTGCTATTTGTGTACTTACGTTTGCAGCTTTATTTCCGCTACTAAAAACCTTATTGAGAAATTTCTTTTTTACTATATGCCATTCGCTACAATAGAGATGTGGAGCGTTATCCTTTTTAAATAGTGAACAGATTTTCCGCTAGCAGGCGCAAAGGTCAATATCTTTTTCTCGCTATCCCTACTTCCGGGAGACGTATTTGAAAAGTTCGTTTTCCTTAGAATAGCTTTTTCCATGAAGAATATTTTTCGCCTGTTTTTTACTTTCTCGTTATGCAAAATTCTTCTTCAAGGCGTAGAGTTACATTATACTTCCTTCTATATTTCTGTTTTTAACTATTCGATTTGAAAATCTGTTTGTCTCCGATACTTCCGCTATGAGAAACTTTTTGTGCGCCATTTGTTAATTTTCATGGCATACTTTTTATCCGCTGGTTGAAGTACGTATCTGTTTTTTATTTCTGGGTTTTTTATGGATTGTAGATTTTTCTAAGCGGTTAAATTGACTTTGAGTAACTTTGATAAATTTAATTCGCGTCAGAACGGATTCAAAAGACGTGCTCATTACAGCTGAAAATTCGGTGTCATCCTTCTTGTCGTTCGCATCGATGTATTGAAGATCATATGCATTATGATCTTCCCATTATTTTTTTATTTACTCTCGCATTTGCACATCACTCAAATATTCCTTACCGGCTACATCTTTATATCTTAAACAGGTTTAGTAATTAGTGGATCGTACAACGTTTGAACGTGAAGCATCGTCAGAAATTCACTTTCAATTATTCTCATTTATTCTAACTTGGATGCGATTTACATATTTCCTTGGAGCTGCGACGTGTG
Organism: Macrothele yani; assembly: GCA_039090855.1. Classification (NCBI taxonomy): domain Eukaryota; kingdom Metazoa; phylum Arthropoda; class Arachnida; order Araneae; family Macrothelidae; genus Macrothele; species Macrothele yani. The sequence continues at coordinate 58,880,866 of CM076998.1, read as the reverse complement.
GAAGTTTCATTTTATGATTTCTTTTTAATTTTTCTTTTTTGGATACACTCAGCCAAAGAATGAGTCACTCATGCTTTCAACGAGAGCGTTAAAGGTTGTTTAAGAATTAGAAGATAATTCTTAAACGCGGCCATTGTCGTTTGATTAATATGTCAGTAATTCATTTTGGCTCTAAGCCAGAGTCCTCGTCAGGTGCTATTAATAGGAACAGCATAATTTCCTCATTTCTCTCCCTCTCTTCTTTCTTACTTCTTTTCAATTATGTTAGAAGAAGTCCACAGAGAGGCGAACTGTTAAGAGCAACTTAATTAACTCTTATCGCATCATTGTTTTCGGAGTCCAAGCTACTAGCTCGGTAACCACACGCACATGTGGCTCGTTGTTTTCATGAGTTATTTCACAGAAATTAAAGAACGGAGCAGTGGAATTTTCCGAAACTTTGCTATTTATTCATAGATAAATCTTCAACGGACTGAATGAAAATGTATAAAGAGTGAATAAAAATGGAGCTAAACTTAGTCGATTAATAGGGCTTCAGACCTACTCAAACAGACATGTAATGTTTTCTTTATGCTATTTAATCACCGCAATCGAAAATGGAAAAAATATGCCGTAAACCTTCCTTTCAATGAAAGTGTCTATTTAAATTTTCTGCGTGACCTGTGATAGTGAATATCAGCTGAGCAGTCAGTCCAGATTGTGAAGGAAGCTGAGCAGTCACTCCAGATTGTGAACGAAGCTGAGCAGTCACTCCAGATTATTAAGATATTGTTATTTTCATAAATGTTTTCTCAGTTAAAAATGTTCCGATTTAATGAGATGCTCAATATACGTCGTATGACCTTCATACGTTGGGAAACCTACATTTTTGGCAGGCATGGATATCCATTATGAATCGTTATTATGATATTTTTGTCGTCAACAGTCTGGGTTTAAGTAAAGTCGCATCCTATTTGTTTCTCAGTTCCGGTTTTCCACAATCCATGGGGTCAGTATGACGCATACTGCCTTCCTAACCTTCCTTTTTATTTTTGTTGATTTTTCACTTTTGTTAATTCTGTTTGCTTCTCCTTGTTTTTCCTGCTGAATGTCACGTCTGAACTCTCAGGGCTACTCCATTGGCGGAGTAGTTCAATGCTTCCAATTATTAGTCCGAATGACCCTGGATTGGATTCCTAGATGAAGTATGGATGGTATATTTGTCTTACTGCACAGGCTCTAAATTAAGGACGGGCAACTGCTTATAGCCCATTGAGTTTCTCTCAGTATGGATGATATGTTTGTCTTACTGCACGGGCTCTAAATTAAGGACGGGCAACTGCTTATAGCTCATTGATTTGCACTCAGTACGGATGATATGTTTGTTTTACTGCACGGGCTCTAAATTAAGGACGGGTAACTGCTTATAGCACATTAAGTTGCTCTCAGTATGGGTGTGTTTGTCTTACTGCACGGGCAACTGCTTATAGCCCATGAAGTTGCTCTCAGTATGGGTGTGTTTGTCTTACTGCACGGGCTCCAAATTAAGGACGGGCAACTGCTCCTTAATTAGAGCATTGAGTTGCTCACGGTGGTCGTGAGACCACCAAACAAAAACAAAACAAGAAAGACCGCCTATGAGTTTTTCTACTGTGGGCTATGAATGGCAGTCGTTACATCGCGATAATTGGAATAAGTACAGGGACCCTGTAACTTGGGGTCTGTACTGCTTTGGAACTTCCCACACTCTAGTGCTTAAGCTGTCCCCATGAACGCGTATTATTATGTACTATTTGTTAGATCTGTGGTTCAACTTCTACTTTACTACGAGTTTATAGTGGTGTTAAATCTTCTATTTTACTGCGAGTTGAAGTTACTCAAGGAATAAACCAGTGACACCGAAGACATGGTTGTAGGTCAACTGACTGATTGTATATTCCTTTAGAGTACTTCTGATTTATTAACCCTCAGTGAAGCAAACCTTCCGGATTTCTAAAACTCATAGGAGAACTTCAAATTGATACATTATTTTATTGCGAAATCAAGCATTTCCTTAAGCAAATTATCTTGTCTGATTAAAAACAGTCCTCAACATATATAGCATTGTACTAACATGTAATACTGCTTTCACTTACGTATGTTGAGCTCAATATCCCACGTGGTTCTTTATCACAGACTGGATAACCAATGAGTAGCTATCGGTGAAAATTAGGTTACATATGATATTTCTGCAGTTTTCAATTCAGAACCACCAAATCAGGTATCCTATGTCATGGTACTCTAACTTAGACGGTTGTCGGTTTTTGGAACTGGTCAAGGCCCATTGAGTCAGAGCCCCCCCCCCCCCCCCCCCAAACCCACATACATACAAAATTTTCGTAAAATCTAGTTTTCATTTCAGAACCATCAAATTTGGTATCATGAAACTCTAACTTAGACGCTAGACGGTTTTAAGAAGGGGTTGGAGCCCGGGGGGCCGGAGCCTTCCCCTCATAAAAATTTCGTAAAATCTACAGTTTTCGTCTTAGAAGCACCAAATTCGGTATACTATCTCATGGTACTCTAACTTAGACAGTAGTCGGTTTTTGGAACGGGTCAAGAAGGCCCGGGGGTTCAGAGCCCCCCACATACAAAATTTTCTTAAAAACTACAGTTTTCAATTCAGAACCACCAAATCTGGTATACTATCTCATGGTACTTTAACTTAGATGCTAGACGATTTTTTGAAGGGGTTGCAGCCTGGGGGTAAGGGCCCCCCTCATAAAAACAATTCGCAATTCGCAAAATCTACAGTTTTTAATTTAGAATCACCGAATTTGGTATACTATGTCATGGTACTCTAACTTAGACGGCAGACCGTTTTCGGAACGGGTCAAGCCCGGGGGTCAGAGCCCCCACAGCCGCCCCGGTGGCGCAGTGGTCTAAGGCGTTGGCCTCTGATCATTCGTCCGTAAGGGGTCCGGGTTCGAATCCCGGTCAGGCATGGATGTTGTGTTTGTCTTACGGCACTGGCTCTCTCCCTTCCCTGGAACCAGTGACCCTAAATTAGGGACGGGCGACTGCTTATAGCCCATTGAGTTGCTCACGGTGGTCGTTAAACCTCCAATCAAAAAAAAAAAAAAAAAAAAAAAAAAAAAAAAAGAGCCCCCACATACAAAATTTTCTTAAAAACTACAGTTTTCAATTCAGAACCACCTAATCTGGTGTACTATCTCATGTTACTCTAACTTAGACAGTAGACTGTTTTGGAACGTGTCAAGGCCCGGGGGCCAGAGCCCCCAACATACAAAATTTTCTTAAAAACTACAGTTTTCAATTCAGAACCACCTAATCTGGTATACTATCTCATGGTACTTTAACTTACACGCTAGACGATTTTTTGAAGGGGTTGCAGCCTGGGGGTAAGAACCCCCCTCATAAAAAAATTCGCAAAATCTACAGTTTCCAATTTAAAACCACCAAATTTGATATACTATCTCATGGAACTATAACTTAGACGGCAGACCGTTTTTGGAACGGGTAAAGGCCCGGGGGTCAGAGCCCCCCGCATACAAAATTCTCTTAAAATCTACAGTTTTCAATTCAGAACCACCAAATCTGGTATACTATCTCATGGTACACTAACTTAGACGCTAGATGGTTTTTGGAAGGGGTTGGAGCCCGGGGGAAGAGCCCCCACATGAAAATGCTGTAAAATCTACAGTTTTTAATTTAGAACCACCAAATTTGGTATACTATCTCATGGTACTCTAACTTAGACGGTAGACCGTTTTTGGAACGGGTCAAGGCCCGGAGGTCAGAGCCATCCCCCCATAATTTTTTTTTTGTAAAATCTACATTTCAAAATTGTCTTTATTCTTCAAATAAAAATAGCATTTCTATGTACATGACAGTAGAATTCTGCCAATAAATACAGTGGTATATACAACAACTGGAAAGTTCCAGTGAAACGTAAAACAAAATATTGTTAAAAACATAAAATTAATTCGCCTCGAAGGGCGATGGAGAGGCAGACAATAAAGCACGAGCGATGCAAATGAAAATGTATACTACAGTATTGTAGACAAGAAAAGACATGATGCTATACTATTCACAAATTCCAATTAAGTATTACACCATACTCAAGATTAAATATGCACAAGGTACTAATTCACATAAAAGACCATGGGTGAGAGGGAACTAACAGGTGCAACAGTATTTAGAAATATGACAGAAATGGTAGAAACAATTAAGCACAAATACTTATTATATGCACAGAAATATGCAGTGACAAGAGAGAAATACGCTAAACGGACCCAGGAGGGCAACTTTACAAAAAAAACAGAAATCGAACAGTAATGCAATTCATAAGTGTCATATCATATGTACAGAACAATACAGTGACAAAAAGAAAGCCGCTAAGCATACCCAGAAGGGCAGCTTCTCATAAAACAGAAATGTAACAGTGGTGCTACACTCAAAATTTGCATCATATGTACAGAAGTATTCAGTGACAAGGGGGAGAATCGCTAAAAGTACTCAGAAGAGCATCTTCTTACATTAAATTATATACACAGGGACAATTACCCCCCCCCCCGAATAAAAAATTCGTAAAATCTACAGTTTCCAATTTAGAATCACCAAATTTGGTATACTATCTCATGGTACTCTAACTTAGACGGTAGATCGTTTTCGGAACGGGTTAAGGCCCAGGGGGTCAGAGCTCCCCTCACAAAACATTTCGTAAAGTCTACAGTTTTCAATTTAGAGCCACCAAATTTGGTATACTATCTCATGGTACTCTAACTTAGACGCTAGACGATTTTGGAAGGGGTTGCATATTTTTTTATGAAGGGGTAAGGACCCTTTCATAAAAAAATCGCAAAATCTACGTTTCAAATTAGAACCACCAAATTTGGTATACTATCTCATGGTATTTTAACTTAGACGGTCGACGGTTTTTTGAACGGGTCAAGGCCCGGGGGTCAGACCCTCCCACACACATACAACATTTTCTTAAAAACTACAGTTTTCAATTCAGAACCACCAAATTTAGTATCATGAAACTCTAACTTAGACGCTAGACGATTTTTGGAAGGGGTTGGAACCCGGGGGTTAGAGCCCCCTCCCCACCCTGCTCATAAAAATTTCGTAAAATCTACAGTTTTCCATTTAGAACAACCAAATTTGGTATACTACTCATGGTTATCTAACTTAGACGGTAGACGGTTTTTGGAAGGGGTCGGGGCCCATGTCAAGGGAGCCCCATACAAAATTTTCGTTAAAAGTTCCGTTTTTTACTCTTAAGAATACCCTATCTACCTTCTAAGGCGCTCTTTGGCCCTTTGAGGGCCTTGCACCATAAACCATCAACCAACCAACTAACCAACCTACGGTCTAAGTTAGCGTCTGCAGATAACAATAAAGTGCAAAAATATGCGTTTAATGGTGTATTAAAAACACAAACCAATATAGTTTAGCTTTCACTACCAACGAGTGGCTTATCAGGAAGAAATATAATGTAATGTAAATAGAGAGTTCTAGATATTCAAAATTCAAAACGGTAAGAAAAAGATGATCAATGCCAATGTGAAGTCGAACGCAATCGGCATCACATAGGTACATTGCATTTCTTTGTTGCGGGATTCACAGAAGCACACGCCAGATGTACTGCAGTTCTATTGATGTCTCCTAGAAGGTAAGTATTCCCATTCCTTTTTCTTTCTTTTTTTGTTTCGCAAAAAAATTTAAATAAGTTTACTGGAAAATTGCAGGAATATCTTTTTCATTCATTAACTTTCACCCGCTGAACTTGGTGATTCCACAAATAGTAATATGTACCTGGCAAATAACTGGTATCCCTGCTAGTACAAATTATATTAATGATTTCTTTGCGTCCAGTTCAATCTAGTATGTCCATAAGAGCGTTTGGGGCCGTATGAAAAATACATTTCAACGTGTGCCGCTACGGCGACGGAGTGATCTAGGGGCTGGCTTCTGACCGCTTGTCAAGAAGAATTTTGTATGTGGAGGCACTTACCCCCCGGGCCTTGACCCGTTCCAAAAAACCGTCTACCGTTTAAGTTAGAGCACCGTGAGATAGTATACCAAATTTGGTGGTTCTAAATTGAAAACTGTAGATTTTACAAAAAATTTTATGAGGTGGGCTCTGACCCACTGCCCGTCCCGTTCCAAAAACCGTCTGCCGTCTAAGTTAGACTACCATGAGATAGTATACCAAATTTGGTGGTTCTAAATTGAAAATTGTAGATTTCACGAAAATTGTTTTTGGGGGAGGAAACCCCCGTGCACCGACCCGTTCCGAAAACCGTCTAAGTTAGATTACCATGATATAGTATACCAAATTTGGTGGTTCTAAATTGAAAACTATAGATTTTACGAAATTTGTGTGTGGAGGGGGGGGGAGTTCTAACCACCCGTGCCCCAACCCGTTCTGAAAACTGTCTACCGTCTAAGTTAGAGTACCATGACGTAGTATACCAAATTTGGTGGTTCTAAATTGAAAACTGTAGATTTCACGAAATTTTTTATGAGGGGGCCCTTACCCCCGGGCTGCAACCCCTTCAAAAAATCGTCTAGCGTCTAAGTTAGAGTACCATGAGATAGTATACCAGAATTGGTGGTTCTGAATTGAAAACTGTAGTTTTTAAGAAAATTTTGTATGTGGGGGGCTCTGACCCCCGGGCCTTGACACGTTCCAAAAACGGTGTACCGTCTAAGTTAGAGTACCATGAGATAGTATACGAAATTTTGTGGTTCTAAAATGAAAACTGTAGATTTTACGAAATTTTTTATGAGGGGGGCTCTGACCCCCGGGCTCGAACCCCTTCCAAAAGCCGTCTAGCGTCAAAGTTAGAGTTTCATGATACCAAATTTGATGGTTCTGAAATGAAAACTAGATTTCACGGAAATTTTAAATCGTACGTTTTCCCGCATTTGTTTTGTATGTAACCAAAATCTGTAAACGCGACGAATTGACGTAGTCGACGAATCGTCGTGGTCGACGAATTGACGCGTGACGAATTGTCGTAGTCGACGATTTGACGCACGCGACGAATTGACGTGACACCGATACATACTAGTAGTAAGGAGCAGTTTAGGTTGACTGATTTATCTGATCTTCAGTTACGTTGAAAATAACAAGTGAAATCTTTAAACGAAAGGGAAATTAGCCGGCGAGATTTTTGTTATTCCAGTTTACTTCATCAATGCAAGAAACATCCCCAAAACACGAAACGGGAAGGAGAGAGTTGTTTAAACACACACAATAAATTTAATTCACATAAGTGTGATTAATGACGTGACCCTGTTAGCTGACTAAGCCACATAACCAGACGAAATAATCAGAATTTGAAATAATGAAGCACAAAATCGGGCTTAAATGTAAAGCGTAATGCCAAGTAGCGGTACAAATGGAACATATTTTCATCCACGAGGAATGTTTCAGTATATTTGAAGACATGCGCTTTGTATTCTTTTTGACAGAGTCCTGCGTAAATTTACTACATCAATGTTCTATTCAAATTTGGAAGATGTGAATCCGTTTGTTGGTGTAAATATGACATGGATGTGAAGTTAGATAATATCCTAAAACTTGAAAAGTTCGTCGTCCTGGAGCGGAAATCGAATCCGAGTTTCCCGGATAGCGGTCGAGTATGCTACCCACTACATCATCCAGAACAACCAAGTTTCAAGTTTCCGATTAATTTGAATATAACCATCACGGGATTTGCTAGTCGAAGCAACCGGCATTCATAGCTAATCTGGAGGTTCAGAATTCATTCCCGTGATTGCCCGGAGGCGTAGAATATCAATGAATTAAATACGGGATTACACCATTGTACAATACAAATTTGGAAGACGTGAATTCGTTTATTGGTGTAAATATGACATGGATGTTAAGTCAAATGATATCCGAAAACTTGAAAATGATTCACATCTTCTAAATTTGTACTGTACAATGGTGTAATGCCATATTTCATTCATCAATGTTCTAACTGTGCCATTCCTCCATAACAGGAACTCTCCAACTCTGTTCTGTAAAGCACCCTTCGGCCATTTCTCGTTTTTCTCTCTGGGATGTATTCCACTGTGAGATCATGGTTAAACGAGCGGCCACTAGATTGCCCAGGCTATACTTTATAGCTTTGTATACTCGTGGAGGAGTTATTCATAAGCTGCCTCCAAAGTAAATATGTTCGTAATTATTATATTTTTTAATTTCTGCTAAAAGTTCAATCACTACAACTTACTAGACTCTATCAACTGATACCCATTGTCTGGCTTGAAGTTTTTGCACGGCCAAACTAATGCAATACTAACAACTGCTATCAACACCCATGCATTGTTTCATCACACTCGGGTGTATACTTTTATTGAGCAACCCTCGCAGACTACGAACAAAAGATCAGACGAAATGAAAAAAAAAAAAAAAAGCTCAATTTGGATGCTTCGCGTTTCAAACATAAAGCAACTTTTAGGAGCAATGATTCTATCAAACTCAAAATAAAAGCATGAAATATGCTTCCAAAAAGAGCCCATAGAATTGAATCTTCGACTTTCATTCAAAGATCGACAAATAAACTGAAGTTTGGTGAAACAACAATGGAAAGAGTTATTTTGAGTATTATCCTCAGCGTTATGAATCGAAATATTTGAGTTACGAGCAGAAGGCAAACAATACTCAAAGATCTTATCGAGAATATAATAAACCTTCGACTTACGAGACATAAACTCTTCTAAGGGACTCTGTAAGTGGAATTCATGTAACAGCAGGAAAAGTTTTCATTTGGAAGTCACAGAAAAGCAACAGGTTTCCTTCTTCAGATCTCATATTTATAAAACCGAACATTCCAAAAAGAAGTTTCGTTTCAGCCAAAACTTTGTAATTATTTTATTAAAAATCAATATCGAAGAGATATTTATTTAGTTGACTGATTTCTATATCACTGTAGAAATCAAATCAATGATTATTTGCACAGCTGAGGATTACAGTAAAATGAGATTTTGAAGAAGAGCTGAAACCGCTAGCTAAATTCGTTTTAAGCAACAACAAAAAAAATTCAAATATATTAAAATGTACATAAATGACAACGACAATGATATGCATATAGTACAGGGTGTTTCACTCGCTGCTTTACCCGGCATTTTTGCAATAACTGGAAGAGAAATGTAGATATCGTAAAGAAATATGAACTGGACTTGCCTTAGGCTGTGAGAAAGGAGATGACATCATAACATGTGTTGGAAATGGTTACCATTTGCGTCCAGGCAGAGCTGAACACAACGCTGGACATTTTGGAAGGTTCGGTTCAGCATGTCCCCAGGAATTGCCTGAATTTCTTGAATGATGTTGGATTTCAATGCGGCGATTGATCGTGGATTATTGCCGTAAACTCTACCTTTTTTTTTTTTTTTTTTTTTTTTTTTTTTTTTTTTTTTGATTGGAGTTTTAACGACCACCGTGAGCAACTCAATGGGCTATAAGCAGTCGCCCGTCCCTAATTTAGGGTCACTGGTTCCAGGGAAGGGAGAGAGCCAGTGCCGTAAGTCAAACACAACATCCATGCCTCACCGGGATTCAAACCTGGACCCCGTTCGGACGAATGATCAGAGGCCATCGCTTAGACCACTGCGCCACCGGAGCAGCCCTCTACCTTTCAGATAGGCCCAGAGAAAGTAATCGAGCTGCGTCAAATCTGGCGACCGCGGAGGCCAAAATCCCTCCAAAATGACTCTGTTCTCGAAAAATGACTCAATTTTGGCCATGCTGGAACGGGAAGTATGGCATGTTGCTCCATCCCGCTGGAAATACCCAATGGATAATTCCTCATCGTCCACTGATTCACGAAGGTTTGAAAATTTTCCACGTAAGTTTCTCTCGAAATGGTTGTTTCGAAGAAGATCGGCCAAATAATGCGCCGCTGTGACATCGCACACCAAACACCGATCTTTGCTGGATATAGGGGTCCTTCGTGTGTCGCGTAGTGATTGTCAGTTGCCCAAAAACGGGAATTTTGCGCATTGACTTATCCAGAAAGATAAAACCAGACCTCATCTGTGAACCAACAGTAATCCAGTATGCCAAGAGTTGCTGCAGGAATCTGTGAAACCACTGACAATGTGCCACTCTTTTTACGTGGTCTGGCGTTTTCAATGCGTGAACAACGCTGACACGATATGGGTGAAGGTTACCTTTTTCCGCAGCTCTGTAACAAGTGCTTGTGGATAAGCTGGTTTCCTGTGACAGACGTCGTAGGGACTTTTTGGGAGACAGCAATAACCGCTGCCTCACATTCTCGACCGTTTCTTCCGGCATTTGCTGTTGACTCCCTCCATGCGCGTCATACAAAGTTCCCGTTGTTTCCAATTTCCGTGACATGGCCAAAATGCAGGGCTTTGATGATGGTTTCTGACCTCCAAACCTCTTAACGAATTCTTTTTGACACGACTTCAACGGTTTAGTCTGCCAGTAAGTCCGCACAATATACACTTGCGCCTCTAGAGTATACTGAGTCATTTCAACGTTTTCTCTTCTCCGACAACACACACACACACACACACACACACACACACACAACCGTACTGTTCCACGAGCGGCAAAACAACGACCGTACTGTGCCGGTAGACTCAGTAAACTGACAGACGCCCGCTCATTCAGCAGGCGACGAGGAGTCGCGATACACTTACGCCTCTGCTTCTCTCTGACCACGCTCACGACGCCGGCGCAACGGCACGTTGCTTCTCACAGTCTAAGGTAAGTCCAGTTCAAATTTCGTTACGATATCTTTATTCCTCTTACAGTTAGAGCAAAAATGGCGAGCAAAGTAGCGAGTGAAACACCCTGTATATTCTGACGTCCGTAATTAAGCAGTTAGAATGGTAAACGTCAGGACCCGATTAAAAGGAGTTCTTTAGATTACAAGAATTCAGAAAACATAATATTTTTAGGAAATAATTTTGCAGAGCAGCGGCTTCGTTTCTTTATAAAGGTTTTTCCAAACAAACTACGTGTTTTGCCATTACTTTGAATCTCAGTTTGCTGTATCAATCAACTGAGCAGGCATTTTTCTTTTTTTAAGCGAAATAAAGTGGTGCTGAACTTTGTCTCTTCTTGACCCTGCCTTGTTTTTCGTGATCCGTGAAATAGTTTTCACATCAGCGTGAATAGTGGCAGCAGTCATTTTTTAACTTTAGTTCCGCTTGAATTGAATACTTTCCCATTCCTTGCACACTGTTCTTGCTATGTCAATCAACGCAATAAGCATCCTCCGTCCTATCATTGTTTTTATTTCAGTGAGTACTTTAAATAAGTGTAAAGTGTATTCCGTCTTTGCTTAATCTGCAGTGAAAAGCTTTACGGCTCACTGACAACGACAGCGATCACGTTAAGCACCTATGCATAATCAATCAGAAAAACTGGAGCATAAGAAAGAAACCAATGTAAATCAGCAACCAAACCGTAGAGTTATATAAAAGATGTTTCCCAAAGATCTAGCCAAACTTTAGAAACGTGTTTGTGACGTACTACACAGGTGAAAACACGTGTCAAGACGACGACAAATCTGCAGCGAGGCATTCTGTCGGCGTAGATTAGTTGGGAGAGCGAATAACTCCGGAGTGAGGGGACACGGACAAACTTGTGTTTTCACATGTTCTACAACTGAAATCAGAGATGTAACAAATTTCATGAATACTGGGCAGGAAAAACTTTCCTGGCTATGAAATTAATTAATTTTTATTTTAGCTATTTTACAGCACACTGTAACTGATCGGTGAATTCAATTATTTTTATTTTTTTTATTGGAGGTTTAAAGACCCCCGTGAGCAACTCAGTGGGCTATAAGCAGTGGGCCGTCCCAAATTTAGGTCCACTGGTTCCAGGAAAGGAAGAGAGCCAGCGCCGTAAGACAAACACAACATCCATGCCTCAGCGTGATTCGAACCCGAACGCAACTCGGACGAATGATCAGAAGCCATCGCTCCGACCACTGCGCCACCGGAGCTTTAATACAATTATGTACGTTCACATTACAGCAAGCGTTCCAAATGGCCACCCAGAGAAATAACACACGCCTCACAGTGTCTTCTCATCGATTGTTGTAAAAGTTGGTAATGTTTAGTAGTGTTCTTATTTCTTCGTCAATCACTCACGATCTGCTCGCGGAGAGTTTGCGCGATGGGAACCAAGGTAGAGTTCACATTAATGTTAAAGTGTCCCCAATAAGAGTAGATCCAGCCGCTCCTGTGACGCAGTGGCCTAAGAGCTGGCTGATGACCGTTTGTCCGAGCTTAAGTTCGAGACCCGGATGAAGCATAGGGTGGTGTTCGCCTTTCAGCACTGACTCTGTCCCTTCCCTATATCCAGTGGCACTAAATTAGGGGAGGGAGTGCTATTGTTTATACGAGTAGCTCTTAGAATTGCTCATGGTGGTTGTTAAATTTCCAAAAAAATTCAGGTAGGATCAGTTCTAACTGAGCTGGCAGTTTGGAATGTAGGACTAGGACTTGCAGATCGGAGAGTTGAAATGGCCGCCCCGGTGGCGCAGTGGTCTAAGCGATGGCTTCTGATCATTCGTCCGAAATGGGTCCGGGTTCGAATCCCGGGTATGGATGTTGTGTTTGTCTTACGACCCTGGTTCTCTCCTTCCCTGGAACCAGTGGCCCTAAATTAGGGACGGGCGACTGCTTATAGCCCACTGAGTTGTTCACGGTGGTCGTTAAACCTCCATACAAAAAAAAAAAAGAGTTGAAATGAGCTATTTGAGTATGGTTTCAAAACGGTGATTTAAGTTGTTATAGCCAACACAGGTCTATGATATGAAAAGTAGCTTACATACTTTTTACAAATAATGCTAGATACGTTGTCGGTAATTCCGTTCATTTCAGGAAAGTCCGTTTCAAGTATTTCCGTATTTTGGCAGAAATTTCGCAAATTTCAGCAGGCTGAATATTTCAGCCCTTACGAGAGAGAACCGGTTTGCACCGGTAGTGGGGATCGAGCGCAGGTCGTTTGAGCTGAAGCCACATGTCTTAACCACTGAACGAGAAAGTTACAGGAATCAGTCTTATACGTTCAGGGTAAAACTAATTGGGCGATGGTGAAATTTTTATCATTAATTTTGCTATTGAAGGTTATTATTTTTTTAATACGTTTGTAATAATTTTTTTTTCTGTACGAGGTTTTATCACAAATTTACGTTTTTTTCTTTCTTTTTTTTTTTTTTTTTTTATCGTGATTTTTCGAAGCAACAGAATGATTTGGAGTTTGAGATCCTTTTTTCAACTGGCAATAACTTTCAATTATCTTTAAGAGAAGGTGCAATGTGTTGTTTTATATTATTGTTTCACAAAACTTTTAAATATAATATATACTCTTGATAGCTATAGCAGCTTTTGTTTTAAGGATTCCACAAACTGATACACATCGTACAGTCACCTGTACAACAAATTAAGTACCCGCGGCAACACAATATCTCGTGCACAAAATGAGGAAGAGGAGAAGAAATATCCGGTACCACAGTAGCCAAAATTCATGCGATATACTGTACTATCCACAATATCCGATCTTCCTTTGACAGACGATTGAAATTCAACAGTTAATCAATCCCCAAGTATTCCTGTGAACCTCTCCTATTTCCGCAAAAAAGGTTTTCGACATATGGATATGGAATAAGTGGAAACGGAGTTTTCCCGTTAATATAAGAAAGCAATTAAGGAAATATTTCTGAAAATTCAGAATTTTCTGTTAGCACATCTTGAAAACGGTAATGTACCGCCAATATAAAAAAGAAATTGCGGAAAGGCTTCTGAAAATTCAGAATTTTTCTGGTTTACCAAAAATCCGTGTAATTCAGAGTTTTTCCCGTCATTTCATGAAAAAAGTTGTATTAGAAATATGCTCCGTAAATTCACGAAAGAAATCACGGAAAAGAGGCTTATAAATTTCAGAATGTTTTTTACAGTGCATCTCATCGTGCAGGAATGATACAACGAATACAGTCCTGATATGAGACCTCAAATGGCCCCCAGACTTAATTTATATCGATTAAATTGCATATCTGTGGGATATTGTAAACGGCCAGGTGAGGTAGTTGGGCACACCACCGAGCTCTATAACGGAAATGTGGACTGCTATACAAACATCCCTGTTATAGATCCCCACTCAACTATACAGATGTACCTCATGGAGTCGATGGAATCTAGTGTGGCATCGCTTAATGAGAAAACTTCTTACATGAGGTTGAAAGAAGATCAACACAGGTGCATTTTTCTCATCGTGATCAGGATCATAAAAGAACCACAAAGAAACAAAGGTCAAAAATGCATAGCATCGAATCCAGTAACTGAATTTACTTTTTTATTCCCATGAGCATTACATGCGAAACGTGACCACCGCAGTGAATGCGAATGCGATAAACAAAGACTTGAAAAATGAAATTTTCTCCCTCTCTGTGTCCTACAGAACGCAACACAAAACTTCTGATAGCTAACTAAGCCGCTATAGAAATCTTAAAAGACAAGGCTTGTTTCAAATAAAAACTCTGTTCCGTGCACACGTGTGTTTGTGTTCAGAGTTCTGCATAGTCATGTACATTAAGAAACTCAATTCCATTAACTCAGAATGAAAACCGTACACTTATTGTCCTTGATAAATGAAAAGTTTGCAAAAACGACTGCAAGAGGAATTCATTCTTTCGTGCAATTTTAATAAAGTACGAATTGCAGTCCCTTTCAAGAAAAAATTAAACGGAAAAAGAAATTGGAGATTCCTCTTTTTCTTTCATGGTAGTCCTTACAAAAATGCCCTTCAGTCTTGAAGATGCTCCGATTTTTTTCATCACTTATAAATTTTTTTTTCTATTTAATTTTTTTTTTCGAACTGAAAGGAGACTGTGTCTAGTATAATTAACTTACTATTGGAACTCAGCACTGAATATTTGAAGCCCGAAAAGGTATAATAAAAGCAAAACTGGTAAGATATGAGAAAGACGCTAGTCTATTGTCATGCTTAAGAAAATGAAACAAGGAGAAATTATGACCCGCAGCCAAAAGGGGGTAGTCTATCGTCTTTTTTATTATTCCCTCGCATCTCCAAATCTTGAAGCAGATGGTTTTTCTTTTTGGAGGAAAACATTATTATTTGAAGAACTTCCGAGAAACTGATTTTACAAAAATTGGTTTTATACTCTTCGTCGGAAACAAAGGAATTATTCTTTGGGGAAGAAACGCGACAAAGAAAACCTTCCTCCTTTCTTAGTTCGTGAAATTACTTCATCCTAACTCGAAGAAGTATCAAGCCAAAAAGATTAAAATGCTTAAATGATATCGATCGCATTTCTGCTCAGTGTATTACCATATCAAGAGCAATTTATTGGAATTTGTGCTCTTTGTGCGAAAGGGCAATTATATTAAAATGAATTTTCGCCCACGTACTGTTTATGCGTTAAGAGAAATTCAATAAATTGGTTTCATCCAAAGAACTTATTACTTCAACGTACTAACCTGGTAACTCTGGGATAGATAAGATATTGAAGAGATTGGATCTGAACCCTCCAAAATATTAGACATACCATGAATTAAGATATTAGATAAAGAAGTGCTACATTTTTTCAAAGGATACGAATTACACTACAAAAAATTTGACAAATTATTTTTCTTGAATTCTAGCAAAGGGATCAGGTGTTGCTCGGGTTAAAACAAAACCACATCAATTAGCTTCTGAATCAGCGTTTTTCAAGTTTTTCTGAAATTATGAACGGATGTATTGTACGGAGGAGACTGGCACAAGACAGAGCGTTGTGAAAAAAACTTGGGGTGACCTTCATCCAGTAGTGGATTGATAATGGTTGACAATGATGATGATGATGATGATGATATTGTACGGAAAAATGTAACTAAAATATGTCTTGAAATGAAAAGGGAGGAATAATTTAAAATAAAGAAATAAAATCAAAGCTTTCTCGGGCAACTGAATGCACCCAGCAGTCTTTAATGACTGTTAAAATTGGAAATTTAAAATACACTCTATGGCAAAAAAGAAAAACAAGAATCCAGGGAAACTCGCTCGATCCTGATGAAACTCTGCATACGAGTACGACAGGGCAGAATATGCAAATGGTTAAAAAATAACAAGCAATGACAAAATTGTGGCCGGCAACAGCGCATGGGAACCGCGCATCGAGGGGGATATATCAAGAGCAGAGCTCGCACGCAGGGACAAATGTAACAGCGGATTGCGGCTGACCTCCACGGACGCTGACGATGCCTCGACGTCGGATTCGTGCACAATACGAACAGTTGACCGAGTTTGAGAGAGGAGGTATAATTGGGCTCAGAGGGGCCGGTTGGTGAAGTCGTCGTACCGCTGCCGAGGAGGAAACAACCCAGCAACACGGACAAAGGCAGCTACGGAACGCGATAATCAAGCGATTGTGAGAGTAGCACGACCTAAACCGAATTCGTTGCTCTCAATCATCCGTGGCCATGTTGGTCGTCTACAGGTACGGAAGTGGCCATATAGACCGTCGCGTAGCCAGCCGACCTGTGGCTCGGGGACTACATTCGAGGAGACCACTCTGTCACCTACCACTGACCAGCGAGCATCGCCGGCGCCGGTAGCAGTGATATCGAGCCCGATCAGCGTGAGATAGTGTCCAGTGGAATCGTGTTATGTTCAGTGATGAGTCACGGTTTGCACTTGGCGCCGATGACCAGCGCATGCGTGCCTGGAGACCATCCGGACAGCGCACAGATCCTGCTTCTACACACGGCTCGCACACCGTGAGTGACTGTCTGAGGAGCCGTTTCCTCCGATAGGCGGACTCCCTTGGTAGTCCTCCGTACCATCCTCAAGGCGCAACGGTGCGTCGACGATATTCTACGACCCGTTGTTCAGTCAGTCCTGTGGCAGCATCACCGAGCAATTTTTCTACAGGATAATGCCCGGCCACACACCTCTTCCATGGCCAACGCAGTCGTCCGACTATTCACTGATAGAACATTTTTGGGACATGATGTGATGGCACCTACGCCCATCCCGGAACATCGGCGAACTGGCCCTCAATTGGATACAATCTGGCATGCTATATCTCATGACAGTATCAGTGAACTGTATGCGTCTATGCCCCTCGAGTAGCCGCTTGTATCGGCGCCAGTGGTGGCTCTACAACGTACTGACTTGTTCCACTAGTGCAGCTGTTTTATCCGAATAAATGGCCGAACTACTCTGGAATTGCAATCATTTCCTATAATGAACATTGAACATAAAATTTTTCATCATCATTAGATAATTCCTTCTGGATGCTTCGTCTTCTTTTTTTTTTTTTTTTTTTTTTGTTGTTGTTGTTGTTTTTTGTTTTGTTTTTTACAAAGAATTTATTTGAAACGACATTTTTCTATTGTGTTAGAATCTGTGTAATATACAATTCTTCCGAATCGTAAGTTTCTCCTTGAAGAGCCTTTGGGTCAACAACGTCGAGTGTTCTTCCATTTGGAGCCAAATGACGAGGTTTTAATTTTTGTCAACTGTGGAGCAACCAACACAGATCTGGTCATAGGAAAAGCATGGGTTTTGCAGGTTGCGTCCAAAAGCTTTTAACGACTGACCCTGTGTTTGTTGATGCGCAAAGCGAAGCTGAGATGAACGGGATGCTGTAGGTGTTTAAACTGAAATGGATGATCAGATGGGACGATGTTGGGAACGCGAGGAACAAAAACATGTCAGCATGCCAGTCATGATGTTAGCTTCGATGACATTTTACATGAGTTACTTGAGTGTCAGCTGTGTTCCATTGCCGATGATTGGTGGATTCAGATTACGTCAAGATAAAATAAACGAATAGGTGATGAACATTTCATGTTCCTCTGCAATTTTGTTTGAAAATTTGAAACCTCAACGTTCAGTAGTTTCTTCTGCAGGAGACTAACAGACAGATAGACCTGGTAATTTCACTTTTACAGATAAGGTCAACGGCATTAAGAGTTTTCAGCTGGAGAGATACAAATATGGTTTTCAAGACGCTAAAGATATTTGTAATGACGTGATTTAAAAGTATAAAATCGATAACACTAAGATTTTTAACAGGATATAATTTAAAACATACCAGAGTAAGTCAAAAGTTTGTCCTGTTTTGAGCTACGTATAATGTGGGGCTTCTATTCCAGTGCGAAATGTGTGACAGCGCCAACTGGGTGCCGCGATGAAGTGCAACATACGAGGCGGATGACATGCATTTAGCCACGGGCCACGTGTGTGTTATCAGTGGAGCAGAGAATGAAGGTTCATAAACGTTATGACGGGGTGATCCTAAGTCATTTTTGAAAAAACAAAAATAAGATTAAACAAAGCAGCAGCAGCGAGAGAAATTTCTGCAGTTGAAAGCAAAGAAAGAGTGGGCAGCAGCACTGCACTAAAGTTGTTCCGCGATTTAGTGTTGTGTACACCAGTCTCGAAGACAAGCCGAGGTAAGGACGTCCAACGATCGCCAACACTGACACAATGATTGAAGCTGTGACAGCGAATCCCGATACCAACACAAGGCAATTGGCAGCTGAAGACGATATTTTTCAATCAAACATCCATCGTTCGTCTCCTGCGCTAGTTTGGTATCTCCACCACTCGCCATCAGGCAAGAAACAACGTGTCGCCCTCTGTCGCAGATTGCTGTCGAATCCAGAGGATGAAAGGTATTGGTATCATATCGTAACAGGTGACAAAGTGAATATTACAATGGGAACCAGTAGCTGAGGCCATGCTGAGTAGCACAGCCAGTGGTGCAAAAAGGGTAGTTCAGGAGGGAAATCATGCTGCGCATTTGCTGGAATTCCGAACCATCAGACTGGTTTCTCCTCCAGGACCCATCGAATGTTTCCCTATGAATTGACACTCCAGCAGGGAGTAACAACGTGTCGCTCTCTGTCGCAGCTCCACAGGATGATAAGTTTTGACGTAGTATCCTCACTGGGGATGGAAAGAGGATACTTCTACGTTATCCTACCACCGGGAACTAGTGGCTGAGGCCACACCGGAAAGTACAGCCATTGGTGCAAAGAGGGTGGTTCGAGAGGAAAGTTATGCAGTGTATTTCACGGAATTGTGAGGCTTATGTGCATTGGATACTAGTGCCAGATGGTCAGGCAGTGCACGGAAACTTCTATGCCGAACAACTACAGCTGGTCCACGATGCATTGCGCCAACTGTACCCAGCGCTCATCCATAGCAAACGGGTGTTGCTACAAGCGGATGCCCAAGTCATACCTCCAGATTGGTCCACCAAAAACTGCAAGGCTGCGGGTGGCCTAGTGGGCAACGTTCGTGACTGCTACGGAAAGGGCCTCAGGTTCGATCCCAGGCTGGTACGAACGCTCGATCCACTAAATACCCGCCGTGCGTCGGATGGGCACGTTAAGCCGTCGGACTCCGGGTACTGACCCCCGGTAATAAATAAGGGCGTCTTCCTCCCCTTTCTACTTCGCTTCCGTGTCACTTTCCTATCGGGCGCTCTAACCCAAATCTCCTAGTTTCCTATTTCTAAGGGTTGTTTAAGACCTGGGGTCAGACACTCCCTTTCTAAAATCCTCTACATATGATCAGAACTGCAGAAATTGGAGGTGTGACTTGTGGCATCATCAGAAGGGCGTTGCTGCAAGCTAATAATGCTCCAAGTTACATCTCCAGAATGGTCCATCAAAAACTGCAGGAATTGGAGGTGTGACTTGGTCCATCATCGGTAGGGTGTTGTTGGTAGCTGATAATGCTCCAAGTCACACCTCCAGGGTGTTCCACAAAAAACTGCAGTAATTGGAGGTGTGACTTAGGGCATCATCGACAGGGCGTTGTTGCAAGCTGATAATGCTCCAAGTCACACCTCCAGAGTGTTCCACCGAAAATCTGCAATAATTGGAGGTGTGACTTGGGGCATCATCAGCAGGTCGTTGTTGCAAGCTGATATTCTCCAAATCACACCTCCAGAGTAGTCCACCAAAACTGAACAAACTGGAGGAGTGGCTTTCGGCATTATCTGCAAGGAGTTACTACAAGCGGATAATGCCCAAGTCACACTTCCAGAGTGGTCCATCAGAAACTGCAGGAATTGGAGGTGTGACTTGGTCCATCATCGGCAGGGTGTTGTTGGTAGCTGATAATGCTCCAAGTCACACCTCCAAAGTGTTCCACCAAAAAAACTGCAGTAATTGGAGGTGTGACTTGGGGCATCATTAGTAAGGCGTTGTTGCAAGCGGATAATGCCCAAGTCACACCTCCAGAGTGGTCCATCAAAAACTGCAGGAATTGGAGGTGTGACTTGAGGCATCATCCGCAGGGCGTTGTTGCAAGCTAATAATGCTCCAAGTCACACCTCCAGAGTGGTCCATCAAAAACTGCAGGAATTGGAGGTGTGACTTAGGGCATCATCGACAGGGCGTTGCTGCAAGCTGATAATGCTCCAAGTCACACCTCCAGAGTGTTCCACCGAAAATCTGCAATAATTGGAGGTGTGACTTGGGGCATCATCAGCAAGTCGTTGTTGCAAGCTGATAATTCTCCAAGTCACACCTCCAGAGTAGTCCACCAAAAACTGAACAAACTGGAGGAGTGGCTTTCGGCATTATCTGCAGGGAGTTGCTACAAGCGGATAATACCCAAGTCACACCTCCAGGTGGTCCATCAAAAACTGCAGGAATTGGAAGTGTGACTTGGGGCATCATCTGCAGGGCGTTGCTGCAAATTGATAATGCCCCAAGTCACATCTCCAGAGTGGTCCATAAAAAACTGCATGAATTTGAGGTGTGACTTGAGACATCATTAGCAAGGCGTTACTGCCAGCTAATAATGCTCCAAGTCACACCTCCAGAGTGGTCCATCAAAAACTGCAGGAATTGGAGGTGTGACTTGGGGCATCATCAGCAGGGAGTTGCTGCAAGCGGATAATGCCCTAGTCACACCTCCAGAAAGGTCCACCGAAAACTGAGATCCTACCCAATCACAATCCTCCATACAGTCCGAAACATGTCCCTTCAAAATGCCAGCTGTTTCTCTCTATTTCCCATTTCATACAAGGACGGCACTTTGTTTCAGTGGTGGATGTGGTGTCTGGCATCAGCGAGCTTCTGACCTCGAAACCTGCCGAATGGTACCACAGTGGGATCGTGACTCTGGTGGAACTTTGGTAAGGGACTATAGGAACCAACGGCCTGTACTTTGCAGATTGAGATGATCGTGTGTGACTTGCTTACATAGTTAAACTTTTTAGCTAAGAACGAGACAAACTTCTGACTCAGCCTGATATGATGTTCATGACACTAAATTTCTTGAAGGTCATGATTTTAAAAGTATGTGGCCCAGGAATAATATTTTTTTGAAACCAGGAAAAGAAATTTGATAAAACGTGGTTATCTTCGCATGAAGCCGAAAAAACTGAGGATTGTTTGCAAGAAAAGTTAACAGCATGTAAGGTCCGAACGCCCCTTCCTTTTACAAAATTTCCACAGAATTTACAGAATTTACGAATACAAAGTCCAAAGCGCTAAAAAATGTATGGTAAAATATAGCTTACGCAAAAAGACACTCAAACATTGAAACCACTAAAAATTTTTAAGCGGTGAAGATTTGCAAAATATGGAATCTATTTTTGCTATTAATAAATACGACTGCGAGTTAGTATGGGGTGCCACTTACCTAAATGGTTTCATTATACACTGCTGGACAATTGCTAAGGACGGATCATAAACGGCTATATAGCGCATAAAAAAGTAAGTGTGGTTGGATGCCAAGTGAAATAAAATAATGTCAGAATGCCAGGACATTACAAGAAAGACAATTTATTGTGCTCTGAAATCCAGAAGGCTTTGGAACGTGTTCAAGAGACAAACTGGCCATTTTGTGCAGAATACGTAAACGTGAAAAAAATGCAATTACCGTCCGCAGGCGTTCCGGCGTAAGATATCAATACGGGATATGGCCACCATGGAGGGCGATGCAAGATTCCACACGTCGTGTCATGCTTTGCACAACATTATCAAGCAGCTGTTGGGGTAATTTATCCCATTCCTCTGTCAGTGCACGGATGAGAGTGTCCTTGTTTATTGGAGGGCATTGGCGACCAGCAAGACTCCTCCCCAAAGCATCCCACACATTTTCAATGGGATTCAGATCTGGAAAACGTGCTGGCCATACGAGGCGTTGAATATCCTCGCTCTCAAGACACTCCTGGACAGCGACTGTTCGATGACATGTTGCGTTGTCGTCCATGAAATTGAATCTATCACCGACAGCACCACGGAACATGCGAACATGAGGTTGCAGAACATCATTAATGTATCGTTGGCCAGTCATAGTCCCAGTTGGAAGCACATAGAGGGACGTACGGCCATTGATCATGATACCAGCCCATACCATGACACTACGTGTCGGATATCGGTCCCTTTCCTGTATGTTTGCTGGACAACATGCAGTACCACTATCACGCCAGATCAGTTGTCGTCGACAATCAGACGATAGACTGTATCTACTCTCATCTGAGAAGAGGACAGCAGACCAGTCGTTATCAGTCCAATTGCGATGTTGATGGCACCATTGGAAACGGGCGGTACGGTGACGTCTGGACAATGGGATGCACACAACAGGACGGCGGGCGTATAGTCCTCCTTCATGCAAACGTCTGGCGACAGTTTTTCGGGAGATCCGCTTGCTAGTAGCAGCCATAAACTGATTTGCTACCTCACTAGCTGTGCTGCGCCGGTGTTTTTCTGTTGATAGCACTACGTACTGATCTTCTGCAGGTGTCGTACTGCGAACACGACCTCCCCCCGTGACGTTTGCTACACTCTCCATTTGTTTGAAATGATTTCCAAAGCCTTGAAACAACACTGTGGCTGACGTCGAACTCCCTGGTAACATCTGTTATTTTTCGCCCTTCTTCAATCTTGCTAATAATACGGCTACGCGTGAAATCATCTAGGTGATGTCGGGAAGACATACTGAAAATTGCAAGTTCGTCGATTGATTCTTTCCCTTTCAACTTTGTGTTTAAACAAGAACGGTCAATACGCGTCAAATCCTTTATATCTCTTATCAGCGCTATGACGTCACGAACAAGTTCGGCAATCCAAAATTTGCATACGCACAACACATCTTACGGTATCCCGCACTTATGCTAATTTCCACATTTTCCTGCCTTCCATTTTATGGTTGCTATCGTTGCTATTGTCATCCGTCCTTAGCAATTGTCCGGCAGTGTATCTCCTGTCTGGAAAAAGAAGTCCCCCTAAGAAAGGTCAGAATGAGAAACGAAGGGCAGACAGATCACCAGTTCTATAAATGAGAAATGCATACGTATTGCAACATTCTGCAGAGGAAAGGAAGGCTGGGCAAAGATAACATTGTGTATAATATATCCAGCCAGAATAGTTATATTTTATTTTATTTTGCTTCTTAGCTTGGATACATTATTTTCATTGAATTTTAGATTGAAAATATAGAATCTACAGCACTAAGTGCTTTTTATAGAACATGATTTCAAAAATATATTGCTACTGTTATTAAAATTTTCTATAGAGCATGTTTTTAATACGTCCAGGAATTTTTAGCGGATACTTTTCACTAAACATAACATCTGATAAAACATTTCGGCTGCCTCCAATAAAGCCGTAAAGCAAAACCTTATGTGCATATCGTTTAGAAGAAGCTCTCATCAAAGTAAAAATGTCACTTGAAAAAGAACGGTTTTTTTACACAGTGTGTGAAAAAAACCAATACCCCCCCCCTCCAAAAAGAGGCCAAAAGCGAATCCGGGAAATCCTTTTCTCTTTCTTTTGAATTCCTTTCAATTTCCTATTTTATCATTTGTGCAATTAAAACCAAGAAGAGCATTTAATTAAATTACGTTCTTACCTACAGACATCAATATATTTTTGCATGCTTTTTCCAGTTCTTCTCATTTTGGTCTTTATAAAAAATGAGAAATGAACGTAAATGCTGACAGTATTCAAATGAATATTGGGAATTTTTGAAGAATGAAGTATTGATTAATAGTTATAAGTTTATCAATTGTCTAGTTTTTTTTTTTTTATTGGAGGTTTAACGACCACCGTGAGCAACTCAATGGGCTATAAGCAGTCGCCCGTCCCTAATTTAGGGTCACTGGTTCCAGGGAAGGGAGAGAGCCAGTGCCGTAAAGACAAACAGAACATCCATGCCACACCGGGATTCGAACCCGGGCCAATTACGGACGAATGATCAGAGGCCATCGCTTAGACAACTGCGCCACCGGGGCGGCGTCTAGTTTTTCGTTCAGTGAACATTTTAATACAAAGCGTTATGACAAAGTCGAAAAAACGGTTCCGAGGTTTGATCAAATAGTATCCGATTTAGGAGTAGGAAAAAACTTAAATAGCCTGTTTTGTTATCGATTTAATTCCTTTCCAATAAGGCACCTTTTGATGCTACGACTTGTTCCAGCGATCTGCCCACTGATCATAACATTTTTGGAACTCCCTTTTAGGGATCGCCAATAGACAATCCGTCGCTTTCTTCTTCGTCTCCTCTGTGTCTTCAAATCTTCTCCCCTTCACAGGCGTTTTCAACTGGGGAACAGCCAGACGAAGCAAGGAGTAACATCTGGAGAATATGGGACTTATCTCACTAGTGGGATCTGGTGTTTGGCCAAAAAGGCCTGAATGAGGTGAGACAAATGAGCGGGAGCATGGTAATGGTGCAGCTGTCAGTCACCTTGCGGCCACGGCGTAGGTCTCTTTCGCAGCACTGCATCTCGTAGACGACGAAGAACTACCTTGTAGTACTGCTTGTTTACGGTTTGTCCTTCTGGAGCGTATTCTGATAAACCACGCCTTGATGATCAACAACACCGTCAGCATGCTTTGATTATATTCTGAGCCTTTTTGTGCCTTGGAGACCCTGGACTATTCCACAGAGACGACTGAATTAACTCTTCCACAGGGACAATTGCATTTGACTCTTCTGTAGCCGGGGCTCCCATATTTATCGGAAGTAAATATCAGCAGCAGTTTTGCGAGATAAATAATTGGAATAATTTTTTTCAATTCCCGCCATTTTGATGGGCTGGCCAGCGATCAAACAAAGTATTTCCTTTTCCACGCGTCGCAGCAGAGGGGACAGCGGAGCAATTAAGAACATAGAGTTTTGAGAATGAAGGCGTGGCCGCGCTTTTCTTGGAATAAGAGAGACGAGGGGACAGTTTTTTTGAGGGGGTTGCTCTCCGGGCAAGGGAAGGGACTTGGTGGCGAAAAGTCGAGAGAGGAGCAGAATATTTTTAGGAGGCTCTGAAAACCTCGGGGGTTTTGTCGGAACAGATGAAGGAAGAGGTTTGAATGGCCAGGAAGAGATAAGCAGAATTCGGCGAGTAGGACACCGAGGGACAAATAAAATAATTAAAATAACGAAAGCACGAAAATGACGGACAAAAGCTTGGTGACATTCCCGCAATATCTGAATAAAAGTCTTCCTTACTGCACGAAAAGGTTTTAACTAGAGTCGCTTTTTGATACCTTGTGTTTTATTTATCTGCTCCAGTCGGGAGAATTACGGGTTAAACCCCCGATGCAGAACTTGCTGCAGAGCAAGCATCAAACGAACCCTCCACACAGGGCGCTGTAATAGAACTCAGCACCAAGCCCTGTAACACTTTCACAAGGACGATTGCATTGTTTTAGCTGATGTGCGGTGGAGTGTGTGGTAACACTTGATGCAGATTCTCTTCTCAACTTGCTCAGTCGTTGTGGCACAAGACAACAATGCGACGGGCACGGAGTTCACAAGCCCAAACCTTCACTGCCAGGATCCAAACGAGCCAGCCGACAGCGGGTAAAAAATTCACGCATGCGCACTAAAGACCAAGACCGCGTGTCTCTGAGTCTTGGCGCCGTTCAGTTTATGAGTGAAAAAAACTGCTATCGGATGCTTTTTTTATTATAATTTGTATGTAATATTTTCGTGAATTGAATGTGAAATTTGGAGATCAAGATATTGTTAATGGACTGTTTCGAAAACACACAGAAACAAAATGGGAAAAATTGCTCTGGTTTTAAGTAAAAATTTCGCATTGAATATTATTATTGTCGTAGTTAGTACGTAATTGTCTTTGATGATGTCGCGTGTTATAATATGATGTGCAGTGCACGATATTGTTTGGGTGCGTTTAATACACGGACTGTTAGGGAAAAAAGGTTGCAGAGAGCTTCAGGGCAACGGTCGAGTCAGACGCATCATTAAGTTAGGGTTATAATTACGTTTTCTACTCATTTTGCTAGTTAACTGAATTGTGTTCTAATGGATTTTTACTTTTAAATTGTTGTGCCACCGTGAGTGAATGTACTGAGTGTTTATCATACGGAACTGAACCCAAAGTCACAACAAATAGGTAAATTGGAAAATGTACACCAGTAAAGAGACTCGAATTCTTTCTAATTTGAAAGAAGATTTCAGCACAATTATATAGACCCGGATATAAGTGACGTAACATTATGAATACTATTAATCAACAATTCCGTATCATGAAAAATTTATGAGAAGGCAAGTGTCGTAAGAAATAATCCTCAACTACTCTCATTCTGTTGCTATATGAAGGTCTCTCCAAATCTCTTCCAGAACTTTCTGTCTTAAGCCATTCTCTTCCATATCATTAAGGCATGCTTTTAAAATCTTTCTTGCGGACTCTCTCTGGGTCTTTTTCTGTGCCTTAGTATCCAGTCTAGTATTTCAGTTGTTTACGGGAGGTTAGTTTCTCATGCGATATATCCAGCACATTTCCACTTGAGGATCTTTTTACTCTTATCATAATGCCATCAACTCTTGTCATTTTCTTGAATCATGAGTTACTATTCTTATTTTTCTTGGTTATAATCTTTCCATGCTTCTTTGATTTCTGTAACAAGTAACATATACAAGGTGTTTCACAAAGAGTGTCCGAAAGGAATAGGAAAACAACGGTTGGTCGTAACAGTAAAGGGGAAAATACAAAATACGGAGCGGGCAGTACCAGACTACCGCTGACCAGAAGAATCTCGTTTTACGCTTAAGATTTCGTTTTAAATTATGGCTGACTACGAAGTGAGTGCGTTTTTAGAAGACTGTGTGCTGTCAACTCGATAGAGACATTCAGAGGTACGAATTTCTAATATATCTTAATAATTCTGACGTATTTTTATGCTAGTGTGTTATTTTGGTTCGATTTAGTGAATTTCAGTGATAATTTGGCCTCACTTTGTAGACTCATAATTACAATGAGCACGATAGAATCCGCATCTTATTAGATGCACAGGGGCACGTATTAAATTTAAACCCAAATTTCTGATAAAGCAATAACACATTTCTTATGACGGCTTGCGGTTCCTGATCGCAAATAAAAATTTGCACATGAGGTGATGATAAGAGTTGTAATTTAATTATGTATAGAGCTTGATTTCATGTACATGCGCAATCATACAGGGTGTTTCAAAATTCGTGCGGCAACCAAAGATTGCATGGTGATCGCACCCTGGAACATACAGAACGTTAAGAAAAATATTACATTTTTTTTTTTTTTTAAACCAAAAAATGTCCATAACTTGTTTCGTCAAAAAACTAAGAAAAACATTTAAAAAGAAATAGGATTCAGAAACATGTTACACACGCACCAAAATAGTGTCAATACATCGTTATGTCAAGTATAAATCATCCGTGAACATTCCAGAAGGTTATAAACCCACCTTCAAATGCTCAATTCGCAGATAAAAATTTACTTGTAAGAACAGGTATAGCCGAGTGGTTAACACGCCTAAACTGAAGGTCTCAGGTTCAAATCCACTGTGTGAGAGTTTTTTTTGCTGGCTCTGAAAAATTTTCCTCCTGCCGTAGCACCGTTCGAATTCGTTTGAACACCACTAGAAAATAAATACGGCGGGAAAAATTAAAATACGGCGTGGGAAAAAAAATGGCGGACACCCAAGGTCAAAAGGCACCGCCTAAAATTACTGCACCAGCAAAGCGTTGCCATCGGTAAAAAAAGTTTAGGGACAAAGTGGCCCTGCTGCATAACCCTAAATTTTGTTGGAGCAAGAAATTACTGTGTCACGATAACAATATGTTTGGTTGCAGCAACAAAACGTTTTATCACGATAGCAATACATATTGTTGGATCAAAAAAATTCCCCAAAATCGACCTAGGCATTTTGTTAAATGAGCAAAACGTTTTGTCATGATACCAATAAATTTTGTATTAGGTGCTTGAATTAATTCCCGCTGTTGCCCAATAGAGCGCAGCAGTGGTGCACTGTGACCCGGACAACACGTGACCTCCCTTTCGCTCGCACGTACCGTCCGTAGTCTGGGCGAAGCAGTGTGTGGCACGCGATCGGAGGGCACAGAACACGAGTTTGTATCGCATTCACGATGTCGAGTTTCGTACCAAAAAAGGAGCATTTGCGGGAAGCATTGCCCTTCTGCTTTCATCTCAAGAAATCTGCAGTGGAAAGTCATCGTTTGCTAATGCAGACCTATGGGGAACATGCCCTGTCGGAAACAACATGCAGAGATTGGTTCCGATGCTTCAAGGCCAACGAATATGACGTGAAGGACAAAGAGCGCCATGGGCAGCCGAAAAAGTTCGAAGATGGCGCATTGGAGGCCTTATTGGACGAGGATTCATGTCAGACGCTGCACGAGTTGTCTGAAACACTACGGGTCGATGAGTCAACGGTTAGCAAACGTTTAAAGGCAATGGGAATGATCCAAAAGCTCGGAAACTGGATCCCACATGAGAAGGTTATTCTTCTCCACGACAACGCTAGACCTCATGTCACCAAATCCGTGAAGGAACTCTTAGAGGCACTTGGCTGGGACTTCTTACTCCACCCGCCTTATTCCCCGGACATTGCTCCCTTGGACTTTCATTTGTTCCGGTCGCTACAACATGGCTTGTCAGAGCAGCACTTTCTTTCTGTCGCGGATATCCAAAAATAGCTTGATGAATGGTTCGCCTCGACAGAACCTGCATTTTTCTACCGCGGAATCCATTTGTTACCCCAACGGTGGGAAAGGGTCGTAGCTGCCAACGGATACTACTTTGAATAGACTATCCTCTACCGTTCTGTGGCAACATTCAGGTGTTTGTGTGGGAAAAAACAGCGGGAATTAATTCAAGCACCTAATAGAATCAACAATAATTTTCAGCAAAATGCATTTGTGAATTCAACAAACATTTTTGTTGACTGCATATCGGCAAAATGTTTTGGTTGATTCAACAATTTTTTTGCTGAATTAACAAAACCTTTTTCTCAGTGTATTAGGTAGGCATCTCTAATGTTTTGTTTATTGAGTATAAAAAAAAGTGTGCTCAAAATGGTTTTCGTGCTAAAAGGTATGCCCAAGGGGGGAAAGATTTACAGGATTTTTATAAGCGATGACAAAAAAAATATACCTCGATTTCCCGAGGTCAATAATTTTTGCATTTGCGGCCCCTGACGACAACATTCTACATAAGGAAAAAGAGCAGAAAGTTATGAATCTCCTTTCACATTACTGGCGTCTTGTACACAATGGTAGAAAAGAAAAATAAACATTGTATTACTTACATTTCTTGGATGTCGGCGTGGTGTTTCCATGAAAAAGTTGTCACATTCGCTCACAACACCTACTTACGGAGGGCTTATTCTGCCGCTTGCTTTATTTTTTTGAGCGATGCCCACGGGCGTTTTCGTCGGTCGGCGAATCTACACCGGCAATGCTTTGATTTCTCATGGCAACAAAACGGTCGCATGTACCGTCACCTTACACTCACACTCATTTCCGCACTTGGCGATGCTGAAGAAGGTAACAGGGTCACTGCACACCCTACCATTTTGGGGTTTTTCCTTTTCCTGCGATGCGCTCATATAGCTAGGTGAAGGACCTCTTATTTCACCTCTCTCCTCGCTGGGTCATAGGTTGGGTTACTCCTTATACAGCAGAACTTCCGCTACTCTTCGTAACTTTGCTTTGATGATCAATCCAGGATACACTGTTAGAAAGTTTGTGGTAGGTTGCACCAAAAAGTAGTGCTACACTAGCTGCACCACTTTCCGTGGAAAGATACTCCATTGTGAGGTGCAAATAAAACCCGACAACATGGTGCAAACTTGCGCCATAATGAGATGCAACCTTGTACTATAACATGGTGAAAAATTTAACTGTGTTGTTGAGTTTTTTTACACCACCGAACGGTGTATCTTCCTCGGAAAGTAGTGCAGCGCCGCCCCGATGGCGCAGTGGTCTAAGCGATGGCCTCTGATCATTCGACCGAAAGGGGTCCGGTTTTGAATCCCGGTGAGGCATTGATGTCGTGTTTGTCTTACGGCACTGGCTCTCTCCCTTCCCTGGAACCTGTGACCCTAAATTAGGGACGGGCGACTGCTTATAGCCCATTGAATTGCTCACGACGGTGGTCGTTAAACTTCCAATCAGAAAAAAAAAAAAAAGTAGTGCAGCTTGTGTAGCACCACTCTTTGGTGCAATCTACCAGGAAATTTTTAACTGTGCATCAGAAGCTACTTTACACATTTGTTCTCGGCCCTTCTTATTTGCTGTTATTCTCCAACGGCTTATAATCTTCTTCGCTTCGTACGGAGAATACTTCAATGCCCTTTTATGAGCGTGAGGATACGACAGACCCGCCATGTTACGAGTCTCAAAAAGTAATTGACGACCCACATTGCTTTTCTTCTAACATTCTTTAACATCCTCCTGAATCTGGACAAATAAGAACACTGGAGTGCTTGATATCCATTCGCTTTTCCCTTTTAAACAACAAATTTTCGAGCATTAGTCTTCATTCTGCCTTTTATCAAAAGCTATCTGCTAGCGGTGAGACTCCGCCCCGAACCCATTTCTAGAGACCTAAAAAGTCCTTTATTCTCTTTAGGTAACAATTCTGTTTTTTCCTCGTCTCCGACCACACACACACACACACAGCGGGAATGATGCCTGGTTGGGAAATGCTCTTTAACTTGGTGGCATCTTTCCTTGCCCTCAAACCCAATCAGCGCCTGTTCTGATTGGCCACGCCTGCAAGATCTTAAATAGTTGGGGTTAGATTGCTAGAATAGATTCTTATTTTTTTTTTTTTTTTTTTTTTTTTTTTTTACGTAGCGAGGCCTGCTTTTGGCCAAAGGTCTTCAAGCAAGGAAGGATGTGAAAGCATTAATACAACAGTTAAGACTCCCTGTCTTTAGGAAATGAAAAACAGATGTGAAGGATGTACAGTATGTCCAGAAATGGTCTGATTAGGAAGCTGTAACTGTCCGACGTGAGATGCAAAAACGAACAGCGGATGGAAGATAATGGATGTTTTTAATGGCATGATAGGACCAATAACGTAAATTTTCAAATCCGTTATTATTTATTTATTTACTTTTATTTAATCTGTTTACTTTCAAATGTCCATTCTTCTTATGTGCCACTTCAAAATAATGTGAAAAACGTTGATGTTTCATCCCACAACAAGCGCGAAGGAAATCAGCAAAACCCTGGCAAGTATTTCCTTTTCCATTTATAAAGAGAAATGCCAAAAGAATTGAAAAATATCGATTGATTAATCATTGAACAGTCTTAATTTTCAAACACTCTTAATGTAATTAAGAAAGAAATGAATAATTTGCAACGTAAGCGTTCTCCTTTTATTCTTTAGTGTAAACGGTCATTAAATATTTACTTCTAGCATTTCTATTTTATTTCGTTCTTTTTCTATTAATAATCCCGAAACAAAAATATTTCATCTTGTTCTTCTGTACAAGCAGTCAATGAATCTCTGTGTCTGACATTTTTATTTTATTCCTTTTCGTCTCTCTCTCTCTCTCTCTTTTTTTCTTAGTCAATGGATCTTAACTCCGGTGATAACGTTTCCCACTTCGCCGCCACAAAGTGAAATATTTTGCAGTGTGTGCCAAGATTAAAATCCTTGAATCACGAGTAACGGCTTTCTCGTCGGCGTTCTTTCTAAAAAAGCTAATAAACGGAAAACCACTTGAAGAGAGCTGTCACGTAATTTACGGCTATGAAACTCCTCCTAAACCGAAATAAAAATAGAAGTCAATCCGAGAACTTCCACTGAAATAAAAAAGCATCAAAGGCACAAACTGAATTTCGTTTGGCGTTCGAGATGACCAATATAAAAGATAATATCTCTAAATTTATGGATTTCTCTAGGATGGGTACCTCAAAACGGCGAGAAGCTTAGTTCCAAGATTGCGGAAAATTTCTTTTCATTCCAAAATAAAATGTGTAAATGCTGAAAATTATGTCGAATAATTTGAGATTTTATAGCCTTTTTTATACTACTGTATGTTCTTATATTTTGTGAATAAGTGTTATCGAAAGTCGAAGGTGGTCTTAATAAGAATTAAATATGTCCTCGTTGTATAGAGCGCTGTCCGTACAAAATGTTTGTTCTCAGATATTCTTGCAGACAAAACGCAAAGTCGAAACTCGTTGGAAAGTGTATGACGTAGTAGAACTCTTGCCGATGAAGCATAAGGACAATGATTGGTAACAAGTGCACCAATAGCAGAATTCTTTCTATTGAAGTACCACGGCAATAGTTAGCAAAAAAATCCATTCTTTTTTGCTGCTAAAGCACAAAAGTAGTGCTTGGTAACAAACGAAGCATTAGTACACTATGTGGGCTAAAGTGAGTGGGCACTCCCATGCAGGCGCAATAGTGTACTCCCGCAACAGACACGTGATCGACAAGGTACAAAAACGGCAACACGCTTAGGTCAATCGCTGATATCATGGCTAGCAGGAGAATGCTCTCCGAGCTTGAAAAGGGCGTTATAATAGGTTGCTCAATTGGGGGTATCAGCATAAGAAGCATTGCCGATGTCAGACAGATCGCTAAATCGATTGTTGCCTTTGACATCAACAAGTGGAAGAAGGCGGGGCATTGCAGGATTTCACTTTGGCCTGGAAGACTCCACGAAACTGCAACCCAGGTACCGGAGGGTGTTGCAGAGGGAGATCGGGTAATCCAGGTCCCGACCAATGCACGCCATAGCACATGAGTTCCAGATGGGCACAGATGTTATGGTCTCCATTAAGACACTTCGAAGAGAGACCCATGCATTCTGGTATCATAGCCGAGCAGCGGCCCATAAACCTCTCATCACAGAGACCAATAAAGCCACGATTGTGTCAACAGCACATAAATTGGACATTGGAGCAATGGCGGTAGGTGTTAAGGAGCGACGAATCCCGTTTCACATTATTCAATCGGACGAATGTGTCTGGGTTTGGCGGTTACCCAACAAACGTCTGCTTCCGGATTGAATAGTGACGACTGTGAAGCACGGAGGCTGTGGAGCTATGGCATGGGGCTGTTTCAGCTAGTACGGTGTGAGTCCACTGGTTGTTATTCATGGCAACATGAACTCAGTGCTGTATAGAGGTATCCTAGATAGTATAGAGGTATCTCAAGGCTGTATAAAGGTATCCAACGTTGCGGTAGTTCTACGGACTCGACGATTGTTTCTTCCAGGATGACAATGCCACTTATCATGTTTCCAAGGCTACAGTGGAGTGGTGTGAGGAAAACCAGGCCTCGCGGATGGACTGGGCTACTCAAAGCGCGGACTTCAATCCCATTGAACACTTATAAGTTGAACATGAACGACGGGTGAGGTCTAGAACAACACGATCTTCTAGGCTGACAGAGTTGGTCGATGTACTCAAGGTGGAATGGAGGTACACCCCGCTCTCCATACACCATGGACTTTTGGACAGTTCACCTTGACGGGTGGCTGCTGTAATCTCTGCGAATGGAGCGATGCACTGTGGGACGAAAACAAGCTGATTGAGGAAGTGTAATACTTTGGGCAATGTTCTGCTGGGAAACCCAGGGTCGTCGGCCTGGTGGCGTTGTGGTCTAAGCGCTAGCTTATGACCATTCGTCCGAGAAGGGTCTGGGTTCGAATCCCGGTGAAGTATGGATGTCGTGGTTGTCTTACGGCCCTGGATATATCCCTTCGCTCTAATCAGTGACCTTAAATTAGGGACGGATGACTGCTTTTTGCCCATTGATTTGCTCAACGGGGGTCGTAAAATTCCTAATAAAAAAAAAAAAACAGGGTGTATTCAGGTGCAGGAGACCATGAAATATGCCTCCTACCTAAACATCATTGCAGACTAGGTACATCTTTCCATGGCAACGGTATTTCCCTCTAGTAGTGCAATGAATAGTAATTTTTGCACTGAAAACTTCGTTTAAACGTTTACTGCAACTCATTAACATGTAGAGCGCTAAGCATACTACCACTCATTTATCCCTTGATAACTGTACAAAACTAGTACAACACTCTGGACATGTACTGTATATTTCCGATTTCAGAAAAGTATCACTCCAAGTGCATAATGGAGAGCCACTAAGGAATGCCAGGAAGGACCACTTCCGGTGATGCACAAAACTTCCTTTTCCGGATGTACAAAATTTGTGCAAAACTAGTACAACACTCTGGCAATGTTTATTTTCAATTTTAGAAAACTGACACTGGAATGCACATGCTGGAAAGCCACTAAGGAGAATAAAAAAGAACCACTTCCGGTGGTGTACAAAAATATTTTTGGGGTGTACAAAACTAGTACAACACTTGGCAGTGTCTATTTTCGATTTTAGAAAAGCGGCAATCCAAGTACGCGCTGGAAACCAAAAAGTACAGCTTCAGGTGGTGTACAAAATTGTAGAAAACTAGTACAAAACTCTGGCAGTATTTATTTTCGATTTTGAAAAAGGGGCACTCCAGCATATACTTAGAAGTGCTACTATTACAAAGCCGAAAAGTATCAATTCCGGTGGTGCACAAAATTTTCTTTTGGGTGTACGAAACTAGTACAAAATTTTGGCAGTGTTTATTTTTGATTTTGGAAAAATGGCACTCCGAGTACATGTATCTTTTATGATCGATGGAAAACCATACTTTTTCATTATTTTCACAGCATGCCACTTTTGTCGTCCGACACAGCTGTTATTATATCCATTTACTGTAATCTCGTTTTGCAAAGCTGAAGATCGACATGTGCTCAGCGCACATTCAGTACATTAGTCCAGAAGCTTAGGAACAGTGCCAGTGTATGTTCAGTTTCGTCTCATGTTCCTCAGAAATGGAAGCGACCCTTGAGTTCTGAGCGTACTGCATAAGCCACATGGGCAGGGATCCATAACTTACGTAGCAATCAGCAAATACCTCTCTTCAAATAATGATGGAATTTACTTCTATTGTGATGTCATTGAACATATAAAATATCCTTCTTGGTGTCTTTTTTTCACAGTATTTGCCTTTTTTTAATCCGAGGAACAACTGTGTAAGGGAGGAGACCTAAGTTTGTAAAACGTTCCCAGTCCTGGAGACTTCATATATCCATCGACTCCACGGTAAGTAGTTTTTATTTTTGTACTAGGTATTTTTATGCTGTTTTAAAAAGAAATTCCTTCGTGTATGCATGCGAGTCCTTCATAAATAAATTTCAGGTAGATATATCTGAGCGTGACTTCCTCAACGTAATTTTCGTATAGATGAAACGTGCAGTCTAACACAAACACAACTATCTAGCTTCCATGATGCAGGTCATCGTTAAATTAATTGGGAGTGTCTTTCATACAAAACCTGCAGAACTATACTCCAACAAAGTGGAATGAGGAAGGAGCTATTACTAGTTCGAAGCAGAATCTGATCTATCAGAGTCAGTAATATTGGGTTGGTGCGAATGAAATGTCCGGCGCGAACGAGCCCTGGAGACAAGCCCCCACCACAGCGGAATGGAACCACTCACATGTGTTGCGGGTATTACGTCACAGAATTCCTATAAAATAGCTAGCACGTGTGTGAAGAACAAGGTTCAGGCGTGGTTTGTTTGGACGTAACGTGGCTTGCAAAGGAAACATACGGACGCCGGATTTGAGATTCATCTTCCTGTATGAATTGAAACTGGGCCATTCTGCAGGAATTGCCGCTCAAAACGCTAACAAAGCGTTTCGGGAGAATGCAGCCAACGACGAACCATTCGGCGATGGTTTGTAAAGTTTCGAAGCGGGGATACGGACCTGCAAAAAACGAAGAACGTGGTCACCGACTTATTGCTGTTTCGGACGATTCGGTGATTGAAGTGAACCCCGAAAAACGTGTCGTGAGATAGCGGCAGAGGTAGGTGTCCACCACACGACAGTTGTTCGGCGTCTGGCTGCGCTGGGTAAGGTCAAAAAGCTGGACATATGGCTGCCGCATGAGTTAACAACTGCCAACAAGACTAGGCCTTTGTAAGTCTGCACGTCGCTGCTTGCCTGGAATAAACAGGAGCCTCTACTGCATCGAATCGTCACCTGCGGCGAGAAGTGGGTCTTTTATGATAATCGGAAACAATCTGCAAAATAGTTAAGCAAGGCACAGCCTGCTAGACGGCATCCTGAGCCACCCCTACACACCAAGAAGATTATGCTCCTTGTCTGGTGGTCCACAGCCGGGATAATTCATCTGAGTTTCTTGGCAAGAGGCCAAACCATCACTGCAGAACGTTATTGTGCTAAATTACACCAGATGAACCGGAAATTTCTGCAGAAACAACCGGCTTTGGTCAACAGACATGGTGTTCTTCTGCTCCAGGACAACGCTCGCCTTCATGTCGCACAACGAACGATGCTGACACAAAGTGCTTTGGGCTATGAAGCACTGCATCATCCTGCCTATTTCCCGGACTTGTCTTTGACAGACTATCATCTCTTTCGTCGCCTGGATCACATCCTGTCCGGGAAACAGTTCACGACAGACAACAAGGTTCAACGTGCAGTTGATGTCTTGTTTGGGTCTCAGCCACAAGACTTTTCTCGTTCCGGGATCATGGCCTTGACGGACAGATGGCAACTATGTATCAATGCCGAGGGGGATTATTTTACCTGTGTAAGTTGTCCCACTTTTCGTTCTTGCCGTCCACGTGTGGTGGTCCTTTGACCGACATTTCATTCCCACGAACCCATTAAAAATGTTTTCTGAAATCAGCGCAGTATTCCGGTGGTCGTTTGTCGAATTACTTAATTAGTAAAAGTGTGGCTAAATTTTTGAAATGTTACGTATGTCCTTTCGTGGCAGTTTTCGGTGGGTTTGTTACGTCTAAGACTGTGACTTTCCATGTGTCACAACGCAATATAAACAGTTGAACAATGAAATTCAAAAGAACGCCCCTGCGTACCTGAGTGTAAAAGGAGACAGTAATATCACACTTCCGTAAAGCCAACAACGTTCTTCATTGGTTTGGACTTCTTTATACGCAGCTTAACTTATTTCCTAACTTGAGATCGAAACGGGTCACGGGTCAGCAGGTGAACTGGCCAACAATTTCTAGCGGGTTAAATGGGTCGGATCAAGGTGTTCCTGAACCGACTTCGACCCGGTTGTATTTCTGTTTTATTTTTGAAAAGCAAAAAAACTATTTTTTTTTCAAAGAAAACAGTTAACTATGTGCTTTTGTGCTCGATACTGGAGCCGGGTACGGGTCGGGTCCGGGTCCAAAATTTTTGACCCGTTTCCAATTCTGTTCCTAACTGTAGAGTTTTAGGTGCCTTCTACACTCTGTTCTGCTGTTGTGAGTAAGATCATTTGTATGATATTATTTTGATGTGTTTCGATGATGGCTAATTGGATATGGGATTTTTGTCGTTTCTTTCTCGGAGTAACAAAGCTTCTGAAACTTACTTCGAAAAGAATGCCAAACTTGTTTTTAAAAAATGAGCATTGGGGTGCATAGGGCGAAGGTTTTTCAAGATCGTAGTCATAAGTGTAGATAGTTATTTTATTTGTGAAACAGTAACCATTCAGAAAATTCTGTGGACCCGGATACCGTATCCTGCACTCCGCTTATTGAATCTAATTGGAGAGCACGCAAGCAAACGTTTTCTGCGAAAACATCTAAATAATGAAAACTTTTCTGATCATACGTTGAAATTTCTGTATCGTCGGACATTCAGGTTGTAAAAAGTTGATCCGTTTTATGAATAGATATACATGTATATATAATTTAAACAACTGAATGGAAGAAGTGAGAACAAAATTGTTCTTTCAGATATGTCTAACGTCCATTCATTTGCATTTGATTTATGCTTCATTGAAATGTACGTCCTTTTCTCATTTGCATTTCATTGCGAAACTGTTTATATCACCCATTGGCACACGGAAACGCGCTATCTTAAACGTAAACAAACCCGCCGGCAACTGCTGCACGTAACACTTCGGAAGTACTTCATGATACTTTCAGATCTAGGCGTTTCTCTAAACAAATGTTTTCTGATGTTAGAGCAGTACTCCGGAAGTTGTTTGTCGTAACGCATTTCCTCAAACTGCTTAACTAGCGAAAGTGTTTAGCATACTTTTGGACTGAAAAACGCAGTTTTTCCTGATCATATTAACTTTCGCTCCACTTTATAGTGGCTTATTTCCAACTGGTGTGCGATGATATTCTTTCATCTTGTATGCATTAATATCTCCCAGCAGACAATTGCAGTTCATTAGAAACAAGTAAATTGTATAGAAGTGAGAAAAGCATCAGCTTCCTTTGTCTTATCTCATGAAGAGAGGAGTAACATCCAAATTTTGTTGCAACAGCGGCTCATTGTACTGTTTACAGACGAGCTGCGTTTCTCTATGAAACGGGGCAAGAGATGTACACAATACTGACAAACGTCACCGGAACCTAGAAGAGAAACACAACATAGCATTTATTGACAAATATTAGTACCTTTGGCCTTAATGCATGCACTGACCCTTCGAGACATGCTTTCGACAAGGTTTTGGAACACAGCGATAGGTATGCGCTTCCATTCAGTACATAATGCTGCCGCTAACTGTTGCTTAGTAGTAGGCCTTAGTTACAAATTTCTTATGCGGCGCTCTAATTCATCCCATAGGTGTTCTATGGGATTAAGATCAGGGCTCTGTGTTGGCCAGTCCACACACGGTACGGAATTATCGTCAAACCATAAAGCAAGAACTGTTACCACGCCGTAACAGTTCTTTCTTTATGGTTCGGTGCATTATCCTGCTAGTACCAACAAGACTTGGTTCCATAGTATTGACACAGAGTTGGTAGGGCATAAGTGTCCAGAATATCGAGGTAGACGTGCTGGTTAACAGATTTGTCCACGATAACCAATGAGCTGGGACCATACTACGAAAAACACTCCCACACGAGAACACTGCCAGCTCCAAACTTCGCCGTAGGAACAGTACACTGCAGTAAATAGCGTTCACCCGGCTGCCGCCATCCCCACACACGGCCATGTTACTGATGGATAGTTTATCTGCATTCATCAGTCCATAAGACCCGTTTCCATTGATCGCGATAAATATTCTTTGCACCATGCTAAACGACGAGTAGCATTCCGAGTGGAGATGAAAGGCTTATGAGCAGCCGCACGACCACGGCAACCCATGGAATGAAGTTCTCTGCGAATGGTAGGTGTGCATATCGAGGTTCCAGCATTTTACTCGCCTGTAACTTGAAGTCTTGTGCAGTTCTCCGTCGATTAGCTGTAACGATTCTCCTGAGGCTTCGACGTCCTCTATCACTAATTTTCTTTGGTCTGCCGGTACGTTTTGCTGCTTCAGGCACGCCATGTGTCTTCCACTTATTCAGTACATCCAAAACAGTTGACTTGGGTTTGTTTAAACTCCTCTCGGTTTCTCTTATGGACAACCCATTAATATAACACCCAACAATCTTTCCTTTCTCAAAGTCAGTTCCCTCCCGCTGCGACATTTTCACTCAACCTCACAGTGCGATGTGTTCGCGGTAAGCTGCTGGCTTGTTTTTATACCGTTTGTAGCTGTACCGCGTATCATAACAACGCAGCGGATCTGTTCATTTGCTTTTGAAGGGGTGTCCGGTGACTTTTGTCAATATAGTGTATAATTAGGCTGGTAAGAAGCAGGAACTCTCTACACTTCTAGTAATATAATCGAACGAACAGTTTTTTATGTTGGTTATGTGACTATCGGCTGGCTTTTCTTGTGAACCCGAGCTGAGGAGCATGTTTTTATTTACAGGTGCTGTAATATTCGTACAGTACCGGACTGACATTCTTCATCCCTATATAAGGTTTTACGTCTCTGCAGTTGGTGTAGATTTTATTCAAATGGATGATAATTCATCTTTCCAGGCAACTAACTTCCTCGACGCTTATCCTGAAGAGCAAGTTATGTAACGAAACGAAATGGCCTGCCCTTTCTCCAGATCTCAATCCTAATGAACATGCGTGGAAAGCGTTAGGGAGATGTACTCCTGTGCCCTCCAGTTCTCCTTCTCCCAGAATCTACGAGACCTCAGGACGGCTTTCATTTGCTATCGATAGTTGTTCCCTTCCCTCCTAACCGGATGATTTCAAATCCCGAATGAAGAATTGCACACCAAAAATTTGCCGCGTCCAAAGAAAGTAAGAAAGAGAAAATTCATATCAATACGCATGATGTTTAAATGGAGAGTGGTGCACCAGGAGAGTGGTGCACCAGTAGTTTGCGCCTTAAGGTCAACTTGTTAGCAAAACACACTATCAAGAGGTTCGTAACGGCTACGAAAAATGGTACCTCATGTTCAGGAAGACACTGTTGCCAGTTAGTATTTATAGTACGACGATGTGCTATGTCCTACTGCGTTGTCTATGCGGGACTTTTGACGTCCAAGAACATTGCAGTGGTTTCGCAAACTCCATACTCCCCCGATTTGTGCCCGAATGACCTTTTTTTTCTCTTCCGAAAGCTCCAGACTGCCTTCGAGGACATAATATTGTGACAATCGATAACTTCCAGAGCTACTCCGGTGGCGCAGTGGTTTAAGCGATGTCTCTTGATCATTCGTCTGAGATGGGTAAGGGTTCAAATCCCGATGAGGCATGGATATTGTGTTTGTCTTATTGCACTGGCTTTCTCTCTTGCCTGGAACCAGTGGCCCTAAATCAGGGACGGGTGACCGGTTACAGCCCATTGAGTTGCTCACGGTGGTCGTTAAACCTCCAATCGAAAGAAAAATAAAACTTCGAGAGAGTCGTCACCAACATACTAACACACTTCACAGAAAACGATTTTTGGCAATGCTTCCACGTGTGGAAAGATCTTCTCCGACGGTGTGATGCTTCTGAAGAGACCTATTTCGAAGGTGATCACGTTGTAGTGTAAAAATGTTAGTAAAACCATGTTTTTAAGACAGTCTCGTTACTTTTGTGATTGACTTGTATATTAGTTTCTCTCACTCTTCATGATTGTTCCGCAGTCAAGCTCCTTCGCTGAAATCTGATTTGAAATTTACTCTTATTCAGTGGCGGCCCGTGGTTTTGCAGGCAGACAGAGCTAGAGGTCTGCAAGGGCCTAACCCTTCCAGAAAATCCCTTTTTTAGCATTTATTAAATGGAAAATTCCTAGCTCAGGATGGGCCGGCCAAGCCTGTACCACAAGGTTCAACATTTTGCTCTTGGATTAAAGAAAAATGTTTCGAGTCACAAAACGAACACTAAATTATTAAGTAACACTGAACAACAATGGTTTTATCACAAAGAAGACTTTAACGGTTTTTTTTATGTATTTACGGGTGCTGAAACCAAATATGAAGTCACAATTGCTCCACTGGGCTCAAATTTCTTGTAATGGAACTCTCTATTGGGGTGAATATTGCGTTACTTAAAGGAATTTCCCTGTGTTTCCCAACGGAGACATCTGGCTGCAGTCAGGATAGCTGTGTATCTGAGAGTAGACATACTGGCGCCATTACTTCCTGTTGTGCAATTCCTTCTGGGAAGGGGGAACAAAGCAGAATTGTTCTCATACGGATGCATTTAATCGGCATTGAAGGACGTGCATTTTCTCGTGATTTTAAAAAGTAGTGTGGAATGTGCAAAGTATACGTTAAATAATGCCGCGTACCTGTGTGAACCATCCAAACAGTTTCTGTTTACATTTGTGGACAATTTACTTTAAAGTCTCAAAGGCGGCATTTCAAGCCGTTGATTAGAAAATCGAATGAACTTTATTTCCAGTAAATGGGTGATAAAGATAAATCTTGGGCGCCCACATTTGTTGTAATTCATGTGTAACCTTGTTGGCTGGCTGGTTGAAGGGATCACGAGAAATGCCGTTTGCGGTACCAATGGTTT
The DNA here is from genome assembly GCA_039090855.1 of Macrothele yani. Classification (NCBI taxonomy): domain Eukaryota; kingdom Metazoa; phylum Arthropoda; class Arachnida; order Araneae; family Macrothelidae; genus Macrothele; species Macrothele yani. Next base: position 58,838,723 of record CM076998.1, on the reverse strand, counting down.
GAAGAGAACCGAAAGACCACTCAACAGACTTACTTCTGCATCACGAAGATATCGGGAATTACAGCTGAGACCAAACACACGATTCAGTATCCCAGTATTCCTTCGGCCAAAAGACCTGTTGCTCATGGTCCAGATCTTCCTGTTGAAATTAATCCTCACAGCGAAGAAGATATTGAAGTACAACAAGACCCTGATTTCTCGGAAGATTCTTTGCCGCACCTTATAAGTCAGGAAGAATAAAATGATCTAGTTCGTGGCCTTCATATAGAAAAAGTCGGGCCGAAATATTGGCTTCAAGATTGAACGGATCGAATCTTTTACAACCAAGTACAAAAGTATGTAGTTTTCGTCCACGACAGCAAGAATTTGAACACTTATATTCGAAGAGTGGTGATCTTCTGTACTGTAATGATATATACTTATAGTTTGAAGCCTTAGGACAGCAACACAAACATGAAGAATGGAGACTTTTTATAGATTCCTCAAAAATAAGCTTAAAAGCTGTCCTTCTTCATAACGGAAACATGTATCCTTCGGTACCTGTTGCATATGCTGCATACATGAAAGAAACATATGCAAATATGAAACTGTTGCTTCAAAGTATAGTTTACAAAAACACTCATAGAATATTTGTGGCGACCTTAAAGTGATAGCTTTACTCCTTGGTCTACAACTTGGTTACACAAAATACTACGGCTTCCTCTGTTAATAGAACAGTGGGGACAGAAATTCTCATTACATTAAAAAAGACCTGGCCTAAAAGAGAGTCCTTAATTCCAGGTAATAAAAATGTTGCTGAAGCTTTAGTAAGTCCCCAGAACGTATACTTAAAACCGCTTCACATCAAACTGGGTTTAATAAAACATTTTGTGAAGGAATTGAATAAACATGAAGAAGCCTTTCATTTTCTAAAGAACAAGTTCCCCAAAATATCTGAAGCCAAAATTAAACAAGGCGTTTTTATTGGTCCATAAATAAGGGACTTTATGCGTGATCTTGCATTTGAAGGCACTTTGAATGAGACTGAAGCTGCTGATGGAAGTTCTTTAAAGATGTGATACTGAACATTTTAGGTAACAGAAAGGCAGAAAATTATAAAGAACTTGTTACTGAGCTTCTAAAAAAACTATAAGACAATGGGATACAATATGTCCCTTAAAATATATTTCCTTCACTTGCATCTGGACTTTTTCCCATAGAACTTAGGAGCTGCAAGCGATGAGCACGGAGAACGTTTTCATCAGGACATACACTGAAGTGCCAGAAAAACTGGTACTCCAGTCTAATATTTGGTAGGTCCCCCACGGGAGCGCAGGACTGCAGAAGTACGACGGGGCATAGACTCCACTAGCTTCTGGAAATATTCTGTAGGCAATGCACACCATACTTCCTGCAGAGCGTTCCACAATTCGGGTGTATTCCGAGGTCTCGGAATCCTGTGTTCGATAGCGCGTTGCATGGCATCCCAAATGTGTTCTATCACGTTCAGATCTGGGGACTTGAGTGGGAATGGCAACACCCCAAACTCAGATTAATGCTCCTCTAACCATAATGTGGCGTCCCGACACTTGTGTGGAGGTGCATCGTCCTGTTGGAACAGACTCAACCCATCAGCATGAATGCAGGACATGAACGGGTGTACCTCGTCAGAAAGGATGCGCTCATAGCGTTGGCAAGTCACAGACGTTTGTAGACGTACCAGGGGTCCCAGTGAAGTCCTGCTAAACACACCCCTTACCATTACGGACCCCCAACCAGCCGGTACAGTTCCCTGTTGACAAGCGGGATCCATGGCTTCATGGGGTTAGCGCCGCACACGAATCCTTCCATCAGCCCGATACAGTTGGAAACGCGACTCGTCAGACCAGGCTACTTGTTTCCAGTCATCCAGTGGCGGTGTTGCCGTGCCCAAGCGAGGCGCATAGCTCTATGTCGTGCACCCATCAAGAGACTCAAGTTGGGCGTCGGCTCCCAAAGCCCATATCGTGCATGGTACGTTGCACAGTCCGGACGCTGATGCTTGTTGAGGCTCCAGCATTGAATTCCGATGATACCTGTGAGAGTGTTGCACGTCTATCGCGTGAAACAATTCTTCACAGCCGACGATTGTCACGTTCACCCAATGTCTTTTAACGGCCACAGGCAACTGACAAACAGAGAGACACGGTAATGTTTTTTAATATACAAGTAGATGCTTATTTTTTTACATTCTTTATCTCCAGCGCAGTTTTAACGAATAGTTTAATATGACTTTCCTTATTAGTTCCTGTCTCTATGTAAATTTAGTTCATTCTTCCTTAAGGCTGTCTTTGAATGAATGTTAGGATTCATCTTCTACTCTATATCTGCAACGTAAATTCTTTTGTACACATTTTGTCGAAGACTATTACTCTTTAGTGTTTCAAATTGTGAGCACAAATAAAAACGACGCGTAGCTAATATGTGCCACAGTTATTACTCCGAAAAATTTGTTAGAATTTTTTTAAATTAAATTTATCTGACTCAAAAGCATACCAGTTTGGCGCTAGATGGCGCGATAAGTTAGATCAGCAGTGTTTCTGTCTGGAAGCAACGAAATCTCTTATTACTGTCTGATTTTTCGAATTATCTGAGCCAAACAGAAATCAATGAATAGGGGCAAAAGTGAGATTGGAGTCTTGTCTTCTATAGATCATCTTAAATACGACTGGGCGTTCATTTCTTGAAGAGAAAATGTGTACATTAGCAGAGAACCCCAGAATTTATTTACTGAGCTCCACCTACTTACTGAGCTCCACGTACTTAATGAGCTCCACCTACTTACTGAGCTCCACGTACTTAATGAGCTCCACCTACTCACTGAGCTCCACGTACTTAATGAGCTCCACGTACTTAATGAGCACCACCCCCAAATAACGTCATTGGTTAAAGCGTAACAGCACGTATTCTGGCTTTTCATTGTGGAGTCAACAAGAAACACCTTCCATTTTGAATATGGTGAGCTCTCCAGTGATTCGCTGACGCCAACATCTGGAACAGTCACTCAAGAAGTAAAAGCCAAGCCCAAGGAGTGATATTTTTTTGCGCCATCTATCACAGAAGATGAACCCTAACACTCATTCAAAGACAGTCTTAAGCAATTTCTACATTTAACGTATACATTTTCTCTCTCGCCTGGATGTTTTTTAGCAACGAGTATTGATGTCAGAGATTTCGTTAAGCTAATTTTGTATTTACTGACTCACGTTAAATTAAAATCCAAGTTCTTATAATTATTGTTATGATATACAGGGTGAGCCAAAAATCACTGCGCACCTGGTAAGACAATGCAAGTACAACAACAACTACAAGCGTACCTGCTACAATAAATGCTGGAAATGGCCCCCTCCTGTGTGTAGACATGCATCAACGCATACGAGTATGTTCTCAAAGACACGTGAATAGGTCCAACGAAGAAATGTTGCTGATTACTGTGGTGATTGCTTCCGGCAGAGAACGGGCATTGTTCTTGTAAACAGAGTTTTTCAGTAAACCCCACAGATAATAATCTGGAGGCGCGAGATTGGGCGAACGTGGCGTCCATATGCCTTTGGAGATGATCCTGTTTCCCAACACATCAGTCAACAACGCCATGGGGGTATGAGCTGTATGGGACGTAGCGATATCTTGCTGGAAGTAGTCATTAGCAATTCCCTCCTCAGTTAGGTGTCCAATGAATGGGTACAGAATATCGTCACAATACCTTGCCGCGTTTATGATCCCCTGGAAGAATAATGGGCCCAATTATGCGTCTTCGAGATATCGCACACCACACACCAACCTTCTGACCATGTAATGGCATTTCGTGTATCTGATGCGGATTATTGGAAGACCGCATGCGACCGTTTTGGCTGTTCGCATATCCCGATAAGTGGAACATCGCTTCATCGGAGAAAAACGTGATGTCCTAAATACCCTCTCCGTTGTCATTAATGAAGTCCTTGAACCATCTGCAATATTCCACACGCTTATCGTGTCTGTGTGTTTCAGTTCTTGCACTGTTCTAATTTGGTACGGGTAGAGCTGCAGTCGCGTCTTCACTGCCCTTACGGGTTCTGCTGTACGACACACCTGCTTGTTGAGCCAATTTTCGAACCGATTTCTTTAGACTTTTAATGATGCGAACGGAAATATCCTTCACCTTTTCCTCTGTTAACACTACCGCTTCTCGGAGCATTTCTCACTGATCCAGTTTTACCAAACTTTTTCCTCACTGCATTGCGATGGGGTGCTTTAGTATCGGAAAATTTTTCTCTGTACTTACGTTTCACTTCGTCCTGTATGTTAAAAACTCCGTAAAAGTAATCCACCTAACTGAATCGGCCTTCAAGTACACGGCATACAAATTCCCTAGACTCAAGAAAGCGAAAATTAAAGAGGGAGTTTCTATAGGTCCTCAGATCCCAGATCTCTTCATTGACGAGATGTTCGACAGCCTGCTACAGGGTGATGAGAAAAATGCTTGAGACGAGTTTCGTCTGTTGTCAAATAACTTCCTCTGAAATGTCAAAGCAAAAACTACAAGGAACTGGTTGAAGACATGTTGTCTCTGTATCACAAACTTGGATGCAATATATCCTTAAAGATACACTTTTCCCATTCCCAGTTGGATTTCTTCCCCGACAACTGCGGCATGGTTGGTGATGAGCACAGTGAACGATTCAATCAGGAAATTCCAACGATGGAGGAAAGATACCAGAGAGAGTGGTCCACTTCTATGTTGGCTGACTGCTGTTGGATGCTCCCTAGAGACTATCCTGAGCAGCTATACAACTGACAGGCAAAGCGACGTCGGACGTAGATGCGGACATTTACTGGTACATGTGGTAAGTACGCACAAGAAACTATTCAGGATTTCTCCAAACCGTAGCCAATTTTGCGTTGTCATTGTCATATTCGTGTTCAGCACCTCATAATCTATAAGAAATTATTAATTTAATCTTTTTGTAAAAATTGGTTGTCCACTGTTATTGTGGAAGTGATATTCGTTATCAACGTCACGTGAATATTATTGTGTGTTAGAAACTATTATTTATTCTGCTACTGAAGCAATAATATTATTATATTCTCACTACTAATTAGCTAGCTCGAATAAAGAGTTTAAAAACTGTAAGTAGAACTACTGACGTTTTGTTGAAGTGCAATTTCAAAGGTGGTGTTCTAGGTTAAACTGACTTTTCACGTATATCCATATACACTATATTGACAAACGTCACCCGACACCTAGAAGAAAAACGTAATATAGCATTTATTGACATAACATAGTACGGTGTCGGTCCATCTTTGGCCTTAATGCATGCACTGACCCTCTGAGACATGCTTTCGACAAGGTTTTGGAACACAGCGTGCGCTTCCATTCAGTACATAATGCTGCCGCTAACTGTTGCTTAGTAGTAGGCCTTGGTTCCAAACTTCTTATGCGGAGCTCTAATTCATCCCATAGGTGCTCTATGGGATTAAGATCAGGGCTCTGTTCTGGCCAGTCCACACACGATACGGAATTATCGTCAAATAACACCGTAACAGTCCTTGCTTTATAGCTCGGTGAATTATCCTGCTGGTACCAACAAGGCTGGGTTCCATAGTATTGCCACAGAGTTGGTAGGGCATAAGTGTCCAGAATATCGAGGTAGACGTGCTGGTTAACAGATTTGTCCACGATAACCAATGGGCCGGCACCATTTCACGGAAAACACCCCCACACGAGTACATTCTCTTACGGCACTGGCTCTCTCCCTTCCCTGCGACCAGTGGTCCGCAATTAGGGACGGGCGACAGCTTATAGCCCATTGGGTAAATACACTAGGGTAAACAGCGTACCCCCGGCTGCCGCCATACACACACACTGCCATCAGACTGATGGATCGTGTATCTAGATTCATCAGTCCATAGCGCCCGTTTCCATTGAACTACGGCCCACGATAAATATTCTTTACACCATGCTAAACGACGAGTAGTATTCCGAGTGGAGATAAAAGGCTTATGAGCAGCCGCACGCCCACAGTAACCAATGGAATGAAATTCTCTGCGAATGGTACGTGTACATACTGGGGTTCCAGCATTTTTACTCACCTGTACATTGAGGTCTTGTGCAGTACTCCGTCGATTAGCTGTAACGACTCACCTGAGGCTTCGACGTCTCCTGTCACTGATTTTCTTTGGTCTGTCGGAACGTTTTGCTGCTTCAGGCACGCCATGTGTCTTTCACTTATTCAGTACATCCAAAGCAGCTGACTTGGGTATGTTTAAACGCCTCTCGGTTTCTCTTATGGACAACCCATTAATATAACACGCAACAATCTTTCCTTTCTCAAAGTCAGTTCTCTGCCGCAGCGACATTTTCACTCAATCTCACAGTGCGATATGATATTGGTCAGCTGCAGGCTTGTTTTTATACCGGTTGCAGCTGTACCGCGCATCTTAACAATGCAGCGGATCAGTTCGCTTGCTTTTGAAGGGGTGTCCGGTGACTTTTGTCAATATAGTGTACTTAAAACATAAGAATATTACAACACAGCGTAAAAAGAGACAGAGATTGGCCAATATCTGTTAAACTTCTATAAGATCAATAACATTTTTCGGAAAGATTAATTTTGTATAAAGGTCTTTCTATCTTTTTCTTTTCTTTTTTTTTTTTTTTTTTTTTTGGTCAACCAAAATTGATTTCTGAGGAACAGTTAAGCTTATTTGCCGCCAGTAGCTTCCTATTTATTGTCAGCACACAAACTATCACTTTTATCACTCTTTTAATTATAAAAATATATAGTTTTATTGTAGCAATTCATTAAGTTCCTTTCTTTCCAACAATTTTTACTTTCTGAAATTTCTATCTTTCATTTCCGGTATAGACTTGAAACCACAGGATGACCTCTCATTACTGTTATTACGTTCATGTCGTAAATCAGTTCCGGCACCAGAGACATGAAAGGCAGCTGCTTTCGTGCGCATTGAGAAGCACAAGATGAGTGAATTACGCATTAAACAAACTTTAATGCTAAAGATGAAAAACTCAGAGCATTAAGAACGCGATAAATTGCCATAATGCCATTAGTGAATTTCTCAATATATTACGCCATTACGCTGAACAGAATAAAGTATGTAGTCATTAAAGAAAGGAATTATTAAAACTCACAGCGGTGTCACCAGATGGAGATAATTAAATTGCACAGACTATCTTCACAATATCCTCTCACAAACGGAAGGTGTACAACTTGGGCTACACATGGAACAGAAAGAAAAAAATAACACGCAGTAAAATTTGAAAATCATCTTAAGACAATAAACTGAGCAAAAGCTGTGCAAGATGAATACGTACTGCGTAGTCGCTTTATTAAAATACACTTACACTGAAACGCCAAAAACAAAACTGGAAAGGGCGCTACCGTTTACATTACATGCCACCACACCATACCCATGTTTTAAATACGTAGTATCGTCTGAAAACGGCTGTATACACTGAAGTGCAAGAAAAACTGGTACAGATGAGCTTATGCAAAATACATAGCAACGTCACCTATGCGCGTACTCGGTTGCATCCGCCAGTGCGTATATAAAGCAATAGACATCCTTGCCAGCTGTCAGAGCTATTTTCGGCATGAGAATGACAAGTAATAACGATTTAAGCGATTTTCAACGCGGTGTCATACTTGACGCTCGTGAGATGAGCCATAGTATTTCGGAGGTAGAAACGAAGTTTGGATTTTCACGGACGACCATTGTAAGGGTGTACCGTGACTACAAGTATTCCGGCAAAACCTCCAACCTACGATACCAGTGTGGCCGTAAAAAGATATTGGGTGAACGTGACCGTCGTCGGCTGTCAAGAATCGTTTCACGCGATAGGCGTGCAACACTCTCGCAGGTATCATCGGAATTCAATGATCGAGCCTCAACAAGCATCAGCGTCCGGACTGTGCAACGTACCCTGCACGATATGGGCTTCGGGAACCGAAACCCAAATCGAGTTCCCTTGATGGGTGCACGTCAGAGAGCAATGCGCCTTGGTTGGGCACGGCAACACCACCACTGAACACTTGATGACTGGAAACTGGAAACAAGTAGCCTGGTCTGACGAGTCGCGTTTCCAACTGTGTCTGCCAGATGGAAGGATTCGTCTGTGGCGCAAACTCCATGCAGCCATGGATCCCGCCTGTCGACAGGGAACTGTACCGGATGGTGGGGGTCCGTTATGGTATGGTGTGTGTTTAGCTGGACTTCACTGGGAACCCTGGTACGTCTACAAACGTCTGTGGCAGGCCAACGCCATGTGCACATCTTTTCTGACGAGGTACACCCATTCATGTCCTGCATTCATGCTAATGGGTTGGGCCTGTACCAACAGACAATGCACCTCCACACAAGTGTCGGGATGCCATATTATGGTTAGAGGAGCATTCATCTGAGTTCGGGGTGTTGCCAATCCCACCCAAGTTCCCAGATCTGAACGTGATAGAACACATTTGGGATTCCATGCAACGCGCTATCGAACACAGGAATCCGAGACCTCGGGATACACCCGAATTTTGGAACGCTCTGCAGGAAATATGGTGTGCATTGCATATTTCCAGAAGCTAGTGGAGTCCATGCCCCGCTGTATTTCTGCAGTCCTGCGCTCCCGTGTGGGACCTACCAAGCGCACCAGTTTTTCTGGCGCTTCAGTGTATATAAAGGTAGATGCACAAGCTTAAGTAGTAGTACTTTTTTTCTGATTGGAGCTTTAACGACCACCGTGAGCAACCCAATGGGCTATAAGCTGTCGTCCGTCCCTAATTGCGGACCACTGGTCGCAGGGAAAGGAGAGAGCCAGTGCCGTAAGAGAAACACAGCATCCATGCCTCACCGGGATATGAACCCGGACCCCTTTCGGACGAATGATCAGAAGCCATCGCTTAGACCACTGCTCCACAGGGGGCGGCGTAGCAGTATTAACAGTTCAGATGGCAGCTTATCAGAATTTAAGCGATTTCGAACGTGGTTTGATAGTCGGCGCCCGGTAGATAATCTTGGAAATTACCACGAAATTTGGATTTACACCGTCAACAATTTCATGGGTGTACCTCGACTACACAAACTCAGGAGGAATATCCAGAGTGCGAGACCGGTGTGGCCGTAGAAATGCCCTGGACGATCGTGGACACCGGTGTCTGCTACGCATCGTAACATTCGTCCGACGTGCAATATGGACGCAAATCACCGCTACGGCCAGTAATAGTGTCAGTGCTCAAACAGTGCGACGTGCCCGGCGTTCTACGGGGTTCCGGATCCGACGGCCCATCCGTGTGCAATTGCTGACATGACAATACAAGGATGTGCCCCTTGCCTGGGCTCGGGAACACTGTCATTGAACTCAAGATGACCGGAAACGTGTAGCAGGGTCCGACGAGTAGCGGTACCAACTGTTTCAGGCAGATGGCCGATTCCGTGTTAAGCGACAACCCCGCGAGACAATGAACTCGTAATGCCTACAACAGGGTGTGCAGGCCGGCAGTGGCTCTGTTATGGTGTGTGGTGTTTTCAGCTGACACGCATTAGGACCTCTCATACGTCTGCAGACCCCTCTGACCGGTGGAGGCTACGTAACCATTCTTGGAGATAATTTGCACCTTTTCATGTCATGCAACCACTCCGACGAGTACGACCTCTTTTAACACGACAATGAGGCACTGCACACGTCCGTGGAATTGTGGGACGCTCTTAAGGAAGCGTGGTGTTTGCACTGTCTCCCCAGTAGTACAGAGACCTCGTGGAGTCCATGCCGCGTCGCGTTGCTGCCGTTTTCTGACCGCGAGGAGGACCAACATGGTATTACAGAGGTATCCCAGTTTTATTTCGCACTTAAAGATTATAAATGCAACCTTTTAAATATACTAGTTTCGCGAGATGAAGTAGGTTGAGGATTGCTGAACTTCTTTGAACCCAAAGAAAGTTCTGTGAAAGACTGCTTGAACAATAGGACTCAAAATTTTAAATTTTTTCGCCGCGCGATAGGAATGTTCCCCTTCACATTTAATAAAACTTTAAAAGATACTATCTGAATATGCTTTGGTTGAATTGATACAGACTGACGATGCCTCATTTCTATTTTAATCAACTTAGCCTCCCAGGTGAGTGAAAGCTCCAATGAACTAGCTTCTGACCATCAGTTCCAGCTGAACCCGGATTCGAGTCCCGAATGAGGCATAGGTCGTATATTTCTCCGGTCGCGCTGTTTCAGTCCCTTCCCTGGGACCACTGACCATACATCAGGGAAAGGCGACCGCTTATAGACCTACGAGCTGCTCATAATGGAAGTTAACACCGCAACAACAGCAACACCTGAGAAAAATCTACGAGAAAGAGAATTGATTGCACATAATTTAAGTTCCATGTACTTTAAATGAGGTAAATGGGTGATAGCGAATCTCAGTGGTTTATGCAGATTTCGTTTGGTTCAAATTTTTTGAGCGTAACTCTTTTCAACCATTATACATCGTATTCATGGGCAGATTCTGGCCACACTTGTGACCGCGAATGCACGTATCGTGCAACGTGTACCAGTGACGTCACTGACTAGCGCGTAACATATACATATCCTTCTCTTTCTCCATTGTACGGGCCATCTACACGCTGAAATAACACGCCCTACCCAAGCCGTCGGATGTACTGTATATATACACATAAAAAAATTGGTCGCCTATATACGTATATGAGACTTATTTTTTTTAATCCCGGTAAAACACACGGGTCGTGTTTTTTTTTAACTGTATTTGAGTGAGAACTGTGCAGCCGATTATTTACGATGTGCGTGACGTCATTCGGTGGAAGAACATTGTCAAAGCTGTGTCATAGAGCAGAGATCCAATTCTGTTTGAAAATCAGCAAAACTGTATCTGAGACAGTTGAATTGTTGCGTGATGTGTATGGGACTAACTTCCTATCTCGTGCAGAAATATTCCGATGGTATGTATGTTTCAAGGATGGGTGAGAAGATCTGGAAAATGACGAAAGACCGGGACTCTCGATCTCAATGCGCACGTCTGAACTCATTGAGAAAGTTCGCGAAAGGATGAAAAAATGATCGCTGTGTTACCTTGATGATGCCTGAATGCGAGCTCGGTAATAATAATCATGCTTTGTCAGACGACCAGAAACACGCACGAGTGGAGTACGCAAAAGACATCCGGGAGACTGCAGGAACAATGCAAAATGTTCTCCAAAACATTGTTGCAGATGATGAGACATGGTGTTTTCGTCATGGTCCTGAAACGAAGCGTCAGAGTGCTCACTGAAAGTCGCCACAGTCACCCAAAGGAAAGAATATCAAGTTACAGAAGTAAAAAAAAATCAAGACAATGCTTGTGTGTTTTAACGACAACAAAGGAATCCTGCATCACAAGTTCATTCCTTAAGGTACAACTATCACTGGCAATGCTTAAACATCCATTTTGGAATTTTGGATCCACTGTGGAAAAGCATTGCTCGTGTCAGGTTTGAGTGCATAAAAGGGCAAAGGTTCCTTCTTCACGAAAACGCATTCGCAGACAGAGCAATCAGTGTGCAGAAATTTCTGGCACGAAAACAAGGGTATGTACTCACCCCCCCTCCTCCCCTCCTATTCTCTAGATTTGGTGTGACTACTTTCTATTCCCTAAATTAAAGTTGCCTTTAAAAAGAAAACTTTTTCAACTCACGGAAGACATACAAAGAACTGTGACATCAGCTTTTCACCCCATATCAAAAGATGGCCTCTGCAAGTTTTCCTTTCGTTGGCTGATCGTACCACTCCTTGCGTTAACGCAGGAGGGATGTACTTCGATTAAAATATATTCACTTAAGTTTTCCTCCTTTTCCTTTTTTTTTAATCAGTCTCATTACTTAATTACCGCACTGTATTTCGCGCCAGCGTGGTGATGTGAATGAAGCACGTCTATATGAAGACATCTACACTGCTGGCCACCCAAAATGCAACACCAATAAGGAAGCATCCGATTGGCCTGAAATTCGCACCATGCGTCGCCCACGAGAGGACATGCAAACGATTAGCACTGCACGGCATATGCAAATCATGTGCGCCCGGCACGCCACCGAGAAGCACTATAAGAAGGGTGCACAGAAGGCGGGGTGTAAGTAGTGGAAGTGTGTTGTGTTGCCGGACCTATGCGTGGGAAGCTTCCTGATGCCTCGTCGCAGAATACGGCAGTCATTCCAGCACGTTTCGGAGTTCGACAGAGGACGAATAGTGGCTTATCGCGACAGCAGTTTACCGTACCGAAACATCGGCGCCCGTGTGGGACGACATCCAACCACAGTGAGGCGAGTATGGATTCGGTGGGTGCAGGAGGGACGAACGGACCGACGTGAGCGATTTCCGCAGCCGCGGCATACCACCGAACGAGAGGTCCGGCATGTTGTGCGCCGGGCATTGACTGCTCGCCCCGCCAAATCACGAAAGTTAGCGCAGAAATTAGGGTGTGTTGCGCAACAACCTGTGTCAGCCCGTACCGTTCGACGTCGTCTGCAGGAGCGGGGACTTGTCGCACGGTGCCCATTGCTCCGATTACCATTGACGTTACACCACCGGCGAGTGCGGCGGCAGTGGGCCGTTGAACGCCGCACCTGGACTACGGAATGGCACGACATTGTCTTCTCCGACGAATCTCGCTTCTGCCTGCAACACCACGACGTTTGGTTCCGCGTGTGGCAGCACCGTGGCGAGAGACTGTATAACGCCTGCATTATGCATCGCCATACCGGTCCGTCGCCTGGCGTTATGGTTTGGGGCGCAATTGGATATGACGCCCGCACCCCTCTGGTACGCATCGCTGGTACACTCAACAGCCACCGCACCATCTCCGACGTTTTGGAGCCTGTAGTCCTCCCTCACCTGCAGGACCTGCCAGCGGCGACGCTTCAACAGGACAATGCGCGCCCGCCCGTGGCACGCATCGTGCAACAATTCTTCACGGCCCACTAGGTGTCACTGCGGCGGTGGCCCACCTGTTCTCCCGATATGTCGCATATCGAACACGTCTTGTCGCTGATCGGCAACCGAGTGACCCGGGAAGCACCACCCGCGGCTACGCCTGATGAACTGTGGCGACGTGTGGAAGCAGCCTGGACCGACATACCCCAAGCCCACATCCAAAGCCTCTTTCGTTCGATGCCGCGGCGTGTAGCGGACGTTGCTGCGAGCCATGGGGGCCACACGAACTATTGATGACTGCGTGTTCCGCAAGTTGCACGGGCCTGTAAGCTCAATCGTTTCATCTTTGTATCTGTTGTTATGTGTCCAGGAAATCTGGCTTTACTATCTCGTGTCCTTCTTGGTGTTGCATTTTGGGTGGCCAACGGTGTATACACACGGTCGAGTCACATAATTGCAACCACCAACTAATATCCAAAGTAACCGCCGTGTACAGCGCGGTTAGCAGCTAGAAGGGCTGGAAGTGACTCAATAAGGTGCTGGAAGATGTTCACAGGTATGTGGAGCCATCCAGCCGCTGTCTGACTGTAGTGCATCTGACAGCTGCTGGAGGGTGCGTGGCGAAGGATCCATAAAGCGAAAAACACGATCGAGGTGGTCCCACAGATCCTCCATTGTATTTAATTTAAGTCAGGGAAATTAGGGGGTCAGGGAAGTACTTTCAAGTCTCCATCGTGCTCTTCCAACCACTCTCGGACATTTCCAGCTGTGTGACACGTCGCATTCTCGTGCCGGAAGATCCCATCCGCCCCAGAGAAGACAATCAGCATGTATGGGTGTAAGTGGTCTGCAAGGATGGATTCATAACGAATTCGGTCCATAGTGCCTTCTACATGTATGAGTGGACCCAAAGAATGCCACGAAAGCATTCTCCAGACCATAACGCTGACCCCACCAGCTTGTGTTTTGCCAGCAATGGTTGAAGAGTGTTTGTTCTCCGTTCTTTCTCGCCTTATATACCAAAGTCCATCCGTTCTATGAAGCAGAAAACGTGATTCATCCGAGAAGGCAATCATTTGCCAATCAGCGGAGGTACAATTCGGATACTGCCGTGCAAATGTAAGCCTATTCTGCCGATGCACCATCGTTGGCATACGTGCAGTAACCATCCGTCTGTATCGTAGCCCCATACGCAGCAGGGTTCGCTTACCTGTCGTTTTGGACACACTTCCGGTAGCCCCCTGGGGCATTCGGCCAGTGAGTTGCTCCACTGTAGCGTGTCGATCCTCCCTCACGCACCTTCGAAGCCGACGTTCACCTCTCACATCAATGCCACGTGGTGTTCCGCAGTTATCACGTCGCTTATTCGCAATGGTGCCATTTCTCTAATCACGATACGTTTTAACCACAGCAGCACGCGAACAATTCACAAACTGCGCTGTTCCAAAAATACTGCCTCCCTTGGCCCGAAAGCCGATAATCATACCTTTTTGCAAATCTGATAAATCGCTCCTTTTATCCATGACAACAACGAGTGATATGTTTTCAGAATGCCTACAGCACATTTATATACCCTCCAAGCCTGTTTTTAGCACGTCTTTTGTAAAAAATGATCGTGCTTCTGTTATCGGTTTGTCCTACCGTCCGTCCGTCAGTCCGTCCGTCCGCCTGTACCCATGGAATCTCTGCAACTATTAGTCCGACTTGAAAAATAAATTCTTTTTGCATTCGGAAGCTTCAAATATGCAAATGATGATATTTCATTTCGTTTTTTTTTTACGATGCACAATTTTGCCGCTAGGGGGCGCAAATGCAGATGATGCCGAATTCAAAATTACGTTTTAATCCACATATTTGCGTCTAAACATCCGATTAAAAAAATTCTTTTATCTTTCGATTCCATTTATGTCGAACTGTATTTTAGATATAGTTTCATTTTCAAATTACGTACAGATTTTTTGCTAGGGGGCGTAAAAGTAAATTATATTTTTTCCGATAACTCTTCTCCTAAAACTCCGATTTGAAAAATCTTTTTTTCAGAGGATACATCTGCTAATGGAAAATCTTTTGCATATAATTTCGAATTTTTGGTAAAGAATACTTTGGCCACCAGGGGGCGTAAGTGTTAATTTTTGCTTCTGATGTATTTGCCATAAAATCTGAGCTTCTAAAATATCGATTGAAAAAATTCTTTCGTGGACTGATGCACTCACATCGATAAACCTTTTCGGAATACTTTCTTCCTAAAATATCCCACAGTTTCTCCGCCAGGGGGCGTAGATATAAATCTTATATCTCGACTTCTAGGAGTCCGATTTGAAAAATTCCTTCTTTGTTGGATAGTGTTTTCCGTGTGACATGTTTTTCATATAATTTCAAAATTTTCAAGTAATTCATAGACTTCTCGCTAGGGAGCGTAATGGTAAATTGCGTTTCGCCCTATATCTTTGCTTCTAAATCTCCGATTTGAAAAATTCTTTCTGCACCGGATACAACTCCTGATGGGAAATCGTTTGCACATAACTTCTAATTTTTGTAAAAAAATGGTTTGGCCACCAGGGGCCGTAAATCTTAATTTCCGCTTCTGATGTATTTGCAGCAAAATATGAGCTTCTAAATTCTCGATTAAAAAAAAAAAAACGTCGTTTGTAGACCGATACTACTCATGTCGACAAACCTTTTAGGAACATTTTCTTTTAAAATAGTGCATGGTTTGTACGCCAGGGGGCGTAGATGTTTATCTAATTTTTGTCAATATCTCTACTTCTAGGGGTTCAATTTAAAAAATTCCTTTTTTGTTGGATAGTGTTTCCAGTATGACCTGTGCTTCATATAATTTCAAAATTTTCAAGTAATTCCTAGACTTTCCACTAGGGGGCGTAAAGCTAAATTGCGTTTCTCCCTATATCTCTGCTTCTAAATCTCCGATTTGAAAAATTCTTTCTGCACCGGATACAGCTCCTGTTGGAAAATTGTTTGCACATAATTTCTAATTTTTGTAGTAAAAGAAATAAAATGGGTTGGCCACCAGGGGGCGTAAACCTTAATTTCCGCTTCTGGTGTATTTGCAGCAAAATATGAGCTTCTAAATTCTCGATTGAAAAAAACGTCGTTCGTAGACAAAACTACTCGTGTCGACAAATCTTTTGGAAGCATTTTCTTCTTAAAATAGTGCATGGTTTCTGCGCCAGGGGGCGTAGACGTATATCTTATTTTTGTCAATATCTCGACTTCTAGGAGTCCGATTTTAAAAATTCCTTCTTTGTTGGATAGTGTTTCTAATGTGACATGTTTTTCCTAAAAATTCAAAATTTTCAAGTAATTCGTAGACTTTCCGCTAGGGGGCGTAAAGGTAAATTGCGTTTTCTGCTCCTAAAACTCCTATTTGAAACATTCTTCCTGTATCGCATACGAGACCTGATGGAAAATATTTTTCACATAATTTCTAATGTTTTGTAAAAAGGGTTTGGCCACCAGGGGTCATAGGTGTTAATTTCTGCTTCTGATGTATTTGTAGCAAAATCTGGGCTCCTGAAAACTCGACTAAATTTTTTTTTCTTGGACTGATACCGCTCATATGGATAAAACTTTTGATAATACTTTCTTCCTAAAATAATGCATGGTTTTCCCACCAGGGGACGTAAAGTCACATCTTATTTTTGTCCATAACTCTGTTTCTAAGAGTTCGTAAGCTCACGATTCCGTTTACAGCAATATCTGAGGGATTAAAGACCCGATTGAAAAACTTCTTTCTTCCGTCAGATACTATTGTTTTCCATACCGGTTCCATTGCCTTTGAATAGCTTTGATAAATTTAATTTGCGTCAGAACGGATTCAAAAGACGTGCTTATTACACCCGAAAATTCGGTGTCATCTTTCTTGTTTTTACTGTTGGAAGATAAACCTATGGGAACGATTATCAGTTCTATTGTTTTGTTTTATCCGATGCTCAATCTTGCCACTATGAAGCTTAAATCTGCATGGCTGCATAATTTTATCTCTTATGTATTGTATTTCAGATCACTGCTTGTAAAAATGCACACATACAACAAAGCTATTCTCTGAGGTTTAGATGTTAGCTCCTCAAAGAAAGATCGATTGCCAAATCAGAGTTGCCGATGATGTTAGGTTTTACTTACTGATGATATTAGGTTTTACTTACTGAGAATGTTAGGGTTTACTTACTGATGATATTAGGTTTTACTTTCTGGTGATGTTAGGTTTTACTTACTGATGATATTAGGTTTTACTTACTGGTGATGTTAGGTTTTCCTTGCTAATGATGTTAACTTTTACTTACTGATGATATCAGGTTTTACTTACTGATGAAGTTAGGTGTACTGATGATATCAGGTTTTACTTGCTGACGATGTTAGGTTTTACTTACTGATGATATTAGGTTTTACTTACTGATGATATTAGGTTTTACTTAGTGGTGATGTTAGGTTTTACTTACTAATGATGTTAACTTTTACTTACTGATGATATTAGGTTTTACTTACTGATGATATTAGGTTTTACTTACTGATGATGTTAGGTTTACTGATGATATTAGGTTTTACTTACTAATGTTGTTAGGTTTTACTAACTGATGATGTATCAAACGTCTCCACTTGCAACTATCTTGACACACAATTTGAGCTTCACTGACATCATCACACGTCTCACACAAGATCTTTTGTACTTCACGTTCTTAACACTATGTAACAAAATCTGAACAATTACCTACTTATCTGAACTTCCCCCGTTCGTCCACATAATCTGAAATATCCTAAAGGCGCAACTAAGTAAAACCAATAACAAAGTCGCTCAATTACCGAAACAGGATCAAAACCAGAAAACATTCTCATCATCGTTTCATTACCATATTTTGATGTTTCATTATTAATTTTAGTGCCAGGATTTCAAAATTGCTGCTGTTTTTGGCATAGCGTCAAATACTCCAGCCATAATTTACGCAACTCCAAAATCTATGCGGTTATTGATTGTTCGACGGATAGTACAATTCATTAGGCGATAGGACGGGCTATCTAAGAGAGTACAAATCTACATTAAGCTACATTTAAAAATAGCTATATTTGGAAAATGTAGCTGAGCACTGCAAGATGCACCTTGGAAGTCCATGTCTTTGTCTTCCTCACAATTACCACCAGACTGCCGATCTTCCTCTACTGTCTCCACACTTTTTGGTTGTTGTGAAATGGAAAGCCACCACAATATGGAACTGGTGCAGCAGATGATCGTATGTTTGGATATGTAATGGCATTCCGGTCTCTAGACTTCTTTTACTTGGAAATATCATCCATAGAAAAGAAACAGTAATCAAAATGACTCTTTGGTTTCCTCTAAATTCGAGGAACTGCGAATGACACTGCTTTCCTTCCACCACGAAGCTAACTTGCCAAAGTTGACCTGCAACTATACCATAGGAAAAATGCTGTGCCAAACCTTGTCTTGGTCTCTCATAGGCATTCCGAAGTAAGACTGATATGCAATGGAAAACTTAGTCCCTGTGATAATTTTGTGCTTGACTTGCTTAGCACCAATATAGCACTCACAAACAAAACAGAAAGAGTCTGAGAAGAGCTGACAACTTCTTGTCATGGCCATGCTACCCTGTAACAAATGCGAATGACAGTGTACTAATAAAAACGTAATTTAAAACAGCTAAACAAATTGATGATACAAAGAAACTAACACCACCATTGGAATCAGGCCATCTCAATTACATAAGAAACGTTATAAAAGTCAACGTAAACAACGTTTGTATTACACAGTGTTATCTTTTTCTCGTGCTGTCATTCCTGAATCTGGTCCTCCCATGATTACCTGATTTCCTTAGACTTCCTCTTCCTGTCTCTCCTGCCACTCAGACTGAATAAATTCTCTTTGTTAAGTACCTCATCGCTTATTCTCTCAACATTGCCAAATCTCCTCGAAATACAATGTCAAGCCCCATTATTGTAACCACCAGCTAATATCCAGAGTAACCGCCGTGTGCAGCGCGGATAGCAACTAGACGTGCTGGGAGTGACTCAATAAGGTATTGGAAGCTGTTCACAGGTATGTGGAGCCATGCGAACTGCAATGCATCTGACAGCTGCTGGAGGCGGCGTGGTGTAAGATACATAGAGCGAAAAATACGATCGAGGTGGTCCAACAGATGCTCAATCGGGTTTAAGTCTGGGAAATTAGGGAGTCACGGTAGTACTTTGAAGTCTTCATCGTGCTCCTCCAACCACTCTTGGACTTTTCTAGCTGTGTGACACGTCGCATTGTCGTTCTGGAAGATCCCATCCGCTAGTGCCTTCCACAGGTATGAGTGGACCCAGAAAATGCCACGAAACATACCCAGACCATTACGCTGCCCTCACTAGCTTGTGTTCTTCCAGTAATGGTTGCAGACTCTTTGTTCTCCGATGTTTCTCGCCTTATAGGCCAACGTCCATCCGTTCGGTGAAGCAGAAAACGTGACTCGTCGAAGAAGGCAATCCTTTGCCAATCAGCAGAGATCCAATTTAGATACTGCTGTGCAAATGTAAGCCCTTTCTGCCGATGCACCTTGGTTAGCATACTTGCAGTGACCATCCGTCTGCATCGGAGCCCCATACGCAGCAGAGTTCACTGAACTGTCGTTTTAGACACACTTCCAGTAGCCATCCGGTTCATTCGGCCAGTGAGTTGCTCCAATGTAGCATGTCGATCGACACTCGCGCACCTTCGAAGCTGACATTCACCTCTCACATCAATGGCACATGATGCTCCGCAGTTTCCACGTAGCTCATTCGCAATGGGGCCATTTCTCCAATCTCGATACACTTTAACTACAGCAGCACGCGAACAGTTCACAAACTGCGCTGTGTCAGAAATACTGCCACCCTTGGCCCGAAAGCCGATAATCATCCCTTTTTGCATATCTGATAAATCGCTCCTTGTATCCATGACAGCAACGAGGGATATGTTTTCAGAATGCCTACAGAACACCTTATAAACCCTCCAAGCTAGCTCACGACACGTGCTTTCTTTCATTGGCTACGCACTGTTGACGTCAAAAGTAGGAGGTTGTCAAAATAATGTGACTCGACTGTGTATTTTTCTCCACCTTGCTAACAACATTTTGCTTCACGTTACTCTTCTGCAAAACATCTTCAGTCTTCACATGATAAAAGCTAGTCATTCCACAAATAAGTTATTTTTCCAGCACACAAACGACTCCTGTTTTTTTTTTTCTGCACTTACTAGGTTTTATTGCAGTGCATCAGAGTAGGAACAATTGCAATTTCTTACACAGCTATTCAAAACCTTTTAGAGAACCCATAAGTCCTGGGAAATCCTCTTAAGGCAGCTGACTTTCAAAGATGAATTCACTCGCATACTAATTTCTTCGTCTAATTTGTTTTCTCTGTCAAGCATGCTTCCTAAATGTGCAGATTCATTCACCTGGCCTACCTTTGTACCATTTAGACTAATCCGCATTCAGTGCTAACAGTTCCTCGCTCAAAAACCTAGCTTTGGGTTTTCTCTTGTTTGTACTATACCGTGCAAATTAATTGTGACAAGCTATTTTATTCTCAGAATTGTAATGTGATCGCCAGTTGATGTCGGAAACCCACGTAAACCGGTTTTTTCAGCTGTGAGGTGGTGTGACTGTTAGAACTTGATATTAAGAATGTGGTTTGTTCACAGTTTCAAACAGGAAATAAGCACTTCAGCTTCAGTTGTGAGCTTTCGAGTGTAACAGGTGGATGTTAGTTTTTGCTCTCTGTGAGTACGTGTTGCTTTCCTGTATTGAAAAATGGAAATTTTCCCAAGGAAGCGTGCAAAAATAATTGCTCTGAAGGATCACACTTCTATGACAGTGAGAGATATCGCTTCTACAGTTGGTGTAAGCAAATCAAGTGTATCAAGACGGCTTACGCGATACAATGCATCTGGATCATCATCTCCAAAAAAGAGAGGTAAATGTTGAAGAAAGCGAAAAACAACTCCACGAACCGATAAATATCTAATCAGAAATAGTAAAATGAATCCAAAAAAAAAAAACAAGCACCGACCTTCAAAGAGATTTATTGGCCAGTGGTTGTGATGTTAGTGATTCAACTGTACGCCGTAGGCTTCTGGAAGTTTGCCGGAAGGCAAGAAGACCAACGAAAAAACAATATTTGAATGTGAAAATGAAGATCAAGCGTTTAGCTGGGCCAAAAAATATAAATCATGGACTGCTGACGACTAGAAAAAGGTAATTTTTAGTGATGAAACTCATTTATTTGTGTAGGGTTACCAAGCAAATGTCGTTAGACGAAGCAACTGTGAACCCTTAAGACCTGAGCATGTCAAACAAACTGTAAAACACCCTCTGAAACAGATGTTTTGGGGATTTTTCACATCAAATGGCACTGGAAGCTTAGTTCCTGTTCAAGGTATGATGAATTGAGCCAAGTACGTAGAAATATTACAACGTAGGATTGTTCCATTCTTGCAAACTTTTGACGGGACATTTCAACATGACTTGGCGGCCCCATGTCACAATTCGAAATTGGTCAAGAATTTCATGCTGGAAAATCAAATTTATTTGCTTGATTGGCCTGGAAATTTGCTAGACTTAAATCCCATAGAAAACTTGTGGAATGTTTTGAAGAGACGTTTAGGTAAAATGGACTGTACAACCAAAGAACGCATGATAACGAATGCTATAAAAGTGTGGTTCCACGATTATGAAGTCAAAAATATGTGCACTCAATTAGTGGAGTCAATACCAAAACGAATTCAAAAGGTCATTTCTGCTAAAGGAGGACATACTTCATACTAATACAGGTATTTATCAGTGTATAGGCATAGAATGATATAAAGGCATAGTTTTGGTAAAAAAAGTGTTTTTTTACTATGTCCCAGTTAATTTGCACAGTATAGTACTCAGTTTGAATTTTATAAAATTTTCGCTGATTTATGGACGGTAAAAACCGTGCTTCCACGACATAAAAATTCAGTACCCTAGATTTCGTCCCAGATTACCCTGAAGATAGTCAAATAACCCTAAATTCGCATAACAAAGTGCTCTGCTTTAACGCTATTTTCAAATTGAAAAATATAATGAAGTTTTCTACCTTTTCCTTAGCCACAGGTAGTTCACAGATTTTACAATAAACCAGATCTTTTTTAAATGCTCGATTGGCTCTTGCTAGATTTCTGTAACCAGTTTCAAATTTGCTTCTTGCAACAAGCTGCTCTTAAATTGTTAAGGTCAGGTGATGCGTAACATCACAGCCTCTCCTTGACAAATGTCAACCCCGCCTTCTCGTGGTGCATCCTGTTCCCACTAAAGGGGCTCTGACGACCGCCAATAGCGGTATAACTATACCATCGGGATCAGAGGAAATGCTATCCCACACTCACCAACCCGCTTGGCCAGCGTGGTGAGTTATGGCCAAACACCTCCAAAATGACTCTACAACTTAAATCTTGGCCCTCAGTCTCCGGCAGCTGGAATGTACCTGGCCAAGGCAGCGGCCAGTGCGACATGAAGGCAGAGGGTGCTAAGAATCCCCGGAGGACCGGACTAGGCTGCCATTTGATGCTGACCTTGGCTACCTATAACGGACGCTCCCTATCTTCTGATTCAAGGCTTCTTGAATTGGAAGAGGAACTACAAAGGATCAAGTGGGACATCGTCGGGCTAAGTGAGGTAAGGAGAAAAGGAGAAGATCTCTTTGAACTGAAAAGTGGACATCTCTTCTATTATCGTGGGACAGATACTGGCAGAACTAGTGGTGTTGGATTTATAATAAACAAGAAACTGAAGGATAAAGTGGTAGAAGTTGAAAGTTCCTCTGACAGAGCTGCACGACTCGTTATCCAACTCTCGAGAAGATACCAGGCTCAGATTATTCAAACTTATGCACCCACCACAAGTCATCCTGAAGAAGAAATTGAAGAATTTTATGAGGAAATTCGTCATCTAAATAATAAAGGTAAGCAGCACTTGAAAATAATTATGGGAGATTTCAATGCAAAAATAGGGCAACGGCAACAGAATGAAACTTCAGTAGGTAAATTCGGTCACGGCAACAGAAACCAGCGTGGAAATACTCTCGTTGAGTTTGCAGAGGCAGAAGGTTTTTTCATCTTGAACTCCTTTTTCAAGAAAAAGCCACACAGGAAATGGACATGGAGACATCCAATTGGGACGACAAGTGAAATTGATTTTATTATGTGTAACAAAAAATTCGTCATCGAAGACTGCAGTGTGCTGAACAAGTTCAACACAGGTAGTGACCATAGATTGGTGAGATGTAAGATGCACCTCAACACTAAACTGGAACGTGGCAAGCTCATAAGACAAACAAAATGTATTGACATAACCAACCTTAAAAAACACCATAATACTTTCAAGTTGGAACTGAAGAACAGATTCTCTGCTTTAGAAGGCCTAACATCGGAAGAAGTGGATATTTCGGAAGTTAACAGAAAAGTAACCAAAGCTCTAATGGAAATAGCAACAAAATTAGCTGATTCTAAGAACAAGTTGCATGGGAACAAATTATCAGGAAAAACCAAAATGTTGATGCAAAAAAGAAGAGAGATGAGGACAACTAAAGAAGATGTGACTTCCAAAGTGGAATATATAGAGCTATGCAAGACAACACGAAAAAGTATCACTGAAGATGTAAGGAAATTCAACTGTGAGCTAGTGAGGAAAGCAATTGAAAACAACCAAAGCCTTAAGATAGCAAAGGGACATCTCAGTAAGGGAAGAAAACAGATTATGGCTCTGAGAAAAGAAGATGGTTCTATAACAAGAAATAGAGGCGAAATTTTGACAAGAGTGAAAGATTTCTACTCCAAATTATATGAAAGGGATGATACATGTACTCCAGACATCATGAAAGGTACCAGAGTTCTTCCAGTCCTCCCAGCAGAAGTTGCTCATGCAATCAAGAACATGAAGCGGGGAAAGCTCCAGGAGAAGATGGAATTACTATAGACATCATACAAGAAGCAAGTGGAGAAATTGAAACAGTACTCGCCCAAATTTTCACTCGATGCCTTAATGAAGGGAAGATTCCTGAGGATTGGAACAATGCTACAATGATCCTGCTACATAAAAAAGGTGGCATTGAGGATCTCAGGAACTACAGACCTATCAGCCTCCTATCAGTGGTTTATAAAATCTTCACTAAAGTTCTTTCACACCGCTTGAAGGTAACACTGGACATGGCTCAACCGAGAGAACAAGCTGGATTCAGGAGTGGCTACAGCACAATAGATCATATCCACGTACTGAGAGAACTAATTGAAAGAGCGAGGGAATATGAACTTCCATTGTGCATGGCTTTTATCGATTATGAAAAAGCCTTTGATTCGGTGAAACCATCAGCAGTTACCACGGCTCTGAAATCCTGCGGTATTGAAGATGCATACATTAATATTATTAATAACATCTATGAAAATGCAAGTGCAAAGATTCGGCTGTTTGAAAATACAACACACATAAAAATTGGAAAGGGAGTGAGACAAGGTGACACCATATCTCCGAAGCTCTTTAATGCCACATTGGAAAATGTCTTTCAATCACTGAACTGGGAAAACAAAGGGATAAAGATTAATGGAGATTATCTAACCCATCTTCGTTTTGCTGATGACGTAGTCATTTTTGCAACTACCCCATCAGAGCTGCAGAGTATGATCCAGGAACTTGCTGACAAGAGTAAAGAAGTGGGATTAAAAATGAACTTTCAGAAGACAAAAGTGATGTTCAATGCTTTTACAAGAAATGAAGATTTATCGATTGATGGAGAAAAACTGGAGATAACAGATACGTATGTTTATCTTGGACAGCAGATATCAAGTGAGGGTCACATTGATGAAGAAATTAATCGGCGTACAAAACTTGCCTGGAGAGCTTTTGGAAGAAACAGCATAATTTTCAAGAGCAATATGCCATTATGTCTTAAAAGAAAAGTGTTTGATCAATGCATCCTTCCAGTGCTTACGTATGGTGCAGAGACGTGGACCTTAACTAAAAGAGACATACAAAGGCTGCAGACAACTCAATGAAGCATGGAGAGGTGCATGCTTGGTATAACCAGGAGAGATAAGAAGAGGAACTCGTGGATCCGAAAAATGACGAGAGTGGAAGACATCATGATCAGAGTCAAATCCCTGAAATGGCAATGGGCTGGACATACTGCCAGAAGGACAGATCATCGATGGACAGCCGAAATTTTAGATTGGATTCCAAGGGACAGGAAAAGACCCAGAAGAAGACCACATGGGAGATGGGTGGATGAAATTCGAAAGTATGCAGGGGTGACATGGAGGAGACTGGCACAAGACAGACCGTTGTGGAGGAAACTTGGGGAGAGCTTCGTCCAGCAGTGGATTGATAATGGTTGACAATGATGATGATGATATTTATATATATTTAAAAAATACGCCTTTTTTCAAGGAAACACGTTTTAAAAAGTCATTGAGAGCATTCGAATTGTCCCCCCCCCCAAAAAAAAAAAACGAATGAGACATCTTTTCAAGCCTCACTTCCTAATCAGGAAAACTTTTCAAAACCACTTAGGAATAAATAATAAATGACTTAGTACGTTTTTAGCACGTCTTTTGTAAAAAAAGATCGTGATTATTGTTATCGGTTTATCCCTCCATCTGTCCGTCCGTCTGTAGATACCATATCTCTGCAACTATTAGTCCGATTTGAAAAATTCTTTTTGCATTGTTAAGCTTGAAATATGCGAATGATGATCCTTCATTTCGTTTTTTTTTTTTTTTTTTACGATGTTCAATTTTGTCGCTAGAGTTCGTAAATGCAGATGATTTCGAATTCAAAATACATTTTATTCCATATATTTGCTTCTAAACATTCGACTGAAAAAAATATTTTATTTTTCTATTCCATTTATGTCGAAGAGTATTTTAGGTATAGTTACATTTTCAAGTTACGTATACATTTTCCGCTAGGAGGCGTAAAATTAATTACGTTTCCCCCGATATCTCTTCTAAAACCCCAATTTGAAACATTTTTTTTCAGCGGATACAGCTCCCGATGGAACATCTTTTGCATGTCATTTCTAATTTTTCGGTAAAGAATACTTTGGCCACCAGGGGGCGTAAGTGTTAATTTTTGTTTCTGATGTATTTGTCATAAAATCTGAGCTTCTAAAATATCGATTGAAAAACTTCTTTCGTGGACCGATGCCATTCACGTCGATAAACCTTTCGGAATATTTTTTCTTAAAATATTGCATGGTTTCTCCGCCACGGGGCGTAGATGTATATCTTATTTTTGTCAATATCTCTGCTTCTAATGGTCCGATTTGAAAAACTCTTTCTTTATTTGATAGTCTCCCGTGCAACATTATTTTCATATAATTTCAAAATTTTCAAGTAATTGACAGCCTTTCCGCTAAGGGGCGTAAATGTAAATTGCGTTTCTCCCGCTATCTCTGCTACTAAAACTCCGATTTGAAACTTCTTTCTGCACCAGATATAACTTCTGATGGGAAATCCTTTGCATATAATTTCTAATTTTGGTAAAAAATGGTTTGGCCACCAGGGGGCTTAAGTTTTAATTTCCGCTTCTGATGTATTTGCAGCAAAATCTGAGCTTCTAAAATTTCGATTGAAAAAAATGCATTTGTATACCAATACTTCTCACGTCGACAAACTTTTTAGGAATATTTTTTCTTAAAATAATGCATGGTTTTTACGCCAGGGGGCATAGATGTATATTTTAATTTTGTCAATATCTCTACTTCTAGGAGTCCGATTTGAAAGATTCTTTCTTTGTTGGATAGTGTTCCCGATGCGCAATATTTTTCATATAAATTCAAAATTTTCAAGTAAGTCATAAACTTTCCGCTAGGGGGCGCAAGGATATATTGCGTTTTCTACGTTATTTCTGCTCCCAGAACTCCGATTTGAAAAATTCTTCCTGTATCGCGTACGTATATCGCATACAGCTCCTGATGGAAAATGTTTTTCATATAATTTCTGATATTTGGTAAAGAATGATTTAGCCACCAGGGAGCATAAGTGTGGATTTCTGCTCCTGATGTATTTGCAGCAAAATCTGAGCAGCTGAAAACTCGATTAATTTTTTTTTTCTTGAACCGATACTGCTCAGATCGAAAAACCTTTTGAGAATAATTTATTTCTAAAATAATGCATGGTTTCCCCGCCAGGGGCCGTAGATGCATATCTTATATTTGTCCATATCTCTGCTTCAAAGAGTCCGCTTTGAAAAATTCTTTCTTTGTTCGAGAGCGTCTGCGCTGCGAAATGTTTCTCATATAAATTCAAATTTTTCTTAACGCACAAGTCTGCAACCAGAGGGCGTAAGATCACGATTCCGTTTTTTTCCGCCATATCTGCGGGATTAAAAACCCGATTGAAAAACTTCTTTCTTCCGTCGGATACTATTGTTTTCCATACCAGTTTCATTGACTTTGAATGGCTTTGATAAATTTAATTAGCGTCAGAACGGATTCAAAAGACGTGCTCATTACACCCGAAAATTCGGTGTCATCTTTCTTGTTTAAAACTACGTCGTTCAGCGCAACAAAGGAATTACAGCATGGCTCGTACTATGTTCGGAAAAGGAAGATAAGGTGGGATTTTTTAATAACGCTACAATTTCACTTAGGCACTAAATATTTACATAAAATGTCAAGTAAAAGCGCAATATCATTAACTTGACTTGATAAGTAAGCGTTTTGAATATGGCATCGTTAGAATAAAAACTGTTAAAAGGGCCTTCATCTAAGGCCTATGAATTAATATTCAATGACTAAGTAAAAGTGCAATATCATTAACTTGACTTGATTTGTAAACATTATGAATATGACATCGGCAAAGAAAAAACTATTAAAAAGGCCTAGGCCGAAGGCCAAATAATTAGTACTTTCTGCCCATGTAAAATCATAATATTAATAACTTGATGTGTTACCTGAACGTTATGAGCATGAGCATGAGCATGACGTCGTAAAAAATGTTTAAAAGATATATGCGTAGGCCTATGGGTTTATTAATTAATATTTAGAGCAAAGTAAAACCGAAGCATATTGACTTGTTACGTAAACGTCATGAATATGAGATCGGTGGGGAAAAGAAAAACAGCACGCGGGGCATAAGCATTGTGAGGGGGCAGAAATAAAATTGTGATGTATAGAGGTCCCCCTCTGTACATCACATTCTGATTTTCTACGTGGAAGTTGACAAGGTGACATCAAGAGTGTGATGTTTGTACAACCCGTAAACAGTTTTGTGGTCATCTTAGGTGAAAGTGAATACGAAAGGGGAGAAAGGCAATTTTTATACCTCCCCTTAAACGTTTGTGGCCAGGTGTCCGCCCTGTCTTTCAGCCAGAAAATCGTAAATACCTATCTCTTAATTTCTTAATGATAATGAGGTATGAGGGGAAAATATTTGTACACACCAATTACTCAAATAGAAGAAAATATAGGAACACTAATTTTTTTATGCAGAGCAATTTCATGGCTCTAGAACTGAATGTGGCCAGTTGTCCTAAACTCAACGTACGAACATTACGTCAGTTCTGTGAAAACGTCATTTAACAGAGAAGGATTGTAAACGAATGAATAATAAATTCCAATTAAGAGGTATGGAGGTGCTGCTGCAAGGGAGCAATGGCTCAGTGCATTGAAAATGAAACTTTGTGATTGATGATTCAGGACCACTATCGATGAGACGACCAGTTGGAGTTTACCACAACTGGCCACCGGATAACTAACCACAGGAAAACTAGCCACCGTCCAGTGCTTCCATTCTATTGATTTATCAGTAGATCTACTAATTTTGACTCCTGTATACTGATAGATTTTCGTAATGTACTGATTTTTCTCGGTTTTAAGACCACCTACACACCCAGGGACACACTGTCTAAGAATGTCTTCATTCTTTCAGTACGCGCCATCTACTGGTCCAATGGACAAACTCACTTCAGAACTGGTCTGAACAGAAAAGGCTGACTAAGACTAAAATTATTCAACACCTGCTACCTATTTTAGTTTTTATTAAGTCATACTGGTATTATGAAATATTTTTTTCATTCTAGATAGTTAATCAGTCTGTTATACAAAAAATTGTCATAGTGTGACGTGCCTGCCCCACAGGACGCACACGACATAAAGGCAGATAGCAGCGAGAACGAACGTCTGCGTAGCTCAGTTGGTAGAGTGACTTATTCCGGAATAAGAGGATTCGGGTTCGATCCCCGGCGTGGACCGAAAATGACGGAGGTTGTTTTTAGGAAGACAAATGAGACAGATCCAGCTGTGTCTACATCAAAAGGCAAATGCCCTGACTATTTACACTAACATTAGTTTTAATGATCAGCATTGTTTTATAAAGCTTATCATCAGTAATATTTTTTCGTCATCAGTAATATCTTTTTAAAAAGCGAATCGGGATTGCATTGGTTTGAATTTTTGTTCCTCTGTTTAATAGCAGTTTGTCAAGTACTGGTAATATTTGACATACTACGTAGTAGATTTAAGTGTTCCTTCATATTGAGATCATCTAAAAATACATTACACTTATGAGGTTGTGCATATTTCAAGCAAAAAAATCTGATCTACTGATTTGTACTGACTTTTTGAGCTCTGGTCTTCTGATTTGAGGTAAAAGTCTCTGGCAACACTGCCTCCGTCCTACAATGCATTTTCAGCTACTGATGGCTTTTCAAGTATAGGTTGATAGTACCTTTGCTTGTAATTCATTTCTCCTGCTTACAGCTGCTAATTGCAGCATTTCTTGTACATCCGTCACGATCATTGTAAATATTCATCGTCACTCTTAATTTCCAAGGGTAAATGAACCGTGTTTGTACAAACCACGTAATTTTTAGTCCTGAATAAAGCGATTCTGAAACATTAATTAGGAAGACTTGAGCTGTTTCCTGACACACAGAACACCGCCGGAGATCCTGAAACTTTTTGCGCGACTACCGCGGACGTAGCCAAACAGCTACTTATAGATCCATACTGATCGAATGATGTAAATGCAAATTTTCTAACTCGAAATTCCTATTTTCTCGAATGCTTTCTCCTGTTTTTTCGGGAGTCCAATATGGCATTTACCCACTTTAACGTTTGTTCTGTGTAAGGGCGGATTCAGGAAACTTAAAAGAGAATGGTTGTCGTGGGCAGAGGCGTAACTAGACGTTTCTGTGCCCGGGGCAAAGCACAAAATACTGCGCCCATCTGTCTCTCTCTTTTCTTTTCTGTTTTTGGCTGTTTGTTTGTTTTTGTTTCGGGATTTATTGGTCACCGTGAGCACTGAGCACTCTAAGGGCTGTAAAGTAGTTCCCCTTCCCTAAATTTGGGATAATGACCTCTAACCATGCGTCCAAGGAGGATCCGGGTTCGTATCCAGAATGAGGTACGAATGGTGTGTTCGTCTTACGGGACTAGTTCTCTGTTCTCTTCACTGAAGCAGATGCTCTTAAATTAGAGACAGGCGAGCTGGGTTGCTCACGGGGATCATTAAACGCAAAAAAAAAAAAGGAACTTCAACTGCTTGTTCAGCATTTCCCAATTAGTTCGAACCTTCAGTACCTTATTACTACATGGACTAAATACAGCTTCGCGCAGCTCGCAGCCACAGTAATGGTTGCCCTTTTGTTTGGGGTTTTAACGAGTATCGTGAGCCATTCGATGGGTTCTAAGCAGTCGCTCGTTCGTAATTTAGTTACACTGATTCCAGGGAAGGGAGAGAATCAGCGCCGTAAGACAAACACAATATCCATACCTCACCAAGATTCGAACTCGGACCGATCTCAGCCGAATGATCAGAAGTCAGCGCGTAGACCACTGCGCCACCGGGGCAGCCAACAGGAAATGACAGAATAGCCCCCAGAAGATACTTAATGTAAACGACATCCTTGTCTTGCGGTGTGTGTAGAAGCGAGCCTTCGTTTCGGAATGTAATGAACTAACATCCCTGAATATTTCGGAGACGAAATGTGAATTTTAAGTTGCCAAGCTACCGAAACAGGAGAAACGTGTTCTATAAGCACAAATGCTGTAAATGGGCAAATAAAAAACTAGAGAGGGGGGGGAACTATCAGGATCTGGTGCGTAGGCGTTGGGCGGGGGGAGGGTCAGGACCCCTTCAGATTTTCAGAGTCGGGGATCCTCAATGTAAAGGACCCCCCCCTTCCCAAATTTTTCGGGAATATAATGATATAATGCACACTTTTTATTATGTGAACCAACTAAATTTAATATTATAAGATTATTATGTTTCGTAGAATGCTAACACGTGTATAATGTGTACTTAATAAAACAGCGATATGGATTCCTAAGAAGTAAAGTCAGCTCTACAACTTTGTAATTTACATTCCTGCCCTATGTATCGTAGTTTTGCAGTTGTGTTCGCTAAGTTCCACAATTCGGCAAGAGAGGCGACTATGTCGTGCCCGTTAGATCGCGCCTCAGCAATTTCTTTGCTCCTGCGTGTGTGTAGGAGGAGGGTTCCAAACTATCTTATACCGTATGTATATATATATATATATAGTATACATACAATCTGGGGGGTGTGTGTCCGATCACTGTGTATGTGTGATCGGACCACCCGGATTTTGAAACATGGGTACGCCACTGATCTGGTGCAAAAGTTTCAATTCTAGTTTTAATCAGATTGTATGCAGTAAGATTTGCGCCCTTTCTTGAGCTGCGCCCGTGACAGCCACCCCTCCTGCCCCGCCCTAGTTATGCCTCTGATCATGGGCGCCTTTATATGGGGGCAAGAGGGCGCATTTTCTCTCCCTTGGATTTCGGACAATGCCTTTTCTATTCTTGGAAGGTACTAGGAAAATTTTCGGGATAACACTAATCACAATTGCTAATCTTTCTGTAGAATTTCTGGATGCGTGTGTATACAGAAAAAATAGGGGAAATGTTGGGTATTTAGAGTAGAAAGTACCTAATTACGAAATTTGCCATTGCATGTTGGAGAATAATGTCCATACGTACCGTATGGAAAAGTATTAAAGAGGAAGAAATGAAAAAGTTATCATTTCTAGAGCAGCTATTCGCTGCTGGGTAAAAAACTCTGGAAAATTTTTTCACAAATTTGCCTTGAGAGAGTATTTTTTTCATTTTTCGATGAACATTTCAGTGACATCATCAGGGTTTTCGTGGCGCATGTGACAAGTAGACAAATGGTTCAAAAGAACCACAAAGAAATTTTCTTATTGTCCAAATATGCTGCCTAATTTCATTTATCCATCTCCCAAAATTTTCTCAGAAATTCTCACCACATACATCCAATTTCCAACTAAATGTATAAAGAGTCTCATATAAAAAAGGGTTAGATAACAAGAAGGCACAATGGAAATTTACATATGGCGTTTGTAAATGTTATTCATATTAGAATTTCTTTTTGTCCCGTCTAGAAACAGAGCCATGGGCGCCCATGATGGCTATCAAAGTGAAACTTAAATTTACAGAAATGGTCAAATAATTATTTCACATCGTTTGAGTAAAAATAAATTTTACAGGTAAAGAGTTTATTCGTAGCCTGCAACAAAACTAACGAAAACTATCAAAATTAGAATCATTGCAAAAAGTGTAATATAATCTGCACAAAAATGCATTTTAAAATTTAATTCAGTAAACTCTTAAAGAGTAGGTCATTGCCTCAGTGTTCTCTCACTTGTATCTGCGATTGGTTCTCTAACTAGAATTTTCTATAACTTGATTTCTCCCTAAGTTTTGACTTAGGGTACTTTCACTACGAAACGACCGAGCCCTTATATCTTGAGGCGCCAGTCGCCCAAGGCATTACATAATGCTATTTTTTGCATTCTCTCTTTCCATGATAACGCATTTTTCATTTTGTATTGCATATGATAGAATTTTTGACATGTTGTTTTAATGATAGAAGTTTTTTTTGCAAAAATAAATAATGAAAACATTTTATCAACCACATGGTAGAATTTTTTTTTCCTCATTTTCTCGTAACACAAGGCAAAAAAAAAAAGGACCATGCAGCTTATTCTTGCTAGGAATTTTTGCGCAGTTTTACTTAAGATGAACCAAAATTTTTTCAGTGCTGTTTTCATCAAAAGAAACACCTGTCAGAAGTGGGATTCGAACCCACGCCCGGAAAACCGGACTACGACCTGAACGCAGCGCCTTAGACCTCTCGGCCATTCTGACGTCGAACCCTATGCGATGTACACAGTTATAGTATACAGTGGTGTATATTTCAAACCAGCTACGCTATCTACGGAGCCAGAGAATGCACAAATAAAAGTCGATTAAATATACACAGATAAAAGGCAATTATCAAAGGCATTAAGATATGTCGATGCGTTTGCTGCGAAAAAACACGTGCGCCTTCGCTTCTTTGACTTAGTCTGGCGAGCGAAACCAACGGCATAAAGCAAGCAGCTCTTCCACAGTCTTCGTTGTTCTGATTCGAAGACTTCGATACAATCGCCTGTAGCGTTTCTATGACAACATGAATGAGCGGATGGAGGGGAATGGACCATTGCTTTGGGCAACGGTTAGCTCAGAAAAAGAGGACTTCGACTACCTCAGTCACCTGCATGCTTCCGCCTGTAACAGCACGTGTTTCGCGAGAGTTGTTTCAGTTTGTGTGAAGTGTCAATGAATTAAAATCAGTGATATTATATCTTAAATTCGTGGCTTTGTTTTATTCGAACTGTTCTGATAAATTTTGTGAAAGTTTCCCTGAACATCTACTGTCAGAACTTAAAGAACTCTATGTTTCAAATTTTGATACAGCTCGACTAAAACATTAACTGAAGGTGTTTTATTCCCTTGATGAATACAAAAACAAATCAGTAAGGGACATTACTTTTTACATAAAGTTGAATATATTAAACATAGCGTTTAGTGTGGTGTACAAATCAGCAGACCTAATATTAAAGTTGCCATCAACAACTGCAACTGCCGAAAGAGGTTTTTCTGCATTAAAAGAATCAAGATATAACTTAGAGCCACACAACGACATGTACATTCGAGCAACTTGGCTGTTTAGTCAATAGAGAAAAACATTCTTTTTAAATATGAAAAAGTACTCGGAAGAAGCTTTTTATGAAAACGTAACACTCAAGTTCACACAAAAGGAAAGAAGAATGGAGTTCATGAACAAATAAAGTATCCAAATCCTAATCCTCATAAATATTTGGTATCATGTTAGCAATAGCGTGTACCTAAAATAAATTACTTTTCTTACTTAACAATTAAAAATTAAACTTCGCAATTTAAAAAAAAACAGTACTGGGGGGAGGGGATAGCCCAGGTCTCGGACCCAAGAAAAACGCCACTGGTGTAGTACTGAACTCTAATAAGCATGGTGAATACTTTTGTTTCACTTCGTTTTTCTTTAAAAGACACGTAAAAGGAAATAAGGGTGACAGAGAAAATGAGTGAATGCAAGGACGTCGCCAAGGAGCCCACCCTGAAATTTGTCTTGCCCACGCAGTTCAAAACATGTCATTTCTCAGTATATTTAACTTTAAAATATAATCTGGACTTTGCCAAGTGATAAGTCTTCTGTATTTTATATAGCCCCAGCAGCGTCGGAACCACGGGGGCAGAGGGGCAACTGCCCCCGTAAGCAAATGAGTGTAGAGGCAAAACAACCCATTTGCCCCCTTAGTTTTCTGCCTTTTCAAATTACATATTTTCATAATTGGAAATCTGATACATTCGGGTTTTTTTTTTTTTTCTTTTTGAAGTTCAATTTGATAAAAGCCAAGTATTGCTGTTCATTTCTTACCATGAACTATCTAGAAATCTGATTTTTTTTAATGCCACTCTTGGGACGCCAAGAGATGCTAGCATTATTAAACAGTCCACGGGGCTGGTTCCCTTTTGAAGACCAGCAACAATTTGTGTCTCATTAGGTGCAAAAAATTAGTCTTCCTTTAAAAAAATGTGTAAAAATAAATAGGAAAATGGAAGTAGGGTGAAGAATGAGATATAAGTTCCTTCAATGTTTACTAAAAGCGTTTACGGCTACAATTCCCTGAGAATTCGTGCAAATCTGGAAGTATCAAATTGTAAAGTTTAATGCCGTTTTTATGTACGGTTACCTTACATTGAGAAACTACATGGATTTGAAAGTGTTTTTTTTTTATAGATGAATGTTTAATCGAAAAAAAAAACTTTTTTTTTCAGCAAATTTTCTTAATGAAGTCAGTAAGTCTTTTTACAGTAGTCGGATAAATTTTATGCCATGATAAAATATTTTGGTCTCCGACGTCTTGCCCCCGCTGTCAAAAAAGAGTTCCCACGCCATTGTATAGCCCCACGTAGTTCCCGCTAGGAAGTGTGTTTACATCTCCAAGAAAAAAGTTATTAAAAATTTAAGCATCCGCAGAGCCTTTTTTTCATGTTTGTATGATCAGGGGGGCTAATGAGAAGAGTGGATAGGAATTCACTGAGAGGGTCACTACTAATTGCTGTCTTTGTTTTTTTTACAAAATTGGGGATTCCAACACGGAAAGTGGAGTCTAAAGCTACACTAATGTTCTTAAGACTGCCTCGGGGCAGTGAAAGCGCAAAACGTGGTTGACGATGCTTTGTAGGAGAGAAGTACAAGACTAATTCTCTGGCTTCAAGGAAGCAAGTTAAGGAGTGGGAAGGTATTGCACGACGTTAAAATTTGATTTACATAAACAAAAACGATATTTTCTTTTAAATGAATTGTTCAAGTACAGTACTATTTTCGTAAGCAAAAATGGAAAATTTTAAAAAGCAGTTTAAGACAGTGCATTCAGAGCAAGCAAAAAGTTGAAGGTGACATTCTACCAACACTTGTATCTTACACCAGTTTAGTAACTTGTCAGATCTGTGTATGAGTCGCCCAAGGCATTACATAATGCTATTTTTTTCATTCTGTCTTTCCATGATAACGCATTTTTCATTTTGTATTGCATATGATAGAATTTTTGTCATGTTGTTTTCATGATAGAATTTTTTGCAAAAAATAGATAATGAAAACATTTTATCAATTACATGGTAGAATTGTTTTTTCATCATTTTCTCGTAACAAGGCAAAAAAAAAAGGGGGGGGCTAGCTTAATCTTGTTAGG
Source organism: Macrothele yani (assembly GCA_039090855.1). Taxonomy (NCBI): domain Eukaryota; kingdom Metazoa; phylum Arthropoda; class Arachnida; order Araneae; family Macrothelidae; genus Macrothele; species Macrothele yani. Next base: position 58,802,705 of record CM076998.1, on the reverse strand, counting down.
ATTTTAAATATTACTTTTTTCCCCCGTACATTGGTAAAACTTCGCCGTTTTACTTAATATGAACCAACATTTTTCAGGGCTGTTTTTATCAAAAGCAACACCTGTCAGAAGTGGGATTCGAACCCACGCCCGGAAAACCGGACTGCGACCTTAACGCAGCGCCTTAGACCACTCGGCCATCCTGACGTCGGACGCTGTAGATGTACACAGTTATATTACAGTGGTGTATATTCGAGGACAGGTAGGCTATCTACGAAGCCCAGATAATGGACAAATAAAAGTCGATTAAATATACACAAATAAAAGGCAATTATCAACGGTATTAAGACATGTCGATGCGTTAATTTGGCGAGCGAAACCAACGGCATGAAGCAAGCAGCTCTTCCAGAGTCTTCGTTGTTCTGATTCGAAGACTTCGATACAATCGCCTGCTAGCGTTTCTATGACAACATGAATGAGCGGGTGGAGGGGGAATGGACCATTGCTTTGGGCAATGGTTAGCTCAGAAAAGAGGACTTCGACTACCTCAGTCACCTGCATGCTTCCACCTGAAACAGCACGTGTTTCGCATGAGTTGTTTCAGTTTGTGTGAAGTATCAATGAATTAAAATCAGTGATATTATATCTTAAATTCGTGGCTTTGTTGGATTCGAACTGTTTTGATAAATTTTGTGAAAGCTTCCCTGAACATCTACTCTCAGAACTTAAAGAACTCTATGCTTCAAATTTTGATACAGATCGACTAAAACATTAACTGAAGGTGTTTTATTCCCTTGATGAATACAAAAACAAATCAGTAAGGGACATTACTTTTTACATAAAGTTGAATATATTAAACATAGCGTTTAGTGTGGTGTACAAATCAGCAGACCTAATATTAAAGTTGCCATCAACAACTGCAACTGCCGAAAGAGGTTTTTCTGCATTAAAAAGAATCAAGATATAACTTAGAGCCACACAACGACATGTACATTCGAGCAACTTGGCTGTTTAGTTAATAGAGAAAAACATTCTTTTTTAATATGAAAAAGTACTCGGAAGAAGCTCTTTATGAAAACGTAACACTCAAGTTCACACAAAAGGAAAGAAGAATGGAGTTCATGAACAAATAAAGTATCCAAATCCTAATCCTCATAAATATTTGGTATCATGTTAGCAATAGCGTGTACCTAAAATAAATTACTTTTCTTACTTAACAATTAAAAATTAAACTTCGCAATTTAAAAAAAAACAGTACTGGGGGGAGGGGATAGCCCAGGTCTCGGACCCAAGAAAAACGCCACTGGTGTAGTACTGAACTCTAATAAGCATGGTGAATACTTTTGTTTCACTTCGTTTTTCTTTAAAAGACACGTAAAAGGAAATAAGGGTGACAGAGAAAATGAGTGAATGCAAGGACGTCGCCAAGGGAGCCCACCCTGAAATTTGTCTTGCCCACGCAGTTCAAAACATGTCATTTCTCAGTATATTTAACTTTAAAATATAATCTGGACTTTGCCAAGTGATAAGTCTTCTGTATTTTATATAGCCCCAGCAGCGTCGGAACCACGGGGGCAGAGGGGCAACTGCCCCTGTAAGCAAATGAGTGTAGAGGCAAAACAACCCATTTGCTCCCTTAGTTTTCTGCCTTTTCAAATTACATATTTTCATAATTGGAAATCTGAAACATTCGGGGGTTTTTTTGTTTTCTTTTTTGAAGTTCAATTTGATAAAAGCCAAGTATTGCTGTTCATTTCTTACCATGAACTATCTAGAAATCTGATTTTTTTTAATGCCACTCTTGGGACGCCAAGAGATGCTAGCCCTATTAAACAGTCTACAGGGCTGGTTCCCTTTTGAAGACCAGCAACAATTTGTGTCTCATTAGGTGCAAAAAATTAGTCTTCCTTTAAAAAAATGTGTAAAAATAAATAGGAAAATGGAAGTAGGGTGAAGAATGAGATATAAGTTCCTTCAATGTTTACTAAAAGCGTTTACGGCTACAATTCCTGAGAATTCGTGCAAATCTGGAAGTATCAAATTCTAAAGTTTAATGCCGTTTTTATGTACGGTTACCTTACATTGAGAAACTACATGGATTTGAAAGTGTTTTTTTTTTATAGATGAATGTTTAATCGAAAAAACAAAACTTTTTTTTCGGCAAATTTTCTTAATGAAGTCAGTAAGTCTTTTTTACAGTAGTCGGATAAATTTTATGCCATGATAAAATATTTTGTTCTCCGACATCTTGCCCCCGCTGTCAAAAAAGAGTTCCCACGCCATTGTATAGCCCCACGTAGTTCCCGCTAGGAAGTGTGTTTACATCTCCAAGAAAAAGTTATTAAAAATTTAAGCATCCGCAGAGCCTTTTTCATGTTTGTATGATCAGGGGGCTAATGAGAAGAGTGGATAGGAATTCACTGAGAGGGTCACTACTAATTGCTGTCTTTGTTTTTTTTACAAAATTGGGGATTCCAACACGGAAAGTGGAGTCTAAAGCTACACTAATGTTCTTAAGACTGCCTCGGGGCAGTGAAAGCGCAAAACGTGGTTGACGATGCTTTGTAGGAGAGAAGTACAAGACTAAGTCTCTGTCTTCAAGGAAGCAAGTTAAGGAGTGGGAAGGTATTGCACGACGTTAAAATTTGATTTACATAAACAAAAACGATATTTTCTTTTAAATGAATTGTTCAAGTACAGTATTTTTTTCGTAAGCAAAAATGGAAAATTTTAAAAAGCAGTTTAAGACAGTGCATTCAGAGCAAGCAAAAAGTTGAAGGTGACATTCTACCAACACTTGTATCTTACACCAGTTTAGTAACTTGTCAGATCTGTGTATGAGTCGCCCAAGGCATTACATAATGCTATTTTTTTCATTCTGTCTTTCCATGATAACGCATTTTTCATTTTGTATTGCATATGATAGAATTTTTGTCATGTTGTTTTCATGATAGAATTTTTTGCAAAAAATAGATAATGAAAACATTTTATCAATTACATGGTAGAATTGTTTTTTCATCATTTTCTCGTAACAAGGCAAAAAAAAAAGGGGGGGGGGGGCTAGCTTAATCTTGTTAGGATTTTAAATATTACTTTTTTCCCCGTACATTGGTAAAACTTCGCCGTTTTACTTAATATGAACCAACATTTTTCAGGGCTGTTTTTATCAAAAGCAACACCTGTCAGAAGTGGGATTCGAACCCACGCCCGGAAAACCGGACTGCGACCTGAACGCAGCGCCTTAGACCACTCGGCCATCCTGACGTCGGACGCTGTACGATGTACACAGTTATATTACAGTGGTGTATATTCGAGGACAGGTAGGCTATCTACGAAGCCCAGATAATGCACAAATAAAAGTCGATTAAATATACACAAATAAAAGGCAATTATCAACGGTATTAAGACATGTCGATGCGTTAGTCTGGCGAGCGAAACCAACGGCATGAAGCAAGCAGCTCTTCCAGAGTCTTCGTTGTTCTGATTCGAAGACTTCGATACGAAAGCCTGCTAGCGTTTCTATGACAACATGAATGAGCCGGTGGAGGGGAATGGACCATTGCTTCGGGCAACGGTTCGCTCAGAAAAGAGGACTTCGACTACCTCAGTCACCTGCATGCTTCCGCCTGTAACAGCACGTGTTTCGCGAGAGTTGTTTCAGTTTGTGTGAAGTGTCGATGAATTAAAATCAGTGATATTATATCTTAAATTCGTGGCTTTGTTTTATTCGAACTGTTCTGATAAATTTTGCGAAAGTTTCCCTGAACATCTACTGTCAGAACTTAAAGAACTCTATGTTTCAAATTTTGATACAGCTCGACTAAAACATTAACTGAAGGTGTTTTATTCCCTTGATGAATACAAAAACAAATCAGTAAGGGACATTACTTTTTACATAAAGTTGAATAAATTGGAAATAGTGTTTAGTGAGGTGTAAAAATCAACAGACCTAATATTAAAGTTGCCATCAACAACTGCAACTGCCGAAAGATGTCTTTCTGCATTAAAAAGAATCAAGATATAACTTAGAGCCACACAAGGACATGTACATTTGAGCAACTTGGCTGTTTAGTCAATAGAGAAAAACATTCTTTTTAAATATGAAAAAGTACTCGGAAGAAGCTTTTTATGAAAACGTAACACTCAAGTTCACACAAAAGGAAAGAAGAATGGAGTTCATGAACAAATAAAGTATCCAAATCCTAATCCTCATAAATATTTGGTATCATGTTAGCAATAGCGTGTTCCTAAAATAAATTACTTCTATTACTTAACAATTAAATCTTAAACTTAGCAATTTAAAAAAAACAGTACTGGGGGGGGGGGGGGATAGCCCAGGTCTCGGACCCAAGAAAAATGCCAATGGAATAGTACTGGTACTGAACTCTAATAAGCATGGTGAATATTTTTTTTCCATTTCGTTTTTCTTTAAATGACGCGTAAAAGGAAATAACTGTGACAAAGAAAATGAGTGAGTGCAGAGACGTCGCCAAGGGAGCAGACTCTGAAATTTGTCTTGCCCACCCAGTTCAAAATATGTCATTTCTCAGTATATTTAACTTTAAAATATAATCTGGACTTTGCCAAGTGATAAGTCTTCTGTATTTTATATAGCCCCACGTACGAAAATGTTGATGCAAGAAAGAAGAGAGATGAGGACAACTAAAGAAGATGTGACTTCCAAAGTGGAATATATAGAGCTATGCAAGACAGTACGAAAAAGTATCACTGAAGACGTAAGAAAATTCAACTGTGAACTAGTGAGGAAAGCAATTGAAAACAACCAAAGCCTAAAGATAGCAAAGGGACATCTCAGTAAGGGAAGAAAACAGATTATGGCACTGAGAAAAGAAGATGGTTCTGTAACAAGAAATAGAGGCGAAATTTTGACAAGAGTGAAAGATTTCTACTCTAAATTATATGAAAGGGATGATACATGCACTCCAGACATCATGAAAGATACCAGTACCAGAGTTCCTCCAGTCCTTCCAGCAGAAGTTGCACATGCAATCAAGAACATGAAGCGGGGAAAAGCTCCAGGAGAAGATGGAATTACTGTAGACATCATACAAGAAGCAAGTGGAGAAATCGAAACAGTACTCGCCCAAATTTTCACTCGATGCCTTAATGAAAGAAAGATTCCTGAGGATTGGAACACCGCTACAATGATCCTGCTACATAAGAAAGGTGACATTGAGGATCTCGGAAACTACAGACCTATCAGCCTCCTATCAGTAGTTTACAAAATCTTCACTAAAGTTCTTTCGCACCGCTTGAAGGTAACACTGGACATGGCTCAACCGAGAGAACAAGCTGGATTCATGAGTGGCTACAGCACAATAGATCATATCCACGTACTGAGAGAACTAATTGAAAGAGAGAGGGAATATGAACTTCCATTGTGCATGGCTTTTATCGATTATGAAAAAGCCTTTGATTCGGTGAAACCATCAGCAGTTACAATGGCTTATAACGTATACTCTATATTCACTTTCCTTTTGATTTTACTATCTCTGGTTATTTTATTTTACTATGTAAATTATCTTCCTACTGAACGAAATATTATTTCACCCGCTGAATGAGATCTGGCAATGAGTGTAAGTCATGACGTGGTGGTAGCTAGTATATAGGCGCGTTCATCGAGACTTAGAGCGTTGTGTGTTGTTATGAGGTGAGGGTTGTGTGTTGTTATGAGGTGCCGCGTGGTTGTTGCGTTGCAGTGTGTTGTTATGTAGTGGTGTGTTGTGTGTGCCTTAAGTTGACCAAGAGTCTTGGAAATAAAGAAGTTTTTCAGTAAGTCAGTCTTTCTCAATTCATAGTTTTTGTCAGACCTCTGTCTGGCTGTTAGGTTTATAACTTTCATTACTTACTATAAATAACCAGCGTTGAGACTTTGTTTAAGTTCGTAATTAACTAGTAACAACACCCTTTTGGGAATTCATTATTTTGAAGCTTAGTGCAAGTATATCATTAGCTAGCTGGTAAGAAGAGAATCATTCATAATAATTAGCTTAGCGGAAGGTAAATAAAGCTAATTCATTATAATTGGCGCCCGAACTTTTCTCGAACACGAGATCCTGACTATTATTATCCATGTCTTCCTTACCTGAGGCAACTTCCATTTTCTACCCCACGGCAAGTTCCGAGGGTAATGGTGTTTTTTTGACAATTTGCACGAAGCCTGTGGCTCTGACTTTGATATGAATGATCTACACATACCCAGGCATTCTTCACAATTTCATAATGCACCGGCTTCCTATTACTCTGAGTCGCGGGTCGTACCTGAGGGAGTTCAATCCTCTCAGCGAAGCAGAATGCTTGCATATTTCGTGCCGCATGCAGGAACAATTCATTTCAATGGTTTGGAGGGGTCCTTAAAGTTCCTCGAAGATCTGGAAGATCATTTTGATCTATATAATATTCCTGAAGACTGCAAGGTCCAAATTGCCGGCACTTGCTTGAGGGATACCGCTAAGACCTGGTATCGGCAGTGGCGAGGGTCGAACCCGGATTCTCATTATGAGAATTTCCGTGCAGAATTCTTGGAGGTCTTTCCTTTCGGCCTCAGTCGAGCTAGCCTTGCTCAACAGCTTTTTTCACGTCAGCAAGGTCCCAATGATAGCCCTGTTGCATTTGCGTTGGAAACCACACGCCTATATAACCTATGGGATCCACATACCAGTCATGTTGACATGTTGGATACCCTCGTGCAGCAGCTCGACCCATTCTTACAAGATTTTCTTGAGGTTCGACACCCTGCCACAATTCATGAATGCCTTCGCCTCATACGCACGTATGAAGAGCGACATGGCAAACATGGTTCAACTCACCATGCTCGGGCACCCCGCGAGGCTTACTACGAAAACCCTCAGCGGCATAATAGACATAACTTTCAGCGCGAGCATACACAGGTGCCCACCCAAGCTTCATACGTTCCACCACACAGAAGAGTGGCAAACCAACAGCGAGTTTCTGCACAAGCTTCGGAATATCGCAATAATGCACAGTATGCTCGACCCCGTTTCACTCAGCAGCATTCGGAACGTTCTCATGCTCAGGGCAATGATAATTTTTCTGCCCGTGCTGAGGGCCGACGTAACTGATATGAGAATGTCAACAGACACGCGGAGTTCCCGACGCAGGTTTCACGCAGATCTCCTCATCGTGAAAATTTTCCCGATACCCGGCAGGGTCGAGGTTTCCGACCACATGATAACCCCACCAGGATTCCTTTAAACTTCCACAGGAAGTAGACGAAGGGTCGGTCCTGCTTCCTGATACCAAACATTCTGACCCTAAAACAGTATTAGTGACTGTTCAAACTCCTCAGTTGCCTGATGTATTCTTAACACTTGAAGACATTATTGTCGAGACAAAGTTCGACACTGGGTCTGAGATATCAGCCCTAAATACAAAGTTTTGCACTGACACTTTTTCTGCAATACACGTTCAGCCTGCAACGCAGTATTTGCGAGGTGCAAATAATGAAATCTTCAGTATCTCAGGAACTGTCACATTGTTTTTAGGGCTGGGAAAAGCTCGTTTTACACATTCTTTCCTGCTTATAGACGAGCTACCCGTGAAATGTTTAATGGGAATGGACTTTATAAACCAGTTTCAAATAACTTTGAATTTTGTACAACATGTGATTTCCTTTCCGGAACCTGTCGAAATGATTCCTACGGTTCCTGTAGATATCACGAGTTTAGTATTGAGTGACCAATTGAATGAGGGGCAACGAGACCAGCTTTCTCTCCTTTTACAGGAAAGCCCTGGTTTATTTTCGGATCAACCTGGTTTCACACAGGTGGTTTATCATGTTATTGACACTGATGGTTCGAAACCAATTGCGACGAAACCTTACCCTTGTGCTCCACATAAGAAACAAGAAATGCAACGTCAAATTGCTGAAATGATTAAGCAGGGCATAATCAGGGAATCAACAAGCGCCTGGGCTGCCCCTGCCTTTTTGGTTCCAAAGAAACAACCCAATGAATTTCGTTTCGTGACAGATTTTCGCAAGCTCAACCAAGTCACAAAAACGATCAATTATCCCCTACCTGTCATGTCACATATTTTAAATGACTTGTCGTCAACCAAATGGATGTCAACTTTGGATTTGGTGAGTGGATATTGGCAGGTGGCAGTACATCCGGACTCTGTCGATAAAACAGGCTTTGTGACTCTCTTTGGGGCCTATGAATATTTACGTATGCCTTTTGGACTAGCTTCTGCACCTGCTACTTTCCAAAAGCTTATGGACACGGTTCTCAGACCTGTCCTGGGTCCCCATGTGCATGTCTATTTGGATGATATTATTATCACATCAGAGACTTTTGACGAGCACCTTTCTCTGCTCAAACAGGTGTTCCAACTTATATACAATGCTGGCTTGACGTTAAAACCTAGTAAATGCCAGATAGCGAGGGACGAGATTGTATATCTGGGGTTGAAAATCACTCCCCACGGCTTATTCACTGATAATGAAAAAATTAGGCCTATTGTTGACTTTCCTCGGCCTAAAACAGCAAAAGAACTATCACGCTTTCTGGGAATGACCGGTTGGTATCAGCAGTTCGTCCCCGCTTATGCTACAATATGTGAGCCATTGTATGCTTTAAAGCGTAAATACAAGAAGTTTATTTGGACACCTGAGGCTAACGCTGCATTCGAAACACTGAAGTCTGCATTGACTCAGCCTCCGGTGTTGGCTTTCCCGGATCATACTAAGGCATTTGATATTTATACTGATGCATCCGGAGTTGGTCTTGGTTGCGTTTTGTCACAAGCTGGGCATCCAATAGCTTTTGCGTCTCGTACTTTAGCCAAAGCTGAACGCAATTATTCAGCTACGGAACGTGAATGTCTTGCTGTTGTGTATGCGCTGAATAAATTTCAATGTTATCTTAACGAATTGACAGTTAACATAATTACGGATCATTCTGCCCTTCAGTATTTGAATTCTGCTAAGCACCTATCTCAAAGACTTATGAAGTGGGCTCTGAAGTTACAAGAGAGCAATATCAAAATTTCGTATCAGCCAGGTAATAAGAATCAATTACCGGACGCATTATCTCGCGTTGCGATTAGTGGGGTCCCCACAGAAATTACTCCTGGATGTCAGCCTTTACTTCTAATAGCTGATATAACATCCAGAGAGCAGATAATGGCAGAATTAATAAATGATCCAGATTTTGGGGATATCTACAATTTTTTGCTTGCGGGTTCGCCCCTACAAAGTGATCCTTCTCTGGCTGGAAGGTCACAACATTTTGAGGTAATAGAGGGTCTTCTTTATTATACAAAATCTAGGACTACTAGGGCATAGTTTCGCCCATGTATTCCGCGAACCCTTAGAATGGCTCTTTTAAATGAATTTCATGACAAACCTCTTGCAGGCCATTTAGGTATTCGCAAGACCCGTTGTAAATTGCGGGATGTTGCCTATTGGCCTGGCATGTACCAAAGTGTGCTCGCATACGTTCAATCATGTCACTTGTGTCAGATTAATAATTACCGTAATGTAAGACCGGCCGGTCACTTGAAATCTAGTTCAAGTTCTCATGTGTTTGATATTATTTCCATAGATTTATTGGGACCTTATCCATTATCTGTTAAAAATAAAGCTCGTTATGTTTTAGTACTAACTGATAATTTTTCTAAATTGGTTGAAGTTTTTCCCATTAAAGCCGCTACGGCTGAAGTTATTTGTAATGTCTTAGTTAATGAAGTATTTTCTAGATATGGTGCACCTAATAAAGTAGTTTCGGATAATGGTCCTCAATTTATTTCTGACATTTTTGAAAGAATGTGTGCGAGACTACACATTAAACATAAATTCATTTCCCCATATCATCCCCAGAGTAATCCTGCAGAACGCGTTAACCGAACGCTAGTGAAAATGATTGCGACTTTTGTAATGGATCATCATGAAAGATGGGATGACCATTTAGAACTTTTTGCGTTCGCCCTCCGCTCGTCTGTCCACGAGTCTACTAAAATTACTTCTGCAGAACTTTTTCTGGGTCGCAAAATTAAAACCCCTTTTGAAAATTTAACGGGGATTATCGACGAACTAAATCAGCGACCAACTCCGCAATCAGTACACATTATGGCAGAAAAAGCTCGTGTTGCAATGCTAGGAGCACAAGCGGCTCAAGCAAGATATTATAATTCTAGGCGTAGGGAACCAGATCTTGTCGTTGGAGATCTCACTCTCGTGGAAACGCACTTCCAGTCTTCTGTTTCGCATACTTTAGTGAAGAAATTTGCACCCAGCTACGAAGGTCCATATCGGGTGGCAAATGTCTTTGAAAATAATATTGTTCTGGAGAAACCGGACAACCATTTTCAATATGTACATGTTGATCAGTGTCGCAAGTATCACGAACGGAATATCGATTTCATTATCAATCCTACTCAACCTTCTGTTCCACAGACTCAAGAATCTATATCTCATGTTCAACCGCCAGAAATTTTGGACGAACCAACAAACATTTTTGAAGAATCTCCAGTGATTTTTCCTTCACCCTCCCCCCTCCAGACGGGTTTCTACACACGCAACCTGAGTCTCCCATGAGACCAAGGCTCGAATCGAGTTCGTCGAATACTAGTATCGTTCCTTTCCCTCCAACCATTGCCAAGACTATTGCTGCGCCGTTTCCGGATAACTCTGCACCAACGCGGGCTACTTCTTCTTTGAATACCTCGTCCGAAAGTATTCCTATAGGTAAATCTAAACATCGCCCTGCTCGACCACTGAATTACAGCAGCGACTCAGAGGCTTCGGACATTTCTGACTTGTCAGTTATGAACACTAACTTTCAGGTTCCAAACCGTCCAGCACCACCAAAGGCTGGGCGCAAACGTGACTTGTCTCCCCAATCTGCTTCGCCGCAACAGCGACGAAGGCAGAAATCTTTGCATCCGCCCGGGTTTCGCCCTTGGAACCTACGTTCAGGGCAAACAGGGCCGATGCCTGCTGCTACTGTCATGCCACGTGGGCGTAAGCGAAAGCAAACGATGTGGCCGGAGACACGTCCGTCCAAAAAGATACTGGAAGGACACAACGGGCCCCAGCACAAAGGGACTTCATATCCAAAGCCTGGGGAGCCCGTTCCTCTCAGCCGCAGGGATTTCCGGACCGCCAGACTTCTGATGTTCCTGACCGTTCTTCTGAGCCGCAAGGGATTCCAGACCGCCGGACTTCTGACCGTTCTTCTGAGCCGCAGGGATTTCCGGACCGCTAGACTCCTGACCGTTCTTCTCAGCCGCAGGGATTTCTGGACCCACAGACTTCAGCCGTTTCGGACGGAGTGATTTCCGCCATTCCTGACCGTTCCCGTCAGCCGCCGGGATTTCCTGACCGACAGCAGACCGATGTTCCAGTTCCGTTCCAGTCCCGGAAGAGATCGAAGCCACCTGATTTTACCAGTCCAATTAGGCCTGGAAAACGTTATCGCACTAGAGTTTTTTATGCGTCCTCGAGATAAGTAAGTTCTCGTGGACAGGTTCTTTTCTCAGTTTGTTGTTTTTCCTGCACGACCAGTTGGCGTGTCAGAATTTCTTTTTTTCGTGTGGGCCTATGCATTCTTTTTTGTGTATATATGTGTGTTTTTTTTTATATTTCTTCTATGTCCATCTACGAATCCACTTTTTTTATATATATCTATGTGCTTAGGGGTAAAATAATAAAATTGTTACTGTTAGGCAGCTCCAGGTAAATTTCGCTGCTGATACAGTTGGTATGTATTTCAACGAATAAAGCGAACGTAATTTGAAATGAAAATAATAAAATTGTTACTGTTAGGCAGCTCCAGGCAATCTTCGCTGCTGATACAGTTGGTATGTATTCACCAAATAATGAGAACGTCATTTGAAATTAAAAAAGTGATTCCTGCTAGGCAGAATAAAAGGAAAGTATGCCGATGCAGGTTTGTTTTGTTCTACACTACAAATTTCACAGTCGAATACAGATTTCGTAAATTGTCATGCCAAGTTTGATAATGTAAATACGGCTACCACCAAACAACAAATCAAAAAAAAGATCGAGAAACGTCAATCACCGAAATGTAAGACTTACACTCCAAAATTGATAGGTTTTTCGGAAACAAAAAAAAAAGAGAAAAAAAAAAAGAAAAATTAAGGGGGAGATGATGTAACGTATACTCTATATTCACTTTCCTTTTGATTTTACTATCTCTGGTTATTTTATTTTACTATGTAAATTATCTTCCTACTGAACGAAATATTATTTCACCCGCTGAATGAGATCTGGCAATGAGTGTAAGTCATGACGTGGTGGTAGCTAGTATATAGGCGCGTTCATCGAGACTTAGAGCGTTGTGTGTTATGAGGTGAGGGTTGTGTGTTGTTATGAGGTGCCGCGTGGTTGTTGCGTTGCAGTGTGTTGTTATGTAGTGGTGTGTTGTGTGTGCCTTAAGTTGACCAAGAGTCTTGGAAATAAAGAAGTTTTTCAGTAAGTCAGTCTTTCTCAATTAGTTTTTGTCAGACCTCTGTCTGGCTGTTAGGTTTATAACTTTCATTACTTACTATAAATAACCAGCGTTGAGACTTTGTTTAAGTTCGTAATTAACTAGTAACAACACCCTTTTGGGAATTCATTATTTTGAAGCTTAGTGCAAGTATATCATTAGCTAGCTGGTAAGAAGAGAATCATTCATAATAATTAGCTTAGCGGAAGGTAAATAAAGCTAATTCATTATAGGCTCTGAAAACCTGCGGTATTGAAGATGCATACATTAATATTATTAATAACATCTATGAAAATGCAAGTGCAAAGATTAGGCTGTTGGAAAATACAACACACTTAAAAATTGGAAAGGGAGTGAGACAAGGTGACACCATATCTCCGAAGCTCTTTAATGCCACATTGGAGGGTGTTTTTCAGTCACTGAGCTGGGAAAACAAGGGGATAAAGATTAATGGAGATTATCTAACCCACCTTCGTTTTGCTGATGACGTAGTCATTTTTGCAACTAGTCCATCAGAGCTGCAGAGTATGATCCAGGAACTTGCTGACAAGAGTAAAGAAGTGGGATTAAAAATGAACTTTCAGAAGACAAAAGTGATGTTCAATGCTTTTACAAGAAATGAAGATTTATCGATTGATGGGGAAAAGCTGGAGATAACAGACACGTACGTTTATCTTGGACAGCAGATATCAAGTGAGGGTCACATTGGTGAAGAAATTAATCGGCGTACAAAACTTGCCTGGAGAGCTTTTGGAAGAAACAGCATAATTTTCAAGAGCAATATGCCATTACGTCTTAAAAGAAAAGTGTTTGATCAATGCATCCTTCCAGTGCTTACGTATGGTGCAGAGACGTGGACCTTAACTAAAAGAGACATACAAAGGCTGCAGACAACTCAAAGCAGCATGGAGAGGTGCATGCTTGGTGTAACCAGGAGAGATAAGAAGAGGAACTCGTGGATCCGAAAAATGACAAGAGTGGAAGACATCATGATCAGAGTTAAATCCCTGAAATGGCAATGGGCTGGACATACTGCCAGAAGGACAGATCATCGATGGACAGCCGAAATTTTAGATTGGATTCCAAGGGACAGGAAAAGACCCAGAAGACCACATGGGAGATGGGTGAATGAAATTCGAAAGTATGCAGGGGTGACATGGAGGAGACTGGCACAAGACAGACCGTTGTGGAGGAAACTTGGGGAGACCTTCGTCCAGCAGTGGATTGATAATGGTTGACAATGATGATGATGATGATTTCCCTCTAGGAAGTGCGTTGTTTACGTCTCCAAGAAAAAGGTTATTAAAAAAGCATCCGCAGAGCCTTTTGATCATCTTTGTATGGTCAGGGGGTAATGAGGAGGGAGGGTGGATAGGAATTCATTGAGGGGGTCACTACTAATTGCTCTTTTTGTTTTGTTTTTTACAAAATTGGGTATTCCAACACGGAAAGTGGAGTCTAAAGCTACACTAATGTTCTTAAGACTGCCTCGGGACAGTAAAGCGCAAAAAGTGGTTGACGATGCTTTGTAGGAGAGGAGTGCAAGGCAAAGTCGTTGGCTTGAAGGAAGCAATTTAAGGAGTGGGAACGTATTGCCCGACGTTAAAATTTGATTTACAAAAACGATATTTTCTTTTAAATAAATTGTTCAAGTACAGTACTATTTTCGTAAGCAAAAATGGAAAATTTTGAAAAGCAATTTAAGACAGTGCATTGAGAGCAAGCAAAAAATTGAAGGCGACATTCTACCAACACTTGTATCTTACACCAGTTTCGTAACTTGTCAGATCCTTGTATGTGTGTGTGTGTGTGTGTGTGTGTGTCTAGTGGGTGAAGGGGTGGGGATTGCAGGAATTCCTTTGTAGCCTGTAGTGAAGAGCACTAAAGCCGCCCCAGTGGTTTAAACGCTGGCTTATGGCAATTTGCCCGATGAGGGCCCGGGTTCGAATCCAGTGAAGCATGGATGTTGTGTTTGTCTTACGGCACGTGGTCCCTCCCTTTCCTTAAATTAAGAACGGACGACTGTTGAGTTGCTCATGCGCGGTGGTTGTCGAACCTTCAATCAAAAAAAAAAAAAAAAAAAAAGCATTAAAAATTCGTGCTTTCAGTGTTTCGAAATCAAAAAGTTGCTGTCAAACTTGTCCCACCAAAAATAATTCTCGCCCATGCCAATTTCGAAGTCTAGCGACGTCCCTGAGTGAGTGAGACAAATCTTTAGAAACATATCAGCAAAATGCGCCAAATTTCCAAAAACATTTTCCCTGCCTCATCCCATGCCTTCTGCAGAATGTACCCGCATTTCTTAAAAATTTGCCTTGTAAATTTAGTGTTACAATTCAGTTAAAGTTAGGCAAAATGGCAGTAATATAGAGTGAATTGAAATTTATTTGAGTGAATACGTATCTGCGCATGTGCGCGAGTTATATTCACCGGTGGCGCACGGAGGATTTCTTCAAAGGGGTGGCCCAGAATATAGAAAATACAAATAAAAATGCACAGGACGGGAAAAGACATTCCCCAAAATATTGGGAAGCGATAAATCTCCGCCATATTAAATTGCGTTTGAAGTGATACGTAAATTATGTATTTAAAAACATATGGCAACGTTTTTAAAAATAAGCAACCAATAACAAAAAACGAAGGACCAAGAGATACCTCATGGATAGGGCCGGGGCTCCTGGGCTACCATCACTGAGTGTGCCGCTGTCCTTAGTGATGGTTTAGAAGGGATCTGAGCACGCCTTAGCAGCGCTAAGGTGCTATTTTTCTATATTTAGGGGAGCTAAGGAACTTTTCGTGAATAGATAAAAAGAAAGGCAGTGAAAAGGAAATTTTTATAATGAATATGTATGTAATAATAAAAAAACACGGTTCTTTAAATAAGCTAGTAGTCGTATCAAAACCGAATGTTCATACGGCAGATCTGGACCCCTGTGATCGAGTCGACTGAGGAGCTGACTTGTGACCATTCGTCCGAGATGAGGCTTGGTTCGAACCCCGGATGAGGTGTTATGTACAAAATTATTAAAATAAATTTACACAACATGCACATGAATTTTGGTTAGGAGACAAAGGAAAATTCCTTTGTTGGAAAAACGTGCTTAGGTTCCCAGGGGCGTATTGATAGTCCCCCCCCTCCCCTCACACACACACACACACACGCACGAACATTGCAAGGAAGCCTTACGGCTAACAGGGGTCTCTAGCCTCAGGAAAAAGGTTTCACATTTTTTTTTTATTTTTATTTTTACAGAAGCGTTATTTGGAGCTGGCTAAGAAATAGCCAGGAATTTTGGACGGGCAGCAATGAAGTATTAAAAAGGAAAGAAGTTTTTGGTATTTTTTTCAATAAATAACTGAAATATTTAGAAGTCATTTTTTCTGTTTTAGTTTATAAAAACAGGATGACGGGAAAGCAGCTACTTCAAACGACTTGAGGCCCTTTTTGCAGCCATAGCAATAGTCTCTCTATACACGTATATTAACAAGAGAATGTTAAAGAAATATTAGTTCCATAAATGAAATTTTTATACCAATGAGGATAAGGTGTTTTTTATAACGGTTATTTGCACATAACAGCTCATCCTTCAGAATATAATGAACTGAATTGGGTCCTTCGGGGTGACGGAGAAACAGAGAACTGCGCCATTTTTTTCTTTTTTCATAACTGATCCAAGAGAGAATTTTTTGCTATATGCACGACATTATGGCATTATAGGTATTAAGTGTTCAATGAACCTGGGACTTTCGGCTTTCTGCCGTAAGGGTTTATAGGTTGGAATCTGTGAATATACAGGAAGTAAGATCGAGTGGTACATAGGCTACATACCCGCTGCACATAGTCGCCTTGTCGGTTCAAGCAAGTGTCCCAGTGTGGCACGAGATTGTGGATAATCTGAACAAAGAACGTCCGTGGTTGGCTGTGGAACCAGTCTTCAACGGCATACCAGACCTCAGCGTTGTTAGCAAACTGGTAGCCCTTGAGAGCATTTTTCAGTGACCCAAAGGTGTGGTTGTCGCAGGGCGAAAGATCGGGGCTATGGGGGGGGGCGATGACCTCCCGGCGGAAGCTCCGCAGTAAATCTTGGCACGCTGTCGCCATATACGGTCTTGCGTTGTCGTGCAGCAGAATAACCACATTCGACAGCATACTGGGTCGCTTGCGCTTGATGGCCGTTTGAGGTTGCGTAACGTATTGCAGTATGTGGTTGCCTTGACCGTACTGCCTGCGTCCAGCCAATCCAACAGCAATGGGCCATTCTCATCGAAGAAAACCATGAGCATCACTTTTCCAACTCTTAAGGAGGACTGAGCTTTTGGGGGGCGTAGAGAGTTGGGACGCCGACATTCCATACTAATCCGTTTCGTGGCCGGATCGAAGTGGTGGCACCAAATTTCATCTGCGGCTGCAATCTTGGAAAGAAACTGTCCCCCGTCTGCGTGGTAACGATGCAGATGCTCCGGGAAAGCACCCATTCGCCGAGTCTTCTGCTCCTCCTGTAGATGCTTGGAGACCCATTGTGCGCAAACCTTGCTGTATCCCAATCGGCGATGGAGAATGGTGTTAACAATTCCTCTACTCATGGACAATGATGCCGCAAGCTCAGAGGGGGGGACTGGATGATTCTCCTTCACAAGGTTGTCCACGGAAGCAATTCCATGGTGATAGACACATGTGCTTGCCCAGGTCTCGGCATGTCCTCCGTGCTCACACACCCTTTACGAAATTCACTACACCAGCGGATCACTGTACACCGTGACTGACACTCATTCCCATACACATCCTTTATACGACGATAAATTTAGGTTCCACTAACACCTCCTGCCGTCAAAAATTTCATAACTTCCCGCTGGGCCTGTTTGGACGAATCCATGTCACGACCCTACGTAGTCGACCTGCCTCCGCACGTGTAAACAGCACACTGACACGTGCCGCCGATAACAGCGTGCTTCCAGACATGACACGCCATCTACCGGTGCAAATGCCCGGCTCTGTGTAATTATACAACGATGCTATTACACAAGTCTCACTTTTACTTGGGGAAACTTATATATTCAAGATTAAATGATTAAGGTAACTTTACTTTTTGGATGTCATAATTCTTTATTGTTACTTATACTGATGTCCAAAACCTAAGGACGGACAACATTTTTACCTGTATAAGAAAACTAATACATACTGCACCCAAATAGGGAAATAATTGTATTTCCAGAATACGAGCACACTAAAAGACACAAAAAAATTGTTTATAAATGACGCACAAATTACGTTGTAATCAGTGTTTACGCAAAAGTTACAAATTTCCGAAGGACATAGTTGACAAATGGATGTATAGTGCTTACCGATAACCAGGCGCAGAAACATTTTGGTACGGAATTTGATCAAGTTCTCACAACATCGTGACATTCTGAGCACCAAGTGTTTCAGGAGTTGCTGAGACAAATTGATCCACTCCTCCCTCAGTTAGCTGTGCTTGACTTGTCTTCCCATCCTTATTTGCTGACCCTATATATCGTATCATCAGCACATATGGCTCGTTACATAAGCCCTCACCTACAAGCTTAGTTACCTCTCGTTCTTACAGTTGATTTGACTTCCTCCTTGCTGTACTTGCCTTGCCCCCCCCCCCCACTTACTTGCTGGCAATACATATGGGGCCATGGGTAAACGTGGGTCAATACATACCCCACTCGCCGGAATTTTGTTCCCTCTCCATCCTTCAGTTGACTTGATTTGCGCTTTCTTGCTGCACTTGACTTGGATTCCTGTCCTTGCTTGCTGACCGTATATATTGTACCATGGGCAGACATGGTTCAATACATACCCACTCGCCCGCGCTTGGTTCCCTTCAATTGACTTGATTTACGCTGTCTTGCTGCACTTGACTTGGCTTCCTGTCCTTACTTGCTGACAGTATGTATTGTACCATGGGCAGACATGGTTCAATGCATACCCCACTTGCTGGTACTTGGTCCCTTTCAGTTGACTTGATTTACGCTGTCTTGCTGCACTTGACTTGGCTTCCTGTCCTTACTTGCTGACCGTATGTATTGTACCATGGGCAGACATGGTTCAATGCATACCCCACTTGCTGGTACTTGGTCCCTTTCAGTTGACTTGATTTACGCTGTCTTGCTGCACTTGACTTGGCTTCCTGTCCTAACTTGCTGACCGTATGTATTGTACCATGGGCAGACATGGTTCAATGCAAAACCCCACTCGCTGGAATATGGTTCCCTTTCCACCCTTCAGTTGATTTGATTTACGCTGTCTTGCTGCACTTGACTTGGCTTCCTCTCCTTCTTTCTGACCGTACATATTTGTACCATGGGCAGACATGGTTCTATACATACCCCACTCGCCGGAATTTGGTTCCCTCTCTATCCTTCAGCTGGCTTGATTTACGTTCGTTTTCTTGGTTCACTAGACTTGTCTTCCTGTCCTTACTTGCTTACCATGGGCAGACAAGGTTCAATACATAGTCCACTCGCCGTAATTTGGTTCCCTGTCCATCTTTCAGTTGACTTGATTTACGTTTTCTTGCTGCACTTGACTTGTCTTTCTGTCCTTACTTGCTTACCATAGCCAGACATGATTCAATACATACCCCACTCGTCGAAACTTGGGTTTCCTCTCCATCCTTCATTTGACTTGATTTGCCCTTTCTTGCTGCACTTGACTTGGCTTCCTGTCCTTACTTGCTGACTGAATATATTGTACCATGGTGACACGCGCTTCAATACTTACTCCCTCACCTGCAGGGTTTGGCTACCTCTTCTTCCTACATTTTACTGGACTTCCCCTCCTGGCTAAATTTTCCTGGTCTCTGTCACAGTTAAATTGGTCTCCTCAACATCGCTTGACTCGGTCTTCGTGCTTTACTTGAATTGGTTTTCTTGCCGCACTTGTCTGGACTTCCTTGCTGCACTTGAATTAATCTCCTTCCTAGTTTCTCTTAGCAGCCATAGTGAAGCATTCTGAAAAACACCAGTTACTATGCAACACGCCGAGCACAACATCAGTTACTATGCAGCACACAGAGCACAACATCAGTTACTATGCAGCTATTCAGTTACTAAAACAACATCAGTTACTTTGCAGCAAAAACATCAGTTACTATACAGCTATCAAGCACAACATCGCCGACTATTTACTTGTTTAAACAATGACGGCATTCAATCAAACCGAAGGATTCGTGAAATACGAGTATACTGGTCAAAACAACAACAATTAGGGGACATTATTTCGCAGGCAAATCGTGAAGCTTTTTTTCGTGACGATTTTATGCACGTGATTTACGTTGGGAGAAAATCGGGTATAAGTACATCACATTCGATCATTCCTCGACATTTCACTGCGAATGAGAAAATTCGGTTTGCCATTATTCGAAAGTTAATGACGTTGTCTCAGCATGGTTTGACGGAATCTACGGCAAAGAGGGAAACTGCTGCTCAGACACGCCAGACCATGTCATAGGACATTGGATTGTCCAAAGTGTCAAAATCGCATGCAGAATCATCATTTCTGAGGAACAGAAACAGTTTAGTGAAGGCCAGGTTAAAGTCTTCCACCATCAATGACACCAAGAAATTGTCGTTATTTGTTTTTTGTTATTGCTGTTGCTGTTGGGGTTTTTAAGAACCACCGTAATCAACTTAATTCGCTATATGCAGTCTCCCGTCCCTAATTTGGGGCCACTGGTTCCAGAGAAGGAAGATATCCAGTGCCGTAAAACAAACACAACATCTCCTTACCAAGATCCGAACCATCTCGAACGAATGGTCAGAAGCCACCGCTTAGACCACTGCGCCACGAGAGTTGCTTATTTGTCTTTAATGTCTATCAAAATCGCCAACTAAATGCTACTGAACTGCAACGTGCATCATTACAGGCGCTGTCAAGGTGCGTATCCACGCAAACAATAAGCAGATGCAGTAAAGGGGGAGGGTGCAGAGCATGGAATGCACCGTGGCCTTGCTGCATTCACGCTCAACTGTATTCACGAGAAATGCAACTTCAAGAATGACAGTTGTATTTATCTATTTCTATTTTTGAAGAAATGTCCTAAGTCCTGATTTTCTCTCATTTGAAGAACTTCAAAATTTTAAAGTGATGACTGACAAGCAACCAACGGGTACTTGGGTACAAAGACGTTGCCAAGGGCCGCCCACTCTGAAATTCTTCTGGCCCACCCAGTTTCAAGATGTGCCATCCGTTTTTCAATTTTCTTAACTTTAAAATGAAATCTGGACTTTGCCAAGTCATAATGAGTCGCGTGTTTTTCGTCTGGTAGCCCTACGTATTTTCCACAAGGAAGTGCGTTGTTTACTTCTTCGGAGGAAGTTATCAAAATAGCATCGGCGAGGTCAAGAAAATATAATTGTTCTCCACTCTCCGAAATCCTTAGTTTAAGCATTTTTTTGACGTAGGTCTACGTAACTCCGCGGATAGTACGAGGCGACTAACGGCCGACAGCCTGTGACAAAAACAGGTCCCAATTAAAATCATTAGAGCGTTAAAGAATACCTGCCACACACTAATCGTATTAGTATATTCGTAAACATCATGCAGTCCAATTCGCGTACTGCGCAATACATCGTGCGCGCGACGCTCCCCTTGCTCCCTGTGCGGTGATGCCATATTTCTGGGTGTGCCACCACATGTGTCTTAGTCTAACTCGGCACCCGTGAGTTCAACAGGACTGTGCATGTTATCGTTTTAAAGCTCTCGACGAGATTTATTCAAATATATAAAGGAATTATCGCAGTGATTTAAACTAAGATTTTTAAAAATTGTTTTCGTGTGAACGGATTAAAATTTTCCACAGTGCCGCGGAATTCGCAGAATGAGCGCAAGCAAGCGTGAAGAAAATCAAAATGAGAGGCAAGTGCAAGTGAAGAGTAATGTAAGAAACTCCAGAAGGTAAAGCACCACGTTGTGTAATTCGTGTATCGATCTGCTTTGTGTTCGCAATGTATCCAGCATTATTTGTAAAAATTATGTGAGCTACTTTTCATATCATAGACCTGTGTTGGCTGTAACAAATTAAACGCTTCGAAACCATACTCGATTAGCTCATTTCAACTCTCCGATCTGTACGTCGTAGTCCTTCGTTCCAAACTGACAGCTCAATCAGAACTGAGCCGATCTGTATTATTTTTCCATATTAGTATGGCCAGTGGCGAACGAGGAGGGTGGATAGGAATTCACTGAGAGGGATCATTACTAATTGCTCTGCTGTTTGTTTTACTAAGTTGGGGGTTTCAACACAGAAAGCGGAGTCTAAAGCTAAACCAGTGCACCGGAACAGTGAGGGAGTAGGGCGTGGTTGACGACTGCTTTAGAGGTGAGGAGTGGAAAGCAAGATCGCTGACTTGAAGGAAGGGAGTTAAAGAAGGGAGAGGTGTTGTGTCTGCATGACACGACGTTAAAATTTGATTTAAATAAATAGAACATTTTTCTTTAAAAAATGTTCAAGTACAGTAATACAGTTTCGGAAAAATTAATAGAAACTCTGGAAATTTCTGGCGTTTTTGGGTTTTCAGTATTGCTAGAAAAGTAAATATGCAGATAATATCATAATCTATATATCATTTTAAAGCACATTTCATGTAGAAGCCAAATCAGTTTACAGAATGGGAATGTCTTTAACAAAACTCAAATTGTGAACAGAAATGTGCTGCGAAACAGATATCATGGCAAAGTAACATGCTCAAATTCAAATACAGTTATGTACCTAATATTTCGTTGGGTGACCTTTTGATTTTACAACGGCTGCACACCTGTTGGGCATGGATTCAACCAACGTACGCAACATATCGGATGAAATACAGTTGTGCCAAACGTCGGTAATTGCATTAGCCAGTTCCACTTTATTTGTGGGGTGACGTTCGTGCACTTTTCTTTTCAGAATGAGCCAGAAATTATCAATCTGGTTCACGTCTGGCGAATTACCAGGCCAAGGAAGAGGCACAACATTCCCCAAAGACGTCATAAGCTTTCATGATTTTTGCAAGGTGGCATGGAGCCGAATCACCTTGGAAGATGTATGGCTGACCCTGGAACAAATAATGTCCTGAAGGCACCATCTTGTCCTGGAGGATACTTTTGTACACTTCTGCATTAACAGTACTCACACACACATGGATTCTACCCACCCAGCAGCAGCAAAACATCTCCAAATCCCAATACTGCATGGATACTTTCTTATCTTAAGTGTGCAAGACGGATGCAACGCTTCATTATTTAGTTGAAACACTCGGCACCTTGCGTCGTTACCGTCGATGTTCAATTTTGTCTCATCACTAAATAACACTTGAAGACACCATCAGTGTTCCACTAATTATGTTTCTTTGCCCATTCTAAACGTTTCTTGCATGTGCATTTGTTAGCAATGGCTTCTTTACCGCCCTATGAGACGTCAGACCAATAGAACGTCACCTGTTCATCACTGTTCGAGGACAAACAACAGTACCACAGCTCTCCCGCAATTCTTTGGCAAGAACTATTGACGAGACGAACTTATTTCGCAGACATAACCGTTTCAACTCGTTGTTACTTCTAAGAGTTGTTTTCAGTTTTCGGCCACATTTACCCAGCCTGCCATTCTTGATTCCACCCATATCACGGAACTTCGCCAGCTGCCGTTCAACTGTACTCTTGTGCACCGCAGTTATTCGGACAATTTCTGCATTGCTTTTGCCGAATTCACTTAAAGACACCATTCGCGAAGCTTTTCGTGTTGAAATATCACCTAATCTTCCCATAACTGCAACAAAGGTTGCACAGAATAAACGAAATGCATTCTAAACTTCAGATTTGAGCTGCAGTCCACAGAGGTAACGACTACACACTCGCCAATGCAAACGAACTACCTATGCGCACTGCGAAAACGTCTGGAATAACCCCACGAACATCGCCTGCCCTTTACATCCCCTGACGCGGGCGTACAAGCAAGCTCCGTCGGCTTGTAACAACGACGATGACATTTTACATAACGAAGTGTGCTTCTTTCGCATCACATTTCTGGTCATAACTTGAGTTCTGTTAAAGATATTCCCGTTCTGTAAACTGAGTTGGCTTCTGTATGAAATGTGCTTTAAAATGATATTTATATATTGTGAGTATTATATGCATATTTACTTTTTTTTTTTTTTTTTTTTGATTGGAGGTTTAACGACCACCGTGAGCAACTCAATGGGCTATAAGCAGTCGCCCGTCCCTAATTTAGGGTCACTGGTTCCAGGGAAGGGAGAGAGCCAGTGCCATAAGACAAACACAACATCCATGCCTCACCGGGATTCGAACCCGGACCCCTTTCGGACGAATGATCAGAGGCCATCGCTTAGACAACTGCGTCACCGAGGCGGCCATATTTACTTTTGTAACAAACACTGAAAATCCAAAACAAAATTCAGAAATTTCAAGAGTTGTTATTAATTTTTCCGTTACTATATTTCCATAAGAAAAAATACAAAGTTTCGAAAAGCAATTAAGACAATGTATTCACAGCAACAAAAAAGTTGAAAGCAACATGCTACCAACTATTATATGTTACACCGCTAACCCACTATTCATTGTCATGTTATCTTGTCGGTTTATCATCAGTGGCATGACTTGTCAGGTCCAGATGGAGGTGGGGCGAATTCGTAGTCCGCAGTAACAATTATGTAATCTTCCGAACAAAAATTACGCGTTCGTAACATATTAGTTGGGTATACTGTATTTCTTATTCGGTTAGCTGATAAACACAATAAATATACAACTTACGATTGCAGGTGTAAAGATTTTTATTTACATGAGACATGCTCAATTTTTTTTTCTTCACATTTGGAGGCGGGCATCATAATAGTTTTGCACCTGGACCATGATAAACCAATCACCGCCCCTGATAATAAGCAATCGCCTTCACCATGCATGCCTTTACACTGACGTGTTAGAATAATATGACCACACCCAGAATCACAGTGTACCCGCCCACTCGCATCACAGAGTGCACGGGACAAGGTCGATCATACCGAGATATAAGAGGCCGGCCAGGACAGATGAGCCACAGTGCGTAAAGTGAGCACAATGGGCAGAGGTAATAATTTCACGGACGTTCAAAAAGGAATGGTCATCAGCTCCACGCCAAGGGTTGAAGCATCTCTGAAACAGCAGACTTCGTGGGCTGTTCGCGAGGTGCTGTAGTAAGGGTGCACCAAGGATGGACCGCTGGCACTCCGAGCACCTCCCGACTTCATACCTGTGGAGCCCCACAAAGGCCAGCGACTCCAGAGGAGAACGTCGCCTCCTTCGACTGGTAAAGGGCAATCGTCGCGCAACAGTGCAATAATTGACCACGCAAATGAACGCTGGGTCACCCAGATACCTGTCCTCGACAACAGTAGAGCGAACCCTGTTACGCATGGGTCTCCGGAGTCGACGCTTCGTTAAGGCGCCCATGTTAACCCAGGTCCAACCGCAACGACGCCTGCAGTTCGTATGGGATTACCGTCATTGGACAGTGGAAGAGTGGGAAAATGTTGTCTTTTCCGAGGAATCGAGGTTTCTACTCAACGGAACTGGCGTTGGTGGCGGATACGGCGTCAGACACACAAGAGCCAACACTCAGACATGCTTGTCGGTCAAGTACAGGCCGGCGGTGGCAGTGTGCATGTCTGGGGGATGATTTCCTGACATGACCTGGGACAGCTGGTACCAGTGGATGGGTCTCTGAACGCCAATGGCTGGGAAGGGACAGAGTCAGTGCTGTAAGACAAATTAAACACCCATTCTTGACAGGGTTTGAAAAAACTCAGCTTGGGTTTTTTCGAGTTTTATTGGAAGTTTTCGGGTTTTATTGGCTTTTTTCGGTTTTTATTGGGCTTTTTCGAGTTTTTTTCTTGGATTTCTAATTCGCATCGCTGGAATTTATTTGAAACAGTATTGGAAATTCCACTTTTTATATTTTATTAATTCATATTTTTTTAACGAAGTGATATATAAAAATATTTAAGGTGCAGTGAGTGTGTACAAAAATTATATTATGTACGTATTATATTTGCGTGGAATAGTTAAAAAAAATCACCAGTTTGTCCATACCCTCGTATAATCAGCACCCAACAGTTTTACGCCCAACAAAAGAATAGACAGTCCATTATCTGTGTCTTTTTAGTTATGAAAAAAGGATCCGAAAATGTTTTTAACATTCCCCAAAATTGAATCACGGTGAAATCCACTATTGTTATTTTTTTTTTTCATTTTACTGTGTTAATGTATCACATGTTCACTTCTCTTTTCACTTCAGTGTGTTTTCGACATTTTTCATTTGCCATAGATTTATCAAATCACAATTCCACTGCAAAAGTGGGGAAGAGTTAGTTAGCATAAAAGAAGTGCAACTAAAAATTAAAGTGACAAAATTTATAGCGGAAGAGAGGAAATTTTAAAAACTTTAGTGCAAGGTTGGTGATAAAGAATAAAATGGTGCATTGCAAAGGAAAATATAAATCGTATTGG
The DNA here is from genome assembly GCA_039090855.1 of Macrothele yani. Lineage (NCBI taxonomy): Eukaryota > Metazoa > Arthropoda > Arachnida > Araneae > Macrothelidae > Macrothele > Macrothele yani. The sequence goes on along the minus strand of CM076998.1, from coordinate 58,776,731 downwards.
CAAAACAAACAATAGTTGCTTTTAAGTCTCGTCCCACTTTTAAACGTTATGTGCGTGTGAATCGCAGAATATTTTCGGAAGTGGTAAAAACTGGAAATTTAGCAAATATTAGTTTAATGCTATTTTAAAAACAGTTACGATTCCCGAAATTTTGCAAATAAAAAACCTTCGGCGTTGTTAGATGAAGTTTTTTTCAGTAACATAAGAGCTTGAAAAGTAGATTTTTCACGTTTTACGAGAGCTAGCCAAAAACAGCTAGAGAATAGATCCTACAGATGGATCTATTCTCTAGCTATATACCATCATTTTTTAACAGTTTGTATTATTTCCCAGTGAGACGCCCAACGCTGTACGTCTCCCTCTTATGTTTTCTTTTGATGAATAATAATAAAGCGATTTTGAAACCTTCCCCTCTTCAGGCCCCAGTGGGCTGCGCGAACAGCTACAGCAATGGCGTCCATCTCTCTCCTAAATTTAATTTCCGTCTCTTAGCAGGTAATGCTTCATGAAGTTGCTCGGTCAAACTAAATGTCAAACTAATTGTAAAAGAAAATATTACATTGGGTATGATTAAATTTAGAATATTGCAGTAGCAAAATTAGAATCTCATTTTGGAAAAACCCAGGTGGGTTTTTTGGTGGGTTTTTTCGAGCTGAGCCCATCTTGGTGAACCCTAATTCTTGACCGGGATTCGAACCTAGACCCTTCTCGGACTAATGGCCATAAGCCAGCGCTTGGACCTCTCAGCCACCTGAGCGGCAGCTCACCCAAATTTTCTTTGATCCCACCCTTTATCCCTCCATCTTCAAATAAGCAAAGCCAAACATGGTTAATTAGTTGGAACACAGGGCGAATGCGATCATATAAGATTTTAGAAAACTTGGATAAACGTATGTAAACTTTTGAAATTCACAGGAATCATCTTATATGGAATTATTTTTTTATTAAATTTAGTATTGTTCTGTTCTGTGAAATGGAGGGAGTATTCTGAAAGAACATCTAAGAGGGTAATATAAAGAAACCAGTTTCGCAACTTTAGTTTTAAAAGATGAGAGAGATTCCTTGTCAGGTTATAAACTAAAATTTATAAAGAGTCGTATGATAGCAAATTAAAACAAGAAAGATGACACAGAAATTTCGGGTGTAACAAGCACGTCTCTTGAATCCGTTCTGACGCAAATAAAATTTATCAAAGCTATTCAAAGTCAATGGAACCGGTATGGAAAACAATAGTATCTGACGGAAGAAAGAAGTTTTTTAATTGGTTTTTAATCCCTCAGATATTGCTGTAATCGGAATTGTGCGCTTACGCCCTCTGGTTGCAGACTTGTGCGTTAAGAAAAACATGAATTTATATGAGAAACATTTAGCACCGGAAACGCTCTCCAACACAGAAATAATTTTTCAAATCGGACTATTAGAAACAGAGATATCGACAAAAATAAGATGTGACTTTACGTCCCCTGGTGGGAAAACCATGCATTATTTTAGGAAGAAAGTATTTTCAAAAGGTTTTTCCGTATGAGCGGTATCGGTCCAAGAAAAAAAAAATTAGTCGAGTTTTAAGAAGCCCAGATTTTGCTACAAATACATCAAAAGTAGAAATTAACCATGCCTTCTGATGGCCGAACCATTCTTTACCAAACATAGAAATTATGTGAAAAATATTTTCCATCAGGTCTTGTATGCGATACAGGAAGAATTTTTCAAATCGGAGTCTTAGAAGCAGAAATAACGCAGAAAAGGCAATTTACCTTTGTGCCCGCTAGCGGAAAGTCTACGATTTACTTGAAAATTTTGAATTTATAAGAAAAACATTTCGCATCGGAAATACTATCCAACAAAGAAGGAATTTTTCAAATCGTACTCTTAGAAGTAGAGATATTGACAAAAATAAGATATACATCTACGCCCCCTGGCGTAGAAACCATGCATTATTTCAAGAACAAAATGTTCCTAAAACATTTGTCGACCTGAGTAGAATAGGTCAACAAACGACTTTTTTGCAATCGAGATTTTAGAAGCTCATATTTTGCTGCAAATACATCAGAAGCGGAAATTAAGACTTACGTGATCTGGTGGCCAAACTATTTTTTTACAAAAATTCGAAATTATGTGCAAACGACTTCCCATCAGGAGCTATATCCGGTGCAGAAAGAATTTTTCAAATCGGAGATTTAGAAGCACAGATATAGAGGGAAACGCAATTTACCGCTCCGCCCCCTAGCGAAAAGTCTATGAATTACTTGAAATTTTTTTAATTATATGAAAATCATGTCGCACTGTCACACTACCCAACAAAGAAGGAATTTTTTTCAAATCGGACTCCTAGAAGTCGAGATATTGACAAAAATAAGATATACATCTACGCCCCTGGCGGAGAAACTGTGGAATATTTCAAGAAGAAAATATTCTGAAAATGTTTATCGATGTGAGTGGCATCAGCTCGAAGAGTTATCGGTGAAAATATAATTTACTTTTACGTCCCCTAGCGGAACATCTATGCGTAATTTGAAAAAGTAAATATATCTAAAATACTCTTCAACATAAATGGAATCGAAAGATAAAAGAATTTTTTCAATCGATGTTTTAGAAGCTCAGATGTATGGCAAATACATCTGAAGCAAAAATTAACACTTACGCCCCCTGGTGGCCAAAGTATTCTTTACCAAAAATTTGAAATTATATACAAAAGATTTTCCATCTGGAGGTGTATCCGCTGAAGAAACTTCTTTTCAAATCGGAGTTTTAGAAGAAGAGTTATCAGGGAAAATGTAATTTACTTTTACGTCCCCTAGCGGAAAATCTATGCGTAATTTGAAAAAGTAAATATATCTAAAATACTCTTCGACATAAATGGAATCAAAAGATAAAATAATTTTTTCAATGGGATGTTTAGAAGCAAATATGTGGAATAAAACGTGTTTTTGAATTCGACATCATCTGCATTTACGACCTCTAAAGACAAAATTGTAACTCGTAAAAAAAAACGAAATAAAGGATCATCATTCGCATATTTCAAGCTTCCCAATGCAAAAAGGTTTTTTCAAATCGGACAAATAGTTGCAGAGATTTCGTGGGTACAGACGGACGGACAAACCGGTAACATAAGCACGATCTTTTTTTACAAAAGACGTGCTAAAAAAAATATTTTAAAAAATGACATAAGCTAAAAAGTTTACTTACGTTGAATAAATACTACGTACAGTATGTATCTGAAAATCTTTTCTTTATTGGGGATAACATCATCAGCTTAGGGTAAAATCTACATGAACGGATGTTTTGGGTAAATTTCTGCCAAGCACTCCTAAATTCGTAACCGCACCCCACAAGTCTCCCAGCTCTGAGCTACAGAAATTACCACTACCGCGACTCCGCATAACTCTCAAGAAAAGGGTGCTAGTGACGTTGTAACGTACCAGGAGATGTGACGTACCTGCCAGAAGGACGCACACGACATAAAGGCAGATAGGAAGTAGAATCAATGTCCGCGTAGCTTAATTGGTAGAGCAACTTATTCCGGAATGAGTGGACCCGGGTTCGAATCCTGGCGCGGATAAAAATGACGGAGAAATTCACTTCGTTATAATGGCGCCCGAACTATCCGGATGACCCGACCGTTCAAAATCTCGCATTGGTGTGATGTTATTTCCACACCGCGAGATAGGAAAAATATGAGCAGCACTTCGAAAGAAAAGAAAAAGAAGGGGGAGATGATGTAACGTACCAGGAGATGTGACGTACCTGCCAGAAGGACGCACACGACATAAAGGCAGATAGCAATTAGAATCAATGTCCGCGTAGCTTAATTGGTAGAGCAACTTATTCCGGAATGAGGGGACCCGGGTTCGAACCCCGGCGCGGATAAAAATGACGGAGAAATTCACTTCGTTATAACGTCACACAGTGGCACACCGAGGATTTCTTTATGGGAGTGGCCCAAAATATTGAAGCCGCAAATAAAAATACCGCGGAGGAAACACCTTCCTAAACACTGGGAAGCAATAAAAATTTCTCCGCCATATTAAAGTGTATTTCCAATTATTCGTAAAACATATATTTAAAAAATAAAAATAATAATAGCTCTGAGCTACAGGCATCACCGCTAACGCGAGTCAGCATAACTTTCAAGAAAAGGGTGCTAGTGACGCCACACAGAGGCGCACTAAGGATTTCTTTATGGGAGTGGCCCCACGAGATAGAAGTGGCCCAAAATATTGAAGCCACAAATAAAAATACCGCGGAGAAAACACCTCCCTAAGCACTGGGAAGCGATATAAATATATTCTCCATATTAAACTGCATTTCCAAAAATTCATAAAACATATATTAAAATATATATATATATATATATATATTATATAAAGGTGCTAAGAATCCCCGGAGGACCGGACTAGGCTGCCATCGGATGCTGACCTTGGCTACGTATAACGGACGCTCCCTATCTTCTGATTTAAGGCTTCTTGAATTGGAAGAGGAACTACAAAGGATCAAGTGGGACATCGTCGGGCTAAGTGAGGTAAGGAGAAAAGGAGAAGATCTCATTGAACTGAAAAGTGGACATCTCTTCTACTATCGTGGGACAGATACTGGCAGAACTAGTGGTGTTTGATTTATAATAAACAAGAAACTGAAGGATAAAGTTGTAGAAGTTGAAAGTTCCTCTGACAGAGCTGCACGACTCGTTATCCAACTCTCGAGAAGATACCAGGCTCAGATTATTCAAACTTATGCACCCACCACAAGTCATGCTAAAGAAGAAATTGAAGAATTTTATGAGGGAATTCGTGATCTAAATAATAAAGGTAAGCAGCACTTGAAGATAATTATGGGAAATTTCAATGCAAAAATAGGGCAACGGCAACAGAATGAAACTTCAGTAGGTAAATTCGGTCATGGCAACAGAAACCAGCGTGGAAATACTCTCGTAGAGTTTGCAGAGGCAGAAGGGTTTTTCATCTTGAACTCCTTTTTCAAGAAAAAGCCACACAGGAAATGGACATGGAGACATCCAAATGGGACGACAAGTGAAATTGATTTTATTATGTGTAACAAAAAATTCGTCATAGAAGACTGCAGTGTGCTAAACAAGTTCAACACAGGCAGTGACCATAGATTGGTGAGATGTAAGATGCACCTCAACACTAAACTCGAACGTAGCAAGCTCATAAGACAAACAAAATGTATTGACATAACCAACCTTATAAAACACCATAATACCTTCAAATTGGAACTGAAGAACAGGTTCTCTGCTTTAGAAGGCCTAACATCGGAAGAAGTGGATATTTCTGAAGTTAACATAAAAGTAACCAAAGCTCTTATGGAAACAGCAACAAAATTAGCTGGGTCTAAGAACAAATTGCATGTGAACAAACTATCAGGAAAAACCAAAATGTTGATGCAAAAAAGAAGAGTGATGAGAACAACTAAAGAAGATGTGACTTCCAAAGTGGAATATATAGAGCTATGCAAGACAGTACGAAAAAGTATCACTGAAGACGTAAGGAAATTCAACTGTGAACTAGTAAGGAAAGCAATTGAAAACAACCAAAGCCTAAAGATAGCAAAGGGACATCTCAGTAAGGGGAAAAAACAGATTATGGCACTGAGAAAAGAAGATGGTTCTGTAACAAGAAATAGAGGCGAAATTTTGACAAGAGTGAAAGATTTCTACTCCAAATTATATGAAAGGGATGATGCATGTACTCCAGACATCATGAAAGGTACCAGTACCAGAGTTCTTCCAGTCCTTCCAGCAGAAGTTGCACATGCAATCAAGAACATGAAGCGGGGAAAAGCTCCAGGAGAAGATGAAATTACTGTAGACATCATACAAGAAGAAAGTGGAGAAATCGAAACAGTACTCGCCCAAATTTTCACTCGATGCCTTAATGAAGGGAAAATTCCTGAGGACTGGAACAACGCTACAATGATCTTGCTACATAAAAAAGGTGACATTGGGGATCTCAGGAACTACAGACCTATCAGCCTCCTATCAGTGGTTTATAAAATCTTCACTAAAGTACTTTCACACCGCTTGAAGGTGACACTGGACATGGCTCAACCGAGAGAACAAGCTGGATTCATAAGTGGCTACAGCACAATAGATCATATCCACGTACTGAGAGAACTAATTGAAAGAGCGAGGGAATATGAACTTCCATTGTGCATGACTTTTATCGATTATGAAAAAGCCTTTGATTCGGTGAAACAATCAGCAGTTGCAATGGCTCTGAAATCCTGCGGTATTGAAGATGCATACATTAATATTATTAATAACATCTATGAAAATGCAAGTGCAAAGATTCGGCTGTTTGAAAATACAACACACATAAAAATTGGAAAAGGAGTGAGACAAGGTGACACCATATCTCCGAAGCTCTTTAATGCCACATTGGAAAATGTCTTTCAATCACTGAACTGGGAAAACAAAGGGATAAAGATTAATGGAGATTATCTAACCCACCTTCGTTTTGCTGATGACATAGTCATTTTTGCAACTACCCCATCAGAGCTGCAGAGTATGATCCAGGAACTTGCTGACAAGAGTAAAGAAGTGGGATTAAAAATGAACTTTCAGAAGACAAAAGTGATGTACAATGCTTTTACAAGAAATGAAGATTTATCGATTGATGGAGAAGAGCTGGAGATAACAGACACGTACGTTTATCTTGGACAGCAGATATCAAGTGAGGGTCACATTGGTGAAGAAATTAATCGGCGTACAAAACTTACCTGGAGAGCTTTTGGAAGAAACAGCATAATTTTCAAGAGCAATATGCCATTTTGTCTTAAAAGAAAAGTGTTTGATCAATGCATCCTTCCAGTGCTTACGTATGTTGCAGAGACGTGGACCTTAGCTAAAAGAGACATACAAAGGCTGCAGACAACTCAAAGCAGCATGGAGAGGTGCATGCTTGGTGTAACCAGGAGAGATAAGAAGAGGAACACGTGGATCCGAAAAATGACAACAGTGGAAGACATCATGATCAGAGTTAAATCCCTGAAATGGCAATGAGCTGGACATACTGCCAGAAGAACAGACCATCGATGGACAGCCGAAATTTTAGATTGGATTCCAAGGGACAGGAAAAGACCCAGAAGAAGACCACATGGAAGATGGGTGGATGAAATTCGAAAGTATGCGGGAGTGACATGGAGGAGACTGGCACAAGACAGACCGTTGTGGAGGAAACTTGGGGAGACCTTCGTCCAGCAGTGGATTGATAATGGTTGACAATGGTGATGATGATGATATATTTAATAATAAGTAGCCAACAACAAAGAACGAAGAACCAAGTGATACCTCATGGGGAGGGTCCGGGACCTTGGGTTACCCCCACTGAGTGTGTCCTACAGCTTTTCTGTAAATAAAGATGATTTGTAAGCCTGCAGGTGCCCGGATATTAATAGGGGAGCAGTGTATATACTGCATGGTGTGAGATGCATCTACTCGTGGGGACAGAAATGATCAGAATGATCTCGCTTATGAGTGTACTGGGTGGTCATAACTAAACTTCTCCTATTCAGAGCATTCTGTAGGTCGATCTATCAACCGGGATGGCACCAAATTTGGCAGGGAGACTATTTTCTAGAAATGGGAAGAAGCGTTCCGCGGAAAAAAGTTCAGCTCAAAAAGTTGCCGATAGGGGGAATATGGCGCTGTGCAGTGTAAAAAGAAAAAGCGTTAAAATGGATAGACAAAGGAATAACAAAGACGAAACTAAAATGAAGGATTACCTTTATGTGAGGTACTTAGGAAAACACAGCAAGAAAACATGCCTTATCAATTTAATTTGTCACAGTAATAAATTATTACAGTTACCGGAGCGTAAGCGTTGTTATAAACGGATTACACAACTGGAGCACATTGCGTTCACCCGTGCAGAAGATGACCTGGTTCAATGTGGCCATCACTGTCGAGGACCGGACACTGCACGCAGAACAGAGCATGCTTCGCAGCTGAACGTAACATGTCTATAGTCCGAGTCAACCTAAGAGTGTATCACGATGAAGAGTAGGATACAGCAGCTTCCGCTGCGAAAGATAGTCCCTAGCATTTAGAGCGAAAAGAAGTAAAACTATTGCTCAGAATTAATTTTTGTTTGCTCAGCAATTTTTCAGGCAAAATAGCTATCTAAAGAAATTAGGAAGCTTTAAGAAATAATTCTGATAAGAGAAGTTACTCAATCAAGAGCTTTGCACTTTCGGCTACTTCTGTCCATTTGGGATACAACTTGGAGATGGGGAAGGGTTGCAAGACCTCTTACAACATTCACAACAAAGAGACAATAAATTGACAATCGGGGAAACTCGAAGGGTATATTACTTAAACAGGCTGTAGGGGAAGAAGTTCTGACTCTCCCAGACCCCCATTCACAATCCCCACTGCTTGTATGACGTGTGGGCCAGTGGGGGATCAGTACGACAGTTATTGCTTGATTGAAAGGTAACAGCTGGAGTGCACTGTATCGTATGACGCTTCTGGACTCACCGCTCTGTATCTTCTGCTCATCACATGCAGATGTAAATCATGTATACCTGCATGGTCCGGTGTTGCACCCATTCCTCTATCTTGTTTTCACCATCGTACAGTGCCGTGATCTTCCTTTCTCAGCTTACAGCACGTTGTTACAATCTTGCTCTCCACCTACACCGGTTCCCGATCCGAGTGCTTATATCTTCATATTAGCACGTAACGTCATCTATATTTACTACCTTCAACTCCGTTCAGCCGCTGCCACCACGCCTACCATCTTTCAGGCCGGGGATGCACTGTGCAGTATTTTCCGGAACCGCCTGATTTCACGTTTGCCGCTGGCCTTTACGAACGCTCAAGCGGCGAACCGGCTGCAAAACATCCACGGCATCTGGTCACCCTGCCGCCGATGGTACACTGGATCATCCGCCGACCTACGCCTCTTATTCTGATGCCTGTGACACCGTTGTTGCCTTGTTTAAAGACTGTTTGGGGAATTAGACTGCGTCTATGTAGCCATGTCCCGTTTTCATCTCACCCGCAAATACTCCTCGGTCTTATTGAAGACTTTCATGCCCTTTTGATGGCATGATCAACAACCAGTCAATCAGACTAACCTTCTAATACAAATTCTGCTGTTGTTCTTGCTCCAACTTAGGAGCTCACTTCATTGTATATATGTTCTTTCGATTACATTATGTATTGTTTCTTTCCTGTGTGCAATCTTTCCTCTCAGTGGTTATTATAGCATTATAATTTCATTATTTTGTTTACAGTAGTAGGTACATAGTCGGTCACCCTTGTGTTATCGTGTAGAATGATTCTTGTACATGTTTCCTGTTGTACAGAGCCTCACTTCAGTTTGCACCTATATGTATTTTTGTCACGCCATGATCTGCTATTATCATTATTTGTCTTCGTTGCAACACCTGTATATTACGTTGCCTCATTCTCCATTTCACTACATATCATCAGCCTGTGTAACTTGTGCATCTGTTTATATTGCTCCAACTTAGGAGCTCACTTCATTGTATATACTTTCTTTCGATTGCATTTGTATTGTTTCTCTCGGTTTTTATAGCATTATATTTCATCCCTTTGTTTAGATTAGTACTTACATTGTATCACCTTTGTGTTGAATGCTTCTTGTACATGTTTCCTGGTGTACAGAGCTTCACTTCAGATGCACCTATATGCAATTTCTGTTGCACCATGATCTTCTAGTGTTATTAATTGTCTTCGTTGCAATACCTGTATATTACGATGCCTCATTCTTTATTTTATTTTATGTCATCAGCATGTGTAACTTGTGTATCTGTATATATTCTTCCCTGTTGCATTTGCCATATGGTATGCACCATAAGTGTATCAGTCATTGATTTGATTTTCTTTACTGTTCTTGTTGGCCAATGTCAATGTTGAAATTGCACATGTTGTATTTTTTACTTTTCTTGTTCATCGGTTAGCAACTTTTTCATTGGCACCCATTGCAATGCTTCTCAACCTTGCGTGTTGAAGCTATTGTCCTAATTGTTGTCAATGTTGCCCTACACAGTGTGGCAAAGAATTTTTAAGACTGGGTCTGTAAAATGAAATAGAAACAAGAAATTATAATTTGTTTTGGTTTGTTATTCAAAATAAGCCCCTCCGGCTTCAATACACTTGTTACAGCGATTTCATAATGATTCGAATGCCTGTTCCAGTTCACTTTGCGAAATTGCCTCCAAAGTACGCGTCGAAGCTGTTTGTATGGTCGAAATATCATCAAAATAACACCCTTTTAACGTCATTTTAAGTTTTGGGAATAAAGAAAAGTCGCAGGGTGCTGAATCAGACGAATACGGTGGATTCCTTGTTTGTGATGTTGTTCTCATTGTATATAGTGCATCAACATTTGTACATATATCATCTTCCTTGTACATATGACATCATTTTGCTTTTGTCTTTTGGCACTGCAAAATTACAGGCCTGTTGTAATTATCTCTTCTTAATTTGCTCAATAAAGTGAAAGCACTGCAACGCGGATCGATACCGCTCTTGCGTTCCACGACGAGTCGTGATAAGCCTTTGACAACAGTATACTCTTAGGATGACTTGGAGTATAGAGGAATGTTCCGCACATTCTTTAATACGTTTGTCGTTTAAAAATAAAGTGGATAATTTTTCTTAAGTAAATGTCGTTTTAAAATAAATTATCGTTTCAATACGTTGTTGTCGCCAAGTTTGTGAAACCGCCACGATAGACGCTGACCTGAAGGTAACCACCCTGTTTCTTCGAACTTCCGAGACATCGATCTAACCGCAGCAGCTGACAGAGGAACTTGACGCAAGTTCTGGCGGGTTCTAAATTCACGAAGAGCGTCAGCTGCATTGCGCTCGTCCAGAGAAGATAACTTAACAAGTAACGCTCGCTTTAATAACGTGAGACGCATGTTGAGCACGACGATCAATAGGAATGCGTTTGCGAAGTTGTCCGTTTCATTTATAGCTCTGATGCTGATAGTAACATAGATGTTCACCTCGTTCTATGCTTCCTGGACGCCAACAGCACCATGTTTCCCCTATCGGCCACTTTTTGAACTAAACTTCTTTTTCTTCCGCGGAATCCTTTTCCGCCAATTTCTTGAATTGTCTCCCTACTAAATTTGGTGCCATTACGGTTGTTTGATTGAGATACAGAAAGCTTTGAATAGGGGAAGTTGAATTATGCCCCCCCCCCTTCATATGACCATACTTTTTGTTCTCAGCAAAATTTGCTTTAATATAACCTTAGAAGGTTGGGGAGAGGTCTTGATAATTCTCTAACATACCTGTGACCAACATGATGCAGGTTACAATGTCTCTGGTTAGAATTACCTAACAGTAAACAATATCAAACACTTGAATGTTGTCCAACAGTTTTCTCGATTCTTGCTACGGGAATGAAAACCTAAATCAGAGGCGCATATAAAATTTTTAAGAGGGAAGAGTCAAAAAATGGAAAATTTTGAAATCCACCAGAACAAAATAAAAGTTAATGAAACATAGAAGAAAAAATGAAAGCATTTTTTTCTAATGTAAGTCACGTTTTATGCAAAAACATAAAAATGCCACTTTGCCACTTTCGGGTGCTGAAAGAAAGTTTCAGTAAAAGATTTATGATTATTTCTTGTTTCTTGTAAAACAGGAAATTAAAGTTAAGAAAAGTTGAAAAGAATGTTAAAATCAACTCTACATATTACCAAAATAATGTTTTAACTGCTATATTTAAAGAGGAAATACTATTCCTTTATCCACAGAGCCTTCAAAGAGTAGAACTCCATCAAGATTTGGCTACCAGTCATACATCCAAATCTACCACTCTATGTTTTTTTTAAATGAAAAAATAAGAGACTGGCATCAAGTTTATAACCTCGTACTCATATTCCTTCAAAGTTCCCTGACGTGTACGTAATGGACTATTGTGCCTTCGAACTGCTAAAAAGATCGCTTTCTAAACGCAGGCCAAAAACAATGATGGGACTATGGAAACAGTGGAAGATGAATGGGATAAAATAACACTACCAATTTTAAGAAATGTTCTGTTATCTTGGAAATCTATATCTATGTTCGTAATACAGAGAAAGAGCTATCAGATGGAACATTTAAGAAAGAAATAATTTTTTTGAGCATTAATTATATTCCTAGAAAATCGTTCTAAAAATGTGTGAACATCCTCTATTCAGTAAACTCTCGTTTGTATGTTTTCCTAGGGAATGGGCCTTAAAAAACGTATAAATGAAATTTAAAAATCTTAAGTACTAGTGTAAAATGTATTCTTTAAAAGGGTATAAGTTGTTCCCTAATAATGACTTATTTAGAGTCGAATTGGAGTCAAAAAAAAAGCGTTACGAATTTTTGGGTTGGTGTGAATGAAATGTCCGGCGCGAACGAGCAGTGGAGACAGGCCCCCCACCAAAGCGGAATGGAACCACCCACAGGTGTTGCTGGTATTACGTAACAAAGTTACTATGAATAGCTAGCATGTGTGTGAACAACAAGGTTCAGGCGTGTTTTTTTTTTTTTTTTTGACATAACGAGGCTTGCAAAGGAAACATGCAGACGCCGTATTTGAGAGTCATCTTCCTGTATGAATTGAAACTGGGCCATTCTGCAGGATTTGCCGCTCGAAACGTTAAGAAAGCGTTTGGGGGAAAGCAGCTGACGAACGAACCACTCGGCGATTGTTTATGAATTTTCGAAGCGGAAATACGGACCTGCAAAACGAAGCACGTGGTCACCGATATGTTGCTGTTTCCGACGATGTTCTGTTTACGTGTGGTTGAAGCGAACCCCCGAAAAAATGTGTCATGAGATAGCGGTAGATGTAGGTGTCCAGTGTACGTGTCTAGCGGTAGTTGCTCGGAGCCTGGCTGCGCTGGGTAAGGTCAAAAAGCTGGACATGTGGCTGCCGCATGAGTTGACAACTGCCAACAAGACTAGGCGTTTAGAAGTCTGCACGTCGCTGCTTGCCAGGAATAAACAGGAACGTTTACTGCATCGAATCGTTACCTGCGACGAGAAGTGGATCCTGTATGGTAATCGGAAACGATCTGCACAATGGTTAAGCAAGGCACAACCTGATGGATGGCATCCTAAGCCACCTCTACACACCAAGAAGACGATGCTCCTTGTCTGGTGGACCAAAGCCGGAATAATTCATCGGAGTTTCTGGGCAAGAGGCCAAACCATCACTGCAGAACGTTATTGTGCTGAATTACAACCAGATACACCGGAAATTGCTGCAAAAACAACCGGCTTTGGTCAACAGACATGGTGTTGTTCTGCTTTAGGACTACGGCCGTCCTCGTGTCGCACAACAAACGATGCTGCCACTAAGTGCCTTGGGCTATGAAGCACAACATACCATTCTCTGATTTTGCCAAGGTTCAACTTTGGCTGCACCAAGAAGCAACACAACAACGCTGTCCCAATTCTCTCAAAGTTGTAACATACTGGGTTAGGTATGAAAGAATCAGAAAACCGTGTGATTTGGGTAATCCGAAATTAAAATTTTATATATAATCGCAAAAAGCGTAGAAATGAAATTACGTAAAACCGAGTAAAGAAAGCGATAAAAACTACACTATGATACTCCGACTAACGCTTAATTATGTATAAGCGTATAACTGTGAAACGTGTAATTGGGGTTCCACAGTACTTCCTTTTTTGTATTCATCATAACTTCTGGCAGAAAACAGTAGATTCAGTAGACTCATGTCCTCATAAGTACTCGCGATATAAATATTTGAAGGATCCAAAGTAGATGAAGCACTGCCATGTATTCTGCTTTTACGAAACACAATTTGAAGTACGAAATAAGTAGAAATTATTCACTTAGTAATCAGGGTCGTCGCTAGATCCCAGGGGGAAGGGCCTGGAGCCCTCAATCGCATCTGAATTTCCCTCCACCTCAATAATCTCGAAATACGTTTTTCGTGTAAATCAACACTAAGTTTGGAATATTATTTATTTTACATCAATGATCAATCACCAACAGATAAATAAATACATACACCGATGTGCCATTATATTATGACCACCTACCTAATAAGCTGTAGGACCACCTTTAGCCCGCAAAACAGCGGCCACTTGGCGAGGCATCGATTCGATAAGGTGGCGATAGGTATCCTATTGTGCCTGGTACCATAATGTCAAGATCAGGTCCTCCAGTTCCTGTACATTTCGGGGTGGTGGTGATTTAGCGCAAACCTGCTATTCCAAGTCAAACCACAAATGTTCGATTGGGTTCAAGTCAGGTGAATTTGGAGGCCAGGGCAATAACAGAGGGTCACCAGCATGTTCCTCGAACCACTCCATCACGATTCTGGCAATGTGGCATTGCGCATTATCCTGTTCGTAATGGCAGTCACCAGCAGGGAGCACAGTTGCCATGAAAGGGTGAACTTAGTCCGCGACGATGTTCAGATGCCTGACAGCTATCAGGGATTGTGCTATTGGGATAATGGGGCCTAAAGTGCCTCAAGAAAACATCGCCCACAACATCACAAAACCGCCGCCGGCCTGTTTACGCCCAACAGTGCATCCAGGCGCCACAGCCTCCGTTGAAAATTGGCGTATACGGCGGTTTACGTGATGCACCAGGAATCTTGATTCGTCAGACCAGGTCACTTTCTTCCAATCATCCACGGTCCAATCTCGATGATCTTGGGCCCATTTCATGCGTTGTTGGCGATGACGTGCAGTGAGCATGGGACCGGGCTGGGTCTTCGGCTACGCAGGCACATGAGCTGTGATGAACTGTGTGCTGTGAAACATTGCCCTGATCACCACTATTGTAGCTGCGGGTGATTTGTCGCACTGTGGCCCTGCTGTCACTGGGAACAACACGCGACAGTCTTCGCTCCCCTCTGGCATCAATGAGCTGCGGACGATACACGGCTGAACGACGGTTTGTCGTTTGGCTATCTGTGCACCATTTTTGATACGTACTCACTACATTGGCACGTGAACAACCCATAAGCCACGCCGTTTCCGAGATCGTAATTTCGAGGCCCCGGGCCATCACAATTTGTGCTTTATAAAACCCCGATAAATCGGCAGCTTTTCCCATTCTGACTCCGAACACTCTACTAACCGAAAGCCGATCCTGTATACTGCTCTGTGAACTTCCCCTACTCCACCGTTCGGTCTCCAGGCGCGCTCATTTCTTCAGGCTGGGAGTGGTCATAATGGAATGTCTCATCGGTGTAAAAGTCACTGACAAATTTTCATTTGACCATTATACATGTATGCTGCCGAATGACGCAGTAGGAACCTTTTCTTGCGTAAGTACACGCCCCTAGGATCATCAGGTGTGGAATGCGGTTTGTAATTTTGTTTACTTCTTCGTCATAAGTTGTTTTCAAGAGTTGGCAACACTGTATGCGTCTGGATGACGTGGAGATCAATGGGACGCTCAGAAATTTTGGGTCTCGTACGCTTAATCTGATGTTACGTGGCTAGATTTCTTTCCCGGCGGTAGGTCTCCTCTTTCTTACGCTTAGCCCAGGATGCTCAGTTTGTCTCGAAAGCTTGGCACTCAGTGGAGTCCCCACCCTAATAAACAAGACCATTCAGCCGGCATGCAGAGAACACATAGGATCCCCTATTCACTGTGTCCTTTGTTTGAATGCAGGAACTACGAAACTAAAGGTCTGGCTTTAACCCTTTACTGACCAGGGCTCTGAAATCTTGTTTCACTCAGAATATCATAATTCCCGAGTCTGTTTGTTGCTCCCTTCTGACCTCCTACCTTTTAGAAGCTAAGAAAAGAAGGATTAGTATTCGGTCACCACACGTAAATTCCGATCTGTAGGAACACTTGCCCCACTGTCCACAGCCGTGACGGCACGCGAATTGTTCTTCCTGAAGATGGTACATACAATACTGAAATGCATTGCAGTAATGAAGACCGAGGTTTAACTACAAGTTTTTTACAACGGACGTTTTGTTGGAGCTGTTTCTTCGTGTGTTCTGAGTTCGTGCTTTTGACTCTTGGTTCACTTAAACTTTTCAAATACTGCTCACTCCTTGTAACTGCCCAGTTGTGAAACAGCACTTTCTGGAGACTACCCTAATGTCAAGCGACAATAGAAGACTTTCTGTAGGCTGGGGAATGGTCATAATGGTGGTTATGTGTTGTCTTAATCTTGCAGATTAAGACGACACACCTAATTATACCAGGCAACGGATAACTTTCTTTGAAACAGTTATCTCCACCACGGGACTACACGCTATTCAGCAGACCACATGTGAGTAAGCATTGCCTCTTCTATTGATTTCATGAGTTGTTGAGCGGTATACAGCTGTTTAATCAACACGTTAACTCCACGACATGGAAACCTTCACCTTCAACTACGTGAAAAACTCTGCATTCGTTCTCAACACTAGACTCAATACAGACCAAAATAACCACATCCTCCTCTTCACTAAATGATGGTATTTATTGGTACTGTGAAAGAATAGCGACTTGTCTTTTAGATGTTTTTAATGTTTTCAAACTTACTGATCTTATTTTAAATTTCAATAAACCTAGCATTTCGACACTATCTCATGTCACCCTAACAAACTACTCATTCATATAGTTTAAATCAGTGAGCCGAGAGAGGAAATGCGAGACTATGAATTCGTAGCACAGCGAAGAGCAGACAGGAAACTCTAAATGCACAACGTGTGTAGAGTTATACTTTCCAGCAATATATTTACGTATTTCATCTAAGAACTTCATTGCTACTCATTTAACTTGTATAACTGTGTTTTAACAGTTCATAATACAATATTAATCTGTAGTCTTGGTGTGCATTGACATTCAGACGTTTCTCAGGGGTAATCACTTCATCTTCCATGGATAAGGACTGCGATGTCATGCGAGTAAATAATATGTCCCCGGGGGATATAAGTCTTATTTCTTTATTTGTTTAGAGCCAACAATTATGACTGAGTGTGACTTTTGCTAGTCCCACAGAAGCCGTGTAAATTCAAAGAGCATGTGGGGGTAAGGAATCCCATTCCATCAACATTGAAAAAATTAAGCGTGTGAATTCACAGAAAATTTCTGAAAATATCGTTCAGCAAAGTTGCCGGTAGGTATTCGTGTTTATCAGAAATTTTCGTTTTAAAAAGTACCCGTTTATTGTAACCCGTATTTTCACAGATTTTCCATAGACAGAAATTCCGTTTATTTCAGAAAAGTCCATTTCAGGCTTTTCCGTATTTAAACTGAAATTCAGCAAAATCGATGACCCTGTACTTTTCAGTCCTTACCCTCGATAATTCTTCCTCTGAGATCAAGATCAAACCCACGACGTTTGAGCTGGCCCAACAGGTAACTCACGCCTTTAATCACTAAACCACAAGCGCTCGGCAATATGAATCACGTACATCATAAAATGAATTCCGCGACGATGAAATTTTGTTTTTTGTCATTAATGAGAATGGTTTATTCATTCTATTTCCTGTTGGAGCTTATTATTTTTCTGAATAGGTTTGTAATTTTTTTTTTTTTTCTGTAGGAGGATTTTTTACAAATTAAGCATTTTTTATCCTGAATTTTTTAAGCAACAAAATGCTTTACACCTGATCTTTTTAAACTGACGATGACTTTCAGTTATCTTTAAAAAAGGTGAAATGTAGGAAATAGTAATACTATACTAGTGATCCGATTTATTGGCGTAGGAAATAGTCATATAAGCGTTTCCAAGCTTTCGCACATCAACCAGATGGCTTTTTCAAGGAAGTTAGACAGAAAAATCTATCTGTTTTTTTCTGTCTAACTTTTCAAGGAAGTTAGTGAAGTATGTCTAACTTTTTCAAGGAAGTTAGACTTAGGCAGTTTCTGCCTAATATGCTTGAAAAAGCCATCTGCTTGATGTGCGAAAGCTTGGAAACGCTTATATGTCTATTTCCTACGCCAATAAATCGGATCACTATTATAGTATTACTATTTCCTACATAATTGGTGTACTGTTGTTCGTTATCAGTAATGTTAAATGTACTTTTTATGGCATGATTTCATAAAAAAAAAAAATACATATAAAATTTACTCTTGATAGCTTTTTTCTTAAGTTGATTAAAGACTGATACACAGACATCGTATAATCATCTGTACAATAAGTACCCGGTTTCTTAACAGAAACACAATATATAATAAGTACCTGGTGCACCAAATAAGAGAAAGAATAAGAAATATCCTGTGCCACAATTAACAAAATCCATGCAATATGCTATCCTTAATATACGATCTCGTTACGGAACTTCGAAATTCGACAGACGATTGAAATTTAAAAGTTAATCAAACCTCAAGTATTCCCACGAATCGCACCTATTACCGGTAATTTCTCGTCATACGGATACGAAAAAAGGGAGAACGGATGTTTTCCGTTAATATACGAAAGGAAATGCGGAAAGGTTTCTGAAAATTCACAATTTTCCGTTAACACATCTCTAAAACGGCAATTTACGGTCAATATAAGAAAGAAACTGCGGAAAGGTTTCTGGAAATTCACAATTTTCCGTTAACACATCTCTAAAACGGTAATTTACGGTCAATATAAGAAAGAAACTGCGGAAAGGTTTCTTTCTGGAAATTCACAATTTTCCGTTAACACATCTCTAAAACGGCAATTTACGGTCAATATAAGAAAGAAACTGCGGAAAGGTTTCTTTCTGGAAATTCACAATTTTCCGTTAACACATCTCTAAAACGGCAATTTACGGTCAATATAAGAAAGAAACTGCGGAAAGGTTTCTGGAAATTCACAATTTTCCGTTAACACATCTCTAAAACGGCAATTTACGGTCAATATAAGAAAGAAACTGCGGAAAGGTTTCTGGAAATTTACAATTTTCCGTTAACACATCTCTAAAACGGCAATTTACGGTCAATATAAGAAAGAAACTGCGGAAACGTTTCTGAAAATTCAGCATTTTCATGTGGTACGAAAAATCGGTGAAATTCAGTTTTCTTTCCGTAATTTCAGAGAAAAGGTTGTATCAGAAATATGCTTCGTAAATTCACGAAAGCATTGACGGAAAGTTGCCCGTGAATTTCAGAAATATTTTTGCAGTGTAGACAGGCGTTTTCTGGGGGTTGTAGTAGTTTGGGTGTAAGGGCGTTTCGAACGTTATGGTCGATAAATGGTTGATACTGTCTGTATCTGTTGCTCGTTCTAATAAATGCCCCAAATAAAAAACCTCCTAAACGGAAGAAAGGCGATCCCATTGCAATATTGCACAATACTCCTCACCACAGAAAAGCAACTGGGGACTATTTAAATATTCTCAAAACCCCACTGATGTTTGAGAGATGAATATATAAATAATATTATCGCGGCACTAAAATCATTGTGCTAAAACTGAACACCTTGGGGTTACAATTGTTGTAAGCGAAGTTAGATTAGTTAATTTTATTATTTCACCTTTAAAACTCTATTCAATCAAATGCGACAAGTATCATTTTTAAAATTCTGCAGTTTTATTTACTTATTCATTACGGAAGATGGGGATGTTGTGGGTACGAGGTTGTTTAAAAATTAAGTCGTGCCAAGCCGTCCCCTACCTCCTTAGTTTTTAGTCTAGCGATGCCCCTGTATGTTTCTTTTTTTTTATTGGAGGTTTAACGACCGCCGTGAGGTCGTTAAACCTCTCAATGGGCTATAAGGCCCGTCCCTAATTTGAAGCCACTGATTTCAGGGATGGAAGAGAACCAGTGCCGTAAGACAAACACAACATCCATGTCTCACTGGGATTCGAATCCGGACCCTTCTCGGACGATTGATCAGAAGCCAGCGCTTAGACCACTGCGCCACCGGGACGGCACCCGTTTAAGTAATAATAAAACATTCGTCCACATGCAGTACGTAGCTTATAAAATAAACGTGAGAAAAGCACTTAAATGAAAGTAAAAAGAAAGAAAAAATATATTCATCAAACAAGAACACGCATGTCCCCAAAATACAGCAATGGTGGCCGCAAGCGTATGCTCTGTGGACCAGAGCAACTCAGAGTTCCCGCCGTCTCTTCGGATTCGCGCGCAAGCGCAGTTGACAGATTTCGCAGTGCTTCATAACCGCTATTGGAAGCGGAAATGCATGTACTTGCCTCTTACCAAAGGCTTCACTATCTGTTCCTTCAATAAGCAGACTAGGCACGATATCGTTTGAAGGCCAGTACGGAAGGAACGACGTCACGAGTAATTTGCACTGCATTATTTCTATATTTGAATAAATTATTTCTGTTTATTTAAAACTGTTTCTAGTGGTAACAACAAGTATTAACACGCTTCGCCCTTCGTGTCTACAAATCACCTCAAAAGTACCGCAGTGCTGAACCATATCCCTCCTGATTCATACTGCCCAAAACAGTACAAACTATCTGCGTTTAGAGCATGCGTCTATAGGGCGTATCGAGTTCTTAAAAAAGTTTTCGAGACGAAATGACACAAAAATGACGCTACCGATGAAGAAAGGATGACGCAACACTATTTCTTCCTTAAATTGAAAAAAAATGAATTTGTCGGTTTGGGAGGCGGAACGAGACCAAAAGCGAGAGCTTCTTGTTTCACATTTTCATTATATTAAACCTGTGATATTCCCATGCCGATAGCGCAACAGTTCAAACATTTCGGAAAATCAGTCGAACGAAAGTGTTCTAAAAATTAATGGAAGGATTTCTGAATGCACAACCATAAAGTAGTTCCAAATATTTTCTTGTTTTCTTCCGCGGTTTGTTTACGTTTTGTAAGACCGTTGCCGCCCCGGTGGCGCAATGGTCTAAGCGATGACTTCTGATCAGGCGTCCGTGAAGGGTCCGGTTCGAATCCGGTGAGGCATGGATGTTGTGTTTGTCTCACGGCGCTGGCTCTCTCCCTTCCCTGGAACCAGTGGCCATAAGTTAGAGACGACGGGCAACTGCTTATAGCCCAATGAGTTGCTCACGGTAGTCGTTAAACCTAAAACCAAAAAAAAAAAAAAAAAAAAGGCCGTTGCCCTCTCTGTGTTTTCTCCGCAAGAGATTTTGCAAATTGCGGAAAGATACAGAATATCGGGAATTATTTGATGCTTGTGCATTCAGAGGTTCTTCAAAATTTTGCGTTTACGATGAACATTTTGAGGAATCCGGATGAGAAGCGTAAAAATATTAACTGCTTTATCTCGTAACGATAAAAAATACATTTGGTTACTTCCCTTTTAATTTAATATTAAATTATAAAACATACGGAGACCAAATACATCGAATTTTTATTTCATTAAATCATGCTTTACTGAGTTCAGTGGTGCACTCACAAGGAGGCCCGATGCCCCCCCCTGCCTTGGGTTGACAGGGCGGAAAATTACGTGGACGTTTGAAACAAAAAAAATCAGATCAGATCATATGAAGAGGATTTTAGGAAGGGAGTGTCGGACACCAGGTCTTACACAACCCTTAGAAATAGGAAGCTAGGAGATTTGGGCAAGGGTGCCTGGTAGAAAAGTGACACGGAAGCGAAGCAGAAAGGGGGAGAAAGACGTCCTTATTTATAACCGGGGCCAGTACCTTGGGTCCGACGGCTTAACGTGCCAATCCGACGTACGTCGGATATTTAGTGGTTCGAGTGTTCGTACCTGCATGAGATCGAGCCTGGGTCCTCTCCGTAGCAGTCACGAATGCTGACCACAAGGCCATTTGAAACAAAAAGTCACGATACGCAATCTGCATATACTACTTAATCATGTACCGTATAATTATAGCATACAATAATCATAAGGAAGTAGTTGTGTTAAATAAATTTAGAAAAATCTAACCAGAAAAGGAATTTCGTCTATTGCTTCTTCTAATCATTTAACCCTTCTTAATTTTTATGGCACCTGACAATTTTCCCCGGTTAATTTAGGGGGTCACACCACCTTTGGGAAATTCTCCCCTTCCCGCTTGGGAAATTTTTGGGTGCGCTACTGACTGAGTTAGGGACATTGAGAAACTCCGGAAACTGATTGAATCCGTTTAAATGGGTAATTATAATTTTCAGTGAAGCACGTAGTAAATAAACTCCTGCTGCCCTGCCACGTTCAAATTTTCTGAAAAATTCTGTTTATGCTCAGCCACACTAATCGAATTGAAGTCTTTTAAAATAGTATCATGAAGACAAATAAAAAAATAAATAGTAAATAAATAAAAACTCTTACCAACTCTTCTTTCTTGGAAACCCTTGCTCCAGGTATGGCGGGATCAACCTCCAGGTAAAAAGACCAACTTCTAATTAAAAAATAGATATATAAAATGAAAGGATAAGCCCTAGTAACAACGGAAAATCAGGAGAATTGAAAAATCATTGTCTTGTAAAAATGGATTGAAATGATATTGTTCGACTCTGTGACGTTGCTAGAAATGTATATTTTCATTGTACACGTCAAAAAGCATGAATCGAGTTCATGGGTTTATGTTGGCCAACATAACCATGAACTCGATACCTGTTGCCGCGTCTCCAGGGAGGTACTGATATCCCCAACAACCCTTGCAATGCGAGGGGGGCACGGCTAAGGGGCCCACTTGTCTCAGTAAAGAGATTTTACAAATTATTTTACGGAGAATTCGTATGAAGCTGGTTAAAGAAATAGTAAGGAATTTTTTAACTGCAGATTTAAATCAAGTACTAAAAAGAAAAGCAATATTTGTTATTTCTTTTCTTTTTTCCATTGAATAAGTAAAATATCATGTTTGCAGTTTTATTTTTAAAAAACTGGATGATGAGAAAGCAGCTGTTTCTCAAGACTCGAAACTACCTTTCACAGCCATACACATGAATATTAACAGCAGAATGTGAAATAAATATCAGTTCAATCAATAAATTTTTTACACCAATAAGAATCAGGTTTTTGTTACGTATTACAGTTGTTTACCCATAACTAAGCATCTTTCAGAATACAGACAGTCCCAGGTTACAAAGGAGTTCCGTTCCTAAGTCTGTCTTCAAGTCAAATTTGTGCGTACGTAAGTAGGAACAGTTAGATACTGTTCGTATCTAACTTCAATTAGTCAAATGTTTCGTCTTAGTACATGGATGAGCTATTACATTATGACCAGCTACTTAATAAGCTGTAGGACCTTCTTCAGCCAGCAAAACAGCGGCCACTCGGCGAGGCTTCGATTCGATGAAGTGGCAGTAGGTATCATAGAGTATCTGGTAACATAATGTCAACAGCAGGTCCTCCAGCTCCCGTACATTTCGGGATGGTGATGATTTAGCGTGAACCCGCTTTTCCAAGTCGAACCACAAATGATCGATTGGGTTTATATCAGGTGAATCTGGAGGCCAGGGCATTAACAGAAAGTCACCAGCATGTTCTGCGA
The DNA here is from genome assembly GCA_039090855.1 of Macrothele yani. Taxonomy (NCBI): domain Eukaryota; kingdom Metazoa; phylum Arthropoda; class Arachnida; order Araneae; family Macrothelidae; genus Macrothele; species Macrothele yani. The sequence continues at coordinate 58,753,405 of CM076998.1, read as the reverse complement.
ACCACTCCTTGACGATTGTGGCAGTGTGGCATGGCGCATTATCCTGTTGGTAATGGCCATCACAAGCAGGGAACAAAGTTGCCATGCATGGGTGAACTTGGTCCGCAACGATGTTCAGATACCTGACAGCTGTCTGGGATTGTGCTATTGGGATAATGGGGCCTAAAGTGTCTCAAGAAAACATTGCCCACAGCACAACAACGCCGCCGCCGGCCTGTTTCCACCCAGAAGTGCATCCAGGTGCCATAGCCTCCTTTGGGAATCGACGTGTCTGCGCTCGGCCGTCTACGTGACGCACTAGGAATCTTGATTCGTGAGACTAGGCCACTTTCTTCCAATCATCCACGGTCCAGTCTTGATGATCTTGGGCCTATTTCATGCGTTGTTGGCGATGACACGCAGTGAGCATGGAACCGGGATAGGTTTTCGGTTACGGCCCATGCGCAGATGACTGTGATGAACTGTGTGCTGTGAAACATTGCCCTGATCACCACTATTGTACCTGCTGGTGCTTTGTCGCACTGTGGCCTTGCGGTCGCTGTGAACAATGCGCGACAGTCTCCGCTCACCCCTAGCGTCAATGAGCTGTGGACGACACGCGGCTGGACGACGGTTTGTCGTTTGACAATTTGTGCACCACTTTTGATACTTACTCACTGCAACGGCACGCAAACAACACACAAGCCGCGTAGTTTCCGAAATCGTAGTTCGGAGGCGCCATGCCATCACAATTTGTCCTTTATCAAACTCCGATAAATCGGCAGCTTTTCCCCATTCTGACTCCGAACACTCTACTAACCGAAAGCCGATCCTCGGATTGCATATATACTGATCTCTATACTTCACCTATACCACCGTTCGGTCTCCAGGCGAGCTCATTTCTCTAGGCTGGGGGTGGTCTTAATGGAATGACTCTTCGGTGTATATCGTATAACCTGTCTATGAATAAAAAAATGTTACAGAAACACTTCCAACCATTACTCGTAACAAATTCTTCTTCACATTTACCTTAATTTGCTGCAGATGCAGCTTTTAAATCATTGTAAAGGCTTCAAGCCTTTTTTTGCACTAAAGCAAGGTTAATAAGCATATTACGGTGATTCTAATTAAATTATCAGTAAACTTTCTCTTTCAATACTTAAATCGTTGCTTTCATGAGCGCCAGCAGCTTAATTTCCAAGAGGGGGCAAACACAAATTGTAACTACGAATAACGTATACAAATACTGTACTACACTGCTGGCCACCCAAAATACAACTCCAAGAAGGACACGAGATTGCAAAGCCAGACTTACTGGACACATAACAACAGATACAGAGATGAAACGATTGAGCTTACAGGCCCGTGCGACTTGCGGAACACGCAGACATCAATAGTTCGTGTGGCCCCCATGGTTAGCAATAACGGCCGCTACACGCCGCAGCATCGAACGAAAGAGGCTTTGGATGTGGGCTTGGGGTATCTTGGTTTAGGCTGCTTCCACATGTTGCCACAGTTCATCAGGCGTAGCCGCGGGTGGTGCTTGCCGGGTCACTCGGTTGCAGATCAGCGACCAGACGTGTTCGATGGGCGACATATCGGGAGAACAGGCGGGCCACGGCAGCAGCGACACCTGGTGGGCCGTGAAGAATTGTTGCACGGTGCGTGCCACGTGCGGGCGCACATTGTCCTCTTGAAACGTGGCCGCTGGCATATCCTGCAGGTAAGGAAGGACTACAGGCTCCAAAAACGTCGGAGATGAAGCGGTGGCTGTTGAGTGTACCGGCGATGCGTACCAGAGGGGTGCGGATGTCATTTCCAATTGCACCCAAACCATAAAGCCAGGCGACGGACTGGTATAACGATGCATAATGCAGGCGTCATACAGTCTCTCACCGCGGTGCCGCCACACGCGGATCCGGTCATCGTGGTGTTGCAAGCAGAAGCGGGATTCATCGGAGAAGCCAATGTCGTGCCATTCCGTAGTCCAGGTGCGGCGTTCAACGGCCCACTGCCGCCACACTCGCCGGTGATGTAACGTCAATGGTAATCGGAGCAGTGGGCGCCGTGCGACAAGTCCCCGCTCCTGCAGACGACGTCGAACGGTACGGGCTGACACAGGTTGTTGCGCAACACACCCTAATTCCTGCGCTAAGGTTCGTGATGTGGCGGTGCGAGCCGTCAATGCCCACCGCACAACATGCCGGTTCTCTCGTTCGGTGGTGTGCCGCGGCTGCGGCAATCGCTCACGTCGGTCCTCCCGTCCCTTCTGCACCCACCGAATCTATACTCTCCTCACTGTGGCTGGATGTCGTCCCACACGGGCGCCGATGTCTCGGTACGATAAACCGCTGTCGCGATAAGCCACTATTCGTCCTCTGTCGAACTCCGAAACGTGCTGGAATGACTGCCGTATTCTGCGACGAGGTATCAGGAAGCTTCCCACGCACAGGTCCGGCAGCACAACACACTTCCCCTACTTACACCCCACCTTCTGTGCACCCTTCTTATAGTGCTTCTCCGTGGCGTGTCGGGCGCACATGATTTGCATATGCCCTGCAATGCTAATCGTTTGCATGTCCTCTCGTGGGCGACGCATGCTGCGAATTTCAGGCCAATCGGATGCTTCCTTCTTGGTGTTGCATTTTGGGTGGCCAGCAGTGTATATGCTAATATCCCTGTGCCTTCCTGTTATCTAAACGTTTTTACCAGACTCTCAACGCATGAATTTAATTAGAAAACGCAGGCTTATGATCATTCTTCCGAGATTTGTTCGGGTTCGAATCCAGTGAGGCATGGATGTTGTGCTTGTTTTACGATACTGGCTTTCTCCCTTCTTTTGAACCAGTAGTCCTAAATTAGGTACTACCGACTACTGATAGCCCATTGAGTTGCTCATAGTTGTCGTCAACCCCTTCCCTCCGAAAAAAAACACATATAAAAATATCTTATAAATGAAATTACGTGTTAGGACAATAAGGAAAGTTCTTTTGATTACTTCAGCCATGAAACACCAAAGATCACTCAATTGGTCATCAAGAATGAAAAAACGCTCTCAAGACAAATTCCTGGAATAACAAATTTTGAAGATGGGAATCCGTTTTTTGATGTAAATATAACAATAATGGTAAGTCAGATAATATATTCGAAAACTTGAAAATTTCGTCGTGCTGGAGAGGGAATCGAACCCGCGTCTCCCAGATAGCGCCCGGGTATGCTAACCACTTCACCACCCAGAACGACTAAGTCTCAAGTTTCCGATTAATTTGAATGTAACCATCACAGGATTCGCTAGTCGAAGCAACTGGCATTCATGTTTAGCGAATCTGGAGTTTAAGAATTCTATCCCATGATAAACTTGAGACTTAGTGGTTCTGGGTGGTGTAGTGGTTAGCAAACCTGGGTGCTATCTGGGAGACGCGGATTCGATTCCCGCTCCAGGACGACAAAATTTTCAAGTTTTCGGATATTATCTATAGACTTACCATATTTACAACAAAAAACGGATTCTCATCTTCAAAATTTGTATTGTATGGTGTAATCCCGTTTTCCATTCATGATGTCTGGGAATAATTTCGAGAGATCTTTGATCTTTGTCTCGTAGTAAGCAGATGCCGCAGAGTAGAATATTTTTTCATACTTTCCTATACTGCACGCTGTTCTCCAACATGGAAATGTAATTTTCATTATTACTTTCTACTGTAAAATCCCAAGGTGCAGAAGTGTGCATCCAAAAGTTCTACAGAAGAAATTAGCTATCAGAATTAATGTAATCCCTAAAATCTCTACAATACCTTCCAAAGACAGAAAGGACATCGTCCAATTTCCAGGGAAGGGCAAATGCCCCTCTTGCTCCCTATATGGGTGCTAATGACTGCGTTGCTGAGTGATAATTATAGATTTTGTCAGTACAGGCCTTTTACTGGTGCAATTATTTTCGCTTTGTCCTTTAAAATTGCCCCCTATCGTTGACTGACTGTAGCCTAACGCTTTCCCATTGTTCATTGGCGTTTCATCTTTTTCAGAGTTCTGTGATTGTAACGCGAGGATTTGCTTCCACATTTGCCTTCAAAGCGTCGTTATGAATGACCGAATGTCGTCCTCAGTCCTCCTCACCTTGAAGGCTCGTGTCACCGGAACGAAACTTTTCGAACCTAGGACGAACAGTACGCTCAGATGTTGTCTCCTCGCTCCGTGCTTCGACCACATTACGGTAGATTTGTGCCGCGTTACCACCCAATTTCAATTCATGAAGCAGAATCACCCGCAACTCACTCCTTCCTAACATGTTGTACAGACCACTCTCAATCGAGTAGCAACGACTGCAGCTCAACCGATTACAGCGTGTATGTGGCGTATGAGTCGCCCTTCAACTCGTACGAATGGAGCTGCGATCGGGTTGGTCTGCAAGCACTGTGGGCGAATTGAATGTGGCACCTCAGAAAATCGGCCATTGTTCTCCGAACGACCTGATATACGTATAAGATGGAAGGATAGGTGGGGGCCCGATACATTGCGGTTTGCCCCAGGTGCAGAAGTGCCTAATTACGCTCCTGTGTATTATTCTTAGAATAGGAATCGTGTTAAAAGACATCATCATCATCATCATTGTCAACCATTATCTATCCACTGCGGGACGAAGGTCTCTTCAAGCCTCTTCCACAACGGTCTGTCTTGTGCCAGTCTTTTCCATGCATGTTACTCCCGCATACTTTTGAATTTCATCCACCCATCTTCCATGTGGTCTTCTTCTGGGTCTTTTCCTGTCCCTTGGAATCCAATATAAAATTTCGACTTTCCATCGATGGTCTATTCTTCTGGCAGTATGTCCAGCCCATTGCCATTTCAGGGATTTTATTCTGATCATGATGTCTTCCACTCTTGTCATTTTTCTGATTCACGAGTTTCTCTTCTCATCTCTCCTGGTTACACCACGCATACACCTCTCCATGTTCCTTTGAATTGCCTGCAGCCTTTGTATGTCTCTTTTAGCTAAGGTCCACGTCTCTGCACCATACGTAAGCACTGGAAGGATGCATTGATCAAACACTTTTCTTTTAAGACATAATGGCATATTGCTCTTGAAAATTATGCTGTTTCTTCCAAAAGCTCTCCAGGCAAGTTTTATACGTCGATTAATTTCTTCATCAATGTGACCCTCACTTGATATCTGCTGTCCAAGATAAACGTACGCGTCTGTTATCTCCAGCTTTTCTCCATCAATCGATAAATCTTCATTTCTTGTAAACGCATTGTACATCACTTTTGTCTTCTGAAAGTTCATTTTTAATCCCACTTCTCTACTCTTGTCAGAAAGTTCCTGGATCATACTCTGCAGCTCTGATAGGGTAGTTGCAAAAATGACAACGTCATCAGCAAAACGAAGGTGAGTTAGATAATCTCCATTACTCTTGATCCCTTTGTTTTCCTAGTTCAGTGATTGAAAGACATTTTCCAATGTGGCATTAAAGAGCTTGGGAGATATGGTGTCACCTTGTCTCACTCCCTTTCCAACTTTTATGTGTGCTGTATTCTCAAACAGCCGAATCTTTGCACTTGTATTTTCATAGGTGTTATTAATAATATTAATGTATGCATCTTCAATACCGCAGGATTTCAAAGCCATTGTAACTGCTGACAACAGTAATTCAATAAAACATTTTACATTCTCACCATAAGACTCTTACGTAACATTCGTTTTTTTTAATTTCTCAAACTAAACAATTTTTATTAAAACTTCACAAATTAAGCAATTTTAATATAAATTAATAAAAGCAATTTTAATGAAAATTTAATAAAATAATAAATGATAAGAAAACAGTGAATCAGATTTAACAGAACTTTTGAAAATTTTAAGGATATTTTTTCTTTCCGGGTAGTTTTTTTCTTAATCCATTCCTCATTAAGGCGCATTTTTATTTTAAACTAAAAGGGTCATTCAAGTGAAAATGAGCCAAAGGGCGTATGAGAAAGATATTGTAACTTACCTTAAAAATAATCCCCGTGGCTGTTAAGGCACTTATCCCCCTGTGACAATAGACGAAACCGTTCCCAAACAGCATCCTGCACTTCTTCGTTTAAGTGAAATCTGTGATCACCGCAGATGCTTCTTCAGCTCCCCGAAAATGTGAAAGTCACAGGGGGACAAATCTGGACTGTATGGCGGATGAGCGTTGCTTCCCATTTGAATTTGGAAAAGTAATCCTCGACTATTTTTGCAGTGTGGGGGGCTGGCGTTGTCATGAAGAAGTCATGAATGAGCTCCTGCTGTGAGCATCTTTTCCGGTATTTCCGGTGGTGAGAAACTGGACCAAAAGGTGACCCTTTTGGACGAAAAAGAAAGTCAGCATGACCTATCGTGCACTTGTCTGTGCTCTCTTTGACGACGTGCGCTTTCATTTGCTCCTTTGTCTTTTGCTTTCAGGTTGATAATGAAAGCACCACGTTTCATCTCCCGCAATGATTCTGTCGATGAAACACCGCGTGGTACGGCAGTAAATGTTCCAAGAACACACCCAGGCGAACGTCTTTTTCGCATAGATTTCAAGTTCTGGGGCAACCACTCCGCGCAAATCTTCCGATTCTGCAGACGATCCCGGATAATGGTGTGCACACTCCCTACACTGATTCCACAGTTATCGGCAAGTGCTTTTACCATGACTCTTATGTCTTCCAGAGTGAGACTATCCACTTCAGCGAAGGAAACTTCGGTGATCACACAATGTGCTTGCCCTGGCCTCGAATCGTCAGTCAACGATGACGCGTGACAAAAACAAGCAGTTTTCGAACACGTTACTCATGCGGCGATGAATTTCTGTACTACCAGCACTTTTCACGGTTAAAAACCGGATAACCGCTCTCTGTTCAGCGTTCGTTGCTTCAATCATGACTGGTTGGACCGAACACCTGCCCGAGTTCCTGTACAAGGACGAACTGCTTCCATCGTCACGCGATCTCAGTGTCACATTTCACTGCGTCATAACCCTACAATGGCGCCACCTACGTTTTGAGTCAACTCTGCCGCGGTGAACTCATTCGGCAGGTTGCTATGTCCCTTGGCTCTTTTACAATTGAATGACCCTTATACATCATTGATTATCCTATCAGCGCGTGTGGAAGGAACGGAGGTTAAAGCCCTGCCTACCAATGCTCTCTCATTTATAGCGTGTTTATGGGCGATGAAACCCTATAATTTCAAGAGGAACCAACTTCTCAAAGAGTTAAAACAATACAACAAAAGAGAAAAAAAACATAGTACGTGTATACACTGTATTGACAAAAGTCACCAAACAGCTAGAAGAGAAACAAAACATAGCATTTATTGACATACACTGAAGTGCCAGAAAAACTGGTACACCAGTCTAATACATGGCACGTCCCCTACGGGAGCGCAGAACTGCAGAAATACGATGGGTCATGGACTCCACCAGCTTCTGGAAATATGCTGTAGGCAATGCACACTATACTTCCTGCAGAGCGTTCCACAACTCGGGTGTATTCCGAGGTCTCGTATTCCAGTATTCGACAGCGCGTTGCATGGAATCCCAAATGTGTTCTATCACGTTCAGATCTGGAGATTTGGGTGGGAATGGCCACACCCCAAACTCAGATGAATGCTCCTCTAACCATAATGTGGCGTCCCGACACTTGTGTGGAGGGGCATTGTCCTGTTGGAACAGGCCCAACCCATCAGCATGAATGCAGGACATGAACAGGTGTACCTCGTCAAAAAGGATGCGCACATAGCGTTGGCCGGTAACAGACGTTTGTAGACGTACCAGGGGTCCCAGTGAAGTCCATCTATACACACCCCATACCATTACGGACCTCCCACCAGCCGGTACAGTTCCCTGTTGTCAGGCGGGATCAATGGTTTCATGGGGTTTGCGCCACCCACGAATCCTTCCATCTACCAGATACAGTTGGAAACGCGACTCGTCAGACCACGCTCCTTGTTTCCAGTCATCGAGAGTCCAGTGGTAGTGTTGCCGTGCCCAAGCGAGGCGCATAGCTGTGTTGTGACGTACCTGCCAGCAGGACGCACATGACATAAAGGCAGATAGTAGTCAGAACAAACGTCCGCGTAGCTCAATTGGTAGAGTGACTTATTCCCGAATGAGGAGATCCGGTTTCGAATCCTGGCGTGGACAGAAATGACGGAGAAATTTACTTAGTTATAATGGCGCCCGAACTATCCGGATGACCCGACCGTTCAAAATCTCGCAATGGTGTGATGTTATTTCCACACCGCGAGATAGGAAAAATTAGAGAATCCCTTCTCCAGCGCTTCGAAAAATAAATGTGTGTGACGTTGCATTCCACACACCGGATTGACTGGGAGTTCTCAAGTGCACGTTCTACAGTGGATGGCTGCCTGCAACGATTCATGGTCACGGCTGACCCGTGGGCCATGCCCCCGGCCCTCTTTCGGGGGGGGGGAATGTGACGTACCTGCCAGCAGGACGCACATGACATAAAGGCAGATAGTAGTCAGAACAAACGTCCGCGTAGCTCAATTGGTAGAGTAACTTATTCCGGAATGAGGGGATCCGGGTTCGAATCCTGGCGTGGACAGAAATGACGGAGAAATTAACTTCGTTATACTGTGTCGTGCACCCATCAAGGGTACTTGAGTTGGGCGTCGGCTCCCAAAGCCCATATCGTGCAGGGTACGTTGCACAGTCCGGACGCTGATGCTTGTTGAGGCTCTAGCATTGAATTCCGATGATACCTGCGAGAGTGTTGTACGCCTATCGCGTGAAACGATTCTTGACAGCCGACGATGGCCACGTTCACCCAATGTCTTTTTACGGCCACACTGGTATCGTAGGTTAGAGGTTTTGCCGGAATTCTTGTAGTCACGGTACACACTTGCAATGGTCGTCCGCGAAAACCCGAACTTCGTTTCTACCTCCGAAATACTATGGCCAATCTCACGAGCGTCAACTGTTACCGCGTTGAAAATCGCTTAAATCGTTATTACTTGTCATTCTCATGTCGAAAACAGCTCTGACAGCTGGCAAGGATGTCTATCGCTTTATAAACGCACTGACGAACGCAACCGAGTACGCGCATAGGTGACGTTGCTATATATTTTGCATAAGCTCGTCTGAACTAGTTTCGCTGGCACTTCAGAGACATTAGTACGGTGTCGGTCCACCTTTCGCCTTAATGCATGCACTGACCCTTCGAGACATGCTTTCTACAAGGTTTTGGAACAGAGAGATAGTATGCGCTTCCATTCAATACATAATGCTGCCGCTAACTGTTGCTTAGTAGAAGGCCTTGGTTCCGGACTTCTTATGCGGCGCTCTAATTCATCCCGTAGGTGCTCTATGGGATTAAGATCACGACTCTGTGCTGGCCAGTCCACACACGATACGGAATTATCGTCAAACCACACCGTAACAGTTCTTGCTTTATGGCTCGGTTCACTATCCTGCTTGTACCAACAAGGCTTGGTTCTATAGTATTGTCACAGAGTTGGTAAGGCATAATTGTTCAGAATATCGAGGTAGACGTGCTGGTTAACAGGTTTGTCTACGATAACCAATGGGTTTCAGTGGTCGTGCGGCTTATGAGCAGCCGCTCGACCACTGAAACCCATGGAATGAAGTTCTCTGCGAATGGTACGTGTATATACGGAGGTTGCAGCGTTTTTACTTACCTGAACTCTGAGGTCTTGTGCAATACTCCGTCGATTAGCTGTAATCACTCTCCTGAGGCTTCGACGTTCTCTATCACTGATTTTTTTGGTCTGCCGGTACGTTTTGCTACTTCAGGCACGCCATGTGCCTTCGAGTTATTGAGTACATCCAAAACAGTTGACTTGGGTATGTTTAAACGCCTCTCAGTTTCTCTTATGGACAACCCACTAATATAACACCCAACAGTTTTTCCTTTATCAAAGTCAGTTCTCTCCCCTCGCCACGACATTTTCACTCAACCTCATAGCGCGACATGATCGCGGTCAGCTGCAGGCTTGTTTTTATACCGTTTGCAGCTGTACCGCGCATCTTAACAATGCAGCGGATCCGTTCATTTGCTTTTGGAGGGGTGTCCTGTGACTTTTGTGAATATAGTGTATATGCAAGTGCTCGTACAAATCATCGTCAACTATCATCAATCCACTGCTGGATGAAGGTCTTTTCTATAACTTTCCTCTTTCAGCATATCTCTTCCAAGTCAGTCCAGCATGCTTTCAAATTTCATCCACCCATCTTCCAGGTGGTCTCCTTCTGGGTCTTCTCCTGCCCCATATTGAAATCAAATCCATAATATCTCAGTTGTTTAACAGCAGTCAGCTCTTCTAGCAATATATCGAGCCCATTGCTATTTGAGAATCCTTTAACGATCTTGTTTAGAGTGAAAAACACAACGGCGAGCTACCTTCTCAACTTATTTATGTAAAATCAATTTCCAAAGTTGTACTTGAAGCGCTTTCTAGAAAACTGTTAAGCGGTGATGATCTTCAGGAAATTTTCATTAAAATAAAAACAAAAACTCTTACATCATATATGAACCATAAATTTTTAAGATGTATCTTGGGAAAAAAAACCCTCCCCCTCCAGTGAGGAGACCATGAAATTCCAGGTTGGGGGTCTGGACCCCGTGACCGCTACCTTTCGCCGCCTGTGAGCGTGTTATTACAATGTTTTTTCTTCGTCTTGCCGCCGACGGGAATACCCGAAAAAGCTGTTCGTTTTCTGCAAGAGAAGAGTATTTTGCGTTTGGAAAGAACATGCGTTAACCGACGCGAAAAGATGTTGTCGTTAGGTGTTCGAAGCGACCCTTGCCGATGAAATAAAGTTACGTGCACAGGGGCGTACTGATAGCCCCCGCAACCCCGCATTGCTAGGGGGGGGGGAAGGCTCACCGCTGAGAGGGCCTCTAGCCTCCGCAAAAAAGATTTCGCAAAAACTTTTGCAGAAACTTCACACGGAACTGGTTAAAGAAATAGCCAGAAATTGTTCATGGCAGCTTTGAATGAAGTACGATATGAAGTATTATTAAGAAAAGCAATTTTTGTTTATCTCTTTCGAGGTTTTAATTGACAAAAACTGGAAAGCAGCTTTTCCAGATGACTTGAGGCCCCTTTTTACAGTCATAGCAATAGTCTATACATGTATATTAACAAGAGAATGTGAAAGAAATATGAGTGTGAAATTTTTATACAAATGTGGATAAGGTGTTATGTATTACCGTGTTCTACACAGAACTACGCATTCTTCAGAGCATAATGAACTGAAAGGTGTTCTTCGCGGAGAAGAAGAAACAGAGACCTGTGCTGTTTGTTTTATAACAGAAGAAAAAATTATTATTATGTACAAAACATTGTGTCATTATGTCAGTGTGTTTCTTATATTCAAGAGTAAATAGTTTAAGTAGTTTTAATTTTTGTGCCATAATTCGTAATTGTTTTTTTATTTATTTGCTCACTTATTTTCTGTATCTCTGTACAAATCGGAAAAGGACATTAAACACTGTATAACGTAACCCTTTTTACGTTATATAAGATTTCCGGCTGAATATATGTTAAAATAAAGGTAAATGCGATGCAACTAATTATGCCGGATATCTCACGTTAGAGTAAGGCTTTTACAAAAGCAAGACGAAACATACACAGAAGTACAACTTACGCCAACTTTTTGTTGGTCCAGCAACATCAGACGAAGGCCAGACGAAACATATATGGAAGTCCAACTTACGTCAACTTTTTATTGGTCCAGCAACATTAGACGAAGGCCAGACGAAACATATATAGAAGTCCAACTTACGCCAACTCTTTATTGGTCCAGCACCATTAGACGAAGCCCAGACGAAACATAGACTGACGGAAAAAAATCCCAACACCAAGAAGGGCTTGTGTTAGATAAACGACAGTTGGTAGGCGGTGAGAGTACATCTGTAAGATGACGTCTATGCAAATTTTGCGCTCGGCGCATACGTGTGGCGCTAATAGCGCCCCTAGGAACATGCAAAGCAGGTTTGCTGTAAATACGCGCTGTAACGTTCGTGAGCGTTAGTTATCGTTGAGATTCGACGTACACTGTTAAAAATTCCCGTAAAAAAGTCTTGTTGCCCGTGTATTTTTACGATCAAGGCTCGTTTCTGCAGTTTAAAGGCGATGCCCGTATTTTAACGGGCATGGATATGTAGGAAAACGGTTCCTAACCGTAATTTTACGGGCGTTGCTAAGAGGCACAGGTTAGCCAATGAACGATAATGACAGAAAAGGAATGCGGCATGCGCCACTTTCTGCTATTGGTCAGCGAGTCGTCACGTGATTTTACGGGGATTGCTCGTTTTTTTACCAAGACGAAGGGATGGGCGATATTTTCAAAAGTATGATATCTTTTAATATTTCTGAGACCGATATATTGAATCGAAAATATCTGTATTTAAAGATCAATATATCAGATTGATTTTTCGATATTTTTCAATACTTCTGATCTCAATAAGACTGATATTTCGGTTTATTCACTGCATACTGCATCAGGGTTATCACTGATTCCGATCCAATGTTGTGCTAAGTATTGGCTATTGGGAACTTGGGACTGATTGGCTGTTGGCTTGTTCGCACAAATCTCAGCCAGTACTAAATTATCCTGCAGCTTGAAAATACAGCTGCAATCAAGTTTTGTTAATACCATTAAAATAGTGATATCTCAGAAAAGTACTGTATATTACTAACTTCGTACCTTTTACAAGACGGTCGCTGTACTTGGAAATAAACGTAGTGCGTTTATTTTGCCATTTCAGTCGTTTTGTTGTGTAAATAATTATTTCTGATAGCGGAATTGATATTTAACGTTTTTTTACAAGACCGACGCCATGGGTTAGTGCTTTTATTTTGCCCTTTTACGTTGTTTTGTTACGTAAATAAATATTTTCGACAGCGGAATTAACATTTTACGTTTTTATAATTCATAAAAATTCGCTAAAAATATATCTTGTATGCTGAGCTGGAAAGCCAACATCAGGGTTGTTTACATCGTAGCCAAGGTAATGTAAGGGCGTATTTATATTATATATTTTATACATTTATGTAATGTAAGGTGGCATATATTTATGCCCCCCCCTGAAAGTGTTTAAATGTGTTTTATTTATTGTTAAAATGTGCCTTACATTGGAAACAAAAATGCTTAATTTAATAAAAAAATTCATTAATTTACGTTACAATTTTTTTTTTATTTTTTTCTATTCTCATTGTTTTATTTTGTCCTGGTGGATTTAATTTTTTTTCATTTCATTGGCACGCCATCAGAAAAAATCTATATATGCCCCTTGTTGCATTTCTTAATGAAGGGGCAGAGCACAGATGGGATGAAAGTGGCCAAAGGGCAGGAAGTTGTCACATAAATTTACAGAACATAAATGCGGAAACTGTTTTTTTTAACAAAACATGTTATCATGATTCTCTGTACTTAACATTGCTACCTATGCAAGATTGTTGATACAGTGAGACAAAATTAGTCAAAAAAGCAATCATAAAAGTGTTGTGCACTTTTGTGTTTATATAACATCTGCACTCCCCTTCCACTAATGGGGGGGGGGGGCTGTGGATAGTATCAACTGTCACCAACGATATTTGAAGGTTTTGGTTATCATTTGAAAGTAAACAAATTAGATGTCAACTTTCCTGTTAAGCACACTCAACATCTTTTTAAAGAATATATATGAATAAAAAAACACACTTGAAATGGAATTTGTGGAAGAAATATTTTGCTACATGGAAGACCAGTAAACCACAGGCAATTGGGTAAATAAGTCTCATTGATTTGATTATTCTACACATGTTAAGGTTTTTCCATTATTCGAAATGTTTATTTAAGTACAAAAGCGGAGTAAAATGCCTAAAACAAAATCACTGGGTTACTTCTGTCTGAAACATTACCCCCTTAGCCTGTAATCACAGCATATTATTGCAATTTCTAATGCAGAATGTTCTGCAAAGTCATAATATTGTTGAGAGGTAAATGGCTAGAGCTTTTTTAATGCAATTTTGAAGAAGTTTGCACACATACATGAAAATATATTATTTCAAAGTTAGTGTGCATATACACTGTAGATACATATATAATTTTTTTTTTTTTTTTGTAAAAAAATAACAAAAAAAAAACTGAAAATACAACAAACCTTGTTAACAGGTTTCGGCCTAATTTGCCCAGTGTTATCCATTTTGTCATTATGTCTATTTCTCTCTTGATAAAAACTGTGAACATATATTTTTTTTTTTTTTTTTTTTTTTTTTGTGAAAACTTATTCTTAAACGGAATGGCATTAACAAAATTCTGTTGTCCAGAAAAGTTTTAATGTGCCGTGCTCTTCCTCATTTGATTTCTCTAGTGTTTCTTTACAGTATACAAGGTTACTTTTTTCAAAATTCTTTTCCTGCTAAAATCTAATAAATGTGCAATGTAAAAATTGCATTTGTACTCATAAATATGGGTTCTTGGTTTGATTAAAAGGCAATACATTGTGCCAAATGTTTGACACTAGCTGTAGGAAGGGAATTCTTAGACTACCATTAAAGACTATATTAATATATTAGCTGAAACAATGCTCAGATTATATGAATACCTTGCATTGTGCCCATCGGTTTTACATTTGATCAAGTTTGCAAAAATTGTATATGATTTTATACCTGCTACAACTGATTCAGCATCAATATCAGGAAAATTCTCATACAAAAAGATTACGTCTTCCTCAGAAACTGCTAGAAAACAGTCAAATTTTCAAAATAAGAAGCACTGTTCATTAAATGTGAAAATCCTCCAAATATGTGGCGTCAGTGAATATACAAAGATGTCGCTCTTTCCAGGTTTTAGCAATTAAATGTCATGAAATCTATTCAGTCAAGAAATCTATTTATTAAATGTCATGAATAAAATCTATTCAGTCATGAAATGTTCATTAAATGTCATGGAAACTATTCAGTATCTAAATAATCATGGAAAATGTGCCTACCAAGTGGTAAAATACATAAAGAAGTTGTTCCTGTCTTGTCTTTCCTGGAACCACTCGCCCTAAATTAGGGACATGTGTCTGCTTATGGTGAATCAAGCTTCTACACATTCGGAAACAACTTTAGATGCTCATGGAGATCAACACACACACACACACACACACACACACCACTTCACTTCACTTCACTTCAAGCATTTTTTTCCAGTTCTCAGTCCATTTCTTTGGATTTCTCATCTCCATTAAAAACTTGTACACAATAAATATCTGAAGTATTCTTTATCAAGTCTAAAACACCTGAGGAGCTATCTTTGATATCATATCATTTTTTTTTTTACATTTTAAATGCTCATTGGTGGAGTCTATCCTTAAAATTAAGGAAGTCAGCAGATTTAAAAACATTTTTTACAGTTTTGAACTCAAATGGGATATAGCATTTAATGTTTCACTTATTAACACTAAAACAACACAAAAATAAGTACTGATTCCTCACCTCTAGTTATATTCAACTTGCTGTAGATGAGGGATTTTCTCTTTACATGCATATATATCACTAAGCTGTTCTCTAAGATCATAGGTTAGTTTCTTGATGAGAGCTTATCTGCTGGATTAAAGTTTAAAACTGATGGACATACATTTTATTTACTCTTGATGTATCAAACATCTGCATTTACAGTGATCTCAGCTCACAACTTGAGCTTCACTGACATCCATCACACACAAGACCATTTGTACTTCACATTTATTCTTTTTCTCATGCAGGAATTCCTGAATCTGGTCCTCCCTTGATCTTCTACATTTTCTTCCTGTCACTTGTGCAGAATAAATTCTCCTAGTAATCATCTCACCACTCATTCTCCAAACCACCCAAGAATATTTGTCCCCACCTTACAAACAATATTTTGCTTCACACTACTCATCTACAAAACCTCTTCATTCCTCACATGATCAAAACATATCTTGCCCCCACCCCCATAAGTAACACATCTCTACAGCTCGCAAATCACTCCTATGTTTCATCTGCAGTACTCCACCTTCACTGCTGCACATCAGAGTAGGAACAATTACTGTACTTTTTCACACACAACTATTAGGGACCTTTTTGAGAACCTATCATTCATCATTTATTCAAAATCCTCCTGAAGTAGCTGTGACTTTTAAAGATGAATTTACTAGCCTACTAATTTCACCACCTAATTTGTTTTCTCTGTCAAACATGCTTCCTAAATATGTAAATTGATTTACCTGATCAATCTCTTTGCCATTTAGACTGATCTGTTTGATTTAATACTAACAATTCATCTGTCAAAAACATAACTTTGGGTTTTTCCTTTCATATACTAAGTTTGAAATTCATACAAACTTCATACATGTGGGACAACATACGCTGCAACTCACTTTTGCTCTCTGCCAACAGGATTGTTTCATCAGCATGAGCAAACATAATTGAGTAACTACTCTCCACAGATAGCATTTACATAGTCTAATGACGACTCAACCATATGTGTCTCTTAAGACATAAAAATATTCTTTACCTTAAAAAATTGTTTTGGTAATAAGTAATAACTAATTATAATACACACGCTTGGCAGTGAATGTGGGGAATAAATATCCTACGAGTTTTCTCAGATAACTTCTTAGAAACATCAGTTGAATTTTTTTTTTCAAGAGCTGCTTTCTCCTGCTAAAAGGGAGCAATTTTATTTGTCCTTTATTATTACATTTTATAGCTTAAAACTATCTTTATGCAAGATTGCAGCTCTCAAGCTGTATTTTTAGTGATATGAAAAACACATAAAATATTGTTTTTCAGATCCTAAAATAAAAAAAAATATATAGAAGAAAGTTTTGATGCAAAAATAAATAAAAAAATCATGCAACAGAAGTGAGCTTGTAATCTGCAGAAATGCTGAATATACTTTCCAAAACCCAAAAGGTGATTTTCTTGTTTCATGTGTGGGCATTGCTCGACGAGCAGGGATATGGTTTCTGCCAAGAAGTTTCCAAAAATCCCAGTTGCAAAGGAATGTTTTCATGAGTTTTTCATCAATGTGAGATTATGAGAAATATGTATTTCCAACATTTCGAGAAAAGGTAAGTTGAAGCTTCAGTATGGCATAAATGACAAAAAAAAAAAAAAAGTACTTATTAATCCCAGCAGACTGGAATCTTAACCATCAATTAACATGGGAATAACTGAATTATAGAAAGAATAACTATTTTTATTGGGATGCAAATGTCAAAGTTAACAACATTATATCAGCTTGCAAGGAAATGTTATGGAAAAAAATCTTTAAAAAAACTTTGTTATTGTAATTTTTAGAGCATTTTGTATACATTTATATTTTTCAGAAGGTGTGAACAATGTTTGCTATTTTTTTTATCGTTTAAGACAGAACACAATGTTAATGGAGTATACAGATATAATTACTTCTATGGTGTAAGCAAAAATAGTTCCCATGGCATAAGCAAAAAAATTAAAGTGCTTATAATATGTTTACAAGTGACATTTTTGTTAAAAACAGTAATTAGAGTACGAATAATTTGTGATGGCCTTTTTCATAGAAAGCAATTATTTTTCCAGAAAGATATTTAAAAAAATGCTAACGATTATTAGACCTCCATTAAAATATGATTATAAAAATAAAAACATAAAAAATATCGTAATCCAAATTAATCAAGTATATATATTTACTAATTAATTAATGAAAGCCATACTAATTAATGTATGAAAAACATAAAAAAAATATCATAATCCAAATTCATCAAGTATATATTTACTAATTAATGTATGAAAGCCTGTCTCTCCTAGATAACAAAAAAACGAATGGACAATCAGAGGAAATAACATGCTGTGAAAAACCAAAATGTTGATGCAAAAAAGAAGAGAGATGAGGACAACTAAAGAAGATGTGACTTCCAAAGTGGAATATATAGAGATATGCAAGACAGTAAGAAAAAGTATCACTGAAGACGTAAGAAAATTCAACTGTGAACTAGTAAGGAAAGCAATTGAAAGCAACCAAAGCCTAAAGATAGCGAAGGGACATCTCAGTAAGGGAAGAAAACAGATTATGGCTCTGAGAAAAGAAGATGGTTCTATAACAAGAAATAGAGGCGAAATTTTGACAAGAGTGAAAGATTTCTACTCCAAACTATATGAAAGGGATGATACATGTACTCCAGACATCATGAAAGGTACCAGAGTTCTTCCAGTCCTCCCAGCAGAAGTTGCTCATGCAATCAAGAACATGAAGCGGGGGAAAGCTCCAGGAGAAGATGGAATTACTATAGACATCATACAAGAAGCAAGTGGAGAAATTGAAACAGTACTCGCCCAAATTTTCACTCGATGCCTTAATGAAGGGAAGATTCCTGAGTATTGGAACAATGCTACAATGATCCTGCTACATAAAAAAGGTGACATTGAGGATCTCAGGAACTACAGACCTATCAGCCTCCTATCAGTGGTTTATAAAATCTTCACTAAAGTTCTTTCACACCGCTTGAAGGTAACACTGGACATGGCTCAACCGAGAGAACAAGCTGGATTCAGGAGTGGCTACAGCACAATAGATCATATCCACGTACTGAGAGAACTAATTGAAAGAGCGAGGGAATATGAACTTCCATTGTGCATGGCTTTTATCGATTATGAAAAAGCCTTTGATTCGGTGAAACCATCAGCAGTTACCACGGCTCTGAAATCCTGCGGTATTGAAGATGCATACATTAATATTATTAATAACATCTATGAAAATGCAAGTGCAAAGATTCGGCTGTTTGAAAATACAACACACATAAAAATTGGAAAGGGAGTGAGACAAGGTGACACCATATCTCCGAAGCTCTTTCAATGCCACATTGGAAAATGTCTTTCAATCACTGAACTGGGAAAACAAAGGGATAAAGATTAATGGAGATTATCTAACCCACCTTCGTTTTGCTGATGACGTAGTCATTTTTGCAACTACCCCATCAGAGCTGCAGAGTATGATCCAAGAACTTGCTGACAAGAGTAAAGAAGTGGGATTACAAATGAACTTTCAGAAGACAAAAGTGATTATCAATGCTTTTACAAGAAATGAAGATTTATCGATTGATGGAGAAAAAGCTGGAGATAACAGATACATATGTTTATCTTGGACAGCAGATATCAAGTGAGGGTCACATTGATGAAGAAATTAATCGGCGTACAAAACTTGCCTGGAGAGCTTTTGGAAGAAACAGCATAATTTTCAAGAGCAATATGCCGTTATGTCTTAAAAGAAAAGTGTTTGATCAATGCATCCTTCCAGTGCTTACGTATGGTGCAGGGACGTGGACCTTAACTAAAAGAGACATACAAAGGCTGCAGACAACTCAAAAAAGCATGGAGAGGTGCATACTTGGTATAACCAGGAGAGATAAGAAGAGGAACTCGTGGATCCGAAAAATGACAAGAGTGGAAGACATCATGATCAGAGTTAAATCCCTGAAATGGCAATGGGCTGGACATACTGCCAGAAGGACAGACCATAGATGGACAGCCGAAATTTTAGATTGGATTCCAAGGGACAGGAAAAGACCCAGAAAAAGACCACATGGGAGATGGGTGGATGAAATTCGTAAATATGCGGGAGTGACATGGAGGAGACTGGCACAAGACAGACCGTTGTGGAGGAAACTTGGGGAGACCTTCGTCCAGCAGTGGATTGATAATGGTTGACAATGATGATGATGATGAAGTGTGGGAAAATCAGCAGATCAAGACGAAAGTTGTTATGCTCATATTTTTACCAGATTATATAATTACTTCAGGAAGTTTCACTATGTATTAACAAGATAATTGTCAAAGGATGATAAAAAAAAATTACGTCTGATATATACATAGGCTGAATTACAACAAACTTTATACTACATAACTTGTAAGACATCAAGAAAACTCTCGAAAAGCTGTTTTGCATTTCCTTACCCAGCTGTTAAGATCTACATACTTTATCACTAACAAAAAAAAAAAAAATGCTTCACTTCAAATTGTGTGTCATTGGTATGTATTTAATTTTGGTCAAAGTGCCAGTTTACTTCAAACATAATACTCATAGGCAAAAGAACAATCTGCTATCAACCGTTCCTTAAATTTGTTTTCTGGGTGCCTACTGTCAACTAATAGTTAAAATTTTCAACCATCGAGGTTTTCAACACAGCAGATATTTTTCCTTGTAAAGTTCTAGAAATCGGAAGGTGACATAATATCATGTGAATCTCGATAATGAGATCGCAGTTTGATAGTCCTCAAGCAACATAATTTTCGTGACATGCCAGAGGAAAGAACACAGATTTCATTCCACAAGTTAAATCACATCAGCCATGGGCTAATATATTGAATATCGCACCGATATAGTGATTTTCTGATATATCGTAACTTGGATATCAATACTATATATCGAAATATCGGACAAAAATATCGATATTTCGAGATATTGATAAATATCGCCCATCCCTAACTGACGAACGCGAAGTCACGAACATGTGCAGGAAAGACGCCATGAAAACATGTGAGTAGACACTTTTTAAAATTAAGTTTATTATGATATGTAAAAGTAACGAAATCAATTACACACATTTTTGTTTGATATTAAGCTCACGAACTGTGTACGTATATATATATATATATAATTTTAAAAGTTTCACCACCAAACGAGGGTGGCTGAAGCATTGTCACACAGGAAAATCTATGTAGTAGCTAAGATTTCATTTGACTGGGGTAGGGACATAACTCTCACATCCATATATGTTTTACTATCAATATGATACAGTGCTTTACTTTCTGTGCAAGTCTTTATCGCCAGGTTTATACCTAGCGTTGACTAGGATGTCGAATAAATTCGATCTGTACATGCTGATTTGGGAATTACGTAGGGCAGCATTCTTCGTATGTTTGTAGTCTGAAATGAATTCCATTTTGCAATATAACGCATAAATATTGTCTTATCGTTTTGTGCTTTTTTTTTTTTTTTACGGCATAGTGTTCAACTCCTGAATTTAGACAGAATTATTTCTAAAGCACAAACTGGCTGAACAATACTTTGGGTTTTTTTTAAGACTCCTTTTCATTTGCTCATGTACTTAAGAACTTGTGAAGTATTATATTTGCACCAATGAATACAAAGATTAGCTATGGAGTACAGATATGTACAGGCATATTCTTTAATGAAAAGTTTATTCCAGTGTGTTTATGTGGGTATAAAATATATAAAAAATACAAATACACACGTATATTTGTTAAAATTACATACACTGATGTCACAGAAATTGCACAAATGGCTAAAAAAAAATCAAATAAAACTGGTCAAGTCATTTGTTTAGTATCAGTAAGATGTATGAGCTCATTTACTCTTGCAAAGTTCATCAATATTTTGAGTTTTCTTGCTTATGTACAAACAAGTTATGTTCAACATCCAGCTTATTTCAATATTTAGTTTTTATGGTGGTTAAGGATAAAACACTAGTTTCACATAAATATGTAGTTGTAAAAGGCAACAAATACTTAAGGCAGTGCTCGACAATTTTGGAAATTATTTTTCCATTGGAATCCAAAAACTAGTCGCCGCCCCGGTGGCGCAGTGGTCTAAGGCGCTGGCCTCTGATCATTCGTTCATAAGGGGTCCGGGTTCGAATCCCGGTCCGGCATGGATGTTGTGTTTGTCTTACGGCACTGGCTCTCTCCCTTCCCTGGAACCAGTGACCCTAAATTAGGGACGGGCGACTGCTTATAGCCCATTGAGTTGCTCACGGTGGTCGTTAAACCTCCAATAAAAAAACAACTAGTCAGTGATTTCAAAGAACAAATGCTTTTCAAACCAACCAGAGTTAAAAGATGTCTCATAAGTGTTTTATTTGGCAATAGAAGATTACACATTTCTGCATTGTATGTGAATGAGTAACTAGTTCATTCAGTGGGAATGGGAAATACTGCCTTTGTAAATGTTTGGAGAGTGCAGAGATGGACGATTATTAGCTGTTTAACATCAAGTTTCCAATTGTTTGCTCATTTTCTGATGATAATGAATTCAGTTATGAAAATTGGTCAGAGCTGTTCCCTGTAATTTGGTTTTCTCATAAAGTTTTTTGGTCATTGCTTGTGTTTTGTTGTTTCAACATTGAACAGATTGTTTTCACCCTGCAATGAGAAGTTCTACTAGTTCATTTTTCAGAAATTTCAGCTAAATATGCTAAACTTCACCACACATCCTACCAGCACTAGCCATAAATTCAGATTAATTTTGTTTTGAAAATTGGTTCACTATGTGACTCGGTATGGTTGCTAACAAATCCGCATATGCCCCCCCTATTATTTTAGTGAAACCCACTTTGAGAACTATTGGTCTAGAGGATGTTCAAGCCGTTCTGGTATCAGAGTTGGTTGTACATCAAGGTTTTTGGCTAGCAGTCACAATTTAACATATGGTTTGAGTCCCATATGAGGCATTAGTTTTGCCACCCTGGTGGTGCAGTGGTCTAAGCACCATCTTATGATTGTTTGTCCAAGTGGGTCCGGGTTTGAATCCCGGTATGGCATGGATGTTGTGTTTGTCTTACAGCACTGGCGTTCTCTCTTCCCTGGAACCAGTGACTCTTAAATTAGGGACGGGGACTGCTTATATCCCATTTAGTTCCTCACATTAGCCGTTAAAACCTTTAAAAAAGAAACCTGTTTTTTACATAACATAACAGCTTTGGCTTTCTCCTTCCCTAGAACCAATGGCCTCAATTTAAAGGTGGGAAAAAAGTTTCATGTGATGAAATGTCACATTTTCGTTCAGGAAACACATTTGTGATTCTCCCTGACTGCTACATGGTTTTGATTGCTTTTAGGAATACCATTTCACTCACATTCCTTAGTATATAATTATCAATCATTTTGTGACTATGGTATATTCAGTTAACTCATAGGCATCCCTAGCTTAGTTTTCAGCAGGAAGAAGCAAACAATGGAAATCTGCATATATACAAACCCCATATGCCTCTCATTGAAAACAGCTTTTTTACCACTCAACACATAAATTACATAAATTTAATTGGAAACCAGAAGAGCCAAAAAATATATATTTTTTAATTATATCTATAATCACCTCATCATCAGATGTATACAGTAATATTTCACATATATGTCAGCGCAAACCAAAGCACGCATAAATAAGAGCGCAGCATAAGTAAAAGTTAGTGTAATTCCAGCCAAAATTAAGTTTAAAAAGTAATTAACATGAGAATAACATGCAAAATAAGAAAAATATCAATGATTGAATTTACTTAGTTAAATTTAACACTTTAAAGCTTAGATTACTCAAAAATGTAAATTACTTGATCTCAAAATTTTAATTACATTCCTTTTTTATATTTATGGCTTTTTAAAGTTATGTAAAATTGAAGACTGTTTCTGCTGTTGCCTCTCATTGAAAACAGCTTTTTCAAGTTTGTTTAAACAGGAATGTGTGGCAATTAGATGTATCGGTGAGTTGTATGTAGTGACAGTGTTTCCAAAGCTTCTACACTGCTTTCGTGACAGTCTGGGGATCTTTTGTTAATTCTTCGTTATGTCTCTTCATCATCATCCTGAATTTCATTGGCTATTTCTTGAATATCCCTCAATTCCCCAATAATGCATTTTCATTTATTTCTACAAACTCTTTAAAACTACTGAATCCACCTGAAATGGCACTCCAATCTTCATCATTGGCAGATTATTCGGTAAATGTGTAGATTAGCGTCCTAAATTATTTTGTCGGAAACTTGTAATATTGACTTGCGAGTGCGACGCTGTGGTAGTCCTAACACATCACTACGGCAACGATGTGAAGATTTGCTTTGTTGAAAGGAAGATTCGCTTCGCCGTGCAATTCACGTGCGGATGACTACAAGTCCAAGCAAGTACCTTCTTGCCAGGAGAGTGAACCATTTTATACTCATATGCTACACAATATAGTTTGTTCATGTTTTGTAATTGTTTTTAAAGCAGACGTGAAATTTTTCATTCTTTCGCATATGATTCCCTGATCCGAAATAGAAAGTTTGATAAATGTGTACTTTAGCGTCTAAATTATTTCGTCGGAAAAATGTAACTGTGTGGGAAAAGTGTGACATACAATATTTTAAGCATGCAAAATAATGCGAAAAGGTGCAAAAATATAGTATTTTTAGATAAAAGGAAATAAGTTTTCCAAAGTATTTACCTGAGAGTGCGATGGTTTGGAAGAGTACGTGCGGTATAGGCATAGGACGAGAGAGCGGCAACGGCATCAAGGTGGAGTCCGGTGAATGGAAGCTTCGTTGAGAAGGGCAAGTAACGGGCGGAAGAATTAAGAAGGAAGCGGTTTAGCAGTACGTAGTCATCGAAAAGTCTTGTAGGCATACGCAGAAAGAAAGAGGTTGAATTTGTGCAGCATTGTAAGTTTTTGTTTTTTTTAAGGGTAATTTTGAGAAAGCGGAAGTACAAAATCGTCAGTCATTTCGGATTTCGTCAGGGCTTAAAATTTCATTATCCGCCACAATACAAGAAGCTGTCTCCCTGCCATAGTGCGATATATGAATTGAAGAAAATTGCTTATTTTGAAAAATATCCATGTCACGAGGAAAAAAATGTGAAGCTACGATGTACTGAATAACAGCAGAACTGCAAATGAAGTGCTTGAAGAAATCACCTACCTGTGCACATCTTCCAAACCAAAACTAAAACTTTGGGTTCAACCGGAACCAAAACGTCTTCCTCAAAACTTCTGTCGTACATAAATTATTTTACATTCCTTAATTTCTTTCCATTCGGAGACACTGTGAAACCACTAATAACGACATTCTGCACATATCTTTCTCAAAAATGAATAAAACAGGTTTGAACTACTTCTGCGCACAATTACACGATACTCTTCCGAAAAATATACCCTACTGCTGTCTTATTCTTCCACGCATTTGCTACCAACTCGTACTTCGCTCCGTCGCACAGCACCTTCACGTGGTGGTCGTTAGCATCGCTTCAGCCTCCCGCACCACCTTCTACAAACCATCGTACTCGCAGGTTAATACTTCAGAAAAATTATTTCCTTTTTATTTAAAAATATAATTTTTCACCTTTCCCTATTATTTTGCATGCTTAAAAAAATGTGTGCATCGAACTTTTCACCCACAGTTAAATTTTTCCAACGAAATAGTTTAGGACGCTGAAGTACACATTTACCGAAAGTACTAATATGCTTTTCTATGTTGTACAGAAAACTGGGGAACTATAAATTTCGGTTTTGGTTTGAACAGATTTGATGTGTCTCTGCACTTTTGGTTCTTCTGTTAATAGCTTGTTCGCACGCGAGTTTCTATCTTACTCATATGTATCTTTTGCAAATCGAAGATGTTTTATCCGGTTTTTCCTGCCAACAGCGTACAGGATACAACAAAAGAAAGGGTGGCTGCTGTGGACCTATTTTCTGTAGCGTATCACTACAACATTTATTGCTCTTCTGCCAATAACGTAAGTCCTCTTTCTCTTGTACCCGTCATTTCCACACAGCAACAAACCTTCCTTTTAACGGACCAAAGCTTCACATCTTCACTGGAGCGATGCATTATTCCTATCGCAGCTTCTCTTCACAGTGTCAGACTCACAGGTCCATATTACAATAAAAATCTTTAAAACACGTTTAAAATATGAAATATCTGAAAAAATATGAAATACATTAAAATATGAAAAATAGGAAGTTTTAACCCTTTGTCAATAAACACAAGAGGCTAGTTCCATCAGAGGCATGCATTCAGTCGCTGACTTTAAACATTTGGAGCAAAATTACATATGCTTCCAATTTATGGACCTAAAGCATAATATAATTAAAGAAGTGATATTCTTCTGTCCTTGGCACTGCGTAACAATAATACAACTTCCAGTGATTAGCAGTGAAAAGCAACATGACATGCGATGACTGTCTTTTTTCTTGTAGTAGAAAATTATATTCTGAACTTCATTTTTAGATTTAATTGCCCAGTCTGGCACCTAGGGCAACTAGATTATTTATTTACCTGCCCAGGTCAATGATTCACACGACTCAGGCATGGTATTTTTCAAACCCTGATATGTATAAGTAAAAATATATACAGTACATAATTTCATACATACATATTAATTAAAGCTTATATATTTCATTATTACTACTTTAGCAAAAACTTCCCATTACAAAAAAATTACCTTTCCTTGTCTCTGTGGGCACTATTTCACTTTTACAGCATTGCAATCTTATGCGTAATGAAAATTTCTGTAGTACATACTAACTTTTTAATGAAAAATTTGTAATGTTTTAAGAACAATACGTTGCTACAATTTTTTTTTGTCCCCCTTGAATTTCATTATAACGAGTTTCGACGGTTATTCTTTTTTTACTGAATCTGGTAAATGCTGGCCAAGAAAATGACAGTGAAAATATATCACGAACAGTTTCTTTGCTTTGCAAATGTAGTAATTAAAGTTAAATGTAAAAAAGAATTGATTTCATTCTAAATTTCTGCGAGTGAAATCTTTCACCTGTGTCACTTTAAGCAGGGCTTGGAAAATATCTGAAATGTTACATGCGCAGCTGGGTATATACATAAATTATTTACCTACCCAGGTAGTAAAACCTGGATGCCCAGGAAAATTTATATTTTAAGATAAATCAGAAGCCACTTTTTTTTTTTGAGTTAAAAAATATGAAATTTTTTTTACACGTTTTGTAATTCCTATTTTTAAAGGTCTATTCAAAATGTTCAATATGCAAAGCATGTATTTCATGTTTTAAGATGATAGTGCTGAAATTGGTACAAAATGATGTGATGAAATTGTTTTTTGAGAAATTTAAAGATTCTGCCGTGTTCTTTTCCTTTGTCACTAAACACCTGATTTGCACATCAATAAAAATTGTTTCAGTATCTTCAGGTATTGCCAAGATATAAATACAACTATTTAATAGTTTTCCAAAAAAAAATTTGTGCTCCAAAATGGTTTCCTTGTGGCAACACAACAATGAAAGAACAGGTTTAGTCACTGAAGTCATTTCTAAAACATTCCAAACAGGAAAATTTAATATTTTAGAAATATTGATATGCATTAATGTTCTACAATGACTCAGTTAGAATCAGGGTCTAAACAAGTGTTTCTTCTTTTGGGTGGGGGGTCTGAGATTTGAAATTATGCCCTATCAAGTTCAAAAGCTCTCATTTCCATTCAAGTATTTTTTTTCATTTCTTTCTGATACCTTAATTATGGGGAAGCAATGTGATCTTTCAAAAGCAGTACTTCCAGTTTTTGACATAATTTTACTAAACATGTGAAAAGTAGGTAAATATCCAAAAATTAGAGATAGGAAACAAGACAGTAAAAGTTCTGGGAACACTGACAACACAGTGCTCAGTAGAGTGTAAAATGAACCAGCACACAAGGCAGTGAATGTGAAAACAAAAAAAGCATGATTCAACCCTATGTCAAATGTAATACTAGCCAAAACCTACATGAAAAACCAACTTTGACACCATTGTGGATTGAATACCCTTATAGACGCAATGTACTCGGATGCCAGTTCGTAGTTCTGTTTGTCATTGATATAACATATAAATACAAGAATATGCCTGTACATATCTTTACTACATAACTGCCCTTTGTATTCATTCATGCAAATACTACATAAGTACGTATGTGCAAATTAAAATGTCTAAAAGAAACTAAGTATTGTTCAACCAACTGTGCTTTAGAAATAATTCTCCATTTAAAACATGTCTAAAAGAAACGTAAGTATTGTTCAACCAACTGTGTGTACAGAGTTCGTAAAGCCTAATGTTAAACAAATCTGTGTGTAACTGATGTCATTATTTATCATATTGTAATAAACCTGATTTTAAGATATGAAAATATCATTACTCACATTCAGAACTGAATTGATTCAGTTATAATGTAAGTATCCAACAATTTCACACTCACACACTCTTCCACAAAAAAACATGCATTTACTTGCACACTCTTCCACAAAAAATGCATTTATGTAAAAGTCGGTGACTACTTGCCGTGAGGCTTAACCGAATATGGCCAAACTTCAGATTTACAGGGATTGCATTTCAAATTACAGCTTAAGTTAATACGGTCAAACTTATTTTTTCGGGTATAGCCCTTCAAATTATGGCGTAGCTCAATACGGTCAAACTTATTTTTTATGGGCAATGCCCTTCAAATTATGGCGTAGCTCAATACGGTCAAACTTATTTTTTTATGGGCAATGCCCTTCAAATTATGGCGTAGCTCAATACGGTCAAACTTATTTTTTTGTGGGCGTTGCTCTTCAGATTATGGGCTTAGTATTTAGGGTTCAGACCGTAATTTCATGGGCTTTCACAAAAATGGGCCAAGCCGTAGTTTTATGGGCAACGGCCGGGCCCCCAGTTGCCGGCCTTTGCCCGTAATCTAACTGTGAAATTTTTAACAGTGTAGTGTGTTGATGTTAGTTAAGAATGCCTTTAAAGACTAGCTGATGACCATTTACCTGTACCGTCCAATTGCGAACTCCACAGGGTTAAGCGAACTCTCTCGAAAATAATAGTGACGGCGCTGCGAGTAATCCTGCCAGGATCCGACATTCCCCCATCCGGACAGAATCGGTCCGTAGACCTGCAGCTTGCTGCTAACCCCAGTGGGCCGGCACTTCTCACCTCTCCGTCATGACCCGGGTGTGCGTGCCATTTGGGCAAGGGCTAGAAAAGAAATTTTTCTCTACCCCTGACTGGGAGAATAATTGCTGGCGCGAACTGTTTGGGGCGTCTGCCCTTTATTCAAACAAGTAGATACAAGTACATTTATTTACACTGAGGAACCCATCTTCGCGTAGGAAACAAGTCCTTTGCTCAATGGGCCCTCTCACACTGAGAAATATTTAAATATTTACATTGATATTTACATTGCCACAGGACTAGGGTCGGTTCTGTGGTGATGACTCTCGGCTCGAGTCATCAGTTCCTCTTCTTTGATTCTTCATCCCTCTTCTTTCTTCTTCGGACACCCCTCTATTAGGTAGACCGCCTGTTCCTCTTTGAGGTACTTGACCATCTCGATGAGCCCCTGTCGCGCTCTTGGGTACGCGAGCAGGATCGAGAGGTCCCTCGTCTTTGCCAATTCTGACACTAATGTTGTTCTCTTCCCTGCCAGAGAAGCACATTCTAGAATCATGTGTGCGACATCTGCAGTCTGGGCACCACACATGCACACTCGCTCCCTAACCGCAAATCTGCGAAAGTACTCCAGCGACACTCCGTGCCCGGTTAGTACTTGGTTGAGGAAGCCATTACTCTCAATGCGCCTTATCGAGATTCGTGGGAAAATACGGCATGCTCTTCTACCTGTGCCCTCCTCATCCCATCTCTGTTGCCACTCCACCAATGTGGCTGTTTTCAGTTGCGTCCGCACGCTTTGCAGCGGCGTTCGCATCTAAAAATCTATGTCATCTTTACCAGTAGCTTCCTTCGCTAGCTGGTCTGCACGTTCATTTCCAACTGTACCGACATGACTTCGGATCCAGTGGAAGGTAACCCTCCTACTCTCCATTGACTTGAATAGCGCTTTTATCTCTCTGACAAGGGGAGTCTTACTCCCTAACTGACCAAGCGCTTTCAGGGCCGCTTGGCTATCAGAGTATATGCTATAAGCTCCTTCACTGTTCATAGCAAGCACCCAACGCAGTGCTTCTCTGATCGCCAATAACTCTGGTTGGAAGACAGAGGAATTGGGCGATAGTTTCATTCGCTCCGCGTGCATCTCGTTGCCATCCGAGAAACCTGCCCCGACACTACGCAGAAACCTGGTCCGACACTACTGCCTATTTTAGAACCGTCCGTGTACAGTTCCTTCCCCTGACCTGTGGGGAGAGCTTTGTCCCAACTCAGACAAAGCTCGTTGGCTGGGTGGCAAGTCCAGTCCATTCTCAGAAGTTCCACCTCGGACGACCGATACTGGTGTCCTAGGAAGGAAACATCGTCCCCGTAGCGGAGGATCTGCATTACTGCTTCCCTCGCTACGACCAGGTCCGCCGGTTCGCACCCAGCCAGCACTTGGAGCGCTGCTGTGGAGGTGGTGCGGAAGCACCTCGTCATGCCCAATAGCGCCCTTGCGCTGAATTTGGTTAATACCATTTCTCATCCTAACGGTATCTGACCACCAGGCGGGACACACATATGTTAATATGCGCTCCACCCCTCGCTTATAGAGCACCTTTTTAGTTGGCCCAGTCAGCCGCATTCCGTTGATCTTATTTAGAATGCTGGTGCATCTGTCCTTCAAGAAGCGAAGATGCGGTAGCCCCGACAATCTGGTGTCAAGGATGACTCCTAAGTACCGCATCTCTCTCACCGCTTTAATAGTATGCCCATTGAAGCGACATTTTGGTGGGGTGACCAGTTCCCCCTTCTTTGCTATTAGCATTAGTGTCGTCTTTTCGGGAGCGAAGCAGAGCTTACACTCCTTGCTCCATCTATCTAGCTGTGAGAGAGCGGTGTGTACCTTCCGCTCAATCACATGCCTACCAGATGCTGACATTATTAGCATGAGGTCATCTGCGTAGGCCTGCAGCTGCACCCCGTCTTCCAGAGGAAGCGCAAGTGCGGTATCTGCAACCACATTCCACCACAAGGGGCCCGAGCAAGAGCCCTGCGGACACCCTTTGGTGTTTTCCCTGCTGTAGGTCTTGTCTCCGACCTCAAACTCTACTCTTCTATGTGAGAGAAAATCGCTTATTAACAGGAACAGATTCCTGGAGATGCCAAGTCTTTTCAGACGGTCCAAAACCAGTGGCCACCAGACGTTGTTGAAAGCGCCCCGCACATCCAACGAGACGAGACAGGTGTGCTTTCCCTGTGCACGATTTTGCTTTACCTGCTTAGTAAGGCTGACCAGCGCTTGGCCGGTACACCTCTCCGGCGTAAAACCGAATTGGCGGCTGGAGAGCTTACCTAGGCCGACTAGGTAATGGGTTGCTCGGATCACAAGGACCTTTTCCAGAACCTTACTCCATGCTGTTAACAGGCAAATCGGCCTATAGGCTGCGGGATCTGCTCGGCTCTTGTTTTCTTTGCTGAAGAGGACGAGCAGCGCAGTTTTCCACAAAGATGGGAAACAACCTCTTTCCAGGCATTTATTCAACAGGGCAGCGAAGTACCCAGGGTTGGCTAGAAACACCTCTCTGATGATCGAAAGGTCCAACCCATCTATGCCTGGTGCCTTGCCTTTATTTAGGCTGTTGATTGCAGCGCCTATCTCCGCCTCCGTGAAGGGCGGGTCGTCAACCGTGTCTGGTGGTTCTCTGCAGCGTTCTGTGATCGATATTTGATCGGGGAGTCCCCGTCTCCTCATCGGTCGGGAAGTGGTGGTTTAAGAGCACTTCTACTGTTTCTTGCAAAGTGGCGGTGTTGGTGCCACTCTCTGTTCTGACGGATGCCAGTAACAGTGGACCCGTGATCGAGCCCTTCGCCACCTTGTACAGTACCCCAAAGGGATTGCCGACAGGGATGGTCTCACATAACTGTCTCCAGTGCTCTCTCTTCGATGCTACCATTGCTTTGCGATACATAGCGTTGGAGAGATTATATTCCCTTTTCAGGCGCTCCCTCCTGTCTGGGTCAAATCTCTCGCGTTGCATTCTTCGTCTGCTGCGTCTGGCCTTCCCTCGCAGAAGGCTCAGATTTTCCGACCACCAGGGAAGCAGGGGTCTTGCCCGTCCCCCTGCTTTCCTGCAACCTTCACAAGTCTCTACTATCTCTTTGGTAAGATTACCGAGATATTCATTTAGATCTTCTACCTCATCGAGATCTGCTGCACTTCTGTCTCTTAGCAGATCTGATAGTCGGCCCTGGAGTTCCGACCATTTGAGGTTCCGGGTGCCGAACCTAGACCTGGGTTTTTTCCCAATTTTCTCAAACCCTATCGTGAAGGTTATAGCAAGGTGATCGCTGCAACTCACATCGTCCAGTACCTGCCAGTTCTGGAGGAGGTTGAGGACCGATGTCCTCGTGAGGGTGAGGTCGACCCACGACGTCCCAGTGGCAGCTTGGAACGTGGGAACACTGTCGGGTCGTTCCTGATCGTCAAATCTGAAGAAATGACGAAGTCAAGGAATTCACTACCTCGCCCATCTTCTTTTTGGTCTCCCCAGAGGGGACTTTTAGCGTTAAAATCGCCTGCAATGATAGTCTCGTGTTACGGGTGGGAATCCAGCAACCGAGAGATAGAATTTAGCACATCTGAGAGAACACCTCACGGTGAACAGTATGCGTTAACAATCAAGATTTTTCTGTTACTGCTCTCAATGCCCAATGCCACCACATTGGATGTGCATTCCAGCTCCAGAGCTCCCAGGTCTGGATCAAGAACGACTGTGGCTACCATTGGTTTTTCGCATCGAGAGTAGTACCTCCGTGAGGAGTTGGGAAACCCCGCTACCCTACCATGAGAGTGGTACGGTTCCTGCAGCAGCAGGATTTTTGCAGCGACTTCACTGGCAGTTTTCAGAATCTGCCCTG
Source organism: Macrothele yani (assembly GCA_039090855.1). Taxonomy (NCBI): domain Eukaryota; kingdom Metazoa; phylum Arthropoda; class Arachnida; order Araneae; family Macrothelidae; genus Macrothele; species Macrothele yani. Next base: position 58,720,915 of record CM076998.1, on the reverse strand, counting down.
TTGCGGCTCTCGCATGGTGAGCGTTGAGCTGGAGTACTCTAAGGTTGGTACTTGTCCTTAGCCGATCAACCATAGTTGGTTTGGCTTCTCTGCTGCTCCAACTCCCTGATCAGGGAGGGACAAGTCTTGCTGAAACTAGAATGGGCTGTTTCTAGCTTCAGTTTAAACCGCCTGTTCGCGGTTGTGCAGTTATTGCACTTCGGAGCAGCAGTGCAGTCTTTGTGCCGGTGACCTGTCTCACCGCACTGTCCACACTTGTCCTCTGCTTCCTTGCAACCACTCCTGAAGTGGCCGAAGCCGTTGCACCGGAAGCATTGGACTTCTCTTACAAACTCTTTCAAGTGCAGGATCGACCATCCCAAGTTGAGTCGTCCGCGCTTGATCAGTAATCTGTAGGCCAGGGGTTCGGCTTCCACCACCCAGTGCGCCTTACCCCCTTTGGCCTTAATGGCGAATTTCGCCGCAAAATCCCCTTCGAGGTCCGGGTTTTGCTCTTTAACACCGGCCTCGAAGTCTTCTCGCGAGACCTCCCCGTCGACGCCATAAACAATTAGACGCGAGAGTCGCTTTGGGGGGTTAGAGTGGGTGCAATCCTTGGTCAGGGGACTGCTGCGCAGCTCGCCTTCAAGCTTGGCGATGTCCTTGCTCTTCGAGCACTCAACCCCCACCCCTCCGTTCCGTACCTTACGAACGCCTTTGACTCCTATCTGCAGTTTTGCTGGCTGCACTGCGCCTTTGACTCCTATCTGCACTGGACTGCTTTTACCTCATCAGACGTTTTGCTCTCATTGGTGGGATAGATAAGGAACACGTGTCTCCTATCTGGCACCACCTTTTTTGCCACCTTCGCTTTGGGTGCCGGCACAGACCGTTGCGCCTTCGTGGCACCCATTTTGGCTGCGGCGGAGTAGGACATAGGTCCTACTGAGGGGGGGGCTGACGCTCCACCCTCTCCGCAAGCTTACCCTCCAGCTTTGAGGTCAGCATCCCTTGCTGAGTGCAGGCGTGTTGAATTTTATTCAACACCTCCGCGATCTTGTTCACCGCAGCCTTGCTTACCGTCTTGGATAGTGAACCCAAGACCACTCCAATTTCTGCTACACAGCCCTCCACCAGGGTTAGAAACTCCCTAGTGACCCCTGCTAGGGGAGTCTCAACCCCCGATTGGCCTTCGGAGTGGGCTCCGAGGTCACCATCGGTGAGGCCTTTGGTGACCGGGAGGTACCGTGTTTAGGAGAGGATATCTCCACTACCTGGACCTCCGAGGGCTTCACCTTGATGGATAAGGCTGTGTTTTGCTTTGATTGCAAAGCAGTTTTGGGGGAAGCCCCCTTCAAGATCACTCCCTTTTGGGAGGTTTGCATCTCTGTGAGAGAGATGCAAATTTTTTCTGAGTCCTGAGTGGGCACCCTGGGGTTCTCCCACTCAAGGTAACGCTCAGAAAACCCGGGCGCGCGAGCTTCTGCCCAGTAACGGATCAAAGAGTCCTATCACTGGCAGAACCGGCACGACGTCGACTTACTCGCTATTCGTCACAAACGAGATTGCGGTCAGTTGGGACTTCGCCCTGACAAGGGCGTTTTTATTCTAAGTCCAGAACCGAACTGACTGCACCGAAACACTTTCAGTTCGAAAAAGAAAAAAAAATTTTTTGCAAGAAAGAATGGAATCCTCTCTCGCGGGGTGAGCGGTACTCACTTTTCTCAAACACAATGAAACTAAAAATCGCAATCAAACTCGCAAAACTCGCTCCCCGGCTCGATGACGAATCGGCCGGTCAGAATGTCTTTAAGAAGACGAAGAAGACATTATCAACAGCTCACGGAGTTTGAACGAGGTCGTGTAATAGGGCTACGAGAAGGTGGATTTTCGTTCCGCAATATTGCAGAACGATTTGGCAGGAATGTAGCCACTGTGCATGATTGTTGGCAGCGGTGGTCAAGGGAAGGTACTGCCTCAAGAAAACCGGGTTCGGCCGGCCACGTGGCACTACTGAGAGGGAAGACCGCCGTGTATGGCGTATGGCCGTGGCGCATCGTACCGCGTCTGCGGCAGCAGTTCGAGCTGCAGTTGCCACCACAATGACACAACGAACTGTTACAAATCGGTTACTTGAAGGACAGCTCCAAACCAGACGCCATGTAGCGTGCATTCCACTTACTCCAAACCACTGCCGTTTGCGACGTCAGTGGCGTCAGCTAGAGCTCATTGAAGGACGGAGTGGAGATCTGTTGTGTTTTCTGATGAAAGCCGGTTCTGCCTGGGTGACAGTGATGGCCGTGTGTTGGTTAGAAGGAGGCCAGGGGAGCGCCTGCGGCCGAGACACACTGGACCAACACCTGGAGTTATGGTATAGGGAGCAATTTCCTATAACAGCAGGAGCACTCTCTTTTTTATCCCACGCACCCTGACGGCACAGTTGTACGTCGGTCTGGTGATTCAACCTGTTGTGCTGCCATTCATGAACAGCATTCCAGGGGGTGTTTTCCAACAGGATAACGCTCGCCCGCATACCGCTGTTGTAACCCAACATGCTCTACAGAGTGTCGACATGTTGCCGTGGCCAGCTAGATCACCAGATCTTTCACCAATCGAGCACGTATGGGACATCATTGGACGACAACTCCAGCGTCACCCCCAACCAACATTAACCGTCCCTGTATTGACTGACCAAGTGCAACAGGCACGGAACTCCATCCCACAAACTGACATCCAGCACCTGTACGACACAATGCATGAACGTTTGCGTGCTTGCATTCAACATTCTGGCGGTTACACCGGTTATTAATGTACCAGCATTTCACATTTAAAATGGCTCTTCTCGCGCTTACAAGAAGCTGTGACCTTGAAACCTTAATCGATTAAATATGTTACTTATACAAATGTATTGCCGCCATTTCATTCCTCTACAACTATTTTTTCGTTTTGTTGGGATTTTTTTCCGTCAGTGTATATAGAAGTCCAACTCACGTCAACTTTTTTATTGGTCCAGCAACATTAAACGAAATCCAAAACACACCACTTCACATATTTTAGTCAAGAATTATAAAGTCAAAACTCAGTAACGATCTAACATCTTCACACACCAAAGCAACTGCTGCATCGCTTTTTATCTAACGTTCTTACCACATACATACGTCATTCTTCTTCCGACCTCAGATTGTTGCCAACATTATTCTCGTTTGAGGAAAAAGACATAACGTTAAGGTTTGAAAATGTCTAAGAGAACGAACTCAAATTTACATAGAAAAAGAAACTCAAAAGGAAAGTTAAAATAAAATATACGTTACAACTGTCACATGGCAGTTACGCATTTCGGGTGTGTGATGGTGAAGCATTTTTAAAAAACCTGGCGTTAGTTCTCTACAAGAACAAAAAATTGCGTGATATGATTAACTTCGGCGTAACTGTTTAGTAGCAATTTCTCTTGGTATAAAACAAAGGCAATCATTTTAATTACTATGTGAGCATTTGTGTTACAAGCAATAAAGTGCAGTAATTTTAGTTTTGAGAAAAATACCTGTTGGATGCAAAGAATTTTAATTATTAAAACTCTCATCAAACCTAGTTAATAATGCGAGGGCTGTACCAAAAGTAATGCAAAAGTGGGCATAACTTTTTTATTAACTGACATAGGTCGTTCAATTTGCACATGTTGGTAGAGTAACTCTTTCTCTATACAAAGGTACTACTCAGCATAGTCTCCATAACAAGCGATGCATTTACATAGAAAAAGAACCATCGTTGGACTTAACTCTCGAATCCTCTTTGAAAAAAATTCATGGTGTTGACTGTTGTACCCACTTCTTCACAGCCACTTTCACCTCATCTGTGTCATCAAATCTTTGTCACCGGAGACTTTCCTTCATTGGACCGAACAGGTGGAAGTCGGAGGGCGCCAGTTCTGGGTTGTACGGTGGATGGGGGACCACCGACCAGCCTAATTTGCTGACTACCTGATTTGTTGCCAAAGAAGTGTGTGGTCGCGCATTGTCATGGTGAATGTGGATCCTTTTCAGATTCTTGTTCGGTCTGTTTCTCCTTATGGCTTCTCTAAGCTTCTTGAGTGTCTCAATTACCGCTCGCTGGTCACGGTACGGTCACATTCCAGAAAATCAAGGAGAATGACATCCTTGTAACCCCAAAAAACAGTCACCATGACTTTCTGTGCTGATCGCTGGCTCTTGAACTTCTTAGGCCTTGTTGAAGAGGTGGGATGCCATTCTATGGATTAATTCTTTGTTTCCAGATCGTAAAGATATTCCCACATTTCATCCCCTGTCACCAGATTGAAAACAAAACCGTGTCGTCATTGGCTTCAAACGCTTCCTGCAGATCAGAGCAGACTTCCACCCTTCTCTCCTTCAAATCAGGTGTCCAAGTGCAGAGGTACCCACTTTGTACACACTTTCTGATGCCCTAAGTCTTCCACTATCTTCTGTATGGCACTGTGACCACAGTCCAGTTGTGCAACAAGTTCACGGATTCTGACTCGCCTCTCCGCGCAAATCAAAATCACCGAAGACATCCAACTGCGTAGTTTGTCTTCAGTGCTGGTTTCCCATTCTTTAGACTTCTTCATCCATCTGTCGACATTGCTCTTGTCAATGGTGTCATCTCCGTAAACATTCTGTAGTCTTCTGTGGATGTGGTACAGCCTGCACCCTTCCTTCGTCAAGAACTCAATGACGGCACGTTGCTTCTGCTTGGAATCCATTATTTACCTGCAATGAAGAAGAAGGGTTACTATAGAGGAAAAGTTACTCTACCAACATGTACAGTTTGAACGACCTCTGTCAGTTAATAAAAAAGTTATGCCCACTTTTGCATTACTTTCGGTACAACCCTCGTATAAAATTTTAAAAGTTCAGTAATTGAAAGCTAATAGATATTTGAAAAACAGCCTCGAAAATATTTTTTCCGGGAAGGCACCGAGTTTTTTCGTTATGCCACTGGGCATGCACACCCGGGAATTGCGAAGATATAAAGAAGTGCTACCAAATTTGGCATCACAATACATGTATCCATAAATTCTTTGAACAGCCATGATGTCGTTACACAACCTCTGTGTCTGGCTCCTGCATTAATGGAAAACTGATTCGATAAAACACAATTTGCACATGCACACACTCTTCTTCCAGCATACAAAGCTTTTACACATTCAAATACATTCCCAGTTGTACCATTATTATTCAAGACCTTCCGCAGAAACATTGTGTTCACACTCGGTCATAAGCTTTCTTCAATATACAAAGACAGTAAAAACTTTCTTATCAACAGGCAGATACTTTTCAATCTTCATACGTAATGCACGAATTTAGTTAGTGCAGTCTTTACCTCTACTTGTAAAAGTGAGATCGAAAAAAAAATCTTTTGTAGGATACTTTTCGCTATGCCGAACATTTTGGGCACATCTCTACATTAGTTCCTTGTAGCAGAAGGAGACGTAGATGTACTCTCTCTCTCTCTCTCTGCTCTGCTCTGCACTGTTTCAAACAATCCGATTTGAGAAATGCTTTTAGTGTCTTATAGAATCCAATACAGCAAATTTTTTTTACGTTTTCTACATTTCTGAATGGCGTAGTTCTGTCGCTAGAAAAAGAGTAGATTCATATTTCTAATTGATGCCGCATCGCCGTTTTTAAACTACCAACTGGAAAAATTTCTGTTGCATCAGGTACCGATCTCGACAACAAATATTTGCGATTATTTACCACTGTTTCTCATAGCACAATCTTCTACTAAGGAGCGCAGAGGCTTATCTCTGTTTGTGATAATCTTTTGGATTTTAAACGACCGATTCGGAATTTTTTTTTTTGCACCAAAGTCTATTTACCTACGGCGAACATTTTTTTTCTCATCATAAATCTATGATTATAATATTTCACAGACCAGTAGATGTTTGCTGGTTGCCGTACCCACAATGGACAAAACATTAGAGATACCTACCTAATAGCGTGTTAGTACGCCGAGGCATCGACTCCACCAGAAGCCAGAAGGTTTCCTGAGGTAATGTCAGCCATGTCTTCTGCAACATTGTCCACAACTCGGCTTGAGACCTCAGTCCAGGGTCCATGGATCTGATGTTCCCCTGCGCGGCATCACAGAGAGCTTCGACAGGGTTCAAATCCGGAGACCTTGAGGACCACTGGATGGTTCCTAACTCAGATAAGTGTTCATCGAGCAATGCCTGGGGGACTGCGGCCCGGTGGGGCGGCGTGTTTTCCTGCTGGAACCGAATATCGGCCGTAGGATGCGCAAAAGCATGAGGCGCAGCGGTTAAGGACCTCTCCAAGAACAATGAGGGATTTAATGTGTTCCATGACAAAGCTGCCGCACCATCACAGAGCCACCACCACCTTGAACAGAGCCGACCTGGCACGACCGGACCACGGCCTCATGCTGTCGACGCCACGCCCGCACCCTCCCGTCAGCTCGGTACAGCTGGAATCGGGACTCATCTGACCACAAGATGCGGCGCCACTCTGCAGAGGTCAGGTTCTGGTGTTTCCGGCATCAGGCAAAGCGAAATGTCCAATGACGAGCAGTCAACTGTGGCACAGTAGTAGGCTCCCGTAGCCCATGGTATGCACTGTGAGTCGTACTGCTCGTTCGCTGACGCTGCTTAGGCCTACGATATTTAATCTGGACGTGATTTGCGCCCCCGTTGCCAAACGGTCGGTCTGTACGAGCCTCGATAATCTACGTCGACCCCGCTCATGAACGGCATGTGGTCGGCCACCGTTTTTTCTCTGGGAGCTGGTACGTCCGTTGATGGTATAGTCGCAGTACATTGTTGATATGGTTCCCCTACGGTAACAGAGTTGGTAACGGGTCAAACATTTCGGACCCAGACCGGGACGCCCCATACCTGGACCCGACCCGATCCAGACCCGCAACTGACCCGGACAAATTTGCATTGAACTATAAATTCGAAACTCAATTTATGTACACTGCTGGCCACCCAAAATGCAACACCAAGAAGGTCACGAGATAGCAAAGCCAGATTTACTGGACACATAACAACAGATACAAAGATGAAATGATTGAGCTTACAGGCCCGTGCGACTTGCGGAACAGGCAGACATCAATAGTTCGCGTGGCCCCCATGGCTGGCAATAACGGTCACTACACGACGCGGCATCTAACGAAAGAGGCTTTGGATGTGGGCTTGGGTTATGTCGGTCCAAGCTATTTCCACACGTTGCCACAGTTCCTCAGGCGTAGCCACGGGTGGTGCTTGCCGGGCAACTTGGTTCCCGATCAGCGACCAGACGTGTTCGATGGGCGACATATCGGGAGAACAGGCGGGCCACGGCAACGGTGACACCTGGTGGGCCGTGAAGAATTGTTTCACGATGCGTGCCACGTGAGGACGCGCATTGTCCTGTTGAAACGCGGCCGCTGGCAGGTTCTGCAGGTAAGGGAGAACTACAGGCTCCAAAACGTCGGAGATGTAGTGGTGGCTGTTGAGTGTACTGGCGATGCGTACCAGAGGGGTGCGGGCGTCATATCCAATTGCGCCCTGAACCATAACGCCAGGCGACGGATCGGTATGGCGATGCATAATGCAGTCGTCGGTTCGTCCGTCCGTCCCTCCTGCACCCACCGAATCCATAATCGCCTCACTGTGGCTGGATGTCGTCCCACACGTTCACCGATGTCTCGGTACGATAAACTGCTGTCGCGATAAGCCACTATTTGTCCTCTGTCGAACTCCGAAACATGCTGGAATGACTGCCGTATTCTGCGACGAGGCATCAGGAAGCTTCCCACGCACAGGTCCGACAGCAGAACACACTTCCACTACTTACACCCCGCCTTCTGTGTACCCTTCTTACAGTGCTTCTCGGTGGCGTGCCGGGCGCACATGATTTGCATATACCCTGCAATGCTAATCGTTTGCATGTCCTCTCGCGGGCGACGCATGCTGCGAATTTCAGGCCAATCGGATGCTTCCTTCTTGGTGTTGCATTTTGGGTGGCCAGCAGTGTATATATACATATAAACGTAATATACATATTCATCCCAATAACTGCTTGATATTTAATAGCTGAAATCCTTTTTTTAATAATAAAATTTGTTTACTTGCTAAATTTTAGTGCCCTTTTTAGTGTCGCAATTTTGCGTAATCCAGAAGTGATGGCTGACTATGACCGTGACCATGGAGTATATTATAAATGGGAATAATTATTTACGATTACACAAATGTATTTTTTAATGTATTTAGATTGTTCACTCGCTTTGATGGAGGGGCGTATACTTTCATATCGTCCGTTAGATTTTTTGTTCCATAATCTTTTATTATACCGCCGACATCTTTCTTTGTAATTATACACTTTCCACATTTTGAACAACAAGCAACAGCAAATAACATAAAATTATTCACTGGCTCCTTAATGAGACGAAACAATTTCCAGCAGTCATTCTTCCCCTTGTTGTTTTTAACAAGCTCGTATCTGTTGGCCTCGACGCTTTTCTCATCCTCCTTAATACTAAATCCATCCATATTAACAAATAAGGAGTTAATCTCGACATGGCATGTCATGGGAACTGGATGTTAGCACATCAATCGAAAACCTCTGAACGCTCAATGTAAAAGATGCGATGTGAAAAGTAACTCTTAGTCATACAGTGATCTTCGCACGGAAAGAGTGAATCAGATGAAAAGCAGGTGAATGGCGTTTGCCTGTACCTTGCCCTGGACAATCGCACTGTAAAAGAACGCAAAGGAAGTATCTTTTTACGATATAGTGTCGGCGTGTCTGACGGCGGTCGATGGAAATCTTCGTTGCTTTAGGAAAGAGACGACAATACTTTTGCATGGGAAATCATTATTCACTCCGTGGGCACCAGTATTGACTACAGAATTCCACAACGCGCATTTTTCTTAGTAATACAGGGTGTCCGAGAATTATTGGACTCATTACAAAATTATATAAAACAAAACATTAAACAGATAGAAAGAAACTGAATGTACTAACTTACAATGTAACTACACAAGTTAATATATTTCGATGTGAGATCCCTTGGTTGCTCGTAGTACGTCCAAGCGATACTGGATTTCATGCCATGTACTGGCAAGCATCTGAGGAGTTATGGAACTAATAGCAGCTGTGATACTCTGCTTCAGTTCCTGCAGATCAGTACAAGGCGTCTGATAGACACGATCCTTCACATAACCCCACATGAAATAATCCAATGGAGTTAGATCTGGAGAGCGAGGAGGCCACGGAATGGGACGACCACGCCCAATCCATCCGCTTGGTAAATGCTCATTTAGACACACGTTGACCAATACGGAGGAGCGCGGTCTTGTTGGAAAACGACGTTGTCATATCTTTTGATTTGGGGAATAGCGAAATTTTATAGCATATCCAAGTAAATGTCACCATTTATGGTTTTTTCGCAGAAGAAAAAAAGGCCTATCACTTCTTTTTTTGCTAAGGCGTACCACACATTAACTTTTGGAAAATCACGTTCCAGTTCAATAGCAGCATGAGGCGGTTCACTGCCCCATATCCTACAGTTGTGTCGATTCACAATACCTGATACATGAAATGTGGATTCATCACTAAAAATTACAGTACTGAGAAAGGTTTTGTCCTTTTCCACTCGATTCAGCATATCCACAGAGAAATCGTATCGCACAGTGTGATCATTTACATACATCTTCTGCACTACGTGAATTTTATAAGCATGAAACTTTATTTGTTGTGCAAGATATCGTGAACTGTAGATTTCGGAATGCACAGTTCTCTGATTGCTTTACGAACGGATTTCCTGCGGCTTCGTCGGAAACTTTCATTAACTTGATCAACCATCTCACCACTGACGATGGGCCTACCAGCTCCTCCACGATGTTCCACATTGCCAGTTTCTTTAAACTGTTTAATCCACCGCTTAATTGAATTCGTTGACGGAGGATTACAACCATACTCTAAACGGTACTGTCTTTTAATTTTAATGGCGGACTTTAATTCCGTAAGCCATAACACACACACACATCGCCTTCTGCTGTACGGATGATATGACTACTGATTGCGCATTTCTCATACATTCCTCATCAGGCAGCACCTAGCGCCATCTATTGGATTCTGAAAAAAAACAATTCTGCAAAATAAAAATATAGAAACCGTGTTAGTAATATGTGACGTAGAAAAACAGACAATGCTCATAGTTTGTTTTGTAATGTGTCCAATAATTCTCCGACACCCTGCATATTTTTCTCTTTTCAAAAATAAAATGGAATAAAACAGGGTTAAAATCGGGTCTGGCACACCTTGACCCGACGCGTTAGACCAGTAAGAAATTGTCGACCCGTTAACCAGTGACCCGTTTCCATCTCTGTACGGTAATCCTAGCTTCTTACCATTTAAACGATAGAATGGCCCATCTGTCTTGCTCCGACTATATGTGCACGATCAAAGACACTCAGATCACCACGTTTACCCATGTTAGTCGATTGCGATACATGTCAACTGCCCATCACCCCTATCTCCAATGTTTTGTGTAGAAAATAAACGTGCGCAACTAGCAGTTTCTCTCAATAAGCTGCAACATTTCTTCATTGTAAGAAAGTTAGTTTTTTTATTTTTGCACTGCTGGCCACCCAAAATGCAGCACCAAGAAGGAAACATTCGATTTGCCTGAAATTCGCAGCATGCGTTGCCCGCGAGAAGACATGCAAACGATTAACATTGCGGGGCATATGCAAATCATGTGCACCCGGCACGCCACCGAGAAGCACTATAAGAAGGGTACACAGAAGGAGGGATGTAAGTAGTGGAAGTCTGCTGTGCTGCCGGACCTGTGCGTGGGGAGCTTCCTGATGCCTCTTCACAGAATACGGCAGTCATTCCAGCACGTTTCGGACTTCGACAAAGGACGAATAGTGGCTTATCACGACAGCGGTTTATCGTACCGAGACATCGGTGCCCGAGTGGGACGACAACCAGCCACAGTGAGGCGAGTATGGATTTGGTGGGTGCAAGAGGGACGGACGGACCGACGTGAGCGATTGTCGCAGCCGCGGCACACCACCGAACTAGAGGACCGGCATGTTGTGTGGCGGGCATTGGCGGCTCGTACCGCCACATCACGAACGTTAGCGCAGGAATTAGGGTGTTTTGCGCTACAACCTGTGTCAGCCGCCCCGGTGGCGCAGTGGTCTAAGCGATGGTCTGTGATCATTCGTCCGAACGGGGTCCGGGTTCGAATCCCGGTGAGGCATGGATGTTGTGTTTGTCTTACGGCACTGGCTCTCTCCCTTCCCTGGAACCAGTGACCCTAAATTAGGGACGGGCGATTGCTTATAGCTCATTGAGTTGCTCACGGTGGTCGTTCAACTTCCAATCAAACAAAAAATCAACCTGTGTCATCACGTACCGTTCGACGTCATCTGCAGGAGCGGGGACTTGTCGCACGGCGCCCATTGCTCCGATTGCCATTGACGTTACACCACCGGCGAGTGCGGCGGCAGTGGGCCGTTTAACGCTGCACCTGGAGTACGAAATGGCATGACATTGTCTTCTCCGACGAGTCCCGCTTCTTCCTGCAACACCACGATGGTCGGATCCGCGTGTGGCGGAACCGCGGCGAGAGACTGTATGACGCCTGCATTATGCATCGCCATACCGGTCCGTCGCCTGGCGTTATGGTTTGGGGCGCAATTGGATATGACACCCGCACCTCTATGGTACGCATCGCCGGTACACTCAACAGCCACCGCTGCATCTCCGACGTTTTGGAGCCTGTAGTCCTCCCTTACCTGCAGGACCTGCCAGCGGCCACGTTTCACCAGGGCAATGCGCACCCGCACGTGGCGTACATCGTGCAACAATTCTTCACGGCCCACCAGGTGTCACTGCTGCCGTGGCCCGCCTGTTTTCCCGATATGCCGCCCATCAAACACGTCTGGTCGCTGATCGGCAACCGAGTGGCCCGGCAAGCACCACCCGCGGTTACGTCTGATGAACTGTGGTAGCGTGTGGAAGCAGCCTGGACCGACATACCCCAAGCCCACACCCAAAGCCTCTTTCGTTCGACGCCGCGGCGTGTATCGGCCGTTATTGCCAGCCATGGGGACCACACGAACTATTGATGTCTGCGTGTTCCGCAAGTCGCACGGGCCTGTAAGCTCAATCGTTTCATCTTTGTGTCTGTTTTTATGCGCCCAGTAAATCTGGCTTTGCTATCTCGTGTCCTTCTTGGTGTTGCATTTTGGGTGGCCAGCAGTGTATGTTCACATTTAATTCCGTTTTTCTACGCATTTGATAAATCATGATTTGCAATTCTGCAAACAAAATTCTTGAAAGTGGCAATGTCCTTAGCAAAGGAAGGTATTTTAAGTGATATTCATTCATCTGTATGGTTTTGTACTCCCAATTCAATGGCTGCGAAACATTTCGCATGGCTGCATGCATTGAAAAGCTTGAAAGACGTGATATCATCATACCATAGTTTCAGAGTGCAAATCATCCCCCCCCACCCGCATCCCACATACACACATCATCCTTAAAAAAAAAATATTTTAAAGTGGTCGCTATCAGGCTTCCTCGTGTGAGTAAGAGCGAGAGATCGCGAAACAAGATTCTCTTTCTCTCTCTCTCTGATTTTGTGTTTAGACGCAGGTGTTTCATGACTTCATAAATCAACATTTCAGAAGGCGAAAAGATTTCAAATGGCGGTCTTGAAAACCGTGATACGTGTTTTGTTTCAGCAAAGTCAGCTGCGAGCTTTTTATGATTTCTGTCTGATGAGAGCTCACTACACTATGCCTAGCTTCAAACGATAGTGAATTTGGCACGTCTTATTCCATGATTGGCATTATCCGCATACAGATTCCATGAAAAAATAAGCGATAGAAACTGATTTTTCATTTTTTAAGAACGAATCACGTTTTCCAGATACCAGAATTATTCATGTATTCAGTCTAGCCTCTTGTTTTATCGCTGCAGCTGAAAGAAACGTACCTAGGAATATTTCTGAATTTTGTTTCTTTATTTCTCAGTTTTTGTCAATGGGCAATCTGCAGATTTGTTGAATAAATGATGAGTGTAAGAATAACAGTCTTAGAGACTTTTCAGAAATAAAACACAACATTTTCTTAGTATAAAACTGCTTTTTTTTCTCTTCCAAATCTGCGTAGTACAACAGATAGCCAAAAGGAGCTAGTTTCTCCAATATCGCCAACTCTGTCTTCAGATGGAAAATTAAAATATTTTCAACGATTAATGCTTTCAGGCTTATAAACTTTTTGAAATCTAAGAAAAAGGTTTCTTGATTTAAAACAACAAACACAAAGTATTAGGTGACTGTCTTCCACCTAACGCCCCGAACGTGATTTCTGTGATAGTTGTAGTGAATGTTCTTAGTTAACTGGCTCATAGCCTGTGACATGCACGGGTGAAAAAGCTATGACTCAAATTTTTATAACACGAATCATACTCTGCAATGCGAAAAAATTAAATAAAACACGACATAACACCTACGTAAAAGAACAAACGTCGCAGACAGTTGTTCGAGCATGTGCGTGTTGCCACAGGTGAAGTCGTTGGTTTTATTTCTCCTTGATTTTACGTATCGTGCGATTGTGGTGAGCTTAGTTCCGATTTGGGCCACCGGATAAATGCAGATGGCGCTTCAAGTACTGAATGACGTCAGAGAGTTGAAGTCAGAGCGTTAGGGACAGATGTAGCCTATTATATAGGTTTCATTATGGGTGAAGAAAAGTCAATCTACTGCTTGATTTAAACGTTCGGTAGCTTTTATGAATACTCCGGATAGCTTTAATTAGGTAATTGCAAAAGTCCTTAACTTAGCACAGAAATCTCACTTCAACAATACATCTAGAGATTCATTCAAAACAAGTATACTTACAAATTCAAATTTTTATTCCATCTCAGGCATGTATGTTAGCACCACATCGCAAACATTTCAATAGCTAAACACTTCAATACTGAATATCATGCTCGTAATATCCAATAATAACCAAGTCACATCAGCTTGAAAATAACTTAAGTCTTCGATGATCAAACAAACGTGATAATCAAAAAGAAAGATCTAACTGAATTCTAACGAGAGCCCAGAATGTCTAACGAGATGCATCGTAAACTTCCTGCTTATCTCTGTTGAACAAGTTGAACTCCTTCTGTCTCTACTGAACGTCGTATACACAATTTAATTATAATGTTGAGATTCGTTATAGAGATCAGGGTGATTTACAATGTAATTCCGCAGAGACAAAGAAAACGTTTTGATATTTTCCAGAGATCTGATGCTCTCTGGGAGATTATTCCATAGGATAATGGCTTTATACAGTGTGCTATTTAAACCATAATTAAATCTATCACACGGCTGACATAATTTGTTGTTAGCAAAAGATCTGGTGGAGATAGAATAATCCAGATATTTGATGTCAGATTGAAAACTAGGCAGTTTAAGATGCATTATTTTAAAAAAACATACCTAGTTTCAAGGTAAAAATTTCATGAATTTTTAGAATATTTAGTTTTAGAAATAATGGCTTTGAATGAGACATGTAATCTGTGTTCAGCATATAGCGAACAGATTTCTTCTGTAATTTGAGCAAGCATAACTTATTGTTTGCACTTATATTTGAATACCAAGATTCCAGACAATATGAGAGATGGGTATGAATAAAAGCATAGTAAAATGTTTTTAGGACATTGATAGGGAAGAGATGCTTAATTTTACCAAGTAGGCCAATCTGTAAGGAAACTTTTTTAAAACAAACTGAATATGCGTATTCCAGTTAAAGAACTCATCAAACCAAAGACCAAGATACTGAACTTTGTCCGCAATTTTAAGGGGGAGATCATTAATCCTGACTGGAAAGTTATTTATATCCTCTATGTTATGAACATTTCGGAAATATACGGAATTGGTTTTTAAAATATTAAGTGATAATTTGTTAGAGCATAACCAATGAGATAAATTTGATCGATCATTATTGATCATTATCTGTAACTTATGCAAATCATGACATTTTTGAAAAATGACAGTGTCATCAGCGTACAGCAAAGCATGAGTTGATTGCAGGCACAGAGGAAGGTCATTAATATATAACAGGAACAGTAACGGCCCCAATACCGAACTTTGAGGCACTCCACATGAAATATTAAGTAGATCAGAGTTTATCTTATTTACAGGGACATACTGTTTGCGATTAGAGAGGTAGCTCATTAAGAGGGAAAGAATTTTGCCACGAAAACCGTATTTGGGTAATTTATGTAGCAGAATGTCATGATTTACCGTGTCGAAAACTTTTTGGAAATCAATAAAAACACAAATATAGTATAAAAACTGTTATCTAGGTCTTCGGAAATGACGTTTGACAACTTATAGCAACAACCATTTCAGTAGATCTGTTTCTTTAGAAACCGAACTGATCCAAAGAGAGCACACTCCATGGGAATATAAAAAATCAACCATTCTGCTGTGAATAGACTTTTCAAAAGTTTTACTCAAAACGGGTAACAAAGATATCGGTCTGTAATTACAGGTAGATTCCCTATCTCCTTTTTTAAAAATAGAAATAACCTTAGCGATTTTCAGACTGTCAGGAAACTGACCTGAATAAAAACTCAGATTAATAATATGTGTTATAAGTGGTACTAAAATAAAGATCGAGTCTTTTATGACTCTGCTATTAATATTGTCTAAACCAGCACTTCCTTTTAGGGACAATGAAGTGATAATATTATAGGTTTCAGTATCATCCAAAGAGCGTAGAAACATTGAAAAAGAAACTTCCTTAATTTTGGATAAATAATCATAACCTTTAGTATTTGTGCGCAAGTTTTGCTGAGATGCTGAATCATGACCTATGTTAATGAAGTAATTGTTGAATTCATCAGCGACTGATTTTGAATCAACATTAAAATTATCAGAAATTCCTTTTAACGTCAACGGAGTTTCAGTAGCACAGTATCGTTTGTTAATAGGTGATTTGATTATTTTCCATTTTTAACATGATTTATTTCTTGCATCTGAAACAACAAGGTTGTAATAAGCAGCTTTCGCATGCTGAATAACATTTCTTAGGGTATAATCATACTTTTATACTTATGACGTAAGCGACTGTTATAAGGATTCTTTCTATTTTTTTTTTTTTTTTACGAAACTTATTCTTTTTAGCACGTCTTTTGTAAAAAAAGATCGTGCTTATGTTACCGGTTCGTCCGTCCGTCTGTGCCCACGATATCTCTGCAACTATTAGTCCGATTTGAAAACTTCTTTTTGCATTGGGAAGCTTGAAATATGCGAATCATGATCCTTTATTTCGTTTTATTTTTACGATGTACAATTTCGCCGCTAGAAGGCGTAAATGCAGATAATGTGGAATTCAAAAATACGTTTTAATCCACATATTTGCTTCTAAACATCCGATTGAAAAAAAAATTTTAGCTTTCGATTCCACTCATGTCGAAGAGTATTTTAGATATAGTGAATTTTTTAAATGACGCATAGATTTTTCGCTAGGGGGCGTAAAAGTAAATTACATTTTCACCGATAACTCTTCTTGTAAAGCTCCGATTTGAAAATCTTTTCTTCAGCGGATAGACCTCCTGATGCAAAATCTTTTGCATATAATTTAAAATTTTTGGTAAAGAATACTTTAGCCACCAGGGGGCGTAAGTGTTAATTTTTGCTTCTGATGTATTTGTCATAAAATCTCAGCTTCTAAAATATCGATTGAAAAAATTCTTTCGTAGACTGATGCCACTCACATCGATAAACCTTTTAGGAATATTTTCTTCTTGAAATAATGCATGGTTTCTACGCCAGGGAGCGTAGATGTATATTTTATTTTTGTCAATATCTCTACTTCTAAGAGTCCGATTTGAAAAATTCCTTCTTTGTTGGATAATGTTTTCGATGCGAAATGTTTTTCCTATAAATTCAAAAGGTAAATTTTGTTTTCTGCGTTATTTCTGCTCCTAAAACTCCGATTTGAAAAATTCTTCCTGTATCGCATACAAGACCTGATGGAAAATATTTTTCACATAATTTCTAATTTTTGGTAAAGAATGGTTGGGCAATCAGGGGTCATAAGTGTTAATATCTGCTTCTGATGTATTTGTAGCAAAATCTGGGATCGTGAAAACTCGACTAAATTTTTTTCTTGGACCGACACGGCTCATATGGATAAATCTTTTGCGAATACTTTCTTCCTAAAAGAATGCATGGTTTTCCCAACAGGGGACGTAAAGTCACATCTTATTTTTGTCGATATCTCTGTTTCTAAGAGTCCGATTTGAAAAATTATTTCTGTGTTGGAGAGTGTTTCCGGTGCGAAATGTTTCTCATATAAATTCATGTTTTTCTTAACGCACAAGTCTGCAACCAGAGGGCGTAAGCTGACGATTCCGTTTACAGCAGTATCTGAGGGATTAAAAACCCGATTGAAAAACTTCTTTCTTCCGTCAGATATGTACTATTGTTTTCCATACCGGTTCCATTGACTTTGAATAGCTTTGATAAATTTAATTTGAGTCAGAACGGATTCAAAAGACGTGCTTATTACACCCGAAAATTCGGTCTCATTTTTCTTGTTTTTGATTGATCTAATGTTTCCATTGGTCATACAAGGTTGGATCTTAATGTCATATTTAGTCTTAACTACCTTGTGAACGGTTGTGATCTCAAGAATATCATTCAAAATGCCTTGCAAAATTTCGGTATCTGTAGTTCGACAAGTTGTTTTGTAGATACCCGACTTGTCCCAGTCAAAATTAGAAACTAGGTCAGCTAACGTGGTGTAGTCACAATAAGAGATTGTTTTGTGGTTAACTGCGTAATGGTAATTTGAAAAAACTGGAACATGAATGAAGACAGGTTTGTGATCACTAATACTAAAATCGATCACTCCGGACTCTAAAGCAGTATTAAGTAAGTTAGTACCAATATGGTTTAGAGTATTGGCACCGCGAGTAGGTAAAGAAATGCACATCTTAAAAAACTTGCCTGTTAGCATATTAAGATAGATTTCACTTAGAGATAGATTGCTGATGTTAATATTAATATCTCCCAGAAAAATGCAATTTTTATTTTCGTTATTTATTTTGTTTAAGATACTGTCAAAGCATTCACAAAAGGCTTTTCGATCACTACTGGGCGATCTGTAGATAACGCCAATAATTAGGTTTTTGGACTTAGGACTTTGGATTTCAATCCAAAGCATTTCACAGGAATCAAATACAAGGGACATATTATTCAAGTCATCACGAATAAAGTAAATGATGTGAGACTTCAGGTATAGGCCTACCCCACCAGAACTCCTTATATTCAGTAATGAATTATTCCGATTTCTAACTTTGCATTCAAAATTATAGTTACTGAGATTAAAAAAGATTAAAAAGTAATCTTCAAACTTGTTTTTCAGTGCTGATAGGTGCACCGCTGCTCTTTTCACAACGGAATTTATAGAAGAGCTATCACCAGATTCTTCTGATATGAATTTTGTAAACAATGGAAACATTTCAGTAACCCCACAGTCGATACAACCTTTCCAAAATTCTAACTTCTTCACAAACCTTCCATTTTGTCCTGCGTATCCAGAATATTTGAGTTCTTTCCTTGCAGTGACACATTCAAACTGTTTAATTTTTCAAAAATGTCTGCCAAGTAGGCTAGTGTTGCTAAAAATTTGACATTACACAAATGCTCCGCTAATTCCGTTTACCCGAGCAGAAAAATTCTAATTTCATCACGCAACTCGAAAAGACGCTGCAGAACTTTTTCACGCGACAGCCACCTAACTCCACTATGAAAAAGCAGATGCTTTTGTTCAGATCCCATTTCTTCATAAAGTTTAGTAAAGCAACAAGCCTGCAATGGCCGAGATTTGATGTAATTAACAATGTTAACAGCGTCCGTAAGAACACTATGTATATCTGGTTGCATTTTTTTGGCAGCCAAAGCTTCTCGGTGCATCTTACATTGGCGTGCAAAAATTAAGGACGAGACGGTTTTTCGAATGTAACGTCGTGCAGAAGTGCTCCACATCGACTCAAATCATACCATAAGATCCCCAAGATGTAAGAATATGGGACAAGTGAGCAAACCCGTCCAAACAAGGAATCCAAAGGATACAAAGGCACTTTATTGAAAAGGTAGCTTCGAGCACAACTCGACAGAAGACAGAAACGTCCATGTGACAGGCGGCTGCCAAGAAAAATCAAGTCTTTAGTAGGGGATATGATCACCCCTGACTGCGTTGCATGATTTACAACGTCTGTCCATGCTGAGGACGAGGTTGTCAAGGAGCTGTTGAGTCATCGCGGCGCATTCCTCTTGTAGCGCCAATCGCAGCTGTGGAATTGTTGCTGGCAGCTGGTGACGAGCTGCCAAGCGTCTCCCGAGAAGGTCCCACACGTGCTCGATTGGATTTAGGTCCGGGGACCTTCACTCTCCAACAGCTCTGCGACAGCCACTGTACGATGAGGTGTAGCGTTGTCGTCCATAAAGTGGAACTCATGACCCACAGCACCTCTAAACAGACGCACGTGAAGCAGGAGAACCTCGGTACAATAGCGGACACCAGTGACTGAACCTCCTTGGAAGATATGGAGGTCAGTACGGCTACCAAGCATGACACCGCCTCAAATGAGAACTCCGCCACCTTCAAACCGGTCCCTTTCGATAACGTTGGAGGTGTGATTGCGTGTTCCCTGCTCTCTCCAGATGTGTATAAGTCTAGAATCGCTCGTCAGATTAAATCGGCTCTCATCCGTAAAAGGAACTTGACCCCATTGCTGATGTGTCCAGTTCTTGTGTTACTGGCACCACAGAAACCGCCGTCTCCGATGAGCAGGCGTTAATGGCACACACCGTACTGGTCGTCGTGCAAATAGACCACCTTTGTGCAGCCTCCTGGCCACGGTAAAACGCGATAACGGACGACGTCCAGTTGTCTGTTGCATGTGCCTTGCGATTTCTCCTGCTGTCTGCAGTCTGTCTCTTCTCGCCTGTAGGACAATATACCGGTCGTCCGCTGCCGTGGTTGCTCGTGGACGACCACTAATAAACTCTAGGACAGCTGTTCCTGTCGTCGTTTGAAATGCTCTCCAAGCTCGTGAATTGATGCTGTGAGCGATCCCGAACTCCTCGGCCACACTAGCCACACTTCGACCTTCTTCCAATTTCCCAATGATGTGACCTTGGGTAAAGTCATCCAGGTGTCGTCTACTGGATTGCCTGTTGGCAACATCACACGGTGGCAGCAACTCGACGTCATTCAAACCCATGTACACCGTGCAATAGCTTTCACTGCATTGCTGAGCGTAACCGCCCGTGTGCTTTATACCTTTCCGACACCCCCTTCCCCCTACGTCATGCTGCATATATGCGAATGCCCTACCGTACCGGACCCTAGTCTATCTCCTGAGTGGTCTTTCGGTCCGTTCTGCCTGCTCGTTCCCCTGTTATGCTCATTTCTCCTCTTCGTCCCTAATTTTTGCACACCAGTGTACAATGAGTCCATTTTTCTGCCGAAGCTACAGCTTTCACTTGAGTTACAAGACCACTATTCTTCCCTGTCATACCTGCAGCGCCGTCGGTGCATAAACCTATACAATTAGTCCTAGTCAAGCACAGAAAAATTCGTTAAGTGCAGCGAATATGTCTTCACCTGTAGTTGCTGTTGGGATCGTTTTACAAAACAATAACTCTTCTTTTATATTTCCTTCCCTGGCATATCTTACGTAACAAATAAGCTGAGCCTATGATGGAATATCGGTTGATTCATTGAGTTGCAACGCAAATATTTGACTTTCTTCTACTTGTTGAATAAACTGCGTTTTCAAATCCTTAGCCAAATCATCGATTCGCCGTGAAACTGAATTGTTTGGTAGTGGAATAGTTTGTAATGCCTTCGCTGCTGCCCCTCTATTCATAATGCGACACATACCTACAGCTGCCGGAAGCAACAAATTCTCGGCAATGCTGTGTGATTTCTTACATTTAGCTATTTTCATAGACACTACATAAAAAGCTTTCAACGCTTTTTGCTATACCGTAGCTTCTTTTTACATAACAGTCTTCTGTCGTTTCAATTCCATCTCTTTTCGAACAAAAAACTCACGATCCTTGTGTATACTATAATCTTCGTGCATAGTTTCCAGATGTCTTTTAAGTTTCGCAGGTCTAAGGCTGTCATTGGCGAGAACTTGAAAACAAATGACACACTGCGGCTGTTGAACGCCGGATTTGTTACTGAAACAAAAAAATCCGAACTTGATATAACTTGCGTCATATTGCCTGCACTTTTTCTTTCCTTTCTTTATCCGGGGCTTTACTTATGTCGTCAGTAGTAATCCCACTACTATTACTATGTTCACTTTGCTCTGCATATTCTGCGCTACTCATAGTTCTCTTCAAATAGCGGTCCATTCTCAATGTCAAGTAGATTAGTTTAGTTGTAGATTAAGTATAATATATGGCGACAGTCACAACGAACTTTATTTGCTTGAGCGATGACAGAAAACAAATGAAAGAGTGAAGGAAAAGCACCATGTATGTGTGCAGGACTATCACATTGTGTTAGGAGGGGTGTCCGTTTTCATCCAAGAACAGTGAATATCATTGCGCGCATCGACTCGCGCCTCAAAGGTTGTTTTTTTTTTTTTATTGAATGTTTAAAGACCACCGTGAGCAACTCAATGGGCTATAAGCAGTCGCCCGTCCCTAATTTAGGGTCACTGGTTCCAGGGAAGGGAGAGAGCCAGAGCTGTAAGACAAACACAACATCCATGCTTCACCGGGATTCGACCCGGACCCCTTTCGGACGAATGATCAGAGGTCATCGCTTAGACCACTGCGCCACCGGGGCGGCCCTCACAGGTTGGGAACTTAGGTATTAGAGTATACGTCAAATTGTCAAATGCCAATTAAGAAAAAATTCTACTAGGTAAAGCTTGACTGAAACTAGCATTTTTAAATTTTCAAAACGTCTGCGCTCTCGTGATAAGGTTTTCGGGTCTTCCTGTGATACGTAGGTCGTTCAAAAAGTAAAGAGACATGTCATAGCGAAAAAACAAATCCACGCAGAAAAATGTAGCTGCGTCTGTTGGAATACTCGCAAGGTCAACCATGTGACTAAGCGTCGTTACAGGGCTCCACTAGTTCAGAGGCGTAGAGTTCAGACGTGTTTCTGTAACCCAGTATGGATTTAAAACTGGAGCAAAAAGCAGCCATAAAAGTGTGCGTGTATTTGAATATAACTGCCACAGAAACGCACGAAATTATTATAACAGCCTATAAGGAAGATGCTTTGTCCCGTTCAACAGCTTTTGACTGGGACAAGAAATTTGTGAATGGTGAAGAGTGTCTAGAAGATGCACCACACTCCGGTAGGTGTTCGATATCGAATACGGAGGTTAATGTCAATACCATCGAGACACTCCTGCGCTAACACCTCTGAATGACTATTGAGGAGGTTGCTAATGTGGTGCAGATGTCCGTTGGTTCCGTTGATGACATAGTGAGAAACCGGTTGGGGTACCGAAAAGTCGCTGCAAAGTGGATTCCCCACTTGCTCACGGATGAACACAAGATACATCGTCTTATCACTTCTCGCCAGTGGAGCGATAAGACGATTACCTTGAAGACGTGAGCCAACTTTTGGATCGAGTCGTCACAGGGGATGAAATATTTTTTCATCATTTCGATCTGGAAACAAAACAAGAGAGCACTTAATGGAAACACCCACAAAGCCCCCGATCTAAGAAAGCAAAGGTTCAGCAAGTGCAGGAAAGGTCAGGCATCTGGTTTTCTTGAATAAAAAGGGAATTGTGTATGACCATCTTGTTCTACCAGTAAAAACTCTTACGGGTGCCTATTATTCTGAAGTTCTCAAAGGTCCTCTGAAGCAAATACTTACATTTACATACTTTCGAAGTATTTTCCCTCTGCTTGAAAAAATTCCACAAAACGAATAGAATATGCACAAATTGGCTGGATTTTGCATCAAGCCAAAGTCCTTGCATATCGTGCTCTGCTTACCCAGCAGGTTATACAAGATCTGGGCATCGAAATAGTGGCACACCTTCAGTATTCGCCGGACCTGGCGCAGTGTGGTTTTCACTTATTCTCTGAAGTGAAAAAACAACTTCGTGGGTGCCGGATTTCATCAAATACTGAACAGAACAATGCTGTGATCGATATCCTGAACCACATATCGAGTAAGGACTTTGAACACACCTTCCGGAAAGGGATAGAAAGGTGGGACCGATGCATTCAAGTAGAGAAAGAATACTTGGAATTGAGTATGTAAGTGTAATTATGTTTACTGTATTACACTTCTGCCCTATGTAAAATCAGTCTCGTTACTTTTTGAACGACCCTCGTACATACATACATACATACATACATACATACATACATACATACATACATACATACATACATACACGGAAGAGCAATTGAATTAGAGACAGCTGGCGTTATGCAAATGTGGCGCTGTGGGCGGCCCTGTAAACGGAAACGACATGACGTATGAAGCGATCCGACAATATAAGGAGTGATGCGACGGGAATCAGTAAGAGTCGGACGCAGTATGTTTAAGACGAAGGATCTAAGCGCATTTGATCGTGGGCAAATTATCGGGGCCCGACGAATGGGTCACTCCATCTCGGAAGTCGTGCAGGCACTGGAATTTTCGCGAGTCACTGTGTCACGGGTGCACCGTGAGTACATCGAATCCGGTAAAACCATCCCTGCAAGGGTCAACTGCTGTGGACAACAGCGTGTGGATGAGCGGGGTCATCGTCGGCTAGCTCGCATTGTAACAGCGGATAGACGGGCCACAATGCAAGAAATAACTCGGAAATTTAACGCTGGTGCACAAAAACGTGTAAGCAGCCACACCATCCAGAACCATCTCCTCGCTATGGGGTACAGAAGCCATCGTCCCACGAAGGTACCGATGCTGACCGCACACCACAGGGTGCAAAGATTAGCATGGGCGCCGGAACATCGCCACTGGACCCTGGAAATGAGAGAAAATGTTGCCCGGACTGATTAGTGAAATTCACGTTGGTACGTGCGGATGGCAGGATACGAGTACGGCGCAAACCACATGAAGCGATGGATCCTTCTTGCCAGCAGGGTACTCTTCAAGCTGGTGGGGGTGGCATTCTCGTCTGGGGACTGTTTACGGGGACTGAAATGGGACCCCTGGTACGTGTAACATCGTCCCTCACAGGTAAACGTTACCAGGATATCCTGGATGACCATTTTCTCCCGTTTGTGCGTCTTTAACATTCCACTGGGGACCAAATCCTGCAACAAGACAATACACCATGCCATCGCTCCCGAATTGTATCCGAATTGTTGGATGAACACTCCACCGACGTGGCCTCGCTTCCCTGGCCTACTAGGTCACCTGACCTCAATCCCATCGAGCACATCTGGGATGCCATCGAGAGATATGATCGAGGCTCTGACCTTCCTCCATCAAATCTTCGTGAACTGTGGGAGCTTGTTCAGGGGTTGTGGATCCGTATAGCTTCCCAACGCTTCCGGTGTCTTGTCGAGTCCATGCCGAGACGAATCGCCACCGTCATCAGGGTGAAAGGTGGTGCTACACGTTACTAGACAGGTATCTCTAATTCAATTGCTCTTTAGTGTACATACATACATACGTACGTACAGCGGTTGGTCAGAATAATGTGAACAGCCAAGAAAAGAACGTTTTACGTACCTAATAGGGTGTGGAACTACCCTTGGCATTCAAAACGGCCTGAATCCTCCTTGGAAAGAACGCATACAAATCCCGAATCGTGGTTAGTGGCGATGTTACATCATTCTTCATTCAGAAACTACTCCAGGTCCTTGAGAGATGCTGGAGGAAGATAACAGGATCTTACTCTGTTTTCCAATTAAGACCACAGTAGCTCAATGATGTTTAAATATGTTGATTGGGGAGACCAAGAAAGGTGTGAAATCTCGTCCTCATGTTCCCCAAACCATGATTGAACATTCCGAGCTCCATGAATTGGGGCATTATCATCTTGATAGATGGCATCCCCTGCAAGAAACAAGGTCTGAGCCATTGGAAGGACTTGGTCAGCCAAAATGGTTTTATACGCCCTGCCAGTCATCCGTCTTTTCAAGGTGATCAGGGAACCTACTAAAAACCACTATATGATCACCCAGCGCATGACAGAACCACCGACAGTCTGGGTTGTACGCTTCTGACGGTGTTCTTCACACGTAAACACGTCCTGAGGTAGGAAATAGTGTGAATATGGATTCATCCGACCACACTACCCGCTTCCATGCAGAGGCAGTCCACGATGTATGCTCCTGGCACCACTGCCGTAGACGTTGTGCATTCACCCGGGTTACCAGAGGTTTTGCAATAGCAGCTCTGCCATGAATATCTTGTTTATGCAGTTCCCTGCCCACTGTTTTCGTTGATACTGAGGTCTGGAGTTGCAGATTGAGCTCCGCACTTAGGCGCCGTGGTCTTCTTACTACGGGTAACAATCCTCTTTAACGGTCTCCTGTCTCTATCAGTCAGTGTCGTCTTACGGCCGCTCTTGTGTTTCGCAGACGAGGTTTTGCGACGAATACGGTATGCTGTCATGACGCTAGATACAGTAGCTCTGGATGACCCCACTACC
The DNA here is from genome assembly GCA_039090855.1 of Macrothele yani. Classification (NCBI taxonomy): domain Eukaryota; kingdom Metazoa; phylum Arthropoda; class Arachnida; order Araneae; family Macrothelidae; genus Macrothele; species Macrothele yani. Next base: position 58,695,263 of record CM076998.1, on the reverse strand, counting down.
CTGGCGACCGTTGTCACGGAGGCACCAACTAGCTACCAACAATTATCCCTCTTTCGAAGTAGGTTAGGTCCCTCATTCCGTCGTCACCATGAAAGAAATTTTGCAGCAAAACACTTTAAATGCACTTGAACAGGACCTTGGGGTTCTAAACAAAGCTATTGCAATCAAAAAGTGGTGGATACATTTGCGTATTGCGGCGTACCCAGCTGCATTTAAAGTCACGTCTCTGAGCGTGGTGTTCACATTATTCTGTCCAACCCCTATACATACATATCCTAAGATGTTCTCTAAGATTCAAAGGTTCGCTCTTTAGAAAAAAACTCATCTGCCAAATAAAAGTTTAAAACTGATGGCGCTAGATTTTATTTATCGGTGATAAATCCAAAAGTCTCCATTTGTCATTTGTCTTAGCACACAACCTTAGCTTCACTGACATGCATCACACGTCTCACACAAGACCGTTTGTGCTTCATACTCATCTTTCTCCCATGCAAACATTCCTGAATCTGGTCCTCCCATGATTTCCTTGGCCTTCCTGTACCATCCTTTCCTGCCGGTTGGGCAGGAAGGCCCAGCGAGACTTATACAAAAACCATGAGCCCACTCAGTGGCGTATTTAGAGGTGGGCCTTGCCTCCCGCCCCAAAGTGTTTCGTGTTTTTAAGTTTTTGGATAAAACGCGACTTACATAAGAAAATAATGCCTTAGTTTAATAAAAATGCCCCAATTTACGTACATTAAAAAAATGCTATAACTTTTTTCTCCTATGTTTCTTCTATATATTAATTCTATAAGGTTTTTTTACTGTGAGTCCTATTTTGAGAGAACGGCTGAACGTAAAGATATGATTGAGGTATGAAAATAAAGATCTTACCATGTAGATGTGCCAGTCGAAGAGAAAAAGAGATTGGGGGCAACGGTTCGGGCGTTGTGGGGCGGCAAAGTTCCCATGTAAAGTCTATGGGAGAAACGTGCGGTTGACATTCGATCGCCTGCGGTTGACTCAAGCGCTGTTGAAGGCGGACACATGGATGGACTGAGATAGTCCAAAGTCCGAAGTCTTTTTTTCTGAGCGAACCGTTGCTTAAAGCAACGCTAGCAGGCATTCGTATAAAAAGTTCTTCTCATCGGAACAGCGACTACGCTCGAAGACCTGATTGCGTTATGCCGTTGGACTGTGTGATGTGTATATACTATTTAATATTTATTCGATCCAGTTTATTCACGTAGGCAAAACGTTTCCCATTATGTAAAGATGTAAATGAACATTCCGTTGACCATTGTTAGTGAAAATATGCGTGACTGCTTATAGCCCATTGAGTTGCTCACGGTGGCCGTTAAACCTTCAGTCAAAAAAATAGTAATAATAATCACGAACCTGGACTATTGTCTTTACTGAAGTGGTTGAATGAATTTGTCAATCAAATAAAGCTTACATTTATTGCATCATATGAGTTTATTCTTTTCAAAAAAAAAATAAATAAATAAAAGACTAACCGTCGATTCCGATCCGATGGGTGAAGATTATCGCAACGCGAATCTCATTCCAACAACATTTACGAAAACAGTGGTGACTGAAGATGAGAGTGAAAGAGTGCGCTGTCCAGTTGAATTTTTGCACACGATCGAGATGAGTGGGCTTCTGCCTCACATTTCACGACTGAAAAAGGGTGCAGTCGTGATTCTCATCACGAACCTGGCCGCCCCCAGTGGCGCAGTGGTCTACGCTCTGACTCATGATGATTCGTTCGTCAAGGGTCCTGGTTCGAATCCCGGTGAGGCATGCATGTTGTTTTTGTCTTACGGGACTGGCTCTCTCCTTTCCCTGGAACTAGTGACCCTAAATTAGGGACGGGCGACTGCCCACTGAGTTGCTCACGGTGGTCGTTAAACCTTCAGTCAAAAAATCACGAACCTGGACTATTGTCTTTAATGAAGTGGTTGAATAAATTTGTCAATCAAATAAAGTTTACATCTGTTGTTTCATATGAGTTCATTCTTTTCAAAAAAAAAAAAAAAAAAAAAAAAACTAACCGTCGATTCCGACGGGTTTCGTCTAGTTAACTTTAATTTTGTTCTTCGTGGATTTCAAAAACTTCCATTTTTCGTCGGGTCCCGAAAAAAAAAGCATACACGCCCCTGAATCCACTTATGATTTATGTAAATTGGCTGAAGCAAAAAATATCGAGAGAGTACCCTGGTACTCAGGGCCGGCCCGTGATATTGTTCATGCGTGGGCAAGGTGGAGGTTTGGCCACCTTTAGATGAATTTAAGATGTTTTTTTACACCCCCCCCCCTACACACTTTTCTTGAGGCACGCAGTCCACATAGTGATAGTATTATTTATGGAATTATCTTCCAAAAATTCAATGAAAACTTGCACAAATTGCCAGTTTGTATTCCGAGGGAGAATACTGTAAGAATACACATCAGGAAAAAATACTTCCTATGGGAATACTTCCAAAAAACTTTCAGAACAGGCAACAGAAAAATAAAATTTTGAAAAGCGTCTGTGGAATGTATATCAGAAATGAGAAATGACGACGGGTTATGTTTCCTTCGTAGAGCCGGGAGGTGGGGGGGGGGGGGGTTCAAACTAACTTACATGGAAAATTCCCAAATACTGATTTTACACTTTAAAAGTCTCGGGAAATTTCTTTCATCCTTTCGATTAAAACATTAAGTTGGAGTCCCTTGATTAATGCGAAACCAACCCACTGTATGTACGAAGGTATATAAAGGAAAACAGGGATTGAGGAGTTACCTGAATTTTGCAGCGCACGCATTTTTTTTTTATTTAGTTTCTCTTTTTGTTATATCAGCAATTTGAATTTCATTAACAATTAGGTTAAAACAAAGAATTCAAAATCCTTCGAAAACGAAATTAAAAAAAAAAAAAAACGTGTTTCCTTCCCCATTGAAATCCCAATTTTCTTTTTTTCTCTAAATGATTAGAGTATTTTTCCTATATTCAGTCTCTTCACCTCATACGGGTAAAATGAGAATTGCTAAATCGCATGTTGTACCAACCAAAAAGAGACTTCAAAAGATACTTCCAGGAAGAGACACAAAGGTACAGAATTAAAAAAAAGATATTTCCAGGAAGAGATACAAAGATACAGAATTAAAAAAAGATGCTTCCTGGAAGAGACACAAAGATACAGAATTAAAAAAAGAGACTTCCAGGAAGAGACACAAAGATACAGATTTAAAAAAGATACTTCCTGGAAGAGACACAAAGATACAGAATTAAAAAAAAGAGACTTCCAGGAAGAGACTCAAAGATACAGACTTCAAAAATAGAAAGGCTAAATATACTGGTTTAGAAGAACGGCAGAGAATGAGAACTGCTATAAAATATTGCAATTAGGAATTCGCTTTTATGTAATAATACGGATAAAACAAACGCGATTAATTCACAAAGAAAAAAAGGGCAAATAATATGTATTTTATGAAACAGTATATTTCAGATTATTATCATATAAAAATAATATATATATATTTATAAAAAAAGGTAAAGCAAAATAAGGGCAATCTACCGGCCAGCCGGGAAGTCTGCCGGCCCTACTGGTACTTTTTGTAGATAATGTATGCTATGTATCTTTTGCATGCCAAAATCTCTGTGGGTGTGAAATCAAACAAGTGATTCGAGAGTATACATTTATTTACGTACAACACACTGTATTTATTCGCGTCACTCACGACCGCACCGAGCCACAATCCAATACATACTAAGTGGAATTAAATCATGGCAACAAAAAATAAGATTTACTAATTCCTGATATTGGGCGGTACTCATGTAAGTGGATTAATGAGTCTTGCTATCGTAAAACCAATAAAAGAAGTTATGTGAGTCATAAAAGTAAATATATTTACTAAACTGTAGCGGCGGCAACAGAATTTCGACTATTTACTAAGGAAATAAATTTACCGTCTTATGCATAATAGGTTAAAAACTTTAATTAAAATATTTACAGGCTAAAGGTACTTCATTACATTACTAATTAAAAGCACTCTCTAACAGTTAAATACACAACGTTAGACCTTTCAAGCCTACTTTAGGCCCTTCTTCAGACATAGTTCAGTGCAATGTTGATTAATATAAATGCTACAATTTTTATACACACAATGATTTAGGTTTACGCATTTGCGCATATGCTAAGAAATTTGTGAAGACCAATAGGTTAAGCAAGTAGTCCTTCTTTGTCCAACAATCGTTTCCATGGTTCCACAATAACTCACGAGTAGACCTCATTACAGGTTTGATGTCGTAACTTGTATATATACATACTTTCAGTTAATAATAAGTTTGATTTTTTTCTTGGTGTACTAAGAATGGTCACATCATCCCACTGAGGTGTGTACTCACCTTGTAAACTCAGTCTTGACATTGCTGTGGACCCCGAAGCTGTCCAGAGGGTATATTTATGTTCTGCCAATCGACATTTAAGTACCCTGGATGTTGAGCCGACATAGATTTTATTTTGTTGGCCTTCCCCCTCAGTTTTTAAGGGTATTGAATATACTCCGTGTTTATCGCCAGGATCCACTCTATCTCGATCGTTCTTAATCAAGGATGATATACTTCGATATTTTACACCAAATACCAAACCATATTTTCGGCACACTGTTCGTATTGGGTTCACAATTTTTGGTATGAATGGGAGAGAATCAACATACGTTATATTTCTTCTTTTACGAACAAGAGCGGAAGATGGCATCGAATTAACACGCCTCAACAAAAAAAAAAAAAAATCAAACAGCGCAAGATTGCATTGAATTAACACGTCTCAGAAGAAAATCAAACTTATTATTAACTGAAAGTATGTGTATATACAAGTTACGACATCAAACCTGTGATGAGGACTACCCGTGCGACCACTTGCTTGACCTATTGATCTTCACAAATTTCTTAACATATGCGCAAATGCGTAAACCAAAATCATTGTAATGCCCTGTGTATATAAAGATTGTAGCATTTAAATTAATCAACATTGTACTGAACTACGTCTGAAGAAGGGCCTAGCCGCCCCGGTGGCGCAGGCCTCTGATCATTCGTCCGTCAGGGGTCCGGGTTCGAATCCCGGTGTGGCATGGATGTTCTGTTTGTCTTACGGCACTAGCTCTCTCCCTTCCCTGGAACCAGTGACCCTAAACTAGGGACGGACGACTGCTTATAGCCCATTGAGTTGCTCACGGTGGTCGTTAAACCTCCAATCAAAAAAAAAAAAAAAAAGAAGGGCCTAAAGTAGACCTGAAAGGTCTAACGTTGTGTTTTTAACTGTTAGAGAATGCTTTTAATTAGTAATGTAATGAAGTATACCTTTAGCCTGTAAATATTTTAATTAACTTATTATGCGTAAGACGATAAATTTATTTCCTTAGTACTCCTAGCACGAAATTTTCTTGTTGGTTCGACTATTTAGTTTTTCAAAAACAAGATTTACCTTTATTATTATTATTATTATTATATATTACTCAGATTTAGATCAACGTAAGAAATGACCTGACACCGATGAAATGTAATGTAGCTCACAACAGTCTATCGTACGCGCAAGCTGAAAACTGACCTGAAGATAAAAAGAACAAGAAAAATGACACCGAATTTTTGGGTGTAATAAGCACGCCTTTTAAATCCGTTCTGACGCAAATTAAATTCATCAAAGCTATTCAAAGTCAATAGAACCCGTATGGAAAACAATAGTATCTGACGGAAGAAAGAAATTTTTCAATTAGGTTTTTAATCCCTCAGATATTGCTGTAAACGTAATCGTGAACTTACGCCCTCTGGTTGCAGACTTGTGCGTTAAGAAAAACATGAATTTATATGAGAAACATTTCGCACCGGAAACGCTCTCCAACATTAGAAATAATTTTTCAAATCGAAACAGAGATATCGACAAAAATAAAATGTGACTTTACGTCCCCTGGTGGGAAAACTATGCATTATTTTAAGAAAAAAGTATTCTCAAAAGATTTTTCCATATAAGCGGTATCGGTCCAAGAAAAAAAAAATTTGTCGAATTTTCAGGAGCCCAAATTTTGCTACAAATACATCAGAAGCAGAAATGAACACTTATGCCCACTGGTGGTCAAACCATTCTTTATCAAACATTAGAAATTATGTGAAAAATATTTTCCATCAGGTTTTGTATGCGATACAGGAAGAATTTTTCAAATCGGAGTTTTAGAAGCAGAAATAACGCAGAAAACGCAATTTGCCTTTATGCCCCCTAGCGGGAAGTCTATGATTTACTTGAATATTTTGAATTTATAGAAAAACATTTCGCTTCGGAAACACTATCCAACTTAGAAGGAATTTTTCAAATCGGACTCTTAGAAGCAGAGATATTGACAAAAATAAGATATAAATCTGCGCCCCCTGGCGTAGAAACCCTGCTCTATTTCAAAAATTAAATGTTTCTAAAATGTTTGTCGACATGAGTAGTATTGGTATGCAAAAGGCGTTTTTTTCAATCGAGAATTTAGAAGCACATATTTTGCTGCAAATACATCAGAAGCGGAAATTAAGATTTACGCAACCTGGTGGCCAAACCATTTTTTACAAAAATTAGAAATCATATGCAAACGATTTTCCATCAGGAGCTGTATCCGGTGCAGAAAGAAGTTTTCAAATCGGAGATTTAGAAGCAGAGATATAGGGGGAAACGCAATTTACCTCGACGCCCCCTAGCGGAAAGTCTATGAATTACTTGAAAATTTTGAAATTATATGAAAAACATGTCACACTGAAAACACTATCCAACAAGAAAGATGACACCGAATTTTCGGGTGTAATAAGCACGTCTTTTGAATCCGTTCTGACGCAAATTAAATTTATCAAAGCTATTCAAAGTCAATGGAACCGGTATGGAAAACAATAGTATCTGACGGAAGAAAGAAGATTTTCAATCGGGTCTTTAATCCCTCAGATATTGCTGCAAACGGAATCGTGAGCTTACGAACTCTTAGAAACAGAGATATCGACAAAAATAAGATGTGACTTTACGTCCCCTGGTGGGGAAACTATGCATTATTTTAGGAAGAAAGTATTTTCAAAAGGTTTATCCGTATAAGCGGTATCGGTCGAAGAAAAAAAATTATTAGTCGAGTTTTCAAGAGCCCAAATTTTGCAACAAATACTTCAGAAGCAGAAATTAACACTTATGACCTCTGGTGGCTAAACCATTCTTTACAAAACATTAGAAATTATGTGAAAAATATTTTCTATCAGGTCTTGTATGCGATACAGGAAGAATTTTTCAAATCAGAGCTTTAGGAGCAGAAATAACGAAGAAAACGCAATTTACCTTTGTGCCCCTTAGCGGAATGTTTATGATTTACATGAAAATTTTTAATTTATAAGAACAACATTTCGCATCGGAAACACTGTCCAACAAAGAAGGAATTTTTCAAATCGTACTCTTAGAAGTAGAGATATTGACAAAAATAAGATATACATCTACGGCCACTGGCATAGAAACCATGCACTATTTTAAGAAGAAAATGTTTCTAAAAGGTTTGTCGACATGAGTAGTATCGGTCAACAAAAGACGTTTTTTTCAATGGAGAATTTAGAAGCTCATATTTTGCTGCAAATACAACAGAAGCGGAAATTAAGATGCACGCCCCCTGGTGGCTAAACTATTTTTTTACAAAAATTAGAAATTATGTGCAAACGATTTCCCACCAGGAGCTGTATCCGGTGCAGAAAGAATTTTTTAAATCGGAGATTTAGAAGCAGAGATATAGGGGAAACGCAATTTACAGCTACGCCCCCTAGCGGAAAGTCTATGAATCACTTGAAAATTTTGAAATTATATGAAAAACATGTCACACGGAAAACACTATCCAACAAAGAAAGAATATTTCAAATCGGTCTCCTAGAAGTAGAGATATTGACAAAAATAATACATACATCTACGTCTCCTGGCGGAGAAATTTTAAGAAGAAAATATTCCGAAAATGCTTATCGATGTGAGTGGCATCAGTCCACCGAAGAATTTTTTCAATCGATATTTTAGAAGCTCCGATTTTATGCCAAATACATCAGAAGCAAAATTAACACTTACGCCCCCTGGTAGCCAAAGTATTCTTTACCAAAAATTTGAAATTATATGCAAATGATTTTCCAACAGAAGATGTATCCGCTGAAGAAAAAAAATTTCAAATCGGAGTTTTAGAAGAAGAGTTATCGGGGAAAATGTAATTTACTTTTACGCCCCCTAGCGGAAAATCTATGCGTAATTTGAAAAAGTAACTATATCTAAAATACTCTTCGACATAAATGAAATCGACAGATAAAAGATTTTTTTCAATCGGATGTTTAAAAGCAAATATGTGGAATAAACCGTATTTTTGAATTCGACATCATCTGCATTTACGCCCTCTAGCGGCGAAATTGTACATCGTAAAAAAACGAAATAAAGGATCATCATTCGCATATTTCAAGCTTCCCAATGCAAAAAGAATTTTTCAAATCGGACTGATAGTTGCAGAGATATCGTGGGTACAGACGGACGGACAAACCGGTAACATAAGCACGATCTTTTTTCACAAAAGACGTGCTAAAAACTGAATCGCAAGTGTGTTAGTGAGGGGGATTGGTAACTTTTGGTCTAGGATATCTACAGGTGTCACACAAGAGGTAAGCTCTCTTCCTTGTTTTTGGGTTCTAGGTTTTATAAGTTCAATGTTTGTACTTTATGTACCTTTTCTCTGTCGTTTTTTAGCTTTTCAGCTTTTAAGCATTGGTTTGTCTGTTAACATTTTTGCGGGTTTTAACTCTTACTTTTCTTTGTAACTTTGAGCGTCTTTTGAGGTACCTAGGAACAGAAGAAGGCTAAGCCTGTTCCTTTTCTATGCGCTGTCTATGCGCTGCTTTTTCAAAGTAGTTAAGTTCTTAATAACTAATTAATTATGCACTTAAAGCACTGCTGAAATACTTTGTACATATTGCAACTAACTGTTTAAGGTATATAACTTTCACAAAGTTTTCTTTAGTTAATATTTATCTTTAACTTATTCTCGTTTTCGTGCTGTCATAAGTTGTAGAGTAGGGGGTTTTAGACTCAAGTTTTCTTTCAAAAATCTGTTCGTTATAAATTAACATTTCCTTTTTTAATTGCAATGTAAAATTTGGATTTCTTTTGCATTGTTTTTCAGGTTTAAATTCTCTCTCAAACGAACTTGGAATTTCGTTATAGCTGAAAATCATTTCCATTTATTATGTCACTCTCACAGCTTGAGTTCTCTTTAATCTTCTTCTCTCTGTTTAATAGTAACAGATGAAGAGCATGGGTCGGGCCATGAAGGTTAATGGATGCAAGCGAAATTGTTAACTAGTGCTAGGTCATGCTACTCTACGGAGGACATGACTTATATATATATATTTTTTAACTATTTTAGGTGGGAAAGTTACTTGCATCTATGGCCTTGCAGAAACCCATTTCCAACTAGGTCTTTGTGGAAGTGAGAAAATGCAGAGTTTTTGCTGGTCCTTGATAAAGCCAAGGCTCAGTATTCTCGACACCTTCTACATTCAGTTGTTTTATTTTATTTTTTTATCTTTTCTCCTTTTACTCACACAGGTAGATACATAACCTTTTCTATGTTGTATTAGGTGTGAGTCAAAATTATATATGTATTTTTTTGCTTAGGTATCTTCTTTATAGACTGTATCGTGTTATACATCATTCTAAAGCTCTCATCGATAGCAGATAAGTCAGGAGACAAATATCGTTACGACGCCCCGTCTTCATAGCATCAAAAATGTATTTTTGTAATGACTTTTATCATACACTACTGTTTGTAAAAAGTGGAGCACCAAGAAGAAACCATGCGATTCAAATGAAACTTATACCACACATTACTGATATGTCTGTACGTAAGTGGTTTAATTTTCAGAACGATACAACAATATTTACCTGCAAAAATCAGTACCTTTTTAAACCTCCGCGAGCTGCAATAAGAGCTTCTAGGCGGCGTGGCATTGAGTCAAAAAGGCGTTGGATTGTGTCCCGGGTAATTACTATCCATGCGTCATGTATGCGAGTCCATAGATCATTGGTACTGACCACTGAAAGACTTTGATGGGCCAGTTACCGAGTGACCATATGCTATACATGGTCAACAAGCAAAAAGTCTGCAGAACGTGCAGGCCAGGGAAGAAGCGGCATCTGCTGTGCTACGAAAAGGGCTTGAACATTCCTGGCAACATCAGGTCGGGCATTGTCCTGCTGGAATTTAGCACCAGGAGTGCCCTGAAGGAAGGGTATGACTTCTGCCTGTACAACTTCTCTGATGTAGTGGTCGCTGTTGAGATGGCCCTCAAGTCGTAGCAGCCGAGATCGTACCCAACGACACCCCACACCTTCACACTTAGCGTTCGTTTGACAATGCATGCTGGAATACGGCGCTCACCACAATACCGTCTAATGTGTATGCGGCCATCATGGTAGTCTGAGTTGAATCGGGACTCGTCCGAAAACACGACATGTTGCCAATCAGCACGCCATTGTTTGTATTGAAATCCCCATTCCAGCCTGAGGCGTCGGTGGGTCAGGGTCAAAAGAATCTGCGGCAAAGAGATGCCTGCAACCAGTTTTCTCTGCAGAAGACGGCGTTGAACTGTGGAGGCAGACAATGCCGGACCTGTTGAAGTGCTCCACTGTTGTACTAACACTTGCGAAGATGCGGCACGGTTTGTCACTACCATGCGGAAGAGGTGTCGGTCATCCCGCGGTTTCGTCACATTTCTGGGTCCACTGTTGAATTGTCGATGCACCTAGTTCTCCTCTTTCCACTGCCGCCACACGAGCATCACTGTTGTGGCATTATGTCCCGTCCGAGTCGCAATGTCACGGTACGAAAATGCACCTTCACGCAGACCAATCATTCGTCCCCGTTCAAGCTCTGTCGTATAGTGATATTGCGCCCTTCGTCGTCGCCGAGTCATTATTGAATCCCGGCGACCCTTTTACAACTCGCAGTCCGCGATACACTACTGGTGTGTATCCTAAACATCCCTCTCTTTATAATACTCACTCGACTGTTCAGAGGGCACTGCCGGCCCCAGACATGCGCAATGACTCTGTCTTTCTAATTATTTGCATGTCCTACCCTGCTCTGCATATCCTGTAATAACGTTTCACGTGATTGCCATCATTCCTTCATGGGGACGCAATTTTTGTTGATATAGTTTAGTAAATACGTTTATCACATTTAGTAAAATACACTCATCGTCAAAAAAATAGTTGCACCCAGAAGAACGTGTCGGAATGCGATGCTATTCGGGACGAAGGTAAAAGTGAACAGGAAAACAAGAAATGATTAAATATTGTGACTGATATGGGCAATATTTATTGAGCTACACGCCAATAAGTAGTGTCTCTCGGTATGGTGTCGGGCCGCCATGTTTGTTCACACAATATGCCAGACGTCTCGGCATGGAGTTGTACAGGTTCCAAACGGCGTCCTGAGATAATCCATCCCATGCAGCTTAAATCTTCTCACGCAATTCCTGCAGATTGTGAGGTAAGGGTGGAGTGTGGGTAACGCGTCCAATAGTATCTCACACATTTTCGATCGGTGATAGTTCTGGTGATGCGGCTGGCCATGGCAGAATATCAGTGCCTTGAAAGCAAGCTCTCGAGACAGCAGCAGTACGCGGATGAGCGTTGTCCTGTTGGAAAATCGCACCGGAGTGAGCGTTCAGAATAGGTAGGTCCACTGGTGGCAGGATATCATTAACGTAACGCTGAGCTGTCAAAGTGCCTGTAATGAACACTAAAGGTGATCTGGCATCGTAGGCAATTGAACCCCACACCAGGTCTTCTGGACGTGTGACGTTCGACAACAAAGCGTTCATCTTAGCGCTTACCATGGTGCCACCACACACGGATTTGTTGGTCGTCTCTTCCAAGACAGAATCGGTACTCATCACTGAAGATCCCCCGCTGCCATTCTGAGTGGCTCCATGACAGTCTGGCACGACATCATTGCAGTCTTTAGCGACGATGCAATGGTGTTAAGGGCAGTCGTCGTGACGGTCTGCGTGCGTGTAGTCCTACGTCGTGCAGCCGTTTGCCAATGGTGCTGACACTAATCGGACGATGCATGGAGGGCACCACTGCTCGCTTAATATCGGCAATCGTGGCTGTTGGGTCACTCTGCGCATGTCGAACAACCCGTCGGTCCTCTCTCTCCGTGGTTCGTCTAGGTTTCCCAGACCCTTCATGTCGCTGATGCGTGCCTTGTTCTATCGACTGCCGCCTACAGCGTGCTATGGCGATATCCACACGATTGGTATAGCGCGCAATACGGCGATAAGACCATCCCTCTTTCCAGAGCCCGACGACGCGGTCCCTCTCGAATTTCTCCAACTGATCGAATTGCTTCCCAACTGTTCTCCGAGGCATACCTCGCTTGCAAGGTATGCAGCCAACACATCAGCACGAGTCGGAATGGCAAGCACGAGCAACGGAACGACCTTATATAGCTGGTCTGGCACAGTGCCACGACCCCTTCTTGCTTGCGTCACATGCGCGGCCGAGCGTGATACTTGAATCATTTGCATGTCTCACGATGTCAAACCTACCCACCAAGTTTCATTCTTGTCGGTTGCTTCCTTCTGGGTGCAACTATTTTTTTGACGATGAGTGTATATTGTCGGCGATAGTTTAGTAAAATATATTGTTGACTAACAATGAAATTAACTGTTGTTGCGTCATTTCTTGAGACAGCAATCAAAAATCATATTTCAACACTGGTTTTGACTACTTCCGTTACCCATTTTCGTTACACCGAAATTTTTTACTAGCTATTTACTTTACCTTTGTCTGAAGAGATGCATATATGCATCTTTCCAGACAGTAGCAAAGTAGATCCCAAGACCTTTTTAGTAAATCCCAAGACTTCATTTTTGATGCTATAGCATCAAAATTAAAGTCTTATAACCAAACCCAGAATAAAGCATTTTCCTTTGTAGACAAAAAAAAAAAAAAAAAAACGTTTTTCTGTATGTTCAACTTCACCGGCTTTTTGCCATGTTTGATAGAACATTTGTTTTCACTACGCACTTAAAGTGAATAGCTATCTCTCAATCACGTGGCAATAAAGGCAAGATAAGAAGTCATGTGACAGAAAAACGATGCTATTTCTTAATTGTAGCGCACTGAAAAGTTTTTAAGGCACTTTAAAGTTTACGCGTGGAAGAAAAGAAACCTGGCACCATTTCCTTCCTCTTTATTTTCAAATCCCAAGCTCCGGGGCAACAGGATGGTCATTGCATTTCTTCGCTTGCTTTATTCATCTCCCCAGGGGATGAGAGGAATTGATCAAGAAACGAACAAACCAAACCCGTAATTGGTATTCCAGGTGAAACGTGTCCGATTCTTACTTAATTCAAAACCGCTTAGGTACAAACGACCACTCTGGGATCAAGAGAAAACGTCCTTCCACAAATTACAGGATTTCACTGAGTTTACAGCCCTCAATTTCGAACAATCGTGGTTATAAAAAGAAAATCACGGCAAAAGCAAGAGGAGAAATTTTTCAAGGATTATTATTTAAGCGCACTTTGATCGCTTTTTCCCTTTCAGTTCCAGGCACGTGAGAAAAAGAGAACAAGTCTTTGCAATATATATTTGTCAGCATATAGCAGATAAATTCTTTTAACTTTTATTTTCCATGTGAAAAAAAAATAGTGGATACTTAATCGTCTTTACTGTTTATTCTCTTCGCAATTAGTCACCATTTCACTTCAAAACTTTCCCTGAAGAAGTAAATAAACAACATTCACACAAGACATGATTTCAAGAAAATTTTAAAGGTGTTTATAAAATCAAATGGAAACAAGTTAGTAAAATCATGCAATGCATTGATTATGATACGCTTTCCAACATACTAGAAATCATTACTCAGTCAGAAGGATAATGGCTGTGGAATAAATCTCGGTCCTGTGCCCTGACCTTTGATCCCATTTCGATGATATTCAACAGAACTGGTTCAGTATACCTCCGAAATAACATGATAAAGTTTTGTCGTAATCGAAGCATTTTTACGTAAGTTATGCTGCATCAGGGCTATGGAATAGATCCCGCTCCATTTTTAATAGGATTCGTTCTCAGGCAGGCCCCTACAACATACTAACATTTCATCCAAATCGAAACATTTTTACGTAAGTTATGAAGCATAATGGCGATGGAAGTGATTCCGCTCCTATGTGCTGACATTTGACCCCCATTTCACCAATTTTCAATAGGGTTTGTTCCCAGGTGGTCCCCTACCACATACTAAAATTTCATCGAAATCGAACCATTTTTACGCACGTTGTGACGCATAACGGCAATGGAATGCATCCCGCTCTTATGTCCTGAGCTTTGACCCCAATTCATCCATTTTTAATAGGATTCGTCCACAGGCGGTTCCCTACCACATACTAAAATTTCATTGAAATCGAACGATATTTACGCAAGTTATGATGCATAAGAGCAATGGAACGTCGTGACCTTTTACCCAATTTGTCCCACTTTCAATAGGGTTCGTCCCCAGGTGGTCCCCTGCCACATACTAAAATTTCATCGAAATCGAACCATTTTTACGCCAGTTATCGTGCGGACGGACGGACAAAGCTGTAGCATATACTCTTCTTCAACCTACGGTTGGAAAGCGTAAAAAATGAGATGGTTTTTCGCATCAACACTGTAAACGGGTACAGGGCTGATATAAAAGATTTTACCAAAGAACATTTCTAAGTGGGCAGCGGACGATGGTCTAGTGCTCATTGTTCGTGACTGCCACTGAAAAGTCTCAGGATGAATCACATTCAGGTACGAATGCTTGAACTACTAAATATCCGCAGTGTGTCGAATGGGCACGTTAAGCTGTCCAAGACAGGGTACTGGCATCCCCGGTTATAAATAATGGGTTATTCCTCTCCCTTTCTACCTCGCTTTCGTGTGACCTTCCTATCGGGCACTCTAGCCCAAATCTCCTAGGTTCCTACCAGAGCTGAGTTCGAGCTCAATTTTAAGCGCCCGAGCCCGTCCGACCCCGAAGTATGTCAGCTCGAGCCCGCCCAAGCCCGAATTTTATATTGCAAGACAGACCCAGGGCTCGAACGAGCCCCAAAACTATGATTAGCCTGTTGAGGCAATAAAAAAAATATCTTCTTCCAGACTTCCACTCTTTCCTCCCCGGGTAATTAACCGATGTCTTTCTCAACTAAGGAGTAGGGAAGGGATGTCTATCTATTTCTATAGTTTCCACTCATTTCTATAGTATGACCATTAATTTCTTCCTGAAATGTTACGGGATGCAGGGCATCAGGAAAAATCGGGAAGCACAACAATCTACGTCGTACGTTGCTCAATAGAATTAGCAGTGAGACCCTTTGAAATACGGAACAATATTTCACCAACTTACTATCTACTATCAATAGTTCTTAAAGAAACTTTTCCTTCGCAGAAATCCAGCAATTCATGGCCTATGGTATTTGTGACCCAAGCAGGGAATGAATAGCCCTGCCGAATTCCTACTTCCCATTAGACCCAGTTGCCGAAAAATTATCTTTAACAACTAGAAAGTGTAGAAGCATCTCCTGTGGTGAATCATAGAAAATCACATTAAAAGAAAAAGGAAGAAAAGTATCTCCTTCTTTCAGAGCCCGAGCCCTGTTAGGGCCCGGGCTTGATTGCGGTTTAAGACCTGGAATCAGACACACCCTTCGTAAAATCCACTACCCAAATCTCAAGTCTCAAATTTCTAAGCACTTGGCACTCCCAAATTGGTTGGCTTCTACATATGCACCCTCGGACAATGAAATTTGCGCACCTATAAGAAAACATGCTGCAACCGCGAAACTTCTTTTTTTTTTTTTTTTTTTTGATTGGAGGTTTAACGACCACCGTGAGCAACTCAATGGGCTATAAGCAGTCGCCCGTCCCTAATTTAGGGTCACTGGTTCCAGGGAAGGGAGAGAACCAGTGCCGTAAGACAAACACAACATCCATGCCTCACCGGGATTCGAACCCGGACCCCGTTCGGACGAATGATCAGAGGCCAGCGCCTTAGACCACTGCGCCACTGGGGCGGCCGAAACTTCTTAAATAGCTAGAGTGCGTGCTGGTATGCAAATGATCCACGTTTGGCGCGATTGCGCATGTCCGCACACCCTGTGCTGGAGCTGCAAGCACGAACCGGCAGCCTTATAAACCGGCGTGTAGTCGATGCCCTATGAAAGCGGAAAGCACCGGCCGACGCAAGCAAGAGTACAGAGTGACAAGAATGCCGGCTAGATGCCAGAGACGTCGATTTACGCAACTTACGGACTTTGAGAGAGGCCTGATCATCGGGATGAAACCGCAGGGTGGTCGGCGCGCAGTGTAGCCCGCCACGCGGATCGTTCTGACCCTACCGTCCGAATGTGTTTGGAGTAGTGGACACGTGACCGCACTGCCACGCGGCAGAGCGGCTCCTCACGGACCAGGAGGACCACCGGTAGAGAGGATTGACGGATAGTGCGCCAGGCATGAACGGATCACACGGGGACCCGGTCTACTATACAGGCAGATATAGCGGCTCCTGTGTGCCTACGAACCATTTCCCGACGCCTCGCGGAAGCGAATCTGCGATCCCAGCGCCCCTTACCTGTGATGCCATTAATACTGGAACATCGCAGTGGTTAACACCGGCTCCGTTTGCAGTGGTGTCAGGCCAGAAGGCCGTGGAATGCCATGGACTGGTGATTTGTGGTGTTTAGCGATGAGCGCCGCTTCGGTTTGGGGACAGATGATCATCGTGTCTGGGTGTGGAGGTCCCAGGCTCAACAACGGCACAAGCCCAACCTCTCTATCGAGCACCACACCTCCCACACTGCAGGCATTATGGTCTGGGGAACCATTGCATACGATAGCCGATCAGCCCTAGTAGTGGTACGTGGATCATTGACGGGCCAGCGGTATATGGATGAAATCTTACAGTCCATGTACTCCCATTCCTGGCCAGGATTCCAGGTGCGCTATACCAACAGGATGATGCCCGCCCGCACACTGCTCGGGTTGCCCAGTGCTTCCTACGTCATGTCCAGGCACTTCCATGGCCTGCCAGCTTGCCTGACATGTCCCCTATCGAGCATGTGTGGGACCAGTTGAAACGCCGGCTGCCGCCGTGCCGCACTATCCGGGATTTGGAGCATACCGTCCAACACGTGTGGACCAGTCTGCCGCAGGACAACATCAGGCGTCTGTTCGCATCGATGCCATACCGCATTGCAGCATGTATCGCCGCACGAGGCGGTGCGACGCGCTATTGAAGATGACCGGACTGCGTGCCACAGATTCCTCTGTAATTGCCCTGCAGCTCTGTTTTTGCCATCATGTATATCATTCATCTGTATCATTACGTCCATAAAATTTCAGTTCAATCCGGTGCTTCCTTCTTGGTGCGCAAATTTCAATGTCCTTCAGTGTATATAAAAATACTGGAGACCCTTATCTTTCGATATTACGCTTGCCAACTTTAATACGGCCCTAGAGGGATTAATATAGCCCCAGGTTAAAATCATGTACCTGGCGATCCCCCTTATACTGTGATATATATCTATACATTTTACATAAACTGTAAAAAATAAGTAATGATAAGTAATGAACGTTATTTTCAGAAAATTCTTGAAGATAACGTGCAGCAAAGTTCCGGTAGTCCAACTTTTAACGAAATTTCCAGAATGAAACGTTTCCGTTTCTAATAATGGAAATTTTAGGATTTTCATTGATTTTCCGTTGTCATTAAGTTTAAAAAGTCGTGAAATTTCTGAAGGAAAACTCCGTTTTTCTACAGAAATTTCACGACTTAAAAACTTTGATTTTGACTTTTCCAGTACGGAAAAATCTACATTTGTCACACTTTTTTGAAGTCCTAATGCCTCAGTATCGTTGCAAGGCTTTTTCCTGACTTACGAAGAAATGAGTTCTTTCTTTTCCCTTACCCGTGGTGGTATTCGAGTCCGCAACTGTCTGCATACCAGTAAGGAGCGTAAATGGCTGAACTAGCAAGCCATTTACCACCCGATCATCTTTAAGGTAGAAAAGAAAAGGGCTGGAGTAGTGCAAAGATGAAGTGTTTTTCGCTATTAATGCAGATTATTTAGTCATTTTTTTTTCTGAAGGAGCTAACTATTTTTTTAAATACAGTAGAACCGGCTTATAACGACAGAATCTCTGGGACCTATTACAGATTGGTTTGAGGACATGTGCGTCGAAAAGTTGAACTGGTCAGCCCAGGATCCTGACCTGAACCCTATAAAGAATCACTGAGAATAACGCACCATTTCATACTATTCGCGTTGTTACATATTGATTTGGGGACATGATCGTCGAAAAGTTGGATTGGTCAGCCCAGAGTGCTGACGTGATCTCTGGGACCAACGAACCAAGTCATACTGCTCGCGTATTTACAGATTGGTTGAAGGATATGGGTGTCGACAAGTTGGACTGGCCAGCCCAGATTCCTGACCTGAACCCTACAGAGAATCTCTGGGACCAACGAACCATGTCATACTACTAGCGTTGCTACAGATTGGTTTGAGGACATGAGCTTTAAAAAGTTGGACTGACCAGCCCAGAATCCTGACCTGAATGAACCCTACAGAGAATCTCTGCGACCAATTCACCATGTCATACTGCTCGCGTTATTACAAATTGATTTGAAGACATAGGCGTTAAAAAGTAGAAGCGGCCAGCCCAAAAGTGCTGACAAGAACCCTGTAGAGAATTTCTGCGACCAATTCGATCATCGGATGTATGGGAAAAGAGATCTTCAACAAACATAGCTGAATTGGTCATAACTTTGAAAGCAGAATTGCATGCATTCCATATCGGTATGCATCAAAAAAAAAAAAAAAGAAATAGAGTGGTCGGAGCGCCCCTTCTGATCATTCGGCAGATTGAGGTCCGGGTTCGAATCCCGGTGAGGCATGTATGTTGTGTTTGTCTTACAGCATTGTCTCTCTCCCTAATGCCCCAAAATTATAGCCCATCGGGTTGCTCACGGTGGTCGTTGAACCCTCAAAAAAATTATAATAATAAGTACCATTTCTCCACCCATTATTATAAATCTTCATCGGTAGATCAGCATACCTCACATGGACCCGTGAATTTTGTAATACATTTTACACGGTCGAGTCACATTATTGCGATCACCAGCTAACATCCAGAGTAACCGCCGTGAGCAGCGCGGACAGCAGCTAGACGGGCTGGGAGTGACTCAATAAGGTGCTGGAAAGTGTTCACAGGTATGTGGAGCCATCCAGCCGCTGTCTGACTGCAGTGCATCTGACAGCGGCTGGAGGGTGCGTGGTGAAGGATCCGTAGAGCGAACAACACAATCAAGGTGGTCCCGCAGATGTTCAATTGTGTTTAAGTCTGGGGAATTAGGAGGCCAGGGAAGTACTTTGAAGTCTTCATTGTGCTCTTCCAACCACTCTCGGACATTTCTAGCTGTGTGACACGTCGCATTTTGGTACTAGAAGATCCCATCCGCCCCAGGGAAGACAATCAGCATGTATGGGTGTACATGGTCTGCAAGGGTGGATTCACAACGAATTCGGTCCATAGTGCCTTTCACAGGTATGATTGGACCCAGAGAATGATACAAAAATATTCCCCAGACCATAACGCTGGCCTGACACAGCTTGTGTTCTTTCAGCAATGGTTGCAGAGTGTTTGTTCTCCGATGTTTCTCGCCTTATACACCAACGTCCATCCGTTCGATGAAGCAGTTCACAAACTGCGCTGTCTCAGAAATGCTGCCACCCTTGGCCCGAAAACCGATAATCATCCCTTTTTGCAAATCTGATAAGTAGCTCCTTTTATCCATGACAGCAACGAGTGATATGTTTTCAGATTGCCTACAGCACACCTTATGTACCCTTCAAGCCAGCTCACGACACGTGCCTTCTTTCATTGGCTACGCGCTGTTGACGTCAAAAGTAGGAGATGATCACAATAATGTGACTCGACTGTGTATAAATATTGATTCGTAGATCAGCGTATCTCACATTGACCCCTGAGTTTTGTAATGCATTTTAATTAAATTGTTTATATTGATTGGGGCCCCGGCGAAGTATTTTCCCGGAAAACCACACACCCAAGGGGAGGCCCTGCAGGATCTAACAGAATGTTTTTCATGTGGGAATTTATGAGGTGTTTTTTTTGTGTGTTACTGTAGTTGACCGCAAGACTAAAATTCCAGGCCAGTCGTCGGAATCCAGCCCTGGTCTGTAGTCTTTATTTGTCATTGGAAAATTTCACCTATTATTATTGCAAAGACAGTGTACGTTTCTATATGCTCCCATGAGTTTAGAGGATTTTGGCAGTTAGTGTATGAACGTGAACAAGAAAGTGATAATGTATCGTTATCGAGGCAAACTTTAGACTGACTACTTCTGGCTTATCCGGAGATATTTCTCTCAGGGACGGAGGAAGGAAAATCTTTTTGTTAAACCTCATTCTTCTAAAAGACTCTGTCGGGTGTGTTGAGGCTATAGCATGGAAACTGATTCAGCAGAATAGGAATACAATAAATCTTTGTTGAAGCGTTTTGCCCCTGAAGCACTTCCAGACGATACGGAAATCAACTTGCGTTTCGATTTCCCTTCCACCAGCAAAAGCAAGGAAGGCAAACTCTTCTTCTCATTATCTTTTTTTTTTCCCTCTTTCTTTCTATTTCCCCAATAGGTTAGAGATGTAAGAATCGGTACCACGCAGGAGAAGTTTGAAATGTTTTCCTTCAAACTTTTTCGGAAGACATAGTCTTTCTCCAGTAAGTAAAGAATAGGTGGTCTGGAAAAGAAAAAGGAAAAAGAATAGCAAAAGTCGGGAGAAAAAAGGCCTATTCAGAGAGTGGTATTGCTGAAAAGGATGGTGAAACTGAGAATAATCACGTGGCGATCAATTTCCGAAGCGAAAAGAAGAATTCAATCGATCAGAGATAAGAAGTGTGGATTGCGACGAGAGAGAGAGAAGGGAAGAAAAAAAAACTTGTTAACTGCTTTGGTAAAAATCACTAGGGACTCTTTAGAAAATGGTTCTCTGGGAGCCATGGGACCTTACATGTGACTCTGATAAAGCTTTGAGTAACTCGCTAGGCATATTCTGCAATTTATATATTTATTTATTTATAAGCAGGCTGCAGATAGTGGTGTCGAAACCGCGGCAGCAGAGAAAAGGAGCGGCCCCTATAATTACTTGCGTGCAGAGGCGAAGCATCATGTTTCCTCCACCCCACCCCCACCCCCCACACACCCCCTCACTTTTCTTCTTTTTTTGTACGCTTTCCAACCGTAGGTTGAAGAAGCGTATATGCTCCAGCTTTGTCCGTCTGTCTGTCCGTCTGTACATCCGCACGATAACTCACGTAAAAATGGTTCGACTTCGATGAAATTTTAGTATGTGTTAGGGGACCACCTCGGGACGAACCCTATTGAAAATTAACGAAATGGGTTCAAATATCAAGGCACAGGAGTGGGAACCATTCCATCGCCCTTATGCGTCACAACTTGTGTAAAAATGGTTCAATTTCGATGAAATTTTAGTATGTGATAGGGGATCACCTGGGAACGAACCCTATTGAAAATATGCGAAATGGGATCAAAGGTCAGGACATAGGAGAGGGATTCATTCCATTACCATTATGCTTCATAATTTGCGTAAAAATGGTTCGATTTCAATGAAATTTTAGTATCAGGTAGGGGACTACCTGAAGACGAATCCTTTTGAAAATGGATGAAATTTGGTCAAAGGTCAGGGCATCGGAGCGGGATCCATTCCATCGCCCTTATGCGTCATAACGTGCGTAAAAATGGTTCGATTTTGATGAAATTTCAGTATGTGGTAGCGGATCACCAGGGGACAACCCTATTAAAAATGAGCGAAATGGGGTCAAAGGTCAGGACATATGATCGGGATCCATTCCATCGCCCTTATGCGTCATAACGTGCGTAAAAATGGTT
Organism: Macrothele yani; assembly: GCA_039090855.1. Taxonomy (NCBI): domain Eukaryota; kingdom Metazoa; phylum Arthropoda; class Arachnida; order Araneae; family Macrothelidae; genus Macrothele; species Macrothele yani. The sequence goes on along the minus strand of CM076998.1, from coordinate 58,673,254 downwards.
CGATTTTGATGAAATTTCAGTATGTGGTAGCGGATCACCAGGGGACAACCCTATTAAAAATGAGCGAAATGGGGTCAAAGGTCAGGACATATGATCGGGATCCATTCCATCGCCCTTATGCGTCACAACTTGCGTAAATATGGTTCGATTTTGATGAAATTTCAGTATGTGGTAGGGGACCACCTGGGGAAAAACCCTATTGGAAATGGGCGAAATGGGGTCGAAGGTCAGGACATAAGAGCATGATCCATTCCATTGCCCTTATGCGTCATAACTTGCGTAAAAATGGTTCGATTTCAATGAAATTTTAGTATGAGGTAGAGGACCACTGGGGACGAACCCTACTGAAAATGGAAGAAATGGGGTCAAAGGTCAGGACATAGGAGCGGGATCCATTCCATTGTCCTTATGCGTCATGACTTATGTAAACATGCTTCGACTGAGACAAAACTTTATCATGTTGTTCCGGAAGTATACTTAACCGGTTCTGTTGAATATCATCGAAATGGGGTCAAAGGTCAGGGCACAGGAGCAAGATTTATTCTACGGCCATTATCCTTATAACTTCAGTAATTATTTCTGGTATGTTGGAAAGCGTATCATAATCAATGAACTGCGTGATTTTACTATTTTAAAAATTGTAGTTATTTACATTTTTTAAAATTGTAAATAAATTGAGTTTTATTCGGCAGTTTTAGAGATTTGTTTTAACTTATCGTAATACAGACAGCAAACTTATGTTCCTCATTTTCATCTATCAAGTACGAAATCTTCATATTCAGACTTCCCTTCAGCTGCGAGGTTTTCATATGCTATAGGGTTACCTTCATTGTTACCGTATACCATAAAACGCACGGAACATGAAGAGAGCAGCGAAGATTTTTTATTCGTCACGACGTAAGTTAATGCTCAACGAAGCTCATTTGAACTTTTTAACTAACTGTCGTTCTTTACATGTGACGCCGAAATTTCTTCTAATCAAGTGCTATACTATTTCTCAAAGAGACAAACGTGTCATTTCTAATGCTGAGGTGAAAAGACTGAATGCTGAAATACGACGGAAACGCAGCTATATTGATCTACTCAGTCGGAAGACTTATCAAGCCTATGTTTCCATGTCTGGTCTCACCCACCAACTACTATTAGGTAGGAACCTAATGAAATTCTTTACTTCACTTCAATCTGAGCTTAACACTGTTGAACAACGACATATCAATAAAATTCGTCTTTTACTGGCTCACAATCCTAACCGGGTTCGCTATTCAAGCCCATTTAATAATTCAACCAGTGACTTACCTACATCGGACTCGTTTTTAAACCTCAGTTCTGTTCAACTATCGCATACTCAAACCTCTGCCCTAAACAGAGGTTTTAAATTCAGTTTTCCAGTCTCTTCGGTTAACCCAATGCATTTAATACCTCAGCTTGAACAGATCATTAGTGCTCTACCAGAGGACGAAAGGGAACCTATCCGCTATAACTTGGCAACTTCCTGTTCTAAACAAACTAGGGTTAAGCATTCTTTGAAGTACGAGCGTGATCAACTGCTAGAACTAGCTCGTAACCCTAACCTGTCTATATTAAGCGCAGATAAATCTCACCAGCTTATTATTATGAATCGAAAAGACTACCATGATAAAATGAAACAAGCAATAAATTCGGTTCCACATCGAACCCTTAAGTCGGACCTAACAGCTGCTACCATTTCTGATCTCACTAAACTGAGAAATTCTGGGTTTCTGCAATCATCTATCTCTACTAGGATGAAACCTCCTGCTGGTCCTAGGGTGCCTGAGGCATTCGGCAAACTCAAGACTCATAAACCGGATCACCCACTAAGATTGCTGGTCTCAGGGTACGCCAGCCCAACTCGTCCATTAGAAGCAACCTTGGCTTCATACTTGAAACCCCTCATAATGAACTCCTCAATATCTATCAAAAGTACTACACGGGCTCTCGACCGTATTAAGGCTTTTAACTCGTTTGGAACAAATTTTATTATGGCATCTCTTGACGTAGTGTCATTTTTTCCAAATGTACCCCTCTCTTCTGTCCATTCTATTATTTTTGAAAAATTATCTCAAGACAATTTTATCTCCCCACTTGAAATTGATGCTGTCTTATCCGCCCTTAAACTTCTTGCAAAACGTTCCTATTTTAAATTCAATGACCAGTTTTTTCATCAAACAGAAGGTGCTCCTATGGGGTCCCCCTTATCCCCCGTTTTAGCCGAGATCCTGTTGCAGTCTATAGAGGAGACTGTCTTGGCAAGTTTTTCTGTCTAACCTTTACTTCTGGTGAGTTATGTGGAGGACATGTTGGTGTTCTGGCCTTATCCTTTCTCTCTCTTGAATCAATTTACTGAGTGTCTGTCTTCTCAATATCCAACCATCTCCTTTTCCCAGGAACTTGAAGTTGAGGGAAAACTCCCTTTTCTTGCTATCTTATTAACAAGGCATTTAACCTCGAATCAACTTCAGTACTCAGTTTACAGAAAACCAACGTTTATTCCCTGTATTATTCCTTTTGCTTCTGCTAACCCTCCGGAACATAAATCTTCTGCTCTTCGTTTTTTGATTAAAAGAGCCTTTACCCATTCTTCATCCCGCAAGATTCGCATTCACGAATTAAATAAGATTCAAGCTTTAACCCAGGAGTTCGGATTCCCGACCTCTCTCTTTCACAGTTATTCAGTGAGTTTTCAAAACTACGATTTACCACTTTGGTTAATGAAGCTCCTCTGTCTAAATTTGTTGGTAAATTGGATTTTATTCCACATATTGCTCCTTACTTGAAAAAAGTATGTCACCGACATAATTTATCCTTTGAAATCTGTACCCGAAATATCTTCTCACTAGTTCGTAGAGACCGGGATAAAGTCAATATGTTTAACCAACCGGGGGTCTATTCCATACCTCTGGCCTCAGAAGACCCAAACCGTGACTTTAAGGTTTACATCGGTTCGACACTTCGATCATTAAATATAAGACTGAAGGAGCACCAATATTCTCTACGAAGTGGAAACATCACCACAGCCCTCGCCGTTGCAGTCAAACAGGAAGTCTACAAACCGGACTGGCAAAATGCTTAAGTTTTAAACTCCTCTGTTAACAAGAATACCATTTTTCTCACGGAAGGCCTGTTTATTCTTAAATATTACGACGTATGCTGTAATACGGACTTTCCGACTTCAGTCCCAAGACCTTGGAGACGGATGATCGCTCTCCCCATGACACACTTAGAAGGTGAGACTCTTACTTGAACATGTTCTGTATTTGTTTTTGGACTTTAATTACTTCTTTTTCTTAATGTAAATGGCATCACCTGTATAATTTTTATGGCGTATGCCTTAATGAAGGGAAGATTCCTGAGGATTGGAACAATGCTACAATGATCCTGCTACATAAAAAAGGTGACATTGAGGATCTCAGGAACTACAGACCTATCAGCCTATTATCAGTGGTTTATAAAATCTTCACTAAAGTTCTTTCACACCGCTTGAAGGTAACACTGGACATGGCTCAACCGAGAGAACAAGCTGGATTCAGGAGTGGCTACAGCACAATAGATCATATCCACGTACTGAGAAAACTAATTGAAAGAGCGAGGGAATATGAACTTCCATTGTGCATGGCTTTTATCGATTATGAAAAAGCCTTTGATTCAGTGAAACCATCAGCAGTTACCACGGCTCTGAAATCCTGCGGTATTGAAGATGCATACATTAATATTATTAATAACATCTATGAAAATGCAAGTGCAAAGATTCGGCTGTTTGAAAATACAACACACATAAAAATTGGAAAGGGAGTGAGACAAGGTGACACCATATCTCCGAAGCTCTTTAATGCCACATTGGAAAATGTCTTTCAATCACTGAACTGGGAAAACAAAGGGATAAAGATTAATGGAGATTATCTAACCCACCTTCGTTTTGCTGATGACGTAGTCATTTTTGCAACTACCCCATCAGAGCTGCAGAGTATGATCCAGGAACTTGCTGACAAGAGTAAAGAAGTGGGATTAAAAATGAACTTTCAGAAGACAAAAGTGATGTTCAATGCTTTTACAAGAAATGAAGATTTATCGATTGATGGAGAAAAACTGGAGATAGCAGATACGTATGTTTATCTTGGACAGCAGATATCAAGTGAGGGTCACATTGATGAAGAAATTAATCGGCGTACAAAACTTGCCTGGAGAGCTTTTGGAAGAAACAGCATAATTTTCAAGAGCAATATGCCATTATGTCTTAAAAGAAAAGTGTTTGATCAATGCATCCTTCCAGTGCTTACGTATGGTGCAGAGACGTGGACCTTAGCTAAAAGAGACATACAAAGGCTGCAGACAACTCAAAGTAGCATGGAGAGGTGCATACTAGGTGTAACCAGGAGAGATAAGAAGAGAAACTCGTGGATCCGAAAAATGACAAGAGTGGAAGACATCATGATCAGAGTTAAATCCCTGAAATGGCAATGGGCTGGACATACTGCCAGAAGGACAGACCATCGATGGACAGCCGAAATTTTAGATTGGATTCCAAGGGACAGGAAAAGACCCAGAAAAAGACCACATGGGAGATGGGTGGATGAAATTCGTAAATATGCGGGAGTGACATGGAGGAGACTGGCACAAGACAGACCGTTGTGGAGGAAACTTGGGGAGACCTTCGTCCAGCAGTGGATTGATAATGGTTGACAATGATGATGATGATGATGATGATATCACCTTAGTCACGAATACTATAGTATATAGTCGCTGCCTCTATGTGTTCCGGGGCTTTTGGGCTTGAAAATGGGGCCATGCGAGCCCCGAAAGTGCTAGCTTTGTAAATAGGTTTTTAAAATTGTAAATAAATTAAGTTTTATTCGGCAGTTTTGGAGATTTGTTTTAACTTATCGTACTACAGACAGCAAACTTATGTTCCTCCTTTTCATGATTTTACTAACTTGTTAGTTTCATCCGTAATCGAAAATCTGGTAAATATTTGTTTGTTTGCTTTAATTTCCTGCCATTTGAAATTCCTTCTGATAAAATTAAATATTATTATACAAGGGTGGATCGAAAAGTAACGCACACTAATTTTTCATTTATTTATTTATTTATTTTTGCAGCAGCAGCAGTTTAATAGATAGACAAAACAAAACATATTCACAGTGAAACTACATTTCTTAGCTATTTTTCAACATAAGAACCGAGACGCTCTAGAGATTTATCCCAGCGTGGTACCAGTTTTAGTATACCTTGTTTATAAAAGTCCGTTTTCTAGGCGTATAGCCACCTGCGGACTACCGATTTGACTTCGTCAGCCGAATCGAAGCGTTGGCCGCCCAGGAATCCTTTCAAGGGACCAAACGGATGAAAGTCGAAGGACCCAGGTCTTCTGTGCCAACTTGTGTAAATGAATCCGCCGCCGGTCGCTCAAAATTGCCAGTTCAATTCCTCTCCCAGTGCCAGGTGATGACGAGATTACAGGTCCACCGGAAAGTGGCGAATAGGTAAAGTTGCCACAGCCCTCTGCAAAAAAAAACTGCATCATCTGGAGATGTTGATGCGGTCTGGGCAATCACCACCACACACTTTGGCCATTTCTTTGTGGATTTCTGTCGGAGTTTTCCGTTTATCCCACAAAAATCGAACTACACCGCGTTGCTCTTCACTCGTAGACAACGTTAACAAACGCGACATCTTTGTGCCATCGTTCACAATGTCTTCCACCACGGCGTTACCTGATCCAGCAAAACAAGTCTGCAGCGTGATATTCAAACTCGTTTTCTGCCAAACTACAGCCTTCTACTTGCAACCTGCAAAGAAAAAAGAATTGATGTGCGTTACTTTTCTATCCCTCCTAGTAAAATGAGTTTTTCTTTTTAAAAATGGAACTGGGATGGATGCATAGTCGCCGACTTCGTGGGTTTGAGATACTTTTTGAACCCCGAATGATTTTGTTGTGGGTTCCTCGAACCCCTAATATCTTTGCGCGTATTCCGTGGGAAAAATACACTTACGCGTACATATATAAAGTTTTTTTTTCGTTATCAATTCTTCAAGTGTTTTATTATTCATTCCCCGTTTGCTGTATATAGAAAGTGTGTATAGAAATTTACGCCTCAGACTGTTTACTGTGCCTAAAAAAAGAATTAATGTTTGTTCGGGCTCATCAAATTTGACGCGACAGACAGTAAGTACCGTTGTTTAAGAGCATTTAAAACTGCATCCTTTATACAAGAAAATTCTTCGATTTAACTTGGTTCCCACAAAATTCAAAAGTCTAGCTTTATATTCGGAGACGAGAACCTATTCGAGGTCACAGTGATAAAGGCGGAAATATGTTGCACAGTCAGTTGACCCACCCTATCTTCGGACAGTCAGGGATCAAGGAGGTTAGAAGACAGAGGAGACGGCATCAGCAGCCGCTGGTAAAGCCAAATCTGATCATCTGGTATCTTGCGCCCTCCGGATGGGGAGGGTTCAGTGACGTGACGTCACTTCCTGAAGACCTGTGCTGCAGCACAGGTTTATAGCGGCCGTCTCTTACTCTCTGCAGCAGACCCTGAAGGTCAACAAGGCTCCCACAGCTTTAGAAAGGCCGTGATTGGTTAATGCGCACTATGCACTTCCGCTCTAGGAAGCATAATTTTGTTTAATTTTTTTTTTTTTTAGAAAATACTAAACAGCATTTCTGTAATTTTTTGCAAATTTTTAGTTATGTGCATGTATATTTCAGTCTCAATTTTTCCTGACTGTACATGCTGCACAAGTGCTTCTAAAACCTCTTCAAAGTCGACGGTTTCTCCAAAGAAAGTACAGAATCAGCCCAAGTTGGGCATACTGGGTATTCACAGTTGATACGAAGTGGAGCCCACGGAAAACGCAGGGCGTGCGGCTGATGTGGGTTCCTTTTCGTTCTAACCTCCTATTTAAACGCAGAAATAATTAAAAAAAAATCTGTTGGCATTTTTAAAACTGGCAAAAAAAAAACCCTTAAAATAAAGTTTACATGTTTTTATTACTTTTATAAACATAATTGAGTTGGAAATTCACACTATCTGTGTATTGTATATAATAATGTCACGCCTACAAATGCAAAATAAATGAAATAAATAATCATCCAGAAAAAAAATATGTTTCTGTAATTAACTATGATTTGCTTCATTTTAGCATTTCAGATGTATTATTGTGCCAGATAATCTGATAGAATAAAATTTAAATTAGACTTAAATCCTTTGAAAAATGCATGGGTAATTCGATTAAAAATTTCCGGAGCCCCCAATAATTTTTCAAGTCGGCGCCTATGAATGAATGGAATGGAATGATATATGTCTTGATACGCACGTTGTTAGATATACACTGGCGGAAAGTGAAAAAAGAGCACCAAGAAGGAATTGGCGGACGATCATGAAATTTACTATGTTGATGGGGTCGAGTTTACGTATTTGTGATGTTCATTTCGGTACCAACCGGTGAGCGCTTACGCCACAGCACGGCATAATATGCAAATTATCGTCGGGGGTATTTAAGCAGTACGGCGAAGTGAATGTAATCAGTCGTCGGCGTACGGACACGTGCGAAGACCCTGAAGAAGCTGCAATGCCTGGACATGGAAGACGTGTACGATTTCAGCAGTTATCGGACTTTTAGCGAGGTCGTTTAATCGGACTCAGCGAGGCCGGGTGGTCGTATCGTCGTATTGCGGAGCGAATTGGATGGGAAGTACCGGTGGTGGTACGATGGTGGCGTAGATGCTCCGAGGAACATTCCCACACGAGAAGACGTGGAACCGGGAGTCACAGACAGACTGAAGAGTGGACCGATCGACGCATAAGAAGAGCGGCGCTGTCAAGCAGAACATCCACTGCGACGCAAATCCGAGCTGCCGTTGCACCTGAGGTGACTGTGCGAACAATCCGCAACCATCTACTGGATGCAGGACTACGTGCACGTGTGCCTCTGGCATGTGTACCTCTGACTCCAGCCCACAGTCAGGAACGGCCGCAGTGGTGTCGCGAACGTCTGCACTAGAGAACGCAATGGCGATCTGTCGTGATCAGCGATGAAAGCAGCTTCTGCTTGGGAGCCTCCGATGGCCGTATGCGTGTTCGCAGACGCACAGGGGAGCGTCTCCACCCTTCTTGCATCCGCCAGAGACACGCAGGGCCTACACCTGGTCTCCTGGTGTGGGGAGCGATCAGCTATCACTCCCGTATACAACTAGTGTTTCTACCGGGTACGTTAAACAGCACGTCCTACATCAACAACATCATTCAGCCCGTTGTTGTGCCATTTGTGAGGTCGGTCCGTCGTGGTGTTTTCCAGCAAGATAACGAACACTCACGCACGGCACGTGCAACGCTACACGCACTTTAGGGTGTGAGACAACTTCCATGGCCTGCACGTTCACCGGATTTGTCCCCCATTGAGCACGTGTGAGATTTTATGGGACAACGACTTATCCGGTCTCCACGGCCAGCCACGACCATCCCCGATTTACGCATCCAGGTTGAGGAGGCTTGGAACTCAATACCCCAAACTTACATCCAACATCTGTACGACAGACTCCATGCCAGAATTGCACAGTGTGACGCAGTTCATGGCGGTTCAACCTCGTACTAACCATGTTACATGGAAATGTTATTTTTCAGTTTACCAGCAAATACAGCTGTATTTTGCCATAATGTTTTGATCACGTTATCCGCTGTATTCCGTTATAATGCTGTATAAATTTCGTTGGTATTACGCGTTTCCTTCTTGGTGTTCTTTTTTCACTTTCCGCCAGTGTATAACGCAAGGACTGTGGTTCTTATAGAACGCATGCTAATGCGGAGGTGTTTAAGTCAATACAGTTTAAAACCGTTTGCAAAAGGAGTAAACTCTTTTACATCGACAAACCATATATATTATGGAGATAAAACTCAAGTTTTTTATTAATTTACATTTTATCGATATAATAATTTTATCTGTTTCATCATATCCTGTCTTATAGCAGCACAGTAAGTTTTATCGACCATACAATAAATCGTACACACATGGGCGCCCATATAGCTGCAAATTTTCACTGTGCTTTCTTGTTATCGAACAGTTTTTACTACCTTCTGTAGCTTTTGTGTGTAGCTGACTTACTATACATTACATAAATCAAAAAACTTCACCTCGGTGAAAGACGAGTCACTCAAATAAAGTTCAAGAAGTTGTTACTTACAGCTAATCCTTTATTGTTGTCAATAGTCACTTGATCATTTGCACTTCAACAAGATAAGATCAAAGAAACTGGGGTTAATATTTACAATAACAATTAACTACGAAACACAACACTGCAACTTGAGTTAATATCCACAATAACACTTGATTACGAAACACAGCGCTGTGATTAAAGTAGAACACGTAGCTTTCAAAAATACTTAAACAGTAATTAAGCAACCTCGTATCCAAAAGGAGAATTAAAGTTCACCATAAAACTCCCCTCTCACAGCTACTGCTTAGCCATTATACATTGTTGGAAAAAAATCCCAACACCAAGAAGGGGTTGTGTTAGATAAACGACAGTTGGTAGGCGGTGAGAGTACATCTGTAAGATGACGTCTATGCACATTTCGCGCTCGGCGCGTACGTGTGGCGCTAGTAGCGCCCCTCGGAACATGCAAAGCAGGTGTGCTGTAAGTACGCGCTGTAACGTTCGTGAGCGTTAGTTATCGTTGAGATTCGACGTAGTGTGTTGATGTTAGTCAAGAATGCCTTTAAGAAAACGAAGAAGCCATTATCAACAGCTCACAAAGTTTGAACGAGGTCGTGTAATAGGGCTACGAGAAGGTGGATTTTCGTTCCGCAATATTGCAGAACGACTTGGCAGGAATGTAGCCACTGTGCATGATTGTTGGCAGCGGTGGTCAAGGGAAGGTACTGCCTCAAGAAGATCGGGTTCCGGTCGGCCACGTGGCACTACTGAGAGGGAAGACCGCCGTGTACGGCGTACGGCCGTGGCGCATCGTACCGCGTCTGCGGCAGCAATTCGAGCTGCAGTTGCCACCACAGTGACACAACGAACTGTTACAAATCGGTTACTTGAAGGACAGCTCCGAGCCAGACGCCCTGTAGCGTGCATTCCACTTACTCCAAACCATTGCCGTTTGCGACGTCAGTGGTATCAAGCTAGAGCTCATTTGAGGACGAAGTGGAGATCTGTTGTGTTTTCTGATGAAAGCCGGTTCTGCCTGGGTGCCAGTGATGGCCGTGTGTTGGTTAGAAGGAGGCCAGGTGAGCGCCTGCAACCAACCTGTCTGTGGCCGAGACACACTGGACCTAAACCTGGAGTTATTTTCTTGGCAGCAATTTCCTATGACAGCAGGAGCACTGTCGTGGTTATCGCACGCACCCTGACGGCACAGTTGTACGTCGGTCTGGTGATTCAACCTGTTGTGCTGCCATTCATGAACAGCATTCCAGGGGGTGTTTTCCAACAGGATAACGCTCGCCCGCATACCGCTGTTGTAACCCAACATGCTCTACAGAATGTCGACATGTTGCCGTGGCCTGCTAGATCACCAGATCTTTCACCAATCGAGCACGCATGGGACATCATTGGACGACAACTCCAGCTTCACCCCCAACCAGCATTAACCGTCCCTGTATTGACCGACCAAGTGCAACAGGCATGGAACTCCATCCCACAAACTGACATCCAGCACCTGTACGACACAATGCGTGAACGTTTGCGTGCTTGCATTCAACATTCTGGCGGTTACACCGGTTATTAATGTACCAGCAATTCACATTTAAAATGGCTCTTCCCGCGCTTACATTAAGCTGTGATCTTGAAACCTTAATCGATTAAATATGTTACCTATACAAATGTATTGCCGCCATTTCATTCCTCTACAACTATTTTTCGTGGTATTGGGATTTTTTTCCGTCAGTGTATATCTCGTCTTGTTCTTATCACATACATACGTCACTTACGTACTAACCACAGGGTGTTGTCAAACCTCAATTCGTGTGAGAGAGAAGATATCACGTTAAGTTTGGAAAGTGCAAAAGAGAGCAAACTCGAATTTACATAGGAAAAGGAACTAAAACTGAAAGTTAAAATAGAATATATACGTCACACTTCTTAACACACAAATTTAATTGAGGACCCAAACACTGCATGAAAAAAAAGATGAATAAATAATTAGACAGCATGTTAGAACAGTAAAGAAATTCGTTCTTTAAATCTTTTTGCCCACTTGTGCCACGTTCGTCACCAAAACCCCAGAGATCACTGAATTGCTCAAGAAGGAAAAATACCTCAGGCCAAATTTCTGGGAAAAAATTTCGAGATATCATTGCCCATCAGTGGATAAGTGCTTAAGAGGTTGATATATATTTTCATTTCTTCACCTTTCATGCTTTTTCATACTGTACGTATGTACGCTGTTCGCCAACATGCAATGGAAAATTTCGTTATTGCTTCTAATTTTAAATTTCCGCCCATTCTACTGGAATTTCCTAACGTTTTTCCTATTTTTACTGCATACACACGCATCCAGAAGTTCTACAGAAAAATCAGGAATCAAAACCTATATATTAATTCTATAAGGTTTTTTACTGTAAGACCAGTTGTGAGAGAACGGCTGAACGTAAAGATATGCGGTTGAGGTATCAAAATAAAGGTCTTACCATGTAGATGTGCCAGTCGAAGAGAAAAATGAGATTGGGGGCAACGGTTCGGGGGTTGTGGGGCGGCAAAGTTCCCATGTAAAGTCAATGGGAGAAGCGTGCGGTTGACATCCGGTCGCCTGTGGTTGACTCACGCGCGGTTGAAGGCGGAGCATGGAGGGACTCAGATAGTCCAACGTCCTAAGTCTCTCTTCTCAGCGAACCGTTGTGCAAAACAACGCTAGCAGGAATTTGTTTGAAAGTTCTTATCGGAACAGCGAACACTCGAAGACCTGATTGCGTTGTGCCATTGGGCTGTGTGATCTATATATACAATTTAGCATTCATTCGATCCAGTTTATTCACGTAGGTAAGACGTTTCCCATTATGTAAAGATGTAAATAAATGTTTCATATGAGTTTATTCTTTCCAAAAAAAAAAAAAAAAAAAAAAAGAAAGAAAACTTATCGTCGATTCCGACAGGTGTCGTCTACCGGGGAAAAAATCGTCGTCGATTCCGCCGGGTTTCGTCTACCGGGTTCAAATTCCGGTAAGGTATGGATGTTGTGTTTGTCTTGCGGCACTGGATCTCTCCTTTCCGTGAAACCAGTGACTCTAAATTAGGGACGGGCGACTGCTTATAGCCCATTGAGTTGCTCACGGTGGTCGTTAAATCTTCAGTCACAAAAAAAAAAATCACGAACCTGAACTATTGTCTTTACTGAAGTGGTTGAATGAATTTGTCAATGAAATAAAGTTTACATTTGTTGTTTCATATCAGTTGATTATTTTCAAAAAAAGAAAAAAAAACCCGTCGATTCCGACGGGTTTCGTCTAGTTAGTGTTATCGCGAAAATCTCTGCAGTGCCTGCAAAGAACAGAAAGAGCGAGGTCCGATTTTCAGGGGAGGGCAAATATGCCCCTTTTGCCCTCTAAATGGACGCCCATGAGTACATATGGTTATATATTGAGTGTGTGCATAAGTTCTACCCATTTTTGTAGGCTACAAAGAAAGGAGGAGAACACAACAAACAACGTACCTAGAATTTCACATAATTGCCATCAATCTGTATGACTCCTTGCCATTTGTCTATGAGTAGGTGAATTTCATGACGGAAAAACTCCTGTGTTTTAGAGTCAAAAAAGTCATGTAATGCCATTTTCACATCGCCCGCATCTTCGAAGGTTTGGAGAGCGAAGGCGTTCTGTAACAATCGAAAAAGGTGGTAGTCCGTAGGTTCCAGGTCAGTGGAATACGCTGGGTGAAGTAACACTTCCCAACCAAAGTCCAGTAATTTTTGCCGAGTTATTAAAGCATGATGAGGTCTGGTGTAATCATGATGCAGGATCACGTCTTTGCGATTGACGAGTGCTAGCCACTTCGATGTCAGTTGTTCTCGCAATCTGTCCAACTGTTGGCAGTAGAGGGCAGCATTTATCGTTCGGTTAAGTGCCAACACTTCCCAGTGGATTATTCTCTGGGCATCCTACCAAACACTCAACAAAATCTTTTTGGGATGCAGTCCTCCTTTTGAGGTCAATGGAGTAGTCTCCGCACTTTGGAATGTAGTCCGTCGACAACACACCGCACTTTGGAACGTAGTCAGCGATAACACACGGATTCACAGCAGTAAAAATCAGGATATGCAAACTGTATTTTAAGCATTATATCTGCTAAATGAAATTATGTTCAAACATGTATTTCTGCCCATAGCAATATATGTTCATCAGATGAATGTTTGTATTCGTCAATATCTCTGCTTCTAACAAAAAAATGAGGTACATTTCGCCAGCCCCCCCCCTCCCCACCCTGGCAAATTCAAAATTCAACAGTGCCATTCGCTTGTGCTACGTTTGTGCTGGTTTGTGCCGCAAACCGTGTCATTTGTGCTAGCATAGTTTTTGAGATATTCAAAATATAAATTGGGGGGGGGAATGGTCCGCCCCCACCCCGGCAAATTCAAAATTCACCAGTGCCATTCGTTTGTGCTACGTTTGTGCTGGTTTGTGCCGCAAACCGTGTCGTTTGTGCTAGTATAGTTTTTGAGATATGAAAAATATAAATTGGGGGGGCTGGGGAAAAGGTCAACCCCCCACCCCGGCAAATTGAAAATCCAACAATGTCATTCGTTTGTACTACGTTTGTGCTGGTTTGTGCTAGCTTAGTTTTTGAGATATTCAAAATGTAAGTTGGGGGGGGGGGGATGCTCAGCCCCACACGCCGGCAAATTCAAAATTCAACAGTGCCATTCGTATGTCTTACGTTTGTGCTGGTTTGTTCCGCAAACCGTGTCGTTTGTGCTAGCTTAGTTTTTGAGATATTCAAAATATAAATTGGGGGGGCTGGGGAAATGGTTAGCCCCCCACCCCGGCAAATTCAAAATTTAAAAATGTCATTCGTTTGTGCTACCTTTGTGCTGGTTTGTGCCGCAAACCGTGTCGTTTGTACTAGCACAGTTTTAGAGATATTCAAAATATAAATTGGGGGGGCTGGGGAAATTTGTGAGGCCCCCACTCCGGCAAATTCAAAATCCAACAGTGCCATTCGTTTGTGCTACGTTTGTGCTGGTTTGTGCCGCAAACCGTGTCGTTTGTGCCGCAAACCGTGTCGTTTGTGCTAGCTTAGTTTTTGAGATATTCAAAATGTAAGTTGGGCGGGGAGGGATGCTCAGCCCCACACGCCGGCAAATTCAAAATTCAACAGTGCCATTCGTTTGTCTTACGTTTGTGCTGGTTTGTGCCACAAACCGTGTCGTTTGTGCTAGCTTAGTTTTCGAGATATTAAGTACTTAAATTTTGTTGTCAACCATTTCCTCAGCCCTGCTCGCAAATTCAAAATTTAGCATAGCCATTCGTTTGTGCCGGAAACCCTGTCGTTTGTGCTAGCTTAGCTTCCGAGTTATTAAATACCCAAATTTCGGTGTGGACCATATCCCCAGCCTGTTTTGAATGTAACATAAATTTGGCGGGTTGGTGGAATGCCCCCCCCTCATCCCACAAGTTCAAAATTCAACACAGCCATTCGTTTGTGCTGGTTTGTGCCACAAAACGTGTCGTTTGTGGTAGCTTAGTCTTCGAGATATTTCTGCGAACAAGCCTTTCTTTAATAATAAACAGATCATGATTCTACAGTGAGCACGAGGTCATAAATGATGCACTGTGGATCAACGGCATTAGATCATCGGGAGTGACGAAAGAATTTGATTCATAACAAAAGGAGGACATTTGTACGTATGACGCTGACAACATGATCCGAACGCTACTGTACCTACATTCAAACAGTAAAGCATGCTACTGCCGTTATGATGTGGGGTTGCATCTCAGCTCATGGAGTGGGTAGACTGCGCAACATTGAAGGTAACATGAATGCTGCCCATTATATACAAGTACTGGAGAAGGACAATGCTTCCTTCATCTGTTAACACGTTTCCAAATAGTGATATCATCTTTCAGGACGACAACGTGCCCTGCCATCGGACACGAGTAGTGGACAGGTGGTTGGTTTCTTAAACTGTCCGGAGGTTGCAATGTCCTACACAATAGCCGAATCTTAATCCGATCGAATACTTTGGATGAAACTGAAACAGGTGAGTGCGAGAAATCCTACAAATTAAGTAAAGTTACTTGAAGCTATGATTTCATGTTGGTATCATCTAACATCAAAGATGAACTTGAACACCTTTTGAGTAGTATGCCCAGGAGATGTGTCTTAGCAATTAAAAACAAAGGCAACCCCAATAATTATTAGACAATTTTATGTATGTGCACATACAAACAATTGACTTATAATAATTATGCATAAAAATTGTGGATACATTATGTATGTGTACATCATCATCATCATTGTCAACCATTATCAATCCACTGCTGGACGAAGGTCTCCCCAAGTTTCCTCCACAACGGTCTGTCTTGTGCCAGTCTCCTCCATGTCACCCCTGCATACTTTCGAATTTCATCCACCCATCTCCCATGTGGTCTTCTTCTGGGTCTTTTCCTGTCCTTGGAATCCAATCTAAAATTTCGGCTGTCCATCGATGATCTGTCCTTCTGGCAGTATGTCCAGCCCATTGCCATTTCAGGGATTTAACTCTGATCATGATGTCTTCCACTCTTGTCATTTTTCGGATCCACGAGTTCCTCTTCTTATCTCTAATGGTTACACCAAGCATGCACCTCTCCATGCTACTTTGAGTTGTCTGCAGCCTTTGTATGTCTCTTTTAGTTAAGGTCCACGTCTCTGCACCATACGTTAGCACTGGAAGGATGCATTGATCAAACACTTTTCTTTTAAGACATAATGGCATATTGCTCTTGAAAATTATGCTGTTTCTTCCAAAAGCTCTCCAGGCAAGTTTTGTACGCCGATTAATTTCTTCATCAATGTGACCCTCACTTGATATCTGCTGTCCAAGATAAACGTACGTGTCTGTTATCTCCAGCTTTTCTCCATCAATCGATAAATCTTCATTTCTTGTAAAAGCATTGAACATCACTTTTGTCTTCTGAAAGTTCATTTTTAATCCCACTTCTTTACTCTTGTCAGCAAGTTCCTGGATCATACTCTGCAGCTCTGATGGGGTAGTTGCAAAAATGACTACGTCATCAGCAAAACGAAGGTGGGTTAGATAATCTCCATTAATCTTTATCCCCTTGTTTTCCCAGCTCAGTGACTGAAAAACACCCTCCAATGTGGCATTAAAGAGCTTCGGAGATATGGTGTCACCTTGTCTCACTCCCTTTCCAATTTTTACGTGTGTTGTATTTTCAAACAGCCTAATCTTTGCACTTGCATTTTCATAGATGTTATTAATAATATTAATGTATGCATCTTCAATACCGCAGGTTTTCAGAGCCATTGTAACTGCTGATGGTTTCACCGAACCAAAGGCTTTTTCATAATCGATAAAAACCATGCACAATGGAAGTTCATATTCCCTCGCTCTTTCAATTAGTTCTCTCAGCACGTGGATATGATCTATTGTGCTGTAGCCACTCCTGAATCCAGCTTGTTCTCTCGGTTGAGCCATGTCCAGTGTTACCTTCAAGCGGTGTGAAAGAACTTTAGTGAAGATTTTATAAACTACTGATAGGAGGCTGATAGGTCTGTAGTTTCTGAGATCCTCAATGTCACCTTTCTTATGTAGCAGGATCATTGTAGCGGTGTTCCAATCCTCAGGAATCTTTCCTTCATTAAGGCATCGAGTGAAAATTTGGGCGAGTACTGTTTCGATTTCTCCACTTGCTTCTTGTATGATGTCTACAGTAATTCCATCTTCTCCTGGAGCTTTTCCTCGCTTCATGTTCTTGATTGCATGTGCAACTTCTGCTGGAAGGACTGGAGGAACTCTGGTACTGGTATCTTTCATGATGTCTGGAGTGCATATATCATCCCTTTCATATAATTTGGAGTAGAAATCTTTCACTCTTGTCAAAATTTCGCCTCTATTTCTTGTTACAGAACCATCTTCTTTTCTCAGTGCCATAATCTGTTTTCTTCCCTTACCGAGATGTCCCTTTGCTATCTTTAGGCTTTGGTTGTTTTCAATTGCTTTCCTCACTAGTTCACAGTTGAATTTCCCTTAAGTCTTCAGTGATACTTTTCTTACTGTCTTGCATAGCTCTATATATTCCACTTTGGAAGTCACATCTTCTTTAGTTGTCCTCATCTCTCTTCTTTTTTGCATCAACATTTTGGTTTTTCCTGATAATTTGTTCACATGCAACTTGTTCTTAGACCCAGCTAATTTTGTTGCTGTTTCCATAAGAGCTTTGGTTACTTTTCTGTTAACTTCAGAGATGTCCACTTCTTCCGATGTTAGGCCTTCTAAAGCAGAGAACCTGTTCTTCAGTTCTAACTTGAAGGTATTATGGTGTTTTTTAAGGTTGGTTATGTCAATAGATTTTGTTTGTCTTATGAGCTTGCCACGTTCAAGTTTAGTGTTGAGGTGCATCTTACATCTCACCAATCTATGGTCACTACCTGTGTTGAACTTGTTTAGCACACTGCAGTCTTCTATGACGAATTTTTTGTTACACATAATAAAATCAATTTCACTTGTCGTCCCATTTGGATGTCTCCATGTCCATTTCCTGTGTGGCTTTTTCTTGAAAAAGGAGTTCAAGATGAAAAACCCTTCTGCCTCTGCAAACTCAACGAGAGTATTTCCACGCTGGTTTCTGTTGCCATGACCGAATTTACCTACTGAAGTTTCATTCTGTTGCCGTTGCCCTATTTTTGCATTGAAATCTCCCATAATTATCTTCAAATGCTGCTTACCTTTATTATTTAGATGACAAATTTCCTCATAAAATTCTTCAATTTCTTCTTCAGGATGACTTGTGGTGGGTGCATAAGTTTGAATAATCTGAGCCTGGTATCTTTTCGAGAGTTGGATAACAAGTCGTGCAGCTCTGTCAGAGGAACTTTCAACTTCTACAACTTTGTCCTTCAGTTTCTTGTTTATTATAAATCCAACACCACTAGTTCTGCCAGTATCTGTCCCACGATAGTAGAAGAGATGTCCACTTTTCAGTTCGATGAGATCTTCTCCTTTTCTCCTTACCTCACTTAGCCCCACGATGTCCCACTTG
This sequence comes from Macrothele yani, assembly GCA_039090855.1. Lineage (NCBI taxonomy): Eukaryota > Metazoa > Arthropoda > Arachnida > Araneae > Macrothelidae > Macrothele > Macrothele yani. The sequence continues at coordinate 58,655,032 of CM076998.1, read as the reverse complement.
ATCCTTTGTAGTTCCTCTTCCAATTCAAGAAGCCTTGAATCAGAAGATAGGAGCGTCCATTGTAAGTAGCCAAGGTCAGCATCAGATGGCAGCCTAGTCCGGTCCTCCGGGGATTCTTAGCACCCTCTGCCTTCATGTCGCACTGGCCGCTGCCTTGGCCAGGTACATTCCAGCTGCCGGAGACTGAGGGCCAAGATTTAAGTTGTGGAATCATTTTGGAGGGGTTTGGCCATAACTCACCACGCTGGCCAAGCGGGTTGGTGAGTGTGGGATAGCATTTCCTCTGATCCCGATGGTATAGTTATACCGCTATGGGCGGTCGTCAGAGCCCCTTTAGTGGGAACAGGATGCACCACGAGAAGGCGGGGTTGACATTTGTCAAGGAGAGGCTGTGATGTTACGCATCACCTGACCTTACATCCCGTATGTGTACATACAGAGAAGTATGTCTTGAAACATATCTGACATTCATTGACTAAATGAACAAGTTTAACGAGTTCTATTTTTTTTATTTCTCGTAACTTAAACAGTTTGTACTTAACCAGAAAAAAAAAGAAGTTTATGTTAGCTTTACAATTTCTTTCTGTCTTCTCATCCACTTCATGTACAACAATGCAGATATGTTAGATCTGTAAAACGTTTTGAATTCCTTACGAAATTATTTTTAAAATGATGTACAGCCGTCGGTGGCGCAGTGGTCTAAGCGATGGCTTCTGATCATTCGTCCGAAAGGGGTCAGGGTTTGAATCCCGTCAGGAATGGATGTTGTGTTTGTCTTACGGCACTGGCTCTCTCCCTTCCCTGGAAACAGTGGCCTTAAATTAGGGACGGGCGACTGCTTATAGCCCATTGAGTTGCTCACGGTGGTCGTCAAATCTCCAATCAAAAGAAAAAAAAAAGATGGTATGAAGGGACTGATGTTACTGTTAGTACATCTACTGGTAGGTGGAGTCTGCTTCATTATCGCTTACATGGCTGTGAAGGCAGGCGTAAGCCACTGTTAACTGCAAATCAAAGACAACATAGACTTCAGTGTGCAAAATAGCATGTATCATGAACAACTAAGCCATATGAAAATGTCCTTTTCAATGATGAATCAGAATTTTGCCTTAATGGGAATCCGAGTAGTGCCTGTGTAAGGAGATTCGCGCAGGAAGAATTCCATCCAAGTTGCTTAGTGATACCAGTGTTAAGCATCCGGTAAAGGTCATGCTTTGGAGCTGCATGTGAGAACATTGCGATGCGAACCTCCATATTGTCGATGGTACACCAAATGCCCAGAAATACATCTGGATATTAGAAAAGAAGATGCTGTCATCACCTAGAAGACCTTATGATAGTAATTTTATTTTTCAAGAGGACAATGCACCCTGTCATCGTGCAAAACTAGTGAAAAACTGGTTTCAGGAAAAAATGCTCAGCATCTTGATTGGCCACCACACTAACCGGACTTAAACCCGATCGAAAATGTTTGGTTCAAATTGCCGTATGAACTATCAAAAACGAAGTCAACAACCAAAATTCATTGAATATGTAATTCAAATATGGAATCGTATTGTTCAACCCAATCTTTTACAAAACCTTGTTCACAGTATGCAATCAAGATGCAAACCTGTGATTAAAGCTAAAGTTTGGGCAACAAAATATTAGGTACACTTTATCATTTTGCTGCATTATATGTTTTTCTGTATTTAAATGTCATTTCCTTCCTTATGAATTACAAAAACAATATTTTGCTGTATACCTAAGTATTGGATAAACGATTCAATTTTTTAAATAATTTCGACTCGGTCATGTTTTTTGAAATGTATCTTAAAAACAGAAGTAGCTACAGGAAAAGCAAAAACATTTTTTTGGAAATCTCCGCTAAATTTTCCACCTAATGACATATAAATGATGAAATTGCAATAAAAATTAGATAGTTAAAAAAAATTCAAACTTAAAAATTCACTGCCTTTGCAGGTGATGCAATACTTTTCACACCACTGAAAAAGGATTAAATTAACATTTCTGAGCTTACCCAAATTAAAAGATTTAAAACGGCCATTCAGCAGTAGTTGAAGGTTTTTCCAGGGGCAGGACGAAAGTTTAGCTGCTTAAAGAAGTATCTGTACATTTACATATTGTTACAGTGGACACCCCCCCCCCCATCCTAAAACCTGAAGAAAACTCTAAAATTTGTCCGCCATGTTGCGTATGGTATGAGGCAGCTAGGAATCACAGTTCGGCAGGCTCACATGTTCTTTTACAGTTCAGCTTTTTTTTATTTATTTCTCATTTACGTTGGTTTTTTTTTCTTTCGGCTGTTCTCTAAATTAATTAACAAAATTGCGGGATAATTGGGAAGTCGATCCAATGCTCTTGAAATAAAGAAACGCAATATTTTTGCCATTTTGAATTGTTTCTACCTGTGGGAAAAGGTAGCACTCAATGGTTGCTCTGGAAATTGATAAGAGCAAAGCGATAGGCCCAGAAGAGGACTTCTGGATTTCTTGAGGAGGGGCCGATGTTACGACTCACCCCCGCCATTAATTTAGTAATTAATGGGCGTGATTGATGTATGAAATTAATTAAGTATTAATTATGTTCGAGGCTTGATTGGAGTTTAAAAGTGTAAACAGCAGATAAAGTTTTATCTGGGGGTTTGGAAAGAAAAGAGGCGAAGAATTCTCTCTCTGGCTGGGTGGTCTCAGAATAGCTCTGTTAGGTCATAAATATCAGGGCGCAGCTGACAGGAAGCCTAAGCAACACGGAAAGGGAAAGAGGTACATTTCGAAGAGGGGTCCACTTGAGTAAATGAATGAAGATGGGGACAAAAGGTTTAGCGAATAATCGTAAATTCGTCGTTTGTTTGGGGCATTTTCGAGAACAATTGCTCTCTGTGTGGTCCGTGCAGAAAAATAAGAGTTCGCACTTGGCATGAACATAAGGAAGAAAGTTCAGTTGTCTGTACGCTCTCCGATGTGACAGGCTGGATGCCTTGGATCTGCAAAAAAATGAATTGGGGAAAAATGAAGCAGCAAACCTCCCCGCATTTGGTAAGACATGGAGACAACTCGAGGCGGCTGATGGAGATGCCAGTTTGCCATAAAGACAGCGGAATGCCTAAATCCGCGTGATAAAGCTGCAATTTCTAGGCTGGAGCGTAATGGAAATCAGCGACTGTTTGGCCTAATGAAAGCCAAGTTACAGGCAAATTAAGAAGTCTGCGAGTGGACAGTGGTCATTCCAATGAGAAGCGAAGCCAAGCAAAGTCGGGTTCGGATGCCAACCACTGCAGTGTGGAATCGTCACCCCCATTCATCCCCTACTGTGGAGGAAGTGAAGAGACGTGCTTGTCTTACGGGGCGAAGCGAGGCCCCATGTGTGCGTGTGTATGGTCACGTAAGCAGCGAAGCCACTACGTGTAAGTGCGACGGGATAAAAACATGGCGAAAGAAAAATATGAGCGTAAGAGCGGTGGCTTCGATACCTAACAAATATACAGGTGAAATGTTGAGTTGCCGATATACGCTTAAGGTAAAAGCACGTATGATTTCGCTCGGCCGAGAAAATTAATCTCAGGGCTGGCGGTCGCAACTCGATAAAAAAATGGAAACAAAACCTGCGAGGTTCATATTTGAACTGCGTACTCAGGCAGGGTAGATGTTATGCTAACGGAAAGGAACTGACCGAATTGGGAATGAACGGTCAAAAAGGACGGAAGGTAGCGACGGACGGAATCTACTATAGCAGCAGCGGAATTGAATGTGTTCCACTCTCCAAGCAGTTGATGTTCAGAATTATTTCTTCACGACAACAAAAATCATTTCCCAGGAACACAGAAAATCAGTCTCGGAAACTGCAACAGCAGATGTGAGAGGGGCTATTTTGTTTAACGGCCACCTTTAAATCTTTACAAGAGTGGATCCGTGTATACTCGCATCAGCGCAACAAAGTGCGGCGTGATATTACCATTTTAATTGTGTGCTTCATTTACATCAAGCGTCAAAGTGAAGTGTTGAATCATCGGTGCTGCCACATGGTGCTAGTGTCTGTGTGTGTGTGCGTGTTTTTTTTTTTTGTCGTGTGATATTATGTGATGCACACTGGATTTGCACAGCAAAGTCACGAAACTGTAAGTAGATGAATATTTCCTTTTTTCTTTCTTCGCACATCTGCGAACTTGTGCCATCCCGACACCCAAAGCTGCATGAACATAGATGCAGTAATGCTGAGTGACTGAACCTCAGAGGAAATACCTGCACATACAGATTTCAATTTCTTACCGGGCCCATTTCCTGATTATTTTTTTTACATGAATAAGGGAGAGGGTGTGGCCACAAATTCCGCTGGGAGAGACAGTTTGTTTTAACTTTGGTTCAGGGCCAAAGCGAGCGGAGAAGGGATCTGCATGTGCATGCTTATTAGATTTAGTTAATTAACTTTGGCAGTATTTCGCACCTATAATCTTATTCCGCAAATTAACGTGCTTGTGTATTTTGTGTCGCGAGTATTTTTAATGTGATCGTTTGCATATAATTTTTTTTTCATTCTCTAAGCAATCGTATATGAATATCACCTGCAGCTCTATTTAGTGTGTAAACGAGTAGTATCTCTTGTTCAGATAGTCCGGTGGAGACTCAGTCGGCTGCGTCTTCCGACAGTAAAGTGTGACACCGTATGCTGCCCACATATGAGGGGCAATTGTCTATGCGCCTAGAGAGCGCCGTATCTGTTTAAATCTCGCAGAACGTTATTAAATGTTGTGTTGTGTATTTGAGAATCATGTGTTACTTGCGAAAGTGAGTGTTGTACTGGCTGGTTGGGGATTGAATGTATCGGAGTAAGATCCGGACCACTACACTCAGTCACGAATTGGTGATTGCGGGTGAACCTCATCACAACTCTGATCCCAAAGTATCATTTTTTTTAGTTTATTTTATTTTTTATTTGTTGTTGTTATTTTGTTCACACGGTGGATTCACACAAGCCTTGTGCTTCGGGCCATTCTTCAACTTTTCATTTTTTATGTTCTGGTGTGAATCTTTGAGTGCAGCAGTGCACCTGAGATTCTCACCTGGTGCCGCGGCCAACTAAATTGTACTTCAGGTCTCAAGCACCGTTACCGGCCGACTCGGCAGGAACACTGCTAGTGCCATGTAACATTAATGGTGCCGTTGTCCCAGGATCGATACCTATATTTTGCAGCTAGCGGAACAACACTCATGTTCGTAAAATAAGTGCGAATGGACTGCCATTACTATTTTTATTTAGTTTTGTTCGGTGCGAATTTTGTATAATTTAGCATTAAGTAAGCCTTAAGCTGTTTTCTAAGAACTGCCATAATTTTAGTGGGTAAGAAAAATAAAATGGCTAACACGAAGAAATCGTCATCTGCGAGTCACGTGGATTCAGATGATTCTGATGGTCCCTCTGACGGAGAACATGTGAGCACTGGGGCTGCAATTGTTCCGGAAGAGAGTACACCTGTTACAAGTACAGCGGGTACATCACAGCTGAGACAAACAGCTTTAGCCGCACCTATGGTTTACGGGGAGCAGTCGAGATTATAGTGGATCCCCAGGAAGACTGTGACACCACGATTATCTACGATGTTGAGAAGGAACTCGGAGACAGTGGAACGCAAGAATTTGGCATCGAGCGTAGATAAAAGCGGGCGTAGGAGCTTCGAACGTGAGAGATCTGTGGAACTCGTGGATTCTCGAAGCTATGCCTCATATTTAAATTTTCTTTCCACCTATCTCGACGGGCAGCAATGAACGTGCGATGAAATCCTTAAACTTTCCTTCCGCTCTCAGGGCACTTAAGTCCGGAACTAGATACCTTGCGACGGTGGGAAAGGGTTGAGTGTTTATAGTTAAAAAAATAGAATGATTGGATGAATAAACTTCATCCAGTCATCCCTTTTTTTCTTTCATGGGGGATGGAATGTTACAGTGGACACCACCCCCCCATCCTAAAACCTGAAGAAAACTCTAAAATTTGTCCGCCATGTTGCGTATGGTATGAGGCAGCTAGGAATCACAATTCGGCAGGCTCACATGTTCTTTTACAGTTCAGCTTTTTTTTTATTTATTTCTCAGTTACGTTGGTTTTTTTTCTTTCGGCTGTTCTCTAAATTAATTAACAAAATTGCGGGATAATTGGGAAGTCGATCCAATGCTCTTGAAATAAAGAAACGCAATATTTTTGCCATTTTGAATTGTTTCTACCTGTGGGAAAAGGTAGCACTCAATGGTTGCTCTGGAAATTGATAAGAGCAAAGCGATAGGCCCAGAAGAGGACTTCTGGATTTCTTGAGGAGGGGCCGATGTTACGACCCACCCCCGCCATTAATTTAGTAATTAATGGGCGTGATTGATGTATGAAATTAATTAAGTATTAATTATGTTCGAGGCTTGATTGGAGTTTAAAAGTGTAAACAGCAGATAAAGTTTTATCTGGGGGTTTGGAAAGAAAAGAGGCGAAGAATTCTCTCTCTGGCTGGGTGGTCTCAGAATAGCTCTGTTAGGTCATAAATATCAGGGCGCAGCTGACAGGAAGCCTAAGCAACACGGAAAGGGAAAGAGGTACATTTCGAAGAGGGGTCCACTTGAGTAAATGAATGAAGATGGGGACAAAAGGTTTAGCGAATAATCGTAAATTCGTCGTTTGTTTGGGGCATTTTCGAGAACAATTGCTCTCTGTGTGGTCCGTGCAGAAAAATAAGAGTTCGCACTTGGCATGAACATAAGGAAGAAAGTTCAGTTGTCTGTACGCTCTCCGATGTGACAGGCTGGATGCCTTGGATCTGCAAAAAAATGAATTGGGGAAAAATGAAGCAGCAAACCTCCCCGCATTTGGTAAGACATGGAGACAACTCGAGGCGGCTGATGGAGATGCCAGTTTGCCATAAAGACAGCGGAATGCCTAAATCCGCGTGATAAAGCTGCAATTTCTAGGCTGGAGCGTAATGGAAATCAGCGACTGTTTGGCCTAATGAAAGCCAAGTTACAGGCAAATTAAGAAGTCTGCGAGTGGACAGTGGTCATTCCAATGAGAAGCGAAGCCAAGCAAAGTCGGGTTCGGATGCCAACCACTGCAGTGTGGAATCGTCACCCCCATTCATCCCCTACTGTGGAGGAAGTGAAGAGACGCGCTTGTCTTACGGGGCGAAGCGAGGCCCCATGTGTGCGTGTGTATGGTCACGTAAGCAGCGAAGCGAGGCCCCATGTGTGCGTGTGTATGGTCACGTAAGCAGCGAAGCCACTACGTGTAAGTGCGACGGGATAAAAACATGGCGAAAGAAAAATATGAGCGTAAGAGCGGTGGCTTCGATACCTAACAAATATACAGGTGAAATGTTGAGTTGCCGATATACGCTTAAGGTAAAAGCACGTATGATTTCGCTCGGCCGAGAAAATTAATCTCAGGGCTGGCGGTCGCAACTCGATAAAAAAAATGGAAACAAAACCTGCGAGGTTCATATTTGAACTGCGTACTCAGGCAGGGTAGATGTTATGCTAACGGAAAGGAACTGACCGAATTGGGAATGAACGGTCAAAAAGGACGGAAGGTAGCGACGGACGGAATCTACTATAGCAGCAGCGGAATTGAATGTGTTCCACTCTCCAAGCAGTTGATGTTCAGAATTATTTCTTCACGACAACAAAAATCATTTCCCAGGAACACAGAAAATCAGTCTCGGAAACTGCAACAGCAGATGTGAGAGGGGCTATTTTGTTTAACGGCCACCTTTAAATCTTCACAAGAGTGGATCCGTGTATACTCGCATCAGCGCAACAAAGTGCGGCGTGATATTACCATTTTAATTGTGTGCTTCATTTACATCAAGCGTCAAAGTGAAGTGTTGAATCATCGGTGCTGCCACATGGTGCTAGTGTCTGTGTGTGTGCGTGTTTTTTTTTTTTTTGTCGTGTGATATTATGTAATGCACACTGGATTTGCACAGCAAAGTCACGAAACTGTAAGTAGATGAATATTTCCTTTTTTCTTTCTTCGCACATCTGCGAACTTGTGCCATCCCGACACCCAAAGCTGCATGGACATAGATGCAGTAATGCTGAGTGACTGAACCTCAGAGGAAATACCTGCACATACAGATTTCAATTTCTTACCGGGCCCATTTCCTGATTATTTTTTTTACATGAATAAGGGAGAGGGTGTGGCCTCAAATTCCGCTGGGCGGGACAGTTTCTTTTAACTTTGGTTCAGGGCCAAAGCGAGCGGAGAAGGGATCTGCATGTGCATGCTTATTAGATTTAGTTAATTAACTTTGGCAGTATTTCGCACCTATAATCTTATTCCGCAAATTAACGTGCTTGTGTATTTTGTGTCGCGAGTATTTTTAATGTGATCGTTTGCATATAATTTTTTTTTCATTCTCTAAGCAATCGTATATGAATATCACCTGCAGCTCTATTTAGTGTGTAAACGAGTAGTATCTCTTGTTCAGATAGTCCGGTGGAGACTCAGTCGGCTGCGTCTTCCGACAGTAAAGTGTGACACCGTATGCTGCCCACATATGAGGGGCAATTGTCTATGCGCCTAGAGAGCGCCGTATCTGTTTAAATCTCGCAGAACGTTATTAAATGTTGTGTTGTGTATTTGAGAATCATGTGTTACTTGCGAAAGTGAGTGTTGTACTGGCTGGTTGGGGATTGAATGTATCGGAGTAAGATCCGGACCACTACACTCAGTCACGAATTGGTGATTGCGGGTGAACCTCATCACAACTCTGATCCCAAAGTATCATTTTTTTTAGTTTATTTTATTTTTTATTTGTTGTTGTTATTTTGTTCACACGGTGGATTCACACAAGCCTTGTGCTTCGGGCCATTCTTCAACTTTTCATTTTTTATGTTCTGGTGTGAATCTTTGAGTGCAGCAGTGCACCTGAGATTCTCACCTGGTGCCGCGGCCAACTAAATTGTACTTCAGGTCTCAAGCACCGTTACCGGCCGACTCGGCAGGAACACTGTTAGCGCCGTGTAACAATATTTACGAAAACATACTTACAACTTTTCAAAATAATCTCCATGGACATCTATACAATTTTGTGTTCCATTTTACCCAACTCGCAAAATAATCCCTAGCCCTTCAAATTATATTTTGAATATCTCAAAAACTAAGCATCACAAACGACACGGTTTGCCTCACAAAACAACACAAACGTAGCAAAAACGAATGGCACTGTTGATTTTAAATTTGCGGGGGTGGGGGGCTGGGCGTTTCCCCAACTTCCCAAAAATTATATTTTGAATATCTCAAAAACTATGCTAGCACAAACGACACGGTTTCCGGCGCAACAAAACAGCACAAACGAACGGCACTGTTGAATTTTGAATTTCCGGGGGGAGGAGGGGAGGCATATGGTTCACCCCCAAATTTGGGTGTTTAATATCTCGAAAACTAAGCTAGCATAAACGTCACGGTTTGTGGCACAAACGTAGCACAAACGAATGACACTGTTGAATTTTGAATTTGCCGGCGTGGGGGGCTGACCTTTTCCCCAGCTCCACCAATTTATATTTTTAATATCTCAAAAACTAAGCTAGCACAAACGACACGGTTTGTGGCACAAACGAATGGCATTGTTGAATTTTGAATTTGCCAGCGTGGGGCTGGCCATTTCCCCAACCCCCCAATTTATATTTTGAATATCTCAAAAACTAAGCTAGCACAAACGACACGGTTTGCGGCACAAACCAGCACAAACGTAAGACAAACGAATGGCACTGTTGAATTTTGAATTTGCCGGCGTGTGGGGCTGAGCATCCCCCCAATTTATATTTTTAATAACTCAAAAACGAAGCTTGCACAAACAAACGTAGCACAAACGTAGCACAAACGAATGGCATTGCTGAATTTTGAATTTGCCGGGGTGGGGGCCTGACCCCCCCAAATTATGTTTCGAATATCTCAAAAACTATAGTAGCACAAACGACACGGTTTGCGGCACAAATCAGCACAAACGTAGCACAAACGAATGGCACTGTTGGATTTTTGAATTTGCTGGGGTAGGGGCCTCACAAATCCCCCCATTTATATTTTGAATATCTCAAAAACTAAGCTAGCACAAACGACACGGTTTGCGGCACAAACCAGCACAAACGTAGCACAAACGAATGGCACTGTTGGATTTTGAATTTGCCGGAGTGGGGGCCTCACAAATTTCCCCAGCCCCCACCCCCCAATTTATATTTTGAATATCTCTAAAACTGTGCTAGTACAAACGACACGGTTTGCGGCACAAACCAGCTCAAACGTAGCACAAACGAATGCATTGTTGAATTTTGAATTTTCCGGGGTGGGAGCTGACCATTTCCCCAGCCCCAGCCCCCCCCCCCCATTTATATTTTGAATATCTCAAAAACTATGCTAGCACAAACGACACGGTTTGCGGCACAAACCAGCACAAACGTAGCACAAACGAATGGCACTGTTGAATTTTGAATTTGCCGGGGTGGGGGCTGACCATATTCTCAGCCCCCCCCCCAATTTATATTTTGAATATCTCAAAAACTAAGCTAGCACAAACGACACGGTTTGCGGCACAAACCAGCACAAACGTAGCACAAACGAATGGCATTGTTGAATTTTGAATTTGCCGGGGTGGGGGCTGACCATATTCCCCAGCCCCCCGAATTTCATATTTTGAATATCTCAAAAACTAATGCTAGCACAAACGACACGGTTTGCGGCACAAACCAGCACAAACGTAGCACAAACGAATGGCACTGTTGAATTTTGAATTTGCCGGGGTGGGGGCTGACCATATTCTCAGCCCCCCCCAATTTATATTTTGAATATCTCAAAAACTAAGCTAGCACAAACGACACGGTTTGCGGCACAAACCAGCACAAACGTAGCACAAACGAATGGCATTGTTGAATTTTGAATTTGCCGGGGGGGGGGCTGACCATTTCCCCAGCCCCCCGAATTCATATTTTGAATATCTCAAAAACTATGCTAGCACAAACGACACGGTTTGCGGCACAAACCAGCACAAACGTAGCACAAACGAATGGAACTGTTGAATTTTGAATTTGCCGGGGTGGGGGGGCTGGCGAAATGTACCTAAAAAAATGCAGTTATTTTCTTTGGGTTGTGAAGCAACATTTTCCACATATATTGGCTACTTCGTCTGAGGTGGAATTTCTTTGGTATTAGGCGTAACAGCTTAAATATGTATGCGCATTTCACGAGAGATTTGCATTTCCATATGCCGCTCCGGTGGGGCAAGCTTCTGATCATATGTCCGAGATGGGTCCGGGTTCGAATGCTGGTGGGGCATGGATCTTGTGTTTGTCTTACGACACTGGCTCCATCCCTTCCCTGAAACCAGTGGCCCTAAATTAGGGACGCGCGACTGCTTATATCCCATCGAGTTGCTCACAGGAATCGTAAAACCCCCAAACAAACAAACTTTTCCAGACGACGGATTGAGAATGATTTTTTTATTGATTTTTTTTGTCTTGTTTTTAGGCATACAAATACGCAGAAAATTCGACAAATGATTCTGAATTTTTTTTTTCTTGTATCGGAGTTTAATGGCTGCCGTGAGCAACTCTAATGGCTATAAGCTGTTCTTAATGTAGGGCCACTAGTTCTAAGGAAGTGACAAAGCCTGTGCCGTCATACAAGCATACCACCGGTGCTTCAGCCAGGAGTCGGACCAGATCCCAACTCGGACGAATAATGCGATTCAGTAAGCACTGTCCCTAAATACACAAAAGGCATCACATTGTAAAGATGGACGGAAGAGTCTCCCCCATGAAAAGTCCCCCACCTTTTTCAGTCAGGGATCGTTCACAAATTACATTTTACACAAAACATCGAACGTGGGGGAGATTTCTGGGGTCACTATTTCCATTCAGGAGATTTAAAACAAGATGCAGTCGTACAACGAGCCCAAATATGTGGAGGAAATTTCCGTGTTCGGCATTTCCTTATTTTTAATGCAACCTACCTATGTTTTCAACTTGTACAGAAACTTGTATTGGCAGGATGAGGTGGGGGAAATTTCCGGACTAGTATTTTGACTGTTACGGCCGGTTTTAGTGAAAAACGGTCTTACATGTAGCAGGATGGGGTGGGGGAAATTTCAGTATTTTCGTATTCACTGCACTTTTTAGTAAAAAACGGTCTTTTAAGTAGCAAGATGGGGTTGAGGAAATTTCCGGGTTAGTGTTTCGACTGTTACCACGACTTTTAGTGAAAACGGTCTTACAATTAGTAGCAGGACAGGGTGGGGGAAATTTCCAGGGTCGGCATTTCGATTTTCACCGCAGTTTACAGTAAAAAAGCAAGATGGAATGGGAAAAATTTCAGCGATCGGCATTTCCACTTTTGCGCAGTTTAAAAGATCAAGCCGTACAAGTAGCACAAATATGTGGAGGAAAATTTCCGTGGTCGGCATTTTTTGTTCCATAGTTCTGATGTTCATAACGTTTACTTAACATGACAAATTATTAATATTGCGATATTAGTCAGGCAGAAAATATTATTAGGACTAACGTCTAGGCCCTTCTAAAAGTTTTCATACCGCCATTCCCGTATTCCTAAAATTTACATAACAAGTAATTTCAATCATATTGTGCTTCTACTTATGCACCATACATTGATTAATAGGCCGTAGGCCTAGGGCTTTTCAACATTTTTTTCTTCGGCTATGTGATATTCGTTAAGTTTACAAAAAATTAAATTTATTACAGTAGCTTTGCGCTTTAACTTAGGCATTCAATATTGATCACTAGGCCTTAGGCCTAGGGCCAATGAATTAATAATTGGTGCCTAAACAAAAGTGCAATATGATTAACTTCAGTTCATGCATGATATGGCACCCTTAGAATAAAAACTATTCAAAAGATCTAGGCCTAGGGCCTATGAACTATTATTTAGTGCCTAAGTAAAAGCAAAAGATTACTACGTTGACTTGTTATGTAAGCGTTATTAATATGACATCGGTAGAATAAAAACTGTCAAAGGGCCTAGGTTTAAGGCCTAGTAATTAATGTTGAATGCCCAAGTAACCGCGCAAAGCTAACAATGCCCAAGTAACCGCGCAAACTTGACTTTTTTGTAAACTTTACGAATATCACGTAGGCGACTTTATATCACATACTTGACTATAGGAATATGGGAATGACGAAATGTTACGTAAACGTTATAGTCCAGTGGCACACAGAACTTCTCTCTACAACTATATGTACAGAGAAAATTCTTTCTGTATTAGTTACTTGGGTGTATAAGAAGCAAAAAAAAAAAAAAAGTTGGGTGGCCATCCACCCCCCACCCCCACCCCCATCCCCCGTTTTCTCAGAAGAACGCCATTCAAGATGGCCGCCATCATTCCACTAGCCTTCTGTTAAAGTAAGCGTTTTAGCGAAAACGGTACGATTTATTAAAAAATGTTTAAAGAAAAAATGTTCAGCGATTCGTGGTTTAACACAAAAATACCTCCCGCTTTTTCAGAATTCTTTTGTTCTTTGTTTGATATTGATCCAAGTGAAACAAATATTGTCCAAAGCAATTATAACAAAGAAGAAGGAACTACTTCTAGTAGTTGGGCTATGAAAGCGCAATCGTTACTGCAAATAATTTATTACCTCTTACATCGTGGAAAAAAAGAAGACTCCCCTACACATAATGAATGCGCAAGCTATTCATGAGGCCTGTAGAAATAAAACTCTTATTACAAGTTTCAACCACTTAGGACTTTGTGTTAGCTACGATGAAGTTTTACGTCACCACAGTGCCCTTGCTCAGAAAACTTTAGCATAAAGTGGAAATGTTCCTCTTCCTAGCCACTTCAGTCCTGATATGTACACGATTAGTGCATTTGACAATTTTGATCATACTGAAGCAACGTTTTCTGCCCTTGGGAGTACACATGATACTGGGTGTGTACTCTTTCAAGACACGCCTACACACGGTGTACAAAGACCTCGTATGTCTGAATGTGGTGTTGAAAAAAAACAAACGAGGTTACAGAACACACTGCCCTGCCAGAATTTGCAGTTCTATATTAAGCCAGCAAAACGGGAAGATCTAAACGATGGTTACAAAGTAGACAATGATTTGTACTTTATGAGTGAAAATGAATTCAAAGCCCATCTGGGAATTCTCAAGGATTTTTTTTTTTTTTTTTGATTGGAGGTTTAACGACCACCGTGAGCAACTCAATGGGCTATAAGCAGTCGCCCGTCCCTAATTTAGGGTCACTGGTTCCAGGGAAGGGAGAAAGCCAGTGCAGTAAGACAAACACAACATCCATGCCTCACCGGGATTCAAACCCGGACCCCTTTTGGACGAATGATCAGAGGCCATCGCTTAGACCACTGCGCCACCGGGGCGGCTCTCAGGGATTGCACATACTACAAGTGAAACAAAGATGACTGATCCACAACTCCAGCAGCCGTCACAGTCTTGAAGTGCCTTTAACTCACTAGTTTCCCGTGAGAACTTACAAGTAAAGCAGGTAGGATTCTTGCCCATTTTACCGCATTCGGTAACAAAATATGTATGAGACTATTTACACTTTACTTTGCAATTTAAATAAACTACTCATGGCTTTGAAGCAGAATAATCTTGCAGTAGCTTGCGATGAAAGGTGTCTACTGCATCGCAAGAGAAATACAACTACACCCAAACAATTCGAAAATATTGTGCTGATCATGGGCTCCGTTCACATGGCAAAAGTTTTTATTGGTTGTTTGGGAAAATACATTCGGAAGACTGAAGCATCAGATATTTCCTTGAAAGTGGCTTATTGGGTATTAATGAGAGGGAATCTGTTCTCAGTGGAAAGAATTACGTAAGAGGTGTTAAGGCTATGTTCATTTTTGATGAAGCCTTGTTCTGCCTTCAAGTACTGGTATTCTTTAAAACAAATGGAGCTGAAAATTATGCTGGAGAAATACAACAACTGCAAAAACTTCAAGATATCCTTTCCACAAAATATTATGCAATGCTCAGAGCAACATTTGATGACATTGATGTTGAGCACCTTATTTCAGACTTTCAGGATTTTGTTGTAAAAGGCTGGGAATCATCAGAACAGTTTTTGTACTGGGATAACTTCAGGATATTTGTATCCTTACTCAGAAACTTTATACGATCTGACCGAGAGAATTTATGGGATCTACATCTGGATACTGCTCAGAAGATTCAGCCTCTGTTTGCAGTATTGGATTGTGTAAACTACGAACGCTGGAGCTCTCTTTACTTAGAAGACATGAGGAAATTGCGTACTACTAATCCTGAAGTGTACGAAGCATTCAAGAACGGTAAACATGTTGTAAAAAGGTTCAGTCATACCTTCTCAGCTGTTGGTGCCGATATGGATCTCGAGCAAACGATTAATAGATCACAAAAAGGGTCATCTGGTGTAATTGGAATGACAAAGTAAAGCAGTTTGTTGCTCAGTGGGATCTGACATACCATGAGTTACTGCAGATAACAAACTTAAGAAATCACTCAATCTGTATCAACAACATCTGACTTACACGTACACCATGAGCTCCGAAGAAGTGAGACAGAGCACACCAACAACATGATTCTGACTATAGTACAGTACATATTGAAAAAAGAAAACCCCTTTGAATTATCTGGCAACACATCACTACATAACCTCGTAACACAGGTAGCAGTTGCTGCCGAGGCAAAAGAAAAATTGTTGAATGTGAGTAAATTAGGTACTGAGCTTTACAAAGCTTACAGAGAGACCCGGCGTGTTGAAAAGTCTGCACGTATCTGGGACAATAAATCGCACGAAGTTACCCACATTCGAAACTCAAAATAAATCAGAGAAAAAAGGAAAAGGTGAGTTAAATAGAAAGGGTTTTAAGACTGCCACGAACAGAATACTTCAGATCGCTCAAGTTCGTGGGTATGAACTGGCACGTCTGTTTCAGTTTGAGTTATCAGATGTTTCAATGCTTTTTGATGAAAATGGTCTTCTTGTTAAAAGCAAAAAGGTACTCTTATGCAGAAACTAGGAAGGACTCTGAGTGAAGATGCAAAAGCAGCACAATTTGAGCCAGATGAAAATGCTTGTTTCATCATAGACGTTATGAACTGTTTGAGAAAGGTGGTAACAAAGGAAAAGAAAATGTTTGGTGATGTTGCCACTTCTTACTCGACGTTTACATCACCACTCTCAGCTGGTGCTTCCAGGGTAGACCATATCTTCGATAGTTACCAAGAGTGTTCTCCTAAAGACTCTGAACGTCTATCGATGCAAAAAAGCAATGTCATAGTTTTGTCTAAAATATCATCTGAAGTTAATCTACCAGTTCAAATGGAAACTTTCTGACCCTCATCATCAAACAAATTGTTACTACAAAAACATATGACAAACAGTTTGAAAACCTTGATGATGACAAGATCTATTAGACAGATGCATGTGTTAAGCGCATTTTCTGATTCACCGGATGAAATTAGTGTCAACTGCATGGGTATTCAAAATGGTGTTGAAAAAAAATACGTACCATGGACAGATTTTTAATAGAAGAAGCAGACTTCAGGATGATGATCCATGGAGAGAACACAACAAATCAAGGGCTAAAGAGAATCGTGTTTATAAGTGTTGATACTGACATCTTGGTCCTGGTTCTATTTCACTGGAAATGGTTCCACACCCTAGTAGTGAATGAAGTGTGGCTAAGAACTAGCGTTGGTGACCCAACAAGACTTGTTCCAATCCATATGTTAGCTGAGACACTGGGACAAGACATGTGCCAGGCATTACCAGCGCTTCATGCTCTTTCTGGTGCTGACTATACGAGCAAGTTTGGTACCAAAAAAGCTGCAGTTAGCTGTAACTCTGTGCAGTATCTGAAAGAGTTTGGCGTGTCACCACTATCTCCAGAGATCGACAGAATCATGTCACTTGCCGAACAGTACACAGTACAATTGTTGAAGAAAGGCTCGTCTTGCAAGACACTTGATGATTTCAGGCTATGGAAGTACCTCCATGGGAAAAATATGTCTTTCGATGACCTACCTCCAACAAGTACCAGTGCACAGGGACATCTTCTTCGTGCTTTCTTCCACACCTACCTAATGATACACTGCCTCGATGAAGCACAAGAGACATTGGATCCACTTAAGTTCGGCTTTGAAATGACAGATAGTGTTCTAATGCCATCAAAGTACATTTTTCCACTACCAGACGACTACATTGGAGCATGTGCATGCATGAAGTGCGCTAGATCAAATTGTGTGCGTAGGGATGCACAAGTTCCATGTTGTTTGTTTTGCAAATGCAACAGTGTTGACATTGATAAAATAGATTGTAGAAACCCATATTTAAATTAATGTTGTTGCTAAAGAAACATAAAAAACATTTTACTTAAAACGATAATGTAGATTGTCTTTTACATTTATAAACCAAGGTGTTTAAAGATTATAAAATTAGCACTGCTTTGCCTTGTATGGAATATTTTTGTAAAGAATTATCAAAATGTTTTTAAGGATTTGCAAGTGTGTATTTTTTACGTAATATGAATTAAACTAAGTGTACTTTATAAACAATTTAATTGAATATATGTTTTTCTCACTGTTAGTGTTAAATCTTCCTTAAGGAGAATATTTGCGTACTTCAGTATGAAAAGGTTACTTTCCTGGGATAATGGTTTGAGAAATCAAGAAAATAATCAGAAGCAACTTTGTAGACGATTGAACGGTGAACATTTTTTATTTAAGCATATTTTCAATAAATCTTACCGTTTTCGCTAAAACGCTTACTTTAACAGAAGGCTAGTGGAATGATGGCGGTCATCTTGAATGACGTCTCACTGAGAAAACGGGGGGGGGGCACCCAACTTTTTGCTTCCTTCTTATATACCCAAGTAACTAATACAGAAATAATTTTCTCTGTAAATACAGTTGCACGCAGAAGTGCTGTATGCTGCAGGACTATTATGAACATGAACACGATGGAATAAAGAATTTCGACCTCGGAAATTTCCCCCACGTATTTGTGCTACTTCTACGGCTTCATCTTGTTTTAAACAACTTAAAGGTCGAAATGCCGACCCCGGAAATTTCCCCACCTTGTCAGCCTACTAATTGTAAGAGTGTTTTTCACTAAAAACCGCTGGAACAGTCGAAATACTAACCCGGAAATTTACCCCATCCCTTCCAGCTGTTTGTAAGACTGATTTTTACTATAAACCGCAGTAAAAGTTGAAATGACGACCCCGGAAATATTCCTCACATATTTGTGCTCATTGCACGGCTGCGTCTTGCTTTAAGCAGCGTGAAAATGGAAATGGTGACCCCGGAAATCTCCCCTACATTCGATATTTTGTGTAAACTGCAATTTGTGCACGGTCCCTGACTGAAAAAGGTGGGGGGAATTTTCCTGTGCCGGTAGTTTTCCTATGGGGAACTTTTCTAATGTGGGGTAGTTTTCCTGTGGGGGACTTTTCCGATTACCCATTGTAAACACATTGAACAAAAAATTACGGAATGCTAATTGAAGCATGTACATAAATACAAAGTTGATGAACGTAACGAGTTGTATAAATATGGAGAGTAAAACTGCTGGATTATGATTGTGGATGTCTGAGGTGTATGCTTAAAGCATTTGTAGCATTCTTTATTTCCTTTTCCAGGTGCAACTATGGGTCGTAAAGGTGACGTTACTGAGTAGCAAAAGGGGGCCATTGTTTTTAGCCAAGAACATGGTCATTCCTTGGAAGAAGTTATGAAGTTTGTTGAACTGTCGGAGTCAATAGTCAGTAGTGTCCATTTACAGTGGAAAGAGATCATGCCGTCCCGGTGGCGCAGTGGTCTAAGGCGTTGGTCTCTGATCATTCGTCCGAAAGGGGTCCGGGTTCGAATCCCGGTGAGGCATGGATGTTGTGTTTGTCTTACGGCACTGGCTCTCTCCCTTCCCTGGAACCAGTGACCCTAAATTAGGGACGGGCGACTGCTTATAGCCCATTGAGTTGCTCACGGTGGTCGTTAAACCTCCAATCAAAAAAAAAAAAAAAAAAAAAGGTACATGATGACAAATCGGTATCGCAGCCGTTTGGGACGATCAGCGACTGTTGTACGTTTCCAGACACGTCAAGAACTGCTTCAACAATACAAGGCGAGATATAGTAAACCAGTCTCATAACGAACGCTATGGAGAGAACTGCTGGGCTTGGGCATTTTCAGTCGTGTTTCCCCGTTAAGTCTGAAGTTACTGTCTAGAAGAAAAATTGCCTTCTTTGGGCAAAACAACATCGTCACTGGACCATTGAACAGTGGCGACGAATCATATGATCCGACGAATCCAGACACTGATGGTCGATCCAGGGTCATGCGGAAAGTTGGAGAAGCATTTAACCCAGAATGTGTCCAAAGAGCTGTGTAAAAAGGAGGTGGAAGTGACATGTTTTTGGAGCTGCATTTCAAGTGCTGTAGCTGGACCATTCGTGGAGGTATTCAGTCGCGTGAAATCTATAGATTATGTGCTACTTTGAGCATGAAGCGGAATAAACTTGATACGCATATGATACTGAGCCATATTGACGGCATTACAAACAAAATTAAAGCTGTAATAAAACCAGGTGGTGATGTAACTCCCTATTAAGGAATAAAGTTTACATTTCGTAATTTTTTCTCCGGTGTGTTTATGTTATAACTACGCATACAGGCCACTGAATTAGAAATTTGTATTCAATACCAGGTTGGACCTCCGTTAGCCCGAATTACCCCACAAGTGTGATTCGGCATAGATTCTACAAGGTGTTGGAATGCATCTGCGTCTTCAGCATACAAGACTAAGAAGACTCTGCTCACGGATCTATTTTTATAACATGTCCCATACCTTCTGAATGGAGTTGAACTCCGGGCTTTGTGGTGGGCAGGAAAGATGGTGTGGCCAGGAAAGATCCAAGGCACAGGCCTTGGGCATGTACATTCGTTTGTCATGCATTACGAGAACTTGTCAAACTCAATACGGGGCAGGCAACCAAGTTTCTTATTAGTAGTATTAAAAGAAATCCGTCTTGTTGCACGATGATATTTATTCAGCTAAAAAATGAAATCTATATACAGTTTAAAAACACATGAGCACTTTCGGTGTCACATTGACACCTTCATCAGATGTAATTTCACCATGTGGCTACATGCTGGTCTTAAGTACGTGGAGTAGATGCATCATGGGAAAGGTAATGTCAATGTCACATGATATACCAGATAACAAGACAATCAAAAAAAGGCATAGTTAGCCAATGATCACTTAACAGAAGCAATTGCTATTGTGCTGTCCTTCCCAACAAGATTGCTCCAAGGTTCAGGTAAAACATAAGGATAATAGTCATTACAGCAACGTGTATTATAAGCCGAAATATAGAGGCTTTCTGCAAATAACAAGGAATAAACAGAGTTAGGTGTGTTTATGATTTTAGCGTTGTCCCAGTCTGGGATGGAATTTCCAGCACTTATGGTTCTTGCAAAAGAGGTGCTTTGGTGATTCATTTTTAGATCATATCTGTGTTCATTTAATCTCAAATCCAAATTTCTTTTGGTAGAACCCACATAATGATTGTTTAGTTCACCAGAGATAGTGTCGAGCATAGGAATAACATACACACCCCATTTTTTTCCCTTTGTCAATTTTGTCACGATCATTGCGGATAATGGTATATAGATTGCATGATCGTATTCCAAATTGTATTTTATGACGAGAACATATGTTGGTAAGGAGGTTTACAATATGTGGATTAAAATCAACAGATCCAACATACTTTTTAGGCACTTGCTCACTAATTAAAGCAGTTGACATAGAAAACCGTACTTTATTGTGCACTCCTTAACAATGTTGTCCGGGTAACCATGGTTTTTAGCGAGGGATGATATCCATTGTAGTTCTTGAGCTCTGGCGAAATGGCTAGAAGAATGTGAATATGCTCTTCTAAATAGGAAGTGCAGAGCAGAAATTTTATGCTGAAAAATGTGAGCAGAATTGTACGGAATTAGAGTGGGTGTGGAAGTAGGTTTTCGATAAACGGCAAAAGACAGGGAATTGTCAGAAGGGGTACGAGTAATTTGAAAGTTAAGATAAGGTAAGACGAAATTATTTTCAAGTTCTATCGTGAGTTTGATGGAGGGGTATTGAGCAGACATAGCGTTGACAAACTGCTGTAACTGATTTATGGTATATGGCCAAATTACCAAGATGTCATCAACGTAACGGATATAGAGACTAGGTTTTTGTGGGAATTCTTGTATGACTTTATTTTCAATATGCTGTAGAAGAATTTCTGCTAAGACTGCGGATAAAGGTGAACCCATGGCTGTCCCGTCGGTTTGTTGGTAAAATATGTTCTGAAATTTGAAAAATGAACGCTTTTTAATGAGATGAAGAGCATTCATTATGAAAGCAATATCATTGGCAGGAATGTCAGAATCAATGAGCAAAGCCTGAATCAACTGAAATGTAGCTTCCATAGGTACATTCGTGTATAACGAAACTACATCTAGGGACGCCAAAAAATAGGAATTTGGTAGTGGCTGAATTAACTTTAACCTATCAATAGCTTGTGTGGTGCTCTTTATTGAGTAGGAAGAATTCACTGTAAATTTGGTGAGATAACTTGCCAAAGTTTTTTCCAAAGGTCGGGTGGGGGCAATGTAACCTGATACAAGAGGGCGAATAGGGTACCCTTCCTTGTGTAGTTTTAATCTACCAAATAAATCAGGCACATGGCAGCCGGGGGTGGATTGAAGGCTTTTGAAAAGGAGTCCGGAGGAGCTGAAGAGTTCTTAAGGCGGCTTAAAGCACTAACCGTAGCCCTGGTGGGGTCTCGTTTCACTATTACATGAGGGACACTAGAAATGGCATTGAGCATTTTTTTAATATAAGTTTCTTATCAAATGAGCAATGCTAAATATGGAAAAAAATAGTTTTTACTTATTTTGTTATTCATTATTTTTTTGGAAATAAATCGCTTTTGCCTCATAAGTTGGAGCTTGGTTCATCTTATAAAGAATATTGCAATTCTATAAAGGAAAGATACGTATTTTTTGCAATTATCACAGCCTATGATAGCCTCAATAGCATAGGAAAGCATTTTTTTTTCTGTAAAAATATTTCAACTCACGCATTTCAAAAATAACGTACACACACAAAAACAAAAACTTATTTAGTTAAACAGGACAAAAAATATTAAGCGGGTACTGCCCCCTAGTAAAATTATTGGAGAGGTAAGATTGATCTAGCCGCCACCCACCCCCACCCTCCCACCGCCCCTTCCTCTAGTCGGCGCCTATGTATCAGGCTCAGATTATTCAAGCTTACACTCCCACCACAAGTCATCCTGAGGAAGAAGTTGAAGAATTTTACGTAGAAATTCGGCATCTAAATAATAAAGGCAAGTAGCACTTGAAGGTTATTAAGGGCGATTTCAATGCAAAAATAGGACAACAGCAACAGATCGAAACTTCGGTAGGTAAATTCGGACATGGGAACAGAA
Organism: Macrothele yani; assembly: GCA_039090855.1. Lineage (NCBI taxonomy): Eukaryota > Metazoa > Arthropoda > Arachnida > Araneae > Macrothelidae > Macrothele > Macrothele yani. The sequence goes on along the minus strand of CM076998.1, from coordinate 58,632,551 downwards.
ACCAGCATGGAAATACTCTCGTAAAGTTGGCAGAATCAGAAAGGTTTCCCATCATGAATTCCTTTTTCAAGAAAAAAAACACACACACGCACACATGGGAAACTGACATGGAAGCATCCCAATGAAACGACAAGTGAAACTGATTTTATTACGTGTAACAAGAAATTTGTCATTCAAGACTGCAGTGTGCTGAACAGGTTTAACATAGGGAGTGATCATAGAATGATGAGATTTAAGGTGCACCTCAACACTAAACTCGAATGTGGCAAACTCATGAAACAAACAAAATGTATTGACATTACTGTAAGGGTGATTTTTAAACATTCCACGTAAATTTTAATATGAACACTCGCTGCATGTTAATATCACCACATGGAGACGAGTGAGTGAGGAAAACAAAGTAAAAAGGAAAGGCGTTGTGCCATTTTGCGGGTTGTTTTCGAAACTGAACTTTTTCCGTTCCCTTGGTAGGAACAAAGATTGATATTAAGCCTGTGAGTGCACAACGAACAGGGAGCATCGGACGTTTTTTATTGGCACCTGAGCAGTGGCGGATCCAGCGGAAGGCGATTGGGGCGACCCCCCCCCCTAATTTACTTTTAAAGTAGAGAAGATCGTAAATAATTAACTTTGGATATTTTGTTTTCAGTTATACTGAAACAAATTAACAATTAAACTTAGTACGGCGAATTTAAAATACTTATTACGTTGATTTAGGTTCAGTAAAAAAAAAAGAAAGAGAAGGGAATAGAATAAAAAGAGAAAGAGGGGGGCGGCAAAAGATAAAGGGAAAACAGGGACAGCGGGGGTAAAAAACGTGGGGATATTCTTTGTTAGTTTTTTTCCTATTGTCATATTGTCTAGCATCTGTAACGTCTCGAAACAGGATAAGGCGAAGCTAGGTAGTAAAATCAGAGTAGGTGGGAGAAACTGTGAATAACAATCTGATCTACGTACGTATCTTAATTGAGTCATAAAGGAAATTCGTAAAAATATCCCCACCGCTTCCTCCCAGATGGTCTTTTTAGGACTTCTTTCTTTTTTCTTATTCTTCCTGCTCCCTCACGCTTCACGGGCGCTTCCCGTTGTTCCACCCACTCAGAAGTCAATCCCCGCTTGGGTGCTGTGGGCTGGGACGTCACTGCGAGGACATTCGGTGACCCCTGTGCCAACTCAGTGCCGGAGTATGGTGACATTCCAGTCGTTCTGTGCAGTTTATTTCTGTTGCTCTCCATTTACTGTTAGTGGTTTATGTAGTTATTTATTAAAGTCTGTTTTTTACTGATGTAAATTTTATTTTAACTAAAATTCAGCGTCTATTTTTTTTTTTTTTTTTTTTTTGTATTCAAAGTAATACGCAACATGCCTTCATCCTGTGCTGTCGCTAACCGTACAAATACTAAGAAAACAAAAGAATGTGGCGTGATTTACCATGTTTTCCCTTCAAATGTTAATGTGATAAAAGAATGGATTGTTAAGTGTAAGCGTGCAGACAAGTTTAAAGTTGGAAGTGCAAGAATATGTAGTGATCATTTCCAAAATTCAGACTACAAATACATATGACATGCGAAATCGCCTGCTTGGGCTTCCCGAAAAAAAAAAAAAAAAAAAAAAAAATTCTGAAACCCACAGCTGTTCCCAGTTTGAATTTACTGAATGAAAAATCAAAGCTGTATACAAGTCAATAACATAGAAGAATTAAGAGAGATATCCGTATAAGGGCATTGAATCGAACTCCGGAGCCAAGTCCTGAAAAGTTACACATCGATGAAGTTGCTTGCAATTCTGACAATGGATATTCAGAAGAAAAGTGTGCATCAGTTATGTGCATGTCTTGCTCAGAGGTTAGAAGTCAGAACAAAATTCTCACCGAAAAGCTTGACGTACTGGAACGAGAAATACGTAGCTTGAAAAGCAAACACAAAAATACTGTTCAAGTTTTGCGTCAAAAAATATCAGCATACGAAATAAGAGAGCAGAACTTGTGCTAATACGAAATGGCCTGTCAAAAGCTAATATGAAAATTAAAATACTTGAACAAATGGAAATGAACCTCAGGAAAATGGTCATACCAACACAGAGAAAGTTCTTCGCAATACAAAAAATTATTAACAAATGGACAGAAGATATATCTAGAGGAATAAGAGTAACTAGAGCTATTTCAAAAAAAGCTTACGAATTTTGGAAGTGTAAAATTGGCATTCCTTTGCCAAGTGCTAGCACGTTAAAGCCATGGTGTTTTAAATTTAGGTGTCATCCCAGAATTCTGCATAATATTTTCCTCTTTATGCGGAAAAATAGGCAAACCCTTTCCGAAAATGACAAAGTCTGCGTCTTAAGCTTTGATGAAGTACACGTTGATAGTGTGTTACGATACAGGAATGGACCAGATTTTAGGTCCGTACTCAAAGGTGCTAGTTATTTTGGCCAGAGGAATATTGTCTTCCCGGAAACAACCCGTGTATTTTGACTTTCAACGTACAATGAATAAAAGGCTTGTGTTTGAAATAATTGTAAACCTTGAAAAAACAGGAATTACAATAAAAGCGATTGTTTCAGATTTAGGTGGTTGTATGACCTTGTGGAAGGAACTATTATTTTCTCCCGAAAAATCATTTTTTAATCATCCGCTGGACGACAGTTCTAAGATTTGGGTTTTTGCAGACCCTTCTCACTATTTGAAAATTTTACGCAATCATTTCATAGACCATGGACTTGTCTTGCAGAACGGATCTGTGCTCCAAACTGGCATCATCAAAGCTTTCGAGAAGGATTCTGGGGAGAAAAAGTTGTGTTCTAAATGCTGCCGTACTATATAGCAATCAACGGGAACGAGAGGCAAAAAGTAGGCCCAGCAAAACCTTTGTTTTCAGTCACCACTGCCAAGGATATTGAATATCAAACAGAGCATAAAAGCGCTGGTTTTCTTCAATTTAGTAGATTCATTTTTTTTTATTTATTTATTTTTTTTTTTTTTTTTTTTGACATTATGAATAGCAGTTACCCACACCCTGACAAAAGCAAACCTTTAAAAGCAGGTCTTGGTATTAACCCCCTTTTTATACAACAAAAGGAAATTCTGAACAGAATGAAGTCAGAAATACTGAATCTCAGAGTAATGGGGAGAAAACATATGCTACCTTTCCAAAAAGGCATTCTTGTCTCAATTCTCTTTTCGGTCTCTACGAGGATTTAACGCTTCGTGGAGTCCGTAACATTTTAGCTACTCGTTTGACTCAAGATGCTCTGGAGAGTTTGTTCTGTCAAATAAGAGGCATAGGTGCTTTATATGACCACCCCTCACCTATAGAATTTATTAGTCGTTTAAAACACATATTGCTGGCAAATAAATTACCTAATTTGTCCAAAAAAGTTAATACAGAGTTTCAAGAAGGTAAAACGCTCCAAACATATTTGACAGCAGAGCTACTAAAAGAAGCTTTCACTACAGCTGATAATCAAGAAATTCTTGATGAAGATTTTCCACCTGCTCAGTGGATTTCCAATGCCGAAGATTTTCCACCTGCTCAAAGGATTAAAACTTTATCACTCGGGGGACTAACGGTTCTTTCTCCAAAGTGGATGAGAACGGTAGATCAATTTGAAATAATTTTTAAGTCAATTTACGGGACAGAAAGTTCCCGAGAGAAAGGAATAATTCGAAAATTAAAAACTGTAATAGAAGAAAGATTTCCTGGCACCTGAAAAGAAGCTGTGAAAATTTATTGGCGTATACGAACATTTCTCAGAATTTGGTAAATTAATCACAACAAAGATTTAGTGTCGGAAAGAAAGTCAAATCAAAAGAAAACCAAATGGATAAATTCTGCCGTTAAAAAACGTAGCACGACGATGTCAATATCTAAACCAGGTGAATATCTTCCTCCTTTTTAACTATACAGGTATGTTAATAAATTTTTCTCTTTCTATTATTATTTACGCCTTCCGATAAAATAAACAAAAACGTTACTTGCTACTCTATATACGTATATAACGTTCTGAGTTGTGTAAAAAAATATAATACGTGCAACGGTGTTCAGCTTACTCCGACAGCTATGACTTCTGCCCTCGGAGGCAGCATCCCAAATCGTCAGTGTACTCGCAGTGACGTCACATCCTCCCCAGCAAAGCGACTTGCTTTGGACTGCCTGGTGGGCCAGCCCTTCCTTATTCTCTAGCCCTGGGCTAATACGGGGTAATTTTCGGCCTCTCCTGCTACTAACATTATAGATACAGTATCGTCATCATCATTGTCAACCATTATCAATCCACTGCTGGACGAAAGTCTCCCCAAGTTTCTTCCACAACGGTCTGTCTTGTGACAGTCTCCTCCATGTTACTCCCGCATACTTTCGAATTTCATCCACCCATCTCCCATGTGGTCTTCTTCTGGGTTTTTTTCTGTCCCTAGGAATCCAATCTAAAATGTCAGCTGTCCATTGATGGTCTGTCCTTCTGGCAGTATGTCCAGCCCATTACCATTTCAGGGATTTAACTCTGATCATGATGTCTTCTACTCTTGTCATTTTTCTGATCCACGAGTTCTTCTTCTTATCTCTCCTGGTTACACTAAGCATGCACCTCTCCATGCTGCTTTGAGTTGTCTGCAGCCTTTGTATGTCTCTTTTAGTTAAGGTCCACGTCTCTGCACCATACGTAAGCACTGGAAGGATGCATTGATCAAACACCTTTCTTTTAAGACATAATGGCATATTGCTCTTGAAAATTATGCTGTTTCTTCCAAACGGCTCTCTAGGTAATTTTTGTACGCCGATCTATTTCTTCATCAATGTGACCCTCACTTGATATCTGCTGTCCAAGATAAACGTATGTATACACACATATATATATATATACAAATGTTATATAAAAAAAATTCATAATGGCTTCTGCCACCCTTTTTGCACCCGAACCCCCCCCCCCCCGTCCCCTAGCAAACTTCTGGATCCGCCCTGAGAGGATTAGAAGCTCTTTGTAATCAGGATTAATATGAACCATTAAAGTTGTTGGAGTGGGTGTACATTTGTTAAATTACAATTAACCTCAGCCGGTCTAATGGAAAAGGAGCCACTCCTATTGTAATGTATATTTTTTAGAAATGTAAATGCAATTGTATTTTCCAGAGCCATCAGGTGTCCAGTATTCGTGAGGGCGAAGTTCTTCGGAGATAAAATCTTGAAAAGGGAACGCACATGGGTATGTCGTGGGAGTGAGCGAATCCAGGTGTTCTGACCTTCGAGCATCAGGTCGGGGAGCAGTTGGAACTTCCCCTGAGGCACATATAGAAGGGGGTTTTCTGTGTGCCAGGAAGGAAAGCCAGAACCAAAGAATATAAACGCTTCCAGAACTTCGTTTCTGAGAGCGTGTGAGCTAAGTGGCTCGGGGAAACATCCTCTAAGATACAGAATTCCGGAGGTTATTTTTTTGTTCGTTGCGGAACGAAGGTCGGAAAAGTTGCGTCTAGCAGTGCAAGCGGGAAGCGCTTTGGAAGACGCGTGGGGAATCTGCACAGTTTAAGGGACAGACCCTCGCTGGAGCTTTACTTCACCGGCTGGAACTGTACTTCATCGGCCGGAACTTGACTTCATCTGCGGAATGTACAGCGGAGTCTGCTGGGCAAACAATATTTCGGAAACGCGTGACTCACGCGGCGGTTAGGATACTCCCGAGAGCTGAATTCAAGACGCGGACGGACACGAAAGGCTCAAACTCTTTCCTAGAACAGAATTAAATATTGTTTGTTTGAAATATTCGTGGTCTGTGATACTGGAATATTCTTCACTTCCCCTATCTTTATAAGCAGATAAATCATATAACCAAGCTTAGAGAGCAGATCGCTTGACAACCAACAAAGTCGTATTCGTTTTGGAGAAGCTAATTACATTCCTTATTGGGGAGGTACTCGTGTAATCAAACCGGAAGCCTTGCAGTTGGGCGATTACGCAAGTTAGTTCAGAGTACCATTTTCACCCCTACAATGAATACCCTTAAAAAGCATCATAATACTTTCATATTGAAACTGAGGAACAGATTCTCCGTTCTAGAAGACCTAACATCAGAAGAAGCCTAGACGGGGAAGGACACGGACGCATCTAGACTTAACAGAAATCTAAGCAAGGCTCTTGTTGGAACACAAACAAAAACAGATGGGACTAAGAAGTTGCATATGAATAAAATATCAGCAAAAACAGAAATGCTGATGCAAAAGAGAAGGGAGATGAGGACGAATAAAGATGTCACTTCCATAGTGGAATATATAGAGCTATGCAAGACAGTACGAAAAAGTATCACTGAAGACGTAAGGAAATTCGACTGAGAACTAGTGAGAACAGGGAAGTAAGTCTCTCTAGCGACATGGGTACAAGACAAGATGGCGCCCCCCTCCCACCACCACCAAATTTGTTGTTTTGCTAAACGGTGCGGGCTCATTACGTGTATGTGTCTGTTTGTCTGGAGTGTCTTTTATTGCGTTATGTTAAACAATTTTGCAATGATATTTATTATTAATGAAAAATACACTACCTACCAACAAGTAATTGGACACCTGTGATAGCAAAAGAAAACGAAGTTTATTCACCTTCAATAGTTGGTGGAGCCTCCACGAGCGGCGATTGCAGCTGCGACCCTCCTGGGCATACTCTCAACCAGGCGTTGTACGACGGCTAGCGGTATTTTCTTCCACTCGGCTTGGAGAAGACAGGTCAATTCCTTCACCGATTTCGGACGGTGGGGGCACCCCTTAAATCGACGCTCCAACTCGTCCCAGAGGTGCTCGATGGGGTTAAGGTCCGGGCTCTGCGCAGGCCAGTCCATTCGATTAACCCCATTGTCACTATACCAAGCCATGGTGGACCTCGCAACATGACAGGTGGCATTGTCATCCTGAAAGTAACATGGGTCCACCCCGTAAAACTGCCACAACGTAGGAAGCGCATGGTCATCCAAAATGGTGCAGTAGGTCTCGGCGTTGAGTCTATCAGGAATTGCGACCAAAGGTCCCGTGCCATACCAGGAGAAACACCCCCATAGCATAATTCCACCACCGCCGAACTTCACAGTTGGCACAATACATTCCGGCAGGAAGCGTTCTCCAGACAGACGCCAAACCCAGACCCTGCCATCCGAACGGTAGAGAGTGAACCTTGATTCGTCGCTCCAGGGAACCTGTTTCCACTGTTCAACGGTCCACTGTCGACGTTCTTTGCACCACGTTAGCCGAGCAGCGCTATTGGACTTGGTGATCAAAGGCTTGTGGGCGGCAGCACGTCCATGATAACCAAGCAGATGGGCTTCCTTACGGATGGTATTCATCGAAAGAACACTCCCGAATGCCTGTTGAAACTCCTCGCGGATGTGGCCCATTGATTTGGTGCGGCTCTTCCGAATTTCTCTGGCCAGCACCCGTCGGTCTCTAACTCCCAGTTTTGTGGGTCTGCCGGGTCAGGGCACATTCCGACAGTCACCTCTCATCTTCCACTTGCCAATCACGTAGGCCACTGTCGATTTCGGGTACTTCAACTCGCTGGATGTGTCACGTATGGATCGGCCATTTCTGTGATACCCGACGATTACACCTTTCTCGAAATGAGAGAGCTCCGAACTGCGTGGCATCTTGCATGCGACTGGTTGCGTTGTTGTTTCCCACGCGATATTTAACGGCGGTGGCCGTGACGTGTATCAGGACCTCAGATATCGTCGATTGCAGGGGTGTCCAATTACTTGTTGGTAGATAGTGTATATTAATAGTAGGTCTATTTCACAGTGCACCAGTGTAAGTTTCAAATTATTGATCTTCAGGATTTTGTGAAAAATAAATACCTTATGATGATAACATTTATTATTATAAAACGATATAATGCACCAGAAAAGACACAATAATGAGGGAAAGAAGCAAATATTAAAACAATCTTAGTAAACACTTACGATGCAAATGAAAATTTGATTAACACTTACGTAATTTCCCACTTTTCCACTCAATGTCTGACTGCATCATAATTATGGCACGATCATCGGTTTTTTACGGACCTACGTATAGGCAAAATTGTCAATTACTGAATAGTAGTCTATACACAGGGTTATTTTCCTTTTCTACACATATTATCACGAGAGTGAGGTAAACTTCTTTTCTCCCAATAAATTCTTTTTTTTTCATTGTTAGTACATCTTTTGTAAAAAAAGATCGTGCTTCTGTTATCGGTTTGTCCGTCCGTCTGTCCCCACGATATCTCTGCAACTATTAGTCCGATTTGAAAAAAAATTTGCATTGGGAAGCTTGAAATATGCAAATGATGATCCTTCATTTCGATTTTTTTTTCACGGTGTAAAATTTTGCCGATAGAGGGCGTAAATGCAGATGATGTCGAATTAAAAAATACGTTTTATTCCACATATTTGCTACCAAACATCCGATTGAAAAACAATTTTTATTTTTCGATTCCATTTATATCGAAGAGTATTTTAGATATAGTTACTTTTTCAAAGTACGCATAGATTTTCCGCTAGGGGGCGTAAAAGTAAATTACCTTTTCCTCGATAACTCTTCTTCTAAAACTCCGATTTGAAATTTTTTTTCTTCAGAGGATACATCTCCTGATGGAAAATCTTTTGCATATAATTTCAAATTTTTGATAAAGAATACTTTGGCCACCAGGGGGCGTAAGTGTTAATTTTTGCTTCTGATGCATTTGCTATACAATCTGAGCTTCTATGATATCGATTGAAAAATTCTTTCTTGGACTGATGCCACTCACATCGATAATTTTTTTTGGAATATTTTTTTCCTAAAATATTCCACAGTTTCTCTGCCAGGGGCGTAAATGTACATCTTATTTTTGTGAATATCTCTACTTCCAGGAGTCCGATTTGAATACTTCCTTCTTTGTTGCATAGTGTTTCCAGTTTGACATGTGTTTCATTTAATTTCAAAATTTTTAAGTAATTCATAGACTTTCCGCTAGGGGGCGTAAAGGTAAATTGCGTTTCCTCCTGTATCTCTGCTTCTAAATCTCCGATTTGGAAAATTCTTTCTGCACCGAATACAGCTCCTGGTGGGAAATCGTTTGCACATAATTTCTAATTTTTGTAAAAGTATGGTTTGGCCACCAGGTGGCGTAAGTCTTAATTTCCGCTTCTGATGTATTTGCAGCAAAATATGAGCTTCTAAAATCTTTATTGAAAAAGAAGTCGTTTGTTGACCGCTACTACTCATGTCGACAAACCTTTTAGAAACATTTTCTTCCTAAAATAGTGCATGGTTTCTACGCCAGGGGGCGTAGATGTATATCTTATTTTTGTCAATATCTCCACTTCTAGGAGTCCGATTTGAAAAATTCCTTCTTTGTTGGATAGTGTTTCCAGTGTGAGATGTGTTTCATATAATTCCAAAATTTTCAAGTAATTCATAGACTTTCCGCTAGGGGTGTAAAGGTAAATTGCGTTTTCCCTGCATCTCTGCTTCTAAATCTCCGATTTGAAAAATTCTTTCTGCATCGGATACAGCTCCTGATGGGAAATCGTTTGCACATAATTTTTAATTTTTGTAAAAATATGGTTTGGCCACCAGGAGGCGTAAGTCTTAATTTCCGCTTCTGATGTATTTGCAGCAAAATATGAGCTTCTAAAATCTCGATTGAAAAAGAAGTCGTTTGTTGACCGATACTACTCATGTTGACAAACCTTTTAGGAACATTTCTTCTTGAAATAATGCATGGTTTTTACTCCAGGGGGCGTAGATGTATATTTTATTTTTGTCAATATCTCTACTTCTAAGAGTCCGATTTGAAAAATGCCTTCTTTGTTGGACAGTGTTTCCGATGCGAAATACTTTTCCTATAAATTCAAAATTTACAAGTAAATCATAGACTTTCCGCTAGGGGGCAAAAAGGTAAATTGCGTTTTCTGCGTTATTTCTGCTTCTAAAGCTCCGATTTGAAAAATTCTTCCTGTGTCGCATACAAGACCTGATGGAAAATATTTTTCACATAATTTCTAGTGTTTGGTGAAGAATGTTTGGCCACCAGGGGTCATAAGTGTTAGTTTCTGCTTCTGATGTATTCGTAGCAAAATCTGGAATCCTGAAAACTCGACTAATTTTATTTTCTTGGACCGGTACCGCTTATATGGATAAACCTTTTGAGAATACTTTCTTCCTAAAATAATGCATGGTTTTCCCACCAGGGGACGTAAAGTCACATCTTGTTTTTGTCGATATCTCTGTTTCTAAGAGTTCGTAAGCTCACGATTCCGTTTACAGCAATATCTGAGGGATGAAAAACCCGATTGAAAATCTTACTTTCGTCAGATCTATTGTTTTCCATACCGGTTCCGTTGACTTTGAATAGCTTTGATAAATTTAATTTGCGTCAGAACGGATTCAAAAGACGTGCTTATTACACCCGAAAATTCGGTGTCATGATGACACCGAATTTTCGGGTGTAATAAGCTGTCATCTTTCTTGTTTATTCTTGAGACTGCTGAAAATGATCTTTCAGGAGAACAATTCGTGACTGATAAGGTTAAAAACACTAAAGCTATTATTAAGTTTGGAAATGTACTCTGAAAATTGTTATCAATGCTGAAGGTATACATATCCCGTGGTGTGTTCAAGTCTTCGGCATTCATATATGACTGGAAATGTAAACATTCATTGCTGAGAAAGATTCAAGTCCACGTTCCACGTATAATACAGATTCGGGTGGCTACTCACTCTATTGTTTATTCTTTCATATTACTGCAGTTACGAATTAATTACACAGTTTGACCTTTATTTCAAAATACCTTGCCTCTTTCTATTTTCTAATCGCACCCGTTCTTATAAATAATTACTTTATTGTATTAAATTATAAATGTTAATTTCTAGATATTATTATAAAACGTATTTTACACGGCCTTTGGTTAATTATTTCTATATAGCAATTATTTTGTCTGTGTATGGTCGAGTTTGTAAAGAACAGGCTCAACAGTTTCATTAATCTTAGAAATAAAAACTATACGTGAGCATCAGGTCCACTGAAGTAGTTTTGGAAGGGAAGAATGCGCCCTACGCTAACAATACTTCTAATTGCTTCCACAGATTACTATAAACTAGCATATTATTAGACGTCAAGACAAGAGGGACACTCCTAGAGCTCTCTCTCACTCCCCCTCCAAACCGGCACATAACAAGTTTCAATGTCAGACTGTCCCAAACAACAATTAATTATCATAGCATTTTGGCTAGCCGCAATACAGCCGACAATCAACGCTCTTGCTCAGTTAATGCTCTCCTTCCACGCATATGGAGTGACGACTACAAAAAATACAAGTTTTAAAAATTAATATATTTTGTAAAATTATTTAAGTAAAAATTTTCTTGAGTGGTGGTGCTAAAATATTCATAAAAGAAACTTTCAGTTTGGCACCTTCTTAAATCAGGCATCCTGGGTCCGTTGTTTAAAATGACCCTAAGTGAGAAAAGCAAATGAAAACAACCAAAGCCTGAAGAGAGTAAAGGAGCGTCACAATAAGGGAAGAAAACAGATTATGGCACTAAGAAAAGATCACACTGTAACAAGTAATAGAGGCGAAATTTTGACAAGAGTGAAATATTTCTACTCAAAACTATATGAAAGAGATGATACATCTACTTTAGACATTACGAAAGGTAACAGTACCAAAGCCCCTCTAGTCCTCTCCACAGAAGTTACACATGAAATTAAGAACTTGAAACAAGGAAAAGCTCCAGGAGAAAATAGAATTACCGTGGACGTTTTACAAGAAGCAAGGGGAGAAATTGAAACTACACCCGCCCAAGTTTTCGCTAGATGTCTCAATGAAGGGAAGATTCCTGAAGATTGGAACAATGCTACAATGATCCTGCTACATAAAAAAGGTGGCATTGAAGATCTCAGGAACTACAGGCCAGTCAGCCTCCTAGCAGTGGTTTATAAAATATTCTCTAAGGTTCTTTCACATCGCTGGAATGTAACACTGGACATGGCTCAACCGAGGGAATAAGCTGGATTCAGGGTGGCCACAGCCATCACCCCCTAATAGCTTAACAATCCCGCGCACCGAACGCCGGAAGCTACGTGACGTAGGGGAGAGTAGGCTGACGTCCGTGGTGGGTGGTCGAGCATGCATGAGCTTGCTCACTCTGTGTAAGCGTGACTACGGATGTGCGTGGTTGTTGTTGTCAAATTGTCAACTAAATTTATTTTCATAGAGGAATATTAAAAGTATTCAAATTCCCTACTAATGGGGAGGTTCTCAAAATGGATTACAGCAATAAAGCGTGAAAATTTTAAACTCTAAGGTAGGTGGAAACCTTTTGTTAACCTTATTTTTAAACTACTCGTAAAATAAAAATTATGAACTAGAAAATTTAATTTTGGCTAATTTTATAATCTAATGCATCTCACAGCGGGAAGTCAAAGCACTGAAAAGATTTTTGAAAAATGAAATTTATGTTTGTGATGGAAAGAATAGATTACGTGTGTTGTTATAGTAACCCATAACATGTTTTTGCCAATGTATCAAAAAAGTTCAAAGTAAAATATGTATATTTAGGAAGGGATTTTAAACTTTTTTTTTATTATGGACACAGAATAATAAGGGTTGCATGTTTTTAATCCCAAGAGTAATATGTTGATACATTCGTACTTAGTTATTTAAGTGTTTAGGCAGCGCCAGATTAACTTTTTTGGGGTCCCTATTTCTGGGCACAAATGCTTGTAAAATACTTATATCCTATACGAAATATATGTAAGTCATGTACGCATCTAACATGCCTATGTTCTTTATATAAATGCTAAGGCCTTGTTGCCATGTGAAATACATCTTTTGTGTTTGCAGACAGAGAATTGCATTGAATTATCATTTTTAATATTTATTACTAAAGGAACACAAACACTGAATCAAGTATAGACAGCAAAAATTAGATATGAATGCACAAAAACAGAAGTTCACACATAGTTCAGGAGTAAGTTTGCCTTTAAAATGTCCGTTTAAAGATTTTGAAGCATTTTTCTACAAACCAACACATTGAAGAACTCTCGTGTGAGCAGTGTGTATGCTCTATCTGTGGTAGGATGGGAATTTATCAGAACCATTCAATTTCTTAAAAATTAGGTGAAATATATCAGTACTACCTGGGCAAGAAATTATTTACTTGCCCAGGTAGTAAAAGCTGGATGCGCAGGAAAATGTATCTTTTAAGATAACAAACCAGAACCCTATTTTTTTTAAGTTTAAAATATGAACTGTTTTAACATGTTTGCACTTCCATTTTAAGGGTCTGTATTACAAATGTTCAATGCACAAACGTGTGTATATCAATTTTTAAGATGCTGATGCTAAAATTGGTATGAAATGGTACGATAATGAAACTGGTGTTTCGGAAATTTAGTGATTATGCTATGTTCCTTTTGTTAAAGTTTTCTCCCTTTGTCACTAAACATGAGAGACCAGTTACATCAGAGGCATGCATCTTGTTGTTGATTATAAACAAAATTTGGAGCAAAACTAGGTTTCCGATTTCTGGGCGTAGAGCATAACATAATTAAAGATGTGATATTACTCTTTCCTTGGTACTTCGTAACAATAATACAACTTCCATTAATTAACAATGACATGAAACACGACATGGGATGACTGTCTTTTTTTTCTCGTGTAGTAGGAAATTTTATTACAAACTTTTTTATTTTAAAATTTAGTTACCATGCACAGGCAATTAGATGTTTTATTTACCTTTCCAGACGAATGATTTACATGCTCTGGGCATCTCGGGCATGGTATTTTTAAGCCTTGGATATTGTTATTTTTAAGAGAAAAAAAGGACGTGGATCGACATGAATCCACATATTGTGGAAACTATGATCTAAATAAACAAGATTTTTAAAATACAAGTAGAAATATATACTCGCTTTTTTTTTTTTTTTGAAAACATTTGCTTAAAATGAGAGATCAACTTTTTATTCATTTATCTAGACTTATCTGTTTCCAGACTTCCTGCACTGTGTCTTCGCAAGCTACAGCAATAATAACTGGAACTAATATATCTCATATTATCCGATAACTACTGGAAAGTGTGCTTCCAAACGTGAGGGTATGTGTCAATTTTTGTATGGGGAAAAACTTCTTCAATCCTTCATAGAATTTATTTTGAAACCAAAATCATAAAAAAAGGGGAAAAACAATCTTTTTCAATAGCTTTAGCAATGACAAAACATTTGTGCAAAATTTTATACCATTGCTTTTTATAGTTTCTGAGAAAATGGTACATCAAGTTAGTCAATTTATAATGAAACATGTACATCTTTTAAAATACATCCTATAGTACCAAAACAATCGCTTAGATTTATTCAGTACAATAACTGCATGTGCATTTGTCAGGTTCTCAAAAAATATAATAATTATCTGAAAAAATACTTTAAGAAATTATTGGAACAAATTTCAGATTTTCTTAGAAACGTGTCTTTGAAATTCTTCAAGAAACAGCTAACGGACACATAATCAAATTGTGCTTGTGATACACAAAGAACTACACAACCATAATTATATGTACATTGGCAGTTTTCCTGAATACTTCTTGAAAATCAAATTTCAGGAAATTTCTGCCAATAAGTTACTTGTATTTTTCCAGATAAAAAGAAATGCTTATATTGTGGATCCAAATAGTTTTGCTTAATGCTACTAATATACTTAATACAGATGTGTTGAACTTTGTCAAGGTAACTATTTTGAAATAGTGCTCTGGAAGACAAAAATTATAAACTTTATATTTGCTTATCAAAATGAAGTTGTCCAAACACGTAACTAGATGGTACTAAAATTAGGAAAACTTGTTATGTCATTATTGTACGTTTAATAATGTAGCAATTGCATAATTTTCTTGAAATCTTAATTTATTTGATGCAATCAGTGGATCGAGCAGCAATTCACTGTATGTACGTTAAAACGTGTTTTATTGAGCCTTTGGTAATAATTAAAAAACACAGAAAAAAATTCTGTTTTTCTTGACCTTTTTTTATATATTAGTGATCACGGATTGCATATAAAATACATTTTCACTAAAGGAATTATTTCATTACTAAAATTTTCATAGTCATAAGTTTGCAATGAATGAAAAATCTGATTCCTTAAATTAGTAAATCGACATCTTTTGAAACGACGGCGATACTTCGTAATGGACCCTCAAACTAATCTTTCAAGTACAAGAACGATTTGTTCACAAGTACAGGAATCGTTCGGCTAACTATAAAGACACTATAACTTCAAGTGAAACTACGACAACAGTTTATAATTTCGATTATAGGAATGGTTTATCACTTCCAGTGAAATGACAGGGATGCTTTCATTAAGTTGACGAATCTGTGTTGCTTACCCTTTCAAGTCGAAATTATTGCTACGCTAAATTTTACGCTGTAATTTCTTTTTCTTCTGTATTTTAAAAGATTATTAAACAAACTTGTTAACTCTGCAGTTTTTTGAAAACTAACACACAAGTTCTTATTTAAATGCAGTGAAATTCTAAAAGAACGCACGACCTGGTTAGTTGGTGTACGTAAAGACGCGTTCGTTCGTACATCGCCGTAATGCTCCTCTCCGAGACTACGGACTACTCTAGTGACGTCACAAATCGGTGCGCGGGCCTGTTAAGCCATTAGGGGGTGATGCCACAGCACTATAGATCATATCCACGTACTGATAGAACTAATTGAAAGAGCGAAGGAATGTGAAGTCCCATTACGTTTGGATTTCAGCGATTGTGAAAAGGCCTTTAATTCCGTAAAAACCTCAACATTTACAATGGCTTTGAAATCCTGTGGTATTGAAGATGCATACATTAGTATTATTAGTAAAATCTATGAAAATCAAGTGCGAAGGTTTGGATATTTGAAAATACAGCACAGTAAAAATTGGAAAGTGAGTAAGATAAAGTGACATCATATTTCCCAAACTCTTTAATGCTACATTGCAAAATGTCTTTCAATCATTGAAGTGAGAAAATAGAGAGATAAAGATTAATGAAGATGATTTAACTCACCTTTATTTTGCTGGTGACGTAGTCATTTTTGGAACTGCCCCTTAAGAGCTGCAGAGTATGTGCAGGAACTTGCTGACAAGAGTAAAGAAGTGGTATTAAAAATGAACTTTAAGAAGACAAAACTGAAGTGCAATGCTTTTACAAGAAATGAAGATTTATCGATTGATGGGGAAAAGCTGGAGACAACCGATACCTGCATTTACCTTGGACAGCAGATATCAAGCAAAGTTCACATTGATGTAGAAATTAGTAGACGTATAATACTTGGTTGGCCAGCTTTTGGAAGAAACAGTACAATTTTTGAGAGCAATATGCCATTATGTCTAAAAAAAGTGTTTAATCAATGCATACTTCCAATGCTTACTGTCGGAGCAGACACCTGGATCTTAACTAAAAGAGACATACAAAGACTGCGTACAACTGAAAAAATCATGGAGAGATGAATGCTTGCTGTAACCAGGAGAGATAGGAAGAGGAATTCGAGGATAAGAAAAATTATAAGAGTCGAAGACATCATGATCAGAGTAAAATCACTGAAATGGCAATGGGGTGGACATGTTGCCAGAAGAACGGACCACCGATGGACAACCGAAAATCTAGACTGGATTTCAAGGGACATGATAAGATCCAAAAGGAGAGCACATGGGGGATGGGTGGATGAAATTCGAAAGCATGCCGGAGTGACATCGAGGGGATTGGTACAAGATAGACTGTTGTGGAAGAAACTTGAGGAGACCTTCATCCAGCAGTGGATTGATAGTGGTCGATGATGATACATAGATATATGTACACTGTATTGACAAAAGTCACCGGACACCACTTCAAAAGCAAATGAATGGATCCGCTGCGTTGTTAAGATGCGCGGTACAGCTGCAAATGGTATAAAAACAAGCCTGCAACTAACCGCGAACATATCGCACTGTGAGGTGAGTGAAAATGTCACGGCGGGAGAGAACTGACTTTGAGAAAGGAAAAACTGTTGAGTGTTATATTAGTGGGTTGTCCATAAGAAAAACTAAGAGGCGTTTAAACATGCCCAAATCAACTGTTTTGGATGTACTGAATAAGTGGAAGACACATGGCGTGCCTGAAGCAGCAAAACGCACCGGCAGACCAAAGAAAATCAGTGATAGAGGACATCGAACCCTCGGGAAAGTCGTTACAGCTAATCGACGGAGTACTGCACAAGACCTCAGTGTACAGGTGAGTAAAAATGCTGGAACCTCGGTATGTACACGTACCATTCACAGAGAACTTCATTCCATGGGTTATCGTGGTCGTGCGGCTGCTCATAAGCCTTTCATCTCAACTCGGAATGCTACTCGTCGTTTATCATGGTGTAAAGAACATTTATCGTGGACCTTAGATCAATGAAAACGGGTCCTATGGACTGATGAATCCAGATACACGACCCATCAGTCTGATGACCGTGTGTGGATATGGCGGCAGCCGGGGGGGGGGCGATATTTACCGCAGTGTACTGTTCCTATAGTCAAGTTTGGAGCTGGCACTGTACTCGTGTGGGGTGTTTTTCGTGGTTTGATCAAGGCTCATTGATTATCGTGGACAAACCTGCTAACCAGCACGTCAATCTCTATATTCTGGACAATTATACCTTACCGATTATGTGGCAATACTTTGGAATTGAGCCTTGTTGGTACCAACAAGATAATACACCGAGCCATAAAGCAAGGACTGCTACGACGTGGTTTGACGATAATTCCGTATCGTGCGTGGTCTGGCCAGCACACAGCTCAGATCTTTATCCCATAGAGCACCTATGAGATGAATTAGAGCGCTGCATAAGAAGTTTGGAACCAAGGCCTATTGCTAAGCAATAGTTACCGGTAGCATTATGTACTGAATGGAAGCGCATACTTATCGCTGTGTTCTAAAACCTTGTCGAAAGTATGTCTCGAAAGGTTAGTGCATGAATTAAGGCCAACGGTGGACCGACACCGTACTAATGTAAGTCAAAAAATGCTATGTTGTGTTTCTCTTCTGGGTGTCCGGTAACTTTTATCAATATAGTGGACATATATATACTTGGCCAGCGTGGTGAGTTATGGCCAAACCCCTCCAAAATGTCTCCACAACTTAAATCTTGGCCCACAGTCTCCGGCAGCTGGAATGTACCTGGCCAAGGCAGCGGCCAGTGTGACACGAAGGCAGAGGGTGCTAAGAATCCCCGGAGGACTGGACTAGGCTGCCATGTGATGCTTACCTTGGCTACGTATAATGGACGCTCCCTGTCTTCTGTTTTATGGCTCCTTGAATTGGAAGAAGAACTACAAAGGATCAAGTGGGGCATCGTCGGGCTAAGTGAGGTAAGGAGAAAAGGAGAAGATCTCATTGAACTGAAAAGTGGACATCTCTTCTACTATCGTGGGACCGATACTGGCAGAACTAGTGGTGTTGGATTTATAATAAACAAGAAACTGAAGGATAAAGTTCTAAAAGTTGAAAGTTCCTCAGAAAGAGTTGTGCGACACTTCATTCAATTTTCAAAAAGATACCAGACTCAGATTATTCAAGCTCACAAGAAGAAATTGAAGAATTTTATGAGGAAATTTGTTATCTAAATAATAAAGGCAAGCAGCACTTGAAGATCATTATGGGCGATCTCAATGCAAAAATAGGGCAACGGCAACAGAATGAAACTTTTTTTTTTTTTTTTTTGATTGGAGGTTTAACGACCACCGTGAGCAACTCAATGGGCTATAAGCAGTCGCCCGTCCCTAATTTAGGGTCACTGGTTCCAGGGAAGGGAGAGAGCCAGTGCCGTAAGACAAACACAACATCCATGCCTCACCGGGATTTGAACCCGGACCCCGTTCGGGCGAATGATCAGAAGCCATCGCTTAGACCACTGCGCCACCGGGGCGGCGAATGAAACTTCAGTCACGGCAACAGAATGAAACTTCAGTAACGGCAACAGAAACCAGCGTGGAAATGCTCTCGTAGAGTTTGCAGAGGCAGAAGGGTTTTTCATCATCAACTCCTTTTTCAAGAAAAAAGCCGCAAAAGAAATGGACATGGAGGCATCCCAATGGATTAGCAAAGGAAATTCATTTTATTATGTGTAACAAGGAATTTGCATGGAAGACTGCAGTGTGCTAAACAAGTTCAACACAGGTAGTGACCATAGAATGGTAAAATGTAAGTTGCACCTCAATGCTAAACTCGAGCGTGGCAAGCCATTTAAACAAACAAAGTGTATTGACATGGCCTAACTTGAAAAACATCCTACACCTTCAAATTGAAACTCAGGAACAGATTCTCTTCTTTAGAAAGTCTAACGTCGGAAGAAGTAGACATCTCTAAAATTAACATAAAACTAACCAAGGCTCTTATGGTAACAGCAATGAAATAGCTGGTACTAAGAACAAGTTGCATACGAACAAATTATCAGGAAAACCCAAAATTCTGATACAAAAAAGAAAAGAGATGGGGACAACTAAAGGAGATGTGGGGAATATATAGAGCTACGCAAGACGATCCGAAAAAGTATATCACTGAACATGTAAGAAAATTCAACTGCGAACTAGTGAGGAAAGCAATTGAAAACAGCGAAAGCGTGAAGAGAGCAAAGGCACATCTAAATAAGGGAAGAAAACATATTATGGCTCTGAGAAAAGAAGATGGTTCTGTAACAAGAAATAGAGGTGAAATTTTGACAACAGTGAAAGATTTCTACTAAAAACTATATGAAAGGGATGATACATGTACTTCAGACATTACGAAAGGTACCAGCACCAGAGTTCTTCCAGTTCTCCCAGCAGAAGCCGCACATGTAATCAAGAACATGAAGCAGGAAAAAGCTCCAGAAGAAGATGAAATTACCATAGACATCATACAAGAAGCAAGTGGAGAAATTGAAACAGTACTTTCCCAAGTTTTCACTCGGTGCCTTAATGAAAGGAAGATTCCTGAGGATTGGAACAATCCTGCTACATAAAAAAGTGACATTGAGGATCTCAGGAACTAAAGACCTATCAGCCTCCTATCAGTGGTTTATAAAATCTTCACTAAAGTTCTTTCACAAAGCTTGAAAGTGACACTGGAGATGGCTCAACCGGGAGAACAAGCTGTGCTCAGAAGTGGCTACAGCACTATAGATCATATCCACGTACTGAAAGAACTAATTAAAAGAGTTAGGGAATATGAACTTCCTTTATGCATGGCTTTTATCGATTATGAAAGGCCTTTGATTCGGTGAAACCATCAGCAGTTACAATGGCTCTGAAATCCTGCGGTATTGAAGATGCATACATTAATGTTATTAATAACACCTATGAAAATGCAAGTGCAAAGATTCGACTATTTGAGAATACAGCACACATAAAAATTGGAAAGGGAGTGATACAAGGTGACACTATATCTCCCAAACTCTTTAATGCCACATTGGGCCGCCCCGGTGGCGCAGTGGTCTAAGGCGCTGGCCTCTGATCATTCGTCCGTGAGGGGTCCGGGTTCGAATCCCGGTGAGGCATGGGTGTTGTGTTTGTCTTACGGCACTGGCTCTCTCCCTTCCCTGGAACCAGTGACCCTAAATTAGGGACGGGCGACTGCTTATAGCCCATTGAGTTGCTCACGGTGGTCGTTAAACCTCCAATCAAAAAAAAAAAAAAATGCCACATTGGAAAATGTCTTTCAATCACTGAACTGGGAAAACAAAGGGATAAAGTTTAATGGAGATTATCTAACTCACCTTCGTTTTGCTGATGACGTAGTCATTTTTGCAACTATCTCATCAGAGCTAGAGGGTATGATCCAGGAACTAGCTGACAAAAGTAAAGAAGTGGGATTAAAAATGTGTAACGTACCAGGAGATGTGACGTGCCTGCCAGAAGGACGTCCACGACATAAAGGCAGATAGGAATCAGAATAAAATGTCCGCGTAGCTTAATTGGTAGAGCAACTTATTCCGGAATAAGCGGTCTCGGGTTCGAATCCCGGCGTAGACCAAAAATGACGGAGAAATTTACTTCGTTATAATGGCGCCCGAACTATCCGGATGACCCGGCCGTTCGAAATCTCGCATTGGTGTGATGTTATTTCCACACCGCGAGACAGGAAAAATCAGAGAATTCCTTCTCCAGCGCTTCGAAAATTAAAAAAAAATGTGTGATGTTGCATTCCACACAGCAGATTGACTGGGAGTTCTCAAGTGCACGTTCTACATGGCTGCCTGCAACGATTCATGGTCACGGCTGACCCGTGGGCCATGCCCCGGCCCTCTTTCGGGGGGGGAGATGTGACGTACCTGCCAGCAGGACGCACATGACATAAAGGCAGATCGGAATCAGGATACATGTCTGCGTAGCTCAGTTGGTAGAGCGACTTGTTCCGGAATAAGCGGCCTCGGGTTCGAATCCCGGCGTAGACCAAAAATGACGGAGAAATTTACTTCGTTATAAATGAACTTTCAGAAGACAAAAGTGATATGCAATGTTTTTAAAAGAAATGAAGATTTATCGATTCATGGGGAAAAGCTGGAGATAACCAATACCTACATTTATCTTGGACAGCAGATATCAAGTGAGGGTCAAATTGATGAAGAAATTAATTGGCGTATAAAACTTGGCTGGAGAGCTTTTGGAAGAAACAGTGTAATTTTCAAGAGCAATTTGCCATTATATCTTAAAAGAAAAGTGTTTGATCAATGCATCCTTCCAGAGCTTACGTATGGTGCAGAGACGTGGATCTTAACTAAAAGAGACATACAAAAGCTGCAGACAACTCAAAGAAGAAGCATGGAGAGATGCATGCTTGGTGTAACCAGGAGAGATAAGAAGAGGAACTCGTGCATCAGAAAAAGGGCAAGAGTGGAAGACATCATGATCAGAGTAAAATCACTGAAATGCCAATGGGCTGGACATATTGCCAGAAGGACAGACCATCGATGGACAGCTGAAATTTTAGATTGGATTCCGAAGGACAGAAAATTACCCAGAAGACCACACGTGAAATGGGTAGATGAAATTCGAAAGTATGCGGGAGTTACATGGAGGAGACTGGGACAAGGCAGACCGTTGTGGAAGAAACTTGGGAAGACCTTCGTCCAATAGTGGATTGATAATGATTGACTGTGTTGATGATGATATACAGGGTGTTTAAAAAAGAATGACCCGATTGAAAGTAGTATATTCAAAAAGACAAATTTGTGATAGTTACAAAACAAAGAGCCAAGTATGAAGGAAGGTCTAAAGTTTCACTCACCACAATTTCAAATGCTCGATGTGCCTTCCACCTGCTGCACGGACTACATCAAGCCGATAGCTAAATTCATCCCAAACGCGTCGGAGAGTGTCTTCAGTCACAGAATTTACCGCGGCCGTGATTCTCGTTCGGAGCTCATCCAAGTCAGCGGGCAATGGGAGAACATAAACACGGCCTTTTGCGTATCCCCATAAAAAAAAGTCAGTATGCGGGAGCTTGGGCTGAGCTTGGCATAAGCTTTGCCTGTTGTGCTTGGCCTGAGCTTGGCCTACACGCTTGGCCTGTAGTGTCAAGTCAGGGGACCCCATGACTGGCACTACAATAAGCTGACCAGACGTTCCCAATTCTTGAGGACAGTCCTCGAATTTAGTTTACTGTCCTCAAAAACGTCTGAAGCCTTTGGGGACACAAATTGTCCTCAAATTTTAATGTTTGTCCCCAAATGTCCTGGAATTTACACTTCCTCATTAACCCTTTAGTTTTCCAATGAAAAATGTTCTTAAAAATAGTTTCCGTTGTGCTACTTTTGCAACATGCTTCTTGTGAAAACAAATTTTGACTTTTTTTTTTCTTCTTTCTGGGTTTAACGACCACTTCGAGCAACTCTAAAGACTATAAGCAGTCAACTGTCTCTAATTTGGAGATATTCGTTCTAGGGAAGGGAAAGAGCAAGTGCTGTAAGGCAAACACACCACCCATGCCTCATTCCGGATTCGAACCCGCACCAACTTGTACGAATGGTCAGTAACCAGCAATAGGTCAATGCACCACTGGCAAATTTCGAATGTACTTGTTCTGAGTTTCTCCAAAAGCTTTGGCAAAATGAAAAATTCGCCATGCAATTACTATGGTGTGCAGCCTAAATTTAATTCAGCACATGTACCTAAGGTAAGCTGCCCCGGTGGCGCAGTGGTCTAAGCGATGGCCTCTGATCATTCGTCCGAAAGGGGTCCGGGTTCGAATCCCGGTGAGACATGGATGTCGTGTTTGTCTTACGGCACTGGCTCTCTCCCTTCCCTGGAACCAGTGACCCTAAATTAGGGATGGGCGACTGCTTATAGCCCATTGAGTTGCTCACGGTGGTCGTTAAACCTCCATTCAAAAAAAAAGTACCTAAGGTAAAGCATTTCACTTCTGCTAATATGTTCTCTCCATCATAGTTCTGCTTTGTCAATACAAATTACCAACATTCTACTAGATATATCCTTTTAAGAGACAGATTTTAACGTGTAATATCACACTTATTGAAGCAATGCAGTTTTGTGACAAAAAGATTTGCATATTTATTTTGAGTACGCGTGTGTCCCCTAATGAACTGCCGATTTGGGAATGCCACGCCCTTTTGTCCTCAGATCGGTGTCCCGATATCTGGTCACCTTACACTACAGGCCAAGCGTGTAGTGCCAAGTCATGAGGTCCCCTGCGTCCAATCCAACGCTGAGGCAATGTGTCGTTTAGAAAATGACGAACTTGGAGGTTCCAATGTGGCGGTGCACCGTCCTCCTGCAAAATGTAATCTTCGGAGTCGTCCTGCAGCTGTGGAACAGTTGAAGCAGCCAGTCCTTCAGCATTGCAAGATAGGAGTTACCCGTAACCGTGTTGTCCGCAAAAAGAAAGGGCCATAAACCTTTCCAACAGAAACCGCACAAAAAACGTTCAGTTTTGGTGAATCACGTTCATGTTGAAGAGTTTAATGTATATTCTTCAGTCCCCATGTGCGAACATTGTGGCGCGAAACTTTTCCGCTTATATGAAAGGTTGCTTCATCGCTAAAAATCAACCTTTGTACGACGGTGTCGTCCTCCATGTCCTCTAACAGAGTTGCACAAAAATCTTTTCGTTGTGTTTTGTCACCTCCACGAAGAGCTTGCACCAGTTGCAATCTGTACAGCTTCAGGAGCAAACGTTGTCGTAAAACATGCCAAACAGTTACATGAGGGATGGCAAGTTCGCGACTTGCAAGACGAGTAGACTTCCGTGGGTTTCGCTGAAGCGCCTCGTGAATTCGTTGCACATTCGTCGCTGAAGTGGTTGGTCGTCCAGGACTCTTTCTCTTACATAAACACCCTGTTCCTTCAAATTGTCGATACCAACGACGAATGTTTTTGCAGCCGTAACGCCGTTTAAACACACGCTGCACCGTAATCACAGACTTGGTCTTGCTAAATTTGAGCACACAAAACGCCTTCTGTTGCCTCGACGCCATCTTCTTAGTCACTAAGCCTAGCGGCTGTTTTGACGCTTGTGTTGCCATCTAGCGGCAGTCAGAACAAACACTGGGCCACGCCCGTAGACATGATACGAGTCGCATTCCTCGGTGGTTCGTGGTTGCCGAGATATCCACTTTTCAAATCGGGACATTCTTTATGAAACACCCTGTATAATATACACATTTTTTTTGCCTAGATATTTTTGAACGATAGAATAATTATTATTTTAGTATTTATGAATAATAATCTTTAATTTTATTTGATCTTCATTTCTGCCTAAAAATTTATCTACTTAAAAAAACAAAAAAAAACTTTTCCTTTTATCTATGTCGGGCGTTTTCTCTGAAATGACGTAGCAAATTGTTTGTACTTATGTGAGGAAAGTGCCTAGGACTAAGCACGTTGTTATAAATTGATTGAACTAAATGTACTTATATTTAGACGTGTCATTGGACGGTCCAAGGTTCATTGGTATGCCCAAATTTCCTTTCGTGTTCTTGAAGGAAGCATTAGTACCCATTGTGATGTCCCATTACCTCCCGTTCTTATCCACAGACTGACACAGAGCACAAAGAAGTTCTCCTGCTGAGATATTCCAAAATCAGCGTCTCACTCACGTTTATCTTAAAAGAAACAGCAATTTACCAGTATGGGTTAACGGGCCACAATAATGAGTGGATTAAAAAAGGTTTCATTCAAGGTGGTGATACTAATCCATTACGCAATAAGCAATCTGTTACCGAATAAATGAAAAAATTAATTGCGCTCGAAAATTGCTATGTGGCATGTGCCATTTCAATTTCCAGAATGATATCCATATTGATTTATTTTTAATTAGAAATGATATCTTCAAGAGACTCTTTATTTATTTATGTATTTATTTATTTATGTATTTATTTATTTATTTATTCATTTCTATTTATTTATTTTTGACTAAGCTGTATTTGTTGAAGAAAAATTACCTGGTACAATACCCCGTTTTGTGAGTGGTTTGATGCTACGTTCAATCACACGCACATTTTTAATTCGTTCACCGTTAAATTGTTAATATTTGTACATGGCTGAATCGTTTTACAATGCATATTCTTCCATCCAAGATCTAACAGAATTTCTTTCATGAGGGAATTTATGAGGTATTCCTCTGTAGATACGTGTATTTTTATAGTGGACCGTAAGACTGACATTCCTGCCGCCCCGGTGGCGCAGTGGTCTAAGGCGCTGGCCTCTGATCATTAGTCTGTAAGGGGTCCGGGTTCGAGTCCCGTCAGGCATGGATGTTGTGTTTGTCTTACGGCACTGGCTCTCTCCCTTCCCTGGAACCAGTGACCCTAAATTAGGGACGGGCGACTGCTTATAGCCCATTGAGTTGCTCACGGTGGTCGTTAAACCTCCAATCAAAAAAAAAAAAAAAAAAAAAAAGACTGACATTCCCAGCCTGGTTTGGTTGTCCCAATCCGCCCCTGCTTGCAGAGGTTCTGAATACATCATAAATATGAGGTCTTTTAGCATTTTGCTGCCATATGAATATCCGAAGCTGAGATTTTCAAACTGACTATTTGTCCTTAAATTCTAAGGGCATCTATCTCAGAGAGAGAAGCAGGGAGTGATACATCAGAGTATATGAGATGGCATCATATACCCTCTGATGTATCGCTCCCTCCTTTTCCCGGGTTGAGCGACCACCATGCGTAAATCTCAGGGCTATAAGCAATCAGCCGTACCTAATTTAGGGCCACTGGTTCCATCCAAGGCATGCTGCCAGCGCCATCAAACAAATACACCACCCATGCCTCATCTGGGACTCGAACCCGGGCTCATTTCGAACGAGTGATCAGAAGCCAGCGCCTCAAACCACTCGGCCACCTATCAGGAAATAGTAGCGGATTTAGCAGGGACGACCGAGGTGATCGTTCCTCCTCCAAAAGCAGATTTTTCCTTTTTAAATGCCCAATATCTAAATAATTAATACATTTATTTTTGTAAAATTATAATACTAAATCCACAGGTTTTCGTAAACATTTTAATATCAACTAAAATTTGTTGCAAATCCGGAGACAAAAATGTCTTGCCTTAGGTTCAGAAAAAAAAAAAAAAAAAAAGGAATAGAAAGAAGAAAGAAAACTAGAGGTTCAGATACAGAAAAAGATGAGAAATGAAGTGAAAGATTTTGATTGATCATGAAAAGCAATGGCTGAACTTTGTTCTGTTATTTTTTTCAGAATTGTCTGGCATCATTAGTAATTGCATGGGCGCAAGGAAAGTCATCGGCCGCCCCGGTGGCGCAGTGGTCTAAGGCGTTGGCCTCTGATCATTCGTCGGAAGGGGTCCGGGTTCGAATCCCGGTGAGGCATGGATGTTGTGTTTGTCTTACGGCACTGGCTCTCTCCCTTCCCTGGAACCAGTGACTCTAAATTAGGGACGGGCGACTGCTTATAGCCCATTGAGTTGCTCACGGTGGTCGTTAAACCTCAAAAAAAAAAAAAAAAAAAAAAAAGTCATCGTGTGCGATAGACTTTGAAGTGTGTGTGAGATAGTGTGAAGTATGCAACTCAGTGGGCCATAACCCAAAACTAGTAACAAATTTCCAAGCTGAAATTTTTCCAATTAAATTAACCCATCCGAATAGAAGGGATCAAACTTTATTTTGAAAGATTTTTTCCAGACGTGGGATTTAAAAAGCATCAAGCTGGTTTTCTCAAAAAACGGGCAATTGAACGCCCTGAAAATAGCGCTGATTTTTCAGTTCTCAATGGCAGTTTGTGATTTAAAAAATTTGGAGCAAATTTTTAATGGGAAATTTTAAAAAGCCTTGCGATGCCAGGAAGGGGCAGCGCTGTAAATTTATAGTGTGTGCGTGCGCACGCGCCCTGCATTGTCTATCTCTTTTTTTAGGCAAGAGCATCTTCCTTCATTCCCCAAGATAAGCTTCTAGATCCGCCATTGTGGGCGAAGGTATCTTTTAGGATATGAAAGATATGATATGAAATGTAGGAAAGGGGCGTACACAAAAATTTTTTCGGGGAGAGCCGACGAAAATGAAAGTTTTTGAAATCCATTGGAACAAATGAAAACTAATGGCAAAATAGAAGAAAAATTAAAGCATTTCATTCTAATGTAAGCCGAATTTTAACCAAAAAATAGAAAAAGAAACACTTTCAGTGGGAAAGCCCCTTTTGCCTCCCCCTAAATATGTCCCTTTTATTTTTACAATTTATATCACTTATCTATGCAGGGCGGAGCAAAAAGTGTTGAAGGTTTGACTGAACGACTTTTTTTACGGCTTAAATTTATACAGGCATAGACTAAATTTTAGAGAGGGGAAGGAAAATACTTTAGAACCATCAGCTTATGAGATGTGTTTTAGTGATAATTATCACAAAAATCATACTAAAATTCTGAACGATTTAGTTTTGTTTTTTAAGACTTCTTACTTTTACTTACAATTGGAATGGCAACAGCAAAGTTGCTTGCTGTTGACAAATTTTATGGTATACGTTGCGGTTTGTTTTGTGAAACAAAATCACGAAGATTGAGGAAACGAGCACGCTGTATTGTACGTTTATGTTGTGACTAGAGGTTCCCTGATTAAAATTTATCAAGAAAGCCATGGGGCTACTACCTTTGGAATACACAGAATGTTTAACCGACACCCCACACTTCAGAGAAAAACTTCGTGCTCACGAAAAGGAATTGGACAGGACAAGCCAGGCGATCAAGGGGTTGATCAAGGAGGTCAAAGATCTCTTGTCGGCGGCAAAAAGTTCGTTGTTTTCACTTTTGTCATCGTATTGGTTAAGCAAAATGGATTTTTTATTCTGCCTTTAGTGTTACTTACGCTATTATAAAATTTTTATTGGGGTACAATTATTCCTGTAGGATGAAAAAACCCCGCTAGTCATAGTTAAATAAGCAGATTTGAAATGTAGGAAAGAAGTTATTAACACTCCGTACTGTACTTATTTTAGGTATTGTGGTTGTACGTAGCCTATAAGAGCATCTGACCTTTTGCGTTCCAGTGTCGTGGAAATGTAATTTATGTAAATTAGTGTCATGGCAATCTTTGATGTAAAGCACGACGCTTGTTAGTGATTAGTGGGATAAGCAGTGTTTTTAATTCTTTTAGAATTTGTAATTACCCCCATTTCTTTAAGAACAGTTGCCATACGGTTGAGATGAAAATTTCCGGAAATATGGTAACAGTGATTGGACAAGTATCACATTTTGTGAGGCAAAGGTTGCCTTCGGTAAACTTCTACCTGCAGAGGCGGGCTGCGGGTAGCCTAGTGGGCAACGTTCGTGACTGTCGCGGAAAGGACCACAGGTTCGATCCCAGCAGGTACGAACGCTCGGTCCACTAAATAACCGCCGTGCGTCGGATGGGCACGTTAAGCCGTCGGACCCCGGGTACTGCCCCCGGTAATAAATAAGGGCGTCTTCCTCCCACCCCCCTTTTTACTTCGCTTCCGTGTCACTTTCTTATTGGGCACTCTAGCCCAAATCTCCTAGCTTCCTATTTCTAAGGGTTGTTTAATACCTGGGATCAGACACTCCCTTCCTAAAATCCTCTACATTTGATCATTTATCTGCAGAGGCAAAACACTAAACTAAGGATGCGTCATTCTTCATATTTTGAAATTTTCAAAGCAGAGTGAGTTGCTAAGAACAAAAAAAAACAAAAAAAAAAAACTGCCCTAGTTGGATTGAAGTGACGGTAAGGCATAGATAATATTTATTTATTTTCATCCACATAGATCTGGTTTTCTTCTATTCTTGAGGCCAGCTAGTATAAGTAAAGGAAATTTAATTCATAATTGATCATAACTTCCACCTTTTAAAAGCATAATTTCAAGTGAGCCATGGGTATAATGTTTGCATTTTGACTTTGGTTCACTGCATTGTTTGTTGCCTGTGGCTTAAAGGGGGGGGAAGGGTGCTTTAGCCTTCATTCAGTTCTCATTTGGGAACAAAATATGTGTGGAAAAGGGCCACTGCACCTGTTCAGAGACCCTAGTTATTTTCCTTTGAGTCAACAAACGTAAAAGCTAAGAGTATATTTCAGAGCTTATGATTTTCAGTGGGAAATGTGTTGTGCCCTGCACGGTGGTCTAAACCCAGGCCTCTGACCATTCATCCAAGCAGGAACACGGTTCATGTATCGGGTGAGGCATGGGCAACATGTGTGTCTTTATGGCACTGGATCTCTTTCGCAGGAACCAGTATACCAAAATTAGGGTTGTGCAACTGCTTATAGTCCACTGAGTTGCTCATAGCACTTGGTCATTAAACCCAGGGTTCACACAGCCCCTGGAATTTGGTTTCCCTTCTTTTCCAGGCCTGGAAAGTCCTTGATTTTTCATATTTTGAGGAAAGGCCCTGGAGTTTTTCTTGCAATAAGAATGGTTCCTGAATTTCTTCTTGCAAAATGTTTGGATTGATTGTGTCACTTTTCTCTAGCTCCCTGTTCTGCTCAAGATGACATCACTTCCTGTCATTGAGTCTACGATGTCATCTTGTGTGACGCTGGAGTGCAAGATGTTTGAGTGCCATATTTCCAGCCACCTTGGTTTGTGGCATAGCAGTTCAGTGCTCAGTTAGGATTCACAACAGCATGTGGAAACCTTGCAGGTCCAAGATGGCATTTCCTTCTAGCACGCACTTTCCTCCTTTAAGTAGGTTTTTTGGTAAATGTGTAGTTTAGCGTCCTAAATTATTTCGTCAGAAAAATTTTACTGTGTGGGAAAAGTGCTACGTACAATTTTTTAAGCATGCAAATTAATGGTGAAAGGGGAAAAAATATAGTACTTTTACATGAAGGGAATTTTTTTTTCCGAAGAACTTACCTTGGAGTGCGAAGGTTTGGAAGAATACGTGCAATAGGCCTAAGGTGACTGCATGAAGGTGGAGTCCGGCCGCCCCGGTGGCGCAGTGGTCTAAGGCGTTGGCCTCTGATTGTTCGTCCGTAAGGGGTCCGGGTTCGAATCCCGGTCAGGCATGGATGTTGTGTTTGTCTTACGGCACTGGCTCTCTCCCTTCCCTGGAACCAGTGACCCTAAATTAGGGACGAGCGACTGCTTATAGCCCATTGAGTTGCTCACGGCTATCGTTAAACCTCCAATAAAAAAAAAAAAAAAAAAAAGTTGGAGTCCGGTAAATGGAAGCGTAGTTGAGAACGGCAAGTTATGCACGGAAGAATACACAAGGAAGCGGTTCAGCAGTACGTAGTCATCAAAGCTTGTTGTAAGAATACGCTGAAAGAGAGTTTTATGCTGCATTGTAATATCATTTTTTCAAGGGTAATTTTGCGAAATCGTAAGTAGAAAATTACCAAAAAGGCTTAAAATTTCATCATCCCCCACAATTTGACACAAAACTCTGGGCCTCCCTGCCATAGTACGATTCCTGATTATAGGAAAATCGTTTATTTTTCACAATATCCGTTTCACGAGGAAAAAAAGGATGAACGATGGACGGAATAACAGCAGAACTACAAATGAGGTGCTTGAAGAAATCACCGACCCCTTAACATCTCCAAAACCATAACCAAAACTTCTGCCGCACATTATATCATTTACATTCCTTCATTTATTTACATTCCCAGACATTTTTACAATAAAAACAAAAACATTTAGAACATTTCTTTATTAATAATTAATGAAACATTTCTGAACCACTTCTTCTTGCACACGATTACACGACGCATCACACTCCTCCGAGACGTACACCCCACTCTTGTTGTATTCTTCCGCGCATTCACTACCAACTGTTACTCCCTTCCGATGCATGGACCCTTCACGTCGTGGCTGTTAGCCTCGCTTTATCCTCCTGCACCAACTGCTGCAAGCCATCGTACTCGCAGGTTAATACTTTGGAAAAGTTATTTCCTTTTGTCTAAAAATACTATATTTTTGCACCTTCTCCATTATTTTGTATGCTTTAAAAATTATACATGTACTTTTCCCACACAGTTACATTTTTCCAACAAAATAATTTAGGACTCTAAAGTACACATTTACCGTTTTTTTTTTTTTTTTTTATCCTGCCCTCCCTGCATTTCCACTCACACCGGGTCCCCGCCACCAGTATGAGTGGAAGTAGACTACTCTAGATAGCAGATCTTCAGTGCCGTGGCAAAGTTATGTATTATTGTCGTTGTGCTAGGTTCCTGATTACTTACAAGTTTCATGTCGCCCTGGCGTCATGCTGGCTTCTGATTTTTCGTCCAAGATGGGTCCAGGTTCAAATCCCAGTCAGGCATTAATGTTGTGTTTGTCTTACGGCACTGGCTCTCTCCCTTCCGTGGAACCAGTGGCTTTAAATTAGCGACGGGGGACTGCTTATAGCCCATAGAGTTTCTCAGTGTGGCCGTCAACCCCCCCCGAATTATAAGGTTTTGTAAGAGGAAATTTTACCACTTCAATAAAGATGTAACACATACTGAAGAACACTCTGTAACAGCAAGACCCATAAGAATTGTAAGTGCACAATACATTTCAACCTAATTTGTACATTATAAAACAAAACACTATTATTCTAGCAAAAATATAAGTAAATGTGTAATTTAGCATTCTAAATTATTTCGCCGCAAATGTTGAGGATTTCAAAAAAATGAGATGTGTGGATTTTAAAGTAGGCAGTTTCATGGCAAAAGGTGAAAAAATGTCATCTTTATAGTGCATTTTAAAGATTTTTATCATAAAACTTAACTCCAAGTACGATGAGTTGAACAACCCTTGGGTAGACCTAACACAACGCCATATCAACCACGTAAAGCTTGGCTCTGCTGAAATGACGGTCTCGTTCCGGTGGCCATTTTGCTGGCGGAAGAGTACAAGAGGAACAGGAAAGCTTTCCAATTTGTAGTACTACCTGACAGAAAATAGTTCCTCATTTCTGGCGCACTTTTTCAAAATGCATGGTAACAATTGCTTCATTCTTACACACATTATTCGCTGTTACGAAATAGAAAGTATGCAGATGCCTTTCTTTTTTCTGGAAAAGTGTTGAAGTACTTGTCGCGTTCTCTCCAATGGAAGTTACATGGCATTGGTAAATGAAAGTTGTGCACCTAGGCCTATTGACGATGTTGTTAACTCAAATTGGATTACAAAAAACCCCGAAAAGGTGAGTTCACACATTGAGCATCAAAGAATCATATGCGAAAAAACCAAGAAATTGTCAGATTGTGATGTGAAAAACTGAGACAGAAATGATGAGATATTTTCTTTAGCATAATACTACACAATGAAATGCTTTCCTGGCAAGAACGTTCCTCTTGTACTCTTCTGACAGCAAATTGGCCGCCAGAATGAGACCATCATCGTTTCAGCGGAGCAAAGCATGACATCACTGCAGTGGTGTGTTAGGCCTGCTGCAACTTCTGTTCACAGTGTCGTACTTGCACATAAATATTACAGTAAAAATCTTTCAAATGCACTATAAAGATGGCAATTTTTTACCATTTACCATGAAATTGCATACTTAAAATCTGTACGTCTCACTTTTTCGAAATCCTTCAACATTTGTGACGAAATAATTTAGGACGTTAAACTACACATTTACCAAAATTTAAGCTCGTAGAATTTTTTCGATAAACTGTCCTGGAATTTATTGGGTATATAAATAAGTTATGAGGGATTTGAGGTGAACAAAACACTTTGTTGGAGAACAGAAACAATATTTTAATATTAATCGAAGTATGCTCCCTCTAAAGCTACAACTTTACCTTATCTTTGGGGCAGTGAACGTATGCCCCGAAGGAAGAATTCCGGTTCCTTGGAAGAGATCCAGTTGTCCAGCTAATTTTTGATGTCTTCATAAGAACTAAATCGTTCTCCAAAAAGTACTGACTGCACGACCGAAACAAATGGTCATACGATGATGCAATATCTGGAAAATATGGCTGGTGGGGTAGAACTTCCCAGTCGGATCCTTCTAAGTACTTTTTCACAGGTTGAGAAACATGTGTTCTTGCGTTGTCATGCTGCAAGCTGCATGACTTTGTTGTGTCTATTCTCCCATTCCGGCCGTTCACATAGGGTCATTCCATGTGATATCAGCAAGGGTGGGTTCCTTGATCAATTTATATATTTTTTATATTCCCATCGTAGTTAGTACCATTAGTGAGTAGACCAAAACAATTTTTAGTTGTTTTTTTTATCTGCCGCCATTTTGGATCTACACCTATTTTTACCTGCCGAGAAGGGCAAAAATTAGGGTTTTCAAGGGTTCTCAGAAATGGCTGTTACTCGATAACTACTTGAGATAACTAAATAAACCTTTTACCCCCTGAAAGTAGACATTTTGAGGTTTCATAAAAGGTACTTACTTCAAATGTAGCTTTTAATCTAACCAGATGAAAATGGACTTGTATTCAGCACATGCAATTCACAAAATCGCCATTTTTAGGAAGCTGTACTCAGGAAGGGATTAAAACCACGAACTAAAACTTTTTCCTTACCAACTATGGATAGGTAGGTTTTAGCTTATTAAGAAAAAAATTCATGTTTTAAACCCCTTGCTAAATTTTTTAACCCTAAAGTTGCCAAATTTGCAAAAAATGCAGATTTCAAGGTCAAATATCTTAATCTGCAAAAAATCTGCAAAAAATCTGAAATTTTTAATCTGCAAAAAATCTGATATCTTATATAAGGTCAAATATCTTAATCTGCAAAAAATCTGAAATTTTTTGTGTGAAATCACCTATTGGGTACCATATCAATGATATGAATTTCATTTTGTGGTTCAGCTGGGTTTCTGAATCATAAGGACTCAAAATGTTGTAAAAAAAAAAAAAACCTCTCTCACGAAAGCAATAACATACATTTTGGTCGTTATTCTGAGCAAATATTATATACATATAGATTTATTATACTTTAAAATATAATATTTTGAGCTGAAACTAGTAGTCAGTCAGGTTGCACCAAGAAGATTTTGAACTGCAAAAAAGGAGGGGGGGATTTATTTTAAAATATTTTTTTTTCTGCTGCGTTCCCGTGTGATGATTCCCTGGACACGATCGAATTGCATCAGTATGACATTTCAATATGTTGTACACCTCCCCCCCCAAAAATTTATTTACCTTAAAATGTATGTTTTTTAATTTTATAATTTAACCTTACATTACTAGTCAATAAGTCTAATGTACTTGTCTCTAAGCATCTAAATGACACAAAACTGAAACAAAAATGAAGCACAAACCTAAACTAAAACAAAGCAGACCGAAACCAAAACTAAAACTAAGCAGACCTGAAAACCAAGCAAACTTTAACTGAAACCACAATTGGGAATCCTTATCATAAATGTGTATCTATTCATTTAGCCAGTAAGTGCTCTTTTGTCAGTGACTTAAAATTAGTTATACATTCAAGAGCAATATGCCATTATGTCTTAAAAGAAAAGTGTTTGATCAATGCATCCTTCCAGTGCTTACGTATGGTGCAGAGACGTGGACCTTAACTAAAAGAGACATACAAAGGCTGCAGACAACTCAAAGAAGTATGGAGAGGTGCATGCTTGGTATAACCAGGAGAGATAAGAAGAGGAACTCGTGGATCCGAAAAAATGACAAGAGTGGAAGACATCATGATCAGAGTTAAATCCCTGAAATGGCAATGGGCTGGACATACTGCCAGAAGGACAGACCATAGATGGACAGCCGAAATTT
The DNA here is from genome assembly GCA_039090855.1 of Macrothele yani. NCBI lineage: Eukaryota > Metazoa > Arthropoda > Arachnida > Araneae > Macrothelidae > Macrothele > Macrothele yani. The sequence continues at coordinate 58,597,432 of CM076998.1, read as the reverse complement.
TAGATTGGATTCCAAGGAACAGGAAAAGACCCAGAAAAAGACCACATGGGAGATGGGTGGATGAAATTCGTAAATATGCGGGAGTGACATGGAGGAGACTGGCACAAGACAGACTGTATGTGGAGGAAACTTGGGAGACCTTCGTCCAGCAGTGGATTGATAATGGTTGACAATGATGATGATGATGATATCTTATTTCTAAAGCAGTTTGTGATATTGCAAATGAAGACTGCATGTTTGGATTATGCACTAAGTGTCCAGGAGTTGAAGTTCTCAGGGAAGAATTCAACCCTGAGTATGAAGATGAGCTGATAACATACAAGCAATGGGTCACAACTGACCACTGCAAACTTGTAACACTTGTTGAACCGTATGATGATTTTAAAGAAAATTTCCTTACCAAACTTCAAGATTTGAAAAGCCACCATTTTATTGGAAAAAGCCAGTCGAATTTTTTAAAAATGAAAAAGGAAAACTTGAAAAGTGATGAATGCATAGTCATTGGGGATTTTTCTGAAAATACACTTTCATTGTACAGGATGAAATTCAGAGTTTCCACTGGCTTAATTCCCAAGCAACAGTTCATCCTTTTTGCATCTACTACAGAGATGAAAATGGGGAACTGTTTTTGTAGAAGTGTGTGCTTCCTAAGTGACTGTCTAATTCACAATACGGCTGCTGTTTATACTTTTCAAAAGAAGCTGATACCTCTTGTACAATCTCTAAATGGAAGCATGAAAAAAGTTATTTATTTTTCAGATGGGTCCGCAGCCCAATACAAAAACAGCAAACATTTTGCTAACTTGTGCAAACACAAGGAAGACTTTGATTTAGATGCGGAGTGGCACTTCTTTGCCACAAGTCATGGTAAAGGTCCCTGTGATGGTATCGGTGGGACTAAAAAGACTTGTAGCAAAAGCGAGCCTTCAAAGAACAACAAAAGATCACATTTTAACAGTTAAAGACATGTATGACTTTTGTAAAAAGAAAATAACTGGAATTAATTTTTTTTTAATTGACCAAGAAGTGATTAGAAAAGAAGATGGAAAGCTCACAAAGCGGTTTTCTGAAGCTCGACCAGTGCCTAATACATGAGGAAACCATAGTTTTGTTCCAAAGGATGGCACTACTTTGGTTATTAGCAGAACCTCATCTTTTCCAGACAAGCATAACTTCATGTTCAAAATACTTAATGAAGATGAAGTTGATATAAAAAACATCAAGGAGAGAGGTAACATTGTATGTGCTCACAGGGAAAAATGGTTTGTAGCTCGGGTTGAAGAACTGTCGAAAAAAATTATAACATCTGGGCTAAGTTTTACAATCCAAGTGGACCTTCTACAACTTTCAGTATGAAAGAAAATGCGGAAAAGGTTTGGATTCCGATGCAAAATGTACTGGCCAAGTTATCAGCTCTTGAATTTACAACATCAACCGGGCGGACGCACAACATTACCCAAGAAAAGAACACTGAACTCTCTTTTAAGTTAATGTCTTACTCAAAAAAAGTCATGTTGAAAAAAAAAACCCCACTAAAAATCAAAATTGCAAAACTTTACCCTTATGTGTCATGTGGTAGCCAGTAACTTGGAGGAAAAAAACAAACTTCTATTTCCAAAAAAAAAAAAAAAAGGATTTCTAAATGTTTTTATACAATACAAGCATACCGAAGATTTTTGTAAATACAATGACATATATCTTAAGTAATTACCTTTACTTTGTGCTTATGATCATAACACAAAATTTGAAAACTTGCTGGGTGCACCAGACTGCTCAAGGTAAGCTCAAAATTTTAGCAAACATTTAAAAATAATAAATCTAATAATTGTGTTTAAGTGTATTTTTAATGATATGTATATAATATTTGCTCAGAATAACGACCAAAATGTATGTTTTTGCTTTCGTGAGAGAGTTTTTTTTTTTTACAACATTTTGAGTCCTTATAATTCAGAAACCCAGCTGAACCACAAAATGAAATTCATATCATTGATAGGGTACCAATAGGTGACTTCACGCAAAAAATTTCAAATTTTTTGCAGATTGTTATCAGCTCATCTTGATACTCAGGGTTGAACTCTTCCCTGAGAACTTCACTCCTGGACACTTTGTGCATAATCCAAACATGCAGTCTTCATTTGCAATATCACAAACTGCTTTAGAAATAAGATATAATGTATAACTAATTTTAAGTCACTGACAAAAGAGCACTTACTGGCTAAATGAATAGATACACATTTATGATAAGGATTCCCAATTATGGTTTCAGTTAAAGTTTGCTTAGTTTTAGTTTTGGTTTCGGTCTGCTTTGTTTTAGTTTAGGTTTGTGCTTCATTTTTGTTTCAGTTTTGCGTCATTTAGGTGCTTAGAGACAAGTACATTAGACTTATTGACTAGTAATGTAAGGTTAAATTATAAAATTAAAAAACATACATTTTAAGGTAAATAAATTTGGGGGGGGGGGGTGTACAACATATTGAAATGTCATACTGATGCAATTCGACCATGTCCTGGGAATCATCACACGGGAAGGCAGCAGAAAAAAATATATATTTTTAAATAAATCCCCCCCTCCTTTTTTGCAGTTCAAAATCTTCTTGGTGCAGCCTGACTGACTACTAGTTTCAGCTCAAAATGTTATATTTTAAAGTATAATAAATCTACATGTATATAATATTTGCTCAGAATAACGACCAAAATGTATGTTATTGCTTTCGTGAGAGAGGTTTTTTTACAACATTTTGAGTCCTTATAATTCAGAAACCCAGCTGAACCACAAAATGAAATTCATATCATTGATAGGGTACCAATAGGTGACTTCACACAAAAAATTTCAGATTTTTTGCAGATTGCCCTTTTAAGATATTTGACCTTGAAATCTGCATTTTTTGCAAATTTGGCAACTTTAGGGTTAAAAAAATTTAGCAAGGGGTTTAAAACATGAATTTTTTTTCTTAATAAGCTAAAACCTACCTATCCATAGTTGGTAAGGAAAAAGTTTTAGTTCGTGGTTTTAATCCCTTCCTGAGTTACAGCTTCCTAAAAATGGCAATTTTGTGAATCGCATGTGCTGAATATAAGTCCATTTTCATCTGGTTAGATTAAAAGCTACATTTGAAGTAAGTACCTTTTATGAAACCTCAAAATGTCTACTTTCAGGGGTAAAAGGTTTATTTAGTTATCTCAAGTAGTTATCGAGTAACAGCCATTTCTGAGAGCCCTTGAAAATCCTAATTTTTGCCCTTCTCGGCAGGTAAAAATAGGTGTAGATCCAAAATGGCGGCAGATAAAAAAAAAACTAAAAATTGTTTTGGTCTACTCACTAATGGTACTAAAACTACAATGGGAATATAAAAAATATATAAATTGGTCAAGCAACCATTTATTCTGAAATTTGCTGATTTCACGTGGAATGGCCCCATAGCCATCCAAGTGAAACCCAGCCTCGTCATTAAAGTAAACATGATTAACACCTCATTCCTGTTTTCATTATCAAATAAACGAAACCAACAACAATACCATGAACATTTTTCAGGGTTTGATTCTTAAGTTCCTGAACGACACCACTATGGTGTGCATGCAATTTTAACTTCTTTCAAACCCTGAAAACATTAACTGCTGAGACATTCCAGTAACTTTTGAAGTGATTTTCTTGGTGAGTGAGTTGAACGTTTATTCAGATCATCCAGAACTTACACATTTAACAGTGATGGCTGGCCTGGGCTCTTTTTTTTCCTTCCCACTCCCACTAACTTTTGCAGTTAAATGTGATATTGTTGACTTGTTGGAGACTGAAGACCTAGGAAATTGCAGCTGAAACTTGTCTTGCATGTGTTTATAAGATTTATATGCCAAGTTAGATTCCACAATAAATGCATGCTCTTTCTTGGAAAATGACATGGCTGTTTTCCTTCACAACAGAATGGAAACATGAACAAGACTAGTACATTTTGACTCCACAATGGAATGGAAGCCTGAACAAAACTAGTGTGCATATCAAGGTCATTCAACTTTTTACCTTGGGTGTCATGCTGTAAAGATAAAAATTAATGGTTGCCACTCACCACATGGCAACTGGATAAAACAAAGTGGCCGGTAGTAAAAATGGCTTTAGTTGTCAGGCTCAAAAAATTTACTTTCCATGCGGACTGGTGGCCAAATCTTTTTTTTTCTTTACTAACTTCAGAATTTACTTGCTTTTTTTAAAACTCATATTAATTAACTAATGTATTTTCTGTCATCCACCTCACATATGGGGGAAAACACTCTTCTCCAAAGTGGGTGTAATCTACTTATAGATTTGCTCTTCAGGAATGGGGAAGGCTTTTCGCCCACATTGAAGTTAGGGCTCAAAGACTGAAACCTGGGGCTTGATTGAATTCTGACATGACAGACTGACTTCCCACACACCATCGGTCTGAATGGAAGGAAGTAGCATAACATAGCATGCCTGGCCAGCCACTTTTTAAGCCGATGCATAAATCAGAATACAAGTAACATTGTTTAAGTTCAAAAAAAAAAAATTGATTCTTTTTTTTTTTTAAATCAAGTTCCTAGTCGGAATTTTAACTTCTTATCGCCGCCTTTCATCCTCTGTATGTAGAGTCGGTTTTCTTTGCACAGTGTAACTGCAGTAGCATTTCAAAAGATTAATTTCACTTTAAACAAAATACAAAATTATTGCTCCATCTCATAATACCAAAAAAAAAAAAAAAAAAAAAATTACTAAGAAATGGGAAAACACATTTTAAGTGAAATTAAATGTTAAAAATGTATACTGTATTGTTTATTCTGTCATTAAAACGAGTTTACAGGTCTTGGAAGTGGCTCAGATTCCATCACAGACAGATTAAGTACAGATTTTGAAATTATTAAATTGTGCTTTAAAAATGAGAAGAGAGGGGGGGGCAAAATGGTTGCTGACTTTGGGGTTTTGAAGAAGAGACAGGAAAGCATGCACTTCATTGAAAAAAATAGTCACTTTTTTTTTAAATATTACCAAAAATATTAAAAACAAAAGACATAATGACACAGAACATTCTCATCCCTGCAAACATGCTAAGGATTTTTAGAATGTATTCATGCACTTAATTCTATGCTAATAGACAGTATGTGACTTCCAACTACTAAGCCATTATATTTACATATACAATGCAGGGCTTGAAAATACCATACCCAAGATGCCTGGGGCATGTATTGGCCTGGGCAAGTAAAAATGAAATTTAGTTGCCCGTTTGGACAACTAGATTTAAAGAAAAAGAAAAAACGTTTAGAACGGATAATTTTCTGCTCTAGAAAAAAGACGGTCGTCTCATGTTTTTCATTTTACTGCAGTTGTATTATTGTTACAGAATAAGTGCAAAGGCCAGGAGAATAGCACTATATTATGCTCTACATCCAGAAATTGGGGCCGTACATAGTTTTGCTCCAGATGTTGTTTACAGTTGATGACGGGATGCATGCCTCGGACGAAACTATCCTCCAGTGTTAGTGACAAACTCATAAACTGCCATGAAACAGGACGACACAGACTGATGGGCAAAAAAGCCGTGCTTTATGGGGAGGGAGTGATAACGGAATATTTATTGCACAGCCCAGGGTGAGTTTGGGTCTCGATATAACTTGCATGCATTAGTGAGGGGAAGGTGGAAGCTTAAGCATACACACACACACACACATGAGCCGAGAGCAGTGCTCCTGAAACAAAGGCTAAGTTTCGTTTAAGAACGAGCCTGAGCAATGCGTTCCACTTAACCGGGAGAAGAACGCAAATTACCAACGCCAATAACTTAGTTTATCAGAGAGAACGGTATTCGTGTTAGTTGCGGTTCACGTTAGCTGTGGATATAAGTAGTATTTAGTAATGGATATATCATGTTTCTTTGGAAAATAAAATCCAGCAATGAGAGTATATTTATCTCATAGTAAGCAATTATGTGAAATTCCCGATCTGACAGCGGTAGTTACAAATTCGTCTTCCGCACTGTTGAGTGATGTAATTTCAGAATTGAAATCTACATCATTGGCAAATCTTAAACTTATGCAAGCGGACTATGATAAAGCGTACCAAAAAAAAAAAAAAAAAAAAAAAAAAAGAAAAAGCTGTTTGCACAGTTGAAGAATCTTGGATAAAAACATTTAATTGGCTAAAGTCAAATAACAAAAAATGTTGTGCACTGTTTGCAAAAATCATCCTAAAATTGCTGATACCACAAATAATTTTTCAAGCAATGTGGGGTGTCAGGTGATAATATAATTTAATAATTTAAGTGCACACAACAGTAGGCAAAAACATAAGATTCGCCATTGTTTCTAAACAATAATTCTTGGGATATTTTATGATGCAAAATTACTTTTGTTTGCACAAGAGAAAAAGGTAAATATTTTTTACATTCAAAATTGTTGTTAAAAACTACTTTAAACTGCCATACAGTTAACTATGATTATTTATTTTTTTTTGTAAAACACAGGACATACACTGCTGGCCACCCAAAATGCAACACCAAGAAGGACACGAGATAGCAAAGCCAGATTTACTGGACACATAACAATAGAGACAAAGATGAAACGATTGAGCTTACAGGCCCGTGCAACTTGCGGAACACGCAGACATCAATAGTTCGTGTGGCCCCCATGCCTGACAATAATGGCCGCTACACGCCGCAGCATTGAATGAAAGAGTCTTTGGATGTGGGCTTGGGGTATGTCGGTCCAGGCTGCTTCCACACGTTGCCACAGTTCATCAGGCGTAGCCGCGGGTGGTGCTTGCCGGGTCACTCGGTTGCCGATCAGCGACGAGACGTGTTCGATGGGCGACATATCGGGAGAACAGGCGGGCCACCGCCGCAGTGACACCTAGTGGGCTGTGAAGAATTGTTGCACGATGCATGCCATGTGCGGCCCGCATTGTCCTGTTGAAACGTGGCCGCTGGCAGGTCCAGCAGGTAAGGGAGGACTACAGGCTCCAAAACGTCGGGGATGTAGCGGAGGCTGTTGAGTGCACCGGCGATGCGTACCAGGGGGTGCGGGCGTCATATCCATTTGCGCCCCAAATCATAACGCCAGGCGACGGACTGGTGTGGCGATGCATAATGCAGACGTCATACAGTCTCTTGCCGCGGTGCTGCCACACGCGGATACGACCATCGTGGTGTTGCAGGCTGAAGCGGGATTCGTCGGAGAAGACAATGTTGTGCCATTCAGTAGTCCAGGTGCAGCGTTCAACGGCCCACTGCCACCGCACTCGCCGGTGGTGTAACGTCAATGGTAATCGGAGCGATGGCCGCCGTGCGACAAGTCCCCACTCCTGCAGATGACGTCGAACGGTACGTGCTGATACAGGTTGTTGCGCAACACACCCTAATTCCTGGGCTAACGTTCGTGATGTGGTGGTGCTAGCAGTAAATGCCCGCCGCACAACATGCCGGTCCTCTCGTTCAGTGGTGTGCAGCGGCTGCAGCAATCGCTCACGTCGATCCTCCCGTCCCTCCTGCACCCACTGAATCCATACTCACCTCACTGTGACTGGATGTCGTCCCACATGGGCGCCGATGTCTCGGTTAGATAAGCCACTATTTGTCCTCTGTTGAACTCCAAAACGTGCTGGAATGACTGCCGTATTCTGCGACGAGGCATCAGGAAGCTTCCCATGCACAGGTCCGGCAGCATAACACACTTCCACTACTTACACCCCACCTTCTGTGCACCCTTCTTATAATGCTTCTTGGTTGCGTGCCGGGCACACATGATTTGTGTATGCCCTGCAATGCTAATCGTTTGTATGTCCTCTCAAGGGCGACGCATGCTGCGAATTTCAGGCCAGTCGGATGCATCCTTCTTGGTGTTGCACTTTGGGTGGCCAGCAGTGTATATTAAAAATCCTTGAACATGGCATCATCACTAAATTTCTCAAGTGCCATCGATTACCTTTCTTAAAACTTGAGATATATTCTTTTGTGCATTTTGAATACACACACTTTAAAATGGTGATGCAAAAGATGTATAAAAAGTTTATCATAATTTTTAACTTTAAAAAAATGAGGCTTCTGCCTTGTTATCTTAAAAGATACATTCTTCTGGGCAAGTAAATATTTTCTGCACATGCCCAGCTGGGCATGTAACTTTTCAGATATATTTCAAGCCCTGCAATGGCTTAGTAGTATGTTAGTAATGGCTCATGTCATATATAATGGTAGCCCTAATCAAGGTGGCCTCTAGATTTTAACCATCCACTGGCCAATTGCAAAAATCACCAGTTTTTATCTTTACCATGATGCATACTGAAAACTTGGCATAACATTTTCCTGCCTATATAAGTTCTTCATTTTAGGGTTGCATCCTTATTGGAACACCCCAAAGGAAAGGTATTTGGTTTTTGTATTGAAACAGGAAAAATAAATTCTCATTATATAATGACCAAGTCACTTCGTCCAAGTGCCATGGTTAGATCTGTGGGCTTCCCTAATTGTCCAAGTTAGGCCAGGTTCAAGTATGGATGATGTATGAGAAGAATGTTTGTCATATGGCACTGTTTCTGTTCTTTCTGAGGAGTGTTAAATTGAGAACAAGTGACTTCTTGAAGTGATAGATGCTCACTGGGGTTAAATGGTGAGGAAAAGAATTTGCGGCAAGGGTGTCCTCTATTGTAACATGAAATACCATTTTAAATGTTGTTTTTTGTACTATACTGAAATATATGTTCTTTTGCAGTGTCTCAAGTATTACATATTTTGTATACTTGTATATATTGGAAATAAAATTACTTTTTTCACTTCTCGTCATCAGAGATATAAAATAACATGATTTGGCTACTGGGTAATAGTATGTTTATTTAGTAATAAAGAATGGCATAGCTATTCTTCAAAGTTATTACTTCTGAATTTTAAATATCAAATGGGGTTTCTATGGAATATTTTGTTTTTAACCTACACCTCTCAAGATTTTCCATCATCTCCAGAACTTAGTAGGTGTTGTTACTCCTGTGATAAAATTCAAGCCTTCTGAGCAGTAAATGTAGTTCTCTTTTCTAGACTTTCTTTGACAAGTAATAAAAAAATGATATATTTCTTAAAAACCCCATTCAATACCTAAAATTTGAGTTCATTTGCATTTGATATGAAATCTCAGCTTGTACAAGATGAGTTTTTAGAATATATATATATAATATATATATATATATATATATATATATATATATCATCTTCATCATCATTGTCAACCATTATCAATCCACTGCTGGATGAAGGTCTCCCCAAGTTTCCTCCACAACGGTCTGTCTTGTGCCAGTCTCCTCCATGTCACCCCTGCATACTTTCGAATTTCATCCACCCATCTCCCATGTGGTCTTCTTCTGGGTCTTTTCCTGTCCCTTGGAATCCAATCTAAAATTTCGGCTGTCCATCGATGATCTGTCCTTCTGGCAGTATATCCAGCCCATTGCCATTTCAGGGATTTAACTCTGATCACGATGTCTTTCCACTCTTGTCATTTTTCGGATCCGCGAGTTCCTCTTCTTATCTCTCCTGGTTACACCAAGTATGCACCTCTCCATGCTTTTTTGAGTTGTCTGCAGCCTTTGTATGTCTCTTTTAGTTAAGGTCCACGTCTCTGCACCATACGTAAGCACTGGAAGGATGCATTGATCAAACACTTTTCTTTTAAGACATAATGGCATATTGCTCTTGAAAATTATGCTGTTTCTTCCAAAAGCTCTCCAGGCAAGTTTTGTACGCCGATTAATTTCTTCATCAATGTGACCCTCACTTGATATCTGCTGTCCAAGATAAACGTACGTGTCTGTTATCTCCAGCTTTTCTCCATCAATCGAGAAATCGAAACAGTACTCGCCCAAATTTTCACTCGATGCCTTAATGAAGGAAAGATTCCTGAGGATTGGAACACCGCTACAATGATCCTGCTACATAAGAAAGGTGACATTGAGGATCTCGGAAACTACAGACCTATCAGCCTCCTATCAGTAGTTTATAAAATCTTCACTAAAGTTCTTTCACACCGCTTGAAGGTAACACTGGACATGGCTCAACCGAGAGAACAAGCTGGATTCAGGAGTGGCTACAGCACTAGATCATATCCATGTGCTGAGAGAACTAATTGAAAGAGCGAGGGAATATGAACTTCCATTGTGCATGGCTTTTATCGATTATGAAAAAGCCTTTGATTCGGTGAAACCATCAGCAGTTACAATGGCTCTGAAAACCTGCGGTATTGAAGATGCATACATTAATGTTATTAATAACATCTATGAAAATGCAAGTGCAAAGATTAGGCTGTTTGAAAATACAACACACATAAAAATTGGAAAGGGAGTGAGACAAGGTGACACCATATCTCCGAAGCTCTTTAATGCCACATTGGAGGGTGTTTTTCAGTCACTGAGCTGGGAAAACAAGGGGATAAAGATTAATGGAGATTATCTAACCCACCTTCGTTTTGCTGATGACGTAGTCATTTTTGCAACTAGCCCATCAGAGCTGCAGAGTATGATCCAGGAACTTGCTGACAAGAGTAAAGAAGTGGGATTAAAAATGAACTTTCAGAAGACAAAAGTGATGTTCAATGCTTTTACAAGAAATGAAGATTTATCGATTGATATATATATATATATATCTGCTGTAGCCATTTTCATTCACCTTTTATCTTGCAAAAAATTTGTGTTGGGTTGTGAAACATCCGATTTTCTTTTCGTATGAGTAATTTAAAAGGCTACAAATAGCCTTTTAAATTTCTCATAAGAATTCTGTGTCATCAACATTCTCTTCCACCCTCTCCTCATCTTTTCAAGTCTGATATTGCCATATAATTATTTATACACTTTTGATGCGAGTTGCATGTACTTAAGCATCTTGTTTATTGTAGATCTATCCAAGGCTCAGCGCAGTTTAGCAGCAACCCTGATTAATTTCCAGTTCGATTGTATTGGTTGTAGTCAAACTGATGATGAAAGAGCTATTGGTAAGTTGTGTGTAATAATTGCATACAGTGTTGAAAATCCTCCCTGTTTTGTGTGTATGTGTGTTTTGTTCATTTTGTGCAATTTTAGATTCCTGATATGAAAGTTTTAATAGTTTTATGTTTGGGATCATCTAATATTTTGACCCAAGCAGGGCTGAGCTAAAACATTTGGGGTCTAAGGGCCAGGAAAATGGTGAGGCCCCCCATTGAAACAAAATCTTTTACCAATGTATACCACTGGAGATGTCATGTAATACAGATCGCATGATGTGTACAAGGGGATGAATGTCAGTAAATAAGCCACAAACAGTTATGGGATAGCTGATAATGGTAATTATTAGTTTCTAAAGATGTCATTAGGTGGCAGCACAATCCAGTGTACTTGTAGTTCAACTTAGCAGATGCTAGGTATTTCATGCACATTCCCTGCTCAGATTGCAAATAATGGCAACTGTGCAACTGAAGAGCAGCATACTGTTGTGCATTTTCATTGGGCAAAAGAACTTCCTGCAAAGGATATTCATGGAGAAATGTTTTCTTTTTATGACGAGTAATATTTGTCGTGTAAAGCAGTACACAAATGGGTCAGTAAATTCTCTGAAGTATGCTCAAAAGTTGCTGATGAAGACCGACTTGATTGTCCTGTTCAGACTCTCGACAGAAGCAACTGTGAGGCAGATAGAGATGATGATTTGAGCTGACAAGCAAGTAATGATAGACAGCGTAGCAATTGCAATAGGGTGTTCTCATGGTTCAGCCTACAGCATAATGTGTGATCGTTTGAATTTCCGGAAATTATGAGCTAGGTGGGTGTCCAAAAACTGACTCAGGAACACAAAATGAACCAAATGGACCTGTCCTTGCAGCATCTCTCTCATGCATGTGAAGGAGAAGAGATGCTGTCCTTGCAACACCTCTCTCATGCATGTGAAGGAGAAGAGATGCTTAGCAGGGTTGTTACTGGGAACAAATCACAGGTGCATCACTACTAACCCGAATCAAAGTGGGCTTCAGTGCAATGGAAGTATCTCTTTTCACCATCAACCAAGAAATTCTGAATTTCACCTTCAGCAGGGAAGGTTGTGCTTACAGTGCTTTGTGGTTCTCCAGGAGTGCTGTTAGTCCATTTTCACGAATAGCGCATCGTATTGTAAAATTCTGTTGATGCTTCGGGATGCAATTCAAAAAACAAACGTCCAGGCGTATTGACTAGAGGATTACTGCTTCGTCACGACAAAGCCAGACTACATACAACTCGATTTACCTAGCAGAAAATTGACCAACTAAACTGAAAACTTCTTGAACAGCCATGACTTAGGCCCAACTTTTTGGTTTGTTAAAAACTGACCTTGGTGGCATGTGTTTAGCGGATGACAAAAAGGTTGAATTTGAAGTGTGAATGTGGCTGAGACAGACCCAGGACTTCTGTGCTGCAGATTTCGACACACTGATAAAGCGATGGTATAAGTCCAGGGCAAGATTTCATCTTTTTTCGCTCACTAGCAAAATTTGCTAGTGACCAAATAGTTTGCTAGCAAAACATTTGCATGACTAGCAAGTAAAACTAAATCACATCGTAACTTATTTTCTAATAAAGTTACACAGAAATTTAAATATGTGTATAAATATTTTGACTTACCTTTTTGAATAATGAATAGAATCTTAGATAAGTTTTTTTTTTTTTTTTTGTTTGATTGGAGGTTTAACGACCACCGTGAGCAACTCAATGGGCTAAATATAAGCAGTCGCCCGTCCCTAATTTAGGGCCACTGGTTCCAGGAAGGAGAGAGCCAGTACCGTAAGACAAACACAACATCCATGCCTCACCAGGATTCGAACCCGAACTCCGTTCGGACGAATGATCAGAGGCCATCGCTAGACCACTGTGCCACTGGGGCGTCTTTAGATAAGTTAAGTTTAGTGACTATCTTTATTATTAATTTCTAACAAATTCTCATACCACATGAATATATTTCACTGACATTCTAATTCAGATTTCTTCCCATATGGTTTACGCTCAGGGTGTCTGACTTTGTCATCATAACACTTTATAACTGCTGACCGTGGATTAAAAATCTCTTCTTGTGGCCCTTCTATTTCAATTGTCATCAGAGCATTTAAAGTTTCAACAGACAAATTGTTCCCTTGTATTCTTTTTAAAAAACTGAATCCCACCTCACAACATGCAGTACTAAGTGGAAGTATCACACAAATTTCTGCTAAACTTCTACACACTTCATATCTGCCAACTACCACACAATGCCGTAGTTTCTACGGAATTAGTTGTCTGACTACGGAACTCACTATCAAAACTACGGATTCTACAAATTTTCATTTTGTTTCAAATTTTTCTTTTGCTGTTATTTTTATGATATACACAAGATTCTTACAGGGATTCGCGAGTCCCGCTTTTTTTTTTTTTTTTTTTTTCACCAGTTCGATCATTCTGAAGATTGATATTTGGTGGGAGAGGAGGGGTCGTTTTCCATCTGGAGATGAAATTTCGTGCTTCAAAACTTTCGAACACAGTAGTGAAACGGAGTAAGAAAATTTTGCCGTAATCGCAAAGTTTTCTCCCAATGTTGTCTTTGTGTCCGCTTTTCTTGTTAAATATCGTTTTATTGCATAAATGTTTGCATTTTAGCTTGGAACTGTGGAGAACAATGGAAGTTGACTGCTGCAAAATTTTTCTGTAATCTTCAGGCACGAGATTCTTCCGCAAATTCAAGGAATTCGGCTTTTTTTCGTTATTATTGGAATTCCGTCTTTACGAAACTAGAAAACGAAAGGTCGACGGAATTCGGATTTTTTCCGTAATCATAATTTTTTTTTTCTCACGATGTTGCCTATGTCAAGTATTATTGCTCATTAGCATTTTACTGGATAAATATTTGTATTTCAGCTTGAAAATACAAGGAAAATTTCCAAAACCAGAAGTCCGACGAAGCAAAAAGTTTCTTCCGTAATCGTTTACCCTCCACGAGCACGTTTCGTAAAAAAGCGTCTATCTATGCCACGCAATAAGGCTAGTTACTATGGATAAGACTTTTGCCAGTGTTGGCAGGCTATTTTCCAGTAACATTTTGGTTTGCTTCTTTCGTTTTTTTTTTGTCTACCATCCGAATAAGTGGAATTATTCTTGCTTATTCATCACTGATCATTAGAGCGCAGTATTTGATGTGTGCACGACTATCAAGACTTGTGGAAGTAGGCGATCGCTTTCGCTTTAGGGTACGACAGGAGTTGAGGACAAAGTTCGTGGGGCAAAAGAAGGGAGGGTGGCAGAGCAGGTGTTCAAACAACCGATCCATCCCAGAACTCTGGGTTGCCACAGCAACCATTGCCGACATCACGTTCAGTTTCTGTAATAGACCAATGAGGGCACGATGGAGAGGAGTTTCAATGTACGACAGTTTCCACTGGAAGGGATGAAAGATATGGGGAGGATGGGTATTAAGTGTCGAAAGGAAATTGGCGAAAGAGAATCGCTGATCGTCGCTGTTTTAACAAGTGATAATAGAAACTGTTATGTAAACTTCGTGGATTAATAATGATTTTTTGGTTACTTTAAATAACAAAATTGCCTTACTAGCAATATTTGCTACTGCAATTTTTTTTCACTAACAAATTTGATTTTTCACTAGCTATTTGCTAGTTGCTAATCGGGTGAAATCGCGCCTGGATAAGTGTATCAATATTGGTGGAAATCATGTTGAGAAATAAGGGGGAATGTAAAGGTAATAAATATTTTTCAAGTTCATATCTCACTTAGTACTTTTTCAATAACTGTTTGTGACTTATTTACTGACTTCATTATTGACTGACTTATTTACTTTACTGTGCAGGGCAAACGGCATAGCACTGTTTTGCAGATTTGATAACCTAATATAATGGGTTTACTGTAAACAATATCCCTCATAACTATGCATCACATGCAGGGGTGGATTGGCCCACAGTGATACCGAGACATTTCCTGGTGGACCATTCAAGAACTGGCCCACTTTCTCCCATTCTTTTTGCGTGAATTTTTTGGAAAGAACGAATAATTATTTTGGTACTTATATTATGGTAAACTTCATCTGAGCTTCATTTCTATCTGAAAGGTTATTTACATTAAAAGAGAAACAAAAAAAAACCAACAACTTTTTCTTTTATTTATGTTTTGTGTTGGCTGCAAAACAAAATAGCAAAATTATCTGCACGTCTATAATGAGAAAAGTGCCTCTTGTCCAAGAAAGCTGTTATAAATTAATTAAGCTAAGGCTACCTACAGTTAGTACATAGGTTGCTGGATTTCGGAACAAAGGGTCATTGGTGTGCTCTACCCTCATGTGATAGTTTCTCGTTCCCACACACTTATCCATTCATTGATACAGAGAGTGCTTCTCTGGCAGAGATATTCCGAAATCTGTGTCCTACACACATGCATATTAAAAGAAACAGCAGTTTACCAGTACTAACTCAGGGGTCAAAATAATGGTTAGACTTGGAAAAGCCTCTACTCAAGGAGGAGATACCAATACCATTGTGCAGTAGGAGATCAGAAGACAAATAAATATGAAACTTAATTGTGCAGGGAAATTGTTATGTTGCATGCACACATTTTAACAGAATGATCTTCATAGTGATTTAGCTGAAAATGGAAGTCTTCAAGAGACTCGATTTTGTTCTGGTCAAAATCTAATTTTTTAAAGGAAATTAATAATCTGGCACAACATCCCATTTTGAGCTTGGTTTGAAGCTATTAGGGGTACAAATAAGTTTTAAAGCGTTTTAAGACAACGCAACATGTAATTTGTGAGAAAACAACAATACTGTTACGAATCAAAATATGCGCCGTCATTATCTATCACCTTCCGCCATTTGTCGAGCAGCTGACGTATTCCAGCCACGAAGAATACTGGAAGTAGTCAACCCATTTTTCGTCACATGTCCGGAACCATACGGCAGACAAACCATGTTGCATCGATCGGAACAAATGATATTCTGAAGGAGCTATGTCGGGACTATACGCTGGGTGCTCCAAAACTTCCCAGCCAAGCGTCAATAACATTTCTTTGCCCGATTTCGCAACATGCGGCCTAGCTTTGTTATGCAGTAATTTCACGGGACGCAATCCTTTGCCTGTGAATGAACGTTTCCGACAGATTTCCTGGTTCAATCGCAGCAATTGTTGCTTGTAGCGATCAGCAGTAGCAGAGTGACCCTGTTCCAATATTCATAATAGAGCGCACACACCCTTTATATCCCACCAGATGCACAGCAGAACTTTCTTGGAGTGAATATTGCATTTTGGTGTCGAAGTCATTGCTTTACCGGGGTATACTCAGTGTGTTCTTGCGTTTGAGATTGTCGTACCATATCCACTTTTCATCACCCATAACGATATTCCACAGGAAGGACTTTTTGTGTTGTTTATTCAACAGTTTCAAACACTTCATAACACGATCATTCTTGTTTCTCTGGCTTAGGTCATGTGGCACCCATTTTCCTTCCTTCTGAATCTTTCCCATTGCACGTAAATGATTGAAAATGGTTTGTTTAGTTATCCCCAGTTGTTCAGCTAGTTCTTTTTGTGTTTGAGACTAATCTCCATCCAGCAGTGCTTTGAGGTTCCTCATGTGCAACATTCTGCGGGGCACAGCTACATTTTCGATTGCTAACATCAAAATCACCTGCTTTAAACCGTCTAAACCAAAACTCACACGTGCTTTTCAATACAATATTCTCTCTCAGAACATAACAGATCGATGCACATGCTTTTGCAGCACTTTTTCCTTGAAGAAATTTGTAACGAATGCAGTGTCGAATAAGTGCAGTATCACTTGCTGTCTTTCACCTACCAATGTGCAAATGCAGTTGACTGTTGAGCAAACTTCTGTGTCACATTTTATACTCTGGACCAGTTGTGTTCATATGACAACAATGCGGAGGAATGACGGATATGTAAATTAGCAGTATACGTCACACAAAAAACGCGTTAAAACTTATTTATACACCTAATACATTCAATCACGAAAGGATTTTTAAAATTGTTTCACCATTAAATTGTTAAAATTTGTTCCTAAATGAATTTATTTTACGAAGCATATTTCAACAGTTCTACTTCATCCACGATGTAACACAATTTTTTTCATGAGGGAAGTATAACCCGGTATGTATGTGCATTGTAAGAGTGGACTGCAAGACTAAGATTCTCTAGCGTTCCACAGTGGATTTAATCCTCAGAAAGGAGGAAGGATACGCCAGGTCACTCGACACGGAGGCAAACGCTTTCCCCAAACAATCGGCAATCTCCCCCACTTCAGCATATGTGCA
Source organism: Macrothele yani (assembly GCA_039090855.1). Classification (NCBI taxonomy): domain Eukaryota; kingdom Metazoa; phylum Arthropoda; class Arachnida; order Araneae; family Macrothelidae; genus Macrothele; species Macrothele yani. Next base: position 58,580,146 of record CM076998.1, on the reverse strand, counting down.
GCCGTTACTCTCGAGAATGGAGACCTGGTGAGAGCTGTAGTTACCCCGGATCTTACGAATCTTGTCCCACACACTTCTCGAACTGGCACGTGAAGTGAGAGATGAAACATACTGGATCCAAGACTCCCTCTTGCTATGTCGACGCACCAACTGAGCATAGGATTTTGCTCATTTGAATGTAACGAGATTAGCATCGGTTGGATAACGCCGAAACGTAGACCAGGCCTTATGTTGAGCTCTCCTAGCCGCTGCGCATTCAGAGGTCCACCAAGGCTTCGGACTTCTGGAGAGTGTCGTCGATGTTTTTGGTATAGAAAGATCAGCTGCCTGAAGAATACAATTTGTGACTTCAAGGACCGCTGCGTCAATTGACTCTTGGGTCACCATTGCAGAAGATATCAAAGCTGACGGTGTGAAGACCTCCCATCTCGCACGCTCCATCCTCCACCGAGGAGGGCGGGAGGCAGAAGATGGCATGTTCGCATGATGCGAGAGCAAAATCGGAAAATGGTCGCTCCCGTGGAGGTCGTTACACACCGTCCACGACCAGTCAGCAATAATCGATGGTGATCCCAAGGCCAAATCAATCGCACTGAAAGATCTTGTCGGCTCATGGAAGTACGTGTCAGCACCAGTGTTAAAAAGGCACAAAGAGGCCGAGGACAGAAGAGACTCTATGTGACGACCTCTCGTGCTGATGCTGACACTACCCCACAAATGATGATGGGCATTGAAGTCACCCAGTAAAAGAAAGGGTGAAGGCAGCTGATCGACCAATCTCTCCAGAACAGAGACGCTTACGTTCTCGTCCGGTGGCAGATAGACACTGCAGACAGTAAAAGGCCCAGGGACAGATATTCGCACCGCCACGTCTGCAAAGTTGTGGATATCGCAACGGAAGACACCGGAACACTGTGAGGGACAAGAATAGCGACTCCCCCACAGGCGATGTCTCCCAGTGCATTATCTGTCCGATTCCCACTGTAGCCTCGAACTGAAAGCAGGTCTGATGGTTTAAGTTTTGTTTCCTGTAAACAAAAGCACACCGGAGAGTAGAACGAAAGCAGATGTTTCACTTCATCAAAACTCGTTCGAAAACCTCGACAGTTCCACTGAATGATTGAAGCCATGGTTATAAATGAAATGAAAATGATCAAACGAAGTCAGGCTCCATCGCCTCTGATGGGGGTTCCCCCAGATCTGGAGGCGTGTGACCAGGGGCCAAGATGGGAGAATGCTTTGTCCCAAGTGTCTTAATGGGAGGCGCACGATGTTGAGTCGTTTCCTGAGATTTTGGAGGAGAAGAAATGCTTTTCTTATCCTGGGCTTTGGTTTTTTTGTTAGAAGAAGTGGCCTGAGTTCCCTTGTTGGTAATGGGATGAATCTGCTTCGGCAAAGTGGTGGGTGGCGCTTTCAGACCCCTAGCTCGAGAATGGAGTGCCTCCAGTCCGGCTGTGATGATATCGTCCAGCTTATGGGGACATTTAGTAGGGATCTGAATGTCGGTTTGAATGCCGATTGTAGATTTAGCAACCACCACTGATGCATATGAGCGCCGATCAGAAGAAGCAGGAACTACTCTCCTTCTGGCCTCAGGGTAGGAAATATTCTCCACCATCTTTAGCCTTTGGATTTCTTTCTCCTCCTTCCACTTGGGACAATCTTTAGCTGATGCCACGTGTGAACCCTTGCAGTTCACACAAAACTCAGCCTTGGCCACACATTCTGATAAAAGATGCTCTGCGGCACCACAGCGTCCACACCTAGGATTGCTCCTGCACGACTGCTGAGAATGGCCGTACGACTGACACCTAAAACATCTCAGAGGGTTAGGGATGTACGGACGTATCTCAAGGTGCAGATACCCTGCCTTGATGGACGTAGGCAGAGAAGGGCTATCAAACGTTAAAATGATGTTGCGGGATGGGACGGACTGCCCATTCCGCCTAAAGAGTATACGCCGCACACCTGTAACGTGTTGACTTCTCAGTTCTTCTGGTAGTTCTTCCTCAGTACACTCAACAAGGTCCTGAGAGGAGACAACACCTCGAGATGAATTTAGGTATCCATGAGGTGTTATTTTGACCGGAGTCTCAAGCAGCGTGGTGGTGTTAAGAAGTGTAGAGCTGTAGGCCACAGTGGACATTTCTGCCAGAAGATCTCCAGACTGCAGTTTCTTTACGCTCTTAGGATAGCTTGCTATAGATCGAAGTGCTTTGTTAATCCAAAATGGACTTTTGGCACTCAAAGGCTTTGATGGGTCCAATGAGTGCACAAAAAAGAAACGAGCATTAGAAGAATCAGGAACATGTTTTTTTGCGGAAGGGGATGAGCCTTCCTCCATACCTCTTTTGGTTGTAGGTTTGTGGGAAACAGAATTTAGAGCCATGAAAATTTTTTTTTGAATTCGTCCGCCGACTTCCCCACCCACAATCGAGCCCAATGAGGGAGAGCCGGAGGTCCGCAAGCCCAAGTGGACGCAGGTCACGGCTCTAGTGATAGCAAGCGGATATAGCAAGTTGATAGGGCAGACATGCGCTCGGCGTGCACCCAGACTTTCCCATGCCTGGGGAACACCCCTTTGGCTTGCCCACCCTATCCCCAGACTCACCCTGTCATGCAAAACGACAAGCCGTTAGAGGTCTGGGCTCCAACTCGGCCACAGACCTCATTGACTAGGAGTGGGTTAGTTCCCAGCCGCCCGTTGAGGGTGAAGCAGGGGGCAAAGAGGAGTGTTGGCAACTGGCGACAACAACACCCAGGCCTCCAGAAACCTCAGCCTCCAGCATCCCCTTTTCCACCTTACGGGTCACCGCACACGGCAAACGTGCAGGTAGGTCTAGCTAACCAGCTCGGAAAAACAAAAGGAACATAAAATGGAGAAGACAGGAAAGAAAACGAGAAACTAAAATCCTGAGCTGGCGCATAATCACAACCTCAGCAACCTACAACTGAGGCAGGTTCGTGTCAAGTGAAAAAACAAAAAACATAAAAAATGTGAAAATCATCACATATAGTACATGTTGGCTCGGGCCATGGGGACGCCATCCCCCATCAGCTGGATGAACAGCTGTCCCTTCGGTGATGTCATCGTTCAAGAGTAAACGAAAAGTATTCCTTCACAAGGTTAGCTCGGGCCGTGGGCGCCGCTCCCCAAATAACTGGAAAACCAGTTATCCCCGTGCGGGGGATGATGATAATTGGTGGATAGATGGGACAGATTACAAACATATCTAGAGAATTCGAGGATATAACAGTATGTTTCATGGACCAGCCAGACGTTTTTGGTGGCCAGAAGAATGTGGCAAGAAAACAGGTCAAGTGTCCAATGCCCTTAAAAATGTACTTCTAAAGGTGAATGCCCCAACTCCTGTTGGATGTTCTGCACGACTTCATACCTTTGATGAGATTGAAGGAAATCGATAAAATCCAGCAGCTTTTCTCAGTTTCAATCATTTGTAGTTATGATGGTAAGCTCATAATTTTGTTTTGTTTTTTTGAGGCTTTTTTTCTTATGTAAATAAAAATTGAATCTTAACTGCAACTGAGATAAAGTATTGTATGTGTAAAGACTATGGATTTTAAAAAAAATAACCATATACATAGGTGACAATTATTGAAAATCATAAAAATGACTTTAAAATATAGATAGACACTGCAATTTGGAATATATACTCAGGTAAACTTTTCAGAAATATCTTTTCGAAGTTTTCTTTTTTTTTTTTTTAATAATAACCCAACCGTGAGGTTCGAGCAGGAGAGAAGTACATTTTCAAAAATTTGTAGGAAACTTTCAAGGCAAAAATCCAGTAATCTAATTCCCCCAGTTAACTACCTACCATTAGGACATTGTTTGGACAAAATTTCAGAATTTTTAAAAAATGGGGTTTTTGAGATATTGCAATTAAATATTGTTGATTTTTTGAAATTTTGTATAATTTAAAAATTAATTTTATGAGTTACAAGCATCACAGTATAAAAATATTATTACTGCTAAGACAACCCTAGTAGGGGTGCAGGTTGGCACACTTACCCTCCTGATAAGTCGTTTTCTTAAAAAAAAAAAAAAAAAAATACTAAATTTGTGGAAAATTAAACTTTTTTGGAATATATATATATATATATATATATATATATATATATATATATATATATATATATATATATATATATATATATATATATATTGCCATCTGGTAACATTTGTTTGACCAATTTCTGTGAATTTGATGAAAGGCCAATTCAATAGCTTCAAAATAAAAAAAAATTCGAGTCTCTACCTGTTATAGTTCAGGAGCAGTATGCACTTAAAAAGTTGGCGTTTCACATGATTTTCGTCACAAGTGTATTTTTGCCTATTTTCAAAATGCTGTAGCTCGACCAAAAAAATTTTTTATGAAAAATCCTTTTGCAGTACTTTATATCTCTATTAGGAGTAGCTACCATAATTTTTTCAAAAAAATTGGAGGTGATCACCTGACACCCCCGCCTAAATTGAGATGTTCGAAAGGGTCATTAATATAAAATATGATTTTGTTCAATAAATGATTGTGTTTCATCTTTAAAATGGAGGAAAAATGTCCGAAAATGGAAATCGGATTGAGCAAAGAGTTTGAAAAAACTGCGCTCCACTCAGCATAACTCTGACATAGTTCCCTTATGTTGTGATATTCAGAAGATAACAGGCTACATAGCTGATCTATTAGAATAATACAGTATATTTTGAAAATGAGGAAATTGTTGACATAATTATAAGAACAGGTATTTTATTGAATTTTGAATAATTAATACAAATTGTATTTGAATATTTCCAAGAACTCATGTCAGTTCTAAGCAGAAGAAAGAATTGGAAGATCTTTCCAATTTCATTGAATTTTTAAAGGTTTTTCCATGTGTTTCACACTCTGAAGAAGAAAAAAAAAGGTTTATTCTTTGATGAGTATACAGTTTTTGTCACTTAGACCTATAGAAATATGCAAGAAAGCAGGGCAAGTGGAACATTTTTTCCAGATTAAAGCTCTCGTAAAACAAGCTCTGAATGCTGTTTGCTGTTTTTTTTTTTTTTTTTTTTTATGAAATGTGGTCAAAGTGTTTTGTGCTTTGCCCGAAGAACATTTACAACGGGATACACATTTTTCATATGTATCCCAGGAATGTGTATGCTGATGTTATTGATTCTTCTGTGAATCCTTACTGATTGCTGCAGGATCAGATCAACTGAAAAGTGAATGACAGTTCCTTGTTGATTGGCCAGCTTTAAATGTGTCTTCTGTGTCTGACATAAGATGTAGTATTTAATTGGCAACTGCACTTTCAATGGCAGTGCAAGGAGCCATGCATCACATTTAAGCATTTATCAGCACATAGACAAAAGCCCACATTTTATGTTTGTATATCATCAGTTCCCAATCCACTGCTGGTTGATGATCACCCCCACAGAAGTTCTTTTCAATGTCATTCCAGCATGCTTTCAGATTTCATCCACTTATCTCTTGCATGGTCTTCTGGGTCATTTCCTGCCCTTAGGAGCCCAGTCTAGTATTTCAGCTGTCCAACGGTGGTCAGTTCTTACAGTATTGTAACCCCTTGATTGCAATGTTTTCAGCAGTATATTGTATTAATACTATTACTTTTTGGTATAATTACCCATTGTAACCTAGATGCACTTATAATTTGTTCTTGATTAAGCCTTCGTCACGTCTTTCAACTCTTGTCGTTTTCATGATTCATGAGTTCCATTTTGTATCATTCTTGTTACACTAAGTGTGCATCTCTCCATGCTTCTTTGAGTTGTCTGCTGCTTCTGTATGTCTGTTTTAGCAAAAATCCATGTCTTACCAGAAGTATGCATTGATAGGGTGTCTGCTGGTTATGTAAATCATGAAAGTCACAAATTTCGCTTTGGGGTCATGAATTTATTTTTATTTTTAATAATAGTTCCTTTTCTGGTGACAATCTTAAGTAATTCTCCATACACACTGACAACATAAGATGTACATGTGGTTTACATTTAATGAGCCAAGTATCAAAACAAGGGCATGTGTGCACTCCTACACAAAGAATGCTACTGCTAAGCAAAAAACGTTTGAGCACAGAAATATATGTACAAAATTTTAAGATCAGTTTAGCAATTTAAATTATACTGCTTATGACATCATGACATTTTCCAGGTGTTACATGCTAAAGAAAGATAGATGTGTTATGAAATTGTGTAGCACAATGGTGAACATTTTAACTTACTTTTGGGCACAGTCAAAGTATGATGAGTCATTTTTTTTTCATTACTAGCAGAAGGGCAGGGGAACACGTTTTATGTAGAAAAAAACCCCAAGGTTGTAGAGTATCTCCCTCTTTAATATGTACTTACTGTGTGCATGTGCGTGCGCATATACACACTGGTGAGCATTTCATCTTACTTTAGACACAGTCAAAATATGATGAGTCAGTTGTTGGTTACTAGCAGGAGGGCAGGAAAAATAAGGGGGTTGGAGTGTCCCTTCCCTCTCTTTAATATATACTTACTGTACATGTGTGTGCATGCACGCACATATGCTGCTGCCTTGGATAGGGCTATATATATCGTGAGAGAGCTTTTAAAGATGGTCATGAAAATTGTTAATTGGTCATACATACATATATACACATAAATATCATTACACTGTTCTCTGAGATTCAGAGGTTAGCTCCTCAAAGAACGACCATGTGCCAAGTACACATTTAACTGATAGAACTAGAATTTACTTAATGTTCATGTATCAAATGTCTCCATTTACAACGATCTTGGCACAGCTCGAGTTTCATTAACATCCATCACACGCAGCACACATGACCTTTTGTATTTCATACTTTTTTCAAGCAGACATTCCTGGATCTGGTCCTCCCAAGATTTCTTTGGTCTTGTTCTACCTTTCTTTCCTGCCACTTAGGCTGAAAAAATTCTCTTAGTCAGCCCCTCATCACTCATTCTTTCAACATGGCCAAACCACCTAAGAATATTAGTCTTCACCATACTAACAACATTTTGCCTCACAATTACACATCTGCAACATATCTTCGTTCCTTGCATGGTCAGCACATGTCTTACCCCAAACCCCCATAAGTAACGCATCTCCCCAGCACACAAACAACTCCTATGTCTTTTCTGCTGTACCCAGGTTTCACTGCTGTACATCAGAGTAGGAATGATTACATTTTCATGCATGGCCGTTGAAGATTTTCTTGAGAACCCATCATTCCTGTGAAATCCTCCTAAGGCAGCTATGACTTTCAATGAAGAATTCACTTTCCTACTAATTTCGTCATCCAATTTGTTCTCTCTGTCAAACATACTTCAATTGGTCAATAATTGGTCATTAAATTGCATTTCCCAAATTTGGTAGATTAAATGTTTCTCTTTTAAGACAATGATAAATTGCTCTTGTGCTGTTTCTCCCAGATGCTCTCTAGCCAAGTTTTGTATGCCTATTCATTTCTTCTTTGATGTGGCCCCAACTTGATATCTGTTGCCTAAGGTAAATGTTGTTATCAGTTGCTTCTACATTTGCTCCTTCAACTTCCAAATCCTCAGTTTTTGTAAAAGCATTGTACATCAGTTTTGGTTTCTGTAAGTTCATTTTTAATCTCACTTCTTTACCCTTGTCAGTAAATTCATGGATCACACTATGCAGGTATTTGCAAAAATGACTACATCAGTTAAATGAAGATGGGTTGAAGAACCTTCATTAATCTTTATTCCCTTATTTTCAAAGTTCAGTGATGGAAAGACATTCTGCACTGTTTCCAGCAGTATATTGTTCTATTACTTTTTGATGTAGTTACCCACTGTAACCTAGATGCACTTAACTGTGTTTGTTCTTAAGTCTTTATCATGTCTTGAAAATCATGCCTTGTGTCTTCGTGGACCATTTCGTCTCATCTGAAACAGGATTTGCATCAAAATTTCAGCATTTGTGCTATATTTTTTCTTCTGTACCACACATTTTACTTCTGTAATTGTTTTCTTGGCAATGAAGCACTGAAATAATCACTTGGAACCAGGGTTTCCAACTTTAAAGTGCCCGAAGGCCACAACTGGATCCATGAGTGTAGTGGTGGACCGCATCATAATCAGCTAATTTTTATCAAGTAATGCAAAAATGAGAACAGGTATTTGATTCTGAATGAAATAAGAAGTGGTAATTAAACATGTTTAATCACATATTAAATAAATTTTTTTACTAAAATCTACTATCTTTGATATGTCAATATAATACAGCAGATAAGGAAGAAATTAAACTTCGGTATATGTAAAAAAATCTTCACAGTGAAAATTGAGGTTGATCTGCTGCAATCACTTAAGCAGGAATTTTCACCTCGAGCTCCCTTCTTGCCGGCTTCTGGAAGTGAAGCAGAGGAGAATCTGTGAGGCGATTTCTGCTGTAATGGTTCTTAATGAACTTCACTGTGGAGAACACACTTTCACGTATGTATGTGCTACCAAACATAGATTTCATTCATTCTGTCCAGCTTATTTTCTTCTACTTTGTATTGCGGAAGGATGGAAAGAAACAGGTTGGGCGAGTCCACTTAATCAATCACAGGGGTGGATGGAAATAGCACTGGTGCGAATGCACAAGTTATTACTAAACAAACAACAGTTGGAACTTTCATGAATTTTCTCCATGCAAGTCAGAACTTTCTCAGCTAAAAACATCAATTTTATTACAGTAGGTTACTATAGGATGCAAAGAAAAAGGCATCGCGAGCTGCCAGTTGAAAACCCCTGACGTAGAAAATGACAAGAAATAAACTAAAATGTAATGTTCACATAGGTGTGTAAATGGGAAATGAATTCTTCTGAAAAAATAAATCTTCATAATTACGTGGAAGGAACAGGTATATGTCTTTTGCTAAAATTTTCCACTGTTTCTCATGTAGCCAGAAACTTGAAAATTGCATCACCTTGAAGCATGACTTAAACCCTCACCTCTCTTATGTTTGAGCATGCTACCAATACACCACTCAGACAATTTAGTTTTACAAGCAGCTGAAGCCAAGTAGTTGTAGCTGAGTAGTCCTATTAACCTTCGTATGTGCTAGTGGAGCCAATCTGATGCTTTCTTGCAGAGGTTCTTCTCATGTAATTGTGACATAATATATCGTCAGAGGGATTTGTTTCTCACTATTAATTATGGCATCTTAAGCACAGGTGATTTGTGACCTATATGGATGAGAAAAAGGTTATCGACACTACAAGGAATCATCACCTTGCTTCGACTAATGTATCCAAAGGTTTTTCAGGTGCAGTTGCTTGTGGAACTTTGTTGTCCTGGGTGTCGTAATTACAGCATACTCAAATGGAAATTGGGAGATGAGGGTCCAGTTTCCTTTGGAGGATGATGCTAATTTCAGGTTTCTGAAGAGAGCAAGTGAAAAATTATGTACCTTTGTCCTGTAAATGACATATGTTGTGCAGGGTATGAGGAACATTATACACTGCCGGAAAGTGAAAAAAGAACACCAAGAAGGAGACGTCTGATACCAACGAAATTTATACAGCATAATAACAGATTACAGAGGATAACGTGATCAAAACATTATGGCAAAATACAGCTGTATTTGCTGGTAAACTGAAAAATAACATTTCCATGTAACATGGTTAGTACGAGGTTGAACCGCCATGAACTACGTCACACTGTGCAATTGCTGGCATGGAGTCTGTCGTACAGATGTTGGATGTAAGTTTAGGGTATTGAGTTCCAAGCATCCTCAACCTGGACGCGTAAATCGGGGATGGTCGTGGCTGGCCGTGGAGACCGGATAAGTCGTTGTCCCATAAAATCCCACACGTGCTCAATGGGGGACAAATCCGGTGAACGTGCAGGCCATGAAAGTTGTCTCATACCCTGAAGTGCATGTTGTGTTGCACGTGTCGTGTGTGGGCGTGCGTTATCTTGCTGGAAAACACCACGATGGACCGACCTTACAAATGGCACAACAACGGGCTGAATGATGTTGATGTAGGAAGTGCTGTTTAACGTACCCGGTACAAACACTAGTTGTGTACGGGAGCGATGGCTGATCACTCCCCACACCAGGAGACCAGGTGCAGGCCCTGTGTGTCGCTGGCGGATGCAAGAAGGGTGGAGATGCTCCCCTGTGCGTCTGCGAACACGCATACGGCCATCAGAGGCTCCCAAGCAGAATCTGCGTTCATTGCTGAACACGACAGATCGCCATTGCGTTCTCCAGTGCAGACGTTGGCGACACCACTGCAGCCGTTCCTGACGGTGGGCTGGAGTCAGAGGCACACGTGCACATAGTCCTGCATCCAGTAGACGGTTGCAGATTGTTCGCACAGTCACCTCAGGTGCAGCGGCAGCTCGGATTTGCATCGCAGTGGATGTTCTGCTTGACAACGCCGCTCTTCTTATGCGTCGATCAGTCTGCTCATCAGTCCGTCTGTGACTCCCGGTTCCACGTCTTCTCGTGTGGGAATGTTCCTCGGACCATCTACGCCACCATTGTACCAACACCGATACTTCCAGTCCAATTCGCTCCGCAATACGACAATACGACCACCCGGCCTCGCGGAGTCCGACTAGACGACCTCGCTCAAAGTCCGATAACTGCTGAAATCGTACACGTCTTCCATGTCCAGGCATTGCAGCTTCTTCAGGGTCTTCGCACGTGTCCGTACGCCGACGACTGATTACATTCGCTTCGCCGTACTCCTTAAATACCACGGACGATAATTTGCATATTATGCCGTGCTGTGGCGTAAGCGCTCACCGGTTGGTCCCGAAATGAACATCACACCTACGTAAGCTTGACCCAATTAACATATGTAAATTTCATGATCGTCCGCCAATTCCTTCTAGGTGTTCTTTTTTCACTTTTCGCCAGTGTAAAATGAAAGCTAAAATTTCATTAGTAGGTCTGCATTAAAAAAAAATGGGGAACCCTTAAGCATGAAGCTGAATTATGAATTAAAATAGACTAAAAAATTATATTTTAATTAAAACAGTTGAAGAAAATAAAGTTTTTGATGATAATCCGACGAATTCGTACTTTTCCATCTGCAACAGTAAATGGGCACATCGGTGGGTAAAATCTCTACTCAATATAATGGTGATTACTCACCAAATCAAGTCGAGTAATCAATAATATCTGTTAAAACGCTCAATGTAAGGGTGGAAACCTCGATGGGTTTTTTTTTTTTTTTTTTTTTTTTTGACGTTTCGGTTCCTGTAGCATTAAGGAAAAGAACTCGATTGCATCGATGAAACATCGACCAAAACAGCCAATTAACGACATAAAAATATGGTGTTCCCGTCCTCTTTACAAGAATGTAACAAAAAGAAATTAATTTTCTCTACATAGGAAATATTCTTTGCCAGTTTCAAACATTTGTAATGAAACCTCGATGTTAATTGAATTTTGTTTAAAAAATAATTTTACATGAAATAATTTTTTGGAAATAGAAATTGTAAATTCAAAATGAATTTTCAAAGACTATTCTTCTAAAAAAAATGAGGAAATATAATGATAACTCCCTTAATTTTGAATATACTCTTATAGATTTATGTTATTCTAAAGTGATTCAAAATCATCACTACCACTTGGCAAACTTTCACTTTCATTACAACTAACCATTTCAGGATTTCCTTACAAGCTGATGTTATTCTAAGGTGATTCAAAACGCACGTCTGCAAATACTGAGGGAAAAAGCTGTCAGTAAAGTTCGTCCTCAGCTATCACACGAAATTGGAAAAAGATTTAGGGGATTCATAATTTGTTGAGTTTTGCTATTGTGTCGGTTTTTTGTGGAAAAACGAAATGAATAATGTGAAGAGTTTCTAGTAACAAAACACATTTTGTTTTCCTGCGCGACAAGGTCCGCAAGAAAAATAAACATGCTGTTGTCACGGGATGAGTTGCACGTTATTGCACTTTGAAAGGGGCTCGAAAAACTTATTTCTGACAGTGTAATGTTCTACAATTCATCCGCTATCTCTTGTGAACAGCCCTGCCTCAACTGTAGTAGGAAAAGTTTTGGCTGAAATTTGCCTTCCTGCCGTACGTGGCGAAGGTGCGTGGAAAGACTACAGCGAATGCCAGCTTACGATGTGACTCTTAGACTGTGTATTCTCATGATTTTTTCAATAATATTTATTGCTGTTTGATGGTATGATTCGTGGAGATTTCATTTCAAAACAATATGATTAATAAATGATATGATCATTCACACCGATATCTGCTGCCTGATTCGGTAACTACTCGGGTCAAAATCGAGGACTGATCATTCAGCACACTACGCTTTTAGCACCACACGCGCAGGCAGATGAATCGATCGCCATCACACTATAAAAGGGTTCTGCAACATCGAGGTTTAAACATCAATTATCGATGGCAAAACTTTGATGTTCAAAAGCATCAAGGTTTTTGCCATCCCTAGTTAGGACAGACTGGTTTCACTTCCTTTTACCTTTACTTCTGAATTATTATACTTTTGTAAATTGGCACTACAAATAACAAATGGCCAAACTGGCAACTACTAAAATAAATTTAATTGCCAAAGTTTCTAGTTAATCGCCATCTGGCTAGTGGTGAGTGCTAGTTTGCATCTATAGTCATATGGCTCATATGGTTGGCCCTAATTAATGTTTTTTTCTCTTAATACTGTTAAACATAATGTCCATGCATTATATCTTATACTTGAGCTATATTAGCATAATAATCTTTGCATTATGGCTTATACTTCAGCTATATTAGCATAATAATCTATGCATTATGGTTTATACTTGAGCTTAGACTTGCTGAATGGTTTGTGTACTGTATGTCATTAATAGATGTTGATTGCATTAGTTGAAATGCAAAATACTGTAATTAGTGGGATACACAATTACCATGTGTTGCTATTATAATGCTATGGCACTAAATTCGATTTTACAAATGTGCAGCTCTAAAATGCTGCTTATAACAATTTTCGGTAACATAAATTTCAACCATCTTTCACGACATCAAAGCAAGTTGTTTTATGAATTGTTTATAGCAGTCACTGAGCTGTTAAGAATTTGGAGTGCTGACTCTTCTTTGTTTTGTTAGCATGGGAGCCTAGCGGTTGTGCAAACAAAGTCTCAAAACCTGCGTGATTATATATAAATAGGTCATTTGGAGAACGGCAAGGATTCCTTGTGGCCTTCTGTTTGTTTGAAAATCTTCATTTCCGATTTATAAGTTGTTTTTATATTTTAATCGGGTTTTTTCTTATCTCACTCTAAGGAGGGTAAAACATTGATTTTTTTTTTACCTTAGATATACATACAGTTTCTTTTGATACAGTTGGTGAGAATGCAACAGGGAAAAACCACAAAAGTGTATGCACTTCGACTATCGCACACTTTGTCAAATGCGAAATTAGAGGGATGACTCCCTCATTCGCTGAACACCTAAACCACTGTAGGTGTCAATCGCAGGCTAAGTGACATTCACTTCCTGCCACCTGGCTTTATAACAAATACCCTGCTGTAAAACATTAATGGTCTTCTGTATCCCCTCCATCTTCCATAAAGGAGATTTGAAGGTCATATACCCATTTGCAGGAAGAGTTACACAAACACATTCAATGAAGCAGTGGTGATGACTGTCATTTAATGCATAACTTTTCTCCTGTCTACAGTACTTTCACCTCTAATGTTATTAGATGTGAGTTGGACAGGTGATTTGAAATGTATTAAAAATAAAAAAAATGTTCTTAACACCTCCCTTCAATGCATCATTTATCTTCCATGAAATTCACACAGAATTGTCAAATAAAAATTACTTTGTGGTAAGTGTACCTGCAACTTTAAACTGGGTGTAGCATTATTCCCAACAACAAACCAAGAAGATAAATGAACTTTGGCATTATACTTGGTGCTGCATTATTCTTAGAAAAGAAAAATGGTCATTGCTTCACATGGAGAGTGAGCAAAAAGTTTCAGAGCTGTTAACTCCAAAAAATTCTTTGGCATTTTTTAAGTGCATGTGAAGTAAATTGTTGCCATAGCTCCATGAAAAAACTCTTCATGGTCATATCCTGCCTGGGCCCGAATGTAGGACCATTTGGCGTTTTTAAAACCAAGGGTGTTACTGAAACTCGGGTGCAAGTTCAGAAACTGCATCACACCTTCTATTGCTAAGTAGACAGAGGATAAGACTCGAGTGCAAGCAAAGAGTTGGAGAATAGTGGAGCTGCTCGTTTTCAACACGGCTATCACCTGTAATGTTTACCAGGACTTGTTCTTTCAGTTTGTGTGTCTTCTAGAAGAGCAGGAGCATTTCTCATGGTTTCAGCAAGATGGTACAGCATGCCACGCCACAAACACGTCAACGAAACTGTTGCAAAGTTTCTTTAACAACCCACATCATCTCAGGGGGACTCTAGCATGGACAATATCCCAATTTATCGCCTTCAGACTTTTTTTTGTGGGGGTACTTGAAAAAAAGAAAGCCTATGCAAATAATCTATCTGACGTATAGACTTTAATCAAACATTAGTTGCCGCATAACAGAAATTTTCCCATCAGTTCCAAAGCACATATTTCAGAATGTGTGGTGATACATTAACACTAGGAAGAGTTATTTGCTCTTTCTTTCAGAGTTAATAAGGAAATGATTTTGTTGCTACTTGTTTAAATTTTCGAGATGCATGTATGTAAAAGCTATATTATTTCACCCATATGTTTTATAAAGAGACAGTTCTCCCAAAGCTTAGTGTATTATACATAACTATATGTAGAATAAAATATGCTAAATTCATTAGTTATTGACATTGGAATATATTGTTTTACAGAATTTTTGTCATCTGATCAAAGAGGTAATAATAATTGTCATTTTCTTATTAACAGGTAATTCCTTGAAAGAATTCGGAAGGTTATTATCCGTAATCGAAGAGGAGCGAGATAGGATGGTACATAGTCTATTTTTTTGTTATTGTTTGATTTTATTTTGTAACAGTGAAATATATTGTTAGTGTAGTATCTTCATTTTGCTAGTTGACATTTCTGCATAGTATGGGCACACTTACATTTTGCCTCCCCTGCTCGCAGTTCCTTATTCATGACAGTACTTAACTTTTTCTTATTTCGGAGTACAGAAGTAGGTGTGGATAAATTAAGGAAGTAAGACAAATTTACGAAAATTTCAATGAAACTTACACAGAATTTAACAGAACTTTGTATGGACACATAATTTGGCGTAACTCCTCAACATATTGTAAAATACATATTAATGTGCGTTTTGATCGTGGCAAATGTTCCAAGTATTAATATAACCAGTTTCAGATAGTGTTTCTCAGCCACTGGGGTTCAACAAGGTGTACGTTCAGGAACTTAGCAAATAAACATTCCCATTCCTCTATTAATGAAGAAAAGTTCACAGGTTATTCTTGGAGGGTGTTGGCACCTTAGCATCATAAAGCATCCCAAGCTTTCTCAATTGAGTAAAGATTTGAGGATCTGGCTTGCCAATCCATTCTCTTTATCTTCACTTTCCAGGCACTTATTTGCTAGCCTCACCTTATGAGGACAAGCATTATCATTATGAAAACAAATTCCCAACCAGCAGCTTCTCTGAAAATCAGGCATGAAATTCTTCCATGAATTCGTGGAATTCTGCCTTTTCTCATTATGGTAATTCACATGATCGATGCATAACTTAATAGAAATTGCCGGGGGGGGGGGGGGGTTGTCATCCGAAGACAGAATTCCATCATTACGAAACTTTCTCAAAAACAAAAGGTCAATAGAGTGAAGATTTTTTTTGTAATTGTAATTTTTTTTCTTGCGTTCTTATGTCCAGTATTGTTGTTAAAAGCAGGTTTATCATGTGCATATTATGTTGATGTATTCTCACATGACTATTGTTTATTTGATTTGATTTAATTTCTTTAGCCTCCTATTGTATTTACAGTTTTAAGCCTAAAGTTGTTCTAGTGCCTTGAAAAAGCCGCCCGTTGGCGAGCAAAAGCTTGGCAGATATTGTATGAATACACCTGTAAAAGTAAAAAGTCCCAGATTATTGTCTCATCATGTCTTGTTTTTTTTTTTTTTTTTTTTTTTTCATTTTTTGTTTCTATTTATCTGCAGTGTATCCGCAGCATTTTATGCCATAAATATTCGTATTTTAGCTTGAAAATGGGAAAATTTCCTAAAACTGAAGTCAAGGGTGAAAAGATTTCTCCTGTAATTGCAGTCCCCCCCCCCCCCACACACACACACATGCAACGTTCCCATTCTCCTGCGGTGTTGTCAAATGCTGCCCCCCAAGTGTTTGCATTTAAGCTTGGTAAGGAAGGGGGAAATCTCTGGAAACAGATGTGACAAGTTGGGAAATTTGTAAGAATTGATGTTAAGATGTTAAAAAGTATCTATATTCTCAAAGGTATGTCATTTATCTACAAAAGTTAAAGCTTTGATATCATGTACTCATTTTCCTCAGGCAGAAAGTTGTTTCAGCATGATAGATGCATACTTCACCTTTTACAGATTTCTGCTTAATTTTACGGATAGAGGTCTTTTTTTTTTTTTTTGACGTAATTTTTTATATTTTGATTGCTCAATCGAAATATTTCAATCCCCTGCAACCATCCACTTAGATTTTCTATCAAACCCTAAGAGCGCTGTGTCATGCGATGATGTCATCTTTGACTCGCTGGCTTCGTTACATCATGCAGTAACTCTCTCTCTCTCTATGGGGTGCTCAAGTGATGTGCCGACCAGAGTTCGCAAAATGCGTAATTATGCATCTAGTAAAGCATCAAAATTTTACTAACGTGTAAAAATACTCTTCGGGAATTTTCCTCGATGCATAAAGATACGCGTCGGGAATTTTTCTCGGTGCGTAAAAATATGCATCGAAAATTTTTCTGGACATGTACAAATATGCATCAGAAATTTTTCTCGGCGCGTAAAACTTTGCATTGAAGAATTTTACCAATTCGTAAAAATATGAATTGGGACAGTATTTCGTCTTTCAGAAACGGAAGTAAACGAAATAAAGATTTTTTTTCCGTAATCGTAATTTCTTTTTCCTGCGATGTTGCCTCTGTCCAGTATTGTTGTTATATACCATTTTATTCCATAAATATTTGTATTTCAGTTTGAGAATGGAAGAAACATTTCCGAAAACGGAAATTCAATGGCGAAAAATTTTGGCCGTGATCTTTAGGCATGAGAGTACAACGGCTTCGAGGAATTTCTCCTTTTTCGTCATAATTTGGGTTATCCTCGAGACCAATGCATAACTGAACAGAAATTTTGGGGCAATTTGTATTGGAAGATGTTTTCCGCCTAAAACTTTTCTTTCTAAACTTTCAAAATTGCAAGTTAGAAGCAGTGAAGATCTCTCCCGTAATCATAATTTTATTTTTCACGTGATGTTTCCTCTGCCTAGTATTGTTGTTAAATATCATTTTATTTCATAAATATTTTTATTTCGACTTGGAAATGGAGGGAAAATGTCCGAAAACGGAAATCGGACATAGCAAAGTTTTCCCCCGTAACTGTAATTTTTTTCCCCAACGATGATCAGAACATTTATCCTGTATTCTTAAATCCCCCCCCCCCCAAAGTTTTGCATTTAAGCTTGACAAACGGGGGGGGTCTGAAAACAATAGTGACAAAGCTGAAAAATTTAAAAAAAATTGTTACATGGTGTTCAAAAATATTTATATTTTTAATGTTACACTATCCATCTTTTACCTAAAATAGTGTGAAAGCTATCATGCATTCATGATGGATAAAATTGTCATCCAAGGGCATTAAAGAAGAAAAAAATGACAATAAAGAAATGGAAAGGGAAACAAAGATATCAGCAAACTGAAATTTTAAGCACTGGATGCTGTGCAGCTGCAGAAAAACAAATGTGGCTGTGGAACTTGCTGAGATGTTTATTAGATATTTTTAGATGCCTATAAAGCCTCAAAAGTGCAATGTTTTCACTTCTTGAACATATTGCTGTTCCATGTGGTCATTACAAAACATGATAAATTTAAAAGTATTGTTTTAAAATATGAATATTATATTTATTTCTAAAACAAGAAACAAAACAGATCCAAATTCTAAAAACATTGAGCAGTAGTGAAATATTTTTATATGAAAAAATCTGGATTGATTTTTCATAATTGCCTAGCATTTTCGTAAGTATTTTATTTCATCTGTTATTTTTTTCTAAAATACCTTCTCCCGACTTTTGAAAATTACTCCCTAAATTTTTTCAAAGGAGTAAAGATGGGTTCCATTTCAACTCAGGCAGGGTCGTACCATCATGGTCTCAGATTTCTCTAAAAATTAAGGGGTGTTCCTTGACTAAAATAAGGAGACCCATATTTTTTTCTTTCGGCAAGAAAAAATTTTCCCTTCGAGATAGAGGGTTTCAAATCTTGCACCGTCAAACAAGCTCTCTAGAAAACGGTTATTTTTCCTAACTTCAGCGAGTCATTGCAGCAGAGTTAAAAAGATATCGTGTTCTTGTATTTTTTTTTACATTGTGTATATAGCATATAATAATATATGGTGCTAATATTTGCTACACATCGTATGATTAAAATTTAAAAAATCGTAAACTTTGTGATTTTAAAAAAAAATTGAATTTTTTAAGTTTTTTTTAAACAGGTTTGGATGGAGTTTTTTCTATATTCGTTTTTTTCGTTAAAGACATACAAATGTGCACTTTACTTGCAATTTTTTGTGTGTCTGTGAAACTGCTAGTTTCCGCGTTTCGGCAGCGTTAAAAACAGCCGATTTTGAAAAATCTCTATCTTTGCCAACGATTTTCTCAAAAAGACCATTTTTTAAAATTCTGAAAATTAAATCCCTGTTTGATTATCAACAGGACAATATCTGTGTAAATTTTCACGGACCTAAAAACTCCCGTTTCCGAGTTAGACGCGTTTGAATTCGGTTTGAAAGCCTACGATTTCCTGTGTTCTAATGGCGCCATTTTGCAAAAATCTCAGGCGCAAAGTACGTACGTTATCTCTTACCCGAATCAAAGCGTTAGATATTCTTTGCCCGAATGATGGAATGAGAGCATTGGGTCAGCTGGTCCTGGTTGGGAACATCCACCTCACCCTTCCCCGAGTGATGACATGCCTATAAAACTGTCAAGAAGGGGGGGATAACCAATACATAAAGAAAATTCTTGCTGCTCCACTAACAAAGTTGAGTTGCGAAAGACAGCAGAAGTTGTTTGTTTGTTTACATTATATACTTAAACATCGCATAAGAAAAGACTATGAAAGAGTAGAAAACTGTTGTGAAATAATTTTAAGAAAAAAGAGTGCAGGCACGTGTACCGTAAGTTAATTTTCGATGGCTAAACAACCTCGAGTTTTTCTGGGAGTTGCTAATTGTAGGCTACTGTCTACAATTAGCAACTCCCAGAAAAGTTGCTGTTTTGTTATAGTTGCTAAAGTTAACCTCAGTTTTCCGTAATAGTAAAATATTCGCTCAGGAGAGTTTTATCCTCTGCGAACGGGGGGGGAGAAGGTGCAATGCTCTTGACCTCGCTGCTGGGTTGACAGCGCTGGTCGCTGCCGAAACTCTGCTTACCTCCTCTCCAAAACGTAATAGCAATTGCCTAATCTACTAAATAAATAACAATTAACACATACGCGTGCATGCTTATTCATAAAATGTAAGTTGAGTATATTTCCTGTTCAATCAGCTGATTTTACAAGTAAAATTCATATACAACTTATGCGCTTATAATGGTGTAAAGATTTTTATCTATTTAAAACATATTCAAAGATTTCAATTTTTTTAAAGGGGGGGGGGATTGTGTTCGTAGTGATCTCCACCTGGGCCACGATAAACCATGCACTGCCCATGGCTTCTGTTCAATTAGAAGATAATCCTGGATCGATGGGAGACCAGCGGAGTTTTGACACACACCCCCCTCACGTGGTGGTGAGGTGTCTCAAAGCTAGGTAGCTTTCAAAAATGTTTCAACTTAGTTGGCTGGTAACAAGAGAGGGATTCCATTTCAACTCTGGCAGGGTCGTACCATCACGTTCTCAGATTTCTCTAAAAAAATTTAGGGGTGTTCCTTGATTAAAATAAGGAGACCCATATCTTTTCTTTCGGCAAGAAAAATTTTTTCCTTTGAGACAGAGGTTTTCAAATCTTCCACCGTCAAACAAGCTCTCTAAAAAACGGTTATTTTTCCTAACTTCAGCGAGTCATTGCAGCAGAATTAAAGATATTTTGTTCTGGTATTTTTTATTACATTGTGTGTATAACGTATAATAATATGTGATGCTAATATTTTTTACACATCGTATGATTAAAATTTTAAAAAATCGTAAACTTCGATTTTTAAAAAAAAATTGAAATTTTTAAGATTTTTTTCAACTGGTTCAAATGGAGTTTTTTTCTATACTCGTTTTTTGTTAAAGACATACAAATGTGCCCTTTATTTGCAATTTTTTATGTGTCTGTGAAACTGCTAGTTTCTGCAGCGTTAAAAACAGCCGATTTTGAAAAATCTCCGACTTTGCCAACGATTTTCTCAAAAAGCCCTTTTTAAAATTCTGAAAATTAAATCCCTGTTTTATTATCAACAGGAGAATATCTGTGTAAATTTTCACAGACCTAAAAACGCCCGTTTCCGAGTTAGACGCGTTTGAATTTGGTTTGAAAACCTACGATTTCTCCGTGTTCTAAAGGCGCCATTTTGGAAAAATCTAAGGCGCAAAGTACGTTTTCTCTTACTCGAATGAGAGTGTTGGATCCGTCCACCTCACCCCTACCCTGAGCGATAACATGCCTAAGAAACGGTCTTAAGAAAAAAAATAACAAATCTATATATATAGAGAGAGAATTGAATGTATGTCAATTTAGAACCATCAGACTTGGTATACTATTTCATGGTACCCTAACTTAGACCGTAGATGGTTTTGGAAGGGGGAGCCCTGGTCAAAGGGCCCCACGCACAATTTCCGTAAAATCTAGTTTTCAATTTAGAACCATCAAATTTGGTATACTTTTTCTTGGCACCTAACTTTGACTAGACGGTTTTGGGAAGGGGTCGAACCCGGGGTCAAGCCCCCACCCCTACAAAATTTTCGTAAAATATTTTACAAAGTTAGGGTGCCAAGAAAAAGTATACCAAATTTGATGGTTCTAAATTGAAAACTAGATTTTACGGAAATTTTGCGTGGGGCCCTTTGACCACGGGCTCCCACCCACCCAGGGCTCTACCCCCTTCCAAAAACCATCTACGGTCTCAGTTAGGGCACTATAGTTTACAAGTATATTTTACGGAAATTTTGTGTAGGGGCCCTTTGACCCAGGGCTCCGACCCCTTCCAAAAACAGTCTGCGGTCTAAGTTAGGGTACCATGCTATAGTATTCCAAATTTGGTGGTTCTAAATTGAAAACTAGATTTTATGGAAGTTTTGTGTGGAGCCCCTTGACCCTGGGCTCTGACCCCTTCCAAAAACTGTCTACGGTTTAAGTTAGGGTACCATGAGATAGTATACCAAGTTTGGTGGTTTTAAATTGAAAACTGTAAATTTGTTTAGCAGACATACATTCAAATCTATATATATAGATTTGTTATTTTTTTTCCAAGACCGTTTTTTAGGCGTGTTATCGCCCAGGGTAGGGTCAGGTGGACGGATCCAACGCTCTCATTCGGGTAAGAGAATACATACTTTGCACCTGAGATTTTTCCAAAATTGCGCCTTTAGAACACGGAGAAATCGTAGGTTTTCAAATCAAATTCAAACGTGTCTAACTCGGAAACGGACGTTTTTAGGTCCGTGAAAATTTACACAGATATTCTCCTGTTGATAATGAAACAGGGATTTAATTTTCAGAATTTTAAAAAAGGGCTTTTTTGAGAAAATCGTTGGCAAAGTCGGAGATTTTTCAAAATCGGCTGTTTTTAACGCTGCAGAAACTAGCAGTTTCACAGACACATAAAAAATTGCAAATAAAGTGCACATTTATATGTCTTTAACAAAAAAACGAGTATAGAAAAAAAAAACTCCATTTGAACCAGTTAAAAAAAATCTTAAAAATTTAAATTTTTTAAAAAACCAAAGTTTACGAATTTTTTAAATTTTAATCATACGATGTGTAAAAAATATTAGCATTAAATATTATTATACGTTATACACACAATGTAATAAAAAATACCAGAACAAAGATCTTTTTTAATTCTGCTGCAATGACTCACTGAAGTTAGGAAAAATAACCGGTTTTTAGTGAGCTTGTTTGACGTTTGAAGATTTGAAACCCTCTGTCTCGAAGGGAAAATTTTTTTTCTTGCCGAAAAAGAAAGATATGGGTCTCCTTATTTTAATCAAGGAACACCCCCTTAATTTTTTAGAGAAATCTGAGACCGTGATGGTACGACTCTGCCAGAGTTGAAATGGAATCCCTCTCTTATTACCAGCCAACTAAGTTGAAACATTTTTGAAAGCTACCTAGCTTTGAGACACCTCACCACCACGTGAGAGGGAGGGGTTGTCAAAACTCCGCTGGTCTCCCATCGATCCAGGATTATCTTCTAAGGGAACAGAAGCCATGGGCAGTGCATGGTTTATCGTGGCCCAGGTGGAGATCACTACGAACACAATCCCCCCCCTTTAAAAAAATTGAAATCTTTGAATATGTTTTAAATAGATAAAAATCTTTACACCATTATAAGCGCATAAGTTGTATATGAATTTTACTTGTAAAATCAGCTGATTGAACAGGAAATATACTCAACTTACATTTTATGAATAAGCATGCACGCGTATGTGTTAATTGTTATTTATTTAGTAGATTAGGCAATTGCTATTACGTTTTGGAGAGGAGGTAAGCAGAGTTTCGGCAGCGACCAGCGCTGTCAACCCAGCAGCGAGGTCAAGAGCATTGCACCTTCTCCCCCGTTCGCAGAGGACAAAACTCTCCTGAGCGAATATTTTACTATTACGAAAAACTGAGAAGTTAATTTTAGCAACTATAACAAAACAGCAACTGCTCTTCTGACAGTAACCTACAATTAGCAACTCCCAGAAAAACTTGAGGTTGTTTAGCCATCCAAAATTAACTTACAGTACACGTGCCTGCACTCTTTTTCTTAAAATTGTTTCACAACAGTTTTCTACTCTTTCATAGTCTTTTCTTATGCGATTTTAAGTATATACGTAAACAAACAAACAACTGCTGCTGCTGTCTTTCGCAACTCAACTTTGTTAGTGGAGCAGCAAGAATTTTCTTTATGTATTGGTTATCCCCCCTTGACAGTTTTATAGGCATGTCATCACTCGGGGAAGGGTGAGGTGGATGTACCCAACCAGGACCAGCTGACCCAATGCTCTCATTCCATCATTCGGGCAAAGAATATCTAACGCTTTGATTCGGGTAGAAAATAACGTACGTACTTTGCGCCTGAGATTTTTGCAAAATGGCGCCATTAGAACACGGGAAATCGTAGGCTTTCAAACCGAATTCAAACGCGTCTAACTCGGAAACGAGCATTTTTAGGTCCGTGAAAATTTACACAGATATTCTCCTGTTGATAATCAAACAGGGATTTAATTTTCAGAATTTTAAAAAATGGCCTTTTTGAGAAAATCGTTGGCAAAGTTAGAGATTTTTCAAAATCGGCTGTTTTTAACGCTGCCGAAACGCGGAAACTAGCAGTTTCACAGACACACAAAAAATTGCAAGTAAAGTGCACATTTGTATGTCTTTAACGAAAAAAACGAATATAGAAAAACTCCATCCAAACCTGTTTAAAAAAAACTTAAAAAAATTCAATTTTTTAAAATCACAAAGTTTGCGATTTTTTTAAATTTTAATCATACGATGTGTAGCAAATATTAGCACCATATATTATTATATGTTATACACACAATGTAAAAAAAAATACAAGAACACGATATCTTTTTTAACTCTGCTGCAATGACTCGCTGAAGTTAGGAAAAATAACCGTTTTCTAGAGAGCTTGTTTGACGGTGCAAGATTTGAAACCCTCTATCTCGAAGGGAAAATTTTTTCTTGCCGAAGAAAAATATGGGTCTCCTTATTTTAGTCAAGGAACACCCCTTAATTTTTTTAGAGAAATCTGAGACCATGATGGTACGACCCTGCCTGAGTTGAAATGGAACCCATCTAAAAATACTCCTTTAAAAAAAAATTTCAGCAAACTCTGGTGTCGACGCTAGACGCATGCGCAGAGTCTGCAATGGTGTGGCCATTGCATTTTGTATTTCCACGGCCCGACTTGATCCAGCAAGTAGTAACCAGGGCTGGTAGTAACGCTGATCGAGCGTCCGTGGTATTTCAGTCCCTGTAGACCCTAGTTATCGTAGCAGTTGATTGGTCTCCTATTGGGAGGGAAATCACAGCCAATGAAAGAGAAGGGTAAAATCTGCATGCACAGTGTTGAGAAATGTTGTTGTAGCAGCTAAAGAATACTTTCTTATGCATGTTGTTTTTAGTGTGTGGTGTTGTTTCTTTGTTGTAGAGTTGCATTAACAGGAGGAGCGAGTTTGTTAGTTTAGCTTTTATGCAAATTTATAAAGATGAGTACTAAGATTACACCATCTCAAAGTTATTTTCAAACTTTTAAGGAAACATACACCACAAAGTTCCAATGTATCAGGA
Source organism: Macrothele yani (assembly GCA_039090855.1). NCBI lineage: Eukaryota > Metazoa > Arthropoda > Arachnida > Araneae > Macrothelidae > Macrothele > Macrothele yani. The sequence continues at coordinate 58,555,517 of CM076998.1, read as the reverse complement.
AATCTAATAAAGGTGTAAAATTTGCATTTTGCGACATTTGCCGAAACAATTTTAACATTTGCCCACAGTGGCAGAAACAATATGTTTCATCATGTAAATGGCCCCAAGCACAAAGGTAATGTGAAGTGTACTGATAGTAACTCCAAAGTGACTACGTTTTTTAAAACGTCGGAAAATAGTCAAGGAAATGTAACTTGTGCCGAATTGTTGTTTACATCTTTTTCAATACAACACAATGTGCCATTCAGTGCTGCCAGCCATACTGGTCCACTTTTTTGGCAAATGTTTCCAAAAGATGAAACTGCCAAACGTTATAGCTGTGGGAAGACCAAAACGACGGCGATTGTCCACGAAATGGCTTTAGATCAAACTTCCGCTGTTGTGAAACTTTTACAAGAAGGGCCATTTTCTGCAGCATGTGATGGAAGTCATGAAAGGGATTGCAATATTATGTAATCCTGATATACAAGATGAAAATTAGAAGGTGTGTAACATACAGTTTTGAATGCAATGTGTAGGTACTCTTAACCCTTTAACAACCATGACCCAAAAATCTTTTACCAATCCAAATATCATAACGTCCGAAATTGTCTGTTGTTTCACTCTTTTGTTTAATAATATAATTTGAAGAATAGGTAAGGGTAGGAAATCTGACTCACTCTAGACAGGCGTTTTGGGCAGCTATTGATGTTTGTATGTACGGGCGTTATGGTCGTTAAAGTGAATATTTCCTTTTTACAGGAAATGTTTAGTTTGGTATTGAAACACCACAGGTTTGTGAGGCTAACATTGAACAAAATTAAGATTTTACTTTATGGTTTTTTAAACTATTATTTTAAACACAGATAATATTAGTTTAGTTATTGTGGCATATGCAGATATTTTTACTGCGTATTTATTAACATAATTATGTTTTGTTTTGTGGTAAATGGCGTTCGTGCAAAAGTTTTACTGATGCACATTTTCCAAAGTTAGCAAGTATGTAGATGAAATTATTGTCATCAAAGGGCATAAAAAAAAAAGAAAAAAATTAACAACAACAAAAATGGAAAAGTAACAGCAGAAAGAAAAATTAAGCAATGGATGCTGTGCAACTGGAGAGTCAATGAAAGACAAATAGAAAATAGTCTTTATTCTTGCCATGTGTTTTGATTTTTCACCGTTTTTCAAAAGTTCAGCTTTTCTTTTTCTTTGTTAGTCTCATGTATGTTTAACATTCCGATGGCATTCTTTGAATTTTATTGACAGACCTTATAAATTTACAAAACAAAAAAGCATTGCTGATTGGTTAAGTGCCATTCAGATTTCCAAAGTTGGTGCCAGCAATAGGTGCACAGTAATTGTTAAGCAATCCTTATTGGATTGATCATTGGTAATTGGAACAATGTATTGCAACCATGACTCTAGGAGGCCATTTGTTATACAAATTAAATTTGTAAGGATGTTCAAGTTGTGTGTGTGTGTGTGTCTTGTCTCTCAGAGTTCATACTTACCAATAAAGACATCAGGAAAACAACCATATGAATTGTGATTTGTCCAGTAAAACATTTTGTTGATCATGTTCATTAACTTATCATAGCATTATAATATATGACAAAACTAAACTTTTGTTTATTTATTCATTAGTTGGATAGAGCTCAGGCCACTTTCATTGACCCAGTGGAAAACTTTCGTAAAGAAAATATTGGAGCTGCAAAGGTAATTATGAAGTCTCTTCTCTGCAGTATTTATGGATTTCCATATTTGTTTTGTAGAAGTTGCTTGACTTTGTATAAGGAAAACCCATAAATTAAAAATCTTACTATTTTGATATGCTGATCAAGCCCTACTTAAGTTGCATCTAGATTTTATGTAGAGAACACTTGCATTCTTGCTGTTCGCTAGTCAAATGTCGTATATGTGCACATTTAAGCCCACTCACTTAGAAACTGACGCCTTTAGTCCTACAGCTAAAAATTGCTGAAAACCCATGACACATATCAGCCAACCTTAAATTTCATGGGTTTAAAAAACATATTTATTGAAATAAAATTATGCAAATTTCTATTATCTTTAAAAAACCTTCAAAATCTGACTATCAGAATTTCCAAATAATTCCTGTTAAGTCCAGTTCTTTTAAAATTGCATAATCAGTATAAGTATTGTCATCAGCAAAGTTGTGGATATTTTCTTAATCTGAATCATAAACAAAACTTTTGTGTCATTCATGGTATTACTTATGCAGCATTTCTGAAAAGATTATGACCTTGCACAGTGACAGTGCTGAAGATGCCCACACTTGCTACAAAAACACAGATCATGGATTTGTTCGTTGCACCCCTTCCCAGTGTGGAATGATAATTTCCCACAGGGGAAGTAAGGAAAAGATTACTTCACCGCCCGGTGGCACAGTGGTCTGAGCGATGGCCTCTGATCATTCGTCCGAAAGGGGTCTGGGTTCGAAACTGGGTGAGGCATGGATGTTGTGTTTGTCTTACAGCACTGGCTCTCTCCCTTCCCTAGAACCAGTGACCCTAAATTAGGGACGGGCGACTGTTTGTAGCCCATTGAGTTGCTCGCAGTGGTCGACAAACCTCCAATCAAAAAAAAAAGAAAGGAAAGGAGATTACTTCCTTTTTTGCAAGGAAAAAACTCCATGGTCTCATTTTGAAACAGGTTTAGGTTTTTCACTTGTGTTATTAGCAACCACTATTCTCATTGCAGATGGGTCATTTCTTGAAATTTTATCCTGGGATCAAAAATAATACATTTATACTTTTAAAGGACTTGCATATAAGTGAATCGGGCCTGTGCTTTAAGAAGAGAATTTCTTCCAAAAGCTTTCAGCTATATACGTGAGAATATACAGTAGATATGCTAGTACAAGTTTGGATTTAGCTCATAAAGGTTAACTGCAACAAGAAGTTGACAGGGGGTTATATTGTTATGATTAAAATTGGCAAAAAAAATAATATTTTTTTTTCACTGAAGAAATAAAACACATGATTTAAGAAAATTCTTTCACTTTTTATTTTTTTATTTTTATTTTATTTTTATTTATTTGGAGCTACTGTTTGTTACACAGAGTGTATTTTTATGCTCAGTAGACAAAACATTAGAGATAGGGGTGATGGGCAGTTGACATGAGCATTCCCCACAAAGAGTGGAACAGACCCAAACCAAATGCTGATGATAAATGTGCGGACATCAGAGCTTCCCAGCAGTGTATCACAATCAACGAACATGGGTACACATGGGGATCCAAGCAACTTTGATTGTGGTGGATGCATTGTCTGTCGGCGTAAGACAGATGGGTCATTCTACTGCTCAGGTGGTAAGAACCCAAGAACACACGTATCAAGGGTGTACTGCGAGTATACCATCGACAGGTGTACCAGCACCTAGAGAGCAAGCAGTGACCAATTGATGACTGGGGTCAAAGAAGATTATCCAGGCTCGTACATTCCAACTGCTTGGCAATCGCAGCACAAATTGCATCCAGGTTAAATTTCAGAGACCCAATCAGCATCAGCAAGCAGAGGGTAACTGTGCATACTGCTTACTTTGGGCCACAGGAGCCAACACCTTACTCGTGTGCCACTGTCAACTTCTTGTCATTGGAAATTACTCCTCACGTGATGCTGGGAACGTAATAACTTGACCTACACAGAGTGGTACCACGTCATGTGGTCAGGTGAATCCTATTTTCAGCTCACTGAGCTGATGGGAGGGTGCAAATGTTACGTCAATAGCATGAGGTCATGGTTCTGTCATGCCAGATCAGCTCTGTTCAAAGCTGTAGTGGCTCTGTGATGGTTTAGGAAGCCTTCTCATGGGACACATTAGATAGATCCCTTAGTGTGTATGGAGAGGTCCTTAACTGCTGTGTGCTACCAGCATGTTCTGGCTGATCACCTGAACGCTTTCATGGCCTTTGCGCATCCTGTGGTCAGTAGTCTGTTTCAGCAGGACAATACTCTGCCCCACTGTGCCGTAACTACCCAGGCATGGATTAAGGAACACTCATCTTAGTTCAGGGCTGCCAGACATGCGCCAATTGCGCCAGCCTGTGGCAAAACGTTGTTCTTGCACTATTCTGATAAAAAATCGCGATTTTGATGAAATCGGGCCAATTTTGCGCCAAAAGTTAAAATTTACTGGTCATCGATATTTTAGCGTAATCTTATGACATTCGAAATCGCTTCAGCGGTTAATTCGTACGTGAGATTCTTCCGCGGATTCGTGGTCCCCCCCCCCTTTTTATGTCACTTTCAAGATCGATGCAAAAGTGAATAAGTTTTCGGGGTATTAGTTGGGGGGGGGGGTCGTATTCCGTCTGGGGACGTTGTTTTGTCTTTTTAAATGTTCGGAAACGGAAGTTAAACGGAGTGCAGATTTTTCCCGTAATCGTATTTTTTTCTTGCGCGCGATGTTGCTATTGTTCAGCATTGTCGTTAAATATAATTTCATTGCATAATTTCAGCTTGAAATTGTAGGCAACGATTTCCGAAAACAGAAGTTAGGCCGCCCGAAAATTTCCCCGTAATCTTCGGCCACGAGATTCTTACGCTGATTCGAAGAATTCCGTCCGTTTTGTTATCATTTGGACCATTCACGAATTCGATGCACAACTGAACTGAAATTTTGGGAGAATTGGTGATGGTGGGGGAGGGTCATTTTCTTCGTCGGAGGATGGAATTTCATCCTTTGAAAACGGAAAGTAGACGGAGGTAAGATTTCTCTCGTAATTGTAATTTTTTTTCTTGCGATGTTTCCTCCACCCAGTATTGTTAGATATCTTTTTATTCCATAAATATTTGTATTTCAGCTTGAAAATGTTGAATAAATTTTCGAAAACGGAAGTCGGACGGAGTGAGGTTTTCTTCATAATTGTATTTTTTCCCCCCCGCGATGTTCCCATTCCTATGTAGTTGTTAAATGTCATTACCCTCATAAATGTGTGTGTATTTTAGCTTGATAAGGGTGTGTGGAATTTCCAAAAACGGAAGTGACAAAGTTTGGAAATTTGTAAGAATTGATTCATGGTGTTAAAAAAAAAGTATTCATTCTCTGAAAATTTCACCATTTATCTAAATTAGTGAAAGCTCTGATATCAGAATTCATGGTTCTCAGGCTGAAAGTTCTTTAAGCATGATGGATAAAATTATCATCTGAGGGAATAAAAATGAAAAAAGAAAGAAAAGTAAAAAAATGGTAAGTGAAAACTATCAGCAGAAAAAAAAAGTAAACAGTGGATGCTGTGCTGTGGCAGAGTCAACAAAAGACAAATATGGCCATGGAACTTGTTGAGAAGAAAGTAGGGTTTGCTCGCAAGGGGAAACCAGAGCTAATTTTCTAGATATTCAAGAACAAAACCAGGATAAAAAACTGTTTGAAGCTATGTCTTTTAAAACCACATTTTTTTGGAATTCAGTAATTTTATAATTGTGAACACAGTGGTGTGATCTAGTTAAATATTTTCATAAATAAATTATTGTGAACAATTCAGTTTTGTTCATGCTGTGTAATATTCACACTTTCTCACTGCACAGTCTGATTTTTCACCAAATTAAAAAGTACAGCTTTGTTTGTTTTCTTCATCAGTCTCATGTCTGTTAATTAAAATTGCTCATGAGCACTATGGATAAATGAAAGGATTGTTTATAGCGCATAACTTGTGAATTATCAGGAATACCGATCTTTTGGTTCTTACTTAAAGTCTGAATTTTGCCCCATACATTCAGGGAGCAGAAGTTTTAGGAGGTTTTCTTTTTCTCATTTTGACCTACCTTGGGAAACATCTTCACCCTCACAGTTTTCTTTTTCCAGATGTAAGGTGCGTTGAACCACTTACTAACTTGCAATCGTCTGCTTAATGTCCATGTTCATACATTCAGGATCCCACGTATGCAAGTGCAGTGGCTCTTTCAGACAGCAGCAACAAAAAAGTCATAAACTGATACTACTACTGAAGGAGGGAGGAGAGGGCAATCCTGCACCAAAATGTCACTGCGCAAGCGTTAAGCGATGGAAGCAGCTTTTTATCTACCAACTTTATTAAATCTCACTGTTATAGTTTTGGTTCCAGTTGTAATTGTTCACAGCAATAACGAAAGTTTGACATTGATAATTACTGGATGAAAAACATTGTATGAAGAGTATCATGGAGCAACTGCTGAAAGGTGATTTTACAATTTGATTATTAAATGTTACATTCGTTTTCCTTTTATATCGAAGGTACGCTTTCCTTCAGAAAACCTTAGGAGTTTGTTTTGCACACGCAAACCACGTACGTGTGGCTTGCCAGTTGGTTGGTTTGAGAAATAATGTATTTTCATCTGAATGCTATGAATCTCAAAAAATATGCTGGCTAAGGACCAACAAAAGAACAAACAGTAATTGCATATTATTTATTCTTCCTAAGTGTATATTTGAAAGCATTCAGAAACAATAGCAACAGTTCTTGGACGCGGCAGCATCCTATTCGTGTTACAGCGAAGCAAATGCATTCAGAAGAAAATCCCTGATATTAATGTTTTACGCTTAAAATATTTCAGGTCATGTAGTTTTTGATAAATTGTGGGTAGTATAATTGTTTTCCCATTTATCTCACTGTAGGAACGACAGAAATACTAATTAACAGTCATCAGAGAAGCAGTAAAATGTTAACAAACCTGAAATATAACATTTTTTCATTGTTCATGAAATAATGGTAATTCAGTATATAAACATAACTTAAAGCACAGCGTGGCCTTTAAACAATTAAAAAGGCTATAATTAGCTGCTCCAAAACTTGAGTTCTGCTCCGAAATTCAAATTTTCTTGCTCCAAAACCCAACATTTCTGCTCCAAATTGCATATTTTCCCGCTCCAAGAATTGCTCCGAAACATGGTAGGGGCACTAACACCCCTGTTAGTTCGAAACCACCCAGTGCCCCCTTGCCTCCCCCCCCAAGATTTTCGGATTTAAACCCTGTGGAAGCTCTCTTGGATGTCATAGAGCAAAACGTGAGATCCATGGATTATAGACCGATGACTTGGGCTGAGTTGTGGACAATTCTGCTACAGGCATGCGTGGCATTACCTCCGGAAACTCTCCGGCATCTAGTGGTGTTGATGCCTCAGCGTGAACAGGCTGTTATTCGCGCTAGAGGAGGACTAACACAGCATTAAGTAGGTATCTCTAATGTTTTGTCCATCGCGTGTACATTGACAGTATGATCATGAAGTATTTGCCATGTAAAATTCATACGTGATATCATTTTATTAAAAGTATCTGGTTTACTGGGCTTTTTAAAACTACGTTTTTAAGCACAAAAAACAAAAAAGTTTCTGAAATTTGTACATTATTTTAATGTTTTCAATAAAGAATTCTTGGAGGACTACGCAGAAAAAAATTTGGTGTTCATATGATTTCTCAGGAAGCATAATTTGTAAAAAAAATTTTGAGTTATTAGTGAAATGTGTGTGAAAGGTTGCCCATGAATGAATATGATCTTAAATTGTAAGTGTTTCTGAATTTGTACTAAATATAATATGGCTTTTCCGTTTCTTAAAAATGGAGAACGTAAGTTATAAAATAGGCGTGGATAAAACCTGTCATTATTGTAATATATCATAACTCTTATACTTGGTAATAATTGATGTGATGGCTATTCCTGGACTTGATACACTATAAATTTAACTAAATTATGGCTTTTACACAGGAATAAGGGAAATTACTTAGTCAAATTTTTGGTTAGCACACCTATCCTTCATCAGGACCACCAGAAAATCGGGAGAGGACTAAATTTTCGGTAAGTACCCTTCCTCAGGAATACACTATAGTGTATTCCTGAGGAAGGGTAGGGATGCTTACCAAAAATTTGACTGTAAGTAATTTCCTTTATTTCTGTGTAAAACCCATAATTTAGTGAAATTTATAGTGTAACTCTTATGTCACAGCAAAACTGCTGATTTACTTTTACTGTGCATTTGTGTTAAAAAAAATTGTCAATAGATTTAATTACTTAATTTTAACTAGAGACAAGAATGTCTTTTTAAGTTGAAAGGTGCAGATGTGGTCATATTGCACTGCTCAAAAAATGTTAAAAAAAATTGCAGTAAATATTTTCAGAGTAATAATACAGTCAAACCCACATAAAACATGCTCGCATAAAAAATAATAAATTCTGCATAAACCAAAGTTTTTATAGATCCCTTGAACTATGTGATATTCTCATTTATTTTAACCGCATATTACGAACAATAAGTTTTCAAAAAACCGCATATATTGAAATCCAGCACTGTTATCAGCAAACAAAGTAAGTGGCATTCACCCAGTTTTTTTTTTTTGTTTTTTTCTGAAAGAAAGGAACTACCTACTGTTGACAACACCCATGAAGCCTTTTACAGATAGATCAGTTTGCATAAAGACAAGAACATTTCAGTTTTTTTTTTTTTTTACTACTTTCCACTCCCCACACCACACTTTTGACAAAAGCATACTTCTGGACATTTGATATTTTTGATATATTTTCTCCCTCCCCTGGCCACACACACCTTTCAATCACTTAATCTCTGTTTAGGAAATCTTAAAGTTTGTTTTGCATCTAGAAACATTTAAAACTGTGATTGTGATAAGCACAAAACAAGCATGTTTGATGTAACATGTAACAGGTGAAATTTCAGGTTTTTGGCAGTTACTTTGATTTTTCATTCGTTGACTGTTTTGCTTATTGCAGGTCTCACTCATATCAATTTGCTAGCTATAGTTTTCAATCATAGTATTTTTTATTTTCAATTAATTGATAAATAGTTCATGATTGACTAATTTTAAACTGACATATGCCAAAAATAGCCCTTTTTGTTATCTGTTCAGTTATAATGAAGTTCGCTTGTATCCAGTGTTTAAGCTGTCACTCGCATTTTCACCAAATCGCAATAAAGACAGTAATTTTGTGACAAAAAGTTGGTACTGAATCACCAAAAAGTGAATGTTTCCCGTAATTTTTTCTTTCATTATCCCGCCCACCTCTGCTTCACTCGTGTTGTTTTTCATCTCCAACGTTTTTCTGTCCATCATCTCTCCCACCCCTGCTTCATTCTTGCATTGTTTTTTATTATCCTTGTCCCTTTTTTCATTCCATCATCGCTGCTTTGCCCTTCTGACCTGGTTTCCTTCCGATCATTTTTTCTCCCCGTCATCGCCATCCCTTGCTGCTTTGTGCTGTTGTTGTTTTCCCATCCCAGTCGTCTTTTCTCCTGTTGCAGAAAAGCACTGGTGAGTCTCAAGAGCACCTTTCACAGGTGCTGTACTGCAATGAATAAGGAAAGAGACATTTAATTTGATTCATTGGTGGTTTGCCACTGGATCAGCACGTGTTGTTTCAGTTCAGGTCGACCAGTCTGTCAGTGTCATTGGTTGTGGCTTTGCTCAGTCGTGGTCTTTGTATGTATTTTCATAAACTGCTTGCATCAGCAAATGTATTTTTATTAAAATTAGAAGTATAAAAGCCTATTTGTTTTTATTCTTGAATTCTGTCTAAAGTACAAAATTTTATTTAGCTAATTCATAGTGCTTGTATTTTCATGTTGTACATGTAGCAAAAAATAGAACCATAAGTTTGGCTAATCTACATAACATTTTGCTACAACTTTTGCTGACAAAATTGCCAAATTGTTACAATAGAAAGAATTCAAGATGAAACACTGCATATATCGAATGTTTTTAACTCTTCCCTTCAGCTTCGTTATATACGGGTTCAGCTGTATTAGTACTGTATAATGAAACTGATGTTTTTTATCTTAACATTTTCCATTTTCCTTAAGTCTAAAATCTGTCTGACACTAGTGTTATTTTTTTCTCTTTGAAATACGAAGAATTAGCCATAGAATCAGCAATTTAATTTTTTATCAATTGAAATATTGCTTCTAGCAAGTTACGTAATTTTTTTCTTTGATGTGATGTTTTTAATAATGTACTTCTAAATTGTGTCATCATCTAGATACTTTGCTTGTGCAGCTTTTTGCCCCTGTTAGTTATTCATTATATTTCACTCTACATTTTTTTCCTATAGGAAGGAAAGAAAAAAATTTGATAAGGAAACAGGAAAGTTTTGTCAGTCTCTTGAGAGGCATCTCAATCTTTCAACCAGAAAGGGAGAAAACCATTTATTAGAGGTATCTCATGCTTAATCTTTTTTTACTTCAAATTGGGTTTATAAAAAAAAAAAAAAAAAAGGATCTGCATTTCAGACAGATTATGTATTATATTTGTGGCACTTATTAACCAGGCACATCCTTTTTACCTTTTAGATGTTGTATTTGAAATATATTTATTTCCCTTTTTCAAAATGTGCATGGAACATGAAAACATTACATGTATTTAAGTAAGTTGTTTCAAGATTAGATGCGCCCTATTGGTGCAGTGGGCTAAACACTGACTTATGACCATTCGTCCAAGTGGGTGCAGGTTCGATTTCCGGTGAGGCATGGATGTTGTGTTTGTTTTTCGATACTGGTTCTCTCCCTTCTCTGGATCTAGTCCTAAATTAGAAACAGGAGACTACTCACAGCCTACTGAGTTGCTCATAGTGGTTGTTAAACCCCAATCAAAAAACAAAAAAAAATTAAAAGATGTACACTGGCAGAAAGTGAAAAAAGAACACCAAGAAGGATTTGGCGGACGATCATAAAATTTACATATATTAATGGGGTCGAGTTTACGTAGGTGTGATGTTAATTTCAGGACTAACCAGTGAGCGCTTACGCCACAGCACGGCATAATATGCAAATTACGTCAGTGGTATTTAAGGAGTACGGTGAAGTGAATGTAATCAGTCGTCGACGTACGGATGCGTGCGAAGACCCTGAAGAAGCTGCAATGCTTGGACATGGAAGACGTGTATGATTTCAGCAGTTATCGGACTTTGAGCGAGGTTGTCTAATCGGACTCTGCGAGGCCAGGTGGTCGTATCGTTGTATTGCAGAGCGAATTGGACGGGAAGTATCGGTGGTGGTACGATGGTGGCGTAGATGGTCCGAGGAACATTCCCACACGAGAAGAAGTGGAACTGGGAGTCACAGACGGACTGATGAGCGGACCGATCGACGCATAAGAAGAGCGGCGTTGTCAAGCAGAACATCCACTGCGACGCAGATCCGAGCTGACGTTGAACCTGAGGTGACTGTGCGAACAATCCGCAACTGTCTACTGGATGCAGGACTACGTGCACGTGTGCCTCTGGCATGTGTACCTCTGACTCCAGCCCACCGTCAGGAATGGCTGCAGTGGTGTCGCCAACGTCTGCACTGGAGAACGCAATGGCGATCTGTCGTGTTCAGCAATGAAAGCAGATTCTGCTTGGGAGCCTCCGATGGCCGTATGCGTGTTCGCAGACGCATAGGGGAGCGTCTCCACCCTTCTTGCATCCGCCAGTGACACACAGGGCCTACACCTGGTCTCCTGGTGTGAGGAGCGATCAGCTATCACTCCCGTACACAACTAGTGTTTGTACCGGGTACGTTAAACAGCACCTCCTACATCAACATCATTCAGCCCGTTGTTGTGCCATTTGTAAGGTCGGTTCATCGTGGTGTTTTCCAGCAAGATAACGCATGCCCACACACGACATGTGCAATGCAACATGCACTTCAGGGTGTGAGACCACTTCCATGGCCTGCACGTTCACCGGATTTGTTCCCCATTGAGCACGTGTGGGATTTTATGTGACAACGACTTATCCGGTCTCCACGGCCAGCCACGACCATCCCCGATTAACGCGTCCAGGTTGAGGATGCTTGGAACTCAATACCCCAAACTTACATCCAACATCTGTACGACAGACTCCATGCCAGAATTGCACAGTGTGACGCAGTTCATGGCAGTTCAACCTCGTACTAACCATGTTACATGGAAATGTTATTTTTCAGTTTACCAGCAAATACAGCTGTATTTTGCCATAATGTTTTGATCATGTTATCCTCTGTATTCCGTTATTATGCTGTATAAATTTCATTGGTATCAGACGTCTCCTTCTTGGTGTTCTTTTTTCACTTCCCCCCAGTGTATTATGATATTTGAAAAAAATATAAGTGCATGAAAATCTGAAATGAAAAGAAGTAAATGCTGTTATACGTCCAGAAAGTTTAAACTCCTCCGTCCTCAGAATGAAACATAAGTAGGACATTTGTCTCTGGTTTTACTTTTACCAGGATGCATGGCCTTGAAAAGCATTGAAAATCCTTCAATTAAATTTTTTTTAAGGCCTTGAATATCTGGAAACTTCTGAACGTCAGGAAAATCCTTGAAAACTGGAATTCACAAATTCCCAGTTGTTTTATCCTATAAAAAGAAAGTCATTAATTTTTTTCTAAAAAGGTGAGATCCTGAAAAGTCAAATTCAGACCACTGCAAAAAGAAGTATGATATTTATCTCTTATTGTAGTAATACAAGCATGCTGGAAACAACTGCACAATATATGCAGAGATTCTACGCCCCCTCCTAATGAACTTGTTTAGAATCAATCCCTATTGTAAAAGGTCAAATTTATCACTGACTCGTAGCCTCAACGATAACTCATTAGGCAAGGTCATTGCCATTCTTGCAACTATCGTAATCTGTTGAAAAAGTTTAAAATTTCGGCTATGCAGATAATATGCTGCTTAAAAAAAAAAAGTTGCAGCAGTTTGATTTTTAAAAATCTGCCCTGTAATTTTCAGGAGAGGTTGTGTATTTGAAAAATTACCAAAAAATGTGTTACTAACAGAATAACAACTCAAGACAAAGATAAAAGTCGGCAAACCGCTGGTATTTTTTTTTTTTTTTTTTTTTTTTTAATTTAGGAACATTTTGAATGCGCACGGTCGAGTCACATTATTGTGACCACCAGCTAATATCCAGAGTAACCGCTGTGTGCAGTGTGGACAGCAGCTAGACAGGCTGGGAGTGACTCAATAAGGTGCTGGAAGGTGTCCACAGGTATGTGGAGCCATGCTGACTACAGTGCATCTGGCAGCTGCTGGAGGGTGCGTGGTGGAGGATCCATAGAGCGAACAACATGATCGAGGTAGTCCCACAGATGCTCAATTGGGTTTAAGTCTGGGAAATTAGTGGGCCAGGGAAGTACTTTTAAAGTCTACATCATGCTCTTCTAACCACTCCCAGGCATTTCTAGCTGTGTGACACGTCGTATTGTCATGCTGAAAGATTTCATCCGCCCTGGGGAAGACAATCAGCATGTTTGGCTGTACGTGGTCTGTAAGGATGTATTCATAACGAATTCGGCTCATAGTGCCTTCCACGTATATCAGTAGACCCAGAGAATGCAATGAAAACATTACCCAGACCATAACGCTGCCCTCACCTGCTTGTGTTCTTCAAGCAATGGTTGAAGAGTGTTTGTTCTCTGATGTTTCTCGCCATATACGCCAATGTCCATGCGTTTGATGAAGCAGAAAACGTGACTCATCAGAAAAGGCAATCCTTTGCCAATCAGCGGAAGTCTAATTCCAATACTGCCATGCAATTATAAGCCTTTCTGCCAATGCACCTTTGTTAGCATAGTTGCAGTGACCATCCGTCTGAATTGGAGCCCCATACGCAGCAGGATTTGCTGAACTGTTGTTTTAGACACACTTCCGGTAGTCCTCCAGTTCATTTGGTCAGTGAGTTGCTCTACTGTAGCGTGTCAGTCGGCTCTCACGCACCTTCATAGCTGATGTTCACCTCTCACATCAATGGCACATGGTGCTCTGCAGTTTTCACATCACTTATTTGCAATGGTGCCATATCCCCAACTATGAGGCACTTTAACCACAGCAGCAAGCAACAGTTCACAAACTGCACTGTTTCAGGAATACTGCCACCCTTGGCTTGAAAGCCGATAATCATCCCATTCTGCAAATCTGATAAATCGCTCCTTTTATCCGTGACAGCAATGGAGGATATGTTTTCAGAATGCCTACAGCACACCTTATACACTGAGTGGCCACTTTATATGACCACTTGACAGTTTTAAGCAAATAAGCTATGGTTGCACACTGTTGCCGCCAGAGGACGAGGCTAGTATAAAAAGGAAAGCTTAGTGCTTGCAACAGTAGTAGAAGTGATTTTTGGGTGACAAGATGAGTAAAAAATGTGATTTGACAGTTTTTCAACGTGGGATGATTGTAGGAGCTCGGAGCCATGGAGCGAGTATCACCAAAACCGCTGCATTCATGAAATGTTCCAGAGCAGCTGTTGTTAAAGTGTTTAAAGACTGGACTGTCCGCCAAAAAACTTAGTTTCTCTGTGCAACGTGTGGTCGTCTTCGACTAGTGACTGCTCGGGCGGAACGGAGAGTGTCCAGACTGGTAACAGACAACAGAAGGGCAACAGTGCAGCAAAGTACAGACCATCTTAATCAAGGATCCCCTCAAATGATCTCTGCACGCACTGTTCGCCGTACACTGCATCAGATGGGATATGGCAGCCGAAGGCCTGTTCGAACACCTTTGCTGTCTGCAGTTAGCAAGAGAAAACGTCTCCAGTTCGCACAGGAGCACAAGAATTGGACAGTCGATAATTGGAAACAAATTATGTGGTCCGATGAATCACATTTTCAGGGCGGAACGGAGAGTGTCCAGACTGGTAACAGACAACAGAAGGGCAACAGTGCAGCAAAGTACAGACCATCTTAATCAAGGATCCCCTCAAATGATCTCTGCACGCACTGTTCGCCGTACACTGCATCAGATGGGATATGGCAGCCGAAGGCCTGTTCGAACACCTTTGCTGTCTGCAGTTAGCAAGAGAAAACGTCTCCAGTTCGCACAGGAGCACAAGAATTGGACAGTCGATAATTGGAAACAAATTATGTGGTCCGATGAATCACATTTTCAGCTGCACCATACTGATGGCCGAGTGAGAAATTGGCGGAAACCGCACAAAAACATGGACCCCAAATGCATTGCTACAACCCTTCAAGCTGGTGGACGCAACATTAGGGTTTGGGGGAGTGTTTTCCTGGCATGCTTTGGGCCCTTTAATTCGTGTTGTAAATTTTGTAAATTCGGTCACGGCAACAGAAACCAGCGTGGAAATACTCTCGTTGAGTTTGCAGAGGACGAAGGATTTTTCATCTTGAATTCCTTTTTCAAGAAAAAGCCACACAGGAAATGGACATGGAGACATCCAATTGGGACGACAAGTGAAATTGATTTTATTATGTGTAACAAAAAATTCGTCATCGAAGACTGCAGTGTGCTAAACAAGTTCAACACAGGTAGTGACCATAGATTGGTGAGATGTAAGATGCACCTCAACACTAAACTGGAACGTGGCAAGCTCATAAGACAAACAAAATGTATTGACATAACCAACCTTAAAAAACACCATAATACTTTCAAGTTGGAACTGAAGAACAGATTCTCTGCTTTAGAAGGCCTAACATCGGAAGAAGTGGATATTTCGGAAGTTAACAGAAAAGTAACCAAAGCTCTTATGGAAACAGCAACAAAATTAGCTGGGTCTAAGAACAAGTTGCATGTAAACAAATTATCAGGAAAAACCAAAATGTTGATGCAAAAAAGAAGAGAGATGAGGACAACTAAAGAAGATGTGACTTCCAAAGTGGAATATATAGAGCTATGCAAGACAGCACGAAAAAGTATCACTGAAGACGTAAGGAAATTCAGCTGTGAGCTAGTGAGGAAAGCAATTGAAAACAACCAAAGCCTAAAGATAGCAAAGGGACATCTCAGTAAGGGAAGAAAACAGATTATGGCTCTGAGAAAAGAAGATGGTTCTTTAACAAGAAATAGAGGCGAAATTTTGACAAGAGTGAAAGATTTCTACTCCAAATTATATGAAAGGGATGATACATGTACTCCAGACATCATGAAAGGTACCAGTACCAGAGTTCTTCCAGTCCTCCCAGCAGAAGTTGCACATGCAATCAAGAACATGAAGCGGGGGAAAGCTCCAGGAGAAGATGGAATTACTATAGACATCATACAAGAAGCAAGTGGAGAAATTGAAACAGTACTCGCCCAAATTTTCACTCGATGCCTTAATGAAGGGAAGATTCCTGAGGATTGGAACAATGCTACAATGATCCTGCTACATAAAAAAGGTGACATTGAGGATCTCAGGAACTACAGACCTATCAGCCTCCTATCAGTGGTTTATAAAATCTTCACTAAAGTTCTTTCACACCGCTTGAAGGTAACACTGGACATGGCTCAACCGAGAGAACAAGCTGGCTGGATTCAGGAGTGGCTACAGCACAATAGATCATATCCATGTACTGAGAGAACTAATTGAAAGAGCGAGGGAATATGAACTTCCATTGTGCATGGCTTTTATCGATTATGAAAAAGCCTTTGATTCGGTGAAACCATCAGCAGTTACCACGGCTCTGAAATCCTGCGGTATTGAAGATGCATACATTAATATTATTAATAACATCTATGAAAATGCAAGTGCAAAGATTCGGCTGTTTGAAAATACAACACGCATAAAAATTGGAAAGGGAGTGAGACAAGGTGACACCATATCTCCGAAGCTCTTTAATGCCACATTGGAAAATGTCTTTCAATCACTGAACTGGGAAAACAAAGGGATAAAGATTAATGGAGATTATCTAACCCACCTTCGTTTTGCTGATGACGTAGTCATTTTTGCAACTACCCCATCAGAGCTGCAGAGTATGATCCAGGAACTTGCTGACAAGAGTAAAGAAGTGGGATTAAAAGTGAACTTTCAGAAGACAAAAGTGATGTTCAATGCTTTTACAAGAAATGAAGATTTATCGATTGATGGAGAAAAACTGGAGATAACAGATACGTATGTTTATCTTGGACAGCAGATATCAAGTGAGGGTCACATTGATGAAGAAATTAATCGGCGTACAAAACTTGCCTGGAGAGCTTTTGGAAGAAACAGCATAATTTTCAAGAGCAATATGCCATTATGTCTTAAAAGAAAAGTGTTTGATCAATGCATCCTTCCAGTGCTTACGTATGGTGCAGAGACGTGGACCTTAACTAAAAGAGACATACAAAGGCTGCAGACAACTCAAAGAAGCATGGAGAGGTAGGTGCATGCTTGGTATAACCAGGAGAGATAAGAAGAGGAACTCGTGGATCCGAAAAATGACGAGAATGGAAGACATCATGATCAGAGTTAAATCCCTGAAATGGCAATGGGCTGGACATACTGCCAGAAGGACAGACCATAGATGGACAGCCGAAATTTTAGATTGGATTCCAAGGGACAGGAAAAGACCCAGAAAAAGACCACATGGGAGATGGGTGGATGAAATTCGTAAATATGCGGGAGTGACATGGAGGAGACTGGCACAAGACAGACCGTTGTGGAGGAAACTTGGGGAGACCTTCGTCCAGCAGTGGATTGATAATGGTTGACAATGATGATGATGATGATGAATTCGTGTTGATCAATGTCTGACTGGCACATCATATCTAAACATCATTGCGGACCAAGTGCATCCTGTCATGTGGATAGTTTATCCCAATGGCGCTGGCTACTTTCAACAAGATAATGCGTCCTGCCATAGTGCTCGTATTGTACAGGATTGGTTTCAGGAACATGCCAGTGAGTTTATTTTGTTTAGGTGGCCCCCACAATCTCCAAATCTCAACCCCATTGAGAATTTGTGGGATGAAGTTGAACGAGCCATCAGATAACTGGATCCACAACTCTGCAATCTCACGCTCCTGGAAACTGCTATTCATCAAGCATGGTCTCAGATTTCATAAACCACCTATCAACATCTCGTGGAGTCCATGCCACGAAGAATCGACGCAGTATTAAAGGCAAAAGGTGGCCCAACGAAGTACTGAGGGGGTGGTCATAATAAAGTGGACACTCAGTGTTTAACCATCCAAGCCAGCTCACAACACATGCCTTCTTTCATCGGTTATGGGCTGTTGACGTCAAAAGTAGGAGGTGGTTACAATAATGTGACTAGACTGTGTATGATGCAGTGAAGGAGGTATTATTTGCTTGCATGGATGAACACATGCTGTGGAAAGCTCACTGTCACGCAAGTTTGTGGCTACCACAGCTCTTACTGTGGAACTCCGGTAGTTGAATATTATTTGTAACATTTGCCTGAGGAAGCCAACTGTGTTTGGTGAAAGCTTGCATTTATCTAGCTTTATATCTGTATATATAATTTATCTAGCTTTATATCTTATCTCAGGGATGTAAGGTCAGGTGATGCGTAACATCACAGCCTCTCCTTGACAAATGTCAACCCCGCCTTCTCGTGGTGCATCCTGTTCCCACTAAAGGGGCTCTGACGACCGCCAATAGCGGTATAACTATACCATCGGGATTAGAGGAAATGCTATCCCATACTCACCAACCCGCTTGGCCAGCGTGGTGAGTTATGGCCAAACACCTCCAAAATGACTCTACAACTTAAATCTTGGCCCTCAGTCTCCGGCAGCTGGAATGTACCTGGCCAAGGCAGCGGCCAGTGCAACATGAAGGCAGAGGGTGCTAAGAATCCCCGGAGGACCGGACTAGGCTGCCATCTGATGCTGACCTTGGCTACGTATAATGGACGCTCTCTATCTTCTGATTCAAGGCTTCTTGAATTGGAAGAGGAACTACAAAGGATCAAGTGGGACATCGTCGGGCTAAGTGAGGTAAGGAGAAAAGGAGAAGATCTCATTGAACTGAAAAGTGGACATCTCTTCTACTATCGTGGGACAGATACTGGCAGAACTAGTGGTGTTGGATTTATAATAAACAAGAAACTGAAGGATAAAGTGGTAGAAGTTGAAAGTTCCTCTGACAGAGCTGCACGACTCGTAATCCAACTCTCGAGAAGATACCAGGCTCAGATTATTCAAACTTATGCACCCACCACAAGTCATCCTGAAGAAGAAATTGAAGAATTTTATGAGGAAATTCGTCATCTAAATAATAAAGGTAAGCAGCACTTGAAGATAATTATGGGAGATTTCAATGCAAAATAAGGCAACGGCAACAAAATGAAACTTCAGTAGGTAAATTCGGTCACGGCAACAGAAACCAGCGTGGAAATACTCTCGTTGAGTTTGCAGAGGCAGAAGGATTTTTCATCTTGAATTCCTTTTTCAAGAAAAAGCCACAGAGGAAATGGACATGGAGACATCCAAAAGGGACGACAAGTGAAATTGATTTTATTATGTGTAACAAAAAATTTGTCATCAAAGACTGCAGTGTGCTGAACAAGTTAAACACAGGTAGTGACCATAGATTGGTGAGATGTAAGATGCACCTCAACACTAAACTCGAACGTGGTAAGCTCATAAGACAAAAAAAAAATGTATTGGCATAACCAACCTTAAAAAACACCATAATACTTTCAAGTTGGAACTGAAGAACAGATTGTCTGCTTTAGAAGGCCTAACATCGGAAGAAGTGGATATTTCGGAAGTTAACAGAAAAGTAACCAAAGCTCTTATGGAAACGGCAACAAAATTAGCTGGGTCTAAGAACAAGTTGCATGTGAACAAATTATCAAGAAAAACCAAAATGTTGATGCAAAAAAGAAGAGAGATGAGGACAACTAAAGAAGATGTGACTTCCAAAGTGGAATATATAGAGCTATGCAAGACAGTACGAAAAAGTATCACTGAAGACGTAAGGAAATTCAACTGTGAGCTAGTAAGGAAAGCAATTGAAAACAACCAAAGCCTTAAGATAGCAAAGGGACATCTCAGTAAGGGAAGAAAACAGATTATGGCTCTGAGAAAAGAAGATAGTTCTATAACAAGAAATAGAGGCGAAATTTTGACAAGAGTGAAAGATTTCTACTCCAAATTATATGAAAGGGATGATACATGTACTCCAGACATCATGAAAGGTACCAGTACCAGAGTTCTTCCAGTCCTCCCAGCAGAAGTTGCACATGCAATCAAGAACATGAAGCAGGGGGAAAGCTCCAGGAGAAGATGGAATTACTGTAGACATCATACAAGAAGCAAGTGGAGAAATCGAAACAGTACTCGCCCAAATTTTCACTCGATGCCTTAATGAAGGGAAGATTCCTGAGGATTGGAACAACGCTACAATGATCCTGCTACATAAAAAAGGTGACATTGAGGATCTCAGGAACTACAGACCTATCAGCCTCCTCTCAGTGGTTTATAAAATCTTCACTAAAGTTCTTTCACACCGCTTGAAGGTAACACTGGACATGGCTCAACCTAGAGAACAAGCTGGATTCAGGAGTGGCTACAGCACAATAGATCATATCCACGTTCTGAGAGAACTAATTGAAAGAGCGAGGGAATATGAACTTCCATTGTGCATGGCTTTTATCGATTATGAAAAAGCCTTTGATTCGGTGAAACCATCAGCAGTTACAATGGCTCTGAAATCCTGCGGTATTGAAGATGCATACATTAATATTATTAATAACATCTATGAAAATGCAAGTGCAAAGATTCTGCTGTTTGAAAATACAACACACATAAAAATTGGAAAAGGAGTGAGACAAGGTGACACCGTATCTCCGAAGCTGTTTAATGCCACATTGGAAAATGTCTTTCAATCACTGAACTGGGAAAACAAAGGCATAAAGATTAATTTAGATTATCTAATCTACCTTTGTTTTGCTCATGACATAGTCATTTTTGCAACTACCCCATCATAGCTGCAGAGTATGATCCAGGAACTTGCTGACAAGAGTAAAGAAGTGGGATTAAAACTGAACTTTCAGAAGACAAAAGTGATGTTCAATACTTTTACAAGAAATGAAGATTTATCGATTAATGGAGAAAAACTGGAGATAACAGACACGTACGTTTATCTTGGACAGCAGATATCAAGTGAGGGTCACATTGATGAAGAAATTAATCGGTGTACAAAACTTGCCTGGAGAGCTTTTGGAAGAAACAGCATAATTTTCAAGAGCAATATGCCATTATGTCTTAAAAGAAAAGTGTTTGATCAATGCATCCTTCCAGTGCTTACGTATGGTGCAGAGACGTGGACCTTAACTAAAAGAGACATACAAAGGCTGCAGACAACTCAAAGAAGCATGGAGAGGTGCATGCTTGGTATAACCAGGAGAGATAAGAAGAGGAACTCGTGGATCCGAAAAATGACGAGAGTGGAAGACATCATGATCAGAGTTAAATCCCTGAAATGGCAATGGGCTGGACATACTGCCAGAAGGACAGACCATTGATGGACAGCCAAAATTTTAGATTGGATTTCAAGGGACAGGAAAAGACCCAGAAGAAGACCACATGGGAGATGGGTGGATGAAATTCGAAAATATGCGGGAGTGACATGGAGGAGACTGGCACAAGACAGACCGTTGTGGAGAGGAAATTTGGGGAGACCTTCGTGCAGCAGTGGATTGATAATGGTTGACGATGATGATGATGATATCTGTTAAACGGATTTATATGATTTTCAGTCATTAGTCTAGGTGTACCTGTACTCAAACTCTTTAACTAGAGTATGTTTATTTATTTACTTTATGATTTACTGTTTGAATATCTTTATTTAGGACAGGACTAATAAATCATACTGTAGCGCCTACCCCCCCCCCGGTCAGTTTTTTTTTTTTTTTTTAATTCGTGCTAGGAAGGGTAACACGTAAATTTCTTTTTGGCCTTGCACTTAGTACAGTGTGAGCACACAGCCGGGAAAATGTCGAAGTTGTGTACACTTCCTCACACACGAAATTAAAGTAGTGTATTTCCCTTCTTAAACAAATAAACCACTGCTGTATAGGGGTCAACCATAGGCTAAATACACTCACTCTTGCAACTCAGGATTGATAACTAACACGCTGTGAACCCTTCGGTTTTTCACACCTCTTCCTGCTCTCATAAACAGAGTATGAAGATCTTTTACCCATTAGGAGAAAACTAAGTTACATAAAAGTATATATATAAAAAAAAGAAAAAGTTGCACAAGTTACTGCACCTCTCTTCGTGTGTTCTGCAGACTGAAATTCAGAAAAAAAAATTGACATATAATCCATGAATACAATGTTGATATCGAACCATAATTTCCTAGAGAAAAGTTGCAATTCACAGGATATAACTCAACAGTCCAAAGAAATAAAAATTGATTTTATTGAAAAAAAATAACTCTCATATTTAAGTTTTTTGTGTTACTTTCAATTGAAAAAAGAACAAAAATCACAAGATTTTTTAGTGTTTGAGCAGTTCCATGCCGTAGTTAGACCTGGGGCACCCATGAATGTATGTGATGCTGAGCTTTCTATAGCATGTTATCATCTGTGAGAGCATATATCGCTACCTTCGTTGCATTGTATATTCTGCCAAAATGCTCATAAGTAAAACAAAAAAACTTTCCAACTGTTTGTGGACCTCTGTCGTCTTGTTGCTTTGCATTTATCTGTTGTTATGCATTTTTTGGTAATTTTTTCAAATATACGACCTTTGCTGGCAATTACAGCACTTTTTTTTTAAATTGGAGTGCTACAAAACTTTCTTTTTAGCGGTGTATTATCCACAGAGCCAAACTTTATGACACTTTTAGCAGATAATCGGTGAATTATGTATCGGAAATTACAGCACAGCAATGCAGTGGTGATGACCGCCATTTAGGACATAACTTTTCATGCATCTCGTGTACAGCACTTTCACCTCCAATGTGATTACATGTCAAGTGGTTTGATGTGTATTAAAAATAAAGTTTTCCTAAGACCTCCCTTCATTGTGTCATTTTTTTTAATGAAAGGTATACAGTATACTCTGCTACCACATCAGCAGGAGAGTCAGAATGGTGATCAAATAAAAGAAAAAAAATGTGGTAAGTTTACCTACTGCTTTAAATTGGTTGCGGCATTATACTTGGTGTGGTGTTATTCCTGTAAAATACGGTACTTTTAAAGGCAGATATTTCATTAAATGTTACCTTTTTTTTAATATGCTTCACAGCTTGTTTAAGAATCCCTGACTGTAAAAGTACTGAAAAAAGAAACAAAATTTGTCAAGTTACTAAAAAAAATTCTTATGTGGATTTTGCTAGCAAGTCCCATGATTTTTTTTTTTTTTTTTTACTTTAATGTTTTCAAAAGTCCTTAATTTGTTTTTCCTTTAGATATGTACAAACCTTGGTTGACATGCTACACTTTGTGTTATGGACTGTTGTTGTTTTATCAACAGAAATATTGCAGAAAGAAGTAAATCTTTCATCATATAATTTTCTTTTTTAGCCTTTGGTGTTTTAATTTGTACATCCATTTATTTTATTTAATGTATCTGACCATTAAGTAATCAGTTTAAGTTATCACTTCAAAGAAAACAAACAACACAAAACAGAATTTTATGCTTCACTCTCAGTGTCAACATTAGTTAACTGATTCTGTGTAACCCTCAGGGTGCGCACGCGTGCTTGAAAACCTGGAAAGTCCTGGAAAATCATGATTACGTTTTCAAGGCCTGGAATATCCTGGAAAAACGGTGTGTTTTTTAATGCTGTCTTGAAAAGCCTTGAAATTTGAAATTAGTGCTTAAAAAAATGCCATTTTAGGAAATCGTGTTACTGTTACCCCTTCATTTTTTAAAGTTCCTTTTCTCTGTTCTCAAAGAAACCACCGGCGGCGGTTTCCGACGTGCACCAAATCCTAATTTGGCTGGGGAAAAAAAAAAAGAAAAAAAAAAGGCACTACTTCCAGGGCAATAAAATTGGATGATTACTAGTAGGTCGAAGGGGAGCTTGATGTCCATCCGACAACTGAGAACGGAAGGGGAAAGAAGAGGCATTTGCAGGGGGTCGCGTATGTACCAAAGTCAGCTAGCATCCAACAGTGAGGAGTATGCCTGAACAACACATTCATCTTCTTCTTGTTTATGTGCATGCCACCCTCCCTCCCCTCAAGAGATTTCCGCTACTTATGATAAAAAATAAGAAAACTATCTTTGCGAATTTTTCACGAAAGTGGCTGAAATTTTTACATTCACTGTAATTGGATTACAGAAGCTCACTTCCAAAATTCCAATTGAATCGGTTTAAAACTTTAAAAGTTAGCATTGGTAATTTTTATTATGGACAAGTATGTGTGCCTCTTTGGACAGAGTGAGCCTCCAGCAGAAAGGGTGTTACCATAGCAACGGTTGATTGACAGCTGGGAGCGCTGATCTGAAGCCCTTGGTTGGGAAGAAAGCAAACACCTGTTTATCACTTCCATAGCTCAAAAGGACTAGGAGAATATTTTCAGAAATCCATTTTTCCGAATTTTGAAAATAACACAGTAAAATTTTTACAGTAGTTAAGATACATCACAATAAAGCTCTAGTGCAAATTTTGCCAAATTCCGTTTGGAACTTTAGCAGATGCAAAAAAAAAAAAAAAAAAAAAAATCTTTCGTTGCATAATCGGATTGAAAAAAAGAAACAGTAATTATAAATTATGGGAAAAGCAAGTGAATTATTTTTTTAGATGCCATGGTTTATTTAAACAGAGTGATCCTTAAATTTGTTTTCTGTGATGATATGGACTCTATTTGAATTACAAACATACGTTTTTATTCAGACGTCTGAGTTACTGTTTTAATAAAAAAATCGTCTATAATTAAAAAGTTTTCAATGGATTTAAGCAATATTCAGCAGATAAACAAACGTATTTTAGTAAATTGTAACATCATGACTTAAATTTGGTAATTTTGTCGAAAATTGGGGAGCATTTTTTTTTTTTACGTTTTCTATTATAGTTAAAGTGAAGGAGGAAGGGTGCAACTTGACAGTTCAGTGAGCTGCAGGTGGTGATCTATTAGCGATGTGCCAAATGAAAAGAAGCCATTCCATCAGGTCATTCCAAAGGTTGTGTGTGTGTGTGTGGACGCGTCCTCCTGCGGTGGTTTGATCTTAATCGAAATGTTTTTGTGCATGGGGGGAGGGGGTTGAGAGAAATATCCGTTTCAGCTTTACAGCTTTCACGGCCCTTTTTTTTTTCTTTTTATTTTGTAATAAATAAAAATCATAGTTGCTGCATTCACCATTGATCCATGTTTGCATTTCTTGAATATAAACAGCAGACAATCAGAAACATAGTGTTGGGCGGGTCTTGATGTTCTTCATTTTGCATATGCTGAATTCAGTTCTGTGGGAATAAGGAATGACTTATACTGTGAATATATACAAAACTACATATTTTTGAGCTGAAAAAATAGGTCTACTTGTACACAGTAGCTAACGTGTGAACTCAGATGAAGACAATCAGACATGCGGACGTCTGATTCCATAAAAAAAAAAAATCAACATAGTTTTTTTATTTACACTACAGGTAAAAAAGCAAAAACATGTTTTTAAACGTTATAAAGGAAAACGGATTTTTGAAACGCATGGCTTGATGATCTTAATTTCTGAAAGTTTCTTTTTTCCACATCCTTTTTTTTTTTTCAATTACAATACACTGTAACAGGATACTGTGTGTTATATCACTTAGTGATATGGCAGATTTTCGGTTGCCAATATCCGCGGTCGTAAGCGGTAGTTGCATTGCGATTGTTGATGATGACAAGATGAATGCTGGAGTGATGTAAAATGTTGCATAAACTAAAAAAAAAAAAAAAAGTTCGCCTTCCCCTTCCCGAACTTTTATGCGGTCATCATAGCTGATCAACCATTTCATTCCATGAACATCAGCACATTTCAATCATTTGAACATTGGGGGTATCTGAAGGAATTCAGCCGTGCTTAAGCTCCTAGCGCAACGAAAACATGCTAATTTTGGACAGTTGTATTCCCTTCCCCTCTACCATCCCTAATAATTGAGAGTGCATACTGTAGTTTCAAATATTCTATTTATGAGCTAGTTTTCGCGCTGTTTGTTATGCTTTTATTTTCGAAATTCCTAACACTTTTGAACTATGGTTGCAGAAACGTTTATGCTTTGGGTTTGTCTGTACGATAATTCGCATGAAAGCGGTTGAATTTCGGCGAAATTTTAGTATGCTGTTGGGTACAACCTGGAAACGTACCCTCTTGAAAAAGGTCGAAATTAAATTTAAAAGCCAAGACATAAGAGCAGTATTTGTTCTCCAAGCTTAGGAATGTTAACTCACATAAAATCTGTTTGATTGCAACAAAGTTTTGGTATGTTATCAGGGAGGAGAAACCTACCCTTGTAGAAAATGGTCCAACTTGAATTCTTTTTTTTTTTTTTTCTTTTGATTGGAGGTTTAACGACCACCGTGAGCAACTCAATGGGCTATAAGCAGTCGCCCGTCCCTAATTTAGGGTCACTGGTTCCAGGGAAGGGAGAAAGCCAGTGCCGTAAGACAAACACAACATCCATGCCTCACCGGGATTCGAACCCGGACCCCGTTCGGACGAATGATCAGAGGCCATCGCTTAGACCACTGCGCCACCGGGGCGGCCAACTTGAATTCAAAGGTCAGGGCATAAGAACAGAATTTATTCTTTATGATCTTGTGCTTGGTAAACTTGATCCATTTGCATAAAGCACATTCATCCATTTGCATCTTTCATCATTTTTATTACTTAAAACTGAAATTACTTTAAAAAAATAATTTGAACATGATACTGTAAAGCGTAATAATCATCCTGGAATTTTTTTGTATATGTCCTGGAAAAGGCCTGGAAAGTCCTTTTTTCCCCCAAAAAGTGTATGAACCCTGAACCCTTGATATACACTGCCGGACAATTGCTAAGGACGGATGACAATAGCAACGATAGCAACCATAAAATTGAAGGCAGGAAAATGTGGAAATTAGCATAAGCGCGGGATACAGTAAGACGTGTTGTGCGTATGCAAATTTTGGATTGCCGAACTTATTCGTGACGTCATAGCGCTGATAAGAGATATAAAGGATTTGACGCGTATTGACCGTTGTTGTTCAAACGCAAAGTTGAAAGGGAAAGAATCAATTGAGGAACTTGCAATTTTCAGTATGTCTTCCCGACATCACCTAGATGATTTTATGTTTGGCCGTATTATTGGCAAGATTGAAGAAGGGCGAAAAATAACAGATGTTGCCAGGGAGTTTGACGTCAGCCACAGTGTTGTTTCAAGGCTTTGGAAATAATTTCAAACACATGGAGAGTGTAGCAAACGTCACGGGGAGGTCGTGTTCGCAGTACGACACCTGCAGAAGATTGGTACATAGTGCTATCAACAAAAAGACACCGGCGCAGCACAGCTAGTGAGGTAGCAAATCAGTTTATGGCTGCTACTGGCAAGCGGATCTCCCGAAAAACTGTCGCCAGACGTTTGCATGAAGGAGGACTACACGCCCGCCGTCCTGTTGTGTGCATCCCATTGTCCAGACGTCACCGTACCGCCCGTTTGCAATGGTGCCATCAACATCGCAATTGGACTAATAACGACTGGTCTGCTGTCCTCTTCTCAGATGAGAGTAGATACAGTCTATCGTCTGATTGTCGACGACAACTGATCTGGCGTGATAGTGGTACTGCATATTGTCCAGCAAACATACAGGAAAGGGACCGATATCCGACATGTAATGTCATGGTATGGGCTGGCATCATAATCAACGGCCGTACGTCCCTCTATGTGCATCCAACTGGTACTATGACTGGCCAACGATACATTATAATGATGTTCTGCTACCTCATGTTCGCATGTTCCGTGGTGCTGTCGTTGATAGATTCATTTTCATGGACGACAACGCAACATGTCATCGAACAGTCGCTGTCCAGGAGTGTCTTGAGAGCGAGGATATTCAACGCCTCGTATGGCCAGCACCTTCTCCAGATCTGAATCCCATTGAAAATGTGTGGGATGCTTTGGGGAGGAGTCTTGCTGGTCGCCAATGCCCTCCAATAAACAAGGACACTCTCATCCGTGCACTGACAGAGGAATGGGATAAATTACCCCAACAGCTGCTTGATAATGTTGTGCAAAGCATGACACGACGTGTGGAATCTTGCATCGCCCTCCATGGTGGCCATATCCTGTATTGACATCTTACGGCGGATCGCCTGTGGACGGTAATTGCATTTTTTTCACGTTTACGTATTCTGCACAAAAAGGCCTGTTTGTCCCTTGAACACGTTCCAAAGCCTTCTGGATTTCAGAGCACAATAAATTGTCTTTCTTGTAATGTCCTGGCATTCTGACATTATTTTATTTCACTTGGCATCCAACCACACTTACTTTTTTATGCGCTATATAGCCATTTATGATCTGTCCTTAGCAATTGTCCAGCAGTGTATATATATATTATACATCTTTTTTATTATTATTATTTTGATACACAGGTACAGCATTTTGAAAAACTCAAGATTTTAATTTATGTTTATTGCTTTAAAACACTTTTGGAATTACTTCTTTTAATTTATGATGTGAAATTCCAGGCTGATGCAAGTTTGGAGATGGAGCAAAGACACTTCTTCCAAGCTGCATTGGACTACATATTTCTACTTACACAGATCCAAGAAAGAAAGAAGTTTGAATTTGTGGAAACTGTAAGTTTGAAAATTTGCTAATTTTCTTTGATGCATGGTTGATTTTCTGTTTCAATGCTGTTTGTAAGCCTTTTTTTTTTTTTTTTTTTTTCTGCTTTGTAACTGTTATTTAACAGAGTTCTACAGCCCTTATAAATTCTTAAAAGCCCTTATTTTTTGTTCGGGTTCTTAGAAGTCCACATTTTTTTATTTATTTATTTATTTATTTATTTATTTTTGCCAGAAAATGGCAAAAAGTACTTATTTTTCCTAAGTATAACTGTGTGAAATTCTGAAGTTACTGTGCCTAGAACTTCTGCTGATAGTTGACTAAGTTGAAAACAATGTGATGTCTGTTGAAATCCCATGGGGCAGCACAGAACAGTGTAAGGTAAATAATTTGCTGAAAAGAGTGAAGGACCATGGGCTAAATTAAACACATCTAACAGATTCCAGCCAACAAGCCCATCACGATCTCTTGGTACTGATGTTTCACTTTTATATTCCCCGTTTTTATATGTAAATGTCAATTATTCGGTTATACATAGATGCCAACCGGTACGGATTTTCCATTATATTTCAAATTTTCGGCTGGAATTACAGAAGTACAGACATGACGATGAAATTACGGAAAATCGCCATTGGATTTTTCTGCTTTGGAAACAGGAACGAGGAAATTTCGTTTCCTTGTCATCAATGTTATACTGAACAGAATTTGAGGGGAGGGGATTAGTTAGGTCATTTTCTGTCGGAGGACAGAATTTCGCCTTTCAAAAACGAAAATTTGATGGAGTGAAGATTTCTCCTGTAATCTTCAAAAAACATTTTTCAATGTTCCTGCTGTCCAGTATTATTGTTAAATGTGTGTGTGTGTGTGTGTGTGTGTGTGTGTGTGTGTGTGTGTGTGTGTGTGTGTGTGTGTGTGTGTGTGTGTGTGTGTTTCACCTTGAAAATATAGGCAGAAATCTCTGAAATCAGAAGTTAGATGGAACAAAAATGTCCCTGTAATTAGTAAATTCTGTTTTTCACAATGTTCCTTCTGCCCTTAATTGTTGTTAAATATCATTTTATTTTATAAATATATGTAATTCAGTTTTAAAAATTAAGGGAAAATTTCTGAAAACGGAAGTCGGAGGGTGCACAAATTTCTCTCTTAATCGTTCTTTTTTTTTACCCCATGATGATTCCACTGTCTTGTGTTGTTAAATATTATTTCCCCTCTTAAATGTTTGCATTTCAGCTTTATAAGGGAGGTAAAGTTTTCCTAAAACAGAAGTGACAAAGTTAAATTTGTAAGAATTCATGCATGGTGCTCAAAAGTATTCATATTATCAAAGTTGCACCATTTATCTAAAATAGTGAAAGCTTTTTTATTATGCAGTCATGGTCCTCTTGCTGAAATTTCTTTCAACATGATGGATGAAATTATAATCATAAAGTCAGGAAAAATTAACATTAAAACCTATTTGGCTGTACAAACTGTGAACTACACACTTAAAACAGGGTATGTGTGCAGTTCAGTTCTTCAGTACTGTGGGTTACATATGTAAATAGGAGAAGCATTTGATTCCAACTTTGTCAAAATCTGAGGGCATTAAAAGGGAGAGAAAAGAAAAATCTAAAAGATTACTGAAAGTAATCTTTTAGATTTTTCCTGTAGATTGCAATTTTAGTTCCACCACTAGCAAATTATTGGTTGTTGTTTTTTCTTCCTTTCTTTTTTTTTCTGTAATAATTGTTGTGATAACTGGAATTTGCCACTGTGTACTAGATTACTGAAAAAACTTTCAGAGGTTGGCACCTATAACCATGAGAAAATGGAAGGGTTAGACATGTAGTTTTGACTTTAGTTTTGCTATTCAAATCATAAAGTGGTTATTTGCAATATTCAAATCTTGAACTCAGCTTTAACTGCAGTTTTGCAATTCACATACACTTTATTGCATGTGTGATTATTCTCTCAGAGACAAAAACTGATGTGGCCAGCAGAACTGTCTTTTAAATTGATTAAATTCTATCTTATTACATCCACAAACTTAAATTATATGGAAAAATTATTCGAACTTCACAGTCACACTTCAATTTGCATTCATGTGTAAAAATATATATATATTTTTTTGCATGTCATTGTTGTGCATGCAACAAGTAAGGTCCTTAAAAAAATTCAGAGTGCTTAAAAGTCCTTAAAAAGTGCTTATTTTTTGTAGGAGAAAAAAGTGGGAAACCTTATTAATTAAAGAAGAAATGAAAATTATGATGTCCCTAATAAGACAGAGTTCAAAATAATTCCTTAATAAGCACAACAGGTGCAAAATAATATCCCTAATAAGGATAGGAATTCTTCAAGGTAATACACCCAATGAGGGCAGTTAAAAAAAAAATATGTAAAAACTTGTTCCTGATGCATGATACATCATTAACTGTGGAGTTTAGGGGGAAAGTAAAGGTTTTGAAAATTCATTTTATATTCAAGGAAACATGATTTGTCATGTACGTTGTGTGTATGCACAGGCATTTTACTCTTATTAGTTTGATATTTCTTATTTATATTGGAAAATCAAAAATAGTGACAGTATTTGAATTGTACCTGACTTAGTGAACATTTTTCTCACCATTTCTTTTTTAATTATTTCTTCCAGGTCTTGAGTTTCATGTGTGGCATTATGACATTTTATCATCAAGGTATGATAATCATAGAGTCCTTTAATAACTATAAAATCTAATGTTGTTAACATACAATGCATTTTAAGTGTATTTGATGCACATTTTGTATTTACTTTAAGGATAGAAATATTTCAAAGTGAAACATGCAAATACATAGAAGTATTTGGATATTTCATTTTTCATGTGCAACAGAAAACAAAGCTCATGCTGCAGAAATCTTTTTGTGTAGATTTTTATTTTGTAGTCTGCTGTGTGATACATTTGCTGATTATGTAGAGAAAATAGTGAGAGAGAAAAAAATAATTTTTGGCACATACAGCTGACTAATTTATTAGGTTTTCTATTAATTTGCCCTTATTGGATTCATATGTGTACTCAGGGCTTGAAAAATATCTGAAAAGTTACACGTGCAGTGCAGAAATTATTTACCTACCCAGGTAGTAAAATCTGGATGCCCAGGAAAATTTATCTTTGAAGGTAACAAATCAGAACCCCCCTTTTTTTTAAGTTAAAAAATATGAACTTTTTTACATGTTTTGCATTTTCATTTTAAGAGTCTGTATTCAAAATGTTCAATGCACAAAAGCATGTATCTCAGATTTTAAGATGATGCTGAAACTGGTATGAAATGATATGATGATGATATTGGTATTTGAGAAACTTAGTGATTCTGTCATCAGGGGTTTATCCAGGTTTTTAAAGATGTTACCGATGTTTGGGAAATTCTGCTTATTTTGTGAAATTTATCCTGTTTTTGTGAATTTTGTGTATTTCGGTGTTTAGAGCAATTTTGATCCTATATAAATTATCATTACACTAAATGTGTTATTTTCAATTTATTCTTATTCTGCTGCTTATTTTGGTTCACGCTTTCCAGGTCTGCAATAAATTTCCTGTTTCGATGATTGTGTATTCAGGTACAATTCTTTTTTATACACCACTCTGTGATTATGCTCCAGCTAAGATCTGGGGGGGGTGATAACAACAGTCCGGTTGTGTTAAACCAAGGAAGTCATCAAAGGTCAAACTTCTTAAGTGCTGGAAGAAAAGAAATAACTCACTAACTAAAATAACTGGCATAACTGCTCTGAAGCTAAATATGGTAGTGACTCTGTTATTGACTGGTTAACTCACATTTGCCAGTTATGTTGGGAGTTAGGAATGGTCTCTCAGGATTG
Organism: Macrothele yani; assembly: GCA_039090855.1. Taxonomy (NCBI): domain Eukaryota; kingdom Metazoa; phylum Arthropoda; class Arachnida; order Araneae; family Macrothelidae; genus Macrothele; species Macrothele yani. The sequence continues at coordinate 58,523,297 of CM076998.1, read as the reverse complement.
GAAGGATGCTATATCATTGTTCTCTTGTACAAGGGAAAAAGCAATCAGACTAAATGCAAGAACTATCATGGTATCAGTTTGCTGAGTGTGCCAGGAAAAGTGTTTGGTAAGGTCATTATTGATAAATTATGAGGTCTTACATCAGAGAAAGTGTGGGATGTACGGAGTGGTTTTATGCCCGGTAAAGGCACCACTAATCAAATCTTTGCATTTCGCACAATGATTGAAAAGTATCTGTCTGTTGGTAAGAAAGTGTTTGCGGCCTTCATAGATTTAGAGAAAGCTTATGGTGAAAAATTAATTGAACTCTGCATTGAGAAAGATCTGCAGCCATATTGATGGGAAATATAAGAATAAAATAATGTTTCTATCTCTTCGTTTTAATTTCTTTATCTGTTTGCATATTCTTTGCATGGGGAATGGTCACAACAGTTCTGGTGTTGAAAAATATGTTGTTTTTTATAATATTCTAGAGACAAAGAGTTTTTGGAAAAATAAGTGTTATTTGTATTTAAAAAAAAACTTGCTAGAGAAGCTATAAAAAAAACCTAGCAACACAACTTTTGAGTTTTATTGGTTTAAAAACATTTTTAAAATAAGTGTAAATATAGGACGATTACAGAATATCATTTTAATAGTATTTTGTTATCTATTACTCGTGTACTTACTTCCCATCATAGTATTCTGGTAACAGCCTAGAAAAGGTCACTCTTGATCACTGTTATTAGATATTCAGGACATTTTTCATTCCTCCAGCATAATTCATTTGAGATTTTTTTTTTCTCTCTTTAGAATTTTTAGTTTAATTTATAGTAGTGGATGAAAGAGTAAATATCGCTCTGTTTTAAGGTTGATACATAACTAGTGCCCCCCCCCCTAGCAGATCTAAAAAAATATCTTTCTTATGTTATCGGTTTGTCCGTCCATCTGTAGACACCATATCTCTCTGTAACTATTAGTCAGATTTAAAAAATTCTTTTTGCGTTGGGAAGCTTGAAATATGCGAATGATGATTCTTTGTTTCGTTTTTCTTTACGATGTACAGTTTTGCCGCTAGACAACGTAAATGCAGATGATATCGAATAAAATACATTTTATTCCATATATTTGCTTCTAAACATCCGATTGAAAAAATCTTTTATCTTTTTATTCCATTTATGCCAAAGAGTATTTGAGGTGTAGTTACTTTTTCAATTTACACATAAATTTTCCGCTAGGGGCGTAGAAGTAAATTACGTTTCCCCCGACGTCTCTTCTTCTAAAACTGCTATTTGTAAAAAAAAAAAAAAAAAAATTCAGCCGATACAGCTCCCAATGGAAAACTTTTGCATATAATTTTTAATTTTTGGTAACGAATACTTTGGCCACCAGGGGGCATAAGTATTAATTTTTGCTTCTGATGTATTTGCCATAAAATCTGAGCTTCTAAAATCTCGACTGAAAAAATTCTTTCATGGACCGATGCCACTCACGTCGACAAACCTTTTCGGAATATTTTCTTCTTAAAATATTGCATAGTTTCTCCACCAGGGGGTGTAGATGTATATCTTATTTTTGTCAATATCTCTGCTTCTAGTGGTCCTATTTGAAAAATTCTTTTTTTATTGGATAAACATTCCAGTGTGACATGTTTTTCATGTAATTTTGAATTTTTCAAGTAATTCATAGACTTTGCGATAGGAGGCATATAGGTAAATTGTGTTTCCCCCAATATCTCTGCTTCTAAAACTCTGATTTGAAAAATTCTTTCTGTACCGGATACAGATCCTGATGGGAAATCCTTTGCATTTAATTTCTGATTTTTGGTAAAAAGTGATTTGTCCACCACAGAGCATAAGTCTTAATTTACGCTTTTGATGTATTTGTAGCAAAATCTGAGCTTCTGAAATCTCGATTGAAAAAAATTCGTTTGTGGACCAGTACTGCTCATGACGACAAACTTTTAAACAATATTTTCTTCTTAAAGTAATGCATGGTTTCTACGCCAGGGCGTAGATGCATATCTTGTTTTTGTCAATACCTCTACTTCTAGGAGTCAGATTTAAAAAATTCCTTCTTTGTCGGATAGTGTTTCGATGCTAAATGTTTTTCATATAAATTCAAAATTTTCAGGTAAATGTCTGGTGGAAAGTCTACCATAGACTTTCCGTCAGGGAGCGCAATGGTCAATTACGTTTCCCCCGATATATCTGCTTCTAAAACTCTGATTTGAGAAATTCTTACTGTATCGCATGCACCTCCTGATGGAAAATGTTTTTCATATAATTTCTAGTATTTGATAAAGAATGCTTTGGCCACCAGGGTGCATAAGTATTAATTTCTGCTTCTGATGTATTTGCAGCAAAATCTGAGCTCCTGAAACTCGACTAAAACTTTTTTCCTTGGGCTTATACTGCTCACATCGAAAAATCTTTTGAGAATACTTTCTTCCTAAAATAATGCATCTTTTTCCCCGCTAGGGGCACAGATGCATATCTTACATTTGTCCATATCTCTGCTTTGAAGAGTCCGATTTGAAAAATTCTTTCTTTGTTGGAGAGCCTTTGTGCTGTGAAATGTTTCTCATATAAATTCAAATTTTTCTTAATCCACAAGTCTGCAACCAGAGGACGTAAGCTCACGATTCCGTTTACAGCAATATCTTCGGGATTAAAAACCCGATTGAATAACTTCTTTTTTCGGTCAGATACTATTGTTTTCCATGCCGGTTCCATTGACTTCTAATAGCTTTGATAAATTTAATTTGCTTCAGAACAGATTCAAAAGACATGCTCATTACACCCAAAAATTTGGTGTCATCTTTCTTGTTTAAATTCCAAATGAAGGTTCAGTACTAGTTTTTGTGGCCGTAAATGAGAAACTAGTATTTAAGTGGTGAGGAGAACTGCAATTGACTAAATAATCATGACACACAAACAAAATGGCAAATGGTATGGTAAAAATGTGTGAGTTGAAGAGCAGTGATTGCATTTATTGTTACTGAATAGTTTACTGCTTTGAAATTCACATGAGAAATGTGAATGGGGAGAGTACTGTTAGTGTTAGCATGATGAACCATTGAGTGATTATGACGGCTTTCAGGACAAATGGTATTTAGTAGTGAAACAGAGATTAATGACAAGTCCAAATGCTTGTAGCCTGAAGTGATGATGATAGAGGGAAGGCAGTAAATTGTGGATTGGTGAGCTGGTGAAGTAAATCTGCTGCCACACAGTCAATTCAGTCATAATTGGAAATCTACAGTCTTGAAAACACTGTTCATTACTTCGGATCCTCCAAAATTATTGCTCAGTAGGTCCCCCAAAGACTGTCATACTATAATACAAAATATAGAAAGTCGTTTCAGAGGAACATCGTCAGAACTATTAAGATAACACTAATGCTGTATTGTGTCCCTCCTTATTAGAAATGACAGAACATGGATACCATCATTTCAGCTCTGAAATAAAGAGGTAGGCTATAGAGTGGCATAATGCAGGATATATCAGAAAAATTTCAAATGGTAGCCTTCTGTAGGTGAAGTTACGATATCTGGCTTTTGGGACAAATAGTATTTTCCTCATAGACATCTGGAAAAGAGCATGATTATCAATTCAGCATTATATGCCAAAAGTACAATTTATTAGGCACACCACACCCATCCACAAATGTCACAGTAATGCAGACAGCCATTATTCTGTGTGGGATATAAATAGGTCAGATAGCATACCTGTGACTGTAATGATGGGTAAACATGTTGTTCAGCTGGAGGCCCCCTTGTACCTAATGAGACCACCATCATCAAACAAGGCTAAGTTTACCCTACTTGCCAATCAACTATACCTGTTCATTTCCCACAGCAGGATGCCTTCTTTCAACAAGACAATACCCCATCTTGTTGCACCTGTTTGGTGAAGGATTGGTTAGTGGAGCATTCCAGTCAGTTTGTAATCTATGTCTTGCCCTTTCACTCTTCAGATTTGAACTCTTGAGCATCTTTGGGATGAAATAGAGAGATCATTTGAGCCCAAGACCACCACCAGTAACTCTCTTCAATTTATGGATGGCTGTCCTGAAATTATGGGCCACATTTCCACCATGGTAGAGTCCATGACGTGACATATTGCTGCAGTTATGAGGGTGAAAAGTGGGCTCGCATATGTTATTAGGTGGGTGCCTATAGTAAATTGTCCTGATAAAGTTGAAGTGATAAAGTAGGTCACAAAATGCAGTGGCTGTGCTGAATAACATCAGTTCATCTGTTTTGTCTGATCCTAGACCTGGCATAGTCAGTTGGACAACTGTTTTAAAGGAAGACTTGCAGGGATGCCATTTTATGGAAATTCCAATCAGAGCACAAGTGTTTTTTTATTCAAAAGTCCTGACAAAGAAATTTACAACACAGATATAACACTTCTTTGCTAAACATTCATAAAAGTTGATTTGTGCTTGATGATAATTACCTTCTGGTAGCTGTATAGAATGCATAACACGCATAATATTTACTTTAATGTAAATCTAACTTATAATGTCAACAAACCATCGTTAGAATGATAAGTTGAATGCGCTTTTACTGAAGAGCATTTATTTTCCAAATCATTAAAATGAAATAACAGATTCTTCAGGAAGACGCTTTGACGTCTGTAAGTTCTGTTTTACACGTTCTGTAAAGTGGATACAGTCTGTGGTGGTGCATTAACTTATTCAATTAAAATATAAATCGGTTAAAAGTCCTAAAGACTAAAGATGTTACTCACGGCAGTGCATGTTCAGTCCAACGTCAGTAGTTATTGAGTTTCTTTGTCCAAAGTTGTATCTTGCTTCACAACAACTACTGACGTTGGACTGAATACGCACTACCGTGAGTAACATCTTTAGGACTTTTAACCGATTTATATTTTAATTGAATAAGTTACTGCACCACCACAGACTGTATCCACTTTACAGAAAGTGTAAACTTACAGACGTCAAAGCGTCTTTGTATGTGAACTTTATGATAGAATCACATGAGATATAAATATAGTGAAATAACAGAATAAAACAAATAGACAGAATTCAGTAAAATTTTTGACCCCAGTTAAAAAATAAATCCATCATATTAGCATGATCTTAAGAACTGGGTAACAAAAGAGAACAAACATGTGGGAGCCACCTGACCAGAAAAGTTCTGTAAATAATGCCATCAATACTATCAAGGCATCAGGTTCTCATGCAGAATGAATCAATCATAAAAGTTTAAGGTAGCACTGTTAAAAACATGATAATTAAAACAGTATGCAAGCTTCAGATGATGTGCAGAACTTATTTAATGTATAAGTTAAAAGGTTAAAAATAAAGCCATAAGAACTGTCAGTCTTCCTAAAGACCATCATCAGATGGGAGTACTGAAGGAGTTTTTTTTGGGTGGGCAGACATATAAGTAACTTACAGGCAGAACGTGATGTACTGAACAGGTAATCATGTCATCAAATTCAAATATGATAGTTTTACATCAATATATGAATGCAAACAATCAAGAGGTCAAATTATTGAATAAATAACATACAAGTCTGCTGTTGCAAGATTAATGAACGATGGACAGCATTATCCTAATTGGAAAGAGGGTAAAACCATTATAACACCACATACTAACTCCTCCTTATTATTCACGGAAAGTTTGATTTGAACAAGGAACTTCATGTTGTAATGACAGTACTCCTGTCTACATACAGACACCTTGGACAGAACTATTAAAACTTTCCCCTCCATTTGTGGAGAATGAAAATATTTAATATTAAAAAAAAAATTGTCATTCTAGTTGGACCTTAGTATGTATATCATCCAGTTATTGTAGGTAAGTTATGTAAGGTGCCTTTTTATTGTATGTATTTTCTTTACCTCATTCATTCATTCTTCCTCTCTGTCTTACTTGTCTTGTATGTTACTCATTCGATAATGTGACCACTTGATTGTTTGTATTCATATATCAATTTAAAACTATCATATTTGGATTTGACGACATGATCACCTGTTCAGTACATCATGTTGTGCCTGTAGGTTACTTATATGTCTCCCCACCTCAAAAAACTCCTTTAGTACTCCCATCTGATCATTGTCTGTAGGAAGACCAAAAGTTCTTATGGCTTTATTTTTAACCTTTTAATTTATACATTAAATAAGTTCTTCACTTCATCTGAAGCTTGCATACTGTTTTAATTATTGTGCTTTTAAGACTGCTACCTTAAACTTTTATGATTGAAAGAATACTATGTTTGTTGTAACATGTATTGCCTGAAATTTGAGTTGGTTCAATTATTTTTTTCTTAAAACTAAAAGCACTGCATGCACACGCACACACCTGGACCGAACTAACACATGATGGTAAGGTTTGATGACTAATATGTGTTCGAAATCGTAAAACTCATGTAGGAAAGAGGAATAGGAGGACAAGAATGATGGTTAGCAGCAATTTCTTGGATAGTTTTGTGGTCATTCTGTAATGATTGTTGCATGATTCGTGCAATGAGTATAGAATCCTATAAAGGATGAATGTATCTCCATCTTCCAGCATGCATTTTTCAGTTATTTGCACAAACATGCATGCAGTACTTTTACAAATTAATCTTAGTTGTTTAGAAAATGACACATTTTGCGTAGCTTCCGTGAGATTTAACTGATTTACCATAAACTTTCCCCTCTCCATAAATTAGACTACAACTCTCTCTCTCTCTCTCTGTGTTTTAATATGTGCATGAATTTAAGGAATTTGAATGAAAATTCCAAATCGTTTCAGCACGTGGTAGCTGGAATGCTTCTTTTCTGTTATAATACTAACAGTATAATAAAAATTCTTCATTGAATACCAGACCTAACTGATATGGTCCATAAAAATAACTCACATGGTGTCAATAATGAAAAGCATGTACAAATTTAGTAAAAGTGCTTTGCATGAAAAGCACAATGTGTAAATCCAGGTTAGATCACTGTCACAAAATGATGGTTCATGATTGTAACCCAAGAATATAACCATTATTTTGTGGTATGCTGCGCACATTGTACTTTTCATGCAAGGTACTTAGCAATATCTTTCTCCTTTTACAACTGTATGTAAGTGAGCCTAAGAAATTTGGATGCTTTGTGTTTGAAAATAGTTAGTTACTAATGAAATTTTTGTCAGTAATTATATGTTTTGTGTGAGAATTTGTTAAGTGGGCTTTGTTTAGTGTATGTAATCTCTTATTACTATATATATATATACTCTGTATGGTTGCTCATTTCTATGTTTTGGGAATTGTTTTCTGCAGGTTATGAAGTTGCTAATGAGTTCCAAGCGGTCCTTACTGATCTCCAACGGAGAATTCAGCGGGTAAGTATTGTAAAGCAGTTAGATTCCGTTAATTTGATATAATTCCTGCTATAATGACACACTGGATATTCATTAGGAATCAAATGTATAGAGTCACCATCAAGAATTGGTCAGTTTATTTCCATTCAACAAAACAGTGACACATACACACACACGTGCCACTCCCTTTAAAGATTTCAGATATAATTTTTGCAAACATGAGATTCTTCTGCGGATTCATGGAATCCCCCTACCCTACATTTAGTCTTTCTCAAGATCTGTGCAAAAATAAAGAAAATTTAGGGTTGTGGGGGAGATTAATGAGGATGGGTTAACTTTTCACCTGGGAATGGCATTTTGTCTTCCAAAATTTTCAAAAATGGAAGTTAAATAGAGTGAAGATTTTCCCGTAATCGTAATTTCTTTTTTCTCACGATGTTGCCCCTGTGTAGTATTGTTGTAAAATATGATTACATTGCATAAATGTTTGTATTTCAGCATGAAACTGTGGGCAACGATTTCCAAAAACGGAAGTGGTGAAGACGGTGCAAAGGTTTCCCTGTAGTATTCAGGCATGAGGCTCTTCCATGGATTCAAAAATTCCACCATTTCCGCTATCATCTGGGGCGTTCTCGAGATTGATGCACAACTGAACAGGAATTTTAGGGGAATTGGAGGTGGTGGGAAAATTCGTCTTCCGTTTAAAGACGCAATTCTGACTTTCAAAAGCAGAAGTTAAGACAGAGGTGAAGATTTCTCCCGTAATCGTAATTTTTTTTCTCGTGCGATGTACTTTCTGCCAAGTATTGTAACTAAACATCCTTTTATTCCATCCTTTTTTTAATGTGAGCTTAAAAAATTGGGGGAGAGTTTCTGAAAATGGAAGTTAGACGAAGCTCAGATTTCTTCCATGTAATCATAATGTTTTTTCCCATAAATGTTTGAATTTAAACTTGATATAAGGGATATGAAATTTGTATGAATTGATGCATAGTGTTCAAAGTATTCACATTCACAAAGTTATCTAAAATAGTGAAAGCTTTGATATCATGCATTCCTGGTCCTCAGGCCGAAAGTGCTTTCAGCGTGATGGATAAAATTATCATCTGAGGGAATAAAGAAAAAGAAGAGGAAAATGACAATGAAGAAATGGGAAGGGAATCATATCAACAGAAAATAAAATCAAGCAATGAATGCTGTGCAGCTGCAGAGTCAACAAAAGACACATGGCCGTGGAACTTGTTGAGAAGAAAACAATGCAAAAGGAAACTTGAGCTGATGTTCTAGCAAGTACAACAAAACAAAACAAAAATACTGTATTTAAAGCAGTGTCTTTTAAAACTTATATTATTTTGTTTTGAATTTAATAATTTTATATTGTGAATACAGCGATGTGCTCCAGTTTAATTTTTACATAATACATTACAATGAACAATTTCATCTTGTGCTGTGTTATATTCACATTAGCTAGTCCTGCATTCTGACTTTTCATCCAATTAAAGTTCAGCTTTTTTGTTTCTTGATCAGCCTCATGTATGATTAAATTTTTGCTGTTAAATTTGAATAGATGAAATTTATCAACTTGCACACAGTTGTGTGATAAAAGACATTGTACTTAATGAAATCAAAAAACAAAGAAGTTTCAAACTAATCGTTAGTGATTATTACCCTGAAGATGAATAAAGAATTCCTGTAATATATCATGTATTTCCAGCTTTATTGTTTTAAAAATAAAAATCATATGGGGCAAAAGGATATAGATGTTAAAGAAGTGAATTTCGTTTTTTGAGGGTTCTTTTGATTGATTTCATAAAAAATATTTTGCAGATGAAATCAAAAGATTTCATCTGCAAAATATTTTTAGGAATTCTGAACAGTAAGACTACTGACATCCAAAAATATAGATCTAAAACTGAGGAAGAGAATTTTAAAGGCATATGTTTGGTCAGTAGCTCTCTACAGTTCTGAGACATGGACATTGACCAAGAGGGAAGTGAAGAGGCTGGAGGCATTTGAGATTGTGGAGCTATAGAAGAATGGAGAGAATAAGCTGGCTTGATAGAAAGACTGATGAGGAGATCCTGGAGAGAGTGGGAGAACCCAGGAATCTGATCAACATGTTAAAAAGAATGTTATGGATGGGACACATTGCGCCATGGAGGCCCGATTCTGAAAGTTTTGGAAGGTAAAATTCAAGGCAAGAGAGGAAGATGACGACTAAGGAATGGTTTTGTGGCACAATTACTCCAAGACACTAATACTAGGACATACTATGACTTGAATAGAATGTCAGAGAATAGAGAGGAATGGAGAGACAGAGTACAACTACTGAACAACCAGTCCTTGGACTGAGTAACCAAGATGAAGAACAGTAAGGTTCAAATGTAAGTTAGATGTAACAGAAAGGTAGCAAATACACAATAAATCCTATAAGAAAATCCAAGTGTTTTGAAATCATAGAGTTTATAAAATGTTCAATGTGTAATTGAAATTGCAGTTTATCCAGTTCCACTTCTAGGGTAATGTGATTTAAAAAAAAAACAAAAAAAAAAACACCTTATGTTTCCTAGTCTGATGGCGATGATAATATAATGATGATAAAACTTATTTATTCATGCATTTAAGTATTAAATTTAAAGCTTCAATATAAATGTGTGAACTTTTACTACCAAGTGGAAATGAAAGAAAGAGTTCAAGAATTCATGTGGAGCAATTAGTTTTGCTGACTTCTCAGAAGAGAGAACTTTCAAATTGGCAGGTTACTGTAGAAATGCACCTGAATTGCAGGTGGCAGAGTTTACAAAGATTTCAGTGCTGTCCCTAGTCATTGCCATCTTACTCCTGCTTGCCAGCATGGAGTTCAGACACAGACCTTATGAAAAATTTACCACTTTTTTTTTTTTTAGCTATAAAACCTTGCAGAAATCCAACTTTTGTAATTTGGAGATCTGGTAACTGTAATGAACAGACTGAACCATATGAATCCTTGAACTTACTCCATTTCTGCATAACGCAAATGAAGCTAATGTCTAGGTAAAGGACTAAATTTGTATAGTTTTGCAAATATGCATGATAATTAAAGTTGTGAATAAAAGGCTGTTAAAATTATTTTTATTTTGTTATAACATGAAAAAAAGCTCTTCATCAAATTTTACCGTGGATGAGTGTTGTACAAATAGCAGATAGAATTTGCATTTTGTGAATTTTCTGGTTTAAATGTATACAATGTTCAAGTAATGTGTGTAAATTTTTTTTTCTTCTTTTTGGTTTTAAAACATCAAAAAGAAATAGTAAAAGAATTTTTTTCTTCTTTTGTTTTTTTTTAACATCTGAAATAAATATTTGCATTTTTTGAACTTCACTTTTAGTTGGTAAAGTTCGATGAACACTTACCGCACGTGGGGCTTGGCTTTCAATTCATATTTCCGTTATGTGGATGCGGCACGGGGGTTTTTCATTTGGCCACGGGTCCGCTTCTTTTTTCCGTTGGAATTTATTTTGTTTCATCACCAAATGAGTTTTTTTTCCTTTGCTGCATCCTCATTTACTTCAATATTTATTCATACCCGAGTACTTTCGGTAAAACACCTTTACCGTCTTCGAGGGGACGTTTTGCTCCGACTAGCACGGACCGTGTCAGCTGGGCATTTCGGTGGTTCTCGCGGGCTGCTTCTGTCATCGGCTATCGCTTCTTCTTGGGCGTTGTGGCGCCATCTCTTGTTGGTCAGTGATCTCATTTTTCGAACTTTTTCATTTTTTTGCTCAATTTTAATTAAATTTTTCCAGCTGTTTCTCAAATTATTAGGGTCATTATGGTTGCAAACTTTTGTCCTATTTTTTTCAATCATTACCGACTCTGCTATTCTGAGGTGTTTTTCGGATTTACAGCTTTTAATGATTTTTATATTTTCTAATTTAGGATATTTTTGGTTATTCAGACAGTATTGGATAAGTGCTGTTTTTTCTTCTTTTTTCTGCCAGTTTTTTACGTGTTGTTTTAATCTGTGTTTAATTTTATTTTTGGTGCTTCCTATATAAGCCATTGGAGGATTTTCAGTAATAGGAATTGAGTAAATACCTGCTTTTTCTAACATTTTTATTTTTTCATTATTTTTTATTACTATATTTTTGATGGTATTTACTTTTCCTCCAATTTGAATGTTATGCTTTTTACAAATATTATTAATTTCATTGGTAGTACCTTTTATGTAAGGAAAACCATTTAAATATTTGACTTCTTTTTTATTTACTACATCATTATTTTTTATTTTCTTTATTACTTCTGTGTCCCATTTTTTTATTAAATGGTTAGGATAACCAAAGCTGCCTGCAATTTTTTTTATGAATTTGATTTCTTCATTGATGAACTGACTATTTTCAGAATGCATATATGCTCTTTTAATTAAGGTTTTTATGCTATTGCATTTTTGAGGATAAGGATGTGCTGAATTGTACGGGATTAGGACCGGAACGAATGAACTTTTCCGATAAACCCTGTATAGTAGCTTATCTGTGGATTTGATAACATGTACATCCAAAAAGGCTAATGTATTATTTTTTTCTATTTCAACAGTGAGTTCTATAGTTGGATATAAAGCGCTGTAACATTTTGTTAATTTTTTTAATTCTTCTTCGTTCAGTTTTGATAGAATGAAAATATCATCCACGTATCGACAGTACACTTCTGGTTTTTCTTCCATACGATGCAGGACATTTTCTTCAATTTCGTTCATCACAACCTCAGCATATAGAGTTGATAATGGTGAGCCCATTGGGCCTCCTGAATTTTGCTTGAATAATTTGTTCTTGTATGTAAAAATATTATTTTCATATAAATAGACTAAAACTTTTTTGAATTCATGAAGTTGTGTGTTATTTAAAATTTTAAGATTTTGCAACTTTTTAATGATAATTTCAATAGCTTCTGGAACAGGAGTGCTTGGATATAATGCTTTAACGTCCATGCTTGCCATATTTAAGTCATTTAGGCCGGTTTTTACATTTTTAATTTTCTCTATAAATTCATATGTGTTCTTGATGGTGAACTTGTTGTTCATGAAAAAGGGTGCTAGGAATTTGTAAATGTTTTTCTCTAAAGTTATCAATGGTGAATTTTTTTGAAACTATCAGTCTCATTGGAGCACCATCTTTGTGCGTTTTTATCTTTGCAACGATACGTGGTATGCCTGCTCCCATTGGTGGAAAAGAGCGCTTGATTTCATCAGGTAAGGTGCTATGATTTCTTATATCCGCTAAGAATTTAATTTGATTATCAGTTGAGTCTTTCATAATTTCGGTACAATTTAATCCATCGATTGCTACAATTTAATCCACCGATGGATTAAATTGTACCGAAATTATGAAAGACCCAACTGATAATCAAATTAAATTCTTAGCGGATATAAAAAATCATAGCACCTTACCTGATGAAATCAAGCGCTCTTTTCCACCAATGGGAGCAGGCATACCACGTATCGTTGCAAAGATAAAAACGCACAAAGATGGTGCTCCAATGAGACTGATAGTTTCAAAAAAAAACTCACCATTGATAACTTTAGAGAAAAACATTTACAAATTCCTAGCACCCTTTTTCATGAACAACAAGTTCACCATCAAGAACACATATGAATTTATAGAGAAAATTAAAAATGTAAAAACCGGCCTAAATGACTTAAATATGGCAAGCATGGACGTTAAAGCATTATATCCAAGCACTCCTGTTTCAGAAGCTATTGAAATTATCATTAAAAAGTTGCAAAATCTTAAAATTTTAAATAACACACAACTTCATGAATTCAAAAAAGTTTTAGTCTATTTATATGAAAATAATATTTTTACATACAAGAACAAATTATTCAAGCAAAATTCAGGAGGCCCAATGGGCTCACCATTATCAACTCTATATGCTGAGGTTGTGATGAACGAAATTGAAGAAAATGTCCTGCATCGTATGGAAGAAAAACCAGAAGTGTACTGTCGATACGTGGATGATATTTTCATTCTATCAAAACTGAACGAAGAAGAATTAAAAAAATTAACAAAATGTTACAGCGCTTTATATCCAACTATAGAACTCACTGTTGAAATAGAAAAATAATACATTAGCCTTTTTGGATGTACATGTTATCAAATCCACAGATAAGCTACTATACAGGGTTTATCGGAAAAGTTCATTCGTTCGGTCCTAATCCTGTACAATTCAGCACATCCTTATCCTCAAAAATGCAATAGCATAAAAACCTTAATTAAAAGAGCATATACGCATTCTGAAAATAGTCAGTTCATCAATGAAGAAATCAAATTCATAAAAAAAATTGCAGGCAGCTTTGTTATCCTAACCATTTAATAAAAAAATGGGACACAGAAGTAATAAAGAAAATAAAAAATAATGCTGTAGTAAATAAAAAAGAAGTCAAATATTTAAATGGTTTTCCTTACATAAAAGGTACTACCAATGAAATTAATAATATTTGTAAAAAGCATAACATTCAAATTGGAGGAAAAGTAAATACCATCAAAAATATAGTAATAAAAAATAATGAAAAAATAAAAATGTTAGAAAAAGCAGGTATTTACTCAATTCCTATTACTGAAAATCCTCCAATGGCTTATATAGGAAGCACCAAAAATAAACTTAAACACAGATTAAAACAACACGTAAAAAACTGGCAGAAAAAAGAAGAAAAACAGCACTTATCCAATACTGTCTGAATAACCAAAAATATCCTAAATTCGAAAATATAAAAATCATTAAAAGCTGTAAATCCGAAAAACACCTCAGAATAGCAGAGTCGGTAATGATTGAAAAATAGGACAAAAGTTTGCAGCCATAATGACCCTAATAATTTGAGAAACAGCTGGAAAAATTTAATTAAAATTGAGCAAAAAAATGAAAAAGTTCGAAAAATGAGATCACTGACCAACAAGAGATGGCACCACAACGCCCAAGAAGAAGCGATAGCCGATGACAGAAGCAGCCCGCGAGAACCACCGAAATGCCCAGCTGACACAGTCCGTGCTAGTCGGAGCAAAACGTCCCCTCGAAGACGGTAAAGGTGTTTTACCGAAAGTACTCGGCTATGAATAAATATTGAAGTAAATGAGGATGCAGCAAAGGGAAAAAACTCATTTGGTGATGAAACAAAATAAATTCCAACGAAAAAAAAAAAAAGAAGCGGACCCGTGGCCAAATGAAAAACCCCGTGCCGCATCCACATAACGGAAATATGAATTGAAAGCCAAGCCCCACGTGCGGTAAGTGTTCATCGAACTTTACCAACTAAAAGTGAAGTTCAAAAATGCAAATGCATTAATGCACGTTAAATTATATAACCTCCAATATTGGAAGTAAATTGAAAAAATGAAATAAATAGTAAAAGAAAACACTTTCATTTCATTTAATGAGAAAATACAGACCTTTTTTAAATATCTATTAATCATAATTTTTGCTCCATGTCACATGGGGTTTTTTTTTTTTTCAAACTGGTCAGTTTTTGTTTTGCTTTCTTATGTATATTTTAAAATTTCCTTTTCAACAGATACAAGCAAAAAACTTGTAAAAGTTTCTGAGTTATTTTAAACTATATTGTGGCTGAAATTGTATGATGATTATTTTAGATATGATTCCGTATGGATATTGAAATGTAGAGCACCCCACTCCCCAACACACATGCACACGCTATTTCTATTCTCTGTTTTAAGCTAAAAATTATATGTATGAATTATGTTTAAGTTTTTCTTGATTAAATAGTTTTTACATGGGAGTGACTATTTGCATTTGCAGATAAGAGAAAACTTCCAAGCTACCCACAGTGAAGCTGAGCAGTTAAAGCAAAAGACCTTAGAAGTAAAGATTTTGTAGTTTTCTTTAAAATATTGCAAGTATAATCTCAAAAGAGATGCTTTGAAAATGTCCAATCTCATAATACATCTGTATTTGCTTTACTTTAAACAGAATCTTCAAAATATTTTAACTGCATATCTCTTGAACTAACTCTTATGGTGTGATTGTAAGAAAAGAATGGAATAAGCTGTGCTACACTTCTTAACCATGTGTCACTAACTGATTTAGTTTACAAAAGTGGCCTGTTAATAATTAAATAAGAATGAAGTCATGTGTTTTGAGGCAAAATGTTTAAATAGATTGATTTAATCATCTAACTTATTCCTTAAATATGTAAGGTACATTCCTATAATATAGTTTCACCCTGTGTAAACTCATTCTGCTTTCTTTGTGAAAAGCTGTGGCTCCAGTTTTCCTCCATGTTTATCATCAATTTGAATTTTGTACAGACTTCATTCATCATGGTTGAAGTCCACAGTTCACTGTCACTGACAGCAGAACTTGTTAGCAAGTGAAAACCAACCTTTATAGTGATATCCACATTGCTCAATTGCTCATTAGAATTTAAGTTTCATTATATCAGTCATAGATACACATACAGGTTTCCCGCACACCCTGAAAAACAAGGAAAACCCGAAATTCTCAGAGTAATTGAAAATGGTTCCAAAAATCAGCAAAACTAAAAAAAAAAAAAAAAATCCCCCACCCCCAACCCCTGTAAAAATCAAGGGATACTTTATTTTGCCTAAAAACTTACCTTTTTTCAGATTTCAAACTTTTGTTTGCAATTATTGCCTGCCTAGAATTTGGTAGATCTTTCAGTTACATTTTGCTTTAAAAAAAAAAAAGATGCAAAATTAAATTTTAAAAATTGCCTGTTAAGTTTTTGTTCAATTTCTGCAGACAGTTGTTGGTGTAACACAGAACAGTTAGGCACAATGGCTTGACACACTCTTTCTTGAAGAAACATTTTACAAGAGAACCAACCAAACAGTAAATCAATGTCTGCTGGTTCTCTTGCGACATGTTTCTCTGAACAGGAGCCATTCCATCATTAAGCTTAGCTGCATTGTGTTGCTTATAGAAAAACTGAAATTAATCAACTGACAGATATTTTTTTTCATATCCCATTTCTAGGGAAATGTATTTGCAAATTCTATGTGGGTAGTATTCACAAAATTTCATGGAATTATGGTACAGAAAATAAAGTGCGCATTTTGTTGTTATTAATGAAAACAGGTAATTTTATAAAGGCAAAAATTACCGTAATTTTTAGGCTAAGAAAGAATGGTACGCCCCCTAGTGGCCAAACCATTCTTTACCAAACATTAGAAATTATGTGAAAAATTTTCCATCAGGTTTTGTGTACGATACAGGAAGAATTTTTCAAATCGGAGTTTTAGAAGCAGAAATAACGCAGAAAACACTATTTACCTTTGTGCCCCCTAGCGGAAAGTCTATGATTTACTTAAAATTTTTGAATTTATAGGGAAAACATTTCGCATCGGAAACACTATCCAACAAAGTAGAATTTTTTCAAATCGGACTCCTAGAAGTAGAGATATTGACAAAAATAAGATATACATCTACGCCCCCTGGCAAATAAAGGTAACTTGATCACGCTAGTTACGTTAACTGAAAACTTTTACAAAAAGTTCGTAAGTTGGAAGCTTTCAAACTTATCTTAGGTCTTCATCACGCCAATGGAGGACTAAGATTGTTGCCAGATTCTACATTTGAATTTTTCCTATTTTTGTTGCCAAAACTTAGAATTGATCTCCAGATCAACGGAATGTAGAGAGGAGATTCGGAGTTGCAAGTCATAGAGTTGAAAATAATTTCTATGTTCTTAAAAGGTTTGTGGACATTAGTATCGGTGAACAAACCACTTTTTTTCAATCGAGATTTTAGAAACTCATGTTTTGCTGCAAATACATCAGAAGCGGAAATTGAGACTTACGCCACCTGGTGGCCAAACCATTTTTTTTTTTTTTTTTCAAAAATTGGAAATTATGTGCAAAGGATTTCCCCATCAGGAACTGTATTTGGTGCAGAAAGAATTTTTCAAATCGGAGATTTAGAAGCCGAGATATAGGGGGGGAAGCAATTTACCATTACGCCCCTAGCGGAAAGTCTATGAATTAATTGAAAATTTTGATGAAAAACATATCATACTGGAAACGCTATCCAACAAAGAAGGAATTTTTCAAATCGAACTCCTAGAAGTAGAGATATTGACAAAAATAAGATATACACCTACGCCTCCTGGCGTAGAAATCATGCATTATTTTGAAAAGAAAATGTTTCTAAAAGGTTTGTCGATATGAGTACTATCTCTCTACAAACGACAAATTTTTTCAATCAAGAATTAGAAGCTCATGTTTTGCCGCAAATACATCAGAAGTGGAAATTAAGATTTACGCCCCCTGGTGGCCAAACCATTTTTTTTTTTTTTTACAAAAATTAGAAATTATGTGCAAACGATTTCCCATCAGGAGCTGTATCCGGTGCAGAAAGAATTTTTCAAATCAGAGATTTAGAAGCAGAGATATAGGGGGAAACACAATTTACCTCTACGCCCCCTAGCGGAAAGTCTATGAATTACTTGAAAATTATGAAATTATATGAAAAACATGTCACACTAGAAACACTATCCAATAAAGAAGGAATTTTTCAAATCGGACTCCTAGAAGTAGAGATATTGACAAAAATAAGATATGCATCTACGCCTCCTGGCGGAAGAAACTGCGGAATATTTTAAGAAGAAAATATTCCTAAAATATTTATCAATGTGAGTGGCATCAGTCCACGAAAGAAATTTTTCAATCGATATTTTAGAAGCTCAGATTTTATGGCAAATACATCAGAAGCAAAAATCAGCACTTACGCCCTGGTGGCTAAAGTATTCTTTACCAAAAATTAGAAATTATATGCAAAAGATTTTCAATCAGGAGATGTATCCGCTGAAGAAACAAATTTTCAAATCGGAGTTTTAGAAGAAGAGTTATCGGGGAAAATGTAATTTACTTTTTACGTCCCCTAGCAGAAAATCTATGCGTAATTTGAAAAAGTAACTATATCTAAAATACTCTTCGTCATAAATGGAATCAAAAGATAAAACTTTTTTCAATCGGATGTTTAGAAGCAAATATGTGGAATAAAACATATTTTTAAATTCGACATAATCTGCATTTACGCCCCCTAGCGGTGAAATTGTACTTCGTAAAAAAACGAAATGAAGGATCGTCATTCGCATATTTCAAGCTTCCCAATGCAAAAAGAATTTTTCAAATCGGACTAATAGTTGCAGAGATATCGTGGGTACAGGCGGACGGACAGACAAACCGATAACATTAGCACAATCTTTTTTTACAAAAGACGTGCTAAAAAAGAGGGAGAGCTTGCCCGTTCAGATAAAAGTGGAGCTCAACGCGAAGGCTGAGTGCACAGTAAATGAAAGTAGGTCAAACCACCTGAAAGAAAAAAAAAGCGAGAAAGCGGAGACGCCACTGTTTCGAAGTGGTTGGCGGGGACAGGAAAATTAGCGAACACGTGCGAGGCAGCTGGTGAAAGGAAGCGTGTGAATAAAAAACGTGTGTTAACTACCCCATTTAGCAGCTGCATAGAATACAGAAGGATTCTTCATTCTAACGAAAACATCTGTGGATGAGGAAAAAAAAAGCATAACAAACATAGAAGGAACATATTATTAAAGAAAACATTAATTGAAAGCATTACAAGCAATAATTTATATGCTAATTACTTCTAAGACAGATTCTATTGCGGTGAACAGAGAACCATCCTGTAGCAGACATCCACATTGAATGGAATTTAGACAATTGTGCGGTTTTACAAGCAATGCAATATTCTAATGGGAGTCTTAAGATTAACTGTGATTTATATTGATTACATAAATGGTTTTGAGCATTTAATAAAGGCAAATGAATAACAGCATTAGCATAATTAATAAAAATTGCATTAATAAAAGCTTTTGCCAGTATGAAAAAATAAGTGCATAAAGCAGATCGACACTGAGTTGCAGAATTAGCCTTTGAACTATACATATAATCACGTTGGGTGCGAGTTAATTCATGAAAATAAGGAAGATAATTTAGTTTTGTGGGCAGCACCACGACTTCACAGGTGCGGCCCTTACGGCAACTTTTGCTTCCAAGATCGCAAAATTTCTCACCTGCGACCCTTACACTGATGCGGCTCTTAGTCCAAAAATTGCGGTACTTAAAGAATTTACAAATGTGTGCTTTGGTGAGAAAATGTACGAATAAAATGAAATGTAACAATTCATCAAAACATGACAGGAGTTGCCACTCTGGAAAAACTTAAAAAACCACCTTGAGAATCTAGAAAAGGCAGAGAATTTTTTTATTACTTTTGAGTGGGAACCCTGACATATGATGTTAAACTGCTGCAATGAAATATCCCTCTCATCAGTAGAAAAATGGCTGTCTGCTTTTTTTTTTCTTTTTTTTTTCTTTTTAGCATGCTGGTTACTTTTGGCATTCATTTATGTGTGCAGGGTTTGGAATTTAAGGAGAATTCCTTAAATAAGATTTTCTCTCCTTATTTCCCCTCAGATTCCAGGAAAAATCCTTAAATTTAATTTTGACTCCTGAAAATTATTGCACTTCAGACTTTTTCGATGTCTTCCATTGCTTATTTAGCAAACTGGAGGTAAACTTCTCCATCCTCCCCGTAGCACGTGTGCTTGTGTGTGTGTGAGTGAGAGAGAGAGAGAGAGAGAGAGAGAGAGAAATTCACACTTTTCCCTCATCTGCTGGAAGCTGTTTTGAAGTCCACCTTTCCCAGCTGACATGCACTCCATTCTATCCTACTGAGGTGAGCAACAGGCTTGATTGGATAAATTTCATCACCTGCCTTGGCATTTCTTTGAACACCCAAGCACTTCAAGTGCTACAGAAACGGGAAAACCAAATGTACAGGAAACAACTGTGTAAAATTGATTTTAATGTTTGTAACATTCAGTAAACATTTTTGGGATTGTTTATTGGATGTGTTTAATGTCGTGCCATACACATTGTTTTTTTTTGTTTTGTTTTTTTTTGGTGGGGGGTGGTATTTTTATGATCGTTCTCATGTTGTCTTCTGGCTGAATTATCACCAGTGAAAAACGTTTTCCTCTTTCTAACAGTCCCTTCTTCAAAACCAATTGGCAGAGCAAGCATTTTTGCTCCCCCCCCCTTTTATTTTTATTTTTTATTTTTAAGGCCAAATTAAATTTCATTCTTCTGTCTCTGATGGAATCTGAACCATTTCCATGACCTATAAAATTGTTTTCACAGCAGAGTAAGCAATGCTGTACCGATTCTGCATATTTAATTTCCCTTAATATTTGCATTTTCTCCGTTCCTTGGTCATTTCTTGCTGTATCAAGGGGCAGATCAAGCATATTTTCTTTGTTTAAAGTGAAGTTAATTGTTGTAGTTAAATTGTGTATTACGGGGATTACTAGGATATAAGTTTTCACTTTGTCAAATTTTCGGGTTGTACCCCAACCCTTCATCAGGACTGACTAAGATAGAAGGTGCTGCCACTCACGTAGTAATGTCATACCGCCTTGTTCGTTAATCGTGGAACCTCTTCATCTCTCAATGTGTAGACTTTCTTCAAGTTTCCTTTTTCGGTAGTGTTGTTGGTGTGCAAGAATTTTTAAAGATTCCCAGTCCATTGAATTTTTAGTACTTTGTACATGTTTATCAAGGCCTGTTTTGCTTGTAATGTTCCTAATTGCGGCTTTGTGTTCAGCTACATGGGTGCGGAGTTGTCTTCCCGTTTCTCCTACGTATATGTTACCACAATTGCAGTTTACACTGTAGATAACTCCTTCTTGTAGTAGCATATTGTTATTTATTTATTTATTTATTGTTTAAACTGTGGAAAATATTTTTTTTATTTTATTGTGTGAGGAGCAAGATGAATATGGAAGTTAAGGCTAATTCTCTGCAGCCTTTCAAACAACCCTTTATGGTAAGTTATTTTTCTAGTGAGTTTAATGTTTTTATCAGATATTTTTTGGCTTGACTTATCTTTTTTTTTCCTTAAAAATATTTTCTATCTAATTTTCCGGGTAATTGTTATCTGTCAGCGACTTCTTTAATTCTTTTTTATGGATTTCTTTGGAAGTTATTGCAGAATCTAAAGTTTCTATTTTTCTAGGAACCATGCGGCTACATTATATTTAATGTAGGATGGATGGTATGTTCGGTAGTTTAGCATTTTTTGAGTATTAGTAGGTTTTTTATAGAGTGATGTAGAGATTTTTCCTTCTATGGCAGAGAGTGTCAGATCTAGAAAATTGAGGCTATTTTCTTGCTGCACTTCCAGGGTGAATTTAAGTGAGTCATCTAGGGTGTTGAATAGGTTAAGTATGTCTATTAGCAGAGATTTTTCTTCTTGGTCTACTATTATCAGGATGTCATCCATATATCTAACGTAAAGGCAGAACAATGATGGTTGTGGAAGAATTATTTTTTTCTTCTAGCTTGCCCAAATAATAGTTAGCTAGAAAAGGAGATAGCGGTGAACCCATAGCCAAGCCAGAAGTTTGTTTGTAGTAATTCTCTTGAAATTTAAGAAAGATATGTTTGAAAGAAAATAACAGCAGTTCATAAAGTCCTATGAGCCTTTATCATGATCTAGGAACACTATCTTTTCTGCCAAATCATCTGCTAGAAATTCTATCAGAAGGTCCAGGTTAATATTTGTGTACATTGAAATTACATCAAGACTTGCAAGTAATGGATATTCTGTTATCGGGAGTTCTCTCAATTTTTTTACCAGCTCTATTGAATTCTTAATAAGTGCTTTGAGGTGGGGAGAACAGCTTATTCAGGTGTTCTAGGAGATAGCAGGAGAGGTTAGGTAAGGGGGAAAACTTAGTGTCCACTATAGGACGTAAAGGGGTTCCTGGCTTATGAATCTTGACAGTACCATATAACTCAGGGACTCTAAAGTGCAATTTTGCAAAATTTTTGTAATTATCAAAAAGTTGATCATTCTTCCTCAAAGTTTTTAGTAATTTAGAAAATTTTTTATAGTGCTGTGTACTGGGTTAGTAGTAGACAGCACTATAAAAAACATCACTCTATAAAAAACCTACTAATACTAAAAAAATGCTAAACTACCAATCATACCATCCATCCTACATTAAATATAATGTAGCAGCACAGTTCGTAGAAAAAAATAGAAACTTGAGATTCTGCAATAACTTCCAAAGAAATCCATAAAAAAGAATTAAAAAAGTTGCTGACAGATAACAATTACCCAGAAAATTGGATAGAAAATATTTTTAAGGAAAAAAAAAAGATAAGTTAAGCCATAAAAAATCTGATTAAAACATTAAACTCACTAGAAAAATAACTTACCATAAAGGGTTGTTTGAAAGGCTGCAGAGAATTAGCCTTAACTTCCATATTCGTCTTGCTCCTCACTTACACAATAAAATAAAAAAAAATTCCACAGTTTAAACAAAAAGAAAATAATATGCTACTACAAGAAGGAGTTATCTACAGTGTAAACTGCAATTGTGGTAACATATATGTAGGAGAAACTGGAAGACAACTCCGCACCCGTGTAGCTGAACACAAAGCCGCAATTAGGAACATTACAAGCAAAACAGGCCTTGATAAACATGTACAAAGTACTGGACATCCAATGGACTGGGAATCTTTAAAAATTCTTGCACACCAACAACACTACCTAAAAAGGAAACTTGAAGAAAGTCTACACATTGAGAGAAGACGAGGTTCCACGATTAACGAACATAGCGGTATGACATTACAACTTGAGTGGCAGCACCTTCTATCTTAGTCAGTCCTGACGAAGGGTTAGGGTACAACCCGAAAATTTGACAAAGTGAAAACTTATATCCTAGTAATTCCCGTAATACACAATTTAACTACAATAATTCTTCACTAGGTTTTGCCATGTCTTCATTAATTCACAAGGTGAAGTTAATGTTCAAAAATGCAACTGTGTTCTCACTGTCAGAGAAATTAGCTTTACAAGGAATGAAAGATTGACGAAGTGTTAGAAGTTCCAATTTTAAACATTTGTTAACAGAAGGGGAAAATGCTTGCTGTTTTTGTCTGTTGGTGTAGTAAGAAGTAACTAGGCAGCGGGAAGCAATGTGTTTTTTCAGAGAAATTGAACTTTAAAAAAGTTGTGTTGTCACCTGGAAAATAGGTTTCAGACTCCTGCAGAACTCCTGAAATGGATTTCCAAAAATGAGTACAAAGCCTGGTGGCTGCGAGTCTTGTTGAAATCACTGCCAATCAGTTTTTTCTAGATGAAAAGCAGATCTCAAAAAGGTTTGAATGTATTTTTGTTCATGTTGCTATTTTGGCATTTTTCTAGCAAGAACTTTTTTTTTTTTTTTTTATGTGGTAACTTTATAACTAAGGTTTCTCAATGGTGTGTGTGTATGTGTTGGTTAGATATTTACCTAGAGTCAGCAGGAAAAATTTATTTTACCAGGTGGTGAAGTTTTAGTTTTTTTTTTTTTTTTTTTTTTTTTTCTTTTTGCCAATATTTAAAGCATTACACATCCTAAAAGTATAATGGAAACTTGCTAGGTGTATTTGTAACATTTTGAGATATTGATAGATATAGACTTACCTAATGTAAGCTCCATTTTATGTCATATTAAAATATTTTTTCAGCACAAAATAAAGAAACGAAGAGAATCAAGACAACCTGAAGGAACTAGTATGAAAAACAAAGAGTGCTGTATTTTAAAACTATCTAAAAACACATTACAAAAATTTTATATTTTAAGCTTGTTTTGCATTATTTACTATGTTAAAAAACTATTTACATAATATCTAGTATTGAATATTCTATTCACATAATACTAAATTTCCTCTTGTGAGAAGACCAGGAGGCAAGGTAATGCCTTTTTATAAACAGATTTCTAAAAGCTAGTTAAAAGCAATTAATAGCAATTAAGAGAATAAACAGTAGGGTGCTTACTGCCTGGTCACTGTGATTTTCACAATATATCTTGAGTACTTTTGTCAGAAAAGTTCCGATATCTTCATGAAGTCATGTAGTCTGTCGTTGCAGACTGAAAAAAGTATCTAGTCCTTTCATGTTCATCATGAGGACAGTGTAGAAATTGCCTTAGTGGCGCCATGTGATGTATTACGTAAATAAACCTCTTAAGTTATTATTTATTTTTATTATTGAGTTTTTTTCTTCTTTTTGTATCAATTAGTTCCAAGGTATAGGTAGAATGTTAGGGTCATTATGGTTACAGACTTTTTTTTTTTTTTTTTATCGATCCAAATGGATTCTGTAATTCTCAATTTGTTTTTCGTTATTATGTGAGATTAAAAGTTTAATTTCATTTTTTTTTTTATTTTTTTTTTTTTTGCTTTTTTTTTTAGAAACACATGGATATTGAGAACTTAAACAGATACTAAAAAAGGAAAAGACTGACTACAGGTGGGGGGGGAGAGAATTAAATAATTTGCTGTGACAAAACAGTTCTGTAGTTGATCATGGTGAGAGAGTAAATAATTTTCTATGTAGATCCAGGAAATCATTGTGGAATCTTGAATTATTATGATTTAGGAGTGCCTGGTAATGTGTGTAATGCCAGGAAGATGATCACTTCCATCACAATTGCTGTTAGTTTTTTGTTTTTGTTTTTTGTAATGGTAAAAAAAATAGCTTTCTAGAGCACAGTTCTGTGTAGAAGTCTGTTTTCATAGCACTTCTACTCATTATGAACATTCTTGTTTTGCATGTCTGTTGTGTTAAGAATGGGTATTTGTTGCTAGCTGGCTCTGTTTTGCTGTTTTCCCATGTGTTGCATTTCATTTTCCCCTTAACCAAATTTCTGTTAGTGTTATTTTAACTTAGTTATGCTGTTCGTCTTTTTATTGTTATTATTTTCCCCTGTTGTGTGTGTTTTACCTTTTACTTTGCATGATATTTTGTTTTGACGCATTTTAGAAAGCCCAGGACCCTGGTACTTTAGATAAAATGTATAGCCGTCAGGGATACTTGTTCCTAATGGAAAAGAGTAAGTAACCTTTTTCTAGAAGTAGATTAACAGATTTATTCTTTTGCTTTTTTGATTAATTTTGCTCATGTTTCATGTGAAGTTTGCTCAGTTTTAAAGCAGTGCTTTTCAAAACTGTTTAAGATATGGAGACCCAAGCAATATATAGTAGATTCTAGTTAATTGGGCGATCAATTAATCAGAGCAGTAGTTTATTTAGGACAGCCCTTGAACATCTCAAATTGACTCTTTGGGATGCAGCTTTGCATAACTGGGGCAAACCCCAAAGAACAATAGCATACATGTTATTGAGAGTGATGAATTCTGCTCTTTGCACCACCATTCATCAGAATTTGTAGCCAATGAAATGCCAGAAGGGGGCAAGTTCAGAAGTTGCTTCCTATCATGTGTAGAAGTGCAATACAACTGCAGAATCCTGTATTAACAGTATCCTGCAAGTGACACAGTGCTTTGTTGCCACTTTAGACAAAGTCTGGAAACTATATTTACAATTGTAACAAAACTTAAGCTGTTAATTACAACCCAACTTATGGTGTACCTTATTAAAGGTGTTATAAAGAATATAAGTGTTTTCCTGCAGAATTTGTTGTAATGGGATATTGATGTCAGCAAGTTGAAGATTCTAAAGGTCAAGAAAAACATTTAGGTGAGTTCCTCCTATTGTCAGATTGTTATTCTGACCTGTCTTGATTCAGATGAGATCCTTGTCTTGTACAGTACTGAATAACAAAAGGCATGTGTGCATCAAAATAAACCCTCCAGCTGTACAAAGTGGGTAAGGCACTTCCATACTTTCATGTGCTCAAGCAGGAAACCAATACATACAATTCCCTTCAAGCATATTCTCAGAAGGTGCCTGATGCATTGCTAATGTTTTACAGCACCTTTGGACTACTAAAAATGGGCCATGGGAGTTTTAAGGACTAAGAGGTATCAGTGGGGTGTGGAAAGCTGGGAAACAGGAGGGAGCCACTCCAGTTCCCAAGTGGTTAGAGGTGCAGGTTTTACAGTGTCATGTAAAGTGATAAACATCTGCTTATAAATACATTTATTTTCATTTCATGGTGATGGGTTTATTCTCATTTCAGCTGTATCTAATGTTAGTTAGTAGGTGTTCCAACAGTTTTTCATTTAGCAGTTTTCCTTGGTTTTATCAAAATGGCATTTTTATTCATACACACTTTATAATAAATAAATAACCTAGCCCAAGACTTTTTTTAATTTTATCTCATGCATGCACAGTTTTCATTTTCAATTTATGTTCATGTGTTCATATTATTTTGTGAAATTAGGAGCACTTTTACAGAGTAGGTAATAAATTATTTCCCCTCCATAGCCTGTGATATAAGTGTGTGCTTTCTGAAAATGGTCCTAGCTGTAATGCAAGAGGGTGCATTAATGATTATTTGCATTGTATTTATAAAATACATGGCAACAACAATTGAAGACTTCCAAAGTATCATTGTTGATCATAGTCTATTTGCTTTTCAATGCTCTTGGTCTAGCATTGCACTAACTTCTTCGTGCTGTCATTAAAAAAAAAAAAAAATATTTTTGCTGATAGTTGAGCCATGCACGCTCCATTGCTTTCACTTCTTGGTCCACGGCAAATCATTGGCCTCTTATTGCACCATAGACAGAAGAGTTCATCATGTAAGCAGAATTATGACTAATTTGCATAAGATTTGTTGCTTCACCAATAATTATCTGTCCATGCCAGAACCATGACACGGAATTGTCGCAGTGATATCAGGATGATGCCCTGCTCGTTCCTGCATTACACATGTGGAACCATTTTTGAACTTGGAATTTCATTCATGGGGACTTCACTGTGACCAGAATTTGTCCCCAGACTATGCTGAAAGCCATTAATGAATTTCAGTACACAAAAAACAAAACAGATCACTGCTTTTCTTTGGTGCACATGGGAAGTTGAGAGATCATGTTAAGGGCACATCGACAGCACAAGGACTGCGATCAAGGTGGGATCTCCACATTGATGACAGCAGTACTACATCGACGCATGTGTACACAATAAGCAGTACAGCCTGCTAAAAATAAATTAAAACTGCATTGTGATGCTTATTGATTTTCCCTTGTATGTAAAAAAAATATGCACTTTCTGATATTTTCCACCCAAATAAGGAATTTTATGCTTGTAGCTGACTAGCATGCATTCATAATATTTTATATAATTATTAAACTAGAAATATTTTTCCAGAATGAGCAATTAAAATTAAAGTTTTTTTTTCTGTACTTTTATTACAGAAGCACTTAGTACAACATGGATTAAGCATTTCTGCCAGTACCAAAAATCTCAAAAGAAATTTTCCATGATGCCTTATTCCCAGACTACAGGAAAGTTTGTATGTATAGGAAAGAAATTTGTTTGTGATTCACAGATTTTCTGAATTTAATTAGTGTAAAAAGTCTTCTCTATATATATATTTCATCATGATTAACAAATCTCAATTCACTACCTGATGAAGGTCTCTACAACAATCTGTCTTGAGTAAATCTCTTCCAAGTCACTGTAGTCGAGCTTATCAACCAAAAATGGGTGAGTACTACTGAGATATATACTTAGATACTTAACCCTAAAGTGTCCTCTTCAGGCAACCACTAAGTCAACATTATGAACATGTGTAACAGTAGGATAACTACAGTTAATGTACTGTAGTAATGATAATACTCTAGTATACTTTTGAATTTCATCTACCCATCTCTACATGTGGTCATCTTCTGGGGGTATTTTCCATTCATTTGTATCTAATCTATTATTTCAGTTGTCTAACAATTGTCAGTTCTTCTAGCAATATATCCAGCCCATTGTTTCTTAAGGGTCTTTACTTTGATCATGATGTCTTCAACTCCAATCATTTTTGTGATCCACTAGTTATTTTCCTATCTTTCTTGGTCACATCAAGCATGCGTTTCTCCATTCTTCTTTGAGTTGTCTGAGCCTTCATATGTCTCTTTTAGTTAAGGTCTGTGTCACTTTTCCATAAGTAAGAAGTGAAAGAATATATCAATTAAACGCTTTTCTTTTAATACATAATTGTAACATGGTCTTACAAATTGTACTGTTTCTTACAAATGTGTTCCAACCAAGTTACTATGCTTGTTAATTTCTTCTTCGATGTGGCCCTTGCTTGCTGCCTGTGTTCCAGGATACATGCAGGCATTATTTACTTCTAAATTTGTCTCATCGACCTCTGAATCTTCAGTTCTTGTATAAACATTGTATATCAATTTTGTTTTCTATAAATTCATCTGTAATCCCATTTGTTAATTCTAGCCAGCAAAGTTCCGGGATCATAATCTGCAACTCTGAGAAGATACTTGCGAAGCTGACAGTGCTGTCGGCAAGACAAAAGTGGATTATGTGGCATCCATTAATCTTTATTCTTCGGTCTTCCCGGTTCAGTGGTTGAAAGACATTCTGGAATGTTGTGTTGAAGAGCTTGGGCAATATGGTGTCCCCTTGTTGCACTGCCCTTTCCAATTTTTTATGTGTGATGTATCCTTAAACATATAAGTCTTTGCATGTGCATTTTTGTAGATGTTTTTAAAACAGTCGTGGCCAAAAGTCCTGCACCAATAGACCGAAAGTCAATTTTGGATGTTTGAAGTCAACTTATACAGCGTAATAGTAAAGTCAGGAAGACGTATTATACATCATTTTAAAGGAAATTGTATGCTGAATTCAAATATTTTTACAGAATGTTACCAGTAATAGAAGTGAAGTTACAAGCAAAAGTACAGCTTCTAATCATAAAAAGCCAAAAATTGTGGAATTTGTGAAATTAGTGTACAATGCATTTAACGTAAAATTACTGTACAGTACATTATTGAAACTCGCAGGACACTTGAAATAACTTACCAACAAGCAAAGCCCACTTTAATATTTAATTGAATAACTACGGTTTCTTAGTAACAAAGTGCACCTTCTTGGCATGGAATTAATGAGCCTCTCTAGTTGTCCATTGGTGATAACACGGTGCCATATGGCCCTTACAGATTCAGTAAATGCTGTTTTAGATGTGGGTCCTTGTTGGTGGATCTTTTGCTTCAATCTCACCCACAGATTCTGTATGGGATTAAGATTCAGTGGCTGTGTCGGCCACTGAAGTTTTCTTATAACTTTTCGATTAAACCACTCGTCAACCAACTTTGACCGATGACATGGCGTGTTATCGTCCTGAAAGACAAAATTCCGCAAACCCATGTCTTGTGCAGATGGTAGCAGTTTGGACTCCAAAATATCCACATATTTCGATTCATTCAATGTGCCATCAACAATGTGGAGACGGCCAACACCACTGGCTGAAATACAGGACCATAACCTCACCAAATGTGGGTGCTTAATTGTTGGCTGGGTGCAGCATGCCTTATATCTTTCATCAGCCCAATGACGTACATAATTATTTCCATTATTAGTGGAAATAGTAACAGTTGTTTCATCACTGAAAATAACATTTTTCCATTCATCAACAATCCAATTCTTGTGTGCCTTGGCCCAAGCAATTCTTTTGAGCCGTTGTTCAGTAAGGAAAGGTTTTCGTGCAGTTAGTCCATTTTCTTATTGCCTATGACGAACTGTACCTGCAGATGCAATAATGCCTACTTCATTCTCCCACTCATTTCTTAAATCACTGGCTGTTTTAAACCTTGATTTTAGGGAGCGACAAATCAACATGTGATCATCACTTTCAGTACGCAGCCTTGGCGCCGCCCGGTGGCGCAGTGGTCTAAGCGATGGCCTCTGATCATTCTTCCGAAAGGGGTCCGGGTTCGAATCCCGGTGAGGCATGGATGTTGTGTTTGTCTTACAGCACTGGCTCTCTCCCTTCCCTGGAACCAGTGACCCTAAATTAGGGACGGGTGACTGCTTATAGCCCATTGAGTTGCTCATGGTGGTCGTTAAACTCCAATTTAAAAAAAAAAAAAATGCAGCTTTGGTCGACGTGTTCTTTTTCTGTTTCCCACACATACAGTTTCTGCAACTCCTTTAATGGTGTGCAAGACAGTGGAATGATCACAGCCACATTATTTTTGCCCTGGTTTGAAGAGGCAGGACCAATTTTCGGGTTTTTGACATCTATAATAGTGGATTAGAGGTGCACGAGCACTTTTCCAGAACTGGATTAATGTTTCCTCACTTGCACATTTTTGCTTGTAACTTCACTTCTATTACTGGTAATAGCATTCTGTAAAAATATTTGAATTCAGCATACAATTTCCTTTACAATGATGTATTCCTGACTTTAGCATTATGCTGTATAAGTTGACTTCAAACATCAAAAATTGACTTTTGGTCTACTAGTACAGGACTTTTGGCCATGACTGTAATAAAGATATGTATATATCTTCTATACTGTAGAATTTCAGAGACCTACTGTTGATTATTTCACAAAAACCAATAGCCTTTTTTTATAATCAACAAAATACATACATGCTGGCAGTTCATATTAATTCGCTATTTCATTTAGTTCTCTCAGTAAGTACATGGACATGATCTGTTGTGTTGTTTCCACCTCTGAATCCAGCTTATTCTCCTGTTTGAGCTTGTTTGTTGTTGCCTTCATGCAAAGTGAAAATACCTTATTGGTTTTGTAAACAACTGATAGAAGGCTGATGGATCTATAGTTCCTGATATCCATAAGGTTCCCTCTTGTATGTAGTGGGATCACTGTATCATTGTTTCAGTCATTAGGAATCTTCCTTTTTCTTGAGGCATCTAGAGGTAACCTGGGCAAATGTGGTTTCTGTTTCTTCACTGACTTCCTGCTCAATGTCCATGGTAATTCCATCTTTCACTGGAGCTATTCTCCTCGTTTTCTTAATTGCATGTGCAACTTCTGCTGAGACCGAGTGGGGAAACTTTAGAGCATGTATATATTTTTTTATAACTTTAATAGATGTATCATCTCTTTCATATAGTTTTGTGAAGAACTCTTTAACTGTCTTTAAAAATTTTTTTCCTCTATTTCTTTTTACCAAACTAATCTCTTTTCTGAGTGCCATAATCTGATTATATGTGCATATTTATATATTTTGTAAATATACATCATTACTAGGGCACAGATTTTTATGGCCTAAAAATGTCAAAAATATGCAAGCATATATGACCTTAAAGTTGTTTAAATATGACTAATTAAACTGAAAATATGACCATAAATTTTATGAAATTATCACCCAATTTTTAAAACTCAGTGCTTATACACATGTAGATTGCAGTTTTTAACTAAAAGGTTTATTCTTCATCTTCTAGATACTTAGAACTTAATTACTTATTTAATTAAAAAATGAGTACTAATCAGTGCAA
Organism: Macrothele yani; assembly: GCA_039090855.1. NCBI lineage: Eukaryota > Metazoa > Arthropoda > Arachnida > Araneae > Macrothelidae > Macrothele > Macrothele yani. The sequence continues at coordinate 58,491,757 of CM076998.1, read as the reverse complement.
AAGTGCTAGAGTTGAAGGAATCAATTGAACATTTTTATAGTAAAGTAATGGCCATACTTGGATTAGTTTTTGTCAATCATAGAATTGCACTGGATGATTATGTGCATTTTCAGGTTATCAAACTCATGTTGCTCGTCAGTAGGATCTTGTACCTAGAGAAACTCCACTCGACATCACAAGAGATTACAGGGGCAAATATGAACAACGCCATCTCATCTGAAGAAAATTCTGGCTCGAAGTCATCAAACTTAGCTTCACTTCCACAAAGAATGTCACTTATTTTGCAAAGTGTTGAATAACCCAGATTAGATTGCAGCACTCTTTGCAGTTTGTCACTGACTCTTTCAGCTACTTTTTTTTTATCGTGTTCTCATTACTTTCCCTTTTGCTTGCTTTAAATCACTCCCAGTTTGTTTCACAATTTTGGTTCATTGCTAAGTTTCATTCCTACAGTTTCAAGGCGAGTTATTGCACTAGATATTCCACTGAAGTTACATTTTATATATGCCAAGTTTCCAGCCAAGGTCTCAGAAAAGGAATCTTGCACAATTTTGATGGAAGAAGAATCACAACAGTCAGATTCTTTAACTTTCCTGTTTAAGGAATCATATTTGGTGCAATAATGCAAAGCCACATCCAGCCAGGTCCCCATCGCATTAGGACAGATTGGAGAGGAAGTGCCAAAGTAGGAGCAATTTCTTTGGACTTCTGCATGCAAAGCGGAGCTTTTATGGGCATTTTTTCCCATTTGAAATTAGCTAATCTACATCAGGATAGTTGCTTCGAGTCTCTTTGGCCACTGTGTAAACCATGTGCAAGGCATGTGATATGGACCATTTTTGGATAAAGTAGTTTCAGTCCCTTTGCTGCCTTAGTCATCTATGGGGTGGCATCTGTTACAAACAAGAGGATGTTTCTTCTTTGTACATGGCCAGAGTAATTTCATTGAATCATCGAAGAGCATAGCAGTAGTGGAATTGTTTACTTTTTGCAGATTTTCGCACGTTAGAAGAAATATTTCACCAGGCTTGTCACATTTCAGAGTGCCGATAATAACATTAGCTATGTATCTTCTATCTACATCACTTGTTTCATCTGTTGAAACCCATATCTTATTGTTGGCAACAGCAGATCTTATCTTACCTAAAACATCTTCATAGCAGGCAGGGGTATAGTTTTTCCTAAGAGTTGATTCATTTGGAATCGGATGACTGGTGTACTTCTCCAAAAAATCTCTGAGGCTACCACTACTTAATTTCGTTAAGGGAATATTAGAAGTAATCATCATTTTACAGAGGTTTTTAGAATATTCTGACTGTGTATTTGATGAACCTGCAGTTGAAGATGATGTCTCAAAAAGGAGATGCTGCCTGTTCTCAGCGGAGGAACATCTTGCTAACACCTCTGATGTTTCACAGTAGCACAGTGCTGTTGAACATTAAAATGCTTTTGGGACGATACCTTGACATCACACAATTTACAAAACAAAATATCACCATCGCTACTGAAAATCCGCTCCCCAAACTCTTGAACAAAACACCGTAATTTCACACTCGTCAAACTTCCACTTTTGTACATGTTGAGATCAAACTGAAGTTGAGATCGGAGTTTTACTTTTTAGCTTGGGTATAGTAAACCAAAAATAAAAGAGAATTAAGCTCTAATTTACAAGTACTCATGAAGACTGCCGCTCTAGGCTCGTTTCAGTAGTTGGCAAGATGCCAATAATAATCCAAACGAGACAAGTAAAAAAATATTTTTCAGGAAAACCTTCCCACGTGAGTCAGGCTGTTCGAAATGCTTCGGTTACGAGTCGTGGAGTCCTTATGACATCATTTCGCATTCGCATAGCCAACGATTGGCTAACATATGATCAAATATACCATTTATTACGAAATTAGTCAAAAATATAACCTAACATTTTAAAAAGATCAAAATATGACTCTAGGATAAAATATGACATGTCATAGAAATCTGTGCCCTAATCATTACCATATCACATCATCATCATCATTGTCAACCATTATCAATCCACTGCTGGACGAAGGTCTCCCCAAGTTTCCTCCACAACGGTCTGTCTTGTGCCAGTCTCCTCCATGTCACTCCCGCATACTTTCGAATTTCATCCACCCATCTCCCATGTGGTCTTCTTCTGGGTCTTTTCCTGTCCCTTGGAATCCAATCTAAAATTTCGGCTGTCCATCAATGGTCTGTCCTTCTGGCAGTATGCCCAGCCCATTGCCATTTCAGGGATTTAACTCTGATCATGATGTCTTCCACTCTTGTCATTTTTCTGATCCACGAGTTCCCCTTCTTATCTCTCCTGGTTACCCCAAGCATGCACCTCTCCATGCTGCTTTGAGTTTTCTGCAGCCTTTGTATGTCTCTTTTAGTTAAGGTCCACGTCTCTGCACCATACGTAAGCACTGGAAGGATGCATTGATCAAACACTTTTCTTTTAAGACATAATGGCATATTGCTCTTAAAAATTAGGCTGTTTCTTCCAAAAGCTCTCCAGGCAAGTTTTGTACGCTGATTAATTTCTTCATCAATGTGACCCTCACTTGATATCTGCTGTCCAAGATAAACGTACGTGTCTGTTATCTCCAGCTTTTCTCCATCAATCGATAAATCTTCATTTCTTGTAAAAGCATTGAACATCACTTTTGCCTTCTGAAAGTTCATTTTTAATCCCACTTCTTTACTCTTGTCAGCAAGTTCCTGGATCATAATCTGCAGCTCTGATAGGGTAGTTGCAAAAATGACTACATCATCAGCAAAACGAAGGTGGGTTAGATAATCTCCATTAATCTTTATCCCTTTGTTTTCCCAGTTCAGTGATTGAAAGACATTTTCCAATGTGGCAGTAAAGAGCTTCGGAGATATGGTGTCACCTTGTCCCACTCCCTTTCCAATTTTTATATGTATATACCTAAATGTGGATGTTCAGGTTGTTGAGGGACAGTGCATAAAAACAGAATGAGAGAGTGGAAAATTTAAAACAATAATTAATGATGATTGCCTACAAATTATATACACCTATCTTACTAATCGCAAGATGACAGGTTTCAGCTTCTGTCACTAGCAGTCACTTATACACCATCAAGTGTATCTTGTTCTAGGTCTTCTCCTTAGTCTGGTATCAGCCATCTTAGAATGTAACTCTTGCCATGGAAGTCTTTCCTGTCTCTTATATGATGTGAACCACTTAAGTATGTTTTCATTAACTTTATCTTCTACAGATGAAGTGCCCAACTCAAATCTAACACTAACATTACTAATTCCTGCCACATTACATGAAGCACGTATTTTATTCCACCCCATCCGTCCCCACCTGAAATTCATGTTACAATTATCACATCAGCTTCATCCAGCTGCCTTAATGAGACCTATACTTAACTCCCAACTTTTGCTGCTATTGAAGAGTGGGTCCAAATTCCACATATTGTAAATGACCAGCTTTGTGTCTCCTTACTAGAAATTGATTTATATTTTGAAACAAATAACTATCAGTTATCTGTTCAAGCAGTCTTCCTCTGAAATGAACAATCAACATTTTTAGCAGTTTGGACATAAAACCGTAAATTCAGATTTCTTGTCATTTATCAATGTTTCTAATTTATCATAAGTTGTATACAACAATTGTGTTGTATTGTTAGTTTCTGTTTCACATGCTATCAGATAGTTTTAGCTACATGGGAGTATTATACTAGTACGTTCAAAAAGTTCCGGAACTTTTTTAATATTTGCCAAATGTCAGTTAATTACGTCATTCCCCGCTGAGCAAGCGAAGAGCCTTATGTGACTGACCAGCCAGAACCAGTTTGATCCAGATCCAACACGTACAGTGTGTGTGCATACTTCGGGATTACAGGCATTCGAGGCTCTCCATCACGAGGACAACAATGTAGAATTTTGAACAGCGTTCAAGTGTAAAATTTCGTGTTCTGCTCAGAAAATCTTTCGCTGAGACTTTTAAAATGATTAAGTCAGCGTACAGTGAGAGTTCTCTGAGTCGAACTAGAGTTTATGAGTGACATCGACAATTCAAAAATTGGTGATAGAGTATTGAGGATGATGAGAGGTCAGGACGACCTTCAACATCCACAATGGATGAACAAAAATCGCCATTGTCAAAGAAATTGTGAGAAATGACCGTTGAAAAACTGTTGCAGCGATTGCAGAAGTTGCCATCCCATTTAAACAGAGAAACTGGGCATGCATCATGTGTGCCAACAAATTGTTCCCAAAAACCTGACACAAGAAAAAATGATGAGCGCAAGCAAGTTTGCGGGGATAACATTGATGCAATGAATTCAGATCCTGATCTCTTGAATAGATTGATCACTGGCGATAAGACTTGGTGCTTTCTGTACGACCCCCAATCCAACCGACAGTCAAAAGTGTGGAAATCACAGTTGTCACCACGACCAAAAAAGTTCAAGGCTGACCGCTCCAAACGAAAGGTCTTGTTAATAGTTTTCTTCGATTGCAAGGGAGTCGTACACAAGGAATGCCTTCAACATGGTCATACAGTCACTAAAGAAGAGTATGTCAATGTTCTGAAACGTCTCCAAGAATCAGTGAGACGCAAGCGACCCGATCTTTAGAAGACTAAATTGTGGGTACTCCATCATGATAATGCACCGACTCACAGATCCATCCTGGTGTCCAATTACCCGTCCAAACATTACATTCTCGTTCTTCCACAACCAGCTTATTCCCCTGAACTAGCCTCGTGTGACTTTTTTGACTTTTTCCTTTTTCCCCGGATGAAGAATTTGCTTAAGGGGCGATGCGTCTCAAGCTCCAAAGAAGGGCAACAAGCTGCGACGGAGGCACTGGAGGATGTGGCAAAAGAAGGCTTGCAATCTGCATTTAATTAAACCTTTGTATGAGCGCTAGCAAAAATGCATAGTTGCACAGGGTAACTACTTCAAAGGAAACACCGCATAAACAGGTATTATCTGTACTCATTCTTTTTAATATAAAAAGTTCCGGAACTTTTTGAACGTACTGGTATATTGAAAACAGTACACCACAAGTCATCCTGAAGAAGAAATTGAAGAATTTTATGAGGAAATTTGTCATCTAAATAATAAAGGTAAGCAGCACTTGAAAATAATTATGGGAGATTTCAATGCAAAAATAGGGCAACGGCAACAGAATGAAACTTCAGTAGGTAAATTCGGTCACGGCAACAGAAACCAGCGTGGAAATACTCTCGTTGAGTTTGCAGAGGCAGAAGGGTTTTTCATCTTGAACTCCTCCTTCAAGAAAAAGCCACACAGGAAATGGACATGGAGACATCCAAATGGGACGACAAGTGAAATTGATTTTATTATGTGTAACAAAAAATTCGTCATAGAAGACTGCAGTGTGCTAAACAAGTTCAACACAGGTAGTGACCATAGATTGGTGAGATGTAAGATGCACCTCAACACTAAACTTGAACGTGGCAAGCTCATAAGACAAACAAAATGTATTGACATAACCAACCTTAAAAAACACCATAATACCTTTAAGTTGGAACTGAAGAACAGGTTCTCTGCTTTAGAAAGCCTAACATCGGAAGAAGTGGACATCTCTGAAGTTAACAGAAAAATAACCAAAGCTCTTATGGAAACAGCAACAAAATTAGCTGGGTCTAAGAACAAGTTGCATGTAAATAAATTATCAGGAAAAACGAAAATGTTGATGCAAAAAAGAAGAGAGATGAGGACAACTAAAGAAGATGTGACTTCCAAAGTGGAATATATAGAGCTATGCAAGACAGTACGAAAAAGTATCACTGAAGACGTAAGAAAATTCAACTGTGAACTAGTGAGGAAAGCAATTGAAAACAACCAAAGCCTAAAGATAGCAAAGGGACATCTCAGTAAGGGAAGAAAACAGATTATGGCTCTGAGAAAAGAAGATGGTTCTGTAACAAGAAATAGAGGCGAAATTTTGACAAGAGTGAAAGATTTCTACTCCAAATTATATGAAAGGGATGATACATGCACTCCAAACATCATGAAAGATACCAGTACCAGAGTCCTTCCAGCAGAAGTTGCACATGCAATCAAGAACATGAAGCGGGGAAAAGCTCCAGGAGAAGATGGAATTACTGTAGACATCATACAAGAAGCAAGTGGAGAAATCGAAACAGTACTCGCCCAAATTTTCACTCGATGCCTTAATGAAGGAAAGATTCCTGAGGATTGGAACACCGCTACAATGATCCTGCTACATAAGAAAGGTGACATTGAGGATCTCGGAAACTACAGACCTATCAGCCTCCTATCAGTAGTTTATAAAATCTTCACTAAAGTTCTTTCACACCGCTTGAAGGCAACACTGGACATGGCTCAACCGAGAGAACAAGCTGGATTCAGGAGTGGCTACAGCCCAATAGATCATATCGATGTGCTGAGAGAACTAATTGAAAGAGCGAGGGAATATGAACTTCCATTGTGCATGGCTTTTATCGATTATGAAAAAGCCTTTGATTCGGTGAAACCATCAGCAGTTACAATGGCTCTGAAAACCTGCGGTATTGAAGATGCATACATTAATATTATTAATAACATCTATGAAAATGCAAGTGCAAAGATTAGGCTGTTTGAAAATACAACACACATAAAAATTGGAAAGGGAGTGAGACAAGGTGACACCATATCTCCGAAGCTCTTTAATGCCACATTGGAGGGTGTTTTTCAGTCACTGAGCTGGGAAAACAAGGGGATAAAGATTAATGGAGATTATCTAACCCACCTTCGTTTTGCTGATGACGTAGTCATTTTTGCAACTAGCCCATCAGAGCTGCAGAGTATGATCCAGGAACTTGCTGACAAGAGTAAAGAAGTGGGATTAAAAATGAACTTTCAGAAGACAAAAGTGATGTTCAATGCTTTTACAAGAAATGAAGATTTATCGATTGATGGAGAAAAGCTGGAGATAACAGATACGTACGTTTATCTTGGACAGCAGATATCAAGTGAGGGTCACATTGATGAAGAAATTAATCGGCGTACAAAACTTGCCTGGAGAGCTTTTGGAAGAAACAGCATAATATTCAAGAGCAATATGCCATTATGTCTTAAAAGAAAAGTGTTTGATCAATGCATCCTTCCAGTGCTTACGTATGGTGCAGAGACGTGGACCTTAACTAAAAAAGACATACAAAGGCTGCAGACAACTCAAAAAAGCATGGAGAGGTGCATGTTTGGTGTAACCAGGAGAGATAAGAAGGGGAACTCGTGGATCCGAAAAATGACAAGAGTGGAAGACATCATGATCAGAGTTAAATCCCTGAAATGGCAATGGGCTGGACATACTGCCAGAAGGACAGACCATCGATGGACAGCCGAAATTTTAGATTGGATTCCAAGGGACAGGAAAAGACCCAGAAGAAGACCACATGGGAGATGGGTGGATGAAATTCGAAAGTATGCGGGAGTGACATGGAGGAGACTGGCACAAGACAGACCGTTGTGGAGGAAACTTGGGGAGACCTTCGTCCAGCAGTGGATTGATAATGGTTGACAATGATGATGATGATGATGATATATTATTAACATATTCTAATTAATTTAGCATGGTATATTGCAATTCTTACCTTTTTGCATAGGTTGCCTTTCTCGTTCAATGTTGCTTGGCCAACAGATGTGCTCATTAAGATGTTTACAAAACACCACATTGAAAAATAAACGTTGTTATTGTTATCACAGTTGAATAAAATAAAATAAAACTGCTTGAATGAAGACTACGAAATGTGAATGAATGTTTAAAAGAACTTGGATGATGCTTTAAAGAAATGTTCACGACTCTGAATGAGTCAAAGGCAACAAAGGAAGGTATAGACCTCGATAATCTATCACCTAACAAAGAAGGAACGTTTAAAATTGGAAATACCTTGATAAGAAGCATAAAATAAGAAACGTCGAGTGAACTATTCCTTTCGTGCAGCCATACCCATCCTAGTTTCAACTGCTGTATTGCAGTCATTTTCGGTGTAGTTCATTTTGTTCGCCGACCGCGACGTCTGATGTTGAACTGATTTTTCGAGATGTCAATTACCCTCACTCGTCCTGCCATGTCATGTCAGTTATTCTTATGTTGTGGTGCACAACTTTTATTGCGCATCTTTGCCTATGCCTGGTTGTCCTTCGTCGTCATAAGGTTTACATGCGTATTCATTGATCCTCCAATTGTATACATCTGCCCATTTCATCCTTGTGCATTCCTGCGGTATCCTCCTCCATTGCGGAGTTCTGTAGATTCTGGATGTCTTCTGCTCTTGTATTTTCTGATTTTTTCGGTCCTGGTTTATTTTTTTCCTTTTCCTTTGTTCCTGTTGAATTAGATGTCGCTGTGCATATGGTAGTTCAATTGGATTATTGGTGTTACAATTAAAACCTTTCGGGGTTGTTTTAATTGTAACTGCCTCGGATATCAAAATTTGTGCATGCGTTTTGTTCAATGTTATAAGTTTACCATTGATCTAGTCGGGACTGGATTTGTTGTCAATACAATGCTTAATTAAGGATGTCTTTTCTTCTTTCCTGTTCCAATTACTGATATGCTCTTTTAGTCTTGTCTGGAATCTTCTTTTACTGCTATCCATGTATATTATTTTTTTGTGCATTACTCCTGCTATTTTGATCGCTTTTGGCATGGCGTATAGGAATGCTTTACACTCGGGCTTTATTCAGGATTGATGTTTTACCATTATTGGTACCAGTGGCGTTGTGTGCCCATTTTGGTTGGTTGTGCGCTGTTATCAGGGGGGAAAAAGCACGAAAAAATGCAAACATTTTATTATGTATCCCGAGGTGAAAAATTCGTGCAGTGATTTTGAACATACAAAAGCATTTTTTTTATTTAGCTGTCGTTTAATTAAAAATAAAAAGAATGAATTTTTGTTATTCCATCGTATATGGATAACAAAAATTCAAATTCTGTTTTTAAATCTGTGTTCATAAACACATTGATTTGCACGGTAATAAAGAGACAGAAAAACTGCAAATTGTGGCAAAACGTTGAATTGTATTTATGACTACGCGATTCCAAACGCAAATGTATGACCATTAGTGTTTCTTTAGGCACACACACCCTGGGAACTTTAGTCTCTGCATTGAAACCACAAGGTTTAAATAAAAGCGTGACATGCAACGCTATCTAGAGAGCTTTGTGTCACAGTTGCTTTACATGCCTCGGGTGTCTGCTGGCCAAGCAGCACACCTACAGATGCGAATATTACTATGTTTTGTTTACTAAATGAAGCAATGAACCTTCTTCACTATATGGAAACATTGTATTAGGGAGTTAATTTTACCCACCACGCAGAGCCTTAGGACAAACTTTGGTGAGTTTTGTTATCCAAAAACATAATGCAACAGCAACTCGTGTCACAACGTTGAATTGCGTTGCTCCATGGGATTACAAGCGGTGCTGTATTTGGCTAGCACATCCTGAGAGATCAGCTGTAATGTTTGAAACCACAGGGAAATAAAAATGTGACCTGCAGCGCCATCTAGGGAGTGCTTGTACCACAGTTGCTGAGCATCGTCAGATGCTTTGTTGGGAAACAGCACATGTGAAATTCTGATTACCGAACGAACCTTCTCCTCTTAATGAAAACATTGCATAGGGGAATTACTTTTAGCCACCAGTCGAAGCCTTAAAACAAACTCTGGTGAGTTTTATTAGAAATAAATCCGAAAATGTAATATTGATAGTATAGGTTAAATAAATTGTGGCCCTGTGTGGGTGGGTGTCGTACACCTAGCTCACCCCGAATATTCACCCGTGATTGGTACTTTGAATTGTATCATACATACATGGGTATATAAGTAAGTTTTGAGGGATTTCCATTCGGTGTCGTACTTATTACTGCTCGCATGTATTTTAAGGTGGCAACACTGCGATATCGCAGTATGAGACGCCAGCTGTCAGAGTTGGTATGCGACGTTCAATGGAGGTGTGAAGACGTATTTGTTTTACTTGATGGAAAATGGCAACTTTCGTCCCGACAAAACAGCATTTGCGGGAAGTGTTAGTGCATTACTTTATTGTCAAGAAAAGTGCTGCCGACAGCTATCGCTTAATGTCAGAAATCTATGGTGAACATTCCCCATCCATAAAAACATGTGAGTATTGGTTTAGACGATTAAAAAGGAACAATTTCGATGTCAGTGATAAAGAACGTTCTGGACCACCCAAAAAAATTGCTGATGCCGAATTGGAAGCTTTACTCAACGAGGATCCGTGCCACACCCAAAAAGAACTAGCAGCAGCATTAAATGTTAGTCAACCATGCATTTCACAACGTTTAGCTGACATGGGAATGGTGCAAAAAGAAGGGAATTGGGTTCCACATGCTTTGCGGGAAAGAGACCTTGAACGTCGAAAAACCATTTGCAAATTGCTGTTTCAAAGGCAAAAAAAAAAAGTTTTTTGCATCGTATTATTACTGCCAACGAGAAATGGATATGGTACGATAACCCTAAACAGCAGAAAGCATGGGTGAAGCCAGGTGAACCAGGTCCTTCGACGCTAAAACCCAATATCCATGGTTCAAAGGTAATGCTGTGTATCTGGTGGGACCAGAAAGGTGTGATCCACTATGAACTGCTAAAACCGTCAGAAACTATTACTGGTAATCGGTATCAAACCCAATTAATGCGTTTAAAGCGAGCTCTCACGCAAAAACTGCCAGAATGGGAGAATAGACACAACAAAGTCATCTTACGGCATGACAATGCAAGACCACATGTTTCTCGACCTGTGAAAAAGTACTTATAAGGATCCGACTGGGAAGTTCTACCCCACCCGCCATATTCGCCAGATATTGTGCCTTCGGATTACCATTTGTTCCGGTCGATGCCGTCAGCACTTTCTGGAGAACAGTTTAGTTCTTATGAAGACATCAAAAATTGGCTGGACAACTGGATCTCTTCCAAGGAACCGGAATTCTTCCTTCGGGGCATATGTTCACTGCCCGAAAGATGGGCTAAAGTTGTAGCTTCAGAGGGAGCATACTTCGATTAATATTAAAATATTGTTTCTGTTCTCCAACAACGTGTTTTGTTCACCTCAAATTCCTCAAAACTTATTTATATACCCAATACATATCACTAAGCTGTTCTCTGAGATTCAGAGGTTAGCTCCAAAAAGAAATACAAACTACCAGATATTTTTACTTACTGTTGCCATATCAAACTTCTCCATTTACAGCGATCTTGACATACAACTCGGGCTTCACTGATATCCATTACACACTGTACTCAAGATCTTTTATACTTCCTACTCATAATCTTTTTCTCATGCAGACACTCCTGAATCTGATCTACCCATGTCTTCCTTGGCCTTCCTCTTCCTTTCCTTCCTGCCACTTGGGCTAAAAATATTTTCTTAGTAAGCATCTCATCATTCATCCTTTCAACATGGCCAAACCACCGAAGTGTATTGGTCTCCACCTTGCTAACAACATTTTCCTTCACATCACACAACTGCAACACATCTTCATTCCTCACACAATCAGACCATGTCTTGCCACAAACCCCACGTAAGTAACGCATTTCTCCAGCACACAAACGACTCCTATGTTTCTTCTGCAGTACCCAGGATTCACTGCCATACATCAGAGTAGGAACAATTGCAGTTTCATACACAGCCATGCGGGACTCTCTAGAGAACCCATTATTCCTGTGAAAACCTCCCAGAGCAGCTATGACTTTCAATGAAGAATTCACTGGCCTACTAATTTCACCGTCCAATTTGTTCTGTCTGTCAAACATGCTTCCTAAATACGCAAACTCACTCACCTGGTCAATCACAGTGCCATTTATACTTAAATTACATTCAGTGCTACCCGTTCCTCTCTCGAATTGTATCATTATAGGTTATTTTTTCAGCTAGTTGCATGTTATATTTATTGCTATATCCATACGTTTGTGCAGTTCTTTTAATCCAATTCATTTCTTCTCTTTCTGCTTTTTATTGAAAGAGTGTGTGATGGCTTTTCTTACATAACATTGAAAGGCTGATATTTTGTATCTCCACGGGTGACTTGAATTTCTAGGATAACTGCAGGTACGTATGTAGGTTTTTGGAAATGGAATATTCAATTCTATTGTTATTTTTTAATAAAGAAGATTCTATTGTTATTTTTCTTAAATGAATTATATAGCCACATAGAGGGGTTCAATATCTAGAATTTGAACAATGAGTAAATTGTAGTCAGCTGATTAAGATCTTAGTGTAAGCTACTAACAGTATATAGCATTTTTTTTACATTAGAAGTTCCCATTTGAACACAGCTTTAAAGTTGCAATTTTACAAGCTTACCCTTGTAAGTTAAAACAGAATATTATTACGTCCCTGCTATATTCCAGATTTAATCTCAAACCACGTACCATTATTTCTCTTTTAGCATGAGCATTGCAAGACTTTTTAGGTGTCAACAACTTGCCTTTTGTGCCATGACTTTTCAGTGCACTAAATAACTTGTTCAAAAGGACCCTCAAACACTTTCTACATCAGTAAAACATAATCATGATTCACATGAAGCTTTTCAGAAAACTGCTTTTTGGTGCAGCTGTATTATCCTGACATCCCACTCATAAGGCCACACTGTCCATCACTCACCCATCATCTTTATTATTCAGTATGCCTGCATAAGCCCTACAAAGTGTTCTAATTAAGGATATCCCATGGTAATTATAGTCTTTTTGGTTCCCTGATTTGTAAGTTGGCACTATGATAGATTAACTTCTGCCAATCATCAAAACCAGGCCAGTTACTTACGCTGACCAAATAATCCCGCACAACCAAAGAAAATGTACTGTTCCATTGTGCTTAGCCAATTCTGGATTAGTTTCATCAGAATGTGTAGCCCTACCACTCTTCAGAGATAGAATAGCATCTCTTACATCATTAGCACTAAATGTTGTCCAGTTGTTCTTACTCATCACTTATTCCTAAATCATCAACCATTACTTGTCTATTGATTTCTGTTAAACAAAGCTCTTAAACATTTCTACCATCTGTTCAGTATTACATTCCTTTAACACCAGAAACTGGCCTTCTTTGTGCTGTGAACGTTAAATGGTAGACCAGTCTTCTATCATCCCACTCCTTCTAAGGCATTTAACAATACTCTAAAGTATGTCAGGACATTTCTGAAAGTTACCTTTCATAGAATACCTAAAATCCTGCCATAACTCAACTTAAGCATTCCTAACGCACAGGACATATTCACACTACTGTCTTAACATACACATGCTCTACTGCCAGCATACATATCTTTCACACAGATTCTAGTTATACCACAGTGATTCTAAACTTTAAACAGAAGCACACCTTGTTCACTTGGTCATGAGCTTTCTTCAAATCTACCAAGGCAGCCAAAACTTTCTTACTGTTCAATATGTAATTCAAAAAATTGGGGTCAGTGCAGCCCTTTTACCAGGCATAAAATCACTCTGTAAATCCCACACTTCTCAGATGTTAAGTACTATACCTTATCAGTAGTGACTTTTCCAAACACTTTCCTTGGCACACTTAGCAGGCTGGTGTCGTGATTGTTCTTAACAGTGAGTCTGATTGTTTTTCTCTTATGCAAAGAAACAATGATAGAATCCCTTTAGTCCTGACTGGCAACTAATCACAGTACAACTAGCAAATTTTCAGTTACACGCTCAATAACAGAGTCACTACCACATTTGTGGGTCCTTTAGTCCTGACAGGCAACTAATGGTCCTGACAATCCCTTTAGTCCTGACAGGCTAAAGGGATTGTCAGGACCAACAGCAAATTTTCAGTTGTCAGGACTAAAGGGATTTTTAAATTGTCAGGACTATTAGTTGCCTGTCAGGACTAAAGGGATTTTTGAATTGTCAGGACTATTAGTTGCCTGTCAGGACTAAAAGGATTGTCAGGACCAACAGCAAATTTTCAGTTACACACTCAATGACAGAGTCACTACCACATTTGTGGGTCCTTTAGTCCTGACAATCCCTTTAGTCCTGACAGGCAACTAATGGTCCTGATTTTTTGTTTATAAAACAGGAGAATCATTGAAAATCCCTTTAGTCCTGACAGGCAACAACTTTGGTCCTGACAGGCAACTAATTTTTTGTGGATCCTTTAGTCCTGACAGGCAACTAATTTTTTGTGGGTCCTTTAGTCCTGACAGGCAACTAATTTTTTGTGGGTCCTTTAGTCCTGACAATCCCTTTAGTCCTGACAGGCAACTAATTTTTTGTGGGTCCTTTAGTCCTGACAATCCCTTTAGTCCTGACAGGCAACTAACTTTTTGTGGGTCCTTTAGTCCTGACAGGCAACTAATCACAGTACAACTAGCAAATTTTCAGTTACACGCTCAATGACAGAGTCACTACCACATTTAAGTGATTATGCCATTTACTTCCTCTGGTGTACTATTCTGAAGAGATGTTATGGCATTGCAAACCTCATGTCTTGAGATCTCTGCTGTGCTTGCTTTTCTGTGTGTGCCCCCCCCCCTCAATCATATGTTTCTACTCTTCCCTCAAATCATTTTTTTCTTTCATGTTCTAATAACTCATGGAAGTATTTACCCCATCTTTCATTTAATCCTGTTCTTTCACACAAAGCTTTTTTTTTTTTCTTGTGTACTTGTAGAACAATTTCATGCCATTCCTTAAAAGCCCATTTTCCCCTCTCCAGCTTACCTTTCTTACATTTCAACTCACTTTGCAAACCAGCTTTACCACTTCACTCACTTTACAGCAGTTTTCAGCCTCAGTTACTCTACCATGCAACCTCCCGGATATGCGTCCTGTTTATAGCTTCTTTAATCTCTGTGGTGTTTGGCTGAGCATCACAAATAGGAAGTGTGCATTGGACATGTACAAAAAATAAAAATAAGTGAAGGTAGTTGGGTAAGCATGCTAGTTACATTAAGAAAAGTTGAAAGAACACTGAAGACTTTCAACCCAAGACCCAAACTGGGTCGAAAGTCTTACATGTTTTTTTGTTTTTTTTTCTTTTGTTAATGTAAGTAGTGTGTTTATTCAATTAACTTCACCAAGTATCATCTTGAATCTGTTGCAGTACTACAAATCGCTTCAGAGGCAGTGACAACACAGTTCTTAAAACAAGTCAACTTATTTTTCACATCCTTCTCACATATCTTCAATGGATTCAGTTGTTTACTGAATAATGCTAATGCTCTTCAGGAAGCCTATCAAAAGAGCAGGCATCTTCCTATTTTTCCTTCTCTAACCAACACTCAGCTCCACTCTTGGCACTAACAAGTAATGAACAATCAGAACCAACGCCTGCACCTCTCACCACATGAGCATCAGCAACTAAGTGTTTCAGGCACTGATCAGAAACAACAAAATCTATTACACTTTTCTGTCTAACATTCTGATTCTCCCATATATAAGTGTTGGTATATTTGTGGCTGGAAAACGTATGAGGTACACACACAACCCATTCTCAATGCAGATTTCAATTACTACTCACCATTATCATTTGCACTGGGATCATTAAACTTACCTGGAACATTGTCATAAATCTCATTTTGAACACCTACTGTCGCATTGAAATCCCTTGCTAGAATAGCTATCTTTTGCAGCGGACAAGCTCAAAAACAAAAACCTCTTAACTCATTCCAAAAATCATTCTTCCTACCAGAAGGTTTAGGAGGAGCATACTCTACAGCAATTACTAATACATGCAATTTTACTTACAAATGCTCCCAACAGAATTCTCTTGCACTACTATAGTGAATCAAGTTTGTTCTTCTTTCTTTTTACTCAAAATCGTACCTTCACTAGCTTGTCCTCTTTCATCACCCAACTATGCAGACCACACACTCCCCTTACATTCTTTTCTTTTATCCCAGTTCTTTTCTATTTAGTTTCACACATACGCAGCAAATATCCAATCCATACACATTCATTTCTTCAAACTCCTCATCCAACTTTTTATTTATTCCTCTGGTATTCCAAACATCAATCTTGCACTCACTCTGCTGAAATCTCTTCCTCTTACATTGTTTATTATTTCCATTTTACTTACTTCCATGATGGACTAACCTTCTCCAGTGTTATAGGCCCTACCTGATCCCACAATGAGTTTTTCAATATCTTCTTTTGAGTCTTGAAGTTAGAAAATGCTTGTGTTTGTGGGTATCAGCCCACAGCTGAGAGTTCCAGTTTGCCATTCCACATAAGTGTTCTGGGACAAAAACCAGATGGTTCATAGTCAAAACTCCAAAGATGTTGTAGTGTAAGGGAAGGACTAGAACAGGTAAGAGAATTTGACTATTTGGGTGTGGTTTTTAATGAGACTGGAAAACATAAGGATCTAGACAATAGAATTGATGAAGCAGGGAAAACCTCTTGTTAGCTGTGTAAGCATATTTTCACGATGAAAGAGGTGTGCCAGAAAATTGTGTGCAAAGTGAAGAGCTATGTGGGAGAATAGGAGCTGCAGATACGAGAATAGTACAAAGGAGTGCCTGAAAAAAAAATGGATTAAATGGCAGAATGGAACTGGTAATGCAGGCATTAAAACTGAAGTGGTATTCCTTTTATGTAACAAAAATTAATGCAATGTATTGAGCTCAATAGGAGGTAAGTAAGATATTTACCAAGGCAGATAGATATATTAATGATATGTTATGTCAGGCCACAGATGAATAGGTAGATGTAATTACAAGGTAGGCTGATGAGAGATAAATCATTCATTAATTATGAAAAATTAAGTGTTAGGAATACATAGAAGAGTTTACAGTGGATCAAAGAGATAAAGAAAGTTTATTGTAAATGGTCACTAAATTATCATTTTTTTAATATTTTTTAAAAGTTGTTTGTACCAGCAGCCTGCTTGAAATCAAGGCTAGTGTGCAGGTGTGAGTTGATAAAATACTGTTCTAAATCATTAGTCTTTCTAAATGTACAGTAAACCTGATATGTGCTGAAAACAAGAATCATGCTTTCCATCTTTTTTAGATCTTTAATCCACAGAGTTTTCCTAATCATTAAACCCGTTTCACTGAGCTCATGTCCGTTACTTTCTTGTTGTCTCATAACAAAATGACCTGCTCAAAGTTGATCATTTTCTAAGAGCTGGGAGACATGAACTTCGTTTTGTAAATGGCCAGATGAATTCAAGGGTCAGTAGGCGGAGATGCAGTTATCTGTTCAGATGCAAAGTCACTGCAGGTATACTGCTCTCAGCAATTTTTATTTTTTAACCTGACAGTTAGTCACTTCTCCAATGTAAGTTAAAAAATGTTCTGGTATCTGAAATTATGCAGCATCAAATACCTCAATGGTTTTTGTTTGTTTTCTGTTTTCCAGTGTGTGCCAATACTCCACTGTGGCTGAAAATCAGAATTGCTAGTGTTAAAATGTTTGTGTGACATCAGTGCATAAAAATCCAGTGTTGTGTATGAAGAAATATTGGACTAGAATGTAAAATACATTTTGCTGGTGTTTTTACTTTTCCTTTGTTATCTCATGGATGAAGCACTCAGCAGCAGAATAGGGGATTTGGTGTCATCACAAACAGGAAGCTGTCCCTTCTTGCTAATTTACCCAGTTCACCCATACATCATTTGTATCTACCATAATCACTTTCGTTGCTTCCAATTATGACTTTTATTTAACTTTTCATAGGTACAGATTTCTGGAACATAACAGAATAAAATATGCATTTTATATTTTTTTAGCTTGCATAAGTCATGACAACTATAAAGATATATAAAATATTGCTACAGCAAAGTGAGTGGAACCATCAGTTTGTATCCAACAAAGTTATCCATTTTTTTAGGTAAAACTTTTTGTTCAACTCCTAGTAAATTTAAGCTTATTTGGTATGAAAGAATCCAGTTGTCATCCTCGGTATACAGCTATCTAAGAGTTATTATAACCTTTTCACTTATATAACATATTCAAGTCCAAATTCTTGTGCTCTATTTATTAAGAATGCAGTGCTGCTTTTTATAATTTAAAACAAAAAAGACTTGTGTTAACATCACTTGTGAGATTTTCTGTGTATGATATAATTTATAAGGTGAATAAATTATACCACTAATATTTATTTTGTTTTATAGGTGATTGCAGAAACAATTACAGTTAAAGAGTGTGTAAGGTAAGAAATTGCTTCAGATGTTGTTGTTGTTTTTCCTTTAGTTTTGTCACATTGCTGTGGTTTTAGTTTTTAGTGGGTACACAGCATAGGAAGGAATTGGTAAAAAAATAATTTAAATGTTCTTAGAGATATCAAGCAGAAGCAAAATAAAAAAAAAAAACTGAAGAATAATGAAGTTCTGTAAGAAATGGAAAGAAAGATAATACAAATTGCTGCTAAAACATGCAAAATACTAAAAAATGATAGTACCCATAGCATAATACAAATTAGGATGAAAATGTTTGAAAAAGAGGTAGTAACATTTTGGTGGGGGGGGAGTGACATTAGATCTAAAAAAATTATTGATAATCAAGAGGCAAAGCAGCAGAGTAAGAAGAAAAAGGCAAAAATCAGCAACAGAGAAGTTTACTGGCAGAAAATTAGAGCTTATAAACCCAAGTAACACAGAACAAAAAACAAAGTAAAGTTCAATATGATGAATGAAATGTAGGAAAAACTCAAATACTTCATGTATCTCACTCAGCTGGTCAATCATTTCTCAGTTTCCTTACCCTGTGCTCAGTGCTGGCTGAAAAATTCACTTTTGTTTGGCAGATACAATTGCAGGGGATAATAAACAGCATAATTGAGCATGCACTGGAAAAGCTTCTGCCCCTGTGACAGATTACAGAATTCACTCTTAATATCAATTTTTTTATTATTATTTCAGTTTGTTGGAAGCATTTCTAACTCTTAAACAACAGAACTTACATTAAAGATTTATTATGTATAAAATATTCATTACAGTGCATATGTATTACTTAGCTGTCCTCTGAGTTTCAGAGATTAGCTCTTTAAAGCCAGATCATTTGTCAAATCAAAGTTATTGATGATGTGACATTTCATCCACTGTTGATGTGTCAAATGTCTCCATTTACAGTTATTGTGGCTCACATTCCAAGCTTCACTGACATCCATCACACAACACCTTTTGTGTGTTATACCCATTAACTTTTTCTCTTGCAGACATTCCTGAATTTTTTTCCTTTTATGATTTATTTGACATTTCTCTTCCTTTCTTTCCTGTCACTTGGGCTGAATAAATTATTTTAGTTAGCACCTCATTCCTTTCAACATGACCAAACTACCTCAAAATGTTTGTTCCCACCTTACTAACAATTTGCATCACATTGCACATCTTCTTTGCACACATCATAAGAACAGATCTTACCATACACATCCAATAAGTAAATCATTTTCCCAGCACATGAATTATGTGTTTTTTCCGTAGCACTCTGGTTTCACTACCATGAGTCAGCCCAGGAACAATTTCACTTCCATACATAGCCATTTGAGGCTTTTTGTTGTGGGATGTTAAAGTGGGGGACACAATAAATGTAACAGCACTACTGAAGGCTTTGCACATATGTTGGCAAAAAAGCTCAAATTTAGCATGTTCCATCATATTGTATAATTAGACAAAACCTTGGTGATGGAGATAACTTTACAGAAAACAATATCTATTTACTTCGTTCAGTGGTGCTACATATTACTATGCACTTGCAGAAAATTTTGTCAGGAAATACTGAGAAGGCTTCAACTCATACGTAAGCCCTCTTCAATCCAAAAGGAACTTTTTTTTCCACCTTATATATACAAGGGTTGTCTCAAAACAATTGAGAATGTTTCTATTAAAAAATATATATATGCATACTTTAATTATCAAGAAAGCAGTCATCTTTTTTGAAATACTGTCAATTCCATCGAATACAAGTGTCCCAACATTCCTCCCACTGTTTGAATGTCTTCTGGAATTCTTCTGAAATGCTGTTGAAGCACACGTGTGCAGCTGTAATAAGTCGTTGAACAGTCTCAAATTGTCGTTCCCATAATGTCTTTTCTAAAAGGAGAAACACCAAAAGTCACGTAGGGACAAGACTGGACTTTATGAAGGTTAGGGAATCAACTTAATATTCACAGGCATGTGATTCTTCCGCTAATTAGCGGATGAATTCGTTTCTAGGAAAAACGGAGATCCGCTAAATTTGTCATTTGCAGTCTCAGGCTTTTGAAAAAAGTATGTGATTGTTGATATGTTGGGGAAAAAAGATCGGGGCAAAAGAAAGAGAAATATTCGTTGTGTAGGTGGCAATATTTCAGTTGTAAGCGTAATCTTTCTGCTGCTGCTCAGCCAATGAGATAGCCGCGGGTGACGTCACTTTGAACGTCTCGGTTTGCTCGAAACCTGTTTTCTTCAGGGGAACACTCCGCTGTTTCAGTTCACCTTCGTCCATTCCATTGCTATTTGTTTTATTTATTTGCTGGTGGAGCAAAATCAGTTGAGAGATTGGACGGAGCCCTGAGCCATCGTACGCAAAGAAAAGAAAGAAAAGTTCTGTTCACATGTGATTGAACATTTACGTTACGAACCTTCTCTCACTGGTGGGCGAAAGTGTCATAAGCTTCCAGAGATACCAACCATTGTGGATTTCCCCCGGAATTATGTGTGACTAACGAAAAATTACGGAAATTCAGATTTTCTCTGATATTAAGAATGTTTTATTGGTTTTTAAAATAATTCTGTAATCCTCCGGGATTATGGATGACTAACAAAAAATTACGGAAATTCAGATTTTCGCTGTTATTAAGAATATTTTACTGGTTTTGTAATTAATCAATGTAAAAGCCTCTGAACAAAGTTCGTGAAGCAGCTCCTTTGTTTTGCTTGTTTGAAAACTAAGTGGAAAGAAACCACAGCGCTGGGCCGGGATTACGTCGGCCTGGCGTGATTACATTGGCCTGAAGCCTCTGAACAAAGTTCGTGATGCAGCACTATGTTTCTTTCCTTTTTTTTTTTTTTTTTCTTTTTTGTTCTTTCTGAGGAGGAGGAATTTGTCCTGCTTATTTGAAAGCTAAGTGCAAAGAATGCACCAAGGATAACCTTGGAATGCATGGCGTCTGGCCGTGATTACGTCGACCGGAAGCCTCTGAACACAGTTCGTGATGCAGCTCTTCGTTTCTTTTCTTTCTTTCTTTTTTCCAAGAAGGAGAAATTTGTTTTGCTTGTTTGAAAACTAAGTGGAAAGAAAGCTAGGCGCCAGGCCGCTATAACATGGGCCCAACGTGCTTCTTCTGCCGTGGCCCGGGATTACATCGACCCAAAGCCTCTAAACAAAGTTTGTGACGCAGCTCTTTCTTTCTTTTTCTGAGAAGGAAGAATTTGTTTTGCTTGTTTTAAAGCTAAGTGGAAAGAAACCACGGCAACGAGCCGGTATTACGTCAGCCGGAATCCTTTGAACAAAGTTCGTGACGTGGCTCTTTGTTTCATTGCTATTTGATTTTTTTTTCCAATGAGGAGGAATGTGTTTTGCTTGTTTGAAAGCTAAGTGGAAGAAATAATGCACGGTGCCGGGCTGG
This sequence comes from Macrothele yani, assembly GCA_039090855.1. Classification (NCBI taxonomy): domain Eukaryota; kingdom Metazoa; phylum Arthropoda; class Arachnida; order Araneae; family Macrothelidae; genus Macrothele; species Macrothele yani. The sequence goes on along the minus strand of CM076998.1, from coordinate 58,470,226 downwards.
GATCAGGGCCCGATTTACACAGAATGGGGCCTTAGCCACAGCACAAGATGAGGCCCCCTCCCATCCACATTCTTGAAAGAGTAAATACATTTGTCACTACTAAATATTATCAATTAGTTTAAAGTCGATTTAATAAATGGGATACTGTGCGGGGAAAATAGGAAATGATATATATTTTTATTCAATCTTAATGTTGTTAGCAAGGAAATTCGCACTTAAAAATGCAGACGGGTAAGTAAAACACTTTATTAGTTCAGTATTGCTATTTTTGCATTTAATTTTACTTGCTTAAACACTTAGCAATTAATTTACTTTTGCACACTTTTAACACTTTTGCATTTAATTTTACTTGCCTAAACACACACTCATACACTGCTGGCCACCCAAAATGCAACACCAAGAAGGTAACATCCGATTGGCCTGAAATTCGCAGCATGCGTCGCCCGCGAGAGGACATGCAAACGATTAGCATTGCAGGGCATATGCAAATCATGTGCGCCCGGCACGCCACCGAGAAGCACTTTAAGAAGGGTGCACAGAAGGCGGGGTGTAAGTAGTGGAAGTGTGTTGTGCTGCCGGACCTGTGCATGGGAAGCTTCCTGATGCCTCGTCTCGGAATACGGCAGTCATTCCAGCACTTTTCGGAGTTCGACAGAGGATAAATAGTGGCTTATCGCGACAACGGTTTATCGTACCGAGACATTGGCGCCCGCGTGGGACGACATCCAGCCACAGTGAGGCGAGTATGGATTCGGTGGGTGCAGGAGATACGGACAGACCGACGTGAGCGATAGCCGCGGCACACCACCGAAAGAGAGGACCGGCATGTTATGTGGCGGGCATTGACAGCTTGCACCGCCACATCACGAACGTTAGCGCAGGAATTAGGGTGTGTTGCGCAACAACCTGTGTCAGCACGTACCATTCGACGTTGTCTGCAGGAGCGGGGACTTGTCGCAGGCGGCCATTGCTCCGATTACCATTGACGTTACACCATCGGCGAGTGCGGCGGCAGTGGGTCGTCGAACGCCGCACCTGGACTACGGAATGGCACAACATTGTCTTCTCCGACAAATCCCGCTTCTGCCTGCAACACCACGATAGTCGGATGCGCGTGTGGCAGCACCGCGGCGAGAGACTGTATGACGCCTGCATTATGCATCGCCATACCGGTTCGTCGCCTGGCGTTATGGTTTGGGGCGCAATTGATATGACACCCGCACCCATCTGGTACGCATCACCGGTACACTCAACAGCCACCACTACATCTCCAACGTTTTGGAGCCTGTAGTCCTCCCTTACCTGCAGGACCTGCCAGCTGCCAAGTTTCAACAGGACAACGCACGACTGCACCTGGCACGCGTCGTGCAACATTTCTTCACGGCCCACCAGGTGTCACTGCTGCCTTGACCCGCCTGTTCTCACGATATGTCGCCCATTGAACACGTCTGGTCGCTGATCGGTAACCGAGTGGCCGGGCAAGCACCGCCCGCGGCTACGCCTGATGAACTGTGGCAACGTGTGGAAGCAGCCTGGACCGACATACCCCAAGCCCACATCCAAAGCTTCTTTCGTTCCATGCCGCGCAGTGTAGCCGCCGTTATTGCCAGCCATGGGGGCCACACGAACTATTGATGTCTGCGTGTTCCGCAAGTCACACTGGCCTGTAAGCTTAATCGTTTCATCTTTGTATCTGTTGTTATGTGTCCAGTAAATCTGGCTTTGCTATTTCGTGTCCTTCTTGGTGTTGCATTTTGGGTGGCCAGCAATGTATATAATAAAATTAGCGATAATAATTTTTGATTTTTGCGTTTGTCACATTCGGTTTATTTATGTGTATCTCGGAACAGCTTTTGGTGTTTTCAGTTAATTGGATGCTTAGACAATCACATGCCTGTATTCATTTTCTCCAAATAAGATACAACAGAACTGGCCATGTGCGGCCTTGCATTGGGCCACACATGAAAAGAAATGGGGAACCCAAGTTGAACAAACTAGTTTCATGCCCAAATACTGGGTTAAAATTCTGTGAATTGATGATTTTGAAATGTGAACCATATCCTCGATATCTCTGATTGATAGGTGTTTGTGTTCCTGTATAACACCTATTGTATTGATGTTTACCTCTGTAATACTCCTTGAAGATCTCCCTCCATGCACGATTAAAGCCGCCGACTCACAGCCATCCATAAATTCTTTATGCCATCTGTAAATTGCTGAATTTTCTTAGACATTCATCTTTATAAGCTTCTTGCATGAGACAAAGTCTCTCCAACAGACTTCTTAAGTTGACAACAAAATTTAATAGCACATCTTTGTTCATCTTTCACATCCATTTTTCAAAAAATCACAGTGTGAAAAGACTTGTTAGGGGTTCATGAAATGCTTATTAAACTGTGCACCAATAATGAAATAATGATGCATGCGTGATAAACAGGTGTGGTTGGTTGCTATAGTTACTACAACGACTACCGTTTTCAAGACTCGTGCCAAGATCGAACGCAGTATTGCACATTTTTTATAAAAACATTCTTAGTTGTTTTGGGACAAGCTATATATGTAGAGAGAGAGAGAGAGAGAGAGAGTTTTTCCTCAGTTGATTCAAGAGCAGTTTCTCAAATTATCCTTCTTATACATTGGTTTCATCTGAGAAAAATGTTGCTCTAGTAAGAACAGGAAAGTGCATAGAACATCTTTCGTTTCCCAATATTTTTTTATTGAAAAAACAAAAAAAGAAACATCTTCAGGTTACCAGCCGACTGGGAGAAATAATTTCTTTTGCAAGCAAAAACCTTGAAAAGTCAGGGAAAATTAAACTGATATTTTTTTGCGAAATGCATATGCAGTTACCAGGGATGGGAATTCTGTGTTTGCGTGCGCCAAAACAAAAATCTTGTGCCATCTTGCTACAAAAGGCAGATTTCGCGCCATTGTGCACCAGAACTGCCTTGCCCCGTCATCACCGTTGGTATTTCGGCTCACTACATTCTCCGTGTGCACCGAGTTCCGCTTGACGCTGAGTAAGACCATGTGTTCGGAAAAAAGATTCGGCGATTCCAAGTACTATGGGTTTTATGTAGTTATTATAGAAATCGTTGGTCCGCTACCGACGACGGAAGACATCGAGTATGCTATGGAAATCGCTGATCCACTATACAGACGATGAAAAACATTGAGTATGCTATGGAAATCGTCTGTCCGCTACAGACAACGTAAAGCGTTGAGTATGCAATGAAAATCAAACATTTCAGCCAGTAATTAAAAAAAAAAAGCCCGCAATTAATTCAAGTGTACAATGATAGCTTTTTTAGCACGTCTTTTGTAAAAAAAGATCGTGCTTATGTTATCGGTTTGTCCGTCCCTCGGAAGACACCATATCTCTGCAACTGCTAGTCTGATTTGAAAAATTCTTTTTGCATTGGAAAGCTTGAAATATGCAAATGACGATCCTTTGTTTCGTTTTTTTTTTTTTTTTTTTTTTTTTTTTTTTTACGAAGTACAATTTCGCCACTAGAGGGCGTAAATGCAGATGATGTCAAATTCAAAATACATTTTATTCCATATATTTGCTTCTAAACATCCGATAGAAAAAATTATTTTATCTTTTGATTCCATTTATGTTGAAAAGAATTTTAGGTATAATTATTTTTTCAAGTTACGCATAGATTTTCGGATAGGGGGCGTAAAAGTAAATTACGTTTTCCTCGATATCTCTCCTAAAACTCCGAGTTGAAATTTTTTTCTTCAGCAGATACAGCTTCTAGTGAAAGATCTTTTGCATATAATTTCTAGTTTTTGGTAAAGAATACTTTGGCTGCCAGCGGGCGTAAGCGTTAATTTTTGCTTGTGATGTATTTGCCATAAAATCTGAACTTCTAAAATATCGTTTGAAAAAATTTGTTCATGGACCGATGCCACTCACGTCAATGAACTTTTTAGGAATATTTTCTTCTTAAAATAATGCATGGTTTCACCGCCAGGGGCATAGATGTGTATTTTATTTTTGTCAATATATCTCTGCTTTTAATGGTCCGATTTGAAACATTCTTCCTTCTTTGGATAGAGTTTCCGATGTGACATGTTTTTCCTATAATTTCAAAAATTTCAAGTAATTCACAGACTTTCTGCTAGGGTGCGTAACGGTGAATTGCGTATCCACTGATATCTCTGCTTCTAAAACTCCAATTTGAAAAATTCTTTTTGCACCGTATACAGCTCCTGATGGGAAATCTTTTGCATATAATTTCTAATTTTTGGTAAAAAATGGTTTGGCCACCAGGAGGTGTAAGTCTTAATTTCCACTTCTGTTGTATTTGCAGCAAAATCTGAGCTTCTAAAATCTCGATTGAAAAAAAAAAATCGTTTGTGGACTAATGCTACTCATGTCGACAAACCCTTTAGGAATATTTTCTTCTTAAAATAATGCATGGTTTTTTTTATGCCAGGGGGGCATAGATGTATATCTTAATTTTGTCAATATATCTACTTCTCTTAGGTTGATTTGAAAAATTTTCAAGTAAATCATAGACTTTCTGCTAGGGGGCACAAAGGTAAATTTCGTTTTTCTCGATATTTCTGTATCTAAAACTCCGATTTGAAAAATTCTTCCTATATCATATACAGCTCCCGATGGATAATGTTTTTCATCTAATTTCTAATATTTGGTAAATAATAGTTTGGCCACCAGGGGGCATCAGTTTTAATTTCTGCTTCTGATGTATTTGCAGCAAAATCTGAGCTCCTGAAAAGTGAAAACTTGACTAAAAAAATTTTTTTCCTTAGACCGATACTGCTCAATTAAAAAAATCTTTCGAGAATACTTTCTTCATAAAATGAATGTTTTTCCTGCCAGGGTATATAGATTCATATCTTATATGTGTCCATATCTCTGCTTCTAAAAGTCAGATTTGAGAAATTCTTTCTTTGTTGGAGAGCGTTTCCGCTGCGAAATGTTTCTCATATAAAATCAATTTTTTTCTTTATGCACAAGTCTGCAACCAAAGGGCATAAGTTCACAATTCTGTTTACAGCAATATCTGCAGGACTAAAAACCCGATTGAAAAACTTATTTCTTTGGTCGGATGCTATTGTTTTCCATACCGGTTCCATTGACTTTGAATAGCTTTGATAAATTTAATTTGCATCAGAACGGATTCAAAAGACTTGCTCATTACACCCGAAAATTCGGTGTCATCTTTCTTGTTCTTCGTGCATTGAATATATTGCATTATAGATGTGGCATTTAGTATGTATATTATCATGGAGTTATACATAATCTATAAATTTTACTAGAAATTCCCCACAAAATTATCTTCTGGAAAACACAGGGAATTTTTAAAGCCAATATGAGCGGCAACCCTGATCTTTCACTTTCCAGTTTTTTGGAATCAATAACTCAATCGCTGTACATCTGTTGATTTATTCGATTCGAAATGAGTTTTCCAGTTCATCTTGGGAACGGAGACACTACTACAAACAAACACATATAACCTATAGCAAGGAAATTGTGAACATTTTCAGAACGGTTCACACTTTTTCGATGTTGTATACAAAATTATTTTATTTTTATTTTGTTATTGTCTTTCTTTTCCGCTGGCTTTCATATCGAAAATTATTTTTTTCGTGTTGTTCTTTTTAGCCGCATAATAAAGATATGAAGCCATGGAATGGCATTGTTGTCCTTAAGTTGATTCATTGTGAAAAGAAATTTTTCATTTTGATTTCTAGAGCTAGAGATATCGTGTCCACAAGCAAACTAACAAAACCATGTGTTTACTATAAATTTGTGGTTACAATTTTAGCTTGTATAACATGTATGTGCCACTGTAGATATCAAAAATGATATGATTTCCTTATTTGTTAATTTATGCATTTGAGCTTTTGCGAGTGACAGATTTTTTTTTTTCTCTCCCTTTAAGGCGCCATGATGATTCCATCGATAAGAGATTCTGCTTTGATATTGTGCCTGATGAAAAAACAACTGTATATACATTTCAGGCATTATCTGATGAAGACAGAAAACTATGGCTAGATGCCATGGATGGAAAAGAACCTGTGAGTATATTGTTACTGTATGTATTTCATTGCTCGAGTATATTGTTACTGTATGTATTTCGATCACCATGTAAGTTTTTGCTTTATGCTCATTTGAAACTTGTTAAGATTTTCATACCGAAGTTATCTAATGCATTAGTTAAACTTAATTTATGGAAAAATCTGATTTCAAGGCTTCCCCAGCTCTTTTTATTTATTTAGGATGAAGTATGATTTTCTTGTATGTTAATATTTGTGCAAGTATTATTTTACAGCATTGTTCTGAATATCTGCTATTTGTTTGCACATCTGCGACAAATGTGATATGAACTAATAGATGTGAATTAAAAATATAAATAAAGCATCGCTTATCATTCAGACTCAGTATAAAGATATAAAGTGTATGAATCAAAGAGTTTTTCATTCTTTAAAAAGGCTGATGTACTAGTTGATATCACCGATACAGGCGGAAATTTGGGGGCATATACATATTTGTGTAGAATACATTCCTGCACCAAAGAGCCAAAGCATTATGACTGCCTGCCTAATATAATGCAGTCCTCCATGTGATGTCAAAACAGCTCTTGCCCAGCAAGGCATAGATGCTACAAGATTTCTGAAGATGTCTTGTGATATCTGGTACCAACTAGTGATATTTTGTGATATCCATTACCAGCAGATCCTTTAACTCATGCAAGTTATGTGATTGGGTTGCAACACATCAGATTTGCAGTTCCAATACAAACCACTTCATGTGGTTTGTGTTGAAACAAGAAGTATTTCCATGTTCTAAAACTGGAAGTCTTTCCATTCTCCAGCTAGTGTGGCATGGCACATTATCTGCTCAAAGAAAGCACTCCTAGAGGAGAATACTATTGCAATGAAAGGATGTACCTGGTCTGCATAGGTGGTAGGCATCCTAGTTTCCTGCACATGAATGACTGGACTCAGAATATTACATTTCCTCCACTGGTTTGGTTTCATCCCATGGTGCATTTCTGGTGCCAACACTTCCCCAGGGAAACAGCAGACATGTGTTCCAGCTGTCCTCATGTTGCAACAGGAAACAAGATTCTTTGAACCAGACAACCATCTTCCAATCATTCAAGTTCCAGTTTTGTTGCTTGCATTACATTGTAGGCCTTTTTGACAGTGAAATGAGGTTAGCGTGGGCACTTGGAGCATCCTGCAGCTACACACACCCATTTTTAGCAGGGTTCGGTGTACTTTGTGTTGTGACACATTACTTCCATCACCAGCATTCAAGTTACCGGAGAATTGCACCATAGTATCCCTTATCTTGGCTTGTACCATACAGGATAGTCTTCACTCATCTCTAGCATTGATGAGCTGTGGTCAGCTCACACCTTGCCTGCAGTTCATGGTTTTCCCCTCCTTGGACAGGTACTAACCACTGCTGACCATAAGCACCCCACAAGCCTTGCTGTCTTGGAAAAGCTTTGACCCAATCATATGGTCATAACAATTTGACCTTTGTCAAATTCGCTGAAGTGCACTGCCTTTCCCATCTTAAGAACAATAATAACATTATTTAATAGAGCTTAGTATCAGGTGTTATTTATATTGTTTCATGATGACTTTCAGATGCCCTGTTGTTCGCCTGCAGTTGCTTTGAATTGCATAAAGACGTGCTGATCATGATGTTTTATCTCTTTTGTGTCTGCATGAAAAAAGATTATGAGTATGAAGTATAGAAGATCTTGTATATGCCGTGTGATGAATGTCAGTGAAGCCCGAGTTGTATGTCAAGATTGCTGTAAATGGAGAAGTTTGATACGGCAACAGTAAGTAAAAATTATCTGGTAGTTTGTATTTCTTTGTGAGGCTAACCACTGAATCCCGGAGAACAGCTTAGTGATAAGTATGTATGTGTATATTTCATGTACTTTGCTGGAGAGTACAGTTCCGTCTTTCCTCTCTGTTACTTGAAATTAAATCTACACATAAGATGTACGTTGCATAAAAGCTAAAATTTTTGAGCTGGAAAATGAAACCTGACTTGAATCTTGTGGTGAAGAACAATCAATTTTGCTTTTAGATGATGCTGTGATGCAACAGATTATGACAAAAATAATAAACAAGAAAAATTAGTAGAAGTATTTGCCTGTTGGTAAAAAGTTTTTGCCGCATTTGTAAATTTGGAGAAACAGAGTATTTCAGTGGAAGGTTTTTAAAAATTGTATGTATATGTGAATTTACTAGAGTGTGTGAAAGCTATATATACAGCAGCAGTAAAGTATGTGTATATGTGAAAACTGTGTGTATCAGCAGGTGTACATGTGAAAGATGTTTTATTTAATTGGTTTTCCATTGGTGCCAGAGTCAAAGTTGTGCAATGTCATCATGACAGTTCAGTGTATTTATGGATTTGTGCATGCATGATACCAAAATACAGCATGTACATAAAAGAATATCATTAACAGAAAATTTTATAACTCATAAAGTAATGCACATACCTGAATTTTATTATAGGCTATGTACAGATGACAGACGGGAGTTGTTGTTTTTCCTATGTGAGCACCTTTAGTTGCATAAACGACATCTAAACGATATTCTGGTTCATTCCAAGTGCATTCAAGAATATGAAGCTTGGCCATGGCCTTGGTTATTCTGATTTGAAGTTCCAGAGGATTCTTCACTGGAGTGGAATACACGATGTCTTTCACATATTTCCACAGAAAAAAATCTAGTGGGGAGAACTCTGGAGGACAAGGTGCCCACAAAATTGTCCCACTTTGGCCAATTTGTCTGCCTGGAAATTCGGTATCAAGAAGCTCTCTCACATAAAGAGACGAGTGTGTGGGAGCCCCATCTGTTAAGGCAAAATGTCAGGTTGCAGATCCTAAAGCTGTGGTAAAATGAATTGTTCCAACATACCCCACTCAGTTTCTTTTCAATGAAACTGAGTTAATCAGTCATTCATGACACCAAAACAGACAATGATTTTTGCACTTCTCTCATGTTAACGTAATCCCTGTGAGGGTTCAGAACCCCATATTCCAATGTTTTGGCAGTTAACGTTGCCCGACACTTGAAATGTTGCCTCATTTGAAAACATTACACACTGCAGAAACATGTTGTCATTGTCAATTTTATCCAAAAGTTGTATCACAAATTCCATCTGTTTAGGTTTATCCTGCATATTGAGAGTTTGCAAAAGAACAATTTTAGCCTTTTACAAAGCACTTTCTGGAATTTTTAACGTGTACTTGAAGTTCCCAAGATGCCTGTCTTGTAGATTTGCCTGGGCTGCATTGAAATGCTTTGCCTAATGTATTCCACCTTCATGCCAACAACATGTGGTCTTCCTGAGGAGGAATTATTTGAAACACAACCAATTACCACAAAGTAACCATAACAGTTTCTTGTATCATGAACTGATAGTGAATCTTGCACTGCATATGTTCTAATAAAATTCCACTTTAGTTGTTGATGTAGTCTCAGTGAACCATTTCACACACACATTTAGCCCTCTGCCACATGGATAATGCCATTTCAAATGGAATAGTTATCAGCTTTCTTCACTTTATCATTTGTCTGATACATGCCATGCCATTTGTTAGCACCAATAGAAATGTCCCATTCTTTATTACAGTTAAATCTGTCTAGGAAAGTCATCCATCGTGACAGGTGACTGCAGAATATAGTTGTTCAATTTGCCAAAATATCTCTCCTCCACACTTAAAAATAAAATAAAAGTAATTTCCCTTTTTTTAATTTATCTTGGAACATATAATACCAATATTCACTTTTTATCATTCTTCACGTTGTCATCTCCTTCTGGATGTGAGGCACTGGCTGGTGATATTTTGATTATTATTGAAATTGATGATAGTTACGACATTTAAAGCCATCAATGAAAACCTAATGTGCAAAAATTTAAAAACTTTTATTTACAACTGCTGAAATATTTACAAAATGTTGTCTTCTTAGGATTCATTTAAAAGTTCAAAAGTTCTTAAAAACTGTAATACATATTATTTCAAGTAACACTTATCTGAAATAAACAGGTGGGTAGTTACATCAAATGATAACGATTCGTGTGAAAATCCGTTTATTTGGCGTAATAAATAGTAAACAGGCATGCGAGCTTTTGCCTCCAACGGATGGCTTCTTCAGGCAGAAATAATGTCTAAAGAATATACAAGATATAAATGCAATATAACATTAATATAAACAGAAAACTAAGTACAATGCAAGAAGGTGAAATATGCCTCTCATGCAGGCGGGTGAAGGACATGGGTTAGGTGCGTGCTGTACGTAAGAACATGCACTATGCAAAATGTATGTCAAATGAAAGTTCTTCATTGCACGTGATCAGGTTAGTTAAGATCTCATTCGCCGAAGGACAGCTGAAGCTGTCCTTCGGCCACTAGAAGCAAAAATCCTCAGCGCTCAAACCCTGATCCCAACAACATGGCTGAGATATGCAGACGACATATTCTTCATCTGGCCTCATGACCCTGTTGATCTCAGTTGTTTTTTGATCAGCTCAATACTACTATGCACCCCTGCATCAATTTCACGATAGAACAGGAATCGAACAGCACGCTCCTGTTCCTTGATGTGCTTATCAAAAAGACACCACAAAAAACGGCAATACCAAGTGTCTACTACAAACCAACGCACATCCCGAACGTGATGCTGCCCTCCTCATAGTGTCCGATAGTACACAAATGGCCCTTTTTCGACATAGGGCATGACGAGCCTTCACACACTGTTCCGATCCACCTACGCTCCTGAAAGAGCTCAATGACTTACGAACCCTTGCAACCAGAGCAGGATACAATGCACAGAAGATTGAAGCGATTATTGAAAGGGCAAAAATAAAGTCCACCAGCCCTGACAACCGGACACATGACAGCCCATTTCGCTTCATTGGATCCTACCCCTACATACAACATTTCACTTATTTTCTGAAGAACTCGCTCCGGAAATATGGACTTATCGGAGTAAAAGGACCTAAACCATTTGCCACAATCTTCACCTCAAAAAGGAACACTAACACAGATCTTTCCGACGCCGGAGTTTATTCTATACCGCTTATCTATCCCGACGGATCCAAGAAAGAATATGTGGGCATGACAAAGCGCTCCTTCAAGGTAAGACTAGAGGAACACAAGAGAGAAGTTGGAGCGGGAAGAAGAAATACAGCATTAGCGAAAAAAGTCGCAACCCATTCAGCCACTCCGCAATAGGACAATGTGAAGAAAGTCGCCTCCTACACAAATGCCAAGGCCACTGCTATAAGGGAATCCATTGAGATCTTAACCAACCCGATCACGTGCAATGAAGAACTTTAATTTGACATACCCTTTCGCATGGCGCATGTTTCTGCATACAGCACGCACCTAACCCATGTCCTTCACCCGCCTGCACAAGGCATATTTCACCTTCTTGCATTGTACTTAGTTTTCTGTTTATATTAATGTATATTGTACAATTTCTCATGCATTTAAGAAATGGCTGTCTGTGGCAGTCAAATAGAGGTAATCTTTACGAAAATTGCAATTCATGAAGCAACCTTATGGGTTGCCTTATGTTATAAACGTGCTTTTGATTAACATATACATAATATCTAAGGTATTTTACCTGATATTGTCAAAGTATTTTGCACGTTGTTTGCTCTGTGAGGCACGTGCTCCTGACCCGAGAGGTCCCTTCGTTACAGACATTTGGTTAGTTATAAAAAAAATGTTTGCAGAAATAAAACAGTTAGGTTATGCCTTATCTGCCAACAAGTAATTGGACACCCCTGTAATCGACGATATCTGCAGTCCTAATACACGTCACGGCCGCCGCCGTTAAATATTGTGTGGGAAACAACAACGCAACCAGTCGCATGCAAGATGCCACGCAGTTCGGAGCTCTCTGAATTCGAGAAAGGTGTAATCGTCGGGTATCGCAGAAATGGCCGATCCATACGTGACATATCCAGTGAGTTGAAGTACCCAAAATCGACAGTGGCCTACGTGATTGGCAAGTGGAAGATGAGAGGTGACTGTTCGAATGCGCCCCGACCCGGCAGACACACAAAACTTAGGAGTTAGAGACCGACTGGTGCTGGCCAGAGAAATTCGGAAGAACCGCACCAAATCGATGGTCCACATCCACGAGGATTTTCAACAGGCATCCGGGAGTGTTCTTTCGATGAATACCATTCATAAGGAAGCCCATCTGCTCAGTTATCATAGACGTGCTGCCGCCCACAAGCCTTTGATCACCAAGTCCAAAAGCGCTGCTCGGCTAACGTGGTGCAAAGAACGTCTACAGTGGACCGTTGAACAGTGGAAACAGGTTCTCTGGATCGACGAATCAAGGTTCACCCTCTACCATTCGGATGGCAGGGTCTGGGTTTGGCGTCTGCCTGGAGAACGCCTCCTGCCGGAATGTATTGTGCCAACTGTGAAGTTCGGCGGCGGTGGAATTATGCTATGGGGGTGTTTCTCCTGGTATGGCACGGGACCTTAGTTGCAATTCCTGGTAGATTCAACGCCGAGACCTACGGCACCATTTTGGATGACCATGCTCTTCCTACGTTGTGGCAGTTTTACGGGGTGGACCCATGTTACTTTCAGGATGACAATGCTATCTGTTATGTTGCGAGGTCCACCATGGCTTGGTATGGTGACAATGGGGTTAATCGAATGGACTGGCCTGAGCAGAGTCTGGACCTTAACCCTATCGAGCACCTCTAGGACGAGTTGGAGCGTCGACTTAAGGGGTGCCCCCACTTTCCGAAATTGATGAAGGAACTGACCTGTCTCTCCAAGCCGAGTGGAAGAAAATACCGCTAGCCGTCGTACAACGTCTGGTTGAGAGTATGCCCCGGAGGGTCGCAGCTGTAATCGCCGCTTGTGGAGAACCAACTATTGAAGGTGAATAAACTTTGTTTTCCTTTGCTATCACAGATGTCCAATTACTTGTTGGTAGATAGTGTATATTTTCAGTTCCACATTCATTCATTCGCACAATCAAACATTTGAAATTTACTATTAATTAAAAGATTTTAGTAGAAAGAGTTATATTCATCGGGTAAGGAGACTTCTCACAAGGGGTTTGTTGTTACAGCGAGCGCTTTCAGCGGTGCACAACCACGATCTTCTGGCCACTGTTTCTACACGAGGGTTCCTCGCTTGTATGTGGTTTTTGAGTTGCATGTCTGGAATCGAAGAGGTTTGTTGCCTGTGTATGTGTTAGGTGATTTTGTTTCCAATGTGTCGCCATCTATTGGATGAGTTGTAGGTATCAGTTGTAAGTATAATTCTTTTGTGTACATATTTTGGGGCTATTATTGTTTGTTCGTAGAAAAAGGTGTATTTTTATTTATTTATTTATTTATTGGTGTGATTTTTTGTAATGTTCTTTTTTTTTTTTTTTTTTTTTGTCTTTTTTTATGAATTTTTTTCTTTTGTGTAAGTGATTTCCAGGCTGTGTCTAGTGTGGTGGGGTCTTGTAAGTTGCATATTTTACAAGACCCCACCACACTAGACACAGCCTAGAAATCACTTATAAAAAAAGACAAAAAAAAAAAAAAAAGAACATTGCAAAAAGTCACACCAATAAATAAAAAAATATATATATACCTGTTTCTACGAACAAACAATAATATCCCAAAAATATCTACTACACAAAAGAATTATACTTACGACTGATACCTACCAACTCATCCAATAGATGGCGACACATTAGAAACAAATCACCTAACACATACAGACACACAATAGAATTATACTTATGACTGATACCTACCAACTCATCCAATAGATGGCGACACATTGGAAACAAAATCGCCTAACACATACAGGCAACAAACCGTCTCATCGATTCCCGACATGCAACTCCAAAACCACATACACGTGAGGAACCCTCATGTAGAAACAGTGTCCAGAAGATGGCGGTTGTGCACCGCTAAAAGCGCTCGCCGTAACAACGAATCCCTTGTGAGACGTCTCCTCACCTGATGAGTGTAACTCTTTCTACTAAAATCTTTTAATTAATAGTAAATTTCAAACGTTTGGTTGTGCGAATGAATGAATGTGGAACTGAAAATATATGACCTAACTGTTTTATTTCTGCAAAAGATTTTTTTATGACTAACCAAAGGTCCGTAACGAAGGTACCTCTCGGGCCAGGAGCACGTGCCTCACAGAGCAAACAACGTGTGAAATACTTCAACAATATCAGGTAAAATACCTTAGATATTATGTATATGTTAGAGGTAATCTCTTACGCATTGTTTCTGTTGGTGGTAACATCCATGCCAGACAAAACTGTCTCCTTTGGCAGGTGACTGCTAATGTTGACACAGGTTCTGCTATGCTAGCGAAAAAACACATTCAAAAATACACAAACTGCAGCGGTTTGTTTTTTCATTTTTCCAAGTATTTTCTTTTGTGACATTCTTTTATATACACCATGTGGACAGGCTTCTTAGGAATTTCAATGTGTGCAATTTCTTGTATGATGATGATGACAGGAGTCCTCTTGCCTAAGAACAAAGGTGAGTGTATTGCAGAGTATAGTGTACCAGATGAACAAAGTTTTTATGAAACTCAAACTCTAAGTAAAGGAAAACCCAAGTCATATATTTTTTTTATTATTATTGAGCTAGAAACAATTAGTACCCAATGCAAAATCAGTCTGAATGGTACAGGGTTAGACCAGGTGAATGAGTTTATGTATTTATGAAGCATGTTTGACAGGGAAAGCAGATTAGATGGGGTGAAATTAGTTGGCAAATAAACTTGGCTTTGAAAGTCATAGCTGCTTTAGGAAATGTAGTTTTTTTTTTCATCATTTTAAATGAAAGTGTAATTGTTCATGCTCTGATGCATGGTAGTGAAACCTGGGTACTGCAGAAGAGTTACGAGAGTCGTTTGTGTGTTCAACAGATTCATTATTTTCAGAGGAGTTTGTTTCAAGGCTTGTTCTTGTTACGTGCATAGAAATGTATAATGTGAAAGGGAATGTTGTTAGTACAGTGAAAACATCAACTTTGCAGTGGTCTGGCCATGTTGAAAGATAGTGGATAATGCGCTAACTAAGAATTTATTCAGTGGCAGGAAAGATAGGAAGAGGTACTTGTCAAGAAAATCATGAAGAACAAGTTTCAGGAATGCCTGCAAGAGAAAAAGATAATGAGATTCAAGTTCAAAATGTTTTGTGCGAGATGTGTGACGGATGTCAGTGAAGCTAGAGTTATTTGTCGAGGTTGCTGTAAATGAAAACGTTCGATACATCAACAGCAACTTTGATCTAACAGATCATCTTGCTTTGAAGAGCTAACCTCTGAACTTGGGGTACAGCTTAGTGTTAAAAGGGATTAGTAAAACACATTTACTATTGTTATGCTGCCAGTGTCTGCATTGTAACATAGGACCAGGTAAGTTCCAGTTGCTACTGCGTAACTCAACATAACCCACTAACTGTGTTCTTCAAGGTGCCACACAATTATATATTACTTAACATGGCGTGTTTTAGCACATATTCTGTTGTCCATGAACAAAATGAAGATGTCAGACTTTGTAATAATGCCCACATTATACCAGCTTTTTTGAAAGACATTGGTGGAATGTGGCTGTGTAGTGTTTGTTCAGATACACAACCTCAGGTAACAATAATTCACATTCAGAATCTAAAAAAAAAATAAAAAAAATTAAGTTTTGTTCAATGTTCCTTGGGTGGCACCAGTACTGAAGCTCTCATAAAGTTTCTTACATAGATAACTTTACTTGAAGTATCACTGCACCAGTTTTTTTTTTGTTTGTTTGTTTTTTATATATAGCACATGATTTTACTAGATCGTTTCAACATTATAAGATGCCATGTAAAATCATATTGCTGATAAAAAAATTTCTCTGTAAAAGACTTTCAGTCCTGCGTCTGTACCTCATTCCTTAAGCTTTATTCTAGTGGCACCAGAATATATATGAGACTTGTGCAACATATTCACTGTAAGAATACACCCATGCTGTTCTGTTTAGTTAGTTCAGAAAGACTGATTTTGTGGTTTTATACAGCTGTAATGTATGCTACCAGCATTAATGGCATATATTTTGACCTTAGTAAAGAATTTCTATATCTACTTCATAACTATGGAATCTACTTTTGGCTTGCTTTATCATAATACTCTTTTATGTATATATTTTACTTGTAGTTGACTGTGCTTTTACATGGTAGTTTTCGGGTATATTTTTACTTGTACTTTACTGTATCATGTGCAGTATGTTTCCTCATGCACCAAGGATTGTGTACATGTGTTTTTATTGTATTTGTTTACAGACATGTAATAGCCATGGTAACAGTTCCAAGCAAGAAGAATGTAAGTACTTTCCTTAACCTATTATATATTTTATTCTGGTATGGGTTGAAGATGCATACATTAATATTATTAATAACATCTATGAAAATGCAAGTGCAAAGATTCGGCTGTTTGAAAATACAGCACATATAAAAATTAGAAAGGGAGTGAGACAAGGTGACACCATATCTCCAAAGCTCTTTAATGCCACATTGGAAAATGTCTTTCAATCACTGAACTGGGAAAACAAAGGGATAAAGATTAATGGAGATTATCTAACCCACCTTCGTTTTGCTGATGACGTAGTCATTTTTGCAACTACCCCATCAGAGCTGCAGAGTATGATCCAGGAACTTGCTGACAAGAGTAAAGAAGTGGGATTAAAACTGAACTTTCAGAAGACAAAAGTGATGTTCAATGCTTTTACAAGAAATGAAGATTTATCGATTGATGGAGAAAAGCTGGAGATAACAGACACGTATGTTTATCTTGGACAGCAGATATCAAGTGAAGGTCACATTGATGAAGAAATTAATCGGCATACAAAACTTGCCTGGAGAGCTTTTGGAAGAAACAGCATAATTTTCAAGAGCAATATGCCATTATGTCTTAAAAGAAAAGTGTTTGATCAATGCATCTTTCCAGTGCTTACGTATGGTGCAGAGACGTGCACCTTAACTAAAAGAGACATACAAAGGCTGCAGACAACTCAAAGTAGCATGGAGAGGTGCATGCTTGGTGTAACCAGGAGAGATAAGAAGAGGCACTCGTGGATCCGAAAAATGACAAGAGTGGAAGACATCATGATCAGAGTTAAATCCCTGAAATGGCAATGGGCTGGACATACTGCCAGAAGGACAGACCGTCGATAGACAGCCAAAATTTTAGATTGGATTCCTAGGGACAGGAAAAGACCCAGAAGAAGACCACATGGGAGATGGGTGGATGAATTTCTAAAGTATGCGGGAGTGACATGGAGGAGACTGGCACAAGACAGACCGTTGTGGAGGAAACTTGGGGAGACCTTCGTCCAGCAGTGGATTGATAATGGTTGACAATGATGATGATAATGGGTTTCATTACATGTTCAATGCCAGTGATGTAGTTCTACAGAAAAAAAGTGCCTTAGCGGTGAACATATTAGGTGAAACAAACCCCAGATAGGACCTTAAAATCTTCAAAAGCAATTTGCAATTTGATTTGCTGTTTTCATCAGTTAGTATGCTCATTTAAGTTGTATTACTAATCATTTTCATCAACTTTTATTAAAATTGCTTAATTGGAGCAATTTTAAATAAAAGGTAAAAGTTACATGGGAGTCAGATTCTAAGAATGTTTAGTGTTTCCCTTTAGATACTGTTCTGTCATTCTGTACAGTTCCAAATATTCAGTGTGAATAAAAATGTGTTGGTCACACTGAATACATATGCAGCTCTTGTTAAGAATATGAGGTGGGAGTGGCGGATATCTTTGGTGTTGCTTTTTGTTTCTTTTCAGGTGTAACGACCACCACAATCATCTAGGGCCATAGTTGCCAAACCCTAATTTGGAGCCATTGGTTGCCAGAACAGCCAGCGCTGTGGGGAAGGCGCAACGCCCATGCCTCACCCAGAGATTGAGCCCATCACGAGCGATTGGCCAGAAGCCAGTTCCTCTGACCACTCAGAACCCAGAGAGTCCTTTTGCATTGCTCATAAGAAATCACAAAATGTGCTCAGGGGGTTACTTTTGTTGGAGCTAGTGGCGAGCTGAAATGCTCTTCTCAACCGTAAAACACTTGCCGCTTTTGGGGAGGGGAAATTTGCCAACCACTATAAGGAACTCTAAGGGATAAAAGCAGCTGTTTGACCCTAATTTAAGGTCACTGGCTCCAGGAAAGAGGAAAAAGCAGTGCTGTGAGACAAGCACACTACCTGTGCCCTGACTGGGACTGGAACTCAGGCCCACACAGATGAATGGCGAGTAGCCTACACCGCCGTAGTGGCCACCTGTCATTCTGTCTACATGCATGTTTAACTTTCCTCTGTTGCTCTTCTCCTAGCAGTAAGGTCACACTTTACTGTGTGAACCAGCAATTTAGTCTCACCCTTGCAATATGAATGTTTTGTTAAGGGGAAGTTAGCTTTCATATAAATCAATTGATCATTTGAAAAAATTCTTTGCCGTGCTTTTCTTCCCAACTTATCACAAAAAGTTCTTTAGCATCACTAAACCTAGAGAAAAGGTGCCTTAGTCTCGCCAAGGCTCTTCTGCACCACTGTTCAATATCTCTTCACACCAAGAACTTCATGTTGTCAAGTGGTAGTTTGGCATTAAATGTAGTGTGACAATTGTTCTAAATTTGCGGAAAAAGTAGAAGGAAAACCTTAAAAATTTGCTGATAACATTCATGTTTTCTCTATCGCATTTAAAGTGCCGATTTTTTTTTTCATCTGTTGAAAAAAAAATGTGTTGTGCCTATGCTATATTGGCTCATGCTGACATATAAAATAATTTAACTTTTAAATAAGTTTTCTTCTGAGTCATGGCAATTAGCAAGTTAGGTATTGTCCTTTCTGGGTAGAAAAAATAGAAGAATGTCTGAAGGCTGTTAGGCTGTTTCACTCAGACCTTGTGAGTGTTTGCTTAGCCTTGCTACACTGATTTCCAAGCTTCATTCAGGTTCAAAATATTTTATTTTTGCAACGTAACTGTAACAAACAAGCAGTCTAGAAATCATTACCAAGGATTATTCGATAATAGAACAGAAAAAAAAATTCTGCTTACAACAAAAGTGTGTGTTTTGCAAAACTTAAATTATTATATATAAAGTTGAGATGAACTTTTAGGGTCTAGGAACATGCCTTTACTACAGGAGATAACACCATGTCTGTTCTGTGTCAGATGGTAATGTGCTGCCATCTATTAATTATTAATTGTACTTAAAAGAGGATATTGAGCAATAGATGGCAGTACATTACCATCTGACTTATGCTCGCACATGGCTAGACATGCATAATAGAGATGAAAACCATGCATGCCTTCTTCACTTAGTTGAAAAGAGCTCTCTTCAAATGAAGTGACAATGCGATTTCTACAAACTCAGCATAGGATTGCTGCTGCTGCCCAAAAATGATGACTCATGTTGCCAAAAGTACTTGTAGAACACAAGTTGTAATCAGGTTCGAGCTTGGCCTTTCCCTTAACTTTAAACTTCTTTTTATTGTTCAAAATTGGTAGTGTTAGAGTTTTTAATCTTTCAAAGTGTTCTTGTCCTTCTTTAATATATAAAAAGTTGTGGTCTAGTTTTTATTTAGTTTTTAACTTGTAAATAGCATTTTTTAACCATAGGTTTAAAGTTAAAGATTTACTGGGAGAGGGGTTGACTTCAGAGTTCAAACATGCAAGATATATATATATATATATATATACGATAGGGGATGTAAGGTCAGGTGATGCGTAACATCACAGCCTCTCCTTGACAAATGTCAACCCCGCCTTCTCGTGGTGCATCCTGTTCCTACTAAAGGGGCTCTGACGACCGCCAATAGCGGTATAACTATACCATCGGGATTAGAGGAAATTCTATCCCACACTCACCAACCCGCTTGGCCAGCGTGGTGAGTTATGGCCAAACCCCTCCAAAATGACTCCACAACTTAAATCTTGGCCCTCAGTCTCCGGCAGCTGGAATGTACCTGGCCAAGGCAGCGGCCAGTGCGACATGAAGGCAGAGGGTGCTAAGAATCCCCGGAGGACCGGATTAGGCTGCCATCTGATGCTGACCTTGGCAACGTACAATGGACGCTCCCTATCTTCTGATTCAAGGCTTCTTGAATTGGAAGAGGAACTACAAAGGATCAAGTGGGACATCGTGGGGCTAAGTGAGGTAAGGAGAAAAGGAGAAGATCTCATCGAACTGAAAAGTGGACATCTCTTCTACTGTCGTGGGACAGATACTGGCAGAACTAGTGGTGTTGCATTTATAATAAACAAGAAACTGAAGGATAAAGTTGTAGAAGTTGAAAGTTCCTCTGACAGAGCTGCACGGCTTGTTATCCAACTCTCGAAAAGATACCAGGCTCAGATTATTCAAACTTATGCACCCACCACAAGTCATCCTGAAGAAGAAATTGAAGAATTTTATGAGGAAATTTGTCATCTAAATAATAAAGGTAAGCAGCACTTGAAAATAATTATGGGAGATTTCAATGCAAAAATAGGGCAACAGCAACAGAATGAAACTTCAGTAGGTAAATTCGGTCACGGCAACAGAAACCAACGTGGAAATACTCTCGTTGAGTTTGCAGTGGCAGAAGGGTTTTTCATCTTGAACTCCTTCTTCAAGAAAAAGCCACACAGGAAATGGACATGGAGACATCCAAATGGGACGACAAGTGAAATTGATTTAATTATGTGTAACAAAAAATTCGTCATAGAAGACTGCAGTGTGCTAAACAAGTTCAACACAGGTAGTGACCATAGATTGGTGAGATGTAAGATGCACCTCAACACTAAACTTGAACGTGGCAAGCTCATAAGACAAACAAAATCTATTGACATAACCAACCTTAAAAAACCCCATAATACCTTCAAGTTGGAACTGAAGAACAGGTTCTCTGCTTTAGAAGGCCTAACATCGGAAGAAGGGGACATCTCTGAAGTTAACAGAAAAGTAACCAAAGCTCTTATGGAAACAGCAACAAAATTAGCTGGGTCTAAGAACAATTTGCATGTAAATAAATTATCAGGAAAAACGAAAATGTTGATGCAAAAAGAAGAGAGATGAGGACAACTAAAGAAGGTGTGACTTCCAAAGTGGAATATATAGAGCTATGCAAGACAGTACGAAAAAGTATCACTGAAGACGTAAGAAAATTCAACTGTGAACTAGTGAGGAAAGCAATTGAAAACAACCAAAGCCTAAAGATAGCAAAGGGACATCTCAGTAAGGGAAGAAAACAGATTATGGCACTGAGAAAAGAAGATGGTTCTGTAACAAGAAATAGAGGCGAAATTTTGACAAGAGTGAAAGATTTCTACTCCAAATTATATGAAAGGGATGATACATGCACTCCAGACATCATGAAAGATACCAGTACCAGAGTTCCTCCAGTCCTTCCAGCAGAAGTTGCACATGCAATCAAGAACATGAAGCGGGGAAAAGCTCCAGGAGAAGATGGAATTACTGTAGACATCATACAAGAAGCAAGTGGAGAAATCGAAACAGTACTCGCCCAAATTTTCACTCGATGCCTTAATGAAGGAAAGATTCCTGAGGATTGGAACACCGCTACAATGATCCTGCTACATAAGAAAGGTGACATTGAGGATCTCGGAAACTACAGACCTATCAGCCTCCTATCAGTAGTTTATAAAATCTTCACTAAAGTTCTTTCACACCGCTTGAAGGTAACACTGGACATGGCTCAACCGAGAGAACAAGCTGGATTCAGGAGTGGCTACAGCACAATAGATCATATCCATGTGCTGAGAGAACTAATTGAAAGAGCGAGGGAATATGAACTTCCATTGTGCATGGCTTTTATCGATTATGAAAAAGCCTTTGATTCGGTGAAACCATCAGCAGTTACAATGGCTCTGAAAACCTGCGGTATTGAAGATGCATACATTAATATTATTAATAACATCTATGAAAATGCAAGTGCAAAGATTCGGCTGTTTGAAAATACAACACACATAAAAATTGGAAAGGGAGTGAGACAAGGTGACACCATATCTCCGAAGCTCTTTAATGCCACATTGGAGGGTGTTTTTCAGTCACTGAGCTGGGAAAACAAGGGGATAAAGATTAATGGAGATTATCTAACCCACCTTCGTTTTGCTGATGACGTAGTCATTTTTGCAACTAGCCCATCAGAGCTGCAGAGTATGATCCAGGAACTTGCTGACAAGAGTAAAGAAGTGGGATTAAAACTGAACTTTCAGAAGACAAAAGTGATGTTCAATGCTTTTACAAGAAATGAAGATTTATCGATTGATGGAGAAAAGCTGGAGATAACAGACACGTACGTTTATCTTGGACAGCAGATATCAAGTGAGGGTCACATTGATGAAGAAATTAATCGGCGTACAAAACTTGCCTGGAGAGCTTTTGGAAGAAACAGCATAATTTTCAAGAGCAATATGCCATTATGTCTTAAAAGAAAAGTGTTTGATCAATGCATCCTTCCAGTGCTTACGTATGGTGCAGAGACGTGGACCTTAACTAAAAGAGACATACAAAGGCTGCAGACAACTCAAAGAAGCATGGAGAGGTGCATACTTGGTGTAACCAGGAGAGATAAGAAGAGGAACTCGTGGATCCGAAAAATGACAAGAGTGGAAGACATCATGATTAGGAATCCCTGAAATGGCAATGGGCTGGACATACTGCCAGAAGGAGAGATCATCGATGGACAGCCGAAATTTTAGATTGGATTCCAAGGGACAGGAAAAGACCCAGAAGAAGACCACATGGGAGATGGGTGGATGAAATTCGAAAGTATGCAGGGGTGACATGGAGGAGACTGGCACAAGACAGACCGTTGTGGAGGAAACTTGGGGAGACCTTCGTCCAGCAGTGGATTGATAATGGTTGACAATGATGATGATGATATACGATAGATAAATTCAAACCTCTCGTTTTAAGTCCTTAATAATGTAAAGTTGTTTATTGTTAGTGATGAAAATTCAATTTATTTGGAGTATTATCTTTTAAATTCTATACTCTCAAAATTATTTTGTAAATGTAAGATGTTATGGGTGTTAAAGACATGACTTTTTACTTAACTGGACCATATAGTCACACCATCATTTCTTGTGGATGCTTTCTAAACATTGTGCAAATGACTGATTTTACACTCATAAAATTTTGCATATATAGTGTATTCACAAGTTTTTTTCCTGTTTTTTTTTAATGATTTAGGTGTGGTTACTAAACAAATTGTTTGCATCATTGTAGTTGGATTTTTATTTTATTTTTTTTTATCTTTTTGTAATTTAAAAACTTTTATGTCTATTTCTTGTATGCTGTATTTTGTACAACTTGAAGTGAATTCTGATTGTTATGTTGTATCATTTTTTCAGTTGCTCTTGATGACAGCGGTTTCTCCTTTGTTTTGTGGTGTATCAATTTTGTAGAGTCACGAGGTTTGACTGATCAAGGCTTGTACCGAATTGTTGGAGTAAATTCAAAGGTGTCAAAATTGATACAAATTGTTCTAGGTAAGTGTAGCACTAGCAGTGTGTGTTGGCATAATTTATGTATGTCTTATTGATAACATTTTCCAGCTCAATATGATGTAACATCTACTCATTTTTAACATCGTAACATTTTGGAATTCCCTGCTAAGTGTTGTTTTTTTTTTTTTTTTTGTCTTTAACATGTATTCCATTATTTTAGAGATAATTAGGAACTGCAGGATATCATGTGATGATGGTGCTGAATATCTCTAGGTGTTAAATCTCACACTTGTGAATAACTGGCTCATACAATTCCTTCTTTCTTTAAAAATTCAACCACTGCTTACAGTCAGCTGATATCAAAAATGCATTCTCCTAATAAAAAGCTGAAATCCGTTTTTATTGGTGTAATATTACAAAAACTAGAACAGAACACTAGCTTTCGCCACCGTGGGTGACTTTTTTCAGGGAGAAGTATTATCCAAATACCAAAACAGAGTTCTAGTTATGAATTCAAAAATAAACGTTTGCTATAGATGTTAGAACATGCACGTCATATTCAAGATGTGTGATTAAGGACGCGCGTATTCATGAGCGTGCGCCATACATGTGGGAGGTCCATTGATGTTTCCCCGTTGCATATCCCGTGACTGGATAGAATTTCTATAGTTTCTCTGAGGAGGGTGGCTCTGGCTGTTGTGTATCGTGCGATTTTCTTTATTTGTCCCCACAAAGGTCTTGCAGCATTGTCGGCGACTTCACGCGTTAGTGCCGTAGTGAGAAGTCCTCTTTTGACATCTCTTTGGTGTTCCTGGAGTCTTAGAGACCTCTTGGTCATGCCCACATAGTTTTTTGTTGTTCCTTCTGGGCACAAAAGGGGTACAGTGTATACTCCCGCATCTTCCGGGTCTACTGCGACGTTTTTTTGTCGATGCGAGACAAGACGTGATTGTCCTAAGTGCTGTAATCCCTATGCTGAAACCAAGTTTTTTTTTTTTTTAGGGAATTTTTTAAGAAATATGTGAAGCCTGGTACGTACTGGCATAAGCCGATGTATTGTAGTTTTGGGCTGGGGCATCCGGTGCCACGAGATGCGAGCTTAGACCTCGTCTGGTGTACGATCTGATCGACTATGCTGGGTGGGTATCCTGCAGAGAAGGCTAGAGACCTCATGGTGTCAAGCGCGGCATGGAGTGTGGCGTTGTCTGATGCGTGGGTGAAAGCTCGCCTTTCCCTGTGTCAGAAAAGGGCTAGCTTTCTCTCCTTGGGGCACGATGAGGAAGGCAGTAGTACGACATTAGGAACATAGGTAGGTTTGTAGTGGACACTAGTATTGAGGTACCTAGATGGTGACTTCTTGACCAATACTTCCAGTAAAGGTAGGGACACATTTGTTTCTCGCTCCATAGTGAACTTTATGGCACGGTGTTCCAAATTGATGGTGGTGAAAAACTGATTTAGTTTTTCCTCGGTGTTTGTCCAGATGAAGAAAACATCGTCTGCGTATCGTAGCCATATTCTAGTTCTATGTCCATGTTCTAGTTTTTGTAATACTACACCAATAAAAACGGATTTCAGCGTTTCATTAGTATTACTGTTGTATATCTACCCAATTTTTCCGTTATTTATTGCCGTCTCTGGGCAATATGGGTAGCTTCAAAGAGTTCCGACAATTAGAATCAAGCTGGAGGAATAGCGATGTCACTTACATTTCTTGACCTGCTGTAAACGCCTCAATATCATTCCAAACTTTCTGTGCTTCAAATCTACCATTAATACACCGTAGTTCATGAGAAAGAAATCACTTTTCCAGCGCCAAACACTGTTGCACTTAATACAACTTAAAAGGAAACAAGTCATGTCGATGAAATCTAGCCTTTACAACTGGCACTCTAACCTGACGAACTCCATCCCCCTAGAGCTAGACGCCTTTCTCCGCCGATTAGACATGCTAGTCCAACGCCAAAGAAGATGTTTATCAGCCACCCACAACAAAAAGCTCTCCAGTTTGTGAGCTCAATGCAAACCGCCCGTTCCTCCTTTCACG
Organism: Macrothele yani; assembly: GCA_039090855.1. Classification (NCBI taxonomy): domain Eukaryota; kingdom Metazoa; phylum Arthropoda; class Arachnida; order Araneae; family Macrothelidae; genus Macrothele; species Macrothele yani. The sequence continues at coordinate 58,444,658 of CM076998.1, read as the reverse complement.
ATACCAATAATCAACATCTCAAGTAAGATTTTCTCCCAAAGAGAGCTGAGCGCACTAGAGAAAGGTCTGAAATACTGCCTTGCTTCATGTCCGCACCTTCAAGATCTTGTTCCAGCGATAGAAACCTACTTAGCAGAGTCTCGCTAGAACATCGAGACTCACTTAGGTATCAATTTGTCAATAAACTTGATCAGGCACAGAAGCTCTCCTCAACCGCCTCTAGCAGAATACCTGAGCGCAAGGGTACCATCGCGCAACTAAAGCGTGACCCTAGCGTAATCTATACGCTCATGGACAAATCTGGCCAGCTGGCAGTGATGAACAAGATGGACTATGATGAAGGGATCCTGGACTTTATCCACCAGTCGCAGTGAGCACTCCAAACCAAATCCTCACTTAACCATTGGATAGCACAGGTTAAAATGATGTGAAGAAGGCCATGCTCCCAGACATCATCAGGAGAGGGGCCAAGCTACCTCCAGGGCCAAAGACCCCACCAATTTTCGCAAGGTTTAAGCATCATAAGCCGGGCAACCCAATTCGACCAATCGTTTCAAGAAGGTGTGCTCCGTCCTTACATCTCGAAAAGGAGCTAGCTACATATTTGTCTCCTATCCTGCCTCATTCAAGTGTTGTTCTGTTGTCGTCTGAGGAGTTTATCGAAAGAATTAGAAGCCTAAACGTAACGCCTGCTCATATTTTAGGGAGTTTTGATATTGTCTCCCTATACCCTCAATTCCTGTTAAAGAAGCTACGAACACACTAAAGCAAGCGCTCACCGATTCATCGCTTTACACTGAAAGTACACTAGCGGAGATATCCAAGGTCATTGGCCTCGTTGCTGATGCAAACTATTTTAGTTTCCAGAACCATACCTACAAGCAGACCAAAGGGGTCCCAATGGGCTCCGCTCTCTCTGCAGTACTGGCCGAAGCAATCCTACGACCCCAAGAAGCCTGGATACTCAGCGCACCTGGACCAACCCCATGTACATGGTTACGATACGCAGATGACGTCGTTTTCTTCATCTGGACAAACAGTGAGGAAGAACTAAATCAGTTTTTCACCACCACCAATTTGGAACACCCTGCCATAAAGTACACTATGGAATGAGAAACAAATGCATCCCTACCGTTCCTGGATGTATTGGTCAAGAAGTCACCATCCTGGTACCTCAACACTAGTGTCCACTACAAACCTACCTATGTTCTTAATGTTGTACTGCCTTCCTCATCGTGCCCCAAGGAAAGAAGGCTAGCCCTTTTCCGACACAGGGTCAGGCGAGCTTTCACCAGCGCATCAGACAACGCCACACTCCACGCCGAGCTTGAAACTGTGAGGTCTGTAGCCTTCTCTGCAGGATACTCACCCAGCATAGTTGATCAGATCATACACCAGACGAGGTCTAAGCTCGCATCTCGTGGCACCGGATGCCCCAGCCCCAAACTACAATACATCGGCTTATGCCAGTACGTACCAGGCTTCACATATTTCTTAAAAAATTCCCTAAAAAAACTTGGTTTCAGCATAGGGATTACAGCACCTAGGACAATCACGTCTTGTCTCGCATCAACAAAAAACGCCGCAGTAGACCTGGAAGATGCAGGAGTATACACTGTACCCCTTTTGTTCCCAGAAGAAACAACAAAAAACTATGTGCGCATGACCAAGATGTCTTTAAGAAGACTCCAGGAACACCAGAGATATGTCAAAAGAGGACTACTCACTACAGCACTAGTGTGTAAAGTCGCCAACAACTCTGCAAGACCTTTGTGGGGACAAATAAAGAAAATTGCACGATACACAACAGCCAGTTCCACCCTCTTCAGAGAAACTATAAAAATCCTATCCAGTCACGGGATATGCAACAGGGAAACATCAATGGACCTCCCACATGTATGGAGCACGCTCATGAATGCATGCATCCTTAATCCCACATCTTGAATATGATGTGCATGTTCTAACATCTATAGTAAACATCTAATTTTGAATTCATAACTGGAACTCTTATTTTGTTTTTGCATTTGGATAATACTTCTGCCTGAAAAAGTCGCCCGTGGTGGCGAAAGCTAGCGTTTTGTTCTAGTTTTTGTAGTATTACACCAATAAAAACGGATTTCAGTGTTTTATTGGTATTACTGGTGTATATCTACCCAATTTTTCCGTTATGCATTCTCCTGTTTGTGCTGAATGTGTGATGCGTATGTACACTCGCAGACAATGAAATTTGTGCACCAAGAAGGAAGCATCTGATCGAACTGAAGTTTTATGGACGTAATGATACAGATGATTGAGACACATGATAGCAAAAACAGAGCTGCAGGACAATCACAGAGGGATCTGTGGCACGCAGAGCGATCATGTTCAATAGTGCGTTACACCGCCTCGTGCCACGATACGTGCTGCAATATGGTCCAGCATGGAGCCGAACAGATGCCTGTTGTTGTCCTGCGGAAGCTGGCGTTTCAACTGGTCCCACACAGTGGGCAGGCCATGGAAATGTCTGGGCAACCCAAGCCATGTGTGGGCGCGTATTATCCTGCTGGTATAGCGCCTGGAATCTCGGCCAGGAATGGGAGCACATGGAGCCGTAGGATCTCATCCACATACCGCTGGCCCGTCAGTGATTCACGTACCACTACTAGAGCTGATCGGTTATCGTAGGCTATGGCTCCCCAGATCATAATGCCTGTAGTGGGGGAGGTGTGGCACTCGACAGCGAGGTTGGGATTTTGCCGTTGACCCGGGGACCTCTACACCTAGACACGATCATCTGTCCCCAAAACGAAGCGACTCTCATTGCTAAAAACCACACGTCGCCAGTCTGTGGCATTCCACGTCGCTCTTGCTTGGCACCACTGTACACGTAGCTGGCAATGTTCCGGTTTGAATGGCAGCACATGTAAGGAATGCTGGGATCAGATTTGCTTCCGCGAGGCGTCTGGAAATGGTTCGTGGGCACACAGGAGGCACTACATCTGCCTGTGTAGTGGACCGGGTCCCCGTGGGATCCAATCATGCCTGGCACACGATCCATCGATCCTCTCTACTGGTGGTCCTCCTAATCCGCTCTGCTGTGTAGCGGAGCCATCACGTGTCCACTGCTCCCAACACAGTCAGACGGCATGGTCAGAACGATCCACTGTGGTGAACTACACGGCTAGCCGACCGCCCTGCAGTTTTCAGCCCAATGATCCGGCCTCTCTCAAAGTCCGTAAGTTGCGTAAACCTATGTCTCTGGCTTCTACCTGGCATTCTTCTCACTGTGTACTCTTCCTTGCACCAGTCGATGCTTTTCGCTTTCATGAGGCATCGACTACACGGCAGTTCGTGCTTGAAGTGCCATCACAGGGTGTGCGGTCTTGCGCAATCACACCAAACGTGGATCATCTGCATACCAGCACACACTCTAGCTATGTGCAAAGGTTCGCGGTTGTAGCATGTTTCCTTCTAGGTGCGCAAATTTCATTGTCCGTGAGTGTATGTGTGTGTATCATAGGCGTAGCCAAGGGAGTCCTCAGGTCTGATCCCCCCTGGTGGGGAAATTAAGCACAAATTTAAAGTGATATATATGTGTATGTATATATCATCATCATTGTCAACCATTATCAATTCACTGTTGAACGAAGGTCTCCCCAAGTTTCTTCCACAACTGTCTGTCTTGTGCCAGTCTCCTCCATATTACTCCCTGCATACTTTCAAATTTCATCCACCCATCTCACATGTGGTCTTCTTCTGGGTCTTTTCCTCCCCTTTGGAATCCAGTCTAAAATTTCAGCTCTCCATCGATGGTCTGTCCTGGCAATATGTCCAGCCCATTGCCATTTCAGGGATTTTACTCTGATCATGATGTCTTCCACTCTTGTCATTTTTCTGATCCACAAGTTCCTCTTATCTCTCCTAAAATTTTGGTGCCCATCAGTGGTCTATTCTTCTGGCAAACCCATTACCATTTTAGGGATTTTACTCCAGTCATGTTGTCTTCCACTCTTATAATTTTTCTGACCCTCATCTGTCCTGGTTACACCAAGCATGCTTCTTTCAGCTGTATGCAGCCTTTGTATGTCTTTTAGTTAAAGTCCAAGTTTCTGCTCTGTGTGTGTGTGTAAAACCATTCTCAATCCACTGTTGGGTGAAGGTCTCCCCCCTAGTCTCTTCTACAACTCTGCCTTGAGCAATTCTCTTCCATGTCACTCCAACATGCTGTCAAATTTCTTCCACATATCTGCCACGTGGTTTTCCTTTGCATCTTTTCCTAGCCCTTGGTATTCTGTTTAGTATTTCAGTTTTTCAGAGGTGGTCAGTTCAGACAATATGTCTAGCCCACTTCCACTTCATGGTCTTTACTTTGATCATAAGTTCATGAACTCTTGTCATTTCCCTAATCCATAAGTTGTTTTTTCCTATCTTTCCTAGTTTACATGTAACATGCATCTCTCCATGCTTCTTTGAGTTTTCCACTGCCACTGTATGTCATTTTTAGTTAAGGCCCATGTCTTTGATTCATACATATAAATACAAACACTACTGTGTTGTTAAAATTATTAGCACCTAACTGAATATTCTAACTCTGGGAATTTACAAAAGTGGCACTTGAAAAGTTTTGAGAAAAAGAGAGAGAGAAAAAGAAAATCTTGTGGAACAAGAAATGTTATTTTGAAAACTTCAAAAAGAGATCAGTTTGTTTTCAATGTGAGCAATTTATAAGCTGCATGATGTAGTGTTTTTTGAGCACATCTATTTTGGTACATACATACATATCACTAAGCTGTTCTCTGAGATTCCGAGGTTAGCTCCAAAAAGAAATACAAACTTCCAGGTATTTTACTTATTGTTGTCGTATCAAACTTCGCCATTTACAGCAATCTTGACATACAACTCGTGCTTCACTGATATCCATTACACACCTTACACAAGATCTTTTATACTTCATACTCATAATCTTTTTCTCATGCAGACACTCCTGAATCTGATCCACCCATGTCTTCTTTGGCCTTCCTCTGCCTTTCCTTCCTGCCACTTGGGTTGAAAATATTTTCTTAGTAAGCATTTCATCACTAATTCTTTCAATATGGCCAAACCACCGAAGCATATTGGTCTCCACCTTGCTAACAACATTTTGCTTTACATCACACAACTGCAATACATCTTCATTCCTCACACAATCAGATCTTGTCTTACCACAAACCCCACGTAAGTAACGCATTTCTCCAGCACACAAACGACTCCTATGCTTCTTCTGCAGTACCCAGGTTTCACTGCCATACATCAGAGTAGGAACAATTACTGTTTCATACACAGCCATGCGGGACTCTCTAGAGAACCCATCGTTCCTGTGAAAACCGCCCAGAGCAGCTATGACTTTCAAAGAAGAATTCACTCGCCTACTGATTTCACCATCCAACTTGTTCTCTCTTAATAATCTAAAGCAACTTTTATGGGAATTTTACTAGAAAATTTTTTCATTAATAGCAAATTTTCGGAGAAAACTCTTCTCCTTCTTCAGGCTGTCTTGTTGTTGTCACTTTTTACTTGCCACTATCACGGTTACGGTTTACCTTGACGGTTACGGTTAACCTTGACGGTTTAGGTTATTTTTCAACAAATCCTGCCAGATGTTAAGCAGGGAAAATCCTTTGCAGTCATTGATGATGGAATTTTGATTTTTCTCAATCTCTATTCCTTCTTTCAGTTTTCTTTTTTGGAAATTGCTTTGGAAACTGATTACTTTAAGGGAATTCCAATCCATGTTGTGCCCAGTTTCTCTAACATGCCTATCTAATCCAGTCTTGTTGGAGCAATTTTTTGTAGCTGCTTTATGCTCAGCTATACGAGTTTCTAGTCTGCGACCTGTTTCACCTATGTAAGTTAGTCCACAACTACAATTTACTTCATAAACTACTCCTTGCATTTTTAAAATATCTTCTTCTCTTTGAACTATTTTAGGGAAAATTTTTTTAACTTTGTTCTCTAAACTTGGAGCTAGCCTAATATTGTATTTCTTACTAATTCTCTTTAAAAACTCAAATAAACCTTTGTGATAAGAAATTTTTCTAGTGAATTTTACTTGTTGCTTTTGTGGGTTCTTCTTACCATTAAAATTCAGAAGCTTCTCAATTTCTTCTTTAGGATAGTTATTCTCTGCAAGTATGACTTTAAGCTCTTCTTTATGGGCTTCTTTTTTATCTGCAGTAGAAACTATTTTATTAATTTTTTCTAAAAACTGACTTGCTACATTTTTCTTAATAGAAACTGAATGATAGGAAATGAAATCCAGTAGTCTTTTAGTATTCATTGGTTTTTTATACCAACTAGTGAGGAATTTTTCATCTTCATAATAGATAGTAATATCTAAGAAGTTTATTCTTCTTTCTTTTTTGAAGTTCAATAGTGAACTTAAGGGAATCATCTAATTCATTGAATGAGTCTAGAATTCTTTCTGGAACAATTTCTGAGCTATCTATTATAAATAAGATGTCATCCATGTATCTGCTATATAAGCAGAAGTATGTGGGTTGTACTAGTATCTTTTCTTCTAGTTTTCCCACATAATAGTTAGCTGAGAGTGGGGAGCTCATAGCTAGCCCCGATTTTTGAATGAAAAACGTTTTCCCAAATTGAAAGTAGTTGTTCTGCAAAGAGAAAGTAAGCATTTCAAATATTCCTACTAATATGTTTTTTTTTCTTGTTGTGAAAAACTATTAGGTCTGCCAAGTCTTCCGCTATAAAGTCTATAAGTTGATCTATATTTCACTAGAAAAATTTCTTATCACAAAGGTTTATTTGAGTCTTTAAAGAGAATTGGTAAGAAATACAATATTAGGCTAGCTCCAAGTTTAGAGAACAAAGTTAAAAAATTTTTCCCTAAAATAGTTCAAAGAGAAGAAGATATTTTAAAAATGCAAGGAGTAGTTTATGAAGTAAATTGTAGTTGTGGACTAACTTACATAGGTGAAACAGGTCGCAGACTAGAAACTCGTATAGCTGAGCATAAAGCAGTTATAAAAAATTGCTCCAACAAGACTGGATTAGATAGGCATGTTAGAGAAACTGGGCACAACATGGATTGGAATTCCCTTAAAGTAATCAGTTTCCAAAGCAATTTCCAAAAGAAAACTGAAAGAAGGAATAGAGATTTAGAAAAATCAAAATTCCATCATCAATGACTGCAAAGGATTTTCCCTGCCTAACATCTGGCAGGATTTGTTGAAAAATAACCTAAACCGTCAAGGTAAACCGTAACCGTGATAGTGGCAAGTAAAAAGTGACAACAACAAGACAGCCTGAAGAAGGAGAAGAGTTTTCTCCGAAAATTTGCTATTAATGAAAAAATTTCCTAGTAAAATTCCCATAAAAGTTGCTTTAGATTATTAATTCAATTAAACTAGGAAGCCATTTCTCAACATGAGCTTTATTCAAAGAATTGTTCTCTCTGTCAAACATGCTTCCTAAATACACAAACTCACTCACCTGGTCAATCACAGTGACATTTATACTTACATTACATTCAGTGCTACCCATTCCTCTCTCAAACACCATAACTTTGGTTTTTCCCTTATTTATACTCAGTTTGAATTTCACGCAAACTTCTTGCATCCGAGTCAACATACTCTGCAACTCACTTTTGCTCTCTGCCAACAGGACAGTGTCATCAGCATACAGCAATCTGCACATACGGATATCACCCAGACATAAACCACTATTATCTATTTTGGCATCATGCATGCATGCGTCCATAAATATATTAAACAGCCATGGTGACATTACACAACCTTGAACTCCAGCACCAATGGAAAACCATTTTGATAAAACACCATTCACTCGTATACAAGCTCTACTACCAGCATACATGGCTTTTACACTATTAAGTAGATTCCCAGTAACACCATATTCATTCAATACCTTCCACAAAAGTGTCCTATTCACTCGGTCGTAAGCTTTCTCTAAATCTATGAAGGCAGTAAAAACTTTCTTCCCAACAGTCAGATACTTTTCAATCATCATGCGTAATGCAAAAATCTGGTTAGTGCAGACTTTACCAGGCATAAAACCACTCTGAACATTCCACACTTTCAATGATGTAAGACCCCGTACTTTTTCAATAATAACCTTACCAAACACTTTCTCTGGAACACTCAGTAGGCTAATACCACGATAGTTCTTGCATTCAGTCTGAATACCTTTTCCCTTATACAAAGGAACAATAATAGCATCCTTCCAATCCCGAGGGACCATTCCTAACTCCCAGCACAACTGGCAAATTTCAGTTAACCAGTCAATTATAGAGTCACCACCATACTTCAACATCTCTGCAGTTATGTCATCAACTCCTGGAGCCTTACCACTTTGAAGAGATTTTAGAGCTTTACATACTTCTTCTCTTGAGATCCCTCCTGTGCTTTCATCCCTCATTGTGACACCATCTGTATCTGTCTCAGAATCATTTTTGCTCTCCTGATCTAATAACTCACAGAAGTATTCACCCCATCTTTCACTTAACTCATTGGGCTCCCATATCATTTCCTCGATCTCATTCTTCACACAACTTACAACTTTGTTTCCCCTATTTTTCCTGAGTCTCATGTACTTCCAGAAGGACTTTCTATCTTTCCAAAAAGCCAGTTCATGCCTTTCCACTTTCTCCTTCCTATCTTTTGCCTTACTATGGCGAACCAGCTTAGCAGCTTCATGCTTCTTACAGCAATATTCATCCACAGAGACTCTACCTTGCAACATCCCCAAATAGGCTTCCTTCTTTTTCTTTACTGCCTCATCAATCTCACTATTCCACCAAGCATCACCTCTATTGTTACCCACTATTGTGGTGCCACAGACCTCTTTAGCAGCAGTGACAACACAGTTCTTAAAACATTCCCACTTCTTTTCTACATCCCTCTCTCAAGATTTCAGATCCTTCAGTCGTTCTCTGAGTAAGTCAGAATACCGCTGATGATCTTCAAGGAGCCTATCAACCTTTATTCTTTCTATCCTGGGTCTCTTCCTATTCCTTTTCCTCCAACCAACATTAAGTTTCACTCGTGACACTACCAAGTAATGATCAGAACCAACATCCGCACCTCTCATCACTCGGGTGTCAACAACTAAGTGTTTCAAATGCTGATCGTAGACAACAAAATCTATCGCACTCTTTTGACCAAGAGTACGATTTTCCCAAGTATATGTGTGTATATACTTGTGGTTGAAAAATGTATTAGATACACACAAACCATTCTCAATGCAGAGTTCAATTAATTTTTCACCATAAGCTTTCTCTAAATCTATGAAGGCCGCAAACACTTTCTTACCAACAGACAGATACTTTTCAATCATTGTGTGAAATGCAAAGATTTGATTAGTGGTGCCTTTACCGGGCATAAAACCACTCCGTACATCTTCTCTGATGTAAGACCTCACTTTCTCTGATGTAAGACCTCATACCTTATCAATGATGACCTTACCAAACACTTTTCCTGGCACACTCAGCAAACTGATACCATGATAGTTCTTGCATTTAACAACAATTACAATTCTCTGAAGTTTCACTTTCAAACGAATCCAGAGAATTCTCTCACCTATGCAACTATAGTGAATCAAGTTGTTCTTCATCTTTTCACTTAAAATCACACCTACACCAGCCTGTCCTCTCATATTATCCAATACTCCAGACCACACACTCACCGTGCCATTCACTTCTTCTACCCCAATTTCCTTCTTTTTGGTTTCACTTACACACAGCACATCCAGTCTATACTTATTCATCTCCTCAATCACCTCACTTATCTTGCCATTTATACCTCTAGTATTCCATACACCAATCTTACATTCACTCAGCCGAGATCTCTTTCTCATACGCCGTTTAGAAAGTCCAGGTCGATTCCGTGGTGGACCGTCCTTCTCAAGTGTGGTAGGTACACCATATCTGACTCTTGAGTCATTCTTAATATTTCTTTTTGTCTTTTTAATCAGGTAAGTACATCAGTGTGTGGGATTAGCCCACAGCTGAGGGTTCCAGTTGGTCATTCAACCTAAGGATTCTGGAACAAAACCCAGTGAGTTGGGGTCTTTTTGACAATGTCACACAGAACTAGCTTGCACCTCTCCAAGATTCATAGAGGCCTAGTTGCTGTTGTGTGTGCCATTGTTACCACGGAGCGCCCCGAGGAGGCAAACCCATCGCTTACTACGACCGCCCGCTTATCTATTTTGGTAAGTAAATGAAAATTGTTGGTAAAAGTTCTTTCAACTTGATACCTTTATAGCCATCCCCCCTCCCTGTGTGGACACATGCACACACACACTGGCCACTGAATTAGTCCATGTGTGTCATCACTTAATCTAGGCAACTATTTAAGATTGCTGCTCCTCAGTAATCATCAGTAGTGTTGATCACAATGGGAAAAACAAAGAATCTTTTGAGTGATAAAGGGTTTATTGTATGTGCCTTGTCTGGCTGGAGCAACAGTTTTGAAAACAGCAGAGCTGACTGCTTTCTCAAAAGGTGAGATATCCCGTGCCTTTAATCAGTTCAAAAATAATACACATTGCTTGTCTAAGGGGCGTAACTGTAAGGTCGACAATAAACTGTCATTGTGCCACAGTTATGCCTCTTAGATAAGACCGCTGTTAGAGAAACAGGACTTCCTGTGTGCAGCAATTGACCAAATCTTTCAGTGAAGACAGTTCCCCACCCACATCTCAGCAAACTACACTGACGGAAAAAAAATCCCAACACCACGAAAAAATAGTTGTAGAGGAATGAAATGGCGGCAATGCATTTGTATAGGTAACATATTTAATCGATTAAGGTTTCAAGATCACAGCTTAATGTAAGCGCGAGAAGAGCCATTTTAAATGTGAAATGCTGGTACATTAATAACCGGTGTAACCGCCAGAATGTTGAATGCAAGCACGCAAACCTTCATGCATTGTGTCGTACAGGTGCTGGATGTCAGTTTGTGGGATGGAGTTCCATGCCTGTTGCACTTGGTCGGTCAATACATTGACGGTTAATGCTGGTTGGGGGTGACGCTGGAGTTGTCGTCCAATGATGTTCCATACGTGCTCGATTGGTGAAAGATCTGGTGATCTAGCAGGCCACAGCAACATATCGACACCCTGTAGAGCATGTTGGGTTACAACAGCGGTATGCGGGCGAGCGTTATCCTGTTGGAAAACACCCCCTGGAATGCTGTTCATGAATGGCAGCACAACAGGTTGAATCACCAAACCGACGTACAACTGTGCCATCAGGGTGCGTGGGATAACCACGAGAGTGCTCTTGCTGTCATAGGAAATTGCTCCCCAGACCATAACTCCAGGTGTAGGTCCAGTGTGTCTCGGCCGCAGACAGGTTGGTTGCAGGCGCTCACCTGGCCTCCTTCTAACCAACACACGGCCATCACTGGCACCCAGGCAGAACCGGCTTTCATCAGAAAACACAACAAATCTCCACTCCGTCCTCCAATGAGCTCTAGCTCGACACCACTGACGTCGCAAACGGCAGTGGTTTGGAGTAAGTGGAATGCACGCTACAGGGCGTCTGGCTTGGAGCTGTCCTTTAAGTAACTGATTTGTAACAGTTCGTTGTGTCACTGTGGTGGCAACTACAGCTCGAACTGCTGCCGCAGACGCGGTACGATGCACCACGGCCATACGTCCTGCACGGCGGTCTTCCCTCTCAGTAGTGCCACGTGGCCGGCCGGAACCCGGTCTTCTTGAGGCAGTACCTTCCCTTGACCACCGCTGCCAATAATCATGCACAGTGGCTACATTCCTGCCAAGTCGTTCTGCAATATTGCGGAACGAAAATCCACCTTCTCGTAGCCCTATTACACGACCTCGCTCAAACTCCGTGAGCTGTTGATAATGGCTTCTTCGTCTTCTTAAAGGCATTCTTAACTAACATCAACACACTACATCGAATCTCGACGATAACTAACGCTCACGAACGTTACAGCGCGTATTTACAGCAAACCTGCTTTGCATGTTCTGAGGGCGCTACTAGCGCCACACGTATGCGCCGAGCGCGAAATTTGCATAGACGTCATCTTACAGATGTACTCTCACCGCCTACCAACTGTCATTTATCTAACACAACCCCTTCTTGGTGTTGGGAATTTTTTTCCCCGTCAGTGTATGTGCAAAGAATTGAAGAGGATCAGTATTGGCAGTTCTATGTCAATACAGAAACCACCGATTCCTGTGAAGCACTAAAAAGTTTGTCTACATTAATGTCGGAAACACCATGACTGTACACTGGAAGACTGGAAAAAAGTCATGTAGTCCAATGAGTTGTAATACACCTTGTTCTATAACCAGGTGTTGGCGGAAAGTTTGGCGGTAGCCCTATGAAGTAATGAATCCCTGCTTGCCTTGTAAACACAACTCAAGATTCTGGGGGTGGTGTCATTGTGTGGGGAATGTTCTGTTTGTGCGGAATGAGTCGCCTGATATTACTGGAATGCCTGGTGTGCTCCAAGGATTATATGAACATTGCAGCCGATCAAGTTTATTCTGCAATGTTACCTTTTATCCAACAGGTGACTGCTGTTTCATGGACAACACTGCTACTGTCCATTACACAAGATGTGTTCATCAGTGGCTCCGCGAACATGACAGTAACTTCCATCTTCCCTGGCCACCACAAACACCAAATCTGAACCCCATTAAGAATGTATGGGACATGTTGAAAAACATATCCAGGAGCAAAATCCTCTTCCGTCCTGAGCCAGTTAAAAGACTGTCTGGTGAATGCCTAATATTATGTAGATGCACTCTAACTCCTTGTGGAATATATGCCAAGCTGCATATGTACCATGATTCAGGCTGAAGGAGGTCCAATCTGACATTGAATAAAAGTTTACAGTGGCTGGTGTGTGTGTGTGTGTGTGCACGTGCATGCGTGCGTGTGCGTGTGTGTGTAAATATGTATACACAGTCTAGTCACATTATTATGACCACCAGCTAATATCCAGAGTAACCGCCTTGTGCAGCATGGACAGCAGCTAGACAGGCTGGGAGTGACTCAATAAGGTGCTGGAAGATGTTCACAGGTATGTGGAACCATGCTGACAGCAGTACATCTGACAGCTGCTGGAGGGTGTGTGGTGGAGGATCCATAGAGCAAACAACACGATTGAGGTGGTCCCACAGATGCTCAATTGGGTCTAAGTCTGGGGAATTGGGGAGCCAGAGAAGTACTTTGAAGACTTCATTGTGCTCTTCCAACCACCCTCTGACATTTCTAGCTGTGTGACACGTCACATTCTTGTGCTGGAAGATCCCATTCACCCCAGGGAAGACAATCAGCCTGTATGGGTGTACATGGTCTTCAAGGATGGATTCATGTCCATAGTGCCTTCCACGGGTATGAGTGGACCCAGAGAATGCCATGAAAACATTCCCCAGACCATAACGCTGCCCCCACTAGCTTGTGTTCTGCCAGCAATGGTTGAAGAGTGTTCTCCGATGTTTCTCACCTTATACGCCAACGTCCATCCGTTCAATGAAGCAGAAAGCGTGACTCATCGGAAAAGGCAATCCTTTGCCAATCAGCGGAAGTCCAATGCGGATATTGCCATGCAAATGTAAGCCTTTTTTGCCAATGCACCTTCGTTACCATAGGTGCAGTGACCATCCATCTGCATCGGAGCCCCATATGCAGCAGAGTTCGCTGAACTGTCGTTTTGACACACTTCCAGTAGCCCCCTGGTTTATTCGGCCAGTGAGTTGCTCCACTGTAGCATGTCGATCGGCCCTTACTCACCTTCGAAACCAACATTCACCTCTCACATCAGTGGCACGTGTGCTCCGCAGTTTCTACATCTCTTATTCGCAATGGTGCCGTTTCTCCAATCATGATACACTTTAACCACAGCAGCACGTGCACAGTTCACAAACTGCCCTGTTTCAGAAATACTGCCACCCATGGCCCGAAAGCCAATAATCATCCCTTTTTGCAACTATGATAAATTGCTTCTTTTATCCATTACAGCAACGAGTGATATGTTTTCAGATTGCCTTCAGCACATCTTATATACCTTCCAAGCCAGCTCACGACACCTGCCTTCTTTCATTGGCTGTTGACGTCGAAAGTAGGAGGTGGTCACAATAATGTGATTTGATTGTGTATGTATGTATATTATATAACTACTTATTTGCAGCTTTGAAGGTATTTTTAGTTTTTTTTTTTTAATGCATGCAGTGATAAGAAATGGGTATTATTTCTCAGTTTGCTGTTGTTTTTATGTATTGAAGTTGGAGATTAATGTGTTATTTTTTTCTTCTGTAGATAGACGAAAAGATGTTGATTCTGTTTTGAATGAAGATGACTGGGAAGTTAAAACAGTTACAAGTGCATTAAAAAATTATTTCAGGTTGGTAAAAATTAACAAGTTTAACTATTACTGTACACATGTGTACAGTAGATGGAATTCGTGTAATAAGTATATGTGCATTACCCAGAGTATGAGAATTATTGTAAAATAATGTATTTATAGAAAGCAACTCATTTGAAATGTTTAACAGATATATGAACTTTAACTACACAATGAAAAAGTCACCATCGTTTGCGTGAAAAAAAAAAAATGATCCAACAGATTTCTATCAAAAAAATTATTTAGAAGGTCAAGCAGATCTGTGATAATATTCAATATAAATTGTCCATTTCAGGCTGTTATCTGATGCTGATTCATATGGCAGTTTGGTTGTGCCCAGTTATTATTTTATTCTTATCTCTCTGAGGCTTGTGAAAAATTATGATCCATAGAAATTTATGAATTATAATGAAATATTTATACTAAAAATCATTAAATGTTAATAAAATATACATCAATAATAATTCTTTGATTAGACTGAAATATAAAACAAATTTTACTGCTAAGTTATTTATTTTGTAAAATGTACACAAAGGGAGATAATATTTTGAAAGAGTAACAGAAAACTGCCCTTCTAGATTTATTTAGCAAGAACTTAGTTTTTATTTTGAAAATCTGTTTTTTGAGAAATACTCTTCATCCTAAAAACTATTTCAATTTACTTCCGATATTGGAGGTTATATTTTTTAACGTGCATTAATGCATTTGCATTTTTGAACTTCACTTTTAGTTGGTAAAGTTCGATGAACACTTACCGCACGTGGGGCTTGGCTTTCAATTCATATTTCCGTTATGTGGATGCGGCACGGGGGTTTTTCATTTGGTCACGGGTCCACTTCTTTTTCTTTTTTTTTTTCCGTTGGAATTTATTTTGCCTCATCACCAAATGAGTTTTTTCCTTTGCTGCATCCTCATTTACTTCAATATTTATTCATAACCCTAGTACTTTCGGTAATACTCCTTTACCGTCTTCGAGGGACGTTTTGCTCCGACTAGCACGGACCGTGTCAGCTGGGCATTTCGATGGTTCTCGCGGGCTGCTTCTGTCATCGGCTATCGCATCTTCTTTAGCATTGTGGCGCCATCTCTTGTTGGTCAGTGATCTCATTTTTCGAACTTTTTCATTTTTGCTCAATTTTAATTAAATTTCTCCAGCTGTTTCTCAAATTATTAACCATAATGACCCTAATAATTTGAGAAACAGCTGGAGAAATTTAATTAAAATTGAGCAAAAAAATGAAAAAGTTCGAAAAATGAGATCACTGACCAACAAGAGATGGCGCCACAACGCTAAAGAAGAAGCGATAGCCGATGACAGAAGCAGCCCGCGAGAACCACCGAAATGCCCAGCTTGACACGGTCTGTGCTAGTCGGAGCAAAACGTCCCCTCGAAGACGGTAAAGGAGTATTACCGAAAGTACTAGGGTTATGAATAAATATTGAAGTAAATGAGGATGCAGCAAAGGAAAAAAACTCATTTGGTGATGAGGCAAAATAAATTCCAACGGGGAAAAAAAAGTGGACCCGTGGCCAAATGAAAAACCCCCGTGCCGCATCCACATAACGGAAATATGAATTGAAAGCCAAGCCCCACGTGCGGTAAGTGTTCATCGAACTTTACCAACTAAAAGTGAAGTTCAAAAATGCTAAAAACTATTGTTTTTCAAAGAAGCAAGAAGTGTCTCTGCTTTACATGCAAAAACACTTCGGTCTTTGCACATCATTTTGGTTAGAGATTGTGAAGTACGCAAATATCTTTCAGTTTCTGCCAGCTAATAAAAAAAAAGTTTAATTTATGAACCACTATGACTTCATGATGGTGGTTATGGGCTCTTTGAGAGATGCTGTGTTTCTTTTGTTGCATGCTGTTACAGGCTCAAACCTGTCCTTGCCTGCTATTATTGCATCTAATAAGGAAAGAGCATCAGTCATTGTACTCAAGGGGTGGTGCACTTGAATGTTTCATTTAAAAACATTTGCATTTTATGCAAGTATTTAACTTGAGTTGATGTGCATACCTAATTAAATATTTATAGGATATATTCTCTGTTTCACTCTTCCATGCATAAAAAACACTCTTAAGCATGTCCCTTGCTTGGAAGGGTTCTTGGTCTTAAACAAATTATGACTGGCTATGAAGATGATGTTTTTTAGTTAAAATTATTTTAAAGAGTCATGTTTGTAATCTAAACTATTTTCAAATTTAATAATATATCCCTATCTCTGCAAAAATGGAAGCAATCACATTAAGCTACTCAGCCGACACATTACAAGAATTCCAGCATTGAAACAATTATGTTCAAGAAACCAAGGAAAACCAAGACTTCAGTTTTCCTACAGGTTTAGACTCATAATAACTTGACTTAATATTATAGTTACATAGGTGAGACCATCTGTCCTACAAAACCAAGAACTACTCCAACGTTTGATTTTATATGTTTTGAAGAAGTATGCTACTACATATTTAATAAGGTATGTTGTTCAATTCAAATCAAATGCCTTGGCATTAATGATATTGCTATAATTGCTTAGCTATATCACTGATAGGTAAAGTGTTTACTTTATTAACATTTGCATTCTGATTGATAATCACAAAGCTGTTTCTTTAAGGGAGTTTCTTATATGCCCATTACCTGCTTCAACTATGAGAAGGTGTGATGATTATAAAGAATAATTAAAGTGAAACAACAATAAAATAGGTGTCAGACTGTAATGTACACTGAAGTGCCAGAAAAACTGGTACACCAGTCTAATACTTGGTAGGTCCCCCACGGGGGCGCAGGACTGCAGAAATATGACGGAGCATGGACTCCACTAGCTTCTGGAAATATGCTGTAGGCAATGCACACCATACTTCCTGCAGAGCATTCCGCAATTCGGGTGTATTCCGAGGTCTCAAATTCCTGTGTTCAATAGCGTGTTGCATGGCATCCCAAATGTGTTCTATCACGTTCAGATCTGGGGACTTGGGTGGAAATGGCAACACCCCAAACTAGGATGAATGCTCCTCTAACCATAATATCGCATCCTGACACTTGTGTGGAGGTGCATTGTTCTGTTGGAACAGGCCCAACCCATCAGCATGAATGCAGGACATGAACGGGTGTACCTCGTCAGAAAGGATGCACACATAGCGTTGGTCAGTCACAGACGTTTGTAGACGTACCAGGGGTCCCAGTGAAATCCAGCTAAACACACCCCATACCATTACGGACCCACCACCAGCCGGTACAGTTCTCTGTTGACAGGTGGGATCCATGGCTTCATGAGGTTTGCGCCACACACGAATCCTTCCATCTGCACAATACAGTTGGAAACGTGACTCGTCAGACCAGGCTACTTGTTTCCAGTCATCAAGTGTCCAGTGGCAGTGTTGCCGTGCCCAAGCGAGGCGCATAGCTCTGTGTCGTGCACCCATCAAGGGGACTCAAGTTGGGCATCAGCTCCCAAAGCCTATATCTTGCAGGGTATGTTGCACAGTCCGGATGCCTATTCTTGTTGAGGCTCCAGCATTGAATTCCGATGATACCTGCAAGAGTGTTGCATGCCTATCGCATGAAACGATTCTTGACAGCCGACGATCGTCACGTTCACCCAATGTCTTTTTATGGTAACACTGGTATAGTAGGTTGTAGTCACGGCACACCCTTGCAATGGTTGTCCGTGAAAATCCGAACTTCGTTTCTACCTCCGAAATACTATGGCCCACCTCACAAGCACCAACTATGACACTGCGTTGAAAATCACTTAAATCGTTATTACTTGTCATTCTCATGCCGAAAACAGCTCTGACAGCTGGAAAGGATGTCTATCGCTTTATATACGCACTGGCGCACGCAACTGATTATGCGCATAGGTGACGTTGCTATGTATTTTGCATAAGCTCGTCTGTACCAGTTTTTCTGGCACTTCAGTGTATGTCTTACAAAATAATCTGTGCATTTTTTACGTAAAAAAATGACCAAATGCAAAAAAAGTTTCCTGTTAATTGTTTTTAGTAAGGAATGCATTACTGCTCAAAATTAGTCAAGTAATTTATTGTAAGAATAAAAATAAATTATTTGATTGTAAAGAGAAAAAAAATCACGAGTTGTGCTATGAATTGTAGTAATGTCCAAATGGTTAATCACAAGTCATTCTAAATATTATTGTGGGAAGCACCATCAACTTCAGTATCAAAAGAATCGTGGTAGGTCATTTTTTTTCTTTTCGGTTTTGTCAGATGTCAGTTTCCTCTGGCTTAAATTGTTATTCCAGTTTTAAATATTCATTAGTCAAGTTTCAGCCTTTGGTCCTTTTAGGAATTCGGTGACCTTGGTGTTAATGAAACCATTTTCTTCTCAGGGTTAGTGCCCTGTGAGCTCACATAATCATGCATGTCATCATTGCAGTCTTTTGGCATATAAACAAATAAAGGTTTCGTGTTAGGAGTTTTCAAATGGAAAATACAATTATTCTACCAGAATGAGCCTGAAAGGGGTTTAAAAGTATTTGAAATCTTAGTATCTTCTTGTGAAATATGAAATTCTTAAATCTTGATTTTTTTAAAACCTTGTGACAGAAGTTTGACCTGCCCTCCTTCCTACGCACGCACACACACACACCATGTCATTAGGTGTCACCAGTCTTTGTTTTTAAAATAAGGATTAAACTTTGTGCCACACATTACATGTAGATTTGTTGAAAGATTAGAAAAGGGTAATATGCAGGCATTGGGAAAAAGTTTTTTTTTTTTTTAATAAATAGGAAAGGTATTAGTTATTTTCTGTTAATGTAAACTCAAGTACCATGAATGCATTGAAATCTTCCTTACTCCTAACACCTGCAATACAGATGCACCTTTTAACATACCTATCATTTCAAAAGCTATTTTGAAATCTGAAAACAACTGATGCTTATACCACGTGCTTCATTTCATGGCTGACGAAGGTAGAAGTCACTACCGAAACATCCCACCTTTTGTAATTTTTATGTAACTTTTGCGTGATATGTGGACATTAAGATTTTTTCTCATGTTCTGTGTGTTACGTGTTTCACTGCCAATTATCCTCACTAGGAATACAAAAATAATGTACCCTTTCAAAATATTCCACAAAATACAATTATTTTGAAAAACACCAAAACAGAGGGGCAATTCAAAGTTAATAAACCAACAGGGGGGGGTGTAACAGACATGTCATTGAAGGTGTACTTGTCCCAACTAAGTTTAATGGTTTTAGAAAGTCTTTGAAAGGTTCTTGAATTTACTTTGCCTGGAAGAGTACGAACCTTGAAACTTGAAACCACATTTGGAGCAAAACTACATATGGTTCCAATTTCCGGGCCTAGAGCATAATGTAATTAAAGAAATGATATTCATCTGTCCTTAGCACTCCATAACAGTAATACAACTTCCAGTGATTAAGCAGTGAAATGAAATGCGATGAGTGTCCTTTTCCTTGTAGTAGGAAATTCTATTCCAAACTTTTTTATTTTTAAATCTACTTGCCCAGACCTGGCAAGTAGATTTTTTATTTACTTACCCAATCCAATAATTTAAATGACATGCCCTGGCATCTCAGGCATGGTATTTTTCAAGTTCTGATGTATGACTAATGTTTAGTCATCACATTCAGACAAAAGAAACCATGTTTAGCATTTGCCTTTTTTATAAAGCGCACTAGAGAGCTTCACAGATGTACTCAATTTGCGTTCCAGCATTGTAATTATGACCTACAAGCTATTGGAATTGATAAAAGTGACCTTACAGTTTCATACATCGGATACGATGGGATTCCAGTGTTACATTTAGGGATGTTCCCATATCTGCAGAACAACCCTATGATATTGTACTACTTGAAATCCCCTTGGATACTTTTGCCTCTTCAGTGTACAAGCTAAATTCAACTTGTTAACCTTCACTTTTTATGACTGATTTGTAGCAAATGAGTGACGCTCTTCAACTTTGTAATTGACATTTTTGCTGTGTTATATTTTCAGAGTTTGGTGAGCTAACTTTGTGAATTCACTGCTAGGGACTCTAAAATGGAACTGATGTGATTGATCCTCTGGCACTCACAAACCAATTCTGTTAGTTCCATAACTTTATGAGGCTCGGCTTGCCTGTGAAATTGCTGGTGTGCAACTTTAGCGTGCACCCTTTACACTGAAGTGCCAACAAAAAAACAAAAAAAAACTGGGATACTTCTAATACTGCATTGGTCCTCCTTGCGATCCGATATCAGCAGCATTGCAATGTGGCACAGAATTCACAAGCTCTCTTGTAGAACTGTGGAGACAGTTCCCACCATGCTTCCTGAAAGAGCATCTCACAATTCCTTAATATTCACCAGTGGGAGATTCCTGGCATTGATGGCACTTTGAACAGCAACCCAAATGTGTTTGATGGCGTTTAAATATTGGGAACAAGGGAGCTAAGTCAGGCTGCTAAACTTCGTGGAATGTTCCTTCGGACATAATTGAGTGACTATGGATGTGTGCGGTGGCGCAAAGGTGTGCTGAGAGAGATTGCTCCGTCAGAGTGGTTGCATGACATGAACAGGTGCAAATGATGCCCAAGAATGATTATGTAGCCTCGATCTGTCAGAGCAGTCTGTAGATGTATAAGGGGTCCTAATGTGTGCCAGCTGAAAACACCCCACACCATAACAGAACCACCACTAGCCTGCACTGTCACTTATAAGCATGCGAAATCCATTGCCTCGTGGGATTGCCACCACATGCAGAGTCTGCCATCTGCCCAAAAGAGTTGGTACCAGGATTCGTCAGACCAGGCTACACGTTTCCAGTCATCTTGTGTCCAATGGCTATGTTCCCAAGCCGGTGGGACATGCACAGCCTTGTGTCGTCGAGTCAGCAATGGCACCCGAGTGGGCTGTCGGCTTCGGAACCCCATAGAACACAGGGAATGTTGTACTGTCCCAACACTGATACTACTACTGCCCTCAGCATTGAATTGCACTGTTATTTGCAGCAATGTTGCACACCAGGCGGATGTCATAATGTGTGCTAGACGCCACTGTCTATAATCATTCAGGGCTTTCCTATGGCCACACCAGTCTCACACTCTGAATTTTCCCCAGAATTTGTGTTGTCCGGGTACACCCTTGAAATTGTTGATCGTGTAAATCCAAATTTCGTGGTAATTTCTGAGAATGCTACTACTTGAGCTTGCACAGAGATATACACTGAAGAGCAATTGAATTAGAGACAGCTGGCGTTATGCAAATGTGGCGCTGTGGGTGGCCCTGCAAACGGAAACGACATGACATATGCAGCGATCCGACAATATAAAGCGACGGGAATCAGTATGGGTAAGACGAAGTATCTAAGGGCATTTGATCGTGGGCAAATTGCCGGGTCCCGACGAATGGGACACTCCATCTCGGAAGTCGTGCAGGCACTGGGATTTTCACGAGCCACTGTGTCACGGGTGCACCACGAGTACATCGAATCCGGTAAAACCATCCCTGCAAGGGCCAACTGCCATGGACAACAGCTTGTGGATGAGCGGGGTCATCGTGGGCTAGCTCGCATTGTAACAGTGGATAGACGGGCCACAGTGCAAGAAATCAATCGGCAATTTAACACTGGTGCACAAAAACGTGTAAGCAGCCACACCATACAGAACCATCTCCTCACTATGGGGTACAGAAGCCATCATCCCACGAGGGTACCGCTGCTGACCGCACATCACAGGGTGCAAAGATTAGCATGGGCGCGGGAACATCGCCACTGGACCCTAGACATGTGGGAAGATGTTGCCGAGATTCACGTTGGTACGTGCGGATGGCAGGATACGAGTACAGAGCAAACCACATTATGCGATGGATCCTTCTTGCCAGCAGGGTACTCTTCAAGCTGGTGGGGGTGGCATTCTCGTCTGGGGGCTGTTTACGTGGACTGAAATGGGACCCCTGGTGCATGTGACATTGTCCCTCACAGGTCAACGTTACTGGGATATCCTGGACGACCATTTGCTCCCGTTTGTGCGTCTTCAACATCCCACTGGGGACCTCATCCTGCAACAAGACAATGCACCATGCCATTGCTCTCGAATGGTTGGATGAACACTCCACCGACGTGACCTTGCTTCCTTGGCTAGCTAGGTCACCTGACCTCAATCCCATCGAGCATATCTGGGATGCCATCAAGAGATATGTTCGAGGCTCTGACCCCCTCCATCAAATCTTCGTGAACTGTGGGAGCTTGTTCAGGGGTCGTGGATCCGTATGGCTTCCCAACACTTCCGGTGGCTTGTCGAATCCATGCCAAGACGAATTGCCGCCGTCATCAGGGCGAAAGGTGGTGCTACACATTACTAGACAGGTATCTCAAATTCAATTGCTCTTCAGTGTATACGTTGTTTGTAGACAATGCCATTTACCATATGGGCGTGGTGTCATGTAATGGAAATGGTAGCACCCTTCCGAGTTTTTTGGCACCTCAGTGTACATCGCTGCAGGAAAGTGTTTCTAGCTCAAAGTCTGTGACATTTTATTTTTTCATCAGAATCAGGTGTAGAACAAGTTCACAAAGTTCGGCCAAACAGTTTAGAAACGCACTGTGTATGTGCTGGGTAATGCAAACAAATGTTTGTGTATGTATCTGTGAGGGCAACCTTGAACATTCATCAGAATTTTATTCTAATACAGAGTGACCGTAAACTCACGCAACCCAAAGTTTGGATTTTCTTAAATTGTTGTTAAATCATTATAATCATTCTCTCTGTCACTAGATGTCACTACCATACTGTTAGGAAGTATCATTGAAGCCTAGGTCACTGTGATGTGTACAGGTTGTTCGTAGTGTAGTTTTGTTCGTTGTGGAGATGAAATGTGTTTTTCCCAGACGCAGGGAATTTACATTCTGGAAAGTTATTTCGCAACTCATTCGTCTGGATGTGTTGCTGAGGACTTTCACAAGAAATTTTCGGGTACAGCCATCCCCAATAAGTCCACAATATCGCAATTGGTGCAGCGCTTTCGGGACACTGGATCTGTTGAAGATAAAAAACGCTCCGGGAGACCCTCCATTTTGACTGACCATAAAGTGGATAAGATAAAGCCAGCACTGCAGTGGTTGTCATGAAAAAGCCTTCGGAAACTTGTTGTGCAATCATCAATCTCATACAGTAGTGCTCATAAAGCTGCAAGATCATTACATCTTCGTCCATATTGTATTCGTGCAGTGCATGAACTCAAGGCCCCAGATGCAGGCAAATGAATACACTTCTGCTGAAGGTTCCTCTCATTCTTTGAACAACGTGGAATACAGAGTCTGGATACAGTTTTCTTCAATGACGAGGCCTGTTTTCACCTCGGAGGTTATGTCAATAATCCCAACAATAGGATTTGGTCATGTGAAAATCCACATTTTTCTCGAAAAAGGTTTGCATTCGTAAAAACTTGGAGTTTGGTGTGCGATATTGTGCCGTCGCATAGTGGGACTGATTTTTTCTGAAACAGCTGTCAATAGTTCAGTCTACCAAGACATTATTACACAGTTTGTGGCACTCCTTGATGTCAGCGAACAACATTGTTGGCCCGAACAAGACAATGTCACATGCCACACATCGGTTAGTTCCGTCAATTTTTGTGAGATTTTTTCAGTGAACACCTCATCTCCAAAGACCTGTGGCCTCCCAGATTTATCGCCGCTTGACTTCTTTCTTTGGGTGGTATTTCAAAGGTGTTGTGTATCACAATAATCCTCACGCCCTGGATGAACTTAAAATGAACATCACAACAGCGATTGAAAACAGTGTAGAGGTGTTTCACAAGGTGTCATCAAACTTGGTAAAAAGAGCGCGCATTTGCATTCGCGAACATGGAGCCCACTTTGAACATATGTTATAATGAGGTTCCCCTTCTTTTGTTGTTATAAAGGTACGATTGAACCTTTATTTGACGATGTTTATTTTTTTTTAACAATTGTAATTAACCTCATAAGTTTTTTTTTTTTCTGGGTTGCGGAACTTTATGGTCACCCTGTATGTAAGTTATAATGGTCTGTTGTGCCAGGGCTAGAAAATTTTCAAAATTGTAGCATGCCCAGTTAGGCATTTAGTCGGGAAAAATACTTGCTAGAAAACACGTACACACATATTAGGCACATACTGTACTATTCTCTTTAACATTTCAGAAACAGTATAAGAAACAAAGTTATTTTGCAGCATTTCATAAATTGCACCCAGCAGTAAAATATGGACTCACCTGTGGGTCTTCATTTCATGTCAAATCAGCACAAAAATGAAAATTTTTTTTTACCTTAACCCTTTTTATTTTCATGAAACTTGGTGAGCTTTCAGGCTTTATAAAGAAATTAATCACTGCAAAATATTAACTCCCTACTTCTTTAGGATAATCATATAATGGTTGCTGTAATATCTTCAACCGTATTTATTACGTGCTATTGTATTTTCTTTTCTTTTGAACAACATTATGTTATTGCTCAAAAATTACTGTTTAACACGTTTCAATTGATAATGTCATTTGGTACTGGATGTCTTTTATATAACTATTGCATAATAGAATAATATAGTATATTATCAAAATAATTAACTCATAAGATAATGTATTAGGTTGTCATTTTTATTCATGCACTTGGTTTATGTATTAAGAATTTTTCTTTTCTTACTTTCCCAAAAAATATCCAACTACCTGTGCTATCTGATCTGGTGCATAAATAGTTTTGTCTACCAAGACATTATCACACAGTTTGTAGCACTCCTTGATGTCAGCGAACAACATTGTTGAGTCCAGCAAGACAACGCCACATGCCACACATCAGTTAATACTGTCAATTTTTTGTTAGATTTTTTCAGTGAATGCCTCATCTCCAAACACCTGTGGCTTCCCAGATCCCCAGATTTATCGCCCCTTGACTTCTTTCTTTGGGGGTATCACTAAGGTGTTGTGTATCGCAATAATCCTCACGCCCTGGATGAACTTAAAATGAACATCTACAAGACATTATTACAGTTTAATAATAATGTCTTGCACGGCTGATCGAATGACAAGGACAATCGGACTTTATTGAATATAAGATGTAAAAGAATTATGATTAAAGAAAACAAATGTTTCGCCGTGTACGTGCAATGAACTTTTTAAACTTAAGATCAAAAATAAGTGAAAGATAAATCAATATATTTCAAACGTAGCTTGTCTAAATCAACAAAAGATGCCGTTTACACACCGGATCAGATAACACAGGTAGTTGGATATCTTTTGGGAAAGTAAGAAAAAAAAATTCTGAATACATAAACCAAGTGCATGAATAAAAATGACAACCTAAAACATTATCTTCTGAGTTAATTATTTTGATAATATACTATATTATTCTATTATGCAATAGTTATATAAAAGACATCCAGTACCAAATGACATTATCAATTACAACATGTAAAACAGTAATTTTTGAGCAATAACATAATGTTGTTCAAAAGAAAAGAAAACTTCTTATATAGGACTTTGAAGTTTGCAAAAATACATTTTTATGTCTACCAAATCTATCTCAAATGACAGTAACTGTAGACTTCATTGGTCAACAGATCTCATATTGGATCCATATGAAAGCTTATTTAAATGAGCTTTCTTTCAAAATATCACATAATTATATTCTGAGCCATTTTGTTTTCAAGGTTATCCGTTGTGACTAATCTCTCGAAACACACCCCATTAATTTTATTAAATAAAGCAGAGGGAGGGAGCCCCTGAGTAGTAAGAAAATTGACTGGGAAGTAACATTTTTATTTATCCTTTTATCCCGTATAGAGCTAGATTTTTTTTTTCATGCCCAATCAGGCATGTTAAAAGAAAAAAAAATACATGCCAGGGGGCAAATTGGGCAATATAATTTTTGAGCCCTTTTTGAAATGGTGCTTATATCTTTTTACTTATATTTGGTTTGTTTTGTCTTCTATTTTTTTTTTTTTAAATGTCAAATATGATGGTAAAATTTTCTTTTGCTTTTGTATTTGCTAAATTTTGCAAAACAGAAAAAAAAACTATGTATATTTGTGTGTATGTTTGTGTATATCTATATTTAATATTTATTATTTTTTTACTTTCCTCATTTTCAGAAGTCTTCCGGAGCCACTATTAACCTTCAGGCTTCATGGTGCTTTTATTGCTGCAGCAAGTTAGTACCATTTGTTTTATTATTAGTTTCATTCTTAGTGCACTTTCTGTTATTTTAAATAAATGTTCTAAAATACTGAAAGTAGTTTCATGCTGAAATTGCAAGTGCCAATTTATCTAAACAAACTTTTAATTATTATTCTTCAGTTACACTGAAGGAAGTTCAAACTGCAACACCATACTATAAAAAAGTGGGCTAATTTTGTTTAGAGTTGGTGAAATGTAAAAAGTGGTTACAGGAATAAATAAATATTCAGATGATTGCAATTAATTTTGTTAGAGATATCAATGAAAACTGTTTGCATTTTTTTTAAACTTATATCACATGTGATCTCCATGTGCTGAATTGCAAACAATGACTCAGGTATATTTTAAGTTGAAGAGGTGTTTGCTGCCATCATGGATATGTTATTTCAGGGCTGTTCCTTAACAAGTTCTCATTTATTTAATCAAATGTTTGAGTATTGAATTTGAGGTGCCTTCCACTTATATTCAGTTGGAACGAAGATCTGTTAATCTCACAGACCATGAAAGAACATTCATGTCTCGAAGAGCTAGTCTGAGTAATGTTGGAAGTATATGAAAGTGCGTCATCTTGTCGGAGCGTTATATTATCGAAGTTGTTTTTAGGTATTTCAGGTCATTAAAACCAACCCGTATATTTATAAATTCTCTGTGAACAACATGAACTTCACACAAAATATGATCAAAATTCTGCATTGCATCAGCTGCTGACAGAGAAATCACCAGACTGTTTTTTTCTAAAAAATTGCCTGGTCTTCTTGAACCAACAATCTAAAATGTTTTTTCATATCTTATTTTTACGTTAGTACATAATCTTCGCAAATTTTAGTTCTAGTTTGTATTTTGTTGCATTTCTAGTACCAATTTTTAGGTTATTGCTTCATAAAAAGCATTAAAAATTATTTGTACGTGTGGCCTATGACTTATGACTCAGACATTAAGAATCATTTTCTTTTTTTTTCTATGCAAGACAGCCAATAAATCCTCCCATTTTGTGTGTACAGCATGGTTTGTACGCTTCCTGGAAAAGTCCTGGAATTCCATTTTGTCCTGTTGAGGACTTTTCTACTGACATAACTTATGTTTGACAAATTTCCCTCTCCACCCCCTGCAAAATGTGCAGGAGGGAGGAGCTGTTGGTTTTCTTGTCTGTTAGGAGGACTGAAGCTGCTTTATTAGCACCTTTTGCATCATGCTTATGCTATCACTTTGTCTGTCCTGCCGGGGAGACCATATCTCTGCAATTATTAGTTAGATTTATAAAATTATGTTTGTATCTGGAAGCTTAAAATGTGGGAATGATGATCCATGCACTCTGTTGGGTTTTTTTTTTTTATTTGGTTTTTTTATGATGCGCTATTTCATCGCTAGAGCGCAAATGGAGATCGTATCAAATTTAAAATGCCTTTTCTTTCATACATTTGCTTCTAATTATCCAATTGAAAAAATGCTTTTTCCTTTCGATGACATTTATATCAAAGACTATTTTAGTTACAGTCGCTTTTCCAAATTATGCATACATTTTCTGCTAGGGGGCATAAAGGTAAATCGCAATTTTCCCTATATCTCCGCTTCTAAAAGTCCGATTTGAAAAATTCTTCCTGTGTCAGATACAGCTCTGAGAGGAAATGTTTTGCATATAATTTCTCAATTTTGGCAAAGAATGGTTTAGCCACCAGGGGACATAAGTGTTTATTTTTGCTTCTGATTTATTAGCAACAAAATCTGAGCTGGAAACTTGATTGAAAAAATTCCTCCGTGGGCCGATACCTCTCACCTTGGAAAACTTTTTGA
Organism: Macrothele yani; assembly: GCA_039090855.1. Classification (NCBI taxonomy): domain Eukaryota; kingdom Metazoa; phylum Arthropoda; class Arachnida; order Araneae; family Macrothelidae; genus Macrothele; species Macrothele yani. The sequence goes on along the minus strand of CM076998.1, from coordinate 58,416,325 downwards.
GAATGCCTCCTGCTTAAAATAGTGTATAATTTTTCCACCAGGGGGCATACACGTATATCTTATTTTTGTCCTTATCTGTTTCTCGGAGTCCGATTTGAAATATTCTTTCTTTGTTGGAAAACATTTTCGGTGCTAAATATTTCTCACATAATTTCAAATATTTCTTAACGCACAAGTGCACCACTAAAGGGAGTAAGTTCATGTTTCCGTTTGCAGCAATACCTGTGGGACTAAAAACCTGATTGAAAAATATTTTCTTTCGGTCAGATACTATTAACTATAAAAACACCTTTTGTACATTTTCTTCCCAAAATAATGCACAATTTTGCTGCTAGGGACACAAGTATTTAATCTATTTTTCTCAATATCTGTACTTCTGTGTCCGATTTCAAAAAATCTTTTAACACTTGATACCATTTACCTTATGGAACGCTTTAGGTTTCTATTTGAAGAGATTTGTGGTTCCTAATTCTGCTGCTAGGTGTTGTTTGTGTACATCTGTTTGCAGCCTATCTCTGTCTCTAAAAACCCTATTGAGAAATTAATTTTTTTACTGTATGCCATTCGCTGTAATAAAGATGGCGAGTGAATAAGATTTTTGTTACAATAAGATCCTCCTCTTCAAATAAAGTACAGCTTTTCCCCTAGGGGTTGTAAAAGTCAAAACATTTTTCTTGCTATCTGTGCTTCTTGGAGACATATTTGAAAAAAAAAAATTCCTTATCATAGCTTTTGCTATGAAGAATACTTTTCGCCTGTCTTCAGCTTTTCCATTATGCAAAATTCTTCCGCTAAAAGGCATAAAATTATAGCATGTTTCCTTCTATAACTTCTTTTAACTGTTCGATTTGAAAATCTTTGTCTTTAATACCTTCCTTCTGCTATGGGAAATGTTTTTTTTGTGCCATTTGTTAATTTTTGTAACATACTTTTTAGCCACTGGTGGAAGTAACCAGCAGATTTTTTTTATTATTATTATTTTTTTTTTTTTGTGGGTTATTTTGACCTTTACTGAAATTAGATAATGAATGCTTTGTATAAAAATTTGCCATAAAATCAGATTGCTTGCTAATATCAGAAACTTAAATCTAGTTGTTCCTTAGTATTTTCTGAGCAAGCTAATCACTTTGCATCTTCTACAGTTAATTTTTTAATCATGCCCAGTTATATTCCCTTGATCTGTAATGAATGCAGTTGTACACAGCCCTTGGATGTAAGGTTTTCCCATTATTCTCTTTCATTTCACGTTGGAAATTTGTGTGCATACTTTGTTTGCTGGCGAGTACAAATTAAAAATATAGCTACAGCATCAATATTATGTTGAAAATTCCTTCCCTAAATGAAATGTGACACAAATACTTGTTCCCATGATTATGTGTTTAAGAAATAACAATCCCTTTGGTCCTCTGAAAAAGTTCCAAATATTTCACCTTTCTTTACCCTTAAGTTTCCAATGTAAACATTATTTCAAAATAATTAAATATAAATAGTATTTTATGTATTGATTGTGTTGTATATGAAAGCATTTCAAGAGTCATGCCACATACCTATGTATTTTTGAGTTTTATGGGGGGGGGGGGGGGGTATTCTGTAATTTGCTTCAATAATTCAACTAAAGTCAAAGTAGAAAAATAAATTGTTCTCAAAATCAGTGTAGTATGCTGTATATAAAAGTTTAGTAGATATTAAACCTGGTCGCATTTTCAGTGACAGTTTTGGTATTTCAGTATTTATCTGTGATTCTAAGTTTCTGATTAATTACAGTGGACATCATTTTTAACATTCTGCATTAAGTTTTCCCAAGCATTTGTTGTAGGTTACAGGTTGAACAGACCTATGGTTTCATTATATTTTTTAGTTAAAGTGTTTAGATCATATGTTCTGGAAAAAAATCCGAAAGTCCTGGAAATGTCTTGGAAAAGTCCTGGAATTTTGTGATTGAAAAAGCATATGAACCGTGGTACAGTTTAACTTTCTAATAAATTAACAGTGCAAATATGCCATTTTCAAAACAAGAAAGTTATTTCTAAGATTAGTTGCCAAGTGGCATATAAAGCATTGGCTTCTAATCACTCATCAGAGGTGGTGTCTGGGTTCATTCCAAATAAGGCATAAATGATGTGTTTATCTTATGGAATTAATTCTCTCCCTACCCTGGAACCAGTGGTTCCAAATTGGGCACAGACCGCTGCCTATAAAGCTTGATGTGGTCATTAAACTCCCTAAAAAATAATAATAATAATAAAATCCAAAACAAAACAAAACAAAAAATACTTTATTCTGTCAAAAATTGTCTATGTATCTGATCCCAGCAAGACATGCCAAAGACTTTCAGAAGTTTTCAAGAGCTTTGATTCAGTACTGGAAATTTTTGAAGCAAGTGATCCTGATTGTAGACTCTGATCAACTATCATTTCAACAAATAAAATGAAAACCTCACTGTCTATGTACAATATTTACTAAATTATAGTAATATATTGGGTATATAAATAAGTTTTGAGGTGAACAAACCACGTCATTGGAGAACAGAAACAATATTTTAATATTAATTGAAGTATGCTCCCTCTGAAGCTACAACTTTACCCCATCTTTCGGGCAGTGAACGTATGCCCCGAAAGAAGAATTCCGGTTCCTTGGAAGAGATCCAGTTGTCCAGCCAATTTTTGATGTCTTGATAAGAACTAAACCGTTTTCCAGAAAGTGCTGACTGTAGCGACCGGAACAATTGGTAACCCAATGGCGCAATATCTGGTGAATATGGCGGGTGGGGTAGAACTTCCCAGTCGGATCCTTCTAAGTACTTTTTCACAGGTCGAGAAACATGGTCTTGGGTTGTCATGCTGTAAGATGACTTTGTTGTGTCTATTCTCCCATTCTGGCCGTTTTTGCATGAGAGCTCATTTTAAATGCATTAATTGGGTTCGATACCGATCACCAGTAATAGTTTCTGACGGTTTCAGCTGTTCATGGTGGATCACACCCTTCTGGTCCCACCAGATACACAGCATTACCTTTGAACCATGGATATTGCGTTTTGGCGTTGAAGGACCTGGTTCACCTGGCTTCACCCATGCTTTCTGCCGTTTAAAAGGGCTATCGTACTATATCCATTTCTCGTCGGCAGTAATAATACGATGCAAAAAAACTTTTCTGTTTCGCCTTTGAAGCAGCAATTCGCAAATGGTTTTTCAACATTCAAAATCTCTTTCCCGCAAAGCATGTGGAACCGAATTCCCTTCTTTTTTACACCATTCCCATGGCAGCTAAACGTTGTGAAATGCAGGGTTGACTAACATTTAATGCTGCTGCTAGTTCTTTTTGGGTCTGGCACGGATCCATGTTGAATAAAGCTTCCAATTCGGCATCAGCAATTTTTTTGGGTGGTCCAAAACGTTCTTTATCACTGACATCAAAATCGTTCCTTTTGAATCGTCTAAACCAATACTCACATGTTTTTATAGATGGGAAATGTTCACCATCGATTTCTGACATTAAGCGATAGCTGTCGGAAGCACTTTTCTTGACAATAAAGAAATGCACTAACACTTCACACAAATGCTATTTTGTCGGGACGGAAGTTGCCATTTTCCATCGAGTAAAACAAATAGGTCTTTGCACCTCAATCATACATCATATACTGACTCTGACAGCTGGCGTCTCATACTGCGATATCGCAGTGTTGCCACTTTAAAATACATGCGAGTAATAAGTACAACACCGAACGGAAATCCCTCAAAACTTATTTATATACCCAATATATTTACAATTCCAACAATATATAAAATTAATCATAACTTTGTATTTGTAACGAATCCTTGTATTGATATGTTAAACTAGTAACTTGTGAAATTATACCCGTTACACTGTTATAATGGCAACGGTCACGACCCTTGCGACGTTTGATTACTTATACCCATAATGTATCATTGCGCTACTATATAAAGGAGTACTACATTGCCTCTGTTCCACCTGATGATGGGATAAATGTTACCCCGAAAGTGCTAGTGGGGTATTTTAATTGTAAATATCTTTCATTTTTTATTAAATATTGTACATAAACGTTGAGGTTTTCATTTCATTTGACGTATTGTGCGAAGTCATTCTTTTATCATCATTTCAACAATTAAGAATCCCTATGCTTTCTTGCTTGCTACAGAGAGATTTTGTATAAAGAGGAAGAATCTGGACCGTATTTGATACCTATTTTAAAGACTTATGGGTAGACTTCGGCAGCTCTGTGCTTTCTAAACAGTTTTAACTTTGTGTGTACCACTCCACATTATTTGTGGATTTCCTGCTCACTTCCAACATTTAAGGAGCAAAGAAAATACACTTCCATGTAGAATTCATGCAAAGTTTTTTTGTTTTGTTTTTTTACTTTTTATATTATTATTAATGGAAATGCTGTGAGATTAGCTCTTCTTTTTTTTTCTTTATATAGATGTCACCACTTGTGTTATTTGAGCGAAATGTACAACAGCAGTAAAACACATGTTGATGTGAGAAATAGTTTGAAGCAAAACTATTGTGTTTCATTCCATGTGTTTGGTTCACATTAAATAGAGAGCAGTTTGTTTGATACATAAAGTACAAAACAGAAATTAGTGACTTAACAAAAATGAAAGCTAGATTTTCCTCCTTTTTTTTTTTTTTTTTCAAACTGCAGCATGATGATACTTTATTTTTGCATGGGATGGATTTTTTTTATTCATCAAACGAGTCTAAGTGATGCAGTTTACACATATGGTGAAATAAGAACTCCAGCCTCTAGTCGCCTGAAGATATATGTGGCCAACTCATGTATGCAGAATGTGTAGTGACCTCTTACATCAATCTGTGCAAATTAATTATTAAAATAAGAAGTACAAGAAAATGAAAAAAAAATGGTGTAAACAAAGCAAGGAATAAAGAAAAAAGTAGCTTTGCATAAAAAAACATCGTTTGTAAAACAAATCTGTTTTACTATTTGTATTAAATATTTTCCTCTAATTGAAAATATGCATTTTTCCTTTGTATAAAACAGCTGCATTATTACAGCATTGTAATTATTATTCTAAAAAAAAATACTCTTATGTAATCTATGCAGTGCTACTTCCTTTGCCACTTAATGTCGGGTGTGAGCAGGCCATATGTTAGTAAACAGAGTGGAGTAGTACATGCAAATTTGGGAACTATTTAAAAGCATAGAACTGTTAAAATTCACACGTACACAAACACCTATTTTAAAGAAAGCTGCAACCATTCCAATCAATTAAAAAAGACATACCCATTCTTCTCAGAAACTACCTATCTCAATGAATCTCTTCTAAGTCCTCTTGCAAGATTAGATTTTGACAATCCACGTGAACAAGCATTTCCAGTCTCCTTCCTTTCTGCTTTATTTTGATAAACCTCTGCTTCTTTTAATGAAGTTATAAAACATCATTTGGCCATCCCAATGGCTGAGTGGTATAAGGAGCCAGCTTCTAACCATTTGGCCAATATGGTTCTGGGTTTTGAATACCAGGTGGGACTGCATTGTGTATTTGTCTTATTGCTCTGGCTCTCTCCTTCTTCCTTGAAACCAATTACATCAAATTTATAATGGGCAACTGTGTATATATAGCCCACTGAGGTGCTCATGTTGATCATTAAATCCCAAAACAAACAAACAAGAACATAATTTGAGAAATTCCACAAAATTCATAAACAGGATAGTTTGTATATGTGTTTTAATTAATCAAGTGGAATTCCTGCACATAAAAGATGTGTATGTTAAGAGGGGTTTTTTTTTTCTGTTAAGAAGAGAGATGAGTAATAACTCTGAAGCACTTAGTTGTTGACACTTATGTGATGAGAAATGCAGATGTTAGTTCTGATCATCATCTGTTAGTGTCATAAGCAAAACTGAATGTTAGGTGAAGAAGAAGAATAGGAAGATGTGTGTGATAAAAAGATAAAGGTTGAAAGGCTTCCTTAAGAACATCAGTGTTACTGTGAAATACTTGGTGAGCAACTGATTGAGTTGAAGTTATGTGAGAGAGATGTGAAAAAGAAGTGGACATGTTTTAAGAACTGTATTGTCACTGTTGCTGAAGAGGTTTGTGGTACTGCAACAGTGGGTAGCATTAAATGTAATGCTTGGTGGAACAGTGAGATTTAAAAAAGCAGGAAAGAGAAAGAAGGAAGCATAAAAGAATTCTTGAGATCGTCATCACACGTGTAAGTTACGTTGAAAATTATAAGCGGGACGTTTCGGTAGCGACTTCTGCCTTCATCAGCCGTGGAATGAGACACGTGGTAAAAGCGTCAGTTGTTGCCAGATTTCAAAATCGCTTTCCAAATAATAGGGATGTTAAAAGGTGCATCAGTGTTGCAGGTGTTAGGGGTAAGGTAGATTTCAATGCTTTCGCGGTACCTAAGCGCTTGCCGATTGCTGAACGGGGCGATCCGCTTAACATTGTGCCAATCGGGAACCACTGACATATCGCTGATGGTTAAAATCGAAAGGGAGGTAGAAGGGCTTCCTTTCTTAACATCAGCGATATGCTCCATCAATCGCTGGTTTATGCTGCGGTAAGTACTACCAATATAGTGGGTAACGACTGTGGAAGTGTTGATAGGGATAGAGTAGAAACCTTGTAACTCTAGGGGTTTATTGAGATCTCTGTCATTAAGGATGAGGTTGAGAAGATGTGGAGGTGGTTTTGACTGCAATCCTGTAGCCAAAAGACTTGAAAATAGAGCAAACTTTGTGGGTGAAGGACAGGCTAAAGGGCAAAGTGCCAACAAACTGATGGGTGGTGTAAGGTTCAGGCAGTAAACTAGATCTATTCTGTGATTCAAACCTCTTTATTAGTCTATGTACTAAGAGGGGTGGAAAGCCATGCAATGTGCCAATGTTGATGATGTTCTGATATTCTTGTTGAAGAGCAGAATAGCTGTTACAAATAAGGTTGGCACGGTGAATATATGACTTTAGAGCAGGCAATTTGTATTTTCCAAAGGTGTGAGAATGGTGAGGGATGAATGGAAGATCAGTCTAAATGTCTTAATACATTTGCACGTTTCTTGTCACATAACTTTCTCCAATTACAGGTGTGACCAATGACTTTTGTAATGATAGTGTATGTGCAAAGATGCAAAGCATATCAGAATCTACAGGTTTTCTGGAAAATATACTGTTACCAAAACTGCTATTTTTTTGTGCTATTTTAGTTTCCATTATAAGTAATGCTGGATAGTTTCCACATGGTGGAAGTTTTGTGTAACAGTCAGGATTGTGCTTTTATGCGGAAACTATAATTTGCAAGATTTGAAGACTTATAATTAGCAAATGATTATTTGTTATGAGTTGCAGTACCATCATGATTAAATTAATTGAAACATTGGAAATAAGACCAAACATCTTTTAAAATGAAGGACTTGTAAAAGCCATTCTCAGAAATTTCTTTTGGTTTGGTAATGTTGATGCAATGATGATAGTGTTTTTCTTTATTTCTCCTAAATCTGCTGCTAAAACAGCTACAATCAGAAAACAGTAATGTGCAAAATAATAGTTAAAAACTCTTCCAGATAGGCAAAGTGCAAAGAAAATGGTTATCATTGTGCCGCATTGTCGAGGTCATGAATTTAACTGAAGAGGTCATGAAAAAGTCATGAATTTGGTTCATTGGAAAACAGTAGACACCCTGTAAATGTTCAGAGTAGCTGGGCAAGTTCTTTCAAATGTGAATTGTTTTCTCACATCGCATTAAGAAAAGAAAAGTAGCAATGAAATTCTGACTGTGAATAATGATCATTGAATGCATTAAAACTGTTTTATTTTTCTTTGAGCCAGATTAAAACAAATTAATTTCTCATGCATGTATTTTAAAAATAACAGTAGTTTAAACTGTTTTAAGATATCTTTTTTAATGTATTTTTATTTTATTTTTAGAACAAGAAAGCAAAACTTCAAGGGTTAATAACATTCATGCTTTGGTTCATAGTCTACCACACCCTAATTTCCAAATGCTGGAGATACTCATAAGACATTTGTTAAAGTAAGTTATTTTGGTGAAGAAACAAAAAAAAAAATGTAAAATAATTATGTTTATTGGTTTTTGTAAATAATACTTCAAGTACATGATAAACTTAATCAACTAATATCCAACTTTGACTGTTCCAGTGGGCAGGTGGTTGGAGTTACTAATTTTTGGCTAGTTATCCAAGCTAGGCCTGAGTTTAAGTTCCTTATGAAGCATGGATGATCTGTTTGGCCTATATGGCTGTAGCAGACCCTTATAACTTTGGGACCCCTGGTTTGGTTCTTGTTGTCGTGTCCCAACTACATTCTTTAAACAAGACATTTCTAGATATACATCATCCATCAATATCAGAAAGTAATCACCATTCCCATAGAACGATAAAACTTGAATTTTTATTTGGCCATAATAATTTCCGACTCACCATACATCAATCGTACAAATAATAACTCTTACATGTCACCATTACAGGCTCCAAGCTTCCTCAGCAGCTTTGTCAAACAATGTGCTCACTAGCCCATCTCCAGAAGTTATCTCCCTCTCGTACACATAATCCGGTTTTACTTACTTTGGGAGTGCTCGCATGCTCCATGGCGAACAGCACTGGTCGCATCAGTCCTCCCTCTGTATGATGTTGTCAGCTTTCTGACGATCACTTTTGCAGGGTATTATTGGCAATAACACCTGTAGAATTAAGATCAGAATATTATCACAAGAGTCCTTACAATGGCAGTAACTCTCTTTCTTCTGTGGAACAAGTGGCCTCAAATTAGGGACAGGCAACTGCCTTATAGCCCTTGGAGTCTTTCATGGTGATCATAATACCCCCAAAACAAATAATATTCAATTTCTTTGAAAAAAATAGTTAATGGTCAAAGGGTTTTAATTTGTGAAAGATATCTAAATGTGTATGTTTATAAATACCTAGCAATTGTTTATGTTGTATATACATTAAAACCCATTGATTATAATACCAAAAACATGCTAGTTAAATTCCTTAACTAAATTGAGATAGACAGGATGATTCATAAAGAAGTATACAGTTTCAATGCACTATAAAACAAGAACAATGTAAGATATTTTATGTTACCTGTAACAGAATTGTAGGGGAATGTTTCAAGTTTTTTTACAGTAACAGATGTTCTATGTTGGCACCCTTAGTCATACGACACGCATCGAGCCGGTAATCCATTTCCGCCCAAACGCAAGGTAAGATATCTGAATCAACTGCAGTGATGGTGGCTGTGATATGCTGTTTTAGCTCCGCTAGATCAACAGGAATGGGAGGGGCAAATACCTTGTCCTTTATGTACCCCCAAAGGAAAAAGTCACAAGGTGTTAAGTCAGGACTTCTGTGTGGCCATTGGGTCAGTGGCATGTTGTAGTCCGCAGCTCGTCCAATCCATCGGTGAGGAAGATGTTCATCAAGATAATCTCGCACGTCGCCTAGCCAGTGCAGTGGTCCACCATCCAATTGGAGAATAAAGTTGTCACTGTCGTCCTGCAACTGTGGCATCAACCAAAGACTTAGCATATTGTTTAATTTTTAATGCAGCTTTTGCGGTATTTCTCACCAAGATGAGCCGCAGACTATAGCATGCAGCATGCCACTGTCCCAATGGCCACCCAGAAGTCCTGACTTAACACCTTGTGATTTTTTCCTGTGGGGGTACGTAAAGGACAAGGTATCCCCCCCTTCCTGTTGATCTAGCTGAGCTGAAACAGTGTATCATAGCCACTATCACTGCACTTGATTCAGATATCTTACTTTGCGTTTGGGCGGAAATGGATTACCGACTCGATGTGTGTCGTGTGACTAAGGGTGCACACATAGAACATCTGTGACTGTCTCTAAAAAAACTTGAAACATTCCCCTACAATTCTGTTACAGGTAACATAAAATATCTTGCATTGTTTTTGTTTTATAGTGCGCTGAAATTGTATACTTCTTTATGAATCGCCCTGTATAATAGTGTGTAGATATTACTTTCTGTAACACCCACTCCATTGCTGTATCTTGTAACTACTGACATTTCTGATATGTCCTGCCAGGTCAGGGAGTAGCCCTAATCTTGGATCATAACTGCAATTTTTGCTAAAATCATAAAACCATTTTTTTTAAATGCACCACTGTTGACTTAAAAGTACCCCCTAATCCTAAAAGTGCTTTTTTAATTGTTTAAATGTTTTTAAGTATTGGTGTAAAGAAACATAGGAATTTTAATTTTTAAATAGTGTTTAAGATATGCGATAATTTACACCACAAGGGTTTAGTAAAATAAGCATAATCAAGTGGTATTTCATCGTTGCCCTTTGTCTTAGACAGTTTGAATTACAGGGTTTTGTAATTTAAGTAATATCTACACTAGTATGTATTTTAATTTAGTTAAAGTGTAGGTTTATACTGTACAAAAGTGGTTAATTGCTTAGGGCAGTCTGTCTTGCTTTTTGATGTGGGACAGGAAATCTTACCTTGGCAGGCATTGTGACACACCAATACATAGGGTGATCAATAAGTAACTTCTAATGGCCTTTGGCTGGCGCTGCTGATTAGAGATATGTAATCAACGTCCTTGCACTCTCCTGACTTGAGGGCATTGTTTAGCTTAGAAATTTAAATGAAAAGGCAACATTCTGGAGAACAGACTAAAATCAGGGTTTACACAGCTCCTGGAATTTGATTTCCTGTTTTTCCAGGCTTGGAAAGTCCTTTATTTTGAATATTTTTGCCAAAAAGTCCTAGAATAGTCCTGATTTTTTTCTTGCAATAACAAAAGAATTACTCAATGTTTGGATTAATTTGAGTCATTTAGTTTATCTTCCTGCAGTGACTGCTCATTATGACATCACTTTATTTCAAGGAGTGGAGGCATGATGTCATTTCTTGTGATGCTGGAGTGCAAGATGTTTGAGTGTCATATTTCCAGCCACCTTGGTTTGTGGCAGAGCAGTTGTGTATAGTTGGAGTCACAGCAACATGTGGAAACCTTCCCGCCAATCCAGGATGGCCATACCTTTGAGCATGTGCTTTCCTAATTGAAAGGAATAGGGAATCTACAGTGCCATGGCAAAAATGTTTCATGTTATTCCCATCGTGTTAAGTTCCAGATTTTTTTTTTTATAAGTTTTATGCAGAGCAATTTTTATATGGGGAAATTTTTCCTCTTCCACTTAAGAACACTCAACAATAGAATTTCATAAGAATTTTAAATGCATAGTAATTTCACTACAGTTTGCAAACTATAAACAAAGTCACTATGATTCTTGCAAACATTTGAGCTCCTGGGATTTTTTTTTATGAACTCCTGAAAAAGTCCTGGAATTTGTTTTCCGTAAATGTGTGCAAACTCTGTGTATCTCCCAGTTTCCTTTGAATGAAAATTGGCAGAAAACTAAAATTTCCTTCTGTGGGATGATGCAATTCTAAAGTTTTCTAAAGAAATGTCTATATGGTAGCTTTTAGTTAGGTGGGGCACTTCTGCACCAAAAAGTACTATGCATGTATGACTACCATGTGTTGGCAAAGAACTTTTCATTGACCTCCATGTATTGACTGTAGAAAAACAATGGTAGTTTCTCATCTACATATGAAAATTAATGGTTGGAATAAATTGAGGAAATTGATTTTTTTTTCTTCATGTCACTAACATAGGACAAACTGAATAATGAAACTTGTATAAAGAAGAAAGGTGAAAGATATTTTTACTGAAAATGACAAAGTATAAAAATTTCAGCAAAGGTTGGAGTGGAATTATGTTACAGTCAGAGAGCTGTTTATAAAATCATGTGACTGTGAGGAGTGTAATTCACCCACAGCAATAGCTAATTTTCTGCTGAAGTAGTTATTTGATATTAAAGAAATGAATCACTGCCTGAATCACCTTGAAGAACCAGTGCTTCAGTGATGTCCTTTTAAAATGGCTTTTGTGGTATCTGAGTTTTGCTGCAATTACATGCCAACCACCAATTGAAGTTTGCTTGAGCAATTTATGCTTATGAATTGTGCTTTTCTGACATGAACATGCTTTCAGTAGATTATAAAAAAAAAATTTTTTTTTAGTCCTACAAGGAGCAGATTGGCCCACCGGGATACCGGGACATCTCCTGGTGGACCACTCGAGAAATGGCCCAACTTCTCGCATACTCTTTGTTTGGATTTTTTTGGAACGAACGAATAATGCTTTGGTACTTATGAATAATAATCGTTAATCTCATTTGAACTTTATTTCTGTCTGGAAAGTTATTTCCTTAAAAAAAGAAAACACTTCCATTTATGTTTGGCATTGGCTCTGAAATGGAACTGCAGAATTCTCCGTGCTTTAAAAAGAAAAGGAAAGGCGAGAGGAAAGCGGCGTTGAAAAAAGGGGAGCAAAGCGCTGTCTGACTGAGCATGCTGTTATAAATTAATTAAGCTAAAGTCAACTACATTTAGACATACATGGAACCCGGGGTCATTGGTAGTCCCTATCTTCCTTATGTAATCTTGAAGGAGACATTGTGATAGCATATCATCCCCATCCCCAGAGACTGACACAGGGCACAAAGCAATTCTCCGGCAGACGTATTTTGAAATTCGTTTCCCAGAAACGACGATTTGCCAGTACTGGTTTATAGGTCAAAATTATGGGTAGACATAGAAAAGGCATCTACTCAAGGGGGAGCTACCAACAGACAGTGAATGATCAGTGACCAAATAAATGTAAAAAAATAATTGCTTAGAAAAAATGCTATGTGTCGTGTGCATATTTTAACTTTCAGAATGATCTTCATGGTGATTTAGATGGAAATGGGGGCTTCAGGTGACTCGTGATTTTGTCAAAACCAAAATTTTTCAAAGGAAAATAATTATGTGTTGCAACACCCCGTTTTGAGCGTGATTTGATGCTACATTGAATCATGAGTGGATTTTTAAGATTCTTTCGCCATTAAATTGTTAAAATCTGCTCACAACTGAATTTGTTTTATAATGCATATTTCAACAGTTCCCTTTCATCTAGGATGTAACAGAACTTTTTCATTGAGGAATTTGTGAAGTGTTCGCTTGTAGGTACGCGAGTTTTTGAAGTGGACCTCAAAACTAAAATTCCCGGCCTGGTTTGGTCTTCGCAATCCGCCCCCGAGTCCTACTGTATGTTTTGAACATCGCAGAATATTAAAAAGTAATTGCTTCCACCCCTCAAGTTGTAAAGAAGCACATTTGTGCTGAAGGATTGTCATTTCCATGCCACAGCACTTACAGAAGAAATTTCCTGTCTACTTAGCTGTGATATAATGAAATCACATGACAAATAACATAACTGGTGATTTCACTTTGGACCAGAGGCAGTGGAATTTTTTATGTTGCTATTTTTTAATGATTGTTTGTACTGAAAGCACATTTCGTAAAAGGCTTCTTGGCAAAAACTATACTTGGCATCCAACAACTAATCAAAAGTTCTTGGCATTTGATGTCTAATCAGACATCATTCTAAAAATGTATCTTTTTCTGCCACTGTGTATTATATTAATGAATGGAGTTCATGTTAATTGGAGACGATTTTCATATAAAAGTTTTGGTTTCATGCAACTTGCTGACTTTAAGGAAATGCGGAGGCAGATACATTTCACAAAGGCCTAATTTCAAGCAGTGGTCTCCGCATAAATTTCTGTTGTATTTTCATCAACTTTTTGATTTAATCACCCATATGTGTTATACAAGAGTGCTTCATAATGGTTGCATTAATGCCTGTTTTTTTTATTGTGTTGTCTCCCAATTTTGTTTGATGTTCCTCCTGTCTGTCTGTCACCCTGCAGAAGTTATCATCATTTTCATAATGTGGTATGTGTTCATTTTAATATAATTAGGTCATCAAACTGAAGTTGACATAGTCCAATAAATTTACTTTATCAAAGTTTGGGTCCACATTTTTTTCAATGTGAGTTTGCCAGTGCCATTGATTTCCCATAAACTTAATTTTTTGTTAATACTTTGCCCTCTAATCCCTTATTCCTCCATATTTACATCTTTTCTCTGCCCTTTTTCTTACAGAATTGCAAAACTATCAGATAAGAATTTGATGACTGTCTCAAATCTTGGTGTATGCTTTGGGCCAACTTTGCTGAGACCTGAGGAAGAGACAGTAGCAGCTATTATGGACATTAAGTTTGGAAATATTGTTGTAGAGATGCTGATAGAAAACTGTGAAAAGGTAACTTTACAACATGTGAAGTATACTTAGTGTTGACATTCCATTTTAAATTTCTTACATGAAGGTTCAGGCAATGTGAGCATGATTTTTTTTTTCATTTAGCCATATCTACATGAGCTTCTATTTCATTTTTACTATATGAAATGTTTTTTTACTCATGGTGAACTGAAACAACATACTTGTATTAAAAGCATCAGCTTATGTATGAGCAGAAATATTCATATTTTGCTTGTATAATAGTGGTACAAAATCATGTTAAATAAAGTGCATACTTGTATAAAGTACAAGAGCTCCATTCCTGAAATATTACAATTCTACTGGCTGCGTGAGTTTTTAGGATAGTAAAACTGGTCTTGTGTGTTGATTATGCACAAATTTGCATTGTATAGTATCCACACGCATATATGCAATTACAATTTTTCAAAGAAGCCGGGAATTGCTTCTGACATTTCGCTTCACACTGAATTTTAAACTTTCCTTTTGTATCATATTCTCTCTAGTTAATTGATAACTAATAATCACTAATGGTTGTGCAATAGATTTTAAGAACGGGCCAGTTTCTTAGTGGACTTGAGGAATATCTTTGTGAAGTTTTTGCCATTTTAATTGTAGAATTTTAAATAATTTTTGTTTGGGTATGATATTGCAAATTTGGTGTTAGGGAACTAATTGACATTTTTTATCCCAAACATGAACGGAATTTTACCCTCATCAACTGCGTCAGAAAAAAAATTAGGAAGTTGGGAGTAGTACTCTCATCAGAAGGGTTTCGTGCATTTCTCTTACCGTTACTTACATCAAGGATGTTCTGGGTAGTGAAGTTGAACTGGACGCTGAACGCCAGTTTAGGGCTGTAAATACAAAATGTGAAGAGAGCGGTGAGATTCCCAACTGCTCCAGAATTCCCACTTTTGGTACCACATCAAACGTACCGAACGCAGCTTGCAGTATGGACAATAATGATAGAATTGCATCAAAGAATCTTCAACAATGTGAAAGACATCTTTATTTTTCAGCGTACCAAAAACCGAGCCTTTGTTTCTGATTGTGAGCAACTTATGTCCCCAGCACATTTTGAGGAAGAAATGCGAATTTTAAGCCGCCAAGCTACCACAGCTGGCGAAAGAAAGTATAGGTAAAATCTGTACCAGAAACCAGTGCAAAAATTTCAATTCTGATTTTAATCAGATTGGTATGCAGAGATTTTTGCGCCCCTCTTGAACTGCGCCCGGGGCTACCGCCCCTCCTGCCCCATCCCTGTTATGCCTCTGATAACTAATAATGTGTTTGCATTGCTTTTGGCCTAAATGGCAGCAGTCATATTCCGTTGTATAAAATCCACTGTGTATTAACGGCTGTCACAAAAGATATTACAGGGGTAGCGCTGCAGATTTCCATCTTCGTAATTTGTGGGGGGTCGTTTTGGTGAAGGGAAAAGAGCTCTTTGGCAATTACTTTTTTGTACTGTTGTGACACTTTGGCGATAAAAAATTGAATTTGGTGAATAAAATTGGCGAAAACTTTTAAAAGAATCAGCGTGGCCCATGACATATATAACTATTAATGTGCTTGCATTGCTTTTGGCCTGAATGGTGCAGTTATATTCTGTTGTGTGGAATCCACTGTATATGCCTGTCCCAAAAGATATTGGACCACGTATATAATAAAAGAAACTTCAGTTCTTGAAATAAGTGGATGATTTTTTGGGACTGAAGATCAGCAATTTGTCTAACTTTATGGCAGATTATGGAAGTCTTCCTCATATTCAAGAAATCAATCTTTCACATATTTGGTGTGGTGGATACTGCCATTTGTGAAGTACCCATTTTCAGTGATATGCACATTCAACATCACCCATTGTACTTAATGTGCAGTGATGTTCAGGGGTTCTCTGGTAGTTGATGTGAAATCCTGGGATCCATGAAAACATGCCCCAAAACATTAATCAACCTTGGGTGGCCTGTGCAGTCTGTATACAACTAAATTCATCCATTGTTTCGCATGTTTTCCTATGTACAGTCATGGCCAAAAGTCCTGCACCAGTAGACCGAAAATCAATTTTTGATGTTTGATGTCAGCTTATACAGTGTAATGGTAAAGTCAGGAATACATATTATACATCATTTTAAAGGAAATTTTATGCTGAATTCAAACATTTTTACAGAATGTTATTACCAGTAATAGAAGTGAATTTACAAGCAAAAATGTGCAAGTGAGGAAACAAATCCAGTTGTGAAAAAGTGTTTGCGCCCATGTTGTGAAAAAGTGTTTTCTGCCGACTTAGAATGCAGCAGCTTGTAGTCAGTTGACAGAAGTTTATGCAGAATTCCTGGTGATATTTGAATTTCGGAATGTCAAATACCAAAAAATTGGTCCTGTCTCTTCAAACCAGGGCAAAAATTATTGCTTTGCATGAACTTGGATTCAGTTGTTGTAAAATTGCTGTTAAATGTGGCTGTGATCATTCCACAGTCATGCGCACCATTAAAAGAGTTGCAGAAACTGGATGTGTGGGAAAACAGAAAAACAGCAGGTCGACCAAAGCTGTGTACTAAACGTGATGATTGCATGTTGATTTGTTGTTCCTTAAAACCAAGGTTTAAAACAGCCACTGATTTAAGAAATGAGTGGGAGAATGAAGTAGGTATTATTACAAATCTGCATGTACAGTTCGTTGTAAGCTACAAGAAAATGGAGCGACTGCACGAAAACCTTTCCTTACTGAACAACAAAATAATTGCTTGGGCCAAGGCACACAAGAATTGGATTGTTGATGAATGGAAAAATGTTATTTTCAGTGATGAAACAACTGTTACTATTTCCACTAATAATGGAAATAATTATGTACGTCATTGGGCTGATGAAAGATATAAGGCATGCTGCACCCAGCCAACAATTAAGCACCCACATTTGGTGAGGTTATGGTCCTGTATTTCAGCCAGTGGTGTTGGCCGTCTCCACATTGTTGATGGCACATTGAATGAATCGAAATATGTGGATATTTTGGAGTCCAAACTGCTACCATCTGCACAAGACATGGGTTTGCGGAATTTTATCTTTCAGAACGATAACGTGCCACAGTATCGGTCAATGTTAGTTGACGAGTGGTTTAATCGAAAAGTTATAAGAAAACTTCAGTGGCCGGCATAGTCACCGGATCTTTATCCCATAAAGAATCTGTGGGTGAGATTGAAGCAAAAGATCCATCAACAAGGACCCGCATCTAAAACAGCATTCAATCTGTAAGGGCGTATGGCACTGTGTTATCACCAATAGACAACTAAAGAAGCTCATTACTTCCATGCCAAGACGGCGCACTTTGTTACTAAGAAACCGTGGTTATCCAATTAAATATTAAAGCGTATTTTGCTTGTTGGTAAGTTATTTCAAGTGTCCTGCAAGTTTCAATAATGTACTGTACAGTAATTTTACGTTAAATGCATTGTGCACTAATTTCACAAATTCCGCTATTTTTTGCTTTTTATGACTGAATGCTGTACTTTTGCTTGTAACTTCACTTCTATTACTTTATGATGAATTCAAATATATTTAACATTCTGTAAAAATATTTGAATTCATCATGAAATTTCCTTTAAAATAATGTATAATATATATTCCTAACTTTACCATTACAATGTATAAGTTGACTTCAAACATCAAAAATTGACTTTCGGTGTACTGGTGCAGGACTTTTGGCCGTGATTGTATGTGTGTGTACTGTTCCATTGGTATAGAAAGCATGAATCAGCAATCACCAGGCCAAATAACCTTCCTTATGTCTGACTACCCATTGTATTTCCAGTGCTGTGGTCAGAGATCAGAGGCTTGCATATGAGTTTCTTACTCTTGCATTCTTTGCAAGGTTCTTTGCATAGTCTGACTGTAAAAATCATATGATTTCCTGCATTAAATAAACTGCTTAATTGTACAGTTTTTCAGAAATGGTTCCATTTGATAATTTTATCTAATTTAATGTAACTCTCACTTTATATTTGTTGCTACAGTTGTGTCTGCATGCACCTGTTTTCCAGGCATTTTTCCACTCACAAAGGACTTGAATGACAGTTGTTTTTAAACACTAAACAATATGACCATATCACTTGCTGAACTATTACATATCTACAGTCACATATTTTTGAAAGCTTGAAAGATCTGCTCTCCATTTCTGTAAAGTTGAGCTTCACTTTTTTTTTTTTCACTACAAAATCTAGGTCACAAGAAAGATTTTCAGTCATTTGCAAAAGTTTAATTCCACCTGTCAATTTATTGAAATTAAGATTTTCAAAAGAACAACTAATTACTAGTCAGAGATATTTGAAAAAATGGCACCACAGATGAATACTTACATTCTTTGAACACAAAAAGACCAAAGTCAGTAGTACTTTTTGTGGCCACCTTTGTTTTTTATAACGGACAGAATACGATGTGTCATACTCTCAATGAGAAATTTCCAGTAGTCACTTGAAATGTCTTTGCACCACACGTTCTTTATCACGCCAATCAAAGCTTGGGAATTTGATGGCTGTTTTTCTGCTACCTTGTCTTTTAAAATGGTCCACAAATTTTCGATAAGGTTTAGGTCGGGACTATTACCAGACCAGTCAAGCACAGTTATGTTTTTACTCTACAGGTAGTCCTTTACTGTCTTTGATCTGTTCATGTAGTTGGTAGGGTTCGTACGCAGCCTTGAAAGGTTTTGAAAAACGAATTTTTGCTTCTAAGCCTTGAATGTTCAGGAATTTTTGCTGTTTTATTTATTTTTTTTTTTTTTTATGAAGGTCGGGAAAAGTCTTGAAAATTGCTATTGGCAAATTTTAAATTGTTTAATTTTATAACAATAAAAAAAGTTTTTAAAAACTGAGCGTCTGAAATACCAGTAAAGGTCGCTTTGCGGAGAGTCTGTTATCAGATTTTGCTCATCGCGGTCGGTCGCTGCTGAATCACGTAAAACAGTTGCACACGCACCCATGCTCCTGTCGGCACAGTGACAATACGATAACATGTTTTCAGCGTGTCATATGTTTTTGCGGGAAGGAAGAGAGTGGTGAGTGTTGCAGCTTCCAGTCCTAGAAAAAGTGTCTTTGATTTAAAGAATTTGGGGAATTTTTAGGTAGCCAGGCCTTTTGTTTATCTGCCAATTCTGGAAACTTTTGTAGGATATTTACATGCGTTGTGGATTCGCTGCGATTACCAAGCTTTTCATTTCTGTCGTGTGATTTGTTAACACTTATACTTTCTTGCCTTCTGTTATTGTGAAAAGAAAGACTTTTGTCTTCATTAAGCTTCACGAGTCATTTACGTTGTCGAAATGGGTAAGTCTTCCTTTCAAGAACTGCGGTTGAAAAACCCATCATATGCCACATGGATTGCAAAGGAAAATAAAAAATAATATTAATTATATTGCAAAGTGTATTTTGTGTTGTAAAAATGTGGATATTTCTAGCATGGGGCATTCCGCTTTGAGAAGTCATATGAAGAAGTAAAATGCATGTTTCACTCTCACAAACTTCTAGAAATATGACTATAAATGAAATGATGCCACTTGGGATAGATAATAAATTTGTATCTGCATACCTGTCAACCTGTACGGTTTGTTCGTATTTTGTACATTTTTTATTTTATTTTTTTTTACATTTTCGTTCGTGTGCGGTCGTACAAACATTTTGTACAGGGTTTTTTTTTTTTTATCTCTGAAAAGCTTGTGGCAAGTTATTGTACAAATTTCTTTTCTGGGCTTTATGATCAAGGGTGTTGATTGTTTTACTTTAATTTTTTCACAAATATTAAAAATGGGAATGCCATGGTTTTTTCCCCCGCAACTGTGTACAAATGCTTTCAAGCACCTTGAAAAGCCTTGAATTTTCCCCCTCAGATGTGTATGAACCCTGAGTTGGGCTTTGCTAGAGTCCACACTGCTTTTATATGCTTTCTGGAAGTGTCTACTTACATTTATGTACATTTGTAGACCTCTAGCGTCCTAATAAAGTGGTAAGGCAATGTGCAACATTTCTTGTATGTAGGGTTGTTGTTTTTTTTTTTCAATGTGATTTGGAAGCTAATACACATGATTTGTTTTGACATGACATTAGAAATTTGTTATGCCATTTTGGAAGCATTTTCATGTCCTTTGTCTGTACCCCACATTTTGGCTTTTTCTCCACAGGTCTTATTTAGTTTAACGAAAGTGTAAACGTCTTTATACTCGAAAAACTATTAGAAATCACTTTCTAAAGATCATGGTAATCTCCATTGACAACACACTTCCAACACGTCAATCATCGTAATGTTTCTGGCCTTCCAAGGTTTACAGACATCTTGCTTATGATTCTTACTTCCGTGTGTGAAACATCGTATTTTTTTTTTTTTTAGCCTTATGAGATGTAACTATAAAAGCTTGTCAATTCCATAAAAAACCACACATACTACTCATTCATACAATTCAATTAAAAACCATGTACATATTTACATAACCTTACATTCCTAGGTGGTTAAACCTTTGTCAACTGCAAGTACCAAACTGCTCCTTCTGTTTCAGTTTGGTACTTGCAGTTGACAAAGGTTTAACCACCTAGGAATGTAAGGTTATGTAAATATGTACATGGTTTTTAATTGAATTGTATGAATGAGTAGTATGTGTGGTTTTTTATGGAATTGACAAGCTTTTATAGTTACATCTCATAAGGCTAAAAAAAAAAAAAAAAAAAAAAAAATACGATGTTTCACACCCGGAAGTAAGAATCGTAAGCAAGATGTCTGTAAACCTTGGAAAGCCAGAAACATTACGATGATTGACGTGTTGGAAGTGTGTTGTCAATGAAGATTACCATGATCTTTAGGGTGAGTGATTGGTACTTTCTAATAGTTTTTCATTTATGAATTGCACGTAAACAATGCGCACTTTGCAGGAGTTTAATACCTTAAAAGTGCAAATATAATAAGTCTTTATACTCATGGCAGAGTTATGGATTTATTGTTGCTATTATTTAAATTGTGTTTCCTCATTTCACTGCATACCAGTGCATGCACATAATTTGCATTTCATGTTTTCCAGATCTTTGGGAACTCTCCTGACTTTGACGGCTTACGACGACCAGGAAAACCACCACCTTATGTTTCTCCCCCACAACCTACACGTAGAGAAACAGTGGACCTTAGATCACGTGCAGTTCCATCTCCTGCTAACAGGATGCCTACTCCCGAGTCCTACAACAATCGGGCTGCTGTGCTACCTCATGCCAATTTTCCAAATAACAGCAGTCCTGTGGCATTTCCAATCACTCCTCATACTTCTGGTCCTCCTGAACAGAAGAACAGGGGAGGCTTAGTCATGTACAATCCAATCTGGAATGGTAAGTCATCTTTCTCAAAATTGACTTATTTATTATTGCTTTTAGAAAAGCGGAATGTACTGTCTCTTTTTATTTTTATTTTTATTTTTTAGGCATTCTGTAAGTAAAAGCACTGATTATTTTCTCTGAACATCTGCATATATTGTTCTAATATATATATATATATATTGTGTGTGTGTGAGAGAGAGAGAGAAGAAGAGAGAAACTTAATGTAGGCTTCAAAGATTTAAAGCTTCAAGTGCAATTCTGTAACTCAGTGTTCACAAGCAGCTAGAAGAATGTAGGAATTTGATAGGCAACTTACACATCAACCAATGTGCTGAAATCTTTGTGCAATTTTATAATCAAATTCCGTATGAAGGTTTAAATCCAAATTACAAGGTGTGTATGATCTGAAAAGTTTGATCACTGATTTTGTTTAATGCCATCCATTGGCACTATTGTAATGATTCAGTATCAGATCTCAACTGGGTCAGTTCCAAGTTTCAGGAGTGTGCACAACATGATTCCATTAGAAAGTAGTGCTATAAATTCACCTCATCATAGAAAATTTAAAGTACTGAGCAAAAAGCAGCAATCAAATTTTGTTTTAAAGTTGGAAAAAGTGTTCCACTCTAATGGCGCAATGGTCTAACCACCTTTCAGCTATTTGTCTCAGTGGGGTCCCTGTGAGGCATGGGTAGTGCATTTATCATACAGTACTGGCTCTCTCTCCCTTCCCTGGAACCAGTGGCCCTAAATTAGGGATGCACGACTACTTGGAGTTGCTCACAGTAGTTGTTTAACACACCCCCAACCCCCATACAAAAAGTCCCTGATCAGTCTGCAAATGATATCATAGTGCCACAATAAATAAATCTGCAGGTGGTCATTGGGCAAGATAACTACTAGATGTGAAAACAATTAAAACTTGCTCAGATAGACTTAAAAAAAACAAAAAACAAAAACTACCACCTTATATATATATATATTGTTTTGTGCATAAAAAAAAAAAAAGCTTAGCCTCGGTAGTACAACAAATGCAATAACTAGGATCAAAAGCACTCTGTCATGTGTACAGAAGGCAGAGTTGCCTCCATTTTCAAGCTAAAATGCAAAGATCTATGGAAACATTGGTACTAAAAAAAAAAATTATGATTACAAGAGAAATCTTTGCTCTGTCCTACTTCCATTTTCGATCTTAAATACAAACATTTATGTGATTAAATTATGTTAAAACATTAATACAGTGCAAAGGAAATGCAGCGGAAAAAAGATTTAAAAAAAAAACTATTACAGGAGAATGCTTTGCTGCATTTTACCTTCAGTTGTTGGGAAAAAAATGTGCCTCCATTTTCTTATTACAGGAGGAATCTTCACTCCATCCAGCTTCTGTTTTTGGAAAAATTTCTCCATTTTCAATCTTAAATACAAATATTTAAGTAATAAAATGATATTTAACAACCTACCATACCTGCCAACTCTTCCGAATGTTGTGGAAATTTACCGATTTTTATAGTCTTTCGGATTTTAAAATGTTCTGTACTTTTTGCTAAAAATATCCCTATAAATAAAATATATAACTATGAAAAAAGTAATTTGCTAAAAATATTTATTGGAATATTTATGTGTTCTGTATTTTATTTTTAAAAAAAATGAGTAAAACGTAACCTACAACATGCGATAACATACTGAGGAGACAATTTTAACATCGACCATCTTTTTCTTTTCGAGTCGCAGAAGCTATGATGTCATTCGTGGCTAATACACAGCTGACTGGCTCCTTCTTCGTCCACCATTCTCGTTATATCTCATATCTGGTGTAGCAGCCAGCGAAGCTAGATAGATGGCATTGGGGGGGGGGGGGGGGAGCTACCAGTAAAACAGTTACACTTATGGTAGTGTACCTTCAAAATAAAGTAGGGGAAGGCAAGCAATTTTGTGGAACTGAGTTTTATTCTTCACCTTTAGTTTTCTTAATGTTCAAATTGAAGTTGAAGAAAGCAACCAGATCTTTATTGTTGGATGACGATGACTGCTTGGCACTTACTTTCTCCCCCTACATGAACAAATTAACAATCGTGAGCCTTAATTAGCAGTCTGGCAACACTGCAACGCTCTGTTGGTTCATAAACCCATGCATGACGAGTCTCACCATTTATGCTCATGCTAATACTTTGCGATTATCTTCAATTTTTTTCTGGTTTTAAAAAATCAAACGTTTCAGTCCTCAATGTCAGATGTCTTAATAACCTTCTCATAGTGAAATGTAAGGAAAATGTGCCTTGTTACGAAACCAGCAAAACAGGCCATTGTAAACAATTTAGCAAAATTTTAAATTATATTCTGCTTCTTGACTGTATTCGTCTGAAATATCTTTGAATAAAATAAAAAATTGCCCTTATCACATAAATTGAAACTGATGTTGGAAAAATGTCTGTTTTATATAACTTAGTAAAAACATACTATAATTAAAATATATTATGAGAAAAAACACTTCAAATAAAGGTAAGTGCGTTTTTTAAAAAGTTACCATAAAAAATATATTTTATATCTATTGTATAACAAACTAACATCAGAAAAATCTTTCCGATTATTATGCAGTCTTCTGGTTTTTCATTAAATTTAGTTGGCAGCTATGCCATACAGGGCAAAGAGGGCATCGGAAGGAAAATAAATGATATTACATGGCTCCATCTAACTTCTGTTTTCGGAAATTGTTGCCTGCATTTTCAAACTGAAACAGAAACATTTTTGCAATACAATGATATTTGACAACATTACTAGACATACAAAACATCATGACAAAAAAAATTATGGGTGAAATCTTCGCTAAGTTCCATTTTCAAAAAGTTTTGAAAGACGGAAGACTTATATCCATAATCAGGAGCTTGCGAGAGAGGATTTAATAAGGATCTGGGGATGTTATTTTTGTCTACAGGACCAAAAATAAAAGCTTTGACATGTGTCACTGTGACTCTGCTATGGGGCCCCCAAGTGCAACTGAAACAGGCACAATGGTGCATGCAGCTTATGAAGATGAACCACTATTACGATCTAGCATTTTTTTCTTGTATGGGCAATTCTGTGAATGGTAAGAAGACATACTACCTTCCCAATCTCATAAGGACCCAAACACTGAGAGTTTGGCAGCTGCTATTGAAAAATTGTCACCTGCCCCTCCAAATGATGACAGACAAGCTTCACATCAGAAAGGATACTGTGCATTTGATTGTTATCAAAGATTTGTAAAAAAAAAGAAGAAAAGTGTGTTTGCACTTCATACTACATATGCATTAATAAAGAGGAAGCAAAGGAAGGGCAATTTGCTGAGTGTCAGGATTTTATTGACATAACAGACAGTGATCCAGACTTAAACAAACAAACAAAATACCATAGCTGGTGAGTCCTTGTGCTTTGTGTATGACCCTGAAACAGAAAAGCAGTCAGCTGCATGCATTGCAGAAAATTTGCCAAAGTAACTCCAATTGCAAAAGTCTCAAACCAGAATGGAGTTTTTTTTTTCTTGACAAAGAGAGAAGTTTTGCACAAAGAATTTCTGTTGGAAGGACACTGACAGTTAACTCTGAACTTCACAGAGGAGTGATGGATAGACTTTTGAAAAGAATCTGACCTGTTAGACCAGATTTGTCTAAATTAGGTGACTGGTCCTTGCTTCAAAGCAATGCACCTGTACACAACATAACCATTGTCAAGCAGTTTCTTGCACAGAAGGACATAACAGTGATTCACCATCCTTTGTGTTCACTAAATGTGGTGCCTGTTGATTGTTATCTATTCCCCAAAGCAAAATTCCATGTGCAAGGGCACCAATTTGGTAGTGTCTTAAAGATCCAAAGTAGTCTAGCATGTAGTTAGTTTCACAAGTTCAGTTTCATGAAGCCATGCAGAAAGGTGTATCAAGTTATAAGGGATGTCTTTGTTAATTCAAAGGTAGACCTGATCATTTATTTTATTTTTTTCTTCCTTGAAATGTACACTTTTTTGTGAATGTACTAAAACTTTTCAGACATATCTTGTAGTTACTAGATTGTGGACTAGTTCAAGCAAACTTATTCAGCATTCTTGTAACGTTAATGACTGCAGATAACTAGTGTAGTGGTAATGAAAGTGGAATCTCCTGTGAAACTAGTTCTTCAGGTAGAATACTGTACAAAATCAATCTCTCTCTCTCTCTCTCTCTCTCTCTCTCTCTCTCTCTCTCTCTCTCTCTCTCTCTCTCTCTCTCTCTCTCTCTCTCTCTCTCTCTCTCTCTCTCTCTCTCTCTCTCTCTCTCTCTCTCTCTCTCTCTCTCTCTCTCTCTCTCTCTCTCTCTCTCTCTCTCTCTCTCTCTCTCTCTCTCTCTCTCTCTCTCTCTCTCTCTCTCTCTCTCTCTCTCTCTCTCTCTCTCTCTCTCTCTCTCTCTCTCTCTCATCAAAATAAGCAGCATTAATTATAGTAGAAAGATACATTTGTGTCAAAGTAATCATAAAATCCAGAAAGTCTCATGCTGATCACAGTTGCCTAACAAAATTAAAGGGAGCAAAATTTGGCCAGGCCATCTGGGTAATCATGCTTTCTATGATGCACTGGAAAACTTCCGGTGGTTGAACATTTGCTCTAAAATAGAAACCATGATAAAATCGCAGAAAAAAAAATGTGCAAAATTCTGTGCTTATGTAAAAGAGTCAGTAGGTAATTACTGGCCATGGTAATCAGATAATTTTTTTTTCCCTGTGCTTAAGTATTTTTAGGGTTGATTTGAGTGCACCACCTTAAATATTCTGACAAATGCTGTGGAATTGGCTCACTAAAGATTGGTATAGTATCCAAATTTATTGAAAGTGGCATTAGTTTCTATGTACCTCACTAAACAAATCTCAGCCTTTTTGAAATAGATTTTATGATGAAAAAAAGTAGCTATTCTATGACAAGTTTGAAAAAAAAACTTCAAACTTTTAAGAAAACTTCAAACTTCTGAGAGGATTATTTGCCATGGTAATGGGGAGGAGTTGAGATCTATTTTGAAACTATTTGAGTCACTGAGTTTTGCAGGAATTAAACTTCAGGTGATCAGCCTTGCCTTTATGCTGCCATAAGCTGGTATTATTGCAGGTGGAATGTTTGAATGATTACTCCCACTGAATGTCCATCAGAGAAAGAACTGTTTTGTTGCATGCCTAATAAACAATTGCATGTAACTTTTGGCTATATATGCATAATGTGGTTTCACATGAATAGACAACAAGTAGCTTATTAATCAGCATCCTACTGAATATTTTGAAATCTTGTTGGAGTCATGCCTGCCCCCTTATTCTTTTTGCTCTTTTCTCCAGTCATTTTAAAGAAAATTCTAATTGCTTTTGGTGGAACTGATGGAATCTCATTATTATTCCTCACTGTTGAAATCTGTGACTTAAATGTGTAATTTCCTTTTTCTTTCTTTTTTTTTTTTTTTAATATGAGGGTTTGCATGACTTTTTGCATCTTTAATGTTTCAGATGGGAAAGGTTACCCTGGTGGGAGTGGATGCGATTCTACTGTGCCTCATCGTGGTCCTCCACCAAGACCCCCTTTACCCGAACAACCCTCAGACTTGTACCCAGTAATTTTACCTGAAACACATAGAGCAGAAGCTGCTGCATCTGTTCGAACTCAGCCTTCTGCTGTTACTGATGCAGGTATGAAATATAGTGCATTTAATTGCCATATATGAAGTAATTTTTACATTTTACATACAGTAAATTGTGAAAGCTTGGAAAGTTCATTTTCTACTACGTTAAATCTTTTCAGTGTGGTTGTTCTTCTTCTTTTGTTGTTATGCTGTGTTACATACATACATGCATATCACTAAGCTGTTCTCTGCGATTTAGAGGTTAGCTCCACAAAAAAATAGAAACTACCAGATAAATTTTTAACTGATTATTTAACTGACCAATACCACTCACAATAAAAAGACATTTTGAGAGTACTTTCTTATAAGAGTGCATAGTTTTTCAGTTAGGAGGCATTGATGTAAATCTTATTTTGGTCAGTATCTCTGCTCCTAAGAGTCTGATTTGAAAAATTCTACTTTTATCAAAAAATGTTTCTGGTGTGAAATGTTGTGCTTGTAATTTCAAATTTTTCTTTAATGCACAAATGTTCCACTAAAGGGCATAAGTTCACGTTTCTGTTTGCAGCAATATCTGCGGGACTAAACACCTGATCCAAAAAATTCTTTTTGGTCAGATACTACTAACTATGAAAACATTTTGTGGTATTTCCTTGCTTAGGGGGCAAAAATGTTCAATCTGTTTTTCTCAATATATCTTGCTTTTAAATGTCCGATTTAAAAAATTCTTTTAACACTAGATACCATGTAGCACATGGTAGAACAACTTGCCTGTACTTGTGGAATTTTTTTGTTATTAACAGATCTGTTGCTAGGTGGTGTTTGTGTACTTCTATTTGCAGCTGTATCTCCACTTGTAAAAACCATATTGATTGATTTTTTTTTTTTTTTTATGTATGCCATTTTCTACAATGAAGATGTGAAACATTATTTTCTTTAAGTAATGCACAGCTTTCCCACTAGAAGGCATAGATGTCAAAACTTTTTTCATGCTGTCTCTGCTTCCAAGAGATGTGTTTGGTGTGTGCATAAGTTTTACCCGCTTTTGTAGGCTACAAAGAAAGGAGGAGAACACAACAAATAACGTACCTCGGATTTCACATAATTGTCATCATTCTGTATGACCTCTTGCCATCTGTCTATGAGTAGGTGAATCCCATGCCAGAAAAACTCCTGTGTTTTAGAGACAAAAAAGTCATGTAATGTTGTTTTCACATTGTCCACATCACCGAAGATTTGGAGAGTGAAGGCGTTCTGTAATGATCGAAAAAGGTTGTAGTCTGTAGGTGCCAGGTCAGGGGAATATGCCGGGTGAGGTAACACTTCCCAACCAAAGTCCAGTAAATTTTACCGAGTGATTAAAGCAGCATGAGGTATGGCATTATCATGATGAAAGATCATACCTTTGCGATTGACGAGTGCTGGTCGCTTCGATGTCAGTTATTCTCGCAATCTGTCCAACTGTTGGCAGTAGAGGTCAGCATTTGTCACTCAGTTAGGGGCTAACACGTCTCAGTGGATTATTCCCTGAACATCCCACCAAACACTCAACAAAACCTTTTTGGGATGCAGTCCTCCTTTTGAGGTCGATGGAGCAGGCTCCGCACTTTGGCACACAGTTCGTCGACGCTTTACGTTATGGTACAGTACCCATTTCTCATCACTCATTACAATTCGTCCTAAAAATGGTTCATTTCTGTGACGAGAAAGCAAAGAAGCACAGGTACGGATTCTCTTCTCTTGTTGCTTTGCATAAAGCTGGTGATGAACCCAAGTACATGCATCTATCTTTCGACTTGTTCTATGTACCGACTACGTTTCCACTAAATCCTGAACGGTTGGATGTGGGTCATTTGTTATGGCTTGGTCCACATCCTCGTCGGAAACCATGGATGGACGTCCAGGACGTGGTGAATATTTGCAGCTTCTGTCTCCGTCCAAGAATTTCCGAAACAAACGGTAACATGTGCTATCATCAACTGCATCCTCCCCGTACACTTGACAGGTGTTGCGGCAAACCGGGGCTGCAGTACTGTGCCTTTATCGAACTCGTACATTAAATGTCTAATGTGCTCCTTATCTCATGCCATGTTACACCATCCGTAATTTCCGTTATGAATGACTTATCAGACAAACCTAGTGCCTCTATATGCTCCACACTTTATTGGCCAAAATTTTGGCATCGCAGCGTCATTTGTAACGTAATTACTCCGATCGCAATTTACATCTATTACAAAAACGGGTAAAACTTTTGCACACACCCAATATTTAAAAAAAAAAAAAAAAATCCTAAGCATAGCTTTTGCTATAAAGAATACGTTTTGCATATTTTCAACTTTTTCATTATGCAAAATTATTCTACTAAGGGGACATAAAGTTATATAATGTTTTATATTTCTTATTTTAACTGTTTGATTTGAAATTTTTTTTATCTCTGATATCTTCCTTCTACTATGAAAAACTGTTTGTATAGCATTTATTAATTTTTTTACATTTTCAAACAAAAGAGATGAATTAGTTTTCAGCTGCTGGTGGAAGTAAGTAGCTGTTTCTATTTTTGGATGCATTATTGATTGTGGAAAGTCGGTTGATTTTTTTTTTTTTAATGGGTCCTATTGACTATGAATAATTGAAATTTTTTATTTGCTTCAGGAAGGATTCAAAAGATGTGCCTATTAAAAACGAAAATTCAGTGTCATCTTTCTTGATCTATAGTATAGTGGCATGATTTCATTGACCTTTCATTTTCTCCCCAAATGCTTCAGGCACTGCAGTCTATGTACATTACTCAATAAAATTAGCAGAAAGCTGCCTTGTGTGAGGAGGAAGTGAAATTTTGATGATGTGGTATTTAATAACTAAAATATATACTGTAGTTCTTGAAGCTTTTCTTTCTCAGCAGAAGTTCACTGGTGCATGGCCTATGATATTTCCTACCCAAGCCCAAACAGCCCTCTGCACTCCTCGCCCAGACATGGATGCCAAAGAATTCTCTTAACCAACTAGGAAGTGTAAGAAAAGTCTTGTATGCTAAATCCCACAAATCAAGTTAAAAAAAAAATTAGGGCCCCAACTATAGTAAATATTATGCAGTGTGAGCCAGGGCTCAGTCCTTATCAGAACTGATTGCCAATTCTAAAAGTTTCTAAGTTATCATGTGCTTAGAAAATTAAATAATGATGATTCTGCATGTTTTTTCTTAGACATACACAAGCTTCATCAGTTTATAAAGAAGAATAGAAAGTTGAAAAACTTCATTTATCAAAATATTCCAGCATCACACCTGCTAGGTTAATTAGATTCAGTGATGTTTGGTGAAAGCGATAAACATGCAGAATAATTATTCCTATGTATGACATCATATCTCTCAGTGTGCAATGTTCCATGAGCTGTGTGGTATGTTTACTTAAATCTCTTTTGTTTGAAAATGTTCAACTATTTTTCTCTGTTGTTGTGGCTCTCAAATTGCATTCATTATCGATGTGATGAAATCCGTTCTGCTTCTGTTTAGAATAACTTTAAATGCAAGGTATGTGAAATGAAATTTGGAGCACAGATGTGCAACATATGTTGAAATGCATCTCTCTCTTGTGTGAAATTCTGCTTCATTTTCCCCTTTTGTTCCTTTGGCAACTTCAATGCTATGGAAATAAATGATATTTTTCTCAAACAACTTTCTAATAATTTAGTAATAGTTGTTTGCTGTGTAAATTAACACTGCAACTCCTTTGCAGTGGGTTTAATTATGTGTACCGATAAGTGACACATTTCCACTGGGGAAAATGGCTTTCTTGAAGTGGTAGCTATGGTTCCACATAAGAGTGTGAAAGCTGTCAGTTGTTCATGAACACGTGCAATTATTTTTTTCTCTTATTGTATTTTTTTTTATTTTTAACATAGCTTTCGTGTGTGTGTGTGTGTGTGTGTGTGTGTGTGTGTGTGTGTGTGTGTGTGTGTGTGTGTGTGTGTCTTCTCCTTATTGAAATGGTTTAAATTATTTTTCTTATTCATTCAACGTTTAGATACCTCATTCGCAAAATTCATTTCATACTTTTCACTAGACTTGTAATGGGAGAATATATGCTGTCAGATTTTTAATGAATGTGAAAACCCACACACTAAACAGCAGAATGGCTTCTAAACAGCTATATTTTGTTTTTAAACTGACGTGTATATTTTTTATTGGATCTCCCAGTCCCCTCAATTTTTATGATTCTAACAGGTCTCTAAGTAAAAATGCCACAAAAGAGGTAAATTTATTTAAAAAAAAAAAAAAAAAAAAGATTTTATACATCATACTGTGAATGCTTTTACAAGAACTCAAGATTTTGAGGTTGATGGTGGATATTTATAAGTAACTGATGCTTACATCTATCTACCTTGGACAATAGATATCAAGCATGTGCCACATTAAAGAAATCAATAGGCATATGAAACTTGGCAGAAGTGCATTTGGAAAACATGGTACAATTTTCTATAGCAATTTACCATCATGTCTGAAAAGAAAAGTATTTAATCAATTCAACTCAGTTCTTACTTATGGATCAGAGACATGGACTTTACTAAAGAAGTCATGCAGAAGCTGCAGTCACAACTCAAAGAAGCGTGAAGAGATGCTGCTTACTTTAACCAGGAAAGATAGAAAGAGGAACTTGTGGATTAGAAAAATAAGAGTGAATGAGATTATGATTGAAGTAAAGACCCCCAAAGTGGCAAAGAGATGGACATACTGTTAGAATTGACCACTGTTGGGCAACTGAAATACCGATTAGATACCAAGACAGAAGAAAAGATCCAGAAGAAAACCAGCGAGAGGGGTGGATGAAATTTGATAGCATGCTGGAGTGACATGGAAGATAGTGGCTCAACATAATTGTGGGAGACACTTTGGGAGATCATCCAGCTGCAGATTGAGAATAGTTGATGATGATGATTGTGAAATATATGTTGAGTTAGGTTATTCATTGATGTGTATGATTTGGTCTTTTTGGTCAGGCAAACTGAAGTGTATGTTATAAATTAAGATGTAAATGCAAATTTTCTTTAATTAAAATACAGGTTTTAAGTACTTTATATTTTGTTCTTGTCTCTTTCATTTTCTGTAGTTTATTGCTTAAAAAAATCTGTTTAAACAAAAATGTAGGAAGTATTGCATTCCATATTTACTAATTATTCTTTGTTATCTTGTGCATGTTTGCTGGGATTAGACCTCAGGTAAGAATATCACACTGCATTACTATTATCACTTCTATGTATGCTTCAGGACAATGATTGTTATTAAAATCTGTGACTCTAGCTTGGCTGAAAGAGAAGTCTTACTTTTTTTAATGGCATTTCACTGAATAAAGCTCATGTTTGTAAAATTCCCATAATAGTTGTTTTTGATTAGTAATGGCATTTCATGTTTTTGCTTCATGTTTTCAGTAGTCTGAAATAGAGTTCCCAACAGGAAATTCACATGGCAGTGAGGTAGAAAGGGGAATGCCTTTGTTTATAATGGGGGGGGTTACCCAGAGTTTGGCTGCTTAATGTGTCCATCCGTCACATGGCAGATATTTAGTAGTTTGAGCATTTGTACCTGTCTGGGATCAATCCTGAGACCTTTCTTTGGCAGTCATGAAGCTGACCTCTAAGCCATCCATGGCTCTTTCATTCAGCAATTTATCCCACTTGACATTTCTTTAGAGATGAAATGATGTTAAACTTAATTGTATGAACAGAGCTTAAGCCAGTAATCCACATAAATGAGTAACATGTAGAAAATTTGTGAGATTGTGAGTCAAGATGGGTATCAAGCAGGCATAAATACAGAGGGGGGCTGTTAGTTTTATACATGTTTTTATTTTGTGTCAAAACAACTGTTCTACGCAAATAAAAAATGTCACCCCTGCATAAAATTTTCAAAAAGTTCAATTTTTTGTGGTATACAGTGTACATAACATTTATTCAGTTACGGAATTTGGTGTGTGCTGTGCCCTCTAGCTGACTACCTCAAAGGTTGTACAAGTATATATACACCTACAACAGACACCCAGGAAAAGTGCTTATGATTTAAGCAATCTCAGCTTCTTTTCTGAATTGCATTTTGTTCTATTTGTATGTATGACAGTCATTTCATAACAGTGAAAGGAAAAGTGCAAAATGCTGCAACATATCTTATCAATTTATCAATCATAGGGGCAAAAACAGCGGGAGGGTGATATTTTCAAAAAGAAAAGTAGAACGCAAATAAAGTGTAATGCTTAAAAATCCCACAGGTCATTTAACGACTAAGATGTTTGTAATGTTTCATTTCACTTTAATCAAAATTTAAAGAATCAGATGTATTTTTATTCATGTGACAATAATAATTCAGTTAAGGCAAAGGAAAAATCCTATTTTGATCTTCATAATTCTCATTGTTTTTCATTGATTGTGTTGTTCATTCTGTATCATACATAAACTAAAAATGTTGCTAAACATAAGAGCAGCAGTTAGGATTGCTTATCAAACACTTGCATAAATAAATAAATAAATACATCGCACACGTTCCAGAAACACATAGCATCCGAAAAATTGTTTTCAGTTGCCGCCGTGGAATTGAACCACGGAACTCTTGATAACTAGCCGAGCGCGTTAACTTTACACCACGGTGGCCAACAATCCACTGTGCTCTGTGTATTATTAAGTCAGCTTCTGACATAAATCCGTAAGATGGGCTCAGCTACTGAGACGTCTCCATCTGGTGGGTATTAACCGCACTGGCTATATATATTATAGCAGTTAAATCCAAAGGGCGAGATCTAAGGTGAAAATTCTCCAAATACATGGCGTCTTAAATAAATAATTACATCACTCTTTCCACATTCCAGAAACACATAGAAACCGAAAAAAAAAAAAAAACAAATTTCAGCCGCCGCCGTGGAATTGAACCACGGAACTCTCGATATCTAGAGGGCGCATTAACTTTACACCACAGTGGTCAACAATCCACGGTGCTATGTGTATTTTTAAGTCAGCTTCTGACATCATAAATCCGTAAGATGGGCTCAGCTACTGAGACGTCTCCATCTGGTGGGCATTAACGGCACTGGCTATATACACTATCTACCAACAAGTAATTGGACACCTGTGATAGCAAAGGAAAATGAAGTTTATTCACCTTCAATAGTTGGTGGAGCCTCCACGAGCGGCGATTACAGCTGCGACCCTCCGGGGCATACTCTCAACCAGGCGTTGTACGACGGCTAGCAGTATTTTCTTCCACTCGGCTTGGAGAAGACAGGTCAGTTCCTTCACCGATTTCGGACAGTGGGGGCACCCCGTAAGTCGACGCTCCAACTCGTCCTAGAGGTGCTCGATAGGGTTAAGGTCCGGGCTCTGCGCAGGCCAGTCCATTCGATTAACCCCATTGTCACCATACCAAGCCATGGTTGATCTCGCAACAGGACAGGTGGCATTGTCATCCTGAAAGTAACATGGGTC
Source organism: Macrothele yani (assembly GCA_039090855.1). Lineage (NCBI taxonomy): Eukaryota > Metazoa > Arthropoda > Arachnida > Araneae > Macrothelidae > Macrothele > Macrothele yani. The sequence goes on along the minus strand of CM076998.1, from coordinate 58,381,725 downwards.
CACCCCGTAAAACTGCCACAACGTTGGAAGCGCATGGTCATCCAAAATGGTGCAGTAGGTCTCGGCATTGAGTCTACCAGGAATTGTGACCAAGGGTCCCGTGCCATACCAGGAGAAACACCCCCATAGCATAATTCCACCGCCGCCGAACTTCACAGTTGGAACAATACATTCCAGCAGGAGGCGTTCTCCAGGCAGACGCCAAACCCAGACCCTGTCATCCGAACGGTAGAGGGTGAACCTTGATTCGTCGCTCCAGAGAACCTGTTTCCACTGTTCAACGGTCCTTTTTCGACGTTCTTTGCACCACGTTAGCCGAGCAGCGCTATTGGACTTGGTGATCGAAGGCTTGTGGGCGGCAGCACGTCCTTGATAACCGAGCAGATGGGCTTCCTTACAGATGGTATTCATCGAAAGAACACTTCCGGATGCCTGTTGAAACTCCTTGCAGATGTAGCCCATCGATTTGGTGCGGTTCTTCCAAATTTCTCTGGCCAGCACCTGTCGGTCTCTAACTCCCAGTTTTGTGGGTCTGCCGGGTCGGGGCACATTCCGGCAGTCACCTCTCATCTTCCGCTTGGCAATAACGTAGGCCACCATTGATTTTGGGTACTTCAACTCGCTGGATATGTCACGTATGGATCGGCCATTTCTGTGATACCCGACGATTACACCTTTCTCGAAATCGGAGAGCTCCGAATTGCGTGGCATCTTGCATGCGACTGGTTGCGTTGTTGTTTCCCACATGACATTTAACGGCGGCGGCTGTGACTTGTATCAGGACCGCAGATATCGTCGATTGCAGGGGTGTCCAATTACTTGTTGGTAGATAGTGTATATTATAGCAGTTTTCCGTGGTTCAATTCCACGGTGGCGGCTGAAAACAATTTTTCGGATGCTATGTGTTTCTAGAACGTGGAAAGAGCAATGTATTTATTTATTTACTGACACCATGTATTTGGAGAATTTTCACTTGCATAACTACACTACTGTTTGTGAAAACTGCAACACCAAGAAACAATCGTGCTATTCAAGTGAAATTGTATCACAGATTCCTCATGTTACAGGAAATAATTCATGAATTCAAAAAAGTTTTAGTCTATTTATATGAAAATAATATTTTTACATACAAGAACAAAATATTCAAGCAAAATTCAGGAGGCCCAATGGGCTCACCATTATCAACTCTATATGCTGAGGTTGTGATGAACGAAATTGAAGAAAATGTCCTGCATCGTATGGAAGAAAAACCAGAAGTGTACTGTCGATACGTGGATGACATTTTCATTCTATCAAAACTGAACGAAGAAGAATTAAAAAAATTAACAAAATGTTACAGCGCTTTATATCCAACTATAGAACTCACTGTTGAAATAGAAAAAAATAATGCATTAGCCTTTTTGGATGTACATGTTATCAAATCCACAGATAAGTTACTATACAGGGTTTATCGGAAAAGTTCATTTGTTCCGGTCCTAATCCCGTACAATTCAGCACATCCTTATCCTCAAAAATGCAATAGTATAAAAACCTTAATTAAAAGAGCATATACGCATTCTGAAAATAGTCAGTTCATCAATGAAGAAATCAAATTCATAAAAAAAATTGCAGGCAGCTTTGGTTATCCTAATCATTTAATAAAAAAATGGGACACAGAAGTAATAAAGAAAATAAAAAAAAATAATGCTGTAGTAAATAAAAAAGAAGTCAAATATTTAAATGGTTTTCCTTACATAAAAGGTACTACCAATGAAATTAATAATATTTGTAAAAAGCATAACATTCAAATTGGAGGAAAAGTAAATACCATCAAAAATATAGTAATAAAAAATAATGAAAAAATAAAAATGTTAGAAAAAGCAGGTATTTACTCAATTCCTATTACTGAAAATCCTCCAATGGCTTATATAGGAAGTACCAAAAATAAGCTTAAACACAGATTAAAACAGCACGTAAAAAACTGGCAGAAAAAAGAAGAAAAAACAGCACTTATCCAATACTGTCTGGATAACCAAAAATATCCTAAATTCGAAAATATAAAAATCATTAAAAGCTGTAAATCCGAAAAACACCTCAGAATAGCAGAGTCGGTAATGATTGAAAAAAATAGGACAAAAGTTTGCAACCATAATGACCCTAATAATTTGAGAAACAGCTGGAGAAATTTAATTAAAATTGAGCAAAAAAATGAAAAAGTTCGAAAAATGAGATCACTGAACAACAAGAGATGGCGCCACAACGCCCAAGAAGAAGCGATAGCCGATGACAGAAGCAGCCCGCGAGAACCACCGAAATGCCCAGCTGACACGGTCCGTGCTAGTCGGAGCAAAACGTCCCCTCGAAGACGGTAAAGGAGTATTACCGAAAGTACTCGGGTATGAATAAATATTGAAGTAAATGAGGATGCAGCAAAGGGAAAAAAACTCATTTGGTGATGAGGCAAAATAAATTCCAATGGAAAAAAAAAAAGAAGCGGACCCGTGGCCAAATGAAAAACCCCCGAGCCGCATCCACATAACGGAAATATGAATTGAAAGCCAAGCCCCACGTGCGGTAAGTGTTCATCGAACTTTACCAACTAAAAGTGAAGTTCAAAAATGCAAAAGGAAATAATTGGTTACATTTCTAGAGCTGTACAAGATTTTTTCGCTTCAAAACTTAGTATTGTGTGAAGCCACCTCAAGCAACAATAACAGCCTCTGCACGGTGTGGCATTGAATGGAAGAGGTTTTTGGTATCATCCTGCCAGGCTGCTCCTATGCCAGACCAGAGTTTGTTTGTGGTGACTGGCAGAAGTGTTTGAAGGGCCAGACACTTAGCTACACTTTCCCAGACATGTTGGATTGGGAACTTATCTGGCGAACATGCAGACCAGGGAAGAAGCAATATCTGCCATGCGTGGAAGAGGTCTTGGGCATTCCAGCTACATGTGGCCAAGCATTGTCCTGCTAGAATACAGTGCCAAGGACAACTCTAAAGAAAGAGTATCACCTCTACCTCTAAAACATCCCTAATGTGCTGCTGGCTGTTGAGGGTTCCCTCAATTCTAATCGGGCGATATCGTGCATTGAACCCAATGACGCTGCAAGGCGCCATTCACGACTATGTCTTCGAACACTTATGTGACCATCACGGTGCTTCAAGTTGAATTGCAACTCAGAACACACAACCTGTCTCCAATCAGTGCACCAACATCTGTGTTCGAGATCCCATTGCAGCCTGAAGCATTTGCGGTTGAGGGTCAAAGGAATGTGCAGCAATGGGCTGCTAGCGACCAGTCCTCTGTTAAGCAGATGACGTCAAACTGTGCTGGAGAACAAAGCCTGACCCGTGACAGTGCTCCACTGCTGTGCTAACACCGTGTAATCAGTCACTGCCATGCAGTAGAGGTGTCTATCATCCTGTGTAGTCATGTGATTTTGCAGTTCATTTCCTAGGTTTCTGTGTATCTGAGCCTCATCTGTTCACTGGTACCATGTACGCATCACAGTACTGGTGTTTCGTCCCAAATGAGTGGCAATTTCGCAGTAGGAAAATCCAACTTTTCTCATCCCGACAATCGTTCCTCGCTCAAAGTCTGTCAGGTGTTCATAATGCCACCTTCTTTGGCGACGGAGCATAGTGAGACACGAAAAACACCCCCTCAGTGTCGGCTCTTCACTGATTGCAACATCGCGTTTGAGCCAGCTCTTTATACCCAAGACCGGACAGTTCAGAGGGCGCTGCTCCGAAACCGCATGTGCATTTTCACTGACATTTTAATCATTTGCATGTCCCAACATGTACATATCCTGTAAGTTTCAAGCTAATACCAGCAGTCCTTCATGGTGTTGCAATTTTCACAGTCTTGTGTTTTCAATATTGTGTAATTTTGTATTTGATTATTGTATGTTGCAAAGATGTACAGCCCTTGACAGACGTGCCAACTCTCCGGGTTTAGGCCGGCATTGCCGGATTTTATTACACTTCCCGGAATTCCGGATTAGAAATCAATATTGCCGGATTCCATCATGATTTCCGTTGCGTAAATTAAAAAGTAATGAGAAAAGTTCGAAGTTCTCCAAGGCATCGGAGAACTTTGACGATTACCGTAGCGTAAATTAAAAAGTAATGAGAAAAGTTCGAAGTTCTCCAAGGCATCGTAGAACTTCGTTGATTACCGTAGCGTAAATTAAAAAGTAACGAAGAGAAAAGTTCGAAGATCTCCGAGGCATCGGTACATTAGCGGAGAAGTGACCTTTCCCTTCTGAGTCAGCAGCGAGCAGTTTTGCTCTGCCGTTGCATGGCCGTTGGCAGCGATGTTTACTCTTCTGTCCGCTAATGATCTCTGGTGCTGCAGGCACGGAGAAGGAGCAGGCTTGGCTTTGGCGCACACCGTACGTACTGACGCAGATTTCTATCGGAAGCGCGCTATAGTGTTTTGGTTTGTTTTATGTACTTCGTCTGTCTTCACAGGAATTTCTGAGAATTTTTTGTGCATGTGTTTAATCAAGCGATGGCTGGTAGAAAATATCACTGTTTTTAAGAAGTATACGACAGATTATCCGTGTATAATCGAATCAAGGAAGCGCCAACAATTCGCCTTTTGCTCTATTTGTAGGTGTGATTTTTTTCGTTATCCACAAGGGTAAAGGAGATATCGTTAATCACATTCGTACGCAAAAACACATGGACAATTCTAAGTCCGTGAAAAATAACAAAACATTAAATTTTGCTCGAGATAGTTCCTCTTCCGATGCGATTATCCATGCTGAGTGCTTGTTTACTTCATTCCTCGTGTAACATAACTCACCTTTAAGCTGTGCTGACTATGTAAGTGTGCTTTTTAAGAAAATGTTCCCAGATAGTAACATTGCAAAAAAATATGCGTGTGACAGGACAAAAACATTGTTTGTTGTTGCCGAAATGGAGAAATTTTCAAAAATAGACTTGCATACTTGCCAACTTTTACGGATTATTCGTAAAATTTACGGATTTCTGCTTAATTTTATTGATTTATGGATAGAGGTCTTTTTTAACAGATTTTTTTAATATTTAGATTGCTCAATCGAAATATTTCAACCCCCTGCAACCATCCTCTTAGATTTTCTACCAGACCTTACGAGCGCTGTGTCACGCAATGGTCATCTTTGACTCGCTGGCTTCGTGTCATCGTGCGGTAGCTCTCTCTCTCCACGGGAGTGTGCTCAAGTGATGTGCCTACCAGAGTTCGCCAAAACGCATAATTGCGCGTTTAGTATGCATCAAAACTTTACCAACGCGTAAAAATACACCTCGGGAATTTTTCTTGATGCGTAAAAATATGCATCGAGAATCTTTTTTCTCGCGCGTAAAACTACGCTTCGAATAATTTTACCAGTTCGTAAAAATACGCATCGGGATGGTACTTTGCCTTTCAGAAACCGAAGTAAACGAAATAAAGATTTTCTCCGTAATCACAATTTCTTTTTCCTGTGATGTTGCCTCTGTCCAGTATTGTTGTTATATATCATTTTATTCCATAAATATTTGTATTTCAGTTTAAAAATGGAGGAAAAATTTCCGAAATCGGAAATTCGACGGCGAAAACATTTTGCTGTAATTTTTAGGCATGAGAGTGCGACGGCGTCGAGGAATTTCTCCTTTCCCGTCATAATTTGGGTTATCCTCCAGATCGATGCATAACTTAACAGAATTTTTTAAATATTTTTTAACAGAAATTGTTTTGCATTTTTAATATGCCTTAACGTAACATTAGTGCTTCAAATTATGTCCATTTATATTTCAAACATATGAAAATAAGCTTGCAGGATTTTCATAGGAAATTGCAGGATTTTTCTCTTCTTAAGGTTGGCAAGTCTGCCTTGAGTTAGTCAGCTAGAGGGACAGTATAGGACAAACTTTATAATTAAATAAATATTGCGTGCATTGTATACCAGAAAAACATTTAACTTTTTTTTTTTACTTGCGGTTAGTAAGGACTTAGAACAGTTGTTTTGGCACAAAATAAAACATATATAAGAATGATGGGTGGGAGTTATCCTGGTCCTTCTCTGTGTCCATGCTTGCAAATAAACTTGCCAAAATTCAGGCCTCCTGTCAAAAATTTCTGGATATGCTCCTGTTATAAGGTGATGTAGACAGTACGAGTAAGCAAACAAACAGGAACCTCGAAGTATGTATGTTCTGTGAAAATGCTACCAGTTAAATACACGATAAGTTTATCAGTTCTGTCATTTTTGTGGATCACTATGCTGCCATGACAAACAACAGGAAGGTGATTCCTGTACAGATTATGTGTATTTAAATATTCTGTGTATCAAATTGTTCGATTTTAAATGCCAGTTGTGGGATTTGGCCAAAGAGTGCTGAAACACATGGGGGAAAATAATAATATACTAAAGTCAGCTTGGATTGTGAACACCAGTTGGACTGCTACAAGGAAGCATAATTTGTTTCGACTGGTGAAAATCAGAGAACGTTCTGATTCTTATCACTCGAATATTTGGGACTTCATCATCCTGGGTGGTGTAATGGATAGCATGCTCAAATAAAAAGCAGGAGATGAGGGTTTGATTCCTACCCCAGGACGATGTAATTTTCAAAGTTTTCTGATGTTAAAGTTGCATGTTGAACAGTAAGCAAGGCAATGGTTATTCTGTTTGCCACCTTAAAAATCCCGTAGTTGTTCTGTGTATTTGCAAAACATAATTCTTTCATAATCTCCATGAGACAAAGAAATTTTACAGATCAGGTAATACCCTCATTTCAGCCACTTTGAAGTTATTCAATTCCAGGAACAGAGCAGAGTGGAATTTAGAAAAAAACACTAGCTGAAGCTCTTTTTAGCAGAAACATAAATAAATAGGTTAACTTAATGTATCTCAAAAACTAAAAGTTCATCATTATACACTATCATCCATGTAGGGGGGGGGTGTATTTAATTAAATTAATAGGCCATGAGAAGAGAGGAAAAGCAAATCACTATCAATTTATTAGTCCTCCAGTTTAGTTTTATGTGCACATGGTCATTATCATCTGTAAAATGAATTCTATCTCCCTCACCTGTACATTAGCAACTGTATTTGAAACTGTTTCTGTACCAATATGGTAGTCAGAGATCATCTATCTAACACATAAAAGTTAGTGAAGACAATAAAATACCCTTCAGTGAAAAAACAAAACTAAATTTATAAGTGAAATGTCATTTCACTGCCCCAGTGGTGTGAGCAATGGTTTCTGACCATTCATCCGAGAAGGCTCTGGGTTTGAATCCCAGTGAGGCATGGGTGTTGTATTTGTCTTACAGAAGTGGCTCTCCCTTCCTTGGAACCAGTGGCCCTAAGTTTGGGATGAGCAACTGCTTCACTGAATTGCTCATGGTGGTTATTAAACCCCCAATAAAAAAAAAGATAAAAAAAAAAAAAGTGGTGTTTCGCTTAACCATTGATTTTGTGTTTGTCATGGTAATGAGCAAAAAGAAAACAGCAAAAGGAGCTATATCAGTGGTGAGTTCATTTATATTTCTTCATAAAAATTTCTATTACTAATCGTTAGCAGTGCTTTTTTTTTTTTTCCTCTTCCCTGTGGAATTCCATCCATATCTCACTCTCTCTCTCTCTCTCTCTCTCACACACACACACACACACACACAGTATGTACCTGATGGTATAAATTAAATTTTGTATTTCATTTTGCATTGCTCTGGAAAATAATATTTGTTCATTTTGAATATCATAGGTTCTCGAGAATATTACGTATCTGGAGACGTAATGCAAGATTCATTGTAAGTTTATTTTTATGTGTAACTGTAACTTAAAATGTTAAAATTTGTGAGGTTTGTTTTGTTTCTGTTTTTTTTTTCCGATGTATGTACATTCCTAGTTATTGTCATTATGATAGGCACTGAATCTGCAGAATTTGTCATTATGATGTGAGTTATTGTAGTACTAGACTGAATTGTGTATCAGTGTAACTCTATTCAAAAGAAACTAGTTTTCTGGTCAGTATATGTCTGCTTCTTACTTAAGTGAACCTCAATAACAAAGAATTTTAGTTTGATGCTATTGTGATGTTGTATGTTCTGCTTTATGCAAATTTAATATATCATCATTGTTCTCACAGGTAAAGTACACTGAAGAGCAATTGAATTAGAGACCGCTGGCGTTATGCAAATGTGGCACTGTGGGCGGCCCTGTAAACGGAAACGACATGACGTTTACAGCGATCCGACAATATAAGGAGTGATGCGATGGGAATCAGTAAGAGTCGGACGCAGTATGGGTAAGACAAAGGATCTAAGCGCATTTGATCGTGGGCAAATTGTCGGGGCCCGACGAATGGGTCACTCCATCTCGGAAGTCGTGCAGGCACTGGGATTTTCACGAGCCACTGTGTCACGGGTGCACTGTGAGTACATCGAATCTGGTAAAACCATCCCTGCAAGGGCCAACTGCCATGGACAACAGCGTGTGGATGAGCGGGGTCATCGTCGGCTAGCTCGCATTGTAACAGCAAATGGACGGGCCACAGTGCAAGAAATCACTCAGCAATTTAACGTTGGTGCACAAAAACATGTAAGCAGCCACACCATCCAGAACCATCTCCTCCCTAGGAGTACAGAAGCCATCGTCCCACGAGGGTACCGCTGCTGACCGCACATCACAGGGTGCAAAGATTAGCATGGGCACAGGAACATCGCCGCTGGACCCTAGACACGTGGAAAAATGTTGCCTGGACTGATGAGTCGAGATTCGAGTTGGTACATGCGGATGGCAGGATACGAGTATGGTGCAAACCACATGAAGTGGGGTACTCGTCAAGCTGGTGGGGAAGGCATTCTCGTCTGGGGACTGTTTACATGGACTGAAATGGGACCCCTGGTACGTGTGACATCGTCTCTCACAGGTCAACGTTACTGGGATATCCTGGACGACCATTTGCTCCCGTTTGTGTGTTTTCAACATCCCACTGGGGACCTCATCTTCCAGCAAGACAATGCACCGTGCCATCGCTCCCAAATTGTATCTGAATGGTTGGATGAACACTCCACCGACGTCACCTTGCTTCCTTGGCCACCTAGGTCACCTGACCTCAATCCCATCGATCACATGTGGGATGCCATCGAGATAGGTGTTCAAGGCTCTGACTCCCCTCCATCAAATCTTCGTGAATTGTGGGAGCTTGTTCAGGGGTTGTGGATCCGTATGGCTTCCCAACACTTCAGGTGTCTTGTCGGGTCCATGCCGAGACGAATCGCCGCTGTCATCAGGGCGAAAGGTGGTGCTACACGTTACTAGACAGGTATCTCCAATTCAATTGCTCTTCAGTGTATGTAAAACATAAGTTTTGGAAATGTTACTATGAAAAAGATTTTTTTTTTTTATTTCTTGTGAGTTTTAAGTCATGATTTATTTAAGGGATTAATTTTTCAGTGTGTAGGATTCATAGATTTCTTCTTCACTGCATGGCTTCCCAATTGTATGTTTAATCAGACTTTCAAATTACAAATTTTTGGTGTCACCTTTATAGTAGTGACACCAAAAAGAAATGTACCTTCTCAAAACTTAATGCAGCAGGAGCACTAATTAGATTTCTTATGGTAACTTTTGTACTTTTACCATTGTATTTCTTTTGCTGTATAGTTTGTATAGAAACCATCCTGCATTATTCTTAGTCCCTTGCATTACATAACATGGTTGACCAATCACTTGTTCCAGGACGAATTCTTGAACTATCAGGATACAGGATTGGTTGCAATATCAAGTTCTGGGAATAATGTTTATTTTCTGAGCACTTTATAACTACAGCAAAAGAAAAAAAGGTTCTTTTTTTTTTTTTTTTTTTTTTTTTCTTCGATAAGCTGGGAAATTTCAAAAGTTATAGTATGAGTATTTCTGCTTGTCATTTCCAAGCTAAGTGTTCATTAAACTTTTCAGTTTTTCCATTAATAATGTTCATTGGTTTTTTGCTTTTACCAGCATTGAAGGTAGGAATGTTTCAATGAAATTTCTTAATATGTTTGGTACTTCACATAACCTGATAATTAATCCACAGGCTGTGTGGTTGGATGGGATCCACCTGACCCAGATGCAGGTTTTGTACACCTCCTGAAATGTAAGAGCTGCTTGAATGAGCCTTATCTCCTAATTTCCCTTCAGACTCTTGGAAAAGTCCTTAAAATTGATTTTGACTGCTGGAAATTATTGTGCTTCAGACTTTTTTGATGTCTCCCATTGCTCATTTAGCAAGACATGATTTTTTTTTTTTCTCGAAATTCGTTATTTCCCTTTTGTCGGCTACAAGCTATTTTGAGTTCACCTTTTCCACCTGATGTGCACTTGGGAACTCTTCTGATGGGGTGAGGAACAGACAAGATTGGGAAAGCTTCATCACATGTGTAGCCATCACTTTAGAGAAGACTCAGACACTCCCAAGTGCTGCAGATTCTCTGTAGTCACTACGAAAATCATTAGCCTCTATGAAGTACACGAAATTTAAAATCTCAGTAAAATAATGTTTTTCAGTATCTCTATAAAGTTGATTATCAGGTTTCCAACATTTTTTAATCTATCTAAAACAATATGATTTCCTTTGCCTGAACATTTGTCCCATTTTGGTGGCACAGTGAAAAGAGTGCCTGCCTGTTTTAATTGTCGAAACCCTGCCTCAACCAATATACTTTTCTTTTTCGTTTTTTATTGTTGTAATGTTCATAAAACATACTTTCACATTTAGACATCATGAACAAAAAGATACCTGATTATTAAAACATTACTTTACATATCTTTTTTTTTTTTTTTAATACATATGGGCTTTCACCTAGAACCACCATAATAACTATCTTGAGTTGAAAATGTTCCTGAAGTATGGGACCAATCCCACATTTAGTGAAATCTTGGATTTAACAAGCAAAACAGGGACTTTTGTTTAGTATAATGTTAATTTAAAGGTAATTTGATCGATTTTAAGGAACAAAATTTAAGGAAATCCCTGGATTTAACACACACATCATTAAGCTGTTTTCTGAGATTCAGAGGTTAGCTTCTCAAAAAAAGACCAACTGCCAATTAACGTTTAACTGATGGAACTAGATTTTACTTACTGTTGGTAGCTTTACTGACATCCATCACATGTCACACACAAGACCTTTTGTACTTCATACTCATAATATTTTTTCTCGGGCAGACATTCCTGAACCTGGTCGGCCCATGATTTCCGTGTCTCTCCTCTACCTTTCTTTCCTGCCACTTGGGCTGAAAAAATTCTCTTAGTCAGCACCTCATCACTCATTCTTTCTACATTGTCAAAACACTTAAGAATATTAGTTTCCACCTTATTACAGTCGAACTCTGTTAAGACGAGCTGTTCGGGATCGAACAAATTGCTCGTTATAGCCGTTACTCGTATAATCCGGGAAAGACCCAAAATATCAAGGAAATCATTCAAAAAATAAATTTCGTTATCAAATATAGTACATACAATGTTTAATGTTGAGAAATACATAGTACTTACGTTTAGTTGAAATTACCATACAATATTTCGGTTGGTTGTGGAATTCTTGAAAAATACGTACCTACAGTACTACATACACGCAGAACTATACGTACCATTATACATACTGTAGTACATACATATGTAAGTATGTACGATGTGAGGCAGATTAAGTTGAAATTCTTGAATAACGGACATGTAAACTACATACGTATTCTATGAAATACAATATGTACTATACAGTATTGTAATTTTTGTACCATACAGTGCTTAGATAAAATTAAGCACAGGTACAGTACTATCTGCCCAAAGCACAAATACTTTTTATTTCGTATGAAAAAATTTGGTTAATTTTACCTGCGTTGTCCTTTACTTCAACCGAAAATCCATCAATTTCGCTTAACAACTGATAATGCACTGAACACACACTCATTGCCAAAATTAGTTTCATAGAATCTAGTCAAAACATCCGAGGCATCTTGTGTTTTATTGTAAGTCACAACTTCTTGTGTTTCTGTAATGTTTTCGACTTCACTGTCGGTTTCAATTTCTTCAATCACCGCAATTACTTCTTGCACAATTTGTTCCTCCGTTAAAATTCCAGTTGTTAGGACCGCAGCGTCAGTGTCGATAAAATCATCAAGAGAATTGCAATTGTTAAAGGTTCTTAAATCTCTACTTTTTAACCATTCTGATAAGAGGAGATCGTCATCAATCACTTCAGTGCTTTCTACTAAAGTCTCCTTTAGAAGACCAGCCTTCCTATAACAATTTTTAATGGTTGTCGGAGTGACACTATCCCAAGCTTCTCTCATTAGACAAACATCATCCAATATGGAAATCTCAATTTCTAGCTTCTTCTCCATTTTCTGAATTAATTTTATGGTTAGAAATTGCCGAAAATGGCACTTAAATCTCCTAATAATCCCTTGGTCCATAGGCTGTAGAATTGATTTTGTGTTTGGTGGTAGGAAAGCTGGTTTGTTATGTGTCAAGTTTTCTACTTTGGGATGTGCTGGGCAGTTGTCTATTGACAGGAAAATGTTTGTTTTTCTTTCGTAGTTCACGATCCCATTTATGAAGTTCTCCCATAAATATATCTCATGTCATCAAACGCCTCTTTGTTTGCTTTATAATCAGCCAGGAGATGCTGAACATTATTAAAACATCGAGGCTTTAATGATTTGCCAATCACCAATAATTTTCTTTTTTCATTTCCTGCCATGTTCGCACAAATTAGAACGGTTAGCTGATCCTTTGCCAATTTACATCCAATGCATTTCTCGCCTTTAAAAGTTAAAGTCATGTCAGGGGTGACCTTGCAAAAAATGCCCGTTTCATCAGCACTGAATGTGTTCTGCTCACTGAATTCAGAAATAAAGCTGGGCCAAACGCTTTTTAGCCATTGACTTACAGATTCCGTATCCACAGACATTGATTTTTCTGACATTTTGGTGTAAACAATATTGTGTCTGTTCATGAAGCGATCAAGCCACCTATTACTGCATATAAAATTCTCATGACCAAACTGTACTGCAAATTGGTCCGCTTCCACTTTTAAAAACGGTCCATTGATAGGAAAATAGCATCACGTTGAACTTCAAACCAACAAAGTAAAGCTTCATCAATATCATTGTTTTCACACTTTTTAATTTTTTTGCAATCCGTAAGATTGTTTTCAAATGCTGACAAAACTGCATCTTTGTTCTTCCACAATGTAGATACGGTAGATGACGAAAGCCCATACTTTTTGCAAACAGCTGAATTTTTCTCGCCGTTTTGCAGTTTCTGAATAATATCCATTTTCTCCCTGATGGAGAGAGCCTTTCTTTTAACACCAACCATTTTGCTCACAATAACACACACAATAAAAAAGAGGGAGGGAAAGCATAAGTGATGTCGCAAGAGTAGGGCTGCGTGTGACTTTCTGATAAAAAGAAGGTTACGATATGTCCCGTGCGAAGTTGAAATACTCAATTCACTAAGAAAACATGTGTGGGGTTAGACCATAGCAGCCAATGAGAGAAAGCGAATTCCAGGAACCCTCTCAGTAAACAGTGTCAAAGGAAAGGCTGAGAAGCTTTCCACCACAAAATTCCGCCCCCACCTACCCTTGGGCTGAAATGCAAGATGTCATAAAATACTTTTCGCTCTGAGCAGGTGACACACAGACGGTCTTTTTGGGTAGCAGGTGGCTAATTGATGCCACCTTTCAATGCTGAGCTATCTTTACTGAGTGTAAAAAATCAAAAAAAAAAATCTGAAAGCCATGAAAATTTGCTCGCTATAACAGGGTTGATACTCGTAACAAGCGGGATAATTTAACACTAATTGCATACGAAACCAAACTTCTTCTGGCATTTACTTGTTATAGCCGGGACCTTGTTATACCCGAGCTCATCTTAACCAAGTTCGACTATAACAACATTTTGTCTCACATATATTACACATCTGCAATACCTTTTTATTCCACATGTGATCAGTGCATGTCTTGCCACAAACCCACCTAACGTTAGTAACATGTCCCCAGCACACAACTCCTACGTCTTTTCTACGCAAGGGAGTGAAAAGCTAAAGTGATCACTTTTAACAATCAAAGTAACAAAATTTAATGAAATTCCATATTTAACGAGACAGAGAAAATCTGCTGCACATTGTCCTGGAGTAAAGGAATAAAAATAGTGGCATCCAGGACAAACTTTCAATGCACAGGGGAATCCTGGTGTGCTAGTGGAAGAACGTTGATAGAAAAACAATGGGGAAGGAATACATCAAATGCTCAGCATACAAGTTGTGCAAGACACTCCCTGCCACCTACTCCAAGGGTCTGCAGCTTGGATGTATTGTGTCTGGAGATTTGAAAACAGGCCATCTTCTATGCAAAAAAAAAAAAAAAAAATGGATTTCTAGGAGACATGCAGAAAGGAGTAGGAGAGTAATGGAATGGGGATGTCACTGTAGGAAAAGCAGGAGTTAACAATACCTAGAATTGTGTCTGTTAACCCCTTTCACCTTACAAGTGAGCATTTCATTGGGTGGATCTGTACTGCTTTTCTTCATGTGTATTATGTAGTTACTCTACGGTCAGTCTTGTGGCCATTAAGTTAGCTTGAAAGGTTTGATTAATTATTTATGGTGCTAATTTGGTTAATTGTTTCAGTATGTGCAATTATTATAGATATGTAATACAAACATATATGCATATTTTTACGTCTTGAAAATGTTCACTGAGAAATGGATTTAGCAAAGGCTTTCGTCTGTCCCAAGCTCCTCATAAGCGGGCTCTACTGTACTTGGCTTCACAATATTGTGCATCCTGCACCAACTGTTTGATCATGCAGTGCTGTCTCCTTGATTGCATGTGGATTAAGGGTAATGCAACATCTGTTGATATCTCCTGTCTGTTCAGAAGCAGGCATGAATAAAAGTGGGAGGCCATGTCCTTCCCCTTGATAATTTACTGAATTAAACTTTAACACGCCTTACTTACTTTGTGCAGTTTGTATTACACTTATACACACTTGTTGCAATGATTTCAATTTTGATAAGTTTTTTTTTTGGTTTTTTTTCAGTTTTGTTGTAGTCCATAAACAAACTCATTGCCTGTAACAGTTTTATTTTTTATTTTTATTTTTTAATTCAAACAATGTGCATTCGTTATTTCACAATATCACGATTTCATTTCTGTAAATTTAAGGTGCACTTTTATGGCCTCCCCTTCTTAATTTTTTTTTGATCCACTCATGGGCAGAAGTGCTGCTGGAAATTGAGGCTTGTGTCCTGAAGGAAAATGTGGGAGACCCCCTCCCCTCACTTCTCTAGATTTCCCACAAAGGTGTTGAAAGATTTAAACCAAAAGCATAGCTAAGGAGGAGTCTGGCAGAGAACATATACAGTCAAACATTTGCTTATGAACTTTCAGAGGTGCAAACAAATGAACCTATCAATGTAAGCTTCAGTTCCTTGCTTAGGGTGAGAGTCATGAGTTCAGCTGCTGCACAGTATCTTGAAGTTGCTTATTCAGTGTCATTCACCAATATTTCTGCCATCATGGATTCCAGTGTCATAATTTTGTCACTTTCTGGTTCACTATGGTGTTTTCTCTGTGTTGCTCACAAGCATATAATACCCCTATCACATCTCCAAAGCATAAGAGTGATGAGGGAGTATTAAGAACGGTGGCAGTGAAAAGAGGCATACTTCTGTTGGAAACTAAAATGAACATACCAAGGTGAGGAAGAGGTGAGAAAATATAGACATTTAACATGATAATATAGTAGTGGAGTTACCAAAGAAGCTACTACGCTTTTTTTGTTGTTTTTTCTCCTGAATGGGAATCGCAAAACATTTGCTTAACACATATATGTTTACTGACTTCTTCCAAGCCGCATTTCCCTGAAAACCTAAATTAATTATCAATTTAAAAACATTCAAGGATGTTATTTTGTCCTCATAATATTCTTGAACTTATGTTCTTTGAAAAAAAAAGAAATTAACCCCAAGATAGTTGTTTGATGCAAGTATCTCGGGGCCGAATACACAAATGATTAAAAATATTGACCAATGATGAAATAGTGGCCTGCCACAGCACTTGCGAAATGTCCATTGAGGAGGTATATCAAGAGCAAAGCTCGCTTGCAGGGACAATTGTAATAGTGGATTGGCCACCCCGGTGGCGCAGTGGTCTAAACGATGGCTTCTGATCATTCGTCTGAAAGGGGGTCTGGGTTGGAATCCCGGTGAGGCATGGATGTTGTGTTTGTCTTACGGAACTGGCTCTCTCTCTTCCACCTCCAATCAAAATTAAAAAAATAATAATAAAATTAGTGGATCCTTGTTGCATTAACCTCCATGGACTGTTAAGATGTCTTGATGTCGGATCCATACACAATACAAGCAGTTGGGTGAGTTTGACAGAGGCCATTTTGTCAGGTTGCCATATCACCAGGCATTTAGGTCAGAGTGACGTGGCAATCGGATGACGTTGGCGCCAGTGGGTCCAGGTGGTGCACAGCCCAGGTACACACGGGCAGTAGACGACCAAGGGCAATGACAGAACATGGGGATGAAGTGATTGTGAGAGCCGCACAAACAGAACCAAATTCATTGCTCTCACTGGCGCTCTTTGGCCAACATAGCCCTTGTGCCATAAAACCAACCAACCATTGTTCTCAACCATCCCTTGCCATATTGCATCGTCTGGCCATCCAGACCATTGCCAGATGACTTGCAGCACAGGGACTACATTCAAGAATGCCTACCACTGACTAGTGAGCATCACCGTCACTGGTTTCAGTGGCGATGGGGTCGATCAACATAGATAGTGTCCAGTGGCGTCATGTTGTCTTCATTGATGAGTCACAGTTTGCAGTTTGCACCAATGACTAGTGCCTATGTTTCTGGAGAGAAGCCATCCAGTGCATGGATCCTGCTTTTACCGGAGCTGCACATGGCTTGTACACTGGGAGTGACTGTCTGGGGAACCATTACCTATGTTAGCCAGATACCCTTGGTAGTCCTCGGTACTTCCCTCGCAGCTCAACCGTATGTTGACGACATTCGACATCCTGTTGTGTTGCCATTCCTGTCACAGCATCACCGAGTAATTTTTCAACAGGATAATACCCATCCACACAGGTGTCTCCCAGGCATGCCTCCATAATGTCAACATCCTTCCATTGCCAGCCCGATCTCCCTACCTCTCACAGATCAAACATGTTTGGGACATGATGGGACTCCACCTAAGCCCATCCTGGAATGTAGTTAAACTGGCCTGTAATTTGGACACCATCTGGCATGATATACCTAAGGACAGTATCCATGAACTGTATGCTTCTGTGCTATGCAAGGCAACTGCTTGTATGTAAGCCAGAGGTGGCACTACAACGTACTGACTTATTCCACTCGTGTAGCTATTTTATCTGAATAAATGTCTCAACTGCTCTGGAATTGCAATCATTTATTTTTCTATACATATACACTGAACATAGCAATTTTAATTTCAATTGGGTGTTTCCCTCTGGGTGCTTAGTTGTTGTTGTTTTTTCAGAGTGTATTTACGAACAATGTATTTCAAAAAAATTATGAAAACAACCACATTTACACTAATGACATGGTTGTTAAGACATCAACTTTCAAACTTTTAAGTACACTAATTCTATTTACAATTAAGAACAACTTAAAATAAGTAAAAGTATGAAAACCAGAGGTATTTACAAAAAAGGGTACGATAATACATCTGCCTAAGCATGACATCTCCTGTGGTTGTAGACATTGGGCTCAAGAAGATGTCTACTACAGCTGATAAACAAAAAGCTTCAGAGACAGTTTTGAGAAGCTTATGGGAACCAGGCCATACCCTTTTTTAATATGTGTTTTTAATTCTTTTAATACATTCTGATTATTTAAGTTGTTCTTAATTCTTAATTGTAAATATGATAGAATGAGTGTACTTGAAAGTTTGAGAGTTGATAATGTCTTACCAATCACATGGTCATTAGTGTAAATGTAACTGTTGTCATAAGTTCAAGAAACTGAAAAAGACAAAATAATGTTTTTAAATTGTTAATTTAAGTTAGGTGTTCAGGGCAAATGTGGCCTGGAAGAAATCAATAGAGATATACGTGCTAAGCATATATTTTATGGCTTCCATTCGAGATAAAAAATATGTATGGTAGCTTATTTGGTAAGTCAGTTGTTCTTATTTACATTACATTGTTAAATGTTGCTCATTTTCTAAAATATTTTAAGTTATTCTTTTAATATGATAACATGATTTTAGAAACAATCATTCAGATATCAGAACAATTTTAAAGGAGTGAAATATGCAACATGTAGAAGATTCTGTGGGCAAGAAATTGAATTTGTGTCTGGAAAAGATTTCAAGAAACTGTCAGAAAGTAACACTCAAGAATAGATACTTTTCAATCATCATGCGTAATGCCAAAATTTGGTTAGTGCAGCATTTACCAGGCATAAAACCACTGTAGACATCCCACACTTTCTCTGATGAAAGACCTTGTACTTTTTCAATAGACTTTACTAAACACTTTCTCAGGCTTACTCAGTAGTATATAAAATACCATATAAATTGAATATGGAATTTATATGGGGAATGGAAATTTTAAAGCACCATCAGTCAAATATAAGTGTGTTATTTTATAACTTAGATAATTATCATTTTAAGGCACACTTTTTTCTATCATAAACTTACTTCTTGGACCCTTGCCTTGCTCTGATCAGAGCCGACTGGCTTTAGTCACTAGATCAGGGTGATTAAAGCAAAATAGAGCTGAAACACAGAAAGCAGCTTTGTCACCAATGTTATATTTTCTACATACATACATATCACTAAGCTGTTCTCTGAGATTCAGAGGTTAGCTCCAAAAAGAAATGCAAACTTCCAGATATTTTTACTTATTATTGTCGTATCAAACTTCACCATTTACAGCGATCTTGACATACAACTCGTGCTTCACTGATATTCATTCCACGCCGTACACAAGATCTTTTATACTTCATACTCATAATCTTTTTCTCATGCTGACACTCCTGAATCTGATCCACCCATGTCTTCCTTGGCCTTCCTCTGCCTTTCCTTCCTGCCACTTGGGCTGAAAAGATTTTCTTAGTAAGCATTTCATCACTCATTCTTTCAACATGGCCAAACCACCGAAGCATATTGGTCTCCACCTTGCTAATAACATTTTGCTTTACATCACACAACTGCAATACATCTTCATTCCTCACACAATCAGATCGTGTCTTGCCACAAATCCCACGTAAGTAACGCATTTCTCCATCACACAAACGACTCCTATGTTTCTTCTGCAGTACCCAGGTTTCACTGCCATACATCAGAGTAGGAACAATTACTGTTTCATACACAGCCATGCGGAACTCTCTAGAGAACCCATTACTCCTGTGAAAACCTCCCAGAGCAGCTATGACTTTCAAAGAAGAATTCACTCGCCTACTGATTTCACCATCCAACTTGTTCTCTCTGTCAAACATGCTTCCTAAATACACAAACTCACTCACCTGGTCAGTCACAATGCCATTTATACTTACATTACATTCAGTGCTACCCAATCCTCTCTCAAAAACCATAACTTTGGTTTTTCCCTAATTTATACTGTTTGAATATCATGCAAACTTCGTGCATCCGAGTCAACATACTCTGCAACTCACTTTTGCTCTCTGCCAACAGGACAGTGTCATCAGCATACAGCAATCTGCACACACGGATATCACCAAGACATAAACCACTATTATCTATTTTGGCCTCACGCATGCATGCGTCCATAAATATATTAAACAGCCATGGTGACATTACACAACCTTGTCTAACTCCTGCACCAATGGAAAACCATTTTGATAAAACACCATTCACTCGTACACAAGCTCTACTACCAGCATACATGGCTCTTACACTATTAAGTAGATTCCCAGTAACACCATATTCATTCAATACCTTCCACAAAAGTGTCCTATTCACTCGGTTGTAAGCTTTCTCTAAATCTATGAAGGCAGTAAAAACTTTCTTCCCAACAGCCAGATACTTTTCAATCATCATGCATAATGCAAAAATCTGGTTAGTGCAGCCTTTACCAGGCATAAAACCACTCTGAACATCCCACACTTTCTCTGATGTAAGACCCCATACTTTTTCAATAACAACCTTACCAAACACTTTCCCTGGCACACTCAGTAGGCTAATACCACGATAGTTCTTGCATTCAGTCTGATCACCTTTTCCCTTATACAAGGGAACAATGATAGCATCCTTCCAATCCCGAGGACCATTCCTAACTCCCAGCACAACTGGCAAATTTCAGTTAACCAGTAAATTATAGAGTCACCACCATATTTCAACATCTCTGCAGTTATGCCATCAACTCCTAGAGCCTTACCATTCTGAAGAGATTTTAGAGCTTTACACACTTCTTCTCTTGAGATCCCTCCTGTGCTTTTATCCCTCATTGTGACATCATCTGCATCTGTCTCAGAATCATCTTTGCTTTCCTGATCTAATAACTCACAGAAGTATTCACCCCATCTGTCACTTAACTCATTGGGCTCCCATAACATTTCCCCAATCTCATTCTTCACACAACTTACAACTTTGTTTCCCCTATTTTTCCTGAGTCTCATGTACTTCCAGAAGGACTTCCTATCTTTCCAAAAAGCCAGTTCATGCCTTTCCACTTTCTCCTTCCTATCTTTTGCCTTACTGTGGCGAACCAGCTTAGCAGCTTCACGCTTCTTACAGCGATATTCATCCACAGAGACTCTACCTTGCAACATCCCCAAATAGGCTTCCTTCTTTCTCTTTACTGCCTCTTCAATCTCACTATTCCACCAAGCATCACCTCTATTGTTACCCACTATTGTGGTGCCACAGATCTCTTTAGCAGCAGTGACAACACAGTTCTTAAAACATTCGCACTTCTTTTCTACATCCCTCTCACCAGACTTCAGATCCTTCAGTCATTCTCTGAGTAAGTCAGAATACTGCTGATGATCTTCAAGGAGCCTATCAACCTTTATTCTTTCTACCCTGGGTCTCTTCCTATTCCTTTTCCTCCAACCAACATTTAAGTTTCACTCGTGACACTACCAAGTAATGATCAGAACCAACATCTGCACCTCTCATCACACGGGTGTCAACAAATAAATGTTTCAAACGCTGATCGTAGACAACAAAATCTATCGCACTCTTTTGACCAAGAGTACGATTTTCCCAAGTATATGTGTGGATATACTTGTGGCTGAAAAATGTATTAGATACACACAAACCATTCTCAATGCAAAGTTCAATTAATCTTTCACCATTATCATTCACACAAGGATCATTAAACTTACCCAGAACATTGTCAGAAATTGCATTCTGCACACCTACTCTAGCATTGAAATCCCCTGCTATTATAACTTTTTCTTTAGCACCAAACTGGCTCAAAACAGCTGTTTGCTCATTCCAGAAATCTTCTTTCTTATCAGAAGGTTTCGAGTCACAAGGAGCATACACTACAACAATTACAATTCTCTGAAGTTTCACTTTCAAACGAATCCAGAGAATTCTCTCACTTATGCAACTATAGTGAATCAAGTTGTTCTTCATCTTTTCACTTAAAATCACACCTACACCAGCCTGTCCTCTCATATTATCCAATACTCCAGACCACACACTCACCGTAACATTCACTTCTTCTACCCTAATTTCCTTCTTTTTGGTTTCACTTACACACAGCACATCCAGTCTATACTTATTCATCTCCTCAATCACCTCACTCATCTTGCCATTTATACCTCTAGTATTCCATACACCAATCTTACATTCACTCAGCCGAGATCGCTTTCTCATACGCCGTTTAGAAAGTCCAGGTCGATTCCGTGGTGGACCATCCTTCTCAAGTGTGGTAGGTCCACCATATCCCACACTTGAGTCATTCTTAATATTTTTTTTTGTCTTTTTAATCAGGTAAGTACATCAGTGTGGGGTATTAGCCCACAGCTGAGGGTTCCAGTTGGTCATTCAACCTAAGGATTCTGGAACAAAACCCAGTGAGTTGGGGTCTTTTTGCCAATGTCACACAGAACTAGCTTGCACCTCTCCAAGATTCACAGAGGCCCTAGTTGCTGTTGTGTATGCCATTGTTACCACGGAGCGCCCCGAGAAGGCAAACGCATCGCTCACTACGACTGCCCACTGTTATATTTTCTTCAATTAATTAAATAGGCATTGAATTTAGATACATTATGCACACTAAGAAAACTGATTAGTTAGTTGCGTACTGACACTTGAAATTCAACACTGGCTCATTCGGCCATTACACATTTTATTATGTCAAAGCTGAGGAACCAGTGCTATGGCTCCTTGACAAGCATGCTTCAGATCAACACCCGTGCATAGTTCTGAATACTGATATGTTATGCCACGCAGTCAGTGTAATATATGCACATATATTTGAAACAAATGCCAGCTCATTGCCAGATGTATTCTTGTAAAACTGTTGGAACAATACTTAACTACAGTGATCTTGTTACATAAAAAAAAAAGGTGACATTGAGGATCTCAGGAACTACAGACCTATCAGCCTCCTATTAGTGGTTTATAAAATCTTCACTAAAGTTCCTTCACACCACTTAAAGGTGACACTGGACATGGCTCAACCAAGAGAACAAGCTGGGTTCAGGAGTGGCTACAGCACTATGAGATCATATCCACGAGAACTAATTGAAAGAGCGAGGGAATATGAACTTCTGTTATGCATGGCTTTTATAGATTATGAAAAGGCCTTTGATTCAGTGAAACCATCAGCAGTTACAATGGCTTTGAAATCCTGCGGTACTGAAGATGCATACATTAATATTATTCATAACATCTATGAAAATGCAAGTGCAAAGATTCGGCTGTTTGAGAATACAGCACACATAAAAATTGGAAAGGGAGTGAGACAAGGCGACACGAATCTCCCAAACTCTTTAATGCCACTGTGGAAAATGTCTTTCAATTACTGAACTGGGAAAACAAAGGAATAAAGATTAATGGAAATTATCTAACTCACCTTCGTTGTGATCATGACATTGTCATTTTTGCAACTACCCCATCAGAGCTGCAGAGTATGATCCAGGAACTTGCTAACAAGAGTAAAGGAGTGGTATTAAAAATGAACTTTCAGAAGACAAAAGTGATATACAATGATTTTACAAGAAATGAAGATTTATCGATTGATGAGGAAAAGCTGGAGATAACCAACACCTACATTTATCTTGGACAGCAGATATCAAGTGAGGGTCACATTGATGAAGAAATTAATCGGCGTATAAAACTTGCCTGGAGAGCTTTTGGAAGAAACAGTATAATTTTCAAAAGCAATATGCCATTATGTCTCAAAAGAAAAGTGTTTTTATCAATGCATCCTTCCAGTGCTTACGCATAGTGCAGAGACGTGGGCCTTAACTAAAAAGAGACATACAAAGACTGCAGACAACTCAAAGAAGCATGGAGAGGTGCCTGCTTGGTGTAACCAAGAGAGATAAGAAGAGGAACTCGTGGATCAGAAAAATGACAAGAGTGGAAGTCATCATGATCAGAATAAAATCCCTGAAATGGCAATGGGCTGGACATATTGCCAGAAGGACAGACCATCGATGGACAGCGTAAATTTTAGACGGGATTCCAAGGGACAGGAAAAGGCCCAGAAGAAGACCACATGGAAGATGGGTGGATGAAATTGGAAAGTATGCGGAAGTAACATGGAGGAGACTGGCACAAGACAGACCGTTGTGGAAGAAACTTGGGGAGACCTTTGTCCAGCAGTTGATTGATAATGGTTGACGATGATGATGAGTTGAAACAAACATATCTAGCATTTTGTATTACGGTGGCAGCAAAGATAAACACTGACATCAGGAACTGATGTCAACTGCTGGGTGCTGCTCGGACTGTAACATTGATAAGGAAGCATAAAAAGTTTACCTGCTCTCTGCAGATGGTTATCCACTGCCATTTTTTGTACTTGGCATCCCGAGCCAGTTGCTTATTCAAGCTCATTGCCAGATGTATTCTTGTAAAACTGTGTTTTAATCATTTCTTTATTTTACCAAGTTGAGTAAGTGTGATTAGTGAACACGATTATTTTGGTAATTTATTTATTTTTTCTGTTGCAGGTATGTCAAAATAGGAAGTCCTTCTAATATGTGCTCTGGAAGGTAAATTTTATACAAATACATCTAGTTTGTTCTTAATTAGAAATTTCTTTTTACTTCTTAGTTATTATATCTATGTTTTAATGCGGTCTTTTCAGTTACCTGGATTTGACTTTACTTGCAGTGAATCATATTCAATTTTTAGTAATGTGAATCATACTTAACAAGTGCACAGTAACATCAAATATTTAAAATGTTCTTGTGTGGGAAAAAAAAATGTTCATTTAGAAAGTTATGGCATGTTTTAACAGATTCCTGCAGATTTTTGTAAAAACGCATTCACAATTCTTGGCTCAAAGAAAAGGTCTATTCCCTTTTGGGACATTTTGATTTTGTTGTGAATCTCTTCCATAGTTACAAAATTCGTAAGTATTTTAGTGTGCATGCAATTCGTCCACTGCACTGTCACTGTTTGTATGTTAATCCATCCCATAAGATTCTTTTTTTTTTTTTAGTGTGTTGAGGTATGAAGAGCTTGTTGGAATAGAATCAGATTGCACCCATGTGTTTTCAATATTTTGGGGTCAACTCTCTCTCACTCTCTCACACACTGACACTTACATTATTATTATTTTTTTGTACTTCTATCATGTTCTTTGTTTTTTATATTTTTGGTAATAGTAAAAAAAGATCAGCTTCGCATTTTTTTTTTTGAGATTTTTTTTCTTCTTTCTAATAAAATCCATGTTTCCATATTTGTAATAGTTTCTTCAAAACTGGACTGTTGAAAGAAAATACAACAACAACAGTGTCCAGAATTCTTTCTAGACTGTTGCTGTTGTACTTTTTCAATTATTTTGTTAAACGACATCACAACCAAAATAGATCATGGGGTACCGTGAGTTTTTCAGGAATTTGTAAGTTTAATATACCTGTTCCATGTTATCTTTTTGACGGTATTGTTCCATTACTTTTTTTAGTCCCATTGTAACTTCAGAACATGGAGTTCCTGCTGCCTTAATCCTTGTTTGTGATATAACTAATCTTTATTATGACCTGCTCCTTTTCTGTGTGGCTTCCTGGAGCTCTTCATCTGTAGTGAAATGAAGTGTGCTGTCCTTTTTCAGAGAAAAAAATGCTCTCTAGGATTTCACAAGGTACACGAGAATCTTCAATGACTGCAACCATGTATTTGTGAATATTGACAGACCCAGTTTATTCTCTTGTTAGAAATTCATTTGTTGCCCAGTATTTCAAGTTCACACTTTGCTTCATCATTGCTGAGTGATGTAAAAGACCAGTAAAGATGACTTACCTGGAAAAAGGGTGTTGTATGTGCATTGAAATCAAAATTTGATTTTAGTGTAATTTCATATCTGATTATGTATAATTTCCTTTGTCTGAATGTTTGTGGGACAAACATTCAGACGAAGGAAATTTTACATCATCAGATACGAAATTACACTAAAACCGGTGGGTGTGGCACAACTTCACCTTCATGTAGTTGTTCTTAATACTGACAAAGCTACTTTAAATCTTATGGGAATCATTTGCGTTCACCGTTTTTATTTTGGAATTTCTCCATCTGTTTTTGAGTGGAAATTCAATTGAAGGTGAACATTCATCAAGAAGTTTTTATGAACTTTGCGGATTTATTTTTGAAAAAACAACGAGGAGATTTTGACCTGGGTGGATTCAAACCCAAAAAGTTTAGGTGGCAGTCACATACTCTTCTGATGAAGCCACGTAGACATTCGGTGTGGTAGTCAGTATGATTATGACATTAATTATCACTATGATTAAAATACTAAAGCTGACTCACTCGAACATATGCTTACATGATTTTTACAAGCACTCATGGGTTTCACCACAGTGGTGAAGAATGATTACAGTGCCATCTGTTGACACTTTTTAGAATAAATAAATGATTTATAAATTACTCAACATATCTTATGTTTTTCTGTCACTATTGACCAGGTCTCACCTAGTTTAATATAATTAAGATATTTTTTCCTCAATTTCTTATTATTTTTCATGCCAACATACAGCAATTGAACATTAAGCATGATTTATGTACTGTGTAACTAGTTTGTGAGTCTGATGATCTTTCATGTATTGACACGTAAATTAGAAGTTTTTGTATCCTATAGCGTGTTTTGTTTATTGTGATTGTTATGTTTTAGGAGAGTGCGGACTCTCTATGCATGCCGTGGGGAAAATGAAATGGAGTTGTCCTTTGAGCCAAATGAAATTATCTATAATGGTAAGCCAGATGTTATTGTAACCATTCCTTGTTCTAAATGTGAGAAATCGTGAATGCTAAATATTGTTTTAAATATTTTGATGTATGTGTTGAAAAAGGGAAAAATGTGCATGCATGGTTGTGTATTTAGTGTTCTGAAACTTTTTAGCTCAGCAAGCAAGTTTAATATGTTAAGATTTGAAGAGCTGAATACCTTGTTTTGGAATTATAAAGCCATAAATTTAAATTGTAGGTTCTTAAGTGGAAAAAAAAGAGTTTACAAAAAAAAAATAGTACTAGCAGGGATCGCATTCCTCCTAAAATTCCTAATATTTTGGGACCCTCCTTAAATTCCTATAATTATACCTAAAATTTGCTATTCTTCCTAAAATTTTCGTAAGCTTATTTATTAAAAATACAACCGTTATTAACGCCAATAAATTAACCATTACGGTAAGGTAAAAAAAGACCTGTTATTGTAGAAACACAGCCTATATGCTGTGCTGCTGAAGGGAGGGAAAATGACGCCATCGAGATGCACTTGCTTCGGGCGGGCGCTCCACTTATGTGCCTTCGGACAGTTTTCGAGAGTAACAAGAGATCTAAGGGAAAAGGGGAGGGGTCATTTTCACCCCTGGTTTGCGCTTTGCAGACAAACTCCGTGGCACGCAGAAGATCGTACTTTATTTTTGTACATGCCTGGTCAGGAACCTCCTCTTTCTGCTGATGTTTTGTTATTGTAAACCACAGGTGGGTGGAAGCAAAGAGGAAACATGTGGTCTCCTTCCGTAACCTCCGGTAATGACGATGGGAGGGTTGCTGAGTGTTATCGTGGCAGGCAGTAGAGCACGTGATCATTGACCTTCGATGCGCAATATATCTCGGCTCCGACTCGCTTTGACTGAACTTGCGTGAGATGCGTATGATAGTTTCTGGTTTTGGGTCTTTTATGGTGTTCTCTGTGCTGTGTGCAGGTTCAGTTCTCTAATGGTGACCTGCTTTTTTTTTTTTTTTTTTTTCTACTGACATCCTCGCAGCCAAACTTTGGGAAGTTGTCTGGTTTTGCAATATTGGAACGTGTTTTTGTACTTCCCTTTCATTTTCTGGTTAGTAATACAAGTGTTTAAGATGCCTAAATCCAAAACGAAATTTCAAGATGCGTGGCTCGCCAAAGAATTGGACGGAGTGAAGTTGAAAGAATGGTGTTCTGCAACTGAAACAATATTTTCTGCTAAGTGTATATTGTGTTCAGAAATTTTCAATATTTCTAATAGTGGCTTTTCACAAGTAAAAGCGCATCATAAAGGAAAAAAACATTTGCAGAAATTTCAAAGTAAATTTCAAAATAAGTCCATCCTGAAAGACTTTGGAGGACGGGATCTTCAGCCCAAAACAAATATTAGTGAAGTACTGAGTCATGATTTACAGTTGGCTAAAGCCGAAGCATTATGGGCCGTGAAAGTTGCTAAGGACAATATGTCTTTTGTTTCATGCACTGAAACAGTTGAACTTTTCAAAGAAATGTTTCCTGATTCTGCTATTGCAGCCAAAATGCAACTTAAAGAAAAAAAAGTTGCTTATGTGATATCACATGGATTGTCAAAATATTTTGAAGAGGATTTGAAAAAGACATTGCATCTTAGTAGCCCAGGAAAGGTTACTATAGCATTTGATGAAACTACAAATACACAAGTGAAACGGCAGTTGGATGTGTATCTCAGGTACTGGTCTTCAGAAATAAATTCAGTTTCTTGCCGATACCTAACAAGCGTTTTTCTGGGTCATGCAACAGCAGATATTTTGCTAAAAGAAATTCTTGATGTCTTATCATCCTTCAATATTTCGTTGAGCAGAATTATTTGTGTATCCATGGACAGCCCAAATGTAAATAAGTGCTTTTAGGCAAATTCAATGAAGTTGTAAAACAAGAAACAGACCAGAAATCTTTGGAACTAGGTTTTTGCAACCTGCATGTTGTTAGTAATGCATTAAAAATTTTTTTTGACAAGCTTAAATATAGATTTTGACGAATTTGCTACTGATATGCATTACTTTTTAAAGAGTAGTGCTGCAAGACGAGAGGATTATAAATCTGTCGAGGATATAACATTGGTCACAGCCGAATTTCTTTTGCGTCATGTCAGCAACAGATGGTTAACCGTTGGTTCTGTAGCCCAGAGGCTCTTGGATCAATGGCTAAATATTACAGAATATTTTTTAAACTTCTTGCCATCTCAAAAAATATTTGAAAAACAACTACACAATTCGGCAAGGTATAAAAGAATTCACTGTTTCCTGAAAAATGAGCTAACTCCTTGCTATTTAGCATTAATTTCATTTTCACACCAAAATTTTGAAAAGTTTTCATTATGTTATCAGAGTGAAGAACCAAAAATACACCAGTTATATTCTGATTTAAATACTTTGATAAGGAATGTTATGGCTCAGTTTATCCAAGATGATGTTATTGCAGAGAAATTTGGAGAAGACCTAAAGAATGTAGATTTTGAAAACAAAAATTCATGGAAAAAACTGGGGGAGTTAGAAGTTGGTATGAAGACAAAATATCTCCTCAGGAATGTTCAGGAGACCAGGCAGAAATTATTTCTCTTAGATGTAAGATCATCACTAATTGCAACCACAAAATATTTAAAGTCAAATTTGCCATTCTGCAATCAAAAGCTAAGAGACATAGAAGTTTTAAAGGTAAAAGAACCAAAGAAAGAGTCAACTCAACTTTCAGTCACTGAAGGACTTTCGGAAATAACCAGAATTTCAAGTGTTTTGCATCTTTCTGAGGAACAAATTGATAGAGTAAGAGAAGAGTGGAAACTTTTAAATTGCGATAAGCCAACTCTAGATGAACTAGGGAAATTTTCAGAGGAAGGGCATATTCCAGTGCGGATTGATCATTACTGGCGTAATATATTTATTATTAAAAACTCTAGCGGAAAAGAAAAATACTCAAATCTTGCTAAACTCATCAAGTCAATTTTAGTTTTACCTCATGGTAATGCTGATGCAGAAAGGGGATTTTCGGTTAACACTGCTCTGTTAAGGAAGGACAAGGCTAACTTAAAAGACTCAACTATAACATCATTAAGAATAGTTAAAGGGGCCATTAAACACTATGGATGTGTAAGTAAAGTTCCTATAACAAGAAATTTGTTAAATAGTGTCCGTGATTCACATAAATTTTATAAAGAGTATGTTGATAAGCTGAAGGAAGGAGAATCAAAAAAGGTAAAAAGAAAGGAAGCAGAAAGAGAGGGAAAATAAGGAAAAGCAGCTAGAGAAAAAAAGAAAAGCTGAGTTTGATGACAAAATAAAAGAAAATGATGCAGAAATAAATAGGCTTAAAAAAGATAAAGAAGCCTCCCTAGCAGTAATTCAAGAAGGAACAGAAAGAATGAGAAAAGCTGTAGAAAAACAAAATACTGTTGAAATAGCAGTTGCCTCTAACTTGATCATACAAGGTTCAGCTGAAATAAAGAAAACTGAAAGTAAATTAGTTGTGGTGGAAGCAGAAAAAGATAGGCTTATCAGGAAAAGGTTAAAACAATAATATGAAAAAAGTAATTCAGTGAACAATTGTACATAGTTCTTGGTTTTCAATTACCTTTTTAGGATATTATAATTTAATGTGAAACCTGAAAACTTTACTGTGAAAATCGTGAATTGCTTCTGGTTCAACAGCATATTGATGTTCAAAGTGAAACTTGAATGTGGTAAATATACTTGAATATGATAATAACACGTGAAAAGATAAGAACTGAACATTAGAAGTAAATCATACTTAAACTTTAGACATTAGACGTTATGCAAAAATTTGGGTGTGAACTTCGACCATATATACTAATGGACTGCGCATTGGCAATAGCTGCATCAAAGCCGCCATGGCTCAAACATTGGGCACGTCATCATCAGACTCCAAATTTCGTGTAAAAATGCTGTTATGATTACTAATTTATGCTGCAGAACTTCAGTGTTTTCGGTGTATTATGTGAATGCGTCTCATATATAATGAAAACTCTTCAGGTAAGTTTACTTATGAGCTATATACATGCATGATCGGGTTGTTTACATTTTGTGATTTATAATGTGATGAACATTTGCGAAGAATTTGGAACATGCATTCCATTTTTTTCTTAAGTTACTATATTTTTATATCAATAGCTGCAATTTTCTGGTTAAGTAATTGAACTTTATTGACTTAGGTATTTAATTCGTTTCTTACCCATGAAAAATCATAGAACTTTCTTTACTATATTGCTCAGAGCAACCATAAGCACAGCAGGTGTAACCCATCTTTTTGACTGTTGTCATGTGATTTTATGTTGGAGCCAGAAATTTTGATGTCATGCGCAGTCTATCAGTATATATGGTTGAAGGGTGGGAAGCAAACTCTTTACAATGTATACAAAGTTGTTTTACTAGATGTATACAAATATACATCTAGTTTTTATTGAAATACACTCCTAAAATTTTCCTAAAATTTTTCTAAAAAGTCCTAAAATTCCTACCTAAAATTTTCCAGAAGTATGCTATGATCCCTGTACTAGTGATTCGAATTTCTTGGCATAGAATATAAATCAAAGTTTCCGAGCTTTTGCAGATCAACCAGATGGCTTTTACAAGGAAGGTAGTCAGATAACTGCAAACTGGATAATGGAACACTTCAACAATTTGAACGTAGTTGCTTGACTAGACAGTAAATTAATAGGCGAAAATGTGATCAATCATTCGAAGTCACGTTGGTTGGGCGCGCAGTACTGTGATAGAAAACATAGCATTATTTGAAGAATTGATTCCAAACGCGTAGCAACTTGAGAGAGACGCTATCATTGCAAGCCTCGCTGCTGGTCAAGATTTCCAAGGTTTCACGAATGGCAGTAGATTTGGGTGTGGAGTATGAAGCTAATTTTTTTATGTCATTCCACATAGGATCAATAGACTTGACCTCTCTTGATAAGGCAGTGGTTATTTTACCATCTTTTGTATCACTTTTATGTTCGTTTATTTTAATTCCAAACGAACATTTGGTCATTCCGATGTAGTATTGCTTGGAAAACCTTGGAAATCTTGACCTTGCGAATCTTGATTTCATGAAACCGTGGAAATCTTGACCAGCAGCAAGGTTTGCAGTGATAGCGCCTCAAGTTGCCACGCTTTTGGAATCAATTCTTCAAATAATGCTGTGTTTTCTACCATAGTACCGCGTGCCTAACCGACGTGACCTCGTTTCTTGGAATGACTGATCACATTTGCCCCTATTCATTTATTGTCTAGTCAAGTCACCACGTTCAGATTGTTGAAGTGTTCCGTTTTCTAGTTTCCAGTTAGCTGTCTATCTTCCTTGAAAAAGCCATCTGGTTGATGTGTGAAAGCTTGGAAACTTTTATTTATATTCTATACCAAGAAATTCGGATCTCTAGTACTATTTTAAGTGTAATTGGTATACAGTTCTTTGTTATTAATAAGTTTACAAAAGGTGGGTATTTGAACATTAAAAGAAATAAGGCTTATTCCTTTTGATGATTTTCCTCATAATGCTGGAGAAAGATTGCAGAACCAAGGTTGATAGGAAATTATTGTATTAGAGATAATTTTAAAGTGATGTCAATAGGTGAAAGCTTTTAATTTTAATGCTGTAATGTTTTCGTTTTTAAGGAGAATGCTATACAATTCATCTGTTTTCCAAGTTAAACTGTTCATTCAATTTTAATCAGAAATTTTACTTAAAGTCTGTCTTGCATTGTTATATCTCTTTTTCTACCCAGGAGTGGAAGAGAGTGGTTGGTTGCCTTGTATTGTTTAGCCACTGATGTGTTATTTTTCAGTATTTATCAAGAACCTACATGTAATATGAATCTGGTTATATTAGTGTCCGTGTTTTTCAATGGATGTCACATGAATACAGAAGTCAGTTACATTGAATAGAAATCAGTGGGAAGCAAATCTCAGGAAGAATTAAATTTTCAGAAATACACATTAAAGGCATAAACATGTTGAATTTTCAGCCCAAGTGGCAGGAAAGGTAGAGGAAGGCCAAGGAAGATTCAGGAAAGTCTGCTTGAGAAAAATATTATGAGTACGAAGTACAAAAGGTCTTGTGTGCGACGTGTGATGGATGTCAGTAAAGCTCGAATTGTGTGCTGAGATCATTGTAAATGGAGGTGTTTGATACACCAATAGTAAGTAAAATGTAGTTCCATCAGTTAAACGTCTACTTGGCAGATGGTCTTTCTTTGTGGAGCTAACCTCTGAATCTCGGAGAACAGCTTAATGATATGCATGTATGTACATATCATTGTTGGCACTTAAGTGCTGTTCAGTCAACCCTTGATGTACCACCACCATTTGCTACATTACATTCTGATGGTGTATCAAATTTGCCAGTTATTTTTAGGCAACCAAAATTATTTTATTTATGGTTCTTAAATAATCAGCATTAAGTTAAAAGCATGTTAATTAGAAAAAAGCAGTTATATGTTGTGTAATTATATGTTATCCATTTACCCCTAGTTGTTATACATATATATATAAATGTTACCCAAGTGGCTGTTTCCATCTCGGAAGCTTCTGGTATGCATTAAATGCAGAAATTTATTTGCATAGTAAGAAGAGAAAGTTAACATTTTAATTATAAGGAAACGAATAAAAAAATTGTTGCATTACTGAAACTATCAAGTGAAATTTAATAGCATTACAAAAAAACATTTTACGTACCTTAGTTTCTTTTAAAAACCTTATCAGTTTTCATTTGCATTTTAGATTTCAATCCAATTATTTTCAGAGCGCAATTTGACTTAACTAGTGCATTTGAAATATTGACATCCTGCAAGTTTGCTTCAAAGGATCTTCTTAGTGATAGAAGACACTGATTTGTTCACATCTTTGACAATTAAGGTTTTCCACAATTAAATCACTGTCTGAATAAATGGGAAGGGAATTTTTGCACAGCTTGCAAGTGGGTACATCAAGTACATTTTACATGGTTCATACGCTTCCTGGAATTCCATGTTGTCCTAGAAATGTTCTAAAATTCTGTTGCATGTCCTGGACTTTTATCCATTCCTTCTTTTTTGTCGCTGTGCGATATTTTATAGTTGAGGAGTTTTCTAATGATATAATTTATCTCTGACAAGTTTTCCTCCCCACCCCTGCAAAACCCAGGAATTTGTTGGTTTTCTTTTCTGTTAGCAATTCTGAAGCTGTGTTATTAGCACGTCTTTTGTAAAACAAATATTGTGCTTATGTTGTCACTTTGTCTGGCCATCTGTCTGTGGACACCATAACTCTACAACTATTAGTCCAATTTCAGAAATTCTTTTTGCATTTGGAAGCCTGAAATGTGAGGAATGATGATCCTTGCATTCCAGTTTTTTTTTTTTTTTTTTTTTTCGATGCACAGCTTCGCCGCTAGAATGCGTAAATGCAGATGATATCGAATTCAAAATATAAAAAAAAAAAATTTCCTTTTGATACATTTATATCGAAAATTATTTTAGGTGCAGTTTCTGTTTCAAGTAATCCACAGATTTTCCGCTAGGCAATGTGAAGGTAAATTGTGTTTTCCCCAGTATCTCTCCTTTTAAAAGTCTGATTTGAAGAATTCTTCTTGCATTGGATACAGCTCCTGGCAGGAAACGGGCTGGCATATAATTTCTCATTTTTGATAAAGAATGGTTTGTCCACCAGGGGTACATAAGTGTTTATTTCTGCTTCTGATGTATTTACAGCAAAATCTGAGCTGAAAACTGGTTTGAAAAATTCTTTTGTCTTGGAAAACCTTTTGAGAATACATCCTGCTTAAATAGATATATATCATATTTTTGTTGATGTCTCTGCTTCTAAGAGTCCAGTTTGAAAAATTCGTTCTTTGTTTGAGAGTGTTTCCAGTGCAAAATGTTTCTCATATAATTTCACATTTTTCGTAACGCATAAGTGTGCCACTTGAGGGCTAAGTTCATGTTTTCATTTACAGGAATATCTGTGGGACTAAAACCCCAACTGAAAAAATTCTTTTTCAGTCAGATACTACTAACTATGAAAACTCTTTGTGTTTATTTTCTTCCCAAAATAATGCACAATTTTGCCGCTAGGGGCGCAAATGTTTAATCTGTTTTCTCAAAATCTCTGCTTCTAAACGTGCAATTTAAATAAAGTCTCTTAACACTGAATACCATTTACTTTGTGAGACACTTTAGGTTTGTATTTGAAGAGTTTTGTATACCAGTTCACAGTTTTGTTGCCAGGTGGTGTTTGTGTACTTCTGTTTGGAGCTGTATTTATGCTTCTAAAATGCCTATTGAGAAACTTCGTTTTTTCTTGTATACCATTCGCTACAATAAAGATTGGGAGCATTATCCTCTTTAAATAATGCACAGCTTTCCCACTAGGGGGCATAAAGCTCAAAACCTTTTTCCTCACTAATCTGCTTCTGGAAAACATATTTGAAAAGTTCCTTTTCCTTAGCATAGCTTTTGCCATTAAGAATACTTTTGACCTAGTGTTTTCAACTTTTAACTTTTCAATTATGCAAAATTGTTCCCCTAGAAGGCATAGAGTTATATCGTGTTTCCTTCAATGTTATTCTGTTAACTGTGGAAATATGCACATTAAAATGAACCAATAGAATACACTTGTTTAGAAACAACAGATTAGGAGAGTGTGAAGGATATTTTCAAAACCATGTTTGTAGCTGTGGCTTATTTTGACCTTTACTGAACTTTACAAATGATTCTTTATATAAAAATTTGCTGTAAAATCAGATTGCTTTCTAATATCAAACTTAAACTAGTTGTTTCTTAGTATTTTCTGAGCTGACTAATCACTTTTCACCTTCTATGATATGTATGCAACTGTGCGCATAGCCCTTGGATTTAAGATTTTCCCATTATCTTTTGTTTCATTTTGGGAATTCACCCTTCATTTGCTGGTAAGTACAAATTTAAAACATAGCTAGAGCATCAATATTAGAAGCATATCTTATGTTGAAAATTCCTTCCCAAAATGAAATGTAACACAAATCCTTGCTCCCACAAATATCTGTTTAAGAAGTAATAGTTCATTTGTTCCTGTGAAAAAGTTCCATGTATTTCACTTTTCCATGTCCTTAAATTTCCAATGTAAGCATTATTTCAAAATAATTAAATAGAAAGAGAATAGTATTTAGTTTATATTAGGTGTGATCAAATGAAACCCATTTAAGTGGCTTTATTAAGATGAAAAAAAAAGGTACATCCATAGGTGTGGCAGAATTTTCAAAGCAATATATAAGGAAGCAAGAATGCACCAGTTTTCGTTAGAAGTCGCCGCCGCAGGCATTCAGACACACATTTCACTGCTTAGGGAGATGGCGGATACCATCTGCGAAGAAGGACTTCGGTTGCTGCTTTGAATCATTTGGTCACCACAACCATGACGTTTGCATCGGAATGGAATCGTTGTCCCTTTAGAGAGAGCTTTTCTTAAAGGTCCAAACAAATGAAAGTCGCATGGTGACAGATCGGGGCTATAGGCTGGATGGTGCAAAACCTCGCAAGAATAATTTATTCTTCACAAGAACATGAAATACATATACTGGATGGTGCAGAACCTCTCGGGAAGAATTTATTTGACAATGCTATCCCACCCTTCCCGTGCTAACACATCCTACACAATGCTCACAACATGTGGACAAGCATTGTCGTGCAGCAGAATCACACTACACGAAGCATGCCGGGTCCCGTATTCTTGATGGCTTTATACTGCTTGTACAGTGTGTCCTTGTAGCCATTGGCATTGGTGTTCATGCGAGGCTGTAAAGAACAAAAGCACTTCATGGTTTGGTGATCTGTAATGTTTCCATTGCATGCTCGCTAGTTTGCTGGACGGCTCAAAGTGGTGGCACCATAATTCATCACCTGCCACTATGCACGACAGAAATGGATCACTCTCCGCTTCCTAGCGCAGCTAGTGATTCAAACTCCAACCCATGCATTCTTCCTTATGGTGGTCAGTCAGCATCCCTGGGATTCATTGTAAAGACACTTTCTGATACTGCAGCGTCTTCGTAACCTACTGTTTGAACTGTCCCAAATGACATAGCAAATTCCTCTGCTCGCAAATGCAAGCTTCGACGACGGCCCACCTGTATTGCTGCATCAATCTTGGCGATGGCGTCGTCTGTTGCAACATTCCCTTGGCTTGGCCACGGAAGATCTTTCATTTCCTCACGTCCTACCCAAAACATTTGTGCCCTGTCCCATCGCTGTTGTCTTTGACACACATTTGTCACCATACACCGCCTGCATTTTGCAATGAATATCAACTGGTCGACATCTTTCCCCTGTTAGGAACTGAATCACCGCTTGCTGGTCCACCTTGGATGGGTTCGGAATCACACTGGCCATGTCAACAATCTTCAGCACAAACCACACATGCAAGGAGAATGAATGTGTGCTCGCTTGTTCATTGATGGGTGCTTATCACGCGAGCTGTATTGTCGTCATGCTTCCCGTGTATTGGTCCACATGACACAGCACAAACAGGTTTCGTTTGATCACGCCTCATATAGTGTGTTGTGTATGAAGCATTTCAAGAGTAATGATACATTTACGTTCTAACTATAGATTTTATACCCATATATTTTTGAGTTTTATGTTGTTGTTTTTAATTCCATAAGTTGCAAATAATTGAATTAAAGACAAAGTAGAAATAATTTTTTCTCAAAATTAGTACAGCATTATGTATATAAAAGGATTGTAGAAATTAAACCTGGTTACATTTTTAGTGACAGTTTTGGTATTTCAGTATTTATCTGTGATTCTACGTTTCTTAATTAGGTGCTGCAGCAGACATCATTTTCAGCATTCTGTATTAAGTTTACTCAAGCCTGTAAGACATTGTTTGTTGTAGGTTACAGGTTGAACAAACATATGGTTTCACTGCATTTTAAGTAGGAGCATTTAGATTGTGTCCTGAAAAAAATCCAAATGTCCTGGAAAAGGCTGGTTGGCAGAGTAATATACATTGCCGGTTGGCAGTATATCATCATCATCATCATTGTCAACCATTATCAATCCACTGCTGGACGAAGGTCTCCCCAAGTTTCCTCCACAACGGTCTGTCTTGTGCCAGTCTCCTCCATGTCACCCCTGCATACTTTCGAATTTCATCCACCCATCTCCCGTGTGGTCTTCTTCTGGGTCTTTTCCTGTCCCTTGGAATCCAATCTAAAATTTCGGCTGTCCATCGATGATCTGTCCTTCTGGCAGTATGTCCAGCCCATTGCCATTTCAGGGATTTAACTCTGATCACGATGTCTTCCACTCTTGTCATTTTTCGGATCCACGAGTTCCTCTTCTTATCTCTCCTGGTTATACCAAGCATGCACCTCTCCATGCTTTTTTGAGTTGTCTGCAGCCTTTGTATGTCTCTTTTAGTTAAGGTCCACGTCTCTGCACCATACGTAAGCACTGGAAGGATGCATTGATCAAACACTTTTCTTTTAAGACATAATGGCATATTGCTCTTGTAAATTATGCTGTTTCTTCCAAAAGCTCTCCAGGCAAGTTTTGTACGCCGATTAATTTCTTCATCAATGTGACCCTCACTTGATATCTGCTGTCCAAGATAAACGTACGTGTCTGTTATCTCCAGCTTTTCTCCATCAATCGATAAATCTTCATTTCTTGTAAAATCATTGAACATCACTTTTGTCTTCTGAAAGTTCATTTTTAATCCCACTTCTTTACTCTTGTCAGCAAGTTCCTGGATCATACTCTGCAGCTCTGATGGGGTAGTTGCAAAAATGACTACGTCATCAGCAAAACGAAGGTGGGTTAGATAATCTCCATTAATCTTTATCCCCTTGTTTTCCCAGCTCAGCGACTGAAAAACACCCTCCAATGTGGCATTAATGAGCTTTGGAGATATGGTGTCACCTTGTCTCACTCCCTTTCCAATTTTTATGTGTGTTGTATTTTCAAACAGCCGAATCTTTGCACTTGCATTTTCATAGATGTTATTAATAATATTAATGTATGCATCTTCAATACCGCAGGTTTTCAGAGCCATTGTAACTGCTGATGGTTTCACCGAATCAAAGGCTTTTTCATAATCGATAAAAGCCATGCACAATGGAAGTTCATATTCCCTCGCTCTTTCAATTAGTTCTCTCAGTAC
Organism: Macrothele yani; assembly: GCA_039090855.1. Taxonomy (NCBI): domain Eukaryota; kingdom Metazoa; phylum Arthropoda; class Arachnida; order Araneae; family Macrothelidae; genus Macrothele; species Macrothele yani. The sequence continues at coordinate 58,343,189 of CM076998.1, read as the reverse complement.
GTGGATATGATCTATTGTGCTGTAGCCACTCCTGAATCCAGCTTGTTCTCTCGGTTGAGCCATGTCCAGTGTTACCTTTAAGCGGTGTGAAAGAACTTTAGTGAAGATTTTATAAACTACTGATAGGAGGCTGATAGGTCTGTAGTTTCCGAGATCCTCAATGTCACCTTTCTTATGTAGCAGGATCATTGTAGCGGTGTTCCAATCCTCAGGAATCTTTTCTTCATTAAGGCATCGAGTGAAAATACTGTTTCGATTTCTCCGCTTGCTTCTTGTATGATGTCTACAGTAATTCCATCTTCTCCTGGAGCTTTTCCCCGCTTCATGTTCTTGATTGCATGTGCAACTTCTGCTGGAAGGACTGGAGGAACTCTGGTACTGGTATCTTTCATGATGTCTGGAGTGCATGTATCATCCCTTTCATATAATTTGGAGTAGAAATCTTTCACTCTTGTCAAAATTTCGCCTCTATTTCTTGTTACAGAACCATCTTCTTTTCTCAGTGCCATAATCTGTTTTCTTCCCTTACTGAGATGTCCCTTTGCTATCTTTAGGCTTTGGTTATTTTCAATTGCTTTCCTCACTAGTTCACAGTTGAATTTTCTTACGTCTTCAGTGATACTTTTTCTTACTGTCTTGCATAGCTCTATATATTCCACTTTGGAAGTCACATCTTCTTTAGTTGTCCTCATCTCTCTTCTTTTTTGCATCAACATTTTCGTTTTTCCTGATAATTTGTTTACATGCAAATTGTTCTTAGACCCAGCTAATTTTGTTGCTGTTTCCATAAGAGCTTTGGTTACTTTTCTGTTAACTTCAGAGATGTCCACTTCTTCCGATGTTAGGCCTTCTAAAGCAGAGAACCTGTTCTTCAGTTCTAACTTGAAGGTATTATGGTGTTTTTTAAGGTTGGTTATGTCAATAGATTTTGTTTGTCTTATGAGCTTGCCACGTTCAAGTTTAGTGTTGAGGTGCATCTTACATCTCACCAATCTATGGTTACTACCTGTGTTGAACTTGTTTAGCACACTGCAGTCTTCTATGACGAATTTTTTGTTACACATAATAAAATCAATTTCACTTGTCGTCCCATTTGGATGTCTCCATGTCCATTTTCTGTGTGGCTTTTTCTTGAAGAAGGAGTTCAAGATGAAAAACCCTTCTGCCTCTGCAAACTCAACGAGAGTATTTCCACGCTGGTTTCTGTTGCCGTGACCGAATTTACCTACTGAAGTTTCATTCTGTTGCTGTTGCCCTATTTTTGCATTGAAATCTCCCATAATTATTTTCAATTGCTGCTTACCTTTATTATTTAGATGACAAATTTCCTCATAAAATTCTTCAATTTCTTCTTCAGGATGACTTGTGGTGGGTGCATAAGTTTGAATAATCTGAGCCTTGTATCTTCTCGAGAGTTGGATAACGAGTCGTGCAGCTCTGTCAGAGGAACTTTCAACTTCTACAACTTTATCCTTCAGTTTCTTTTTTATTATAAATCCACCACCACTAGTTCTGCCAGTATCTGTCCCACGATAGTAGAAGAGATGTCCACTTTTCAGTTCGATGAGATCTTCTCCTTTTCTCCTTACCTCACGTAGCCCCACGATGTCCCACTTGATCCTTTGTAGTTCCTCTTCCAATTCAAGAAGCCTTGAATCAGAAGATAGGGAGCGTCCATTATACGTAGCCAAGGTCAGCATCAGATGGCAGCCTAGTCCGGTCCTCTGGGGATTCTTAGCACCCTCTGCCTTCATGTCGCACTGGCCGCTGCCTTGGCCAGGTACATTCCAGCTGCCGGAGACTGAGGGCCAAGATTTAAGTTGTGGAATCATTTTGGAGGGGTTTGGCCATAACTCACCACGCTGGCCAAGCGGGTTGGTGAGTGTGGGATAGAATTTCCTCTAATCCCGATGGTATAGTTATACCGCTATTGGCGGTCGTCAGAGCCCCTTTAGTGGGAACAGGATGCACCGCGAGAAGGCGGGGTTGACATTTGTCAAGGAGAGGCTGTGATGTTACTCATCACCTGACCTTACATCCCGGCAGTATATATCAATTGTACATTTATTTTATTCTCTTCCATCTTGAAGAACTTTACTTTTATGTCTTCACTTCCTCTGAGTTCTTTTATTTTCTCAGAGATATGAAGTTTCTAATCATTGAGAACAGGCCTTGACTAAAATGTAGAGGCCAGAAATGAAGACATAAAGTAAAGTTCTTCAAGATGGAAGAGAATCAAATACATTAATCTGAGTAAAGCCGCAAGTAAGATGTTTAATTCCTATCAACTGTATATGTATTTCATGTATTTGTGAAGAATAAATTCTTCTCAAGATTCATTTCCCATTAGTTTCTATAATCCAAAACACTAGAGATATGTGGATCTATATCCATGAACGAATGAAAAAATGGTTGTTGACACTATGATAAAGTGGGGATTGCTTCAACTAGTGCACATCCGAAAAGTTGCTCAAATTCCTAAGCTACATTGTGTAGCTTCAGTTGCTTGAAACTTTGTCGTCCTGCCAAGTGTAACAGTAGCCTACTGGAACATAAATTGGGAGATGCTGGTTTGATTCGCATTCCAGGACAATGTAATTTTCAAGTTTTCTGATTGTTGGCTACATAGATATCGCTAAGCCGTTCCTTGAGGTTCAGAGGTTAACTCCTCAAAGAAAGCTCTTCTGCCAGATTAAAGTTTAAAACTGATGGGTTGGAATTATTGTTGATGTATCAAATATCTCCATTTGCAGCGATCTCGGCACAAACTTGAGCTTTGCTGATATCCATCACCTGTCTCTCACATGACTTTTTACCTTTCCTGCACTGAAGCTGAATAAATTGTTAGTAAGCATCATACCACTCAGTTTTTCAACATAGCCTAACCACCTAAGAACATTTGTCTCCACCTTACTAACAACATTTTGCCTCACATTACACTTTGCAACACATCTTTGTTCCTTCTATGATCAGAACATGTCATGCGACAAACCTCCTGTGAGTAGCGCATTTCTCTAGTGGTGAAAGTAGATTATTTGTTTTGGGAGAACACAGTGCTTAATGTTTAAAGTCTAGGAGAGTTTACACAAACACATAAAAAATAAAAGAAATGAAGGGAAGATTATCCTGTCTCATAACCCTATATTAACAAAGATAGGATATTCTCTCAGAAACAGTAAATGGCTGTGTTTTCCCCCTCAGAGGGTGTACCTTTTTAAAGTTTTTTTTACCAAAGAAACCACTGTTGTTAGACACCACTTTAAAGCACTACAACTGCCTCTGCAGGCGGTTGCAGCGAGACTGTCTGTGAACGTTCTGATCACAACCTGTTCAATCTACTTACCACCCAATGAAGCTGTAAGCCGTTCTGACTTGGAGGATTTAGTTGATCAGCGGCCGTCTTCTTTTTTTTTTTTCCTGTTGAGTGATTTTAATGCACACAATCCGTTGTGGGGTGACAATAGTCGAGACTCCAGGGGATGTGTTGTCGAGGCCCTCCTGTCCAACACGTCACTCTGTCTGCATAACGTGGGGTCAACGACCTACTTCCATGAACCTACCCGTTCGTACTCAGCCATTGATTTGTCGCTGAGTTCACCATCCTTATTTCCTGACTGGTCCTGGAGCGCATGTCTGACGATCTCCTTGGCAGTGATCACTTTCCAATCTTCTTTCGGCTAGCAGGTGACGGATACCGCCATCCCACCCATCCCGCTAGATGGTATATTGATCTCGCCAAGTGGGATGTATTCACTGCTTCGGCGACCATTACTCCTCCAATGGTGACCTCAGGTACAATCAATGATGCTGTTGCAGCCGTAACGGATTGTCTTGTGCAAGCGGCAGAACTCTCCATTCCGCAGACATCAACAAACGTCCACGTTGTCTGAAGCCTTGGTGAAATTCCGACTGCAAGGCAGCACATCAGGCTCAGCATAAGGCTTGGGGTCGGTTTCGTTGCTTTCCCACCGAAGCTAACCTCCTTGCTTTCAAGAAAGCCAAGGCTTATGCGCGCCTGGTCCGTCGTCGTCATAAACAGGATTCCTGGATCCAGTATGTTTCCGGGATCAACACCTCTACCAGTTCTAAGATCGTTTGGGACAGGATTCGCAAGGTTCGGGGAAAGTACCCATCTGGGGAACTCTCCACTCTCGGGAGTGATGGACGAACGGTTGCTGACCCTCAGGGTATTGCTGACCGTCTTGGCACTGCATTTTCTTCAGTGTCCAGCAGCAGCAATTACCCTTCTTCGTTCCGGCAGCTTCAGACGTAGCTTGAGAGGAAAAGAATATCTTTCTGACCGTTTTCCTCGGAGGACTATAACAGCTCTCTGACTGCCGTGGAACTGAAGATTGCTTTGAATCAGTTCGGCTGAACATCTGTCGGACCGGATAACATCCACTACGACATGCTGAAGCGCCTCTCTCCATCCCCTCTAGACTGTCTGCTAATTCTGTTTAACAGAATTTGTCAAGAGTACGTCTTTCCCATTTCATGGTGGACAGCTATTGTCATACCTGTTCTCAAACCTGGTAAAGATCCCGCAAACCCGTTGAATTACCGCCCCATCGCTATGACGAGCTGCCTTTGCAAAGTGCTAGAACGTATCAATTTTCGTCTGGTGTTTTATTTAGAAACTCGTCACATTTTATCACCTCATCAGAGTGGTTTCCCGTCACTGTCGTTCCACCACTGATCATCACCTTCGCCTTGAAACATCTATCAGAGAGGCGTTTGTCCAGCGTCAGCACATTGTCTCAGTGTTCTTCGACATGGAAAAAGCTTATGATCAAACGTGGAGATACGGCATTCTCCGTGATCTGCAAGACTGCGGATTGCGGGGAAACTTACCAACTTTCATTGCCGACTTTCTCCAGAACCGGATGTTCCGTGTGCGCTTCGAGTCGACCCTCTCTGCGCTGTGTCCACAGGAGCAGGGTGTTTCTCAAGGCTCCATTTTATCAGTCACTCTTTTCATTCTTCGTGTTCATCACATTTTCACATTACTTTCTCCGACGGTTCGTGGTTCGTAGATGATCTTCAGGTTTCGTGTGCTTCCATCAACATGCATACCATTGAGAGACAATTGCAGTTGGCAATTACTAAGATTTCTTCCTGGGCCTTATGTAATGGTTTTGTCTTCTCGTCACAGAAGACCGTTTGCATGCATTTTTGCCACAAACGGGGTCTTCACCTGCACCCTCATCTCTGTCTGGGAAACTCTACCATCTCTGTAGTGTCTGAAGTCAAGTTCCTAGGTTTGACCTTTGACCGCTCACTCACATTCAGTCATTGAAGGTGAAGTAAACGCATGTCCTTAAGTATCCTTAAGGTCCTCTCCCGAACATCTTGGGGGGCTGACAGGTGCTCAATGCTCTGCATTTACCTCACTCCCTTGTGCAGTCACAGTTGGACTACAGATGTGTAACCTATGGTTCTGCACAGCCTTCTCTTTGGATCTCTTTGATCCGGTTCATCACCAGGCTCTGCGTCTTTGCACCGGCGCTTTTCGTACTTTTCCTTTGCATAGCCTGTATACCGAGTCGCATGAACCGCCGTTGTGCCTCCGCCGTCTGCAACTGTATCTCCAGCTTTACACCAAGCTAAAGTCACTACCTCGTCATCTACTGCACGATTCCGTCTTCAACCCACAATGTGTCCGCTTATTTTCCAACCGCCCTTCTTGTGTTCCAACTTTCGGGATTCGGATGTCAGACATGGTGCGCACTGCTGGCCTTGACTTATCGACGATTGGTGTGACCAGGGCTTTTTATGATCCTCCATTGATTGCAGTGGGCTTAGGTGATGGCCTATCACTCTCTTTCTGTGTGGCCTAAGTCCTTCATGCCTGCGCTCGTTTACCAACAGCTTTTTGCGAAACACCTCTCTCTCCATCCCGATTTCGTGCCCGTCTTCACCGATGGCTCGAAATCCGGTGGTGTTGTGGGATCGTCCTTTGTATGAGTTGATAAGACGTATGATGAGAGGATTCCACCGGCAACAATTGTCTTTACAGCAGAAATGCACGCAGTTCACTTCGCCTTGCTTCACATCCAGTCCTGTTCCCATCGTCGCGCCATGCTTTGCACCGACTCCCGGTCTGTCATCCAGGTCTTACCTTCTCCTGAGGGCATTGATTCTCCAGTCACCAGAGATGTTTGTCGTCTCCTGCGGACTTTGACTGGCACTGGATTCCAAGTCCAATTCTGTTGGGTTCCTGGCCATGTTGAGATTCTAGGTAATGAGCTGGCGGATGCCTCTGCCAGATTTGTCGCCTCCATGCCGATCATTCGACTGTCGCTGTCTTTTAGAGATTTTCGTCCTGGCATCTGAGCATTCATCATGGCTGAGTGGCAGTTCCTTTGGTCTCTGCAGGGCAGGAAGAAACTTCTCTCCATCAAACCACAGATCGGACTATGGCAATCTAGTTTGCGTAGGAATCGTCGTCAGGAGGTTGTCCTTGGGTGTTTCCGCATTGGGCATTGTTGTTTCACACACTGCTTCTTGCTGTGTGGTGACACTGCCCCAATGTGCGAGACATGCAACTGTCGTCTCACTGTCATTCATGTACTATGTAAATGTGTTTGTTTTCGTGCTGCCCGTTTTCACTATTTTCATTCTCATTTGTTAAATGCCACTGCAGCGGCTCCTCGATGACCACTGCGATACTGTCGCTGTCTTTTCATTTTTAAAACAAATTTAATTTTTTTAAACATATCTAGTTTTTACACTTTTCTTCATTCTTATTTTTCACTTTTACTGCATCAGCCTGATTTTAAGCATTATACCACATTTTTAATACTGTTTGTTTGATTATCTTGTGTCTGGCGCTCTTTGGCCAAACATGGCCCTTCGCCATTAAAATCCACCAGACAACCAGCAATCAATCTGCACTCCCCGGTTGTAATAATAACATGCACTTGTGCTAATAGTTACATTTCAAAATAGGTTTTCATTTCAGAATGTTCAGCTTTGTCTCCTGATGTATAAAACCACTGATTAATAAATACACTGATAAGCACCTCTATGCGAAATCAGTGCCTTAGTTATGTACATCTCAGATGCATATTCCGCATGCATTTATGTATCTGTCTTGGGCTGGAGCCCGGAACTTCAGCTTGAGTCACTACTGCCAATATTGCTGTAGAATTCATATCTCTACTGAAGAGAGTGTGAAAAATAGATATTGGCATCTTCATTATTCTGATTTTCTGGTAAGTAGTCTACAAATGATATGCAAAGAGAAAAATATGTATACTGTATTTGTTGTTGTTTTACGTACATACATATTCACTAAGCTGTTCTCTGAGATTCAGAGGTTAGCTCCTCATAGAAAGACATACCGCCAAATAAATGTTTAACTGATGGAACTAGAATTTACTTACTCTTGGTGTATCTACTAACATCTCCATTTACGGCAATCTTGGCACACAGCTGGAGCTTCACTGACATCCATCACACGACGCACACAAGACCTTTTGCTCCATATCCCACACTAGAGTCCTTTAAATTCTCTCTTTGTGTCTTTTTAATCAGAAAAGTACACCAGTGTGGGGGATTAGCCCACAGCTGATTATTCCAGTTGGAAATTTCATCAAATATCTAATTTTAGAAAATAAAATTTTCAGAATAGAACTTAAAAACTCGAGCACCAAGTGAAATTTTTTTGCACCATGGTGACTGGGTACCTTGGATTTGTCTACACCTTATTATAAGCATGCTGATTCTTCTGTCTGTAGCCACATCCAAACAACAGGGTCCGTACGGTCCTTAAAAGTACTTAAGAACTCCTTATTTTTTTATTTCCGTTTCTAAGGCCCTTAAAAGTCTTAAACAAGTGCTTATTTTTTCCCCGTCTTGTTTCTGTGCTGCAATAATGGGCATCGCAACCCTGCCCCCATTTTTGTTTGTGTGTGTGTAAATATGCTAACCCGTTCACCAGGGGAGCTTTCTTCTAGCTCATTGAAGCGAGATAATCCCCTGGAACGTTCTTAAAAATGATCTCCCTTCAGCACTCCACCCCACCCCCACTTTTCCCATTGTAGCCTGCATGACTTACCTTGCCTGACCTTACCAGTGGGATTAACGTCTGTGTTGTGTGTCTTTTCAGGGGTCAGAGGGTCAAAGCAAAGGTGGGGAGGGGGGTTCTGTTTGACTTCTTCACAATTTATGGGGTCCTGTGGTCTGATCTATCTAGTGCCTACTGCTCTACTCAATTCACCTTTATTCATTGTTGCTGTGTCTCCTGCTTGTCCTTTTTTTTTTTTTTTTCAGTATGTATTTAATTTTGTTCTTTGTGGGCAAAGTAGTAGTTTTTATTTGGGGCAAAATGCCTGGTAAATGACCATTAGTGCTGTTTAATCCCCTACATATGTATATATACATACTGTATAAACACATACCTGGTGATTTTCCAGTGATGCAAAATATCAATTGCAGTGTAGGTCCTTAGAAAGTCCTTATTTTTTTCCCACAGAAAAGGGTATGAACCCTGAACAACAGTAAAGAGCTGTGCTGTTTGGTGGACAAAACAAATGGCAGTACATTGATAGAATTTTATTGTGAATAGTGCTAAAATGTTAAATATGTACTTCTATCTGCTTGGCCCATAGAAGACAAAACAGATGGAAAACACAAAAAATTTTATGTTTCATTTAACTTCTTACATTGACAGAAATGAGAGAGAGAGACTATTTGGAACGTAAGTTTGTTGACGACTTCTTCAGGATTATCTCCTGCGCCAGTGGTCAGTATATGAATGTGCTGTAATAAACAAATATATCATAATTGCATACAAATTTAGTAAGTAAAATGCCTACCTTTTGCACCACAATATCTGCAAACATTTCTAGCACGTATTGTGTTGGCTTCTCGAGAGATGCTCACATTTAAACCTGTACAACCCGACAATATGAATATGGCAATTCACCAACACTTAATCCAAAACTTATGCAAACATTGATACTGAACTAAAATGGTCATTTACACAACACTTACGCAAACATTGATACTGAATGAAAAAGGCTATTTACACATCATTAAAGACAGACTGGCAAGACTAACTGTGCTCTAAACATTCACAAAAACTGTATACCACCATACGAACAACAAAATGCTAAAAACGAATTATTTCACCAATAATTCAAAAACCATGCTACGAGACAATTTAGTACAATTCACTATCATAAGACATTAGGAAATTCATGTAACAGAAGTTCAAATTGAATATGAATAAATTTCATAGTCAGCGCATATAAATACAAATCATACCTAAAGCTAAAATCCTACTCATGCCATACCACAAAAACCCAACTTTGAACAGTTCATGAAACACCACTTAGAAATAATGCTCAAACGATCCACCAGTCATTCTCATCATAAGCAAGTCCAAAATCTTTGCATAGCCAGTGACAACAATCTGTTGTGTAAATAGCCTTTTTAGTTCGGTATCAATGTTTGCATAAGTTTTGGATTAAGAGTTGGTGAATTGTCATATTCCTATTGACAGGTTGTACAGGTTCGGTTTGTTTTTTGTTAGTGGACCCAACGTGACGATCTCTCCAGAAGCCAACATAATACATGCTAGAAATGTTTGCAGATATTGTGGTGCAAAGGTGGGTATTTTACTTACTAAATGTGTACGCAATTATGATATATCTATTTGGAATGGTATAAAAAAGCAAGTGCAGTGCTGCCATGCTGTGAAAAAGTTTTAAAACCACAGTACATTTTCTTTTGTTATTTTTGCAAATTGTGAAATATTTACAACAGGGCAAATAAGAAACCAAAAACTCATTAGCTTATATTTTTTTCATTCTCATATTGGTTACATCATAGTGTTTCTCATTTGTGCAATTAATCATTAAAGTATTGTGCATTAGTCCCCACAGTACCGATATAATCAAAGTGTAAATACAAACTGGTTTTATTTTTTGCTAAGTTACTTATACATTTTCTTTCCTAATACAGTTTTGCCATCAGAAGAACCTGGCTGGATAAGAGGTACATTAAGAGGGAAAACTGGGCTGGTGCCAGAAAATTATGTGAATTATATTCCATAGCTAGAGTTTCCAAGTGTCCAGTTGTGTAAACGGGTTAGTCACTGTATTCCTGCTGCAGTTTCTTATGATGCCTGTTGAAACCAGTTGTAGCAATGATAGTATTTCTGTTCTGAACTGGTGTACTCCCACCTAAGTGCAGCACTTCAGTATTAAGAATGATAAAATTTTAGTTTTAATAGTGATAGCCATACATGTTGGGCAATGAGTGATGTTCCACAATTTCATTCATTTATTGTTACTGTTAAATTTTAGCCAAAATTATACATTTGTATGGCATAGTACTGTTTAGTCTTTTAAGTATTTGTAAATTTTAATGTTAAAGAAACTTTTACTGTGGAAGTTCGATTTTTTTCTTTTGTCAGTTTTCTTAATTTTTTGTGGTGTTATTTAAATTTTTCTCTTAAATATTCAGGTTATTTAAGTATTCTACCATATACAGTGCTGAAAGTTGTGTTATTAGCAGTATGTTTGAAAATAGAAGTTTCTTTTGAAGCCCATCTGAGAAACATGAGGAAAGTGTACATTGAATGGGTCATGATGATAATTTTCCCCAGAGGAATGTGTACATTATGTGGGTTATGATGATATTTTTTTCCTAGTCCGTGTTATGCATTCAGACTCTCAGAGATGTACAGAAAGGCTTGGGTTAATTTTAACCTGGGTAAAATATACCACTTACAAATGTTAAAATTCAAATTAAGAAATTTAAGTGCCTAACTTCTAAGTTTCCTTTTGAGCCTGGGTTCAAATGCCATCTTCTTCAGTTGGCCTTCTTTTGCATGCTGGAAATTTTTTAACACTTCTCATTTTTCATGCGCTCCAACAGCTTTCATTCACATGCTGTTTTGTGATTTTTATCTGAATATTTAGTGACATTTATTGCATTGTCAAAAGCTCATTTTTTCGGATTTTTCTTCTTATATTTTCTAATTCTGATCACTACAATTACTTTTCTTCACAGCTGACTGATAATTGTCACCAGTGCTATTTTTCTGGAAAAAAGGTGCCGGTACTCACCATGAAGGTGTTATTACAGTAACTTCCACACTTTTAACATATCCTCCGATATACCCTCGTCGTCTCTAGATCACTTCTTGCTTTTGGTATCCTCTATCAACTGCAGAATGACGACCTCGGAGCAGCCACGAGTCCACATATTTGCTAGGGTTTAACTGAGTGAGAGGAGGTCCTACTATCCTGATGAACAATTGTGCCGAAGTTGTCCGTACAAGCAGAGATGACCTAAATGAAGTTACTATAAGATTCATGCAAGAGAAACCCCTTTCACATTCACTGGAAGATTTTGCAATTATGCTCAAAGTGTGCTTTAGATGCAATAGTATGTCCAGGATTTTATTTACTTGAAAATACTCACGGAAACTATGAACTGCTTCTCTTTCATTTAAGCGGAATTTGCGTGCTAACTTTCTAATTTCAGCTTCATCAAATGGCCAATACTTGGAATCTAAAACCTAGGCACACAGGCAAATTGGCATCATCTTCTTCAAGCAAACGCTTTCCAACAGCCTCTTTCAGACTTTTATAAAAAGCAGATGTACTTATTGCAGGACTGTGTCTTTCATTTGTGTGGAGCTCAATCCCTTTGAACTTCATGTTCTTCTGACTTTGAAGAGACATACTGTAGTACGGACCAGGATTTTCAATTCTTATTTCAAAAAGTTGGAATTGTATTCTTTATCTTCCTGTCTGCTTTGTACAAGTCAATATTTCTCTCTTGTAAATCTAGACTTAGTTTCACACATAAGACCCAAATCAAGAAGAAACTCGCATGACGTTATTTTTCTTAAAAGGCTCTCATAAAGACAGCAATCTCTTTTGCTTCTTCTGCTGTCTTCTTTTGCCTCCTGAAAGTGATGGACAAGGTCTTCAAAGTCTTGCCACACTGCAGAAACAGTGTGAAAGCTAGATGCAACCCAGCGAGTGCTTAAAATTCTGCCAAATTTAAGAAGTTGAAGTTCTAGAGTAGCTGCACATTCCTGTAGTTCCCTAGCATTCTTAGGTGAAGCATGATAAGTTACAAAGTTTGTCCATGAAACACTTAAAGTGATTCACTCCTCCCACATTGTTCACTGTTGTGTCACTAACAGACAATTCAAGGCGATGGATAGCACAATGCCAGAAAATAACACTAGGAAACTTGTCTTGCATTAGACTCAATTCGTGACCACTTTGTCTTGCAGTAGCCTCAATTCGTGAACACAGTACCATCTGCCGGAATATTTATAATACATTTTGCTGTCAGTAAATCGCAATTTTTTAACACCTTAAGAAAAAAGGTGCCGGTACTGCGTGCAGTTGCGCAGTCAGAAAAAAGCACTGATTGTCACTTTGCTTGCTAAATGATGCGGCTTTCTTGAGAAACACTGCTGTGCAAATAATAATGTGCAAGTTTATTCCCTTTCCTAAAAGCATTTATGTCATGCATCTAAATAATTTGCTGAGAACTCATTTAAATAATTTAAAAAATAAAGATTGGTTCATAAATTAGGTGTCAAAAATTCATGAGCTTTTGATATGCCACCTATTGCAATATTTAAGACTAAATTTTTTCTCAGAAGTGATGGAAATAGTATATCATTGTAATATGTATTGAAATGGTTTGAAAGTGTTTTATGAGATGTATATGATAAACTTCATCCTGTTATTCCCTGTATTTATATTCTTACAACATAAGTACATGAAATAACTGGATTGTTTACTGTGTAATTTATGAATCACTTTCAGATCATTTAAAATATATATTATTTGCATATACTAAAAGTTTAAGAAACAAAAAATGCATGTAAAATATTAAAAAAAAATTACATTGTTTTGGCATATTTTGTAGTGCAAGTTAAACATGGTTAAATGTCTCATTGTTTTTCTCCTTTCATCCCGTTTTGCTTTCTGTAGCTAATGTGCTTTGGTTTTGGCTTGATAAATCATTGAAACTTGTGTAATAAATTAAACGTCTTATGATTGAGGCAGATAAACACTGAAATACAAGCAGTGACCTTTTTTCCCCCTTCAGTGGTGAATTTACAGCTCAAATATTGATCAGTAAGCCAGTTGAAATTCAGTTTGAAACAACTGCAAAACTGTGTGTTTAAAGAGAGATGACCATTTCATTGCAGTTAGTTGTTGTAAAGTTGTGAAAATAAAGTTGCTTGAGAAAACTACTGCATGCATCAGTGGGAAATATCAAAACTATTAATTTGCCTGAAAATACTACTTAATGTTGAAAACTTTGAAGTTTTCTTTTAGATGAACTGGTAAGTTTGTGGAAGTTGTAATTTTCTACCTATATAAACAAACCGTGCTGTTTCCTTTCTTTTCCTTTTTGTATGTTTTAAGCACATCTGAAGTTTTTTACATATTTGTGGTCTTGAAGACATGCTGTGGTATATGTTCTCCCAAAACAAATTATGAATATTTTTGCAGGATTTATTGCAAACACTTATTAAAATATTCTGTTGGATTGTAAAGATTTTTGTGTTGCCCAAGAAGTAAATGACTAGAATGTGTTGTATTTCCATAATAAGCATTTTGATGCATAAATATACATATATATTTTTACATTATCACATGTTGTAGTGATACAGATTTTAAATTGTTGCTTAACTTAACATCATACTGCATCTAATAGCTGCTATAACTTCCCTGGTATTAAATTTTAATCATTAAAGTTTGGTTTATAGAGAGAGAAATATTTAGCATTGAAATGTGCTAAGCTTCTGTTCCTATGGATATTCAACGAGCTCTTTTGTACATATTCTCTTAGTCTTATCTAAATGGACTTCCAGTCATATATGAGGAATATGGCATTCATGTAATGGAAGTTGATACAACTATGAAGAATAACACTATTTTAGCATTTTTTGCTCAAACCCTATTCAAGAGAATAGTCCTGCTTTTTTTTTTTTTTTTTTTTTTTTTTCCCCAATGTATGCTCAAGTTTTCTCTTTAATTTTCATGTTCATCCTCAAAACTGAAAAAAAAAACCATAATTTGTATTGTTTAAGAGTGGAAGATAATTAATATATATTTATATGAATAATGTGATAATGTTGATATAGGATTTATATTTTGTACTTTGTTATGAAGGAAACATTCAAATATTTCAAACTGTGTTTTTGTATTTGCATACTTTCATCTAATGATGTCAGTACTGTACATAGTTTTAGCTACATTACATTCCTTAAAGTAACTTTATTAAATAAATTGTATACATAATTTTATTAAATAAACTATGTTGCTCTATAAATAGTGTCTCATTTTTTCTTTCAGGAAGTTTTGTGCATTTTATTCAAAGGAATAAATAAGTCACTATGAAATTCTGAAAAAAAAAGGGGGGGTGCTACAGGTAGTGTTTATTTAAAAGCCTGAGAAATTATTTATGTATGGGAGTGAAGCTTAAATTTCAGTATATGTTGATTTGCAAGACCGATGTCTTTGTTAGCTGTGGTATAATAGTAAGCATTAGCAGTGGTTACTGGAGCATCAGAAGTATCTAATGTGATCAGATGAATCATTTTACACCTAAATGTAACTAAGCAGGGTCCGCACCATAGCTGCTGAGAGGGCAAGAAAAGCTGTTGCCCTCCCAGAATGGTCATACCAGGGGCATAAATTCATTCTCTGAAGTGTGTAAGAAATAGACGTGCACTACATACGAATAAATGTACTCTGAAAATTGTAACTGGAAAAGAAAATTATACACTGAGATGCAAAAGAAAAAAAAAGGGGGGGCACTGCCATTTCCGTTACATGTCACCACACCCATGTAGTAAATGGTATTGTCCTCAATCGACGTATATATAGATGTAGATATCTCCACAAGCTCAAGTACTAGCATTCGCAGCTCAGGTGGCAGCTTATCGGGATTTGAGCAATTTCAAACATAGTATGATAATCGGCGCCTGGGAAATGGGGTCACTCCATCTCAGAAATTACCACAAAATTTGGATTTGCACGATCAACAATTTCAAGACATACCTGTGCTACACCAAATCAGGGAAAACATCCAGAGTGCGAGACCACCCGTGTGGCCGTAGAAAAGTCCATCGTAGACAGCAGCATCTGGCATGCATTGTAACATCCGCCCGGCGTACAGCATTGCCACAGATCACAGCACAACTCAATGCTGGGGCCACTAGTAGCATCAGCGTTCGGACAATGCAACGTTCCCTGTGTTCTATGGGGTTCCGTAGCAGACAGCCTACCGGGTGCCATTGCTGACCTGACAACACAAGGCTGTGCTCTTCGCCTAGACTCGGGAACACCGCCACTGAATGCAAGGTGACTGGAAACGTGTAGCCTGGTCCTACAAATCACTGTACCAACTGTTTCTGGCAGATGGCTGGCTCATGTGTGGCCACAGCCCCTCAAGGCAATGGATCCCTCAGGCCAGGGGTGGCTCTGTTATTATGTGGGATGTTTTTAGCGGGCATGCATTAGAACCCCTCGTATGTCTACAGACTGTTCTGACCATTGGAGACTATGTAACCATCCTTGGGGGTCATTTGCAGCCATTAATCTCGTGCAACCACTCCAACAGGTGCGACCTCTTTCAACATAACAATGCATCACCACACGCGTCCACAGTCCCCAGATTATGGCTGGAGGAACATTCCGTGGAGTTTGGCATCCTAACTTGGCTCCTTCATTCACCGGATTTAAACACCATCGAACACATTTGGGATGCTGTTCAATGTGCCATCAATGCCAGGAATCTTCCACTGACAAATATTACAAAATTGTAGGATGCTCTTTAGGAAGCATGGTGCGCACTGTCTCCGCAGTACTACAGAGAGCTTGTGGAGTTCGTGCCCTGTCCCATTGTTTCCGTTATCTGATTGCAGGGAGGACTAACGCAGTATTGGAGAGGTAACCTAGTTTTTTTGGCACTTCAGTATACACTTCAATATTTTTCTTTTTCGAGACTTTAGTTAGCTGTTCACAGTATTCTACACAGCTAGTCACAGTACAGTTACCTACACTGTGAGACAGAACACTACTGCGGAGCGTAAAAACAAAAACAAAAATTCCGATTTCGATATGCCCTAGTGCGGAAAAGTTGTGTATTACTACGTAAACCATGTGCAAAAATTTTAGCAAAATTCAAATAATATCTTACGGTTCCACTTTAACTCCAAAATTTTTATATTTAAGCAAAATCCTCACATTTTTATGTCCATTGTGCGAACAGAACAGTGTCAGTCACAGACTTTCCTTAGTGCACAAAAACTATCTGTTGGTACCCAAAAGATGTGCACAGTTTTTAAGACAAAGCAACTAATATCTTATGGTTCCAATTTAATGCAACAATACTGCATGTTAAAGCAAAATTGCAATACTTTGGCACCTAGTGTTCACCATGTGATTTGTTTCCTAGTTGTGTCAATGTGTGCACTGAAAGCACAAAGTTGTGCAAATGTGCAGTAGTACACACTGCACATGGTGCAGCTCTTCACATTTTTCATGTTTCAGAAAAATCCCAGAACTTGTCATGAGGAGGTGGCTGCACAACGAGTTCCGCCCAACCCAGCCTCCCATCCATTAGGGCAAATCAATTTTCTGTTCTTTTTTAATCTTCAATTTCCTGTTCTTCTTTATTAATTTTTACCCTGAAATCTGATTTACTTTCGAAGGCTGGCATTATTTGCTGTGCTTCCAACCGTACTCTAATCAATCAATCTCTTTATTCTTCTCTGCAAACAGCGGCAGATGCTTCTGTTGTCAACTTAATGCATCGCTCCACTCCCTAATTGTGACAAGGGAAGTTTTGCGTGCCCAATTGTTCAACAATGCCCTTACAGTCACTGTTGCATAAGTTCATTATATCATTGTTGGTTAAATGAGCAGTCAATGGCGGTTCGCTTAAGACGTGCGATTGCCAGTCAATTAGGTCAAAATAATCCTCCCCCTGAACAGTTGAACTGAGGAATTTCGAATACACTGATTACCTCGCAGTTTTGTGCCATTGCTCGAAGGATCCTGCGTAAGCCAAGTTCTCTGATATGTTTCCTCTCGTCCGTGATCATAGCCAGAAGTAGCCATTCCTTTGGATTACGTGGTCCAGAACGCTCTTCAAACCCTGGGTGAGATATCTGGATGTATGGATAGCCTTCCACAGATTCTGTTCTCCATCATGGCAATGAGGGTGTGATCTTGTAAGTAAACCACATGGGCGCATAAACCTCACAACAAATTCTGCCAGAATTTTAAGTTAATCCGAAGGCTGCAATGTGCTAATATAAAGGCGCAAAATATATGATTCCCCGTCATTTGCCACCGTGCATGGCTCATTTTCCCCGGATGCTTATGTGCCAGGCTTGATTATCATGTACGCTTTGTCACAGTGTGGCTAAGGTCTCACAGGTCTTCTGAGGCGTGTTATGATCCCTTGCAATTTTTCCATCAAGTTCAGGAAAACCTGCTTCAAATTTCAAAACGGTAGATTTTCGCAGCCTTCCAGCTGTTTGCCGATTTTCCCCTGAAAATATTTTTGGGCCACTCATTTGGCTATTCAAATGTTGAATTAAGTGATGAAGTGTCAGCTCGTTTCTGTGCAACTAGCCTATGCTCCATTGAAGAGGTTTTTAGCAGGCTAGCTCTAGAATGTGAATTACACCTCCTTTATAACCAGACTTAACTACGGTCCATCGCAGCTATCACCAACAGTTTGCTTAGGTCGATATTCTTGACATATAAGAAATCCAGCGGACATTTGGCAATGTCCTTTGCAGTGGAGGATGTAGGAGTGATATGCCCAAGATATTTACTTCCAGGTTCTTCCAGCATAGTCACATTTTTTCAGTAATAGTTTTTTGAACCGCTTTTCTTCTCTTTCTTCATACATCGTTGTTTGGTCCTTTCGCTCGTCGAAATATAGCCCTTTAATAACTTTACATGTAATCAGATTATCGTTTTGAAGCTGTTTTCTTTGGGGCTTTTTTCTCTGCCTTCTAATTTTGTTCCTATCTATAACACTTGAAGTATAAGCTTAGCTTAAGTTATCATTCCCACATCTTCCAAAAGTGCAGTTGCAAGGATGGCTCCATACATACATCCTCACCCAGGATTTGAAGAGCGTTCTAGACCTCGTAATCCAAAGGAATGGCTATTTTGGCCATCCAGAATCAATTCTTCTGGCTATGATCACGGACGAGAGGAAACATATCGGAGAACTTGGCTTCCACGGGATCCTTCGAGCAAGAGCACAAAACTGCGATGCAATCCGTGTATTTGAAATTCCTCAGTTCAACTTCCAGGGGAACTATTAGTTTGACTTAATTGACTGGCAATCATGCGTCTTCAGCGAACCGCCATTGACTGCTCATTTAACCAACGATGAAATAATGAACCTATGCAACAGTGACTGTAGGAGCATTGTTGAGCGATTGGGCACGCAAAACTTGCCTTGTCGCAATGAGGGAGTGGAGCGATGAGTTAAAACAGAAGCATCTGCTGCTGTTTGCGAAGAGCAAAGGAATGAATTTATTAGTTTACGGTTGGAAGCATGACAAATAATAAGGCCAGCCTTTGAAAGTAAATCATATTTCAATGTAAAAATTAATAAAGAGGAGGAAATTGAAGATTAAAAAAGAACAGAAAATTGATTTGCCCTAATGGATGGGTGGTTGGGTTGGGTACGGGTGGAACTCGCTGTGCAGCCACCGCCTAATGATGAGTTCTGGGATTTTTCTGAAACATGAAAAATGTGAAGACCTGTGCAGTGTGCACATTTGCACAATATTTTGTGCTTTCAGTGCAGTAGTGCACACATTAACACAACTGGGAAACAAATCACATGGTGAACACTAGGTGCCAAAGTATTGCAATTTTCCTTAAACAATGGAGTATTGTTGCATTAAATTGGAACCATAAGATATTAGTTGCTTTGCCTGAAAGTTTTTGTGCACTAGGGAAAGTCTGTAACGAACACTGTTCTTTTCTCACAATGGACATGAAAATGTGACGATTTTGCCCAAATATCGAAATTTTGGAGGCAAAGTGGAACCATAAGATATTATTTGAATTTTGCTAAATTTTTTGCACATGGTTTACGTAGCAATACACAACTTTTACGCTCCGGCCTAATGAACACCTCATATACGTAAAAGTAGTTGTCTGAAACAGTGGATAGAAGGAAATAAAAACAATTTTCAGACTTTTTGGAACACACCATCGGGATGAGCTATTCAGATATTTGTGTTCTGTCACAGGAAACTTCATGTGAGCATTTAACCTTGAATGGAATTTTTCCAAGCTCTCTCTGAAAGCATTTGTAACGTTCACTGTCTAATACTCATTCGTGTTGTTCTGGTTCATTTTGAATTTCTGTTAGTGCAGTGTTGTTGGTGTTTACATAGCCTTTACATTTTACTTTATATTTACAACTGTTGGCTCTTTGATATTTACATAGTTTTTGCATTTTTTTTGTAAAATTATGTTGAAAACCAGGTGGAAGATTTTTGAAGAATCATATGTTCTTTTAACAGATGTATGAGAAAAGGAGAAATTGTGTGCCGCCCTGGTGGCGCAGTGGTCTAAGCGATAGCTTCTGATCATTCGTCCGGGATGGGTCCGAATTCGAATTCCAGTGAGGCATGGATGTTATGTTTGTCTTGCGGCACTGGCTCTCTCCCTTCCCTGGAGTCAGTGGCCCTAAATTGGCGACGTGCAACTGCTTATAGCCCATTGAGTTGCTCACGGTGGTCATTAAACACCCAATAAAAAAAAAGCATACTTATTTGAGTGGAAGTGAACTGTAGAACTCAAAGGAGTGTAATTTCAAGTCTCACCCTCCCAGAAGTGCTTGCTTTGGCCCTGGTCCCCACTGTCCTTAAAAGTCCTTATTTTTCCTAACTAGCTGCTCCGAATCCAGAAGCTACAATGTGGTGCCTAGAACTTCTGCTGGTTGGCTGTGTTGATGGTGACATCAGCTGAAAGTGCACAGGGCAGTGTGAGATGTAATTTGCTGAAACAGGTCAGATATAAATTAAACATATCCAGCAGATTCCTCCCAACAACCCCTATTTGCCATCTCAAGGTACTGATATTTCACTTACATATTTCTCCTTTTTGTATGGGCAAATAAAAACTGTTAAGTTGTACAAAGTACTAATTTGAAATCTTGAACACATAATTTTGACTTTGGTTTTGCAAGTTGAACCATGAGACAATTATTTGCAAATGTCAAATCTTAAACTTATAACTTTAACCACAGTTTTGCAATTTATGTGCACTTCTGGAATTATTTAGAAATGTGTCGGACTTCTTACTTAAATTCTGAGAATTGAGGTCTCTTAACTGATGGATTAATATCATTCCAAATTTTAGCACCCATGAAAGAAAGGCTAAATGTTTTAAAGTTCATCTTTGCTGATGGAAGAGAGAGGTATGTACTAGTGAAGCAAGTCTAATTTTTTTTTTATTATTATTTGGGGGTTTAATGACCACAGCGAGTAATTCAATGGGCTATATAAGCAGGTGCCTATCCCTTATACATATTTGGTCACTAGTTCCAGGGAAGGGTGAGAGAGGCAGTGCCGCAAGACAAGCACACCATCTGTGCTTACCCCCGGATTCGAACGCTGAGCCATCTCAGATGAATAATCAGAAGCCAGAGCTTAAACCACTGTGTCACCCGGGCGGCAAGTCTAATTTTAGCTCATGAGTTATGAAGGTCTTTCTTCTATACCTTGTAGGGATTCCATGCTAGAACGAATTCAGGGTATTCTGAGAGCAAAAGTAATCCAGTGTAAATTTTGTATATGTTCTCTCTCTCTCTTTATTTGTTTATTTATTATTTTTTTTTCCTTGTCTTAGAGTTTAAAGGTACTCCTGAACACCTAGGATAATAAGGAGGTCAGTGGTGGCCCGGGACCAAAATTGCTGGGGAGGCAAACTACTTTTCAGCCTGGATTC
Source organism: Macrothele yani (assembly GCA_039090855.1). Lineage (NCBI taxonomy): Eukaryota > Metazoa > Arthropoda > Arachnida > Araneae > Macrothelidae > Macrothele > Macrothele yani. The sequence continues at coordinate 58,322,196 of CM076998.1, read as the reverse complement.
AAATAAATTTATTCAATTTAATGCCATTTTTTTCACATTATAATTTTTTTATTTACTTTCTCATGTGCGAAGTATTAAATAAATAATGTGACCCGTGAAAAGATTTATAAAGATTTTACCGGAGAAGCACGTTTTACATGAGGCTTTGAGACCAACACAAAACCTGTTTATATAAATAAGATTCCAGCCCCTCGCCTAAATATATTTTTTCTCAGTCTGAATTGCCCTCTTGGACTATTTGGGGACTGTTAAGCCAGTTTGAATATGAAATATATTGCCATCGAAATAGTTTTTTTATTAAAGAGATCAACAGAAGGTAAAAAGCAAGACTGAACTATACATCTTTTTCATCTCAAATGAAATTCTATATACACCTCTACCTTCACTGACGCCAAAAGAAAAAGTCTTGAAAACTTCTGCCCACAGCGTTTACCTACACAGCAAGAGAAAAAGTGTCTTGTATATGAGGTGTACCTTTCGTTCTTTCTGTTTGGCAAAGTGATTTATTATATGGTCATACCATGTCTGTTCTGCTTCCATCCTCTTCACAAGCGCCTTCTCATTGGACAGAACTGATAAACTTGACAACCTTTCTTGCCCAATGGAGTTTCTCTTGTAGTTTTTTATCCTATTCAGGCACAAGAAACTACGTTCCACAGAGGCTTATGTTGCAGGAATTGTTACTACGAGGGAAATAAGTCTATAAACAACTCTGGCAGTGCCTGTGCTAGATTATTATTGTACACTGGTGTGCAAAAATTAAGGACAAGACGGTTTTTCGAATGTAACGTCCTGCAGAAGTGCTCCACATAGACTCAAATCATACCATAAGATCCCCAAGATGTAAGAATATGGGACAAGTGAGCAAAACCGTCCAAACAAGTAATCCAAAGGATACAAAGGTTCTTTATTGAAAAGGTAGCTTCGAGCATAACTGGACAGAAGACAGAAGCATCCATGTGACAGGCGGCTGCCAAGGAAAATCCAGTCTTTAGTAGGGGATATGATCACCCCTGACTTTGTTGCAGGATTTACAACGTCTGTCCATGCTGAGGACGAGGTTGTCAAGGAGCTGTTGAGGCATCGCGGCCCATTCCTCTTGTAGCGCCAATCGTTGCTGTCAAGCGTCTCCCGAGAAAGTCCCACATGTGTTCGATTGGATTTAGGTCCGAGGACCTTGCGGGCCAATCCGTTCATTGAATATCTTCACTCTCCAACAGCTCTGTGACAGCCACTGTACGATGAGGTGTAGCGTTGTCGTCCATGAAGTGGAAATCAGGACCCACAGCACCTCTAAACAGATGCACGTGAGGCAGGAGAACCTCGGTACAATAGTGGACACCAGTGACTGAATCTCCTTGGAAGATGTGGAGGTCAGTATGGCTACTAAGTATGATACCACCCCAAATGAGAACTCCGCCACCTCCAAACTGGTCCCTTTTTATGATGTTGGAGGTGTGATTGCGTGTTCCCTCCCTGCTCTCTCCAGAATCACTCGTCAGACTAAATCGGCTCTCATCCGTGAAGAAAACTGGACCCCATTGCTGATGTGTCCAGTTCTTGTGTTCCTGGCACCACAGAAACCGCCGTTTCCGATGAACAGGCATTAATGGCACACACCGTACTGGTCATTGTGCAAATAGACTACCTTTGTGCAGCCTCCTGGCCACAGTAAAACGCGATAACGGACATTCAGTTGTCTGTTGCATGTGCCTTGCAATTTCTCCCACTGCCTGCCGTCTGTCTTTTCTCGCCTGTTGGACAATATACCGGTCGTCCGCCGCCGTGGATTGCTCGTGGACGACCACTGCTAAACTCTCGGACAGCTGTTCCTGTCATTTGAAATGCTCTCCAAGCTCGTGAAACGATGCTGTGAGCGATCCCAAACTCCTTGGCCACACTAGTCACACTTCGACCATCTTCCAACTTCCCAATGACGCAACCTCGGGTAAAGTCATCCAGATGTCATCTACTGGATTGCCTGTTGGCCATATCACACAGTGGCAGCAACTCGACGTCGTTCAAACCGATGTACACCGTGCAATAGCTTTCACCGAATTGCTGAGCGTACACCGCCCGTGTGCTTTATACCCTTCCGACACACACCTTCCCCCTACGTCATGCTGCATATTTGCACATGCCCCACCGTACCGGATCCTAGTCTATCCCTGAGTGGTCTTTCAGTCCGTTCTGCCTGCTCGTTCTGCTGTTATGCTAATTTCTCCTCTTCGTCCTTAATTTTTGCACACCAGTGTATATGGCAGATAGAAGTTCTGTTGTACTTTTGGCATTGTTCCACAGATCTCTGTCTGAATACAGAACCTGCAGCTCACTATGCAGTTTAGTGCTGTCAAAGTATTTTTCATAAGTTTGAAGCAGAGTTTTAAAACAGTGTTCAGGAAAAATTGTTGAATGAGCTTCGAAGCAGTGTTCATCAACCAGCTGAAGAAATTTTAATTTCTCAATGTCAGAAAACAGGCATTTTAACTGAGTTGTAACATTGTCTATTTTACCTCATAATACAGTCTTCTGTATTGCACGGTGGGTGGAATATCATTGCTTCCTTTAAATCTCTTATTTGGAGAACCAACCTTACTGTACACATTATGATAGAGATCATCAAACTGTCTCTGATCTCGAAAGTACAACAATTTTTCACATAAGCCAGTAATTTGTTTGTTACAGAATGTAACATCAAAACTATTTGATTGCAGTACAGAGAAAGTAACCTCAGTTAAATCAAATATTTTTTTTATATGAGAAGAGAAGAAAAACGAAATTAAAATCTGGAAGCCACCTTTTTAGTCCTGCTGCTTCACAAATTGTCTAATCATCATAGTTGGAATCATCCTCAATTTTTTCAAATACTTCAATTAGCAGCAACTTGTGGTCGGCTATGGTAGACACTGAACGTGATTTGAAGTTCCACCTAATCTGTGATACACAAGGTGGTCCGGGTCCACCAACAGATTCTAGTAAATGAACACGCTTTGTCAATTTGGAAAAGAATGCACAAATTGCATTTAAATTTGCTAAAAAATACGTGATTCTTTCACCACTGATGCTGCTTTGCTCAAAACTAAGTTCAGCCTGTGTGCATAGCGATGAACAAATAATGCTTGAGTGGCATCACACTTCACTTTTGCTTGCAATCCATTCAGCTCTAATGCCATCACTGCTGTGCCATCATATGTCTGTGCAGTTAGTTTTTCTTTGTAGCTAAATCTTTCCAGTTCACGATCCAGTAATTCTTTAAGCGAAGTAGCACACCGATCAGAACTTAGGTCAGAAAATCCCAAGAATCTTTCCACTGGTACTCCATCTTTCACGAATCAAACTATAATTGATACTTGTGCATGGGAGCTAATGTCTGTCACTTCATGAATCTGCCAAGAAAAAAACTGGGCATTTTCAATATCTGCATTGATTTCATTCTTAACTATATGAACAACTGATTCGATTAAATCATTCTGTATTGTTTTTGAAGTTCCTGAAAATGTTGTACTATTCTCCATAAACACTCTCAATGTTTCGTCACTCTTGGAGAGTAAATCAATCATCTCGAGGTAATTTCCCTTATTTTCAGAGACTCCGCACTCATCATGTCCACAAAATGGGAGCTCTTGCCGGGCCAGTAGTGTTGTAATATTAATAAACTTCTTTCAATACATCATGATTATTTTTACTTTTTCGTTATGACAAAGTCTATCCTTGTTTTGCCTAGCAACTGTAATTTAAAAACTGCCAGAATGTGATCTTTACACTTTTTGTGCCTGTCCAAAGCACATGGTAAGTTTTTCAAGTCATTGAAGCCTTTCTCTTGCCAGACTTCATTGCCACTCACAGGAAACAGCAAACATGGCCAACAATATAGTTTGCTTGTTGATTCACTACCACTTAGCCATTGTTCTTTTCTGTGCCAGTCAATATTAAAACCTCTGTTTGAAGTTTTGCACTTTGAAGTCATCTTTTTCATTTCAAGTGTAGGCCTACCATCATTTTTAATTTGATTCTTTTCTTCAAAATCTCTCCTACTTGAAAGGCTTTTCCAGTAAGCTCTCCGCCATATTAGATATGTTTGAAGCAGAAGCCATGGTCTGACAAACAACTCTTCATAAAACAAATAAAATTAGTTACACAAACATTTGTGTGAAAAAAAGCAACTAAGAAGAAGGCGCTATGTAATGCCACTTGAAGCTGTCAGGATGAAGAGTTAACACAGTGGAGCTGCCTGCAGGGAAACAGCCATTCCCGTGAGGCAAGAAAACATCTGCCTCACAGGAAGTCCATGGTGCGCATGCGCTCTTTGTGTTTGCCGTTCCACTGCCCAGCCTTCGAATCTACTGATTCAGTGGAAGTAAACAGATTTGTATGAGAGTCATTTCGCTTCATGCCTCACGGACAGAGATCGCAAGCTGAGAACATTTTGTAACTACGCACTACCGATTGTTTTCCAAAAGTGGCGACATTTAATTCAAGAGAGTTAACTAGCATAAACTTTTGCTTTCCTATATCCAAAAGTACTGAATGAACAAAACAAATAATTCTAACTTAGAATCTTGAAATTTTTAGGAGGCTCTGCCTCCTCCTCCCAAAAGCCGCCACTGAAAGGAGGTGCCCACCCATCCCTAATCTGGGCTCACTGGTTCTAAGCAAGGGGCAGGGGCAGCACTGTGGAACAAACATGCCACCCATGTCTCGTCCTGAAATTTAACTCAACTAGCTAGAAGCCTGCACTTCTGACCACTTAGCCACCGGTTTGGTAATGCCTGGGTTTACATAGTACAAAAAAATTGGCTTGAAATTTCATAATGGATCTTTAGAGCTACAAGTCGATTTGATGAAATTTCTACCTGATGTTGTACATGAAAAAAAGATTTAATCATATTCTGTGTGTGTTTGGTACTAAATTCATTGGACTTAAAGACAACCATCCTGATATATTTCTAAGATATTCACATGATATGTACACCTGCATCGTCTATGGGTCACCCCGACGACCAAGTGGTTAGAGGGACTCTGGCTAGTCGCCCGCAAGAAGGTCGGGCCTGAGTCCGCCTGAGGCACAAATGGCGCGCTTGTGCCGTGATGGCCGACTCCTCGCTGGCACCAGTGTTCGGAAATTAAGGATAGGTGATTGCTTATGAGCCCCAGATGCTCACAATGGTTGTTAAACCACAAAAAACAAGTTAGTAAAATCATGCAATGCGTTGATTATGATACACTTTCCAACATACCAGAAATCATTACTCAAGTTGTGAGGATAATGGATGTAGAATAAATCTCGCTCCTATGACCTGACCTTTGACCCCATTTCGATTATATTCAACAGAACCAGTAAAGTAACTTCCGGAACAACATGATAAATTTTTGTCACAATCGAAGCATTTTTACGTAAGTTATAACGCATAAAGGCGATGGAATGGATCCCGATCCTATGTCATGACCTTTAACCCCATTTCGTCCATTTTCAATAAGGTTCGTCCCCAGGTGGTCCCCTACCACATACTAAAATGTCATCGAAATCGAACCTTATTTACGCAAGTTATGACGCATTAGGGGAAATGGAATGCATCCCGCTCCTATGTCCTGACCTTTGACCCCCCTTCACCCATTTTCAATAGGGTTCGTCCCCAGGTGGTCCCCTACCACATCTAAAATTTTATTGAAATCGAACCATATTTACGCAAGGTATTACATATAAGGGCAATGGAATAGATCCCGCTTCTATGTCGTGACCTTTGACCCCATTTGTCCCATTTTCAATAGGGGTGGTCCCCTGCTACATCCTAAAATTTCATCCAATTCGAACCATTTTTACGCGAGTTATCGTGCAAACAGACGGACAAAGCTGAAGCATATACGCTTCAACCTATGGTCGGAAAGCGTAAAAAATGAACCTGTTGGAAATTGTGTCGAATTCGTAAATCTTATAATATCAGTAATGAATGTCCTTGTGTTGAATTTGTGTGGCATGCAAATAATCGTGCCATCCAATTGAATGGCACACTGGTCTAAGCGCAGGCTGCTGACCATTCGTCCAAGATGGTTACTGCTTCGAATCCCAGCAAAAACAGTCTTGCTGGGCCAGCACTGGACCATTGCTGGCAGCCAGCAATGGCCCAGCACTATGTTGCCGCTGCCGAACCGTCAATAAAATGTCCGGGCGGCCAACAGAAGGGTCAGCAGTTCAGGCCAACAGCCGGCACCCCATCAGCTGTCATATGCCACAACAGGGCCATCAGTGGTCCATCACAGGCCGTAGCTTCCACAAGTGGCCCTGCAAGCACGTGCCAGAAATGATGGCTAGCCTAATGTGGTCCGTTAGTGGCAGCAGGCAACCACGTGACGTAACTGGTAGCTTGCCGAATCTTGTCCACCAAAATCCCAGTAGTAGCCATAATAAAAATAATTAAAAAAAAATATATATAACCGCAGTTTCCCAAAGCTACAATTATTATTTTTATTCTACCCGTACGAAGCTTGTGAATCGACGAACTGCGCTGTGGAAATTTTCTCAACAGATCGGAAAAACACCAGTTTGTATCTGAGTAGACTGAGCTCTCTACCGACCGGACTAATTTGCTACGCTCAAGCATATGCTTAAAGGTGTTAGTTCGGTATGCAATGTGTAATCGAATGCTTCCCTCTTTCATTTTACAATATTGCGAGGTATTTTTCATAAAAGTCAGTTTCATATAATTGATAAATTAGTTTTTTCAACGTAACGATAGTTTTTTTTTTGTTTTTTTTTTTTACCTTAAGAGAACTTCATTCATTTTCAAGGCGTGTACATACTTAGAGTCGCTTTCCAAAGTTTTGTACTGTCCTTGCCGTCTTGAAAAGAGATTGTTGAATAAATATATATTTACCCGGGCTCATGTCACATTCTGTTACATTTTTAACGTTGTGTCTTTCCTTTCCGTTGTCCGAAGCTACATTTGTGTTGAAGAGTAAAAGATATTTGATTTTACTTCTCGTTATTTTTAGAAGCGAATTCCTCCCAGTCTTGTGTATTCAACCCATGGATGAGTACACCACATAACGTTGCTTTTTTTTTTTTTTTTTCAAATAATTAATAAATTTTGTACGCGTATAATTTTTTTTTTTTTTTTTCCAACAAACGTTGTTTTAATGGTTTTCCAGGATATTTGTTTCAAGCGGTTTCAAATTTTTTCTTGTTATTCATCCACTCCATTCCATGAATTGTTATTCATGGAAATGGAGTGGGTGCATTTCATGGCTGTCATCTAGTATTTCACGGCTTAATCTGATATCTTCGTCGACGTAAAATTTCATTAGGAAATTAATTCGCCTCTCCACATATGGATTTTTATTCTTAACATCCACTAAAATAACACGATAGCGATAGCGTCGTCTTCAACTAACTGGTACTATGAGAGACACCGCAAGTGTTGCTTCTGCGCATGCGCAGTCCCGTTGCTTCCACCTGCTGTTGGGGGGTTGCATTGGTTGCCAGCAACAGGCCACTAGTGGCACTTGCTTGGAGGCCCACAATTCACGGCGATGCTGCAGGGCCATCAATGGCTCGCCAACTGATAGCGCTGCCACCAACGGACCACTACCGGGCCGTGAGCGGCAGATTTCAGCCAGCAGTGATCCATCACTGCCAGCTGGTGGCCAGCAGTTTCCCAGCACTTGTGTTTTTGCTGGGATCTCGGTGAGGCATGGATACTGTGTTTGTCTGACAGCACTGACTCTCTCCCTTCCTTGGAATCAGTGGCCCTAAATTAGGGATGGGCGGTTGCTTTATAGCTCATCGAGTTGCTCACGGCGGTTGTCAAACACACACAAACACTCAAATAATAATCCTATATGTTTCTTCCAAAGCAAAATTCGAATTTTAATTTTGTTTAACCTACGTAAGATCTTCGAAAGGTCAGAAAAATTGTCTACGGTGGCTACAGGAATTTAGATTCACCATCTTTTACGGTAGCGAGATTCTGGGACAAAGTAAGTGACAATGTAGGGATTTTAGAAACTACTGACACAAGAGTTGTAAGAGCAATAATAAGGTAAACATGTGAATTCAATGGCAAAACAAAATAAATAGTGAAGACAAAATTAAGGTAGTTACTTCTGTAGAAGAAATAGTTAATAGGATCTGACTAAGGTGTTTTGTATGTGTGTCTAACAGGAGACGACGAATTGCTTAGACAGGTATTAAACCTTCATATTACTAGGCCACTGACCAAAGAGTAGACCTAGCACAAGATAGATTGGATGTGTGAACAGTGGCGTACTGGAAAAACGCGGGTAGGGGGGAAGGCAAAAAATTTCGAGTCCCTTTTGCGAAAATATATCAGCTTTCCGTTACTAAAGATTTTAACTTCCATATTAATAACTACGCTTTACAGAAGTTTTAATAAAGCAAATTCTTTTGAGTCTACAAGCATTTTTCATAAAACCAAAATTATTATACTTTATTGCGTGAAAAAAAAATGTGCACATTGTAATTTAAATGATTGCCCTACTTTTATACCGACAAAAAGTACTACAAAACACTCATGCCAAAGTTAATCATGTCATGCAAATTTTATTCTTTTGGAGAAGTAAGGCCAGCCTCTTTGAAATGCCTCGTCAACACATGCACAAAATACGAGTATGTAACTGCCGTGTTACAATGTCTAATGACCTTTTCCGCATTATCCGAAAGTTCAGAACATAAGTAAGCAAATCAATAAGTAACAATCAAAATTTGTAGAACAAAAAATGCAAAACTACTTAAATTGTTTACTCTTGAAGACAAAAACACACTTAACATAGTACCACAATGTTTTGCGCAGAGTAAAAAATTTCCTCTTGACTCTGTTACAAAAAAAAAACATGACGCAGGTCTCTGTTCCTTCGTTCCGCAAAGAGCACCTTTTAGTTCATTGAATTCTAAAAGATGCGTAATTATGTGCAAATAAATGTAATACATAACATCTTATCCTTATTGGTATAAAAATTTTATTTATTGGACTGATATTTCTTTCACATTCTCTTGTTAATTAATGTACATGCATAGGAATATTATTATATACATAATATTATTCCTATGCATGTACATAGGAAACTATTATACATGCATAGGATCTATTGCTATGGCTGTGGAAAAGGGCCTCAAGTCCTCTGGATTAGCTGCTTCCTTGTCACCCAGCTTTTATGAACTAAAGCAACAAAAATCATTTCTATAGTATTTTACTTATTTACTGAAAAAAAAAAGCAAATAGTGATTTTTTCTTTCGAGTACTTCATTCAAAGCTGCCTAAATTCTTGGCTATTCCTTTAACCAGTTTCATATGAAGTTTCCGAAGAAAATTTTCTAAAATATTTTGCTGAGGCTAGAAGCCCTCTTAGCCATGAGGCCCCCCGCAATGCTGAGATTGCGGGAGTTATCAGTATGCCCGTGTGTGTGAAATCAGTATGCGATAAAGCGCCATGTTCAGGCAGAACATCTTTCAATGATCTGAAAAAAAGGGATAGAAACACGTTTGTTGCATTCCAGAAGTTGTTTTTAACTGCTTAGAGTCCAAAAGGGGCATAACAAGCATATCGACATACAGAGTGTAAAGTCTGATGGTATCCCAGAATCTTTTTTTTTTATTATTAAAAAAAATAATTCAGATATAGTGTGTGCAACTCAATTGGCTATAAGCAGTTGCCCATCCCTAATTTAGGATCACTGACTCCAGGGAAGGGAGAGATCCAGTGCCGTAAGACAGACACAGCATCCATACCTTACCGGGATTCGAACCCAGACGTATCTCGAACGAATGATCGGAAGCCATCGCTTAGACCACTATGCCAATGCTATACCTAAGAACGAAATGTGGAAGTCGTGTCTCACGTTCCAGCGTTCTAAGAGAAACCATTTTATCCGCTCAACCGTTAGGAGCATAACTTCTATTAACATCAATTATAAATTTATTTTTCATGTACTGTTCAAGGTGTATAGGTAGCCATATATTATGAAGAAATTGAATGTGCGTGGCACACGTATTAATGAATAAAAAAATCCTATTAAAATAAAACTGTTTCTGTGTGGGATAAAACCTCAGCATCGGTCTTTAAATAAACAATGACTTTAATAAGAAATTTCTTACAGGAAGGTTTGTGATTTTCTATAGTTTTGACTGTCATTTTTTTGAAATAATCATTTCAAAATATTTTCAGGGCAGAAATAACGGTACTGTTGTCATTTCTTTTTCTTTGATTTTTTTGGTTTGGACTTTTTGCTTTTTTGGCCTTAGTCTTTTTGGGTTTCGATGATTTCGCCTTTGATTTTGTCTTATCTTTTTTCGCCTTGGGTGATTTCGATTTAACCTTTTTCGACTTCGAGGATTTTGGTTTATCCTTTTTCGACTTTGATGATTTTGATTTATCTTTTTTCGTTTTGGGCGATTTCGATCTTTCCTTTTTTGTCTCAGATGATTTTGATTTATCTTTTTTCGTCTTGGGTGATTTTGATCTTTCCTTTTTTGCCTCAGATGATTTTGATTTATCCTTTTTCGTCTTAGGTGATTTTGATCGCTCTTTTTTCTCCTTCGGCTTCAAATCTTTTTCTTTGCTCGACTTATCTGTTGCGTTTTTGCTCTTAGAACTTGAAGAAGCTGACTTCTTTTCTGTTTTAGTCTTTTCTTTCTTTTCTTTGTCCTTGGATGCGCCTTTTTGTTTTGCTGCGTGCTCCTTGGTACCACCTTTATCTTTTTTCTGACTTGGTCTTCTCCTTATTCTTCGTTTCGGCCTTATTTTCTCCTTTATCTTTCTTTGCTTTCGTTTTTTCCTTTGATTTTCCCTCTTCTTTCTTTTTACCTTTATTTTCTGCATGCATCGTATCTTTAGCGTTTTTCCCCTTGCTATCGCTTTCCTTCGCCTTTCCTTTTTCTGAACTCTTCCCTTTCTTTTCAGAATCATTCTGATTCTTATCCTTAGTCTTTTCTTTTTCCTTTTTTAGCTTTGGATCATCTTGGCCTTCTTTTCCTTTGCCTTTCTTATCTTTATCTTCTTTCTTTTTATTTTCTTTGTCTTTTCCTTTTTTCCCCGAGGCTTCGCCTTTTAGCTTTGGATCGTCTTGGCCTTCTTTTCCTTTGTCTTTCTTCTTATCTTTATCTTCTTTCTTTTTATTTTCTTTGTCTTTTCCTTTTTTCCCCGAGGCTTCGCCTTTTAGCTTTGGATCATCTTGGTCTTCTTTTCCTTTATCTTTCTTATCTTTATCTTTTTTATCTTTATCTTCTTTCTTTTTATTTTCTATGTCTTTACCTTTTTTTCCCGAGGTTTCGCCTTCACCTTTTTTATTTTTTTTCTTGTCCTTTGCGTAATCTTGTTCATTATCTCCACCCATTTCTTCTTGAGATTCGTGTTCATCTTGTGAACGCTCTTTACCTTTGCCTTTTAAGATCTTGTTGGCTTTTCCACCAGAAATTCCTTTCATAATTCCCCCTGCATTCTTTGCGAGTCCAGAACCTGGTGATTCGGCGTCGCTCTCCTCATCGCTGTCTTGGTCTCCAGTATCTTCCTCTTCTTCATCCTCACTGGCTTCACTTTTGTCTCGCTTCCCGCTTTTCATCTTCTTCCCTGGAATTTTAGGCATTTTGATGGCTGTGCTCTTAGGCAGTGATACACCTGCACAAGGACATCGGTCCATGAGCATTCCCATGCCCACACCTCGTGGATCATCTTGCTCTATGCAGTCGTTTATTGATGTCTGCAGATATCGAGCCAGAATCAGTATTGTCCACTAAAAAAAAAAAAAAATTAAAAAGACACGTCGATCACTTATTGCCAGATACGAAAATGTAGAGCACAAATCCAGAAAATTTTGACGGGGGAGGGGTGGGCGGATTTTTATAGGTTTATTTATAGATGCAGATATTGGATACAGTGAGGACATCGGACCGCCACCCTGTTGTTTTTATACATGTTTTTGCGCCAAAACAACTTGGGCAAAAAGAATAAATGTCCCCCTCCCCTCCCCAACAAAAAAATTAAAAAAAAAAAAAAAAGTTGAATGTTTTCCTGGTATACAGTGTAATGTAAGATTCTGATGATTTCGAAACATGGAAAACTTCTGTAGTATCTCTATTGTTTAAGTATTGATTGAACGTTAAAACCCAGGTGTAAATGACAGGGGCGTGAACTTCACGGAATTATTAAGGGAAGAAGGCGTGAACAGATCAGACGTGGGAGGGGGCACTTCTCTTTCATTGGTAGGAGGAAAGTAAAAAAAAAGGGAGCAAAAAGCTAAACTGTGAGATTCAACGTATGTTTTAAAACTCTATTGTAATTGCTAGTTAGCAAATGAACAAGGAAACTAATATTATTTTGCTGAATATTAATATTTTTAAAAATAAAATTCAGCCTGTGGTTTTATAAAAATATTCAGAAATATTTTATTTCCAAACGTTTATAAAAAATATGAGAAATCATTGCGGTTACTCAAACAAAGAACGAGGTGTGCAAAAAAATAGATGAATAAAGGCTCTAGAGACTGTACGCTTCTGTATTTTTTTTATTTTTTATAATTGTTTTTAGACATTTACCCCATATTACAAGACCATGTCAAACACAATGTGGATCTGGAAATCAAGTTTCATATCAAATCAGCAATGCTGAATTTATGAAAAAACTTTTTGTTATTTACTAATTTTTTGGAAATAAATCGCTTTGACCTTATAATGCGGAGCTTGGTCCATGTTACAAAGAATAATACATTTCTGTAAAGGAAAGAAATGCATTTTTTACGTTTAGCACAGCATAGGATGCACTGAATAGCATGGAAAAACATTTTTTCTCAATAAAAATATGATATACAGCATAGGATATACTGAATAGCATGGAAAAACATTTTTTCTCAATGAAAATATTATATACAGCATAGGATGCACTGAATAGCATGGAAAAACATTTTTTCTCAATAAAAATATTATATACAGCATAGGATGCACTGAATAGCATGGAAAAACATTTTTTCTCAATAAAAATATGATATACAGCATAGGATGCACTGAATAGCATGGAAAAACATTTTTTCTCAATAAAAATATGATATACAGCATAGGATGCACTGAATAGCATGGAAAAACATTTTTTCTCAGTAAAAATATTATATACAGCATAGAATGTACTGAATAGCATGGAAAAACATTTTTTCTCAATAAAAATATTATATACAGCATAGGATGCACTGAATAGCATGGAAAAACATTTTTTTCTCAATAAAAATATGATATACAGCATAGGATGCACTGAATAGCATGGAAAAACATTTTTTCTCAATAAAAATATTTCAAATCACGCATTTCAAAAATGATACACACACACAAAAACGTATTTTATTAAACAGGACAAAAAATATTGAGTAGACACTGCCCCCCCCAGTAAATTTATTAGTTATTAGGGGGTAAGATTCACTTTGCCCCCCCCCCCCTATATAGGCGGCACCTACGGTAAACGATTAATCGCACATCGATTCAGGGCCATAGCTACTGATAGGGCGGTTGCCCTCCCAGGATGGTCATTTGAAGGGCGTAAATTCTTGCTCTGGGAGATGTGAAAAATAGATATTGTAACTAAAAAGAGAAAGTTACACCCTTCAGTATTTTCTTTTTGAAGACTTTAGATAGTCATACTGTATTCCATGCAGTTAACCAAGGTACAGAGTAACATATACTATGAGGTGTAAATATCTCATATACACGAAAAGTAAATTTTCCAAAACAGTGAATAGAGGCATAGAAAACAATAAGCTGATATGTCTAACCTCTATGACCTTTCCGAACATGTCGGGATGAAGAGCTAATTTTCTGCTCTGTGCAGAAAGTTCTCTGAGCATTTAACCTTGAACGGAATTTTTCCAAGCCCTACCCCTGAAGCTTTTCCTATTGTTACGTTCACCATCCGATACTCATTCGTTCTGCACTGGTTTGTTTTTCGTTCTGCGGAGTGTTGTGTTGGCGTTCCCATAACTTGTACGCTGGGTATTTACAACCTGTGGTTCTTGGGTATTTACCTAGTTTTTACATTTTTAATAAAATTATGTGAAAAACCTGAAGTGCAATTTTTAAACGATCATAATACTTTCCTGTAACGGCGGTGTGTGAAAAAGTCAAAACTACGTATTATTTGAGTGGAACTCGAAGGGTACGGCGTAATTTCAAGTCTCGCACTCCCAGATAAAAACTTGCTACGATCCTAGATCGATTGATATAAGATTAAATTTATCGTAGTACTGTAATATTTAGTGACAGAAATATAGATTGCATCATCTTGGAACGAACGATGCAATTATCTTTTTGTTCTAGTTTGCGTAATCTAGGTAATTTTATTCCTTGAATTTTAGTTTTAATATTTTCTGAGTAGGAAACTTAAATGCTCGGGGAACAGACAGAGAATTCCATTATATTAAAGAACAAATCTGCTGTATCTGTCGCTAAAAGAAGGTTGATGTCCGCACAGGTGCACGCAGTGTTTCTTTCAGGAATTTTGGACCGGGGGGGGGCAAGTTTTCCATTTCATGATTTGCTATATACATATATAAAAATTTTAACTACTATATTTATATATATACAGAAGTAATTATTATATATCTAATACAGGGGCGCATTTAGAGGGGACCAGGGTCCTTGCCCCCCCCCCCGAAAGTGTTTCATTTTTTTTTCTGGTTTTTAGTTAAAATGCGCTTACATTAGAAAAAAAATGCCTTAATTTAATAAAAATGTATCAACTTACATTAGAAGAAAATTCTTTAATTTCTCTTTTATTTTTCATTAACTTTAATTTTGTTTTTGTTCTGGTGGATTCCCTAAAACTTCCATTTTTCGCCCTCCCCCGAAAAAAATTCTATATACATCCCTGATATAGTAATAACTTCTTCAAACATTTCAAGAACAACAAACTTTTTTCAGCTAAACGAGGGAGGTTCGGAGGGATGGGTGATTCGGCAGGCTTGAAATTTTTATCTATTAAAATGCATTTAGTACACTCTTGATCCTGAATCACGATTCCGAGACAATTAGGTATGATTAGTCTACTTATTATATTTTGAAGAATAGCATGCGTCGTAATATACTTTTCAGCAAAATAAACTATAATACTTGAACAAATGTGAAAAACAATATAATTGGAGAAATGTTTATAGCATAAAAATGAAACGAAACTTTCTTTTTCATCATAGCCTGAATTTATTAACATTTGGCTCGGTAACCTAAAATGTCTCCAGGGGGGCGAATGGTCGTTTCTGGGAGGGCGAAAGAAACACTGGGTGCACGCATCAATTTTCAGGTGAGCGGATGCCAAGTGTGTTTCGGCAGCAGCTGCTTATAAGCGTTTACTTACAAAACTAAAAACCCGAAGGAACGAAATAATTTTGCACTTGTTTGGAACTTAAGATTTGCAACTACCAAGTAGTAAAATTCATACTGATTTTAAATGTAAGCTTCTCCTTTTCTTTTTTTGAAGTGCACAACGGTAAGATATCTAATTTTAAACAAAAGATGGGATGCGTTCTAATTTGATATATGATACACAGGTCAAAATAAAATAATAATAATAATAATAATAATTAAGTGGGCTAATTTTATCTCACTCACAGGGAAGAACTATTAAGCAGTGACTAAAAAAATGCCTGAGATTCTTCCGCGGATTCACGGAATTTCCGCTTTTTTACGCTTTCGAACCGTAGGTTGAAGAAGCGTATATGCTCCAGCTTTGTCCGTCCGTCTGTCCGCACGATAACTGGCGTAAAAATGGTTCGATTTCGATGAAATTTTAGTATGTGGTAGGCGACCACCTGGGGACGAACCCTATTGAAAATGGGATAAATGGGGTCAAAGGTCACGACGTAGGGAGCGGGATCCTTCCATTGCCCTTATGCGTCATAACTTGCGTAAATATGGTTCGATTTCAATGAAAGTTTACTATGTGGTAGGGGACCACCTGGGGACGAAATATTGAAAATGGGACAAATATGGTCAAAGGTCACGACGTAGGAGCGGGATCATTCCATTGCCCTTATGCGTCATAACTTGCGTAAATATGGTTCGATTTCAATGAAATTCTAGTCTGTGGTAGGGGACCGCCTGGGGACAAATCTTATTCAAAATGGGTGAAGTGGGGTCAAAGGTTAGGACATAATAGCGGGATGCATTCCATTGCCGTCATGCGTCATAACGTGCGTAAAAGTGGTTCGATTTCGATGAAATTTCAGTATGTGGTAAGGGACCACCTAGAGACGAACCCTATTGAATGTGGACGAAATGGGGTCCATTCCATCGCTCTTATCCCATATTGTTAAGGTGGTGGACGTCCAGTAATTTTGCTTCCTATACTTCCAATGGAAAAACTTATGTACACATTTCCTTCACATTTAATGTGTTCCCAAGGATGAAAATTTGAACATCGATTAAAATAACTTTATTACAACTTGGAATACTTAATATTTTCTAAAACATAACCATAATTACATTAAAAATCAATAACTTTTCCTTTGTTGGTGTTGAAACCAGAAAAAAGATGGCGCGACCTGTACTTTGATGACGTCAGTAGACAAACAAATGTTGGATTGCATTATTATGGTTATGTTTTAGAAAATATTAAGTATTCCAAGTTATAAAATGAAGCTATTTTAATCGATGTTCAAATTTTCATCCTTGTGAATGCATTAATTGTCCAGAAAAAAGATGGCGCGACCTGTATTTTCATGACGTCAGTAAACAAACAAATGTTGGATTGCATAATTATGGTTATGTTTTAGAAAATATTAAGTATTGCAAGTTATAAAATGAAGCTATTTTAATCGATGTTCAAATTTTCATCCTTGTGAACGCATTAATTGTCCAGAAAAAAGATGGCGCGACCTGTATTTTCATGACGTCAGCAGACAAAAAAATGTTGGACTGCATAATTATAGTTATGTTTTAGAAAATATTAAGTATTCCAAGTTATAAAATGAAGCTATTTTAATCGATGTTCAAATTTTCATCCTTGTGAATGCATTAATTGTCCAGAAAAAAGATGGCGCGACCTGTATTTTCATGACGTCAGTAAACAAACAAATGTTGGATTGCATAATTATGGTTATGTTTTAGAAAATATTAAGTATTGCAAGTTATAAAATGAAGCTATTTTAATCGATGTTCAAATTTTCATCCTTGTGAACGCATTAATTGTCCAGAAAAAAGATGGCGCGACCTGTATTTTCATGACGTCAGCAGACAAAAAAATGTTGGACTGCATAATTATAGTTATGTTTTAGAAAATATTAAGTATTCCAAGTTATAAAATGAAGATATGTTAATCGATGTTCAAATTTTCATCCTTGGGAACGTATTAATTGGGAAGAAAATGTGTACAGAATTTTTTCCATTCGAAGTACAGGAAGCAAAATTACTTGACGTTCACCTTAAAAGAGCAATTCTTGTATTTATGTAAATTTCATTTTGAAAACGGCTCTGAGGATTTTGATGAAAGTCGTTAACCTACCGTTTTCTGGTACTAAAAATCGATTTAGCTTAATCTCGAATTTAAGAAAATTTGTTTAGTGGGTTAAATAACCACCCCGAATTACCAAGTTTGTACTGTGGTGTCATGGCGTCGCCCCATTAGATGTTGGCGCGAGGTCATGCCATCTATCTCATTACGTCACGCGTTGTTTGTGGATGCTATTCAAGTTTCATGACGTCACACCTTGTTAGCAGGTGGTTGCGATTCCCATCTGCCTCATTACGTCACGCGTTGTGTGCGTATGTTCGTCCGCACGATAACTTGCTTAAAAATCGTTCGATTTCGATGAAATTTTAGTATGTGAGTAGTATAAAATGACGGGGACTGCGCCAAGGATGCATCCTTCTAGGAGAAGGATAGGGGCGTGGCTTGCGGCAGAAGGATGTGGGGGCGTGGCAGATGACGCTAGTGTGTTGGGTCGATGCTGCCCCCTAGCGGTGATTCTTGGAACTTTCGATGAATCTTTGAGGGATGGCAACGACCGAGTCGGGGAAAGGAAATGTGCTGCCTAGCGGTGCTTCTTGGAACTTTATTATTGTGTGAGATCTTTGTTTTTGAGAGATGGCAACGACCGAGTGGGAGAAAGGGGGTGGATATAGGGGGATGTCAACTCAATGTGCTGCCCCTAGCGGTGCTTCTTGGAACTTTTAATGGACCTTTGAGAGATGGCAACGACCGAGTCGGGGAAAGGAGATGTGCTGCCCCTAGCGGTGCTTTTTGGAACTTTCGATGGATCTTTGAGGGATGGCAACGACCGAGTGGGGGAAAGGAGATGTGCTGCCCCCTAGCGGTGCTTCTTGGAACTTTATTATTATGTTAGATCTTTGTTTTTGAGTGATGGCAACGACCGAGTGGGAGAAAGGGGGTGGATATAGGGGGATGTCAACTCGATGTGCTGACCCCTAGCGGTGATTTTTGGAACTTTCGATGAATCTTTGAGGGATGGCAACGACCGAGAGGGAAAGGGGGTGGTATAGGGGGATGTCAACTCGATGTGCTTCCCTAGCGGTGCTTCTTGGAACTTTATTATTATGTTAGATCTTTGTTTTTGAGAGATGGCAACGACCGAGTGGAATAAAGGGGGTGGATATAGGGGGATATCAACTCGATGTGCTGCCCCCTAGCGGTGCTTTTTGGAACTTTTAATGGATCTTTGAGAGATGGCAACGACCGAGTGGGGGAAAGGGGATGTGTACGTTGACCCCCTAGCGGTGCTTTTTGGAACTTTTCTCGGGAGATTTATTGGACGTTGACAAATTTTTAAGAAGTCTTTTTAATATTTATCTTTTTAATTTTCTCGGGAGATTTACTGGACTTTGTCAAATTTTTGAAGGAAGTTTTTTTGTCGTTTCCAATTTTTTTACTAGTATTTTTTTTGTCCTATTTTTCTCTCTAATTTATTTTATTAAATTTATATTTTCAGGAATTCCCTGAGGTATTATAATTTTTATAGACGTTGCATTATTTTTTTAATTTTCTCGGGAGATTTATTAGACGCTGACAAATTTTTGAAGGAAGTCTTTCCAATAAGTTTTTTTTTATTAAATTTATATTTTTAGAACTCCGTGAGGTGTTATAATTTTAATAGACGTTGCATTATTTTTTTAATTCTTATATTTTTCTTCCCTACAATTTTAATTTAGACGAGGAAAGGCTTTGTTTGAAAAGATTTCGTTCCTGTTGATTCATGTTCCGCTATCTTTTGTGAGCCATGTGTTTTGGGATGAGTCATCATTTTCTCTTTGACTCAGAAAATTTTGTATGACACGTGTTTTGGGATGAGTGACTATGCCGAGTGACGCATGTCGTGATAGCAGACATGACATCAGCCAACGCCATTTCCTCCGCGGGGTCGACGGTTGACGTCATTTGAGATTCTGTAGACACATTAAGTTCCAAGACTGATTTTTTTTCAATAACTTGATCATTTTGCAACGAATTTATTCCTTATTTTTCCCTCATAATTTCCCATTTTATGTTCATAATTTTTCAACGTAACGATATTTTTATTTTCTTTGAGGAGACTTCACGCATTTTCAACGGACTTTCCAACATAAAGACGTTTTCCAAAGTTTTGTGCTGCAGACATAATCTTAAAACACGATTGTTTATTAACGTATTTACGTGTTCATGACATTTTCTGTTACATTTTTTTAACGTTGTACCTTTTTCCAACGTACAAAGCCACAATTTTTTATGCATAGTTAAAATATTTTTATTTTTTATTTCTTCATGATTATTCAGTGAAATGCACCTTTTAATGCATTATCTTAATCTTTTTGTTCTAAATGCTTGCGTACTCCTTAAACTTCTTGATGTACCAACATTATTTTATTTTCTAACTTTTCAAACTAACAACTACTTTTATCGAGGCTTTGTTTTTTCTGATTCAAACAAGCAAACGTTTCTTCATTGTTATTTCCGTTACCTATACAAACAACTTTTCTTACTTGCTTTTAATGTATGACTTAATCTGGCTTTCTATATAGCTGTTTCATGTTTGTGCAAGAAATATACAGATCTATAGCAACTAGCTACTATACATAACATTCGTTCGTAACAGTATCTTTTTTTTTTTTCCTGATTTAAACCAACACACGCTTCTTAACGACTTGATATCGGTTTTCTGGGGAACTTTTCTTTTTCCTTCATTCAATTTTATTCCAGATCATGAGACGAGGAAATGCTTCTTTAGAAACGATTTCGTTCTTGTTCGCAGTAATTATTGGATTTTGACAATTTTTTTGTGAAATGACTTCATGCTAATTCTGAGTCTTTTGCCTTTACATATTATTTTCTCGCAATTTTTTCGTGTGTTCAAGAACTCTACAGGTCTTTCACAGTTAAAATTCTGGTGAAACAATATTTTCTTACTTTATTTAGCATATCATTATAGCTTCCCAATTTTCGCTATTTTACTTCATCTTTTTTGAAATTTAGTAAAACTTTTCAGTATGTCCGTAATTTATTTCTTACTTGGCCAAACTTATGACTCCTTTTATTTAGACTATTTTTTTTTTCATTTCATTTCAGCAAAATGATTATTTTAGATGTAGCAAATAATCAGGTTTTTTGTTTCCTTATATATCATATTTTCCAACTTGCTTTTAAAGTATTTCTCAAAGCTTGCATGTATGTCAAATACACATTTTTTTAATCCTTCCCTAGTTTGCTATACTTTTTCGTGGACTGCCCCAACAGGAAAGCATTCATTGTCAAGGCATGAAATCTAAAACCTTTTTTCTTACGATAAAATTTGTATTATTTGGGACATATTTTCTGTATATTGTTCTGTCTCGTCCGAAAAAAACATTCATTCTGGAGGCAAAGCGAGTAATTCCGTTCTTCCACTAAATATCATTTTTTTACGTTTTACGAACTCACCACCCCATAGCAAAAATAAAGAAATACTTACTCTGTTCACTACATATCGACTCAATCTATTTCTTTTCGAAATGCTGATCATGACATTTCAACTAAAATTTCATACTTTCACCAAAAATCATATTATTAAACGAGCTATTTTTTACACAATTATTTCATGTATAACTAAATTTTTGTTGTTTACTCACCTCATAAAATTCAATAAGAACTCCCCTAATCTCATTCCTTTTCCTCATTTAGTTCGCTTAAATTGAGATGTTTCAAAATTTCGCGTATATTTCATTCACTCAATGTCCGGTTCTCAAGTGTCTGTCCCTTCATTTTCAACTTCTGTGCATGCTGCATTTTTTCTTTAGACGTTTAGTTTCATTGGCCTTTTCTTTCGTTTTAATTAGGTTTTCATTATCGTATTTTTTATTCATTGTCTCAGCAGGAAAATCTTTCATTCTGGAGACATAGCGACTAAGTCCGTACTTCCTCTAAACATTTTTTTTCACATTTTACTAATTGTTCAGAAAAGCAGGTGTTTCCAAACTCCCATAGTGAAAATATCGTATTCCCCTTAAAGTACTTATTATATTTTTCCTCCTGTTCAGTGTTGTATGATTCTTCAAACTTTGGTTTATTTTTATGAAACTTCTTTTTTTCTTAGTTTTTTTTTTCTGATTCAAACTTTCAATCTTTTCGTATCGATTTAATTACTCTTATTTTCCCATTCGACTTTACTTTTGAACAGAAATGTATCTAAAATCTCCAGATGTATTATAGTCTACAAGGCCGATTCTTCCCTGTTTCAAATAAAGTCATTGTAGGATTTTAGTGTAAATGCTCCTAAATCTTTAGAACTTACTTTTCATAGTTAGATACAAATTCCTCGAGGTTTACATTAAAACATGAAAGAAGAGTGTTTTTACGCTCTCTCCAGTGTGTGAGCTTCCCCCAAGAAATTAACTTTGAATTCCCCCTGTTTCTGTCGGAGACTGACAATCTCCTGCTACTGTTTTCACGCGTCTCTTGCTTACAGGAAAACCTCATATGACATGAAATCACTTTGCTTGGGAGATTAAACTAAATTCTGGTTTTGAACTTTGAATGCAAACTCAAGCTCGCAAAAGCATAGTTTTCTGAACAAACTTAAACTGTCTAAGATGAGAAAAATCTAAAACTGCTGACTCAATGGGACAGAGCGTTTGAACTTTGCCGTTCATTCACCATTTAAGAGATCCGTCGTGAACCACTAGAAGGGAAGGAAGCAGACCCTGATTTAGTCCACTGTTTTCAAGGAAGGTAGAAAGCTAGTGTCGTAATTCAAAAGCTCTTAACTCAAGCCTCCCCAGGATTCAGTTTCGGACGAACGAATACTCAGATGTCCATGCTTAGACATTGAAAAATTGCTTCAGACAAATATTTTCTTACTTAAAATGCTTCAATTCAGAATTTGTACTATTTAAGATTTCCTTAGTCAATATTTTTTCTATCTTAAAAACTTCTAAAGGGTTGATTTTTGAAAAAAACGATTCTCACAAAAATGTAAAATTTCCTCAGATTATACGTATGAGGTACCAAAAAAAAAAAAAAAAATTGATGAAGCTTGGACGTTAACCATTCCAACCATTTCTTTCTCTTCATGTTTCATTCCATAAACTTTCTTCAAATTCCTATATATTCAAGAATTTTGTTAAATGTCCAAGTTCGACTCCCTCAGAAATTTTCTGAAAATGATATTCTGGAATTTTTTTAAAAGAGAAACTAAGAATCCCTTCACTGAAACAAGAAATTCATATTCAAAGCATTACATCCCTCTTTCTACTTCAAATACTCTATTTGTAAATCTAAGTTTTTTTTTTTTAATATTCATATATTTTTCCCTCTAACTTTAAAAGATATTGTCCCAAAATGTATGTACATATTACGATAGTAAAATATCTTACTACTTACTGCTTGATGTTCAATTCACTTCACACTGTCTTAAGGAAATTCGTTCATTTTCTCATAACACATAGACATGTTATTTTTCATTCCATTCACTTCAAAGACTCAATTGAGATCAACCTAATGGAGTCCTTTGAGAAAACTTTCATAGGAAAGCATAAATTTGCCTAAAAAATACATTAAAAATAAACAAATGTTGAAAGTTCCTGTGCAAGAAGGAAATTCTGTTGTAACTTCTAAACGAAAAAAGACAAATTCTAAGAAAATATGTAAAAATGTTCGTTGGATTCCATATTAAAAAAAATTAGTTGAAGAAAAGTGTCATTCTTTTTTTTTTCGGAACAGTTCATTCTTTCCTAGGGTTAAAAATGGAACACTTCATTTTTCTTAGTAGACAATTTTGAGAAAACACATTTCATTAAAAGCAGGGAAATTCCCATAGAATAACATGGGAAAACTAGTATGCATAAAAAGACTGTTTCGAAACGAGTAAAAATCTGTTGAAGTTCGTTTTCGAAAAAGTTGGAAATGGAATGAAGTAAAAACAGTCACAGCAAGTTCCTGAAAGTTGAAAATTGGATGTACTAAAAATGTCTAAGGAAAGAAATTTTTATAAAACACAGACTGTTTAGTTTTTCCAGGCTAGGGGGTCTTCAGTGAGAGCGCTTCTTTTTTTTCAACTCAAAGAATAAAGCGAGTCAGTTTGAAACATTTCAAACTCCCCGAAAATAAGCCGTGTACTCTGGTTTCGACTCAATACTGTAAAGCATTGCTCTCAGACCAGTCGGAATTCCGCCCCGATTGGTTGCCTAATGGAAAACATCAGACCCCTTTCCAATAACAATCCCCAAATATCCTTAAGAAAAGTCTAGCAAAAAAGCACTAGTTCACCATTAAAACAATTGGATTCATTCTGTTACTGTTTTAAACATTTCAAAAAGAAGTTTACATTCTCACTTTTACTTTAAAAATCTTGAAAGCTTAAATTTTGACCCATTTAAAAAAAATTCACTTAAAATTTAACTTACAAAAATAATAATTACTCTTTAAATTTATGTCTTAAAACTAAAAATATTTACGCTTAATATTGCAATAAATAATAAATATTCACAAACTCACCTTCTACCTTGCCCACTTAAAAAAAAAAATTCTGAATTTATATAACCGAAATCATTACTTCTCCAAGTAGTTCTTTTCCCCTGATTGTAGAGAGGAACTCTTCTGAAATCTTCACTTTTCCACATGTGTTCATAAAAGCTTGAGCTACTTCCTTAGGATTCAACAAGGCTACAGGGTTCTCGAAACTTGAAATCGCTTTCTGTTCCACCCAATGGTTAGGCATGGAGGATGCATCTGAATAGGTGGAAGTACTTCAGAAATGCATTCGCGACATCTGCATACCTTCAGGATGCTCTCCCCAATTAAATTTTTTAAACATTCAATTAAATTATGTCTTAGTTCACACTCCTCAATCGATGTACTTTGAAACTTTCGGGATTCTCCGAGTACGATTTTCTGGAATTCTGAACACATTAACAATTCCTGGATGCTGTCCCACACGCCATCCAAAATAATTTGGAGTTTCTTAAACTGCTTTCTGGTTAATGCAACTCCTGTTGTTAAGTGAAAAATCCGGAACCAGAATTTGAAAGACTTGAAGACTTCTTACTTTATCCAAACTTAGAACAGAACTAAAATTCGCTCAGCGTTTCCTTTGCATACTGTAACCAACACATGACCTTTATCACCACGTGGTGATTGATGTGTCACGATGCGTCAGAACACTAACTGCACGATGACTGTTTCCTTATCTGGTCATCTCGCAACGAACATGCTATTGATTCTAATCAGACAAAGCTAACTTCAGCTTGAGAGATAAACGAAAGGATTTCATTATAACTTTCATATCTTGAGAGAATAAACTAAAAAAATCTTCATAGAGTACATAATAAGCGTAAAGCAATTCTTCAAGGCTGAATTTCCACTAAAATGATGGTGGTATACGGAAAGCGTGAGAATTTAATCAGACACCTTCAAGGAATTCATCTTGGAATTAACGCTGCTTTTGAAAAACGAGTGAACTATGAAATTTTTGTTCTCCACACAGGAAAATTTCAGATTTCGAAATCTCGCCGTCGTGACCCACTTTTTCCTGAGTGAAATTTAACACATGGTGGAAATCTCCACTTTCGCATTCCTTTGAGTGGGGAATAGCTCTCATGAAAGGGGTCAACGGTTCCAAACAACATTGATTCAAACTGGAGAGAGGAAAAATATATGAATTAAAAAAAATAATGCATTAGCAGGATTCCCAAAAACATAAAAAATTATAAGTTTTATATAAAAAAGAAATTCCAGGAAAAATATTGGAGGGGCGAAAGATTTCCCATTCTTCCATTCCCACAAAAAATTTAACGAAGTCCAATAAATCTCTCGAAAAAAAAATTAAACAAATACTTGGACTGACAAAGAGAACGACACGTGACGTCAACCTATCCCGCGGCTAGTAGTAGGAGATACACTGTTCCCCCCTCTGACATCATTTTTTTTTCTATGCGAACAGAAATTTACTTGAACAACCGTCTTAGAAAATGCCTCTTCCACGTTTTTTCTTCCCAGCCATGCAAAAGCAATGAGATTGCCTTTTCCCACCAAAAGTTCTAGCAAGAAGGAGCAGGAGACGCCGGAACGTAGCCCGAAGGAGCCGAATAACAAGGGGGTGAGACAGGGAGGGAGCTCCTTCGGGCTACGTTCCGGCGTCTCCTGCTCCTTCTTGCTAGAACTTTTGGTGGGAAAAGGCAATCTCATTGCTTTTGCATGGCTGGGAAGAAAAACGTGGAAGAGGCATTTTCTAAGACGGTTGTTCAAGTAAATTTCTGTTCGCATAGAAAAAAATGATGTCAGAGGGGGGAACAGTGTATCTCCTACTACTAGCCGCGGGATAGGTTGACGTCACGTGTCGTTCTCTCTTTGTCAGTCCAAGTATTTGTTTAATTTTTTTTTCGAGAGATTTATTGGACTTCGTTAAATTTTTGTGGGAATGGAAGAATGGGAAATCTTTCGCCCCTCCAATATTTTTCCTGGAATTTCTTTTTTATATAAAACTTATAATTTTTTATGTTTTTGGGAATCCTGCTAATGCATTATTTTTTTTAATTCATATATTTTTCCTCTCTCCAGTTTGAATCAATGTTGTTTGGAACCGTTGACCCCTTTCATGAGAGCTATTCCCCACTCAAAGGAATGCGAAAGTGGAGATTTCCACCATGTGTTAAATTTCACTCAGGAAAAAGTGGGTCACGACGGCGAGATTTCGAAATCTGAAATTTTCCTGTGTGGAGAACAAAGAATTTCATAGTTCACTCGTTTTTCAAAAGCAGCGTTAATTCCAAGATGAATTCCTTGAAGGTGTCTGATTAAATTCTCACGCTTTCCGTATACCACCATCATTTTAGTGGAAATTCAGCCTTGAAGAATTGCTTTACGCTTATTATGTACTCTATGAAGATTTTTTTAGTTTATTCTCTCAAGATATGAAAGTTATAATGAAATCCTTTCGTTTATCTCTCAAGCTGAAGTTAGCTTTGTCTGATTAGAATCAATAGCATGTTCGTTGCGAGATGACCAGATAAGGAAACAGTCATCGTGCAGTTAGTGTTCTGACGCATCGTGACACATCAATCACCACGTGGTGATAAAGGTCATGTGTTGGTTACAGTATGCAAAGGAAACGCTGAGCGAATTTTAGTTCTGTTCTAAGTTTGGATAAAGTAAGAAGTCTTCAAGTCTTTCAAATTCTGGTTCCGGATTTTTCACTTAACAACAGGAGTTGCATTAACCAGAAAGCAGTTTAAGAAACTCCAAATTATTTTGGATGGCGTGTGGGACAGCATCCAGGAATTGTTAATGTGTTCAGAATTCCAGAAAATCGTACTCGGAGAATCCCGAAAGTTTCAAAGTACATCGATTGAGGAGTGTGAACTAAGACATAATTTAATTGAATGTTTAAAAAATTTAATTGGGGAGAGCATCCTGAAGGTATGCAGATGTCGCGAATGCATTTCTGAAGTACTTCCACCTATTCAGATGCATCCTCCATGCCTAACCACTGGGTGGAACAGGAAAGCGATTTCAAGTTTCGAGAACCCTGTAGCCTTGTTGAATCCTAAGGAAGTAGCTCAAGCTTTTATGAACACATGTGGAAAAGTGAAGATTTCAGAAGAGTTCCTCTCTACAATCAGGGGAAAAGAACTACTTGGAGAAGTAATGATTTCGGTTATATAAATTCAGAATTTTTTTTTTTTTTTAAGTGGGCAAGGTAGAAGGTGAGTTTGTGAATATTTATTATTTATTGAAATATTAAGCGTAAATATTTTTTAGTTTTAAGACATAAATTTAAAGAGTAATTATTATTTTTGTAAGTTAAATTTTAAGTGAATTTTTTTTAAATGGGTCAAAATTTAAGCTTTCAAGATTTTTAAAGTAAAAGTGAGAATGTAAACTTTTTGAAATGTTTAAAACAGTAACAGAATGAATCCAATTGTTTTAATGGTGAACTAGTGCTTTTTTGCTAGACTTTTCTTAAGGATATTTGGGGATTGTTATTGGAAAGGGGTCTGATGTTTTCCATTAGGCAACCAATCGGGGCGGAATTCCGACTGGTCTGAGAGCAATGCTTTACAGTATTGAGTCGAAACCAGAGTACACGGCTTATTTTCGGGGAGTTTGAAATGTTTCAAACTGACTCGCTTTATTCTTTGAGTTGAAAAAAAAAAAGCGCTCTCACTGAAGACCCCTAGCCTGGAAAAACTAAACAGTCTGTGTTTTATAAAAATTTCTTTCCTTAGACATTTTTAGTACATCCAATTTTCAACTTTCAGGAACTTGCTGTGACTGTTTTTACTTCATTCCATTTCCAACTTTTTCGAAAACGAACTTCAACAGATTTTTACTCGTTTCGAAACAGTCTTTTTATGCATACTAGTTTTCCCATGTTATTCTATGGGAATTTCCCTGCTTTTAATGAAATGTGTTTTCTCAAAATTGTCTACTAAGAAAAATGAAGTGTTCCATTTTTAACCCTAGGAAAGAATGAACTGTTCCGAAAAAAAAAGAATGACACTTTTCTTCAACTAATTTTTTTTAATATGGAATCCTACGAACATTTTTACATATTTTCTTAGAATTTGTCTTTTTTCGTTTAGAAGTTACAACAGAATTTCCTTCTTGCACAGGAACTTTCAACATTTGTTTATTTTTAATGTATTTTTTAGGCAAATTTATGCTTTCCTATGAAAGTTTTCTCAAAGGACTCCATTAGGTTGATCTCAATTGAGTCTAGGAAAGAATGAACTGTTCCGAAAAAAAAAAGAATGACACTTTTCTTCAACTAATTTTTTTTAATATGGAATCCTACGAACATTTTTACATATTTTCTTAGAATTTGTCTTTTTTCGTTTAGAAGTTACAACAGAATTTCCTTCTTGCACAGGAACTTTCAACATTTGTTTATTTTTAATGTATTTTTTAGGCAAATTTATGCTTTCCTATGAAAGTTTTCTCAAAGGACTCCATTAGGTTGATCTCAATTGAGTCTTTGAAGTGAATGGAAAGAAAAATAACATGTCTATGTGTTATGAGAAAATGAACGAATTTCCTTAAGACAGTGTGAAGTGAATTGAACATCAAGCAGTAAGTAGTAAGATATTTTACTATCGTAATATGTACATACATTTTGGGACAATATCTTTTAAAGTTAGAGGGAAAAATATATGAATATTAAAAAACAAACTTAGATTTACAAATAGAGTATTTGAAGTAGAAAGAGGGATGTAATGCTTTGAATATGAATTTCTTGTTTCAGTGAAGGGATTCTTAGTTTCTCTTTTAAAAAATTCCAGAATATCATTTTCAGAAAATTTCTGAGGGAGTCGAACTTGGACATTTAACAAAATTCTTGAATATATAGGAATTTGAAGAAAGTTTATGGAATGAAACATGAAGAGAAAGAAATGGTTGGAATGGTTAACGTCCAAGCTTCATCAATTTTTTTTTTTTTTTTTTTTTTTGGTACCTCATACGTATAATCTGAGGAAATTTTACATTTTTGTGAGAATCGTTTTTTTCAAAAATCAACCCTTTAGAACTTTTTAAGATAGAAAAAATATTGACTAAGGGAAATCTTAAATAGTACAAATTCTGAATTGAAGCATTTTAAGTAAGAAAATATTTGTCTGAAGCAATTTTTCAATGTCTAAGCATGGACATCTGAGTATTCGTTCGTCCGAAACTGAATCCTGGGGAGGCTTGAGTTAAGAGCTTTTGAATTACGACACTAGCTTTCTACCTTCCTTGAAAACAGTGGACTAAATCAGGGTCTGCTTCCTTCCCTTCTAGTGGTTCACGACGGATCTCTTAAATGGTGAATGAACGGCAAAGTTCAAACGCTCTGTCCCATTGAGTCAGCAGTTTTAGATTTTTGTCATCTTAGACAGTTTAAGTTTGTTCAGAAAACTATGCTTTTGCGAGCTTGAGTTTGCATTCAAAGTTCAAAACCAGAATTTAGTTTAATCTCCCAAGCAAAGTGATTTCATGTCATATGAGGTTTTCCTGTAAGCAAGAGACGCGTGAAAACAGTAGCAGGAGATTGTCAGTCTCCGACAGAAACAGGGGGGAATTCAAAGTTAATTTCTTGGGGGAAGCTCACACACTGGAGAGAGCGTAAAAACACTCTTCTTTCATGTTTTAATGTAAACCTCGAGGAATTTGTATCTAACTATGAAAAGTAAGTTCTAAAGATTTAGGAGCATTTACACTAAAATCCTACAATGACTTTATTTGAAACAGGGAAGAATCGGCCTTGTAGACTATAATACATCTGGAGATTTTAGATACATTTCTGTTCAAAAGTAAAGTCGAATGGGAAAATAAGAGTAATTAAATCGATACGAAAAGATTGAAAGTTTGAATCAGAAAAAAAAACTAAGAAAAAAAAAGAAGTTTCATAAAAATAAACCAAAGTTTGAAGAATCATACAACACTGAACAGGAGGAAAAATATAATAAGTACTATAAGGAGAATACGATATTTTCACTATGGGAGTTTGGAAACACCTGCTTTTCTGAACAATTAGTAAAATGTGAAAAAAAATGTTTAGAGGAAGTACGGACTTAGTCGCTATGTCTCCAGAATGAAAGATTTTCCTGCTGAGACAATGAATAAAAAATACGATAATGAAAACCTAATTAAAACGAAAGAAAAGGCCAATGAAACTAAACGTCTAAAGAAAAATGCAGCATGCACAGAAGTTGAAAATGAAGGGACAGACACTTGAGAACCGGACATTGAGTGAATGAAATATACGCGAAATTTTGAAACATCTCAATTTAAGCGAACTAAATGAGGGAAAGGAATGAGATTAGGGGAGTTCTTATTGAATTTTATGAGGTGAGTAAACAACAAAAATTTAGTTATACATGAAATAATTGTGTAAAAAATAGCTCGTTTAATAATATGATTTTTGGTGAAAGTATGAAATTTTAGTTGAAATGTCATGATCAGCATTTCGAAAAGAAATAGATTGAGTCGATATGTAGTGAACAGAGTAAGTATTTCTTTATTTTTGCTATGGGGGTGGTGAGTTCGTAAAACGTAAAAAAATGATATTTAGTGGAAGAACGGAATTACTCTCTTTGCCTCCAGAATGAATGTTTTTTTCGGACGAGACAGAACAATGTACAGAAAATATGTCCCAAATAATACAAATTTTATCGTAAGAAAAAAGGTTTTAGATTTCATGCCTTGACAATGAATGCTTTCCTGTTGGGGCAGTCCACGAAAAAGTATAGCAAACTAGGGAAGGATTAAAAAAATGTGTATTTGACATACATGCAAGCTTTGAGAAATACTTTAAAAGCAAGTTGGAAAATATGATATATAAGGAAACAAAAAACCTGATTATTTGCTACATCTAAAATAATCATTTTGCTGAAATGAAATGAAAAAAAATAGTCTAAATAAAAGGAGTCATAAGTTTGGCCAAGTAAGAAATAAATTACGGACATACTGAAAAGTTTTACTAAATTTCAAAAAAAGATGAAGTAAAATAGCGAAAATTGGGAAGCTATAATGATATGCTAAATAAAGTAAGAAAATATTGTTTCACCAGAATTTTAACTGTGAAAGACCTGTAGAGTTCTTGAACACACGAAAAAATTGCGAGAAAATAATATGTAAAGGCAAAAGACTCAGAATTAGCATGAAGTCATTTCACAAAAAAATTGTCAAAATCCAATAATTACTGCGAACAAGAACGAAATCGTTTCTAAAGAAGCATTTCCTCGTCTCATGATCTGGAATAAAATTGAATGAAGGAAAAAGAAAAGTTCCCCAGAAAACCGATATCAAGTCGTTAAGAAGCGTGTGTTGGTTTAAATCAGGAAAAGAAAAAAAGATACTGTTACGAACGAATGTTATGTATAGTAGCTAGTTGCTATAGATCTGTATATTTCTTGCACAAACATGAAACAGCTATATAGAAAGCCAGATTAAGTCATACATTAAAAGCAAGTAAGAAAAGTTGTTTGTATAGGTAACGGAAATAACAATGAAGAAACGTTTGCTTGTTTGAATCAGAAAAAACAAAGCCTCGATAAAAGTAGTTGTTAGTTTGAAAAGTTAGAAAATAAAATAATGTTGGTACATCAAGAAGTTTAAGGAGTACGCAAGCATTTAGAACAAAAAGATTAAGATAATGCATTAAAAGGTGCATTTCACTGAATAATCATGAAGAAATAAAAAATAAAAATATTTTAACTATGCATAAAAAATTGTGGCTTTGTACGTTGGAAAAAGGTACAACGTTAAAAAAATGTAACAGAAAATGTCATGAACACGTAAATACGTTAATAAACAATCGTGTTTTAAGATTATGTCTGCAGCACAAAACTTTGGAAAACGTCTTTATGTTGGAAAGTCCGTTGAAAATGCGTGAAGTCTCCTCAAAGAAAATAAAAATATCGTTACGTTGAAAAATTATGAACATAAAATGGGAAATTATGAGGGAAAAATAAGGAATAAATTCGTTGCAAAATGATCAAGTTATTGAAAAAAAATCAGTCTTGGAACTTAATGTGTCTACAGAATCTCAAATGACGTCAACCGTCGACCCCGCGGAGGAAATGGCGTTGGCTGATGTCATGTCTGCTATCACGACATGCGTCACTCGGCATAGTCACTCATCCCAAAACACGTGTCATACAAAATTTTCTGAGTCAAAGAGAAAATGATGACTCATCCCAAAACACATGGCTCACAAAAGATAGCGGAACATGAATCAACAGGAACGAAATCTTTTCAAACAAAGCCTTTCCTCGTCTAAATTAAAATTGTAGGGAAGAAAAATATAAGAATTAAAAAACTAATGCAACGTCTATAAAAATTATAACACCTCACGGAGTTCTAAAAATATAAATTTAATAAAAAAAAACTTATTGGAAAGACTTCCTTCAAAAATTTGTCAGCGTCTAATAAATCTCCCGAGAAAATTAAAAAAAATAATGCAACGTCTATAAAAATTATAATACCTCAGGGAATTCCTGAAAATATAAATTTAATAAAATAAATTAGAGAGAAAAATAGGACAAAAAAAAATACTAGTAAAAAAATTGGAAACGACAAAAAAACTTCCTTCAAAAATTTGACAAAGTCCAGTAAATCTCCCGAGAAAATTAAAAAGATAAATATTGAAAAGACTTCTTAAAAATTTGTCAACGTCCAATAAATCTCCCGAGAAAAGTTCCAAAAAGCACCGCTAGGGGGTCAACGTACACATCCCCTTTCCCCACTCGGTCGTTGCCATCTCTCAAAGATCCATTAAAAGTTCCAAAAAGCACCGCTAGGGGGCATCACATCGAGTTGATATCCCCCTATATCCACCCCCTTTATCCCACTCGGTCGTTGCCATCTCTCAAAAACAAAGATCTAACATAATAATAAAGTTCCAAGAAGCACCGCTAGGGGAAGCACATCGAGTTGACATCCCCCTATACCACCCCCTTTCCCTCTCGGTCGTTGCCATCCCTCAAAGATTCATCGAAAGTTCCAAAATCACCGCTAGGGGTCAGCACATCGAGTTGACATCCCCCTATATCCACCCCCTTTCTCCCACTCGGTCGTTGCCATCACTCAAAAACAAAGATCTAACATAATAATAAAGTTCCAAGAAGCACCGCTAGGGGGCAGCACATCTCCTTTCCCCTACTCGGTCGTTGCCATCCCTCAAAGATCCATCGAAAGTTCCAAAAGCACCGCTAGGGGGCAGCACATCTCCTTTCCCCGACTCGGTCGTTGCCATCTCTCAAAGGTCCATTAAAAGTTCCAAGAAGCACCGCTAGGGGGCAGCACATTGAGTTGACATCCCCCTATATCCACCCCCTTTCTCCCACTCGGTCGTTGCCATCTCTCAAAAACAAAGATCTCACACAATAATAAAGTTCCAAGAAGCACCGCTAGGGGGCAGCACATTTCCTTTCCCCGACTCGGTCGTTGCCATCCCTCAAAGATTCATCGAAAGTTCCAAGAATCACCGCTAGGGGGCAGCATCGACCCAACACACTAGCGTCATCTGCCACGCCCCCACATCCTTCTGCCGCAAGCCACGCCCCCCATCCTTCTGCCGCAAGCCACGCCCCCATCCTTCTCCTAGAAGGATGCATACTTGGCGCAGTCTCCGTCATTTTATACTACTTATGTGGTAGGGGAACACCTGGGAAAGAACCCTATTGAAAGTGAACGAAATGGGGTCAAAGGTCAGGACATAAGAGCGGGATCCATTCCACTGCTCTCATGCGTCATAACTAACGTAAAAAAGGTTCGATTTCGATTAAATTTTAGTATGTGGTAGGAGACCACCTGGGGGCAAACCCGGAGATATACTGAACCAGTTCTGTTGAATATCATCCAAATGGATCAAAGGTCAGGGCACAGGGGTGAGATTTATTCCACAGCCATTTTCCTCATAACTTGAGTAATAGCTTGAGTAATGATTTCTAGTATATTGGAAAGCGTATCATAATCAATGCATTGCATGATTTTACTAACTTGTTTGGTTGTCATTTGGGTTATTCTCGAGTCTGTGGCCGACTTCCGTACACCTCAAATTTTGTTTAATTTCGTGCGATTTCCGTACATATAACTTAAAAGGCTTATGACCTGGTGCGAGTTCCGTACAGGTTTAAACTAAACCGCTTAATGAACAAAGTTTGAAAAAAGAGGCAGAATATAATGGTTTTTTTGAAAAGGAAACATGACCTAAAGCTTGAGAATAAAACACGCCTTAAGAAATACATCAACCTCAACAAACGAATAAACAGAATCTTAGATGATTATTGTGCAGCACCATCTCATGATTCTGAGACCATCAAAAAGTGTTTAAAAACTCTGGCATTCGTTGGAAAATTTGAGTAGTTGTAAAAAAATGAAAAAAAAAGTTTAAAATAAAAAATTAAAAAAACACACCTTAAAATAAGAAAAAAATGCATTAATAAAAGACAAAGGAATAATCCCGGTTAAACACGCCAGCATTAAACTGTCAGTTCTAAACCTGGATAAAGTGTGAAGGGAAAACATACCAACATGATGCAAGAAACCATCATCACATGTACGCACGCTTGTTTTCATATAATTACATGTTTGAGTTTTTGTCATTTGCGTTAAAATAAGCAATAAATTTCACAAAGATTTCATAAAATATTAGAGCAATATCTCAAAATTTTAGTTATTTTTCAATTTAGTCAATTATTTGTTATTAAAATTATTTCATTAATCAACCGTTTATATATGAATGGCCGAATTCCCTCTACTCCTTTGAACGGAACTCGCACTTTGTTGAAAAATGAACTTGTACGGAACTCGCACGTGGTCGAAAATTTTTTCCTCCATATGTAGGCTACGCAAATCGCACGAGATGGCACAAAATTTGAGTTATACGGAAGTCGGCCATCACCAACTTCGAGATCGATGCAAAAATTAAGAGAAATGGGGGGAGGGTTCATTTTCCATACAGGAACAGTATTTCGTCTTCCAAATCTTTCGAAAACGGAAGCTAAACGGATTTTCCCCATAGTATTGTAATCCCTTTTCTCATAATGTTGCCTCTGTCCAGTATTACCCAGCAAAAAAGTGTTGCTTGGCCAGCAGTGGCCCAGCACTATGTTGCAGCTGCCCAACCGTCAATGAAATGTCCCGGCGGCCACCACATGGGCCAGCAGTTCAGACCAGCAGCTGGCTAACAGTTGGCACCCCATCAGTTGTCATATGCCAGAACAGGTCCATTAGTTATCCATCACTGGCAGTGTTTGCCACAAGCATCCCTGCAAACACGTGCCATAAATGATGGCTACCCTAAATTGGTCCGCTAGTTTCCCGGCAGTAACGTGAAGTAACTGATGGCTTGCCGAATCTTGTCCGCCAATTTCTCAATAGTAGCCATAAAAAAAAGTACTAACCGCAGTTTCCCAAAGGTACGACTACTTTTTTCAACCCTATGAAACTTCTGCTTGCGTTACGGCACTGGGGAAATTTTCTCAACAGGTCCTGAAAAACACCCGTTTGGATCTAGCTGGAAATGAACCAAAAATGGTCGGCGTGTGAAGCGGGCGCTCAACCAACTAGACTGGTTTGCCACATGAGTGTCTGTGCTTGAAACTAAGTCTCTTTCCTGCGCGATGTGAAACGAATGGTTCTCCTTTTCTTTTTTTTTTTTTTTTTACAATATTGTGAGGTATTTTTCATAAATGTCTGTTTCATGTAATTCATAAATTTATTTTTTCAACGTAACGATAGTTTTTATTTACCTTAAAGGAACTTCACTCATCTTCAACGAGCGTACCAACTTAAAGACGCTTTCCAAAGTTTTGTTGTGCTGTCCTTGTAGTCTTCAAAGGAGATTTTTTAATATATTTACTCGTACATGTCACATTCTATTGTATTTTTAAAGTAGCATTCCTTTCCACGGTCCGAAGCTACATTCGTTCTAAAGGGGAAAGATATTTTATTTTACTTGACGTTATTTTTAGCAGCGAATTCCTCCAGTCTTGTGTATTCAACCCATGAATGAGTACATTATATCCACATAGCGTTGCTTTTTTTTTTTTTTTTTTCAAATAATTGATAAACTTTGTACGCGTATAATTCTGATTTTTTTCCAACATAACAATTTTTTAATGTTTTTTCGGGACTTTTGTTTCAAGCGGTTCATTCTATGTTAAAACGAAAGATTACACAGAAATTATTTCTTGTTGTTCATGGGAATGGAGTGGGTGTGTTTCATGTCTGTCTGTATTCTCGATTCTTTGTGTGTCAGTGCAGGAATTTTGCTACGAAATGAGTTTCTGTAAATGCATGACAGCAATTGACTATTTCTTATAGTTCATTAATAAGTATTTACATAATTTTCTTCCGACGGTAATCTTCGTCGACATGGCGTTTCATTAGGAAATT
This sequence comes from Macrothele yani, assembly GCA_039090855.1. Lineage (NCBI taxonomy): Eukaryota > Metazoa > Arthropoda > Arachnida > Araneae > Macrothelidae > Macrothele > Macrothele yani. The sequence goes on along the minus strand of CM076998.1, from coordinate 58,285,875 downwards.
AATTCGCCTCTCTAGATGACTTTTTTTTCTTAACATCCGCTAAAATAACACGATGGCGATAACGTCGTCTTCAACTTACTGGTACCACGAGGGACCCTGGCACTTATTGCTTCTGCGCATGCGCAGTCCCGTTGCTTCCACCTCGTGTTGGGGTTGCATTGGCTGCCACCTACGGGCCACTAGTGGCACTTGCTTGGAGCCCCGCAATTGATGGCGATGCTGCAGGCCCATCAATGGCTGCCAACTGATGGCGCTGCCATCAACGGACCGCTACCGTGCCGTGAGCGGCAGATTTCAGCCAGCAGTGACTGATCACTGCCAGCTGGTGGCCATCAGTTTCCCAACACTTGTGTTTTTGCTGAATGTTGTTAAATATCATTTTATTGAATGAATGTATTTCAGCATGAAACTGTGGTCAATGATTTCCAAAAACGGAAGTCAGACAAAGCTTTTTTCTGTTTTCGAAACCTCCACCCCACCCACACTGTCCTGTGTTGTTGTTAAATATTACTTCCCCATAAATGTTTGCATTTCATCATAAAACTGTGGACAACGATTTCCGAAAACAGAAGTCAGACAAAGCTTTCTTCCGTTATCGTAATCCACCATCACCCTCTTCCCCCCACCCGCACTATCCTGTGTTGTTGTAAAATTTTTGTTGTTGTTTTTAGATTGGAGGTTTAACGACCACCGTGAGTAACTCAATGGGCTATAAGCAGTCGCCCGTCCCTAATTTAGGGCCACTGGTTCCAGGGAAAGGAGAGAGCCAGGACCATAAGACAAACACAACATCCATGCCTCACCGGGATTTGAAACCGGACCCATCTCGGTGTTAAATGTTGCTCTCCCCAATAAATGTTTGCATTTAAGCTTGATAAGGGAGGGGAGATTTCTAGGAATTAATGCATGGTGTTCAATGTATTCATATTCTCAAAGTTATCTAAAGTAGTGAAAGCTTTGATATCATTCATTCATGATCCTCAGGCTGAAAGTTCTTTCAGCATGATGGATAAAATTCTCATCTGAGGGAATAAAAAAAGGAAAGCAACAATGAAGAAATGGGAAGGGAATAACAGAAAATAACAGAAAATAAAACAAAGCAATGAAAGCTGTGCAGCTTCAAAGTCAACAAAAGACAAACGTGGCCGTGGAACTTGAGAAGAAAGCAATAAAAGTGGAAACTCAAGCTGAAGTACATCAACAACACAAAACTAGGTACTGTGTTTGAAACATGCCTTTTAAAACTCCATTATTTTGTTCTGAATTCAATAATTTAATATTGTGAATACAGCTATATGCTCCAGTTTAATATTTACATAAATAAATTTCAGTGAACGATTCCATCACTAGAATATATTTTGTGCCGAAGTGCATCAATTACAAGCTGTCACTGCAAGATATTACACATGTTAGAGAGCCAACTCTTCGCAAGGATTAAAAGATTTAATATGATAAAAATACAAGTTAAAGACTGTACCTGATCTTTCGTGTAGGCTACCTACACTGAAGTGCCAGAAAAACCGGTACAGACGAGTGTATGCAAAATACATAGCAACGTCACCTATGCGCGTACTCGGTTGCGTCCGCCAGTACGTATATAAAGCGATAGACATCCTTGCCAGCTGTCAGAGCTGTTTTCGTCATGAGAATGACAAGTAATAACGATTTAAGCGATTTTCAACGCGGTGTCATAGTTGGCGCTCGTGAGATTGGCCATAGTATTTCGGAGGTAGAAACGAAGTTCGGATTTTTACGGACGACCATTGCAAGGGTGTACCGTGACTACAAGAATTCCGGCAAAACCTCCAACCTACGATACCAGTGTGGCCGTAAAAAGACATTGGGTGAACGTGACCATCGACGGCTGTCAAGAATCGTTTCACGTGATAGGTGTGCAACACTTTCGCAGGTATAATCGGAATTCAATGCTGGAGCCTCAACAAGCATCAGCGTCCGGACTGTGCAACGTACCCTGCACGATATGGGCTTTGGGAGCCGACGCCCAACTCGAGACCCCTTGATGGGTGCACGACACAGAGTTACGTGCCTCGCTTGGGCACGGCAACACCGCCACTGGACACTTGATGACTGGAAACAAGTAGCCTGGTCTGACGAGTCGCGTTTCCAACTGTATCGGGAAGATGGAAGGATTCGTGTGTGGCGCAAACCCACTGAAGCCATAAATCCCGCCTGTCAACAGGGGACAGTACCGGCTGGTGGGGGTCCGTAATGGTATGGGGTGTGTTTAGCTGGACTACACTGAGACCCCTGGTACGTCTACAAATGTCTGTGACCGGCCAACGCTATGTGAGCATCCTTTCTGATAAGGTACACCCGTTCATGTCCTGCATTCATGCTGATGGGTTCGGCCTGTTCCAACAGGACAATGCACCTCCACACAAGTGTCGGAACGCCACATTATGGTTAGAGGAGCATTCATCTGAGTTTGGGGTGTTGCCATTCCCACCCAGGTCCCCAGATCTGAAAGTGATAGAACACATTTGGGATGCCATCATCATCATCATTGTCAACCATTATCAATCCACTGCTGGACGAAGGTCTCCCCAAGTTTCCTCCACAACGGTCTGTCTTGTGCCAGTCTCCTCCATGTCACTCCCGCATATTTACGAATTTCATCCACCCATCTCCCATGTGGTCTTTTTCTGGGTCTTTTCCTGTCCCTTGGAATCCAATCTAAAATTTCGGCTGTCCATCTATGGTCTGTCCTTCTGGCAGTATGTCCAGCCCATTGCCATTTCAGGGATTTAACTCTGATCATGATGTCTTCCACTCTCGTCATTTTTCGGATCCACGAGTTCCTCTTCTTATCTCTCCTGGTTATACCAAGCATGCACCTCTCCATGCTTCTTTGAGTTGTCTGCAGCTTTTGTATGTCTCTTTTAGTTAAGGTCCACGTCTCTGCACCATACGTAAGCACTGGAAGGATGCATTGATCAAACACTTTTCTTTTAAGACATAATGGCATATTGCTCTTGAAAATTATGCTGTTTCTTCCAAAAGCTCTCCAGGCAAGTTTTGTACGCCGATTAATTTCTTCATCAATGTGACCCTCACTTGATATCTGCTGTCCAAGATAAACATACGTATCTGTTATCTCCAGTTTTTCTCCATCAATCGATAAATCTTCATTTCTTGTAAAAGCATTGAACATCACTTTTGTCTTCTGAAAGTTCATTTTTAATCTCACTTCTTTACTCTTGTCAGCAAGTTCCTGGATCATACTCTGCAGCTCTGATGGGGTAGTTGCAAAAATGACTACGTCATCAGCAAAACGAAGGTGGGTTAGATAATCTCCATTAATCTTTATCCCTTTGTTTTCCCAGTTCAGTGATTGAAAGACATTTTCCAATGTGGCATTAAAGAGCTTCGGAGATATGGTGTCACCTTGTCTCACTCCCTTTCCAATTTTTATGTGTGTTGTATTTTCAAACAGCCGAATCTTTGCACTTGCATTTTCATAGATGTTATTAATAATATTAATGTATGCATCTTCAATACCGCAGGATTTCAGAGCCGTGGTAACTGCTGATGGTTTCACCGAATCAAAGGCTTTTTCATAATCGATAAAAGCCATGCACAATGGAAGTTCATATTCCCTCGCTCTTTCAATCAGTTCTCTCAGTACGTGGATATGATCTATTGTGCTGTAGCCACTCCTGAATCCAGCTTGTTCTCTCGGTTGAGCCATGTCCAGTGTTACCTTCAAGCGGTGTGAAAGAACTTTAGTGAAGATTTTATAAACCACTGATAGGAGGCTGATAGGTCTGTAGTTCCTAAGATCCTCAATGTCACCTTTTTTATGTAGCAGGATCATTGTAGCATTGTTCCAATCCTCAGGAATCTTCCCTTCATTAAGGCATCGAGTGAAAATTTGGGCGAGTACTGTTTCAATTTCTCCACTTGCTTCTTGTATGATGTCTATAGTAATTCCATCTTCTCCTGGAGCTTTCCCTCGCTTCATGTTCTTGATTGCATGAGCAACTTCTGCTGGGAGGACTGGAAGAACTCTGGTACCTTTCATGATGTCTGGAGTACATGTATCATCCCTTTCATATAATTTGGAGTAGAAATCTTTCACTCTTGTCAAAATTTCGCCTCTATTTCTTGTTATAGAACCATCTTCTTTTCTCAGAGCCATAATCTGTTTTCTTCCCTTACTGAGATGTCCCTTTGCTATCTTAAGGCTTTGGTTGTTTTTAATTGCTTTCCTCACTAGCTCATAGTTGAATTTCCTTACGTCTTCAGTGATACTTTTTCGTGTTGTCTTGCATAGCTCTATATATTCCACTTTGGAAGTCACATCTACTTTAGTTGTCCTCATCTCTCTTCTTTTTTGCATCAACATTTTGGTTTTTCCTGATAATTTGTTCACATGCAACTTGTTCTTAGACCCAGCTAATTTTGTTGCTGTTTCCATTAGAGCTTTGGTTACTTTTCTGTTAACTTCCGAAATATCCACTTCTTCCGATGTTAGGCCTTCTAAAGCAGAGAATCTGTTCTTCAGTTCCAACTTGAAAGTATTATGGTGTTTTTTAAGGTTGGTTATGTCAATACATTTTGTTTGTCTTATGAGCTTGCCACGTTCCAGTTTAGTGTTGAGGTGCATCTTACATCTCACCAATCTATGGTCACTACCTGTGTTGAACTTGTTCAGCACACTGCAGTCTTCGATGACGAATTTTTTGTTACACATAATAAAATCAATTTCACTTGTCGTCCCAATTGGATGTCTCCATGTCCATTTCCTGTGTGGCTTTTTCTTGAAAAAGGAGTTCAAGATGAAAAATCCTTCTGCCTCTGCAAACTCAACGAGAGTATTTCCACGCTGGTTTCTGTTGCCGTGACCGAATTTACCTACTGAAGTTTCATTCTGTTGCCGTTGCCCTATTTTTGCATTGAAATCTCCCATAATTATCTTCAAGTGCTGCTTACCTTTATTATTTAGATGACGAATTTCCTCATAAAATTCTTCAATTTCTTCTTCAGGGATGACTTGTGGTGGGTGCATAAGTTTGAATAATCTGAGCCTGGTATCTTCTCGATAGTTGGATAACGAGTCGTGCAGCTCTGTCAGAGGAACTTTCAACTTCTACCACTTTATCCTTCAGTTTCTTGTTTATTATAAATCCAACACCACTAGTTCTGCCAGTATCTGTCCCACGATAATAGAAGAGATGTCCACTTTTCAGTTCAATGAGATCTTCTCCTTTTCTCCTTACCTCACTTAGCCCGACGATGTCCCACTTGATCCTTTGTAGTTCCTCTTCCAATTCAAGAAGCCTTGAATCAGAAGATAGGGAGCGTCCGTTATAGGTAGCCAAGGTCAGCATCAAATGGCAGCCTAGTCCGGTCCTCCGGGGATTCTTAGCACCCTCTGCCTTCATGTCGCACTGGCCGCTGCCTTGGCCAGGTACATTCCAGCTGCCGGAGACTGAGGGCCAAGATTTAAGTTGTAGAGTCATTTTGGAGGTGTTTGGCCATAACTCACCACGCTGGCCAAGCGGGTTGGTGAGTGTGGGATAGCATTTCCTCTGATCCCGATGGTATAGTTATACCGCTATTGGCGGTCGTCAGAGCCCCTTTAGTGGGAACAGGATGCACCACGAGAAGGCGGGGTTGACATTTGTCAAGGAGAGGCTGTGATGTTACGCATCACCTGACCTTACATCCCTGGGATGCCATACAACGCACTATCGAACACAGGAATCCGAGACCTCGGAATACACCCGAATTGTGGAACGCTCTGCAGGAAGTATGGTGTGCATTGCCTACAGCATATTTCCAGAAGCTAGTGGAATCCATGCCCCGTCGTGTTTCAGCAGTCCTGCGCTCCCGTGGGGTACCTACCAAATATTAGACTGGTGTACCAGTTTTTCTGGCTCTTCAGTGTACGTAGCTTAGGTGTCAGATTGTCTGAACATCAATACAACACCAGACAATGCTCCTCTACCACCACGCTGTCCCGACTCGTAAGTGGAAGCACCCACATACCTGTATGGAAGGACGCATACATCCTACTTTGCATGAAAACTAAAAGACTTACTTTATTTGCAGAAAGTTTACTGATTCACAAATGCAGTAAACAGTGTTGTAACAATGAACTACCGGCATACGTACTGTTGCCTTGGAGACGCCTTATGCAACAAGATGAGTTCAGGTGCCATCAACAACTTTTACCCCATGTCATTGGTGAGTAAAGACTTTCCCAATTCTTTTTGTGGAAGTACGTCACTTATTCATGAACCCTATGAGACTGTGCTTTAGTTACTTCACTGGACGAGTGTCAGTTGCACCCCTCACAGAATCTGTCAATCAAATTCAAGGATGAATTGCACCGGACTCCTCCTGTCACATGGGGTAGTTGCACCGGACCCCCCACGAGCAGACTGTTTTGTAGACGATTTGATGTCGGATATCTCAGCACAGAATGGAAGGATGCAAAAATACGCTGATTATATGACAGATACATTGTAGCTGAAGAAGCCAAATTCCCAACCATAATATGGGCTTCGGTTAGAATAGGAGAGAGAACAACTAATGCCTGTGAATCATTGTATGCAAAATTAAATTCTAATTTCAGTGCACCTAGACCAAATATTTATGCTTTTGTCGAAGTAATTAAGCAAATCCAGAATGATGTTTATGCATTGAAAAATAGCGAAAATGTCATAAAGCAACCAAACCAAAATTTGAAGAAGAGGATGGGAAACATGGAAAGAAGGAAGCAGAGGTACAAGAATAAAGAACTTACAAGATTTGAATTTTTAAAAGCTATTTCTTATTATGGTTCTAAGAGGGATAAGAAGAAATAAGACAAATAGGAAAAAGACAGATCATGAAACAAGACAACAGAACATAATCTTGCTTTAAGACAAAGACAAGGGAAACTCATTCCGCAAATTTTTTAAACATGCCAGAAGCTATTAGAAACCTTATTAACCTTGCTTCATTATTACGGTTCTTAGATTCAGAGTCTTTAGAACCTTGCTTCATCCCCCCGCTTTCTTCCGCGGTGCACCGGTGCAACTCGCCCGTCGGTAGAAAGGGACTTTGCGGTGCAACTCGCCCGTCGGTAGAAAGGGACTATGCGGTGCAACTCGCCCGTCTGTAGAAAGGGACTATGCGGTGCAACTCGCCCCCGTCGGTAGAAAGGGACTATGCGGTGAAACTCGCCCGTCGGTAGAAAGGGACTATGCGGTGAAACTCGCCCGTCGGTAGAAAGGGACTATGCGGTGAAACTCACCCGTCGGTAGAAAGGGACTATGCGGTGAAACTCGCCTGTCGGTAGAAAGGGACTATGCAGTGCAACTCGCCCGTCGGTAGAAAGGGACTGTGCGGTGAAACTCGCCCGTCGGTAGAAAGGGACTATGCGGTGAAACTCGCCCCGTCGGTAGAAAGGGACTGTGCGGTGAAACTCGCCCGTCGGTAGAAAGGGACTATGCGGTGCAACTCTCCCGTTTCGCCATCTTTCCGGTGCAAGTCACCCACTCCCACTTCACTGTGTCGTGGCCTTGCTGGCCTGCGTTCGCCCTTTAGTTCATATCTGAAGACAGGGACGTCGCTAGACTTCGAAATCAGGGGGAGGGGACGACGACAGGTGTGCGAGTATCATTTTTGGGAAGCAGTCGTATTTGCGACCGGGATTGAAATGGTAGTAAATGCGACCGGCTTAACGCAGAGGGATGGGGAAAGAAAGAAGGGAGGTCAGATGGAGGGGTAGAGGATAGAGGAAGCTGCGGACGATGCGGTGTGAAGAAACGGTTAGTATTTGCGACCACCACGTGAACTATGTAAATGCGTTTTCTCTACACCGTAAAAGATGCTTTGTATCAAAGTACGTACTTCAGTTTGAACGCGACAGAACTTCAGTGTTTTGAACGCGTGTCTGGGAACTCGCATTTTTTCCAACATGAATTTTAGATATCCAGAAAATATTAAATAATAATATGGCTTTGATTCATTTGTCATTTTTAAGAATAGCTTATTTATGCTCTGACTTTATTAAAACCACATAATAACAATTGGTTAGAAAATGTAGAACCCAGAAAACATTCCTTCCTTCATGTATTTCTCTTTTAATTCCTCATAGATTATTTTATACGTACCCGGAATTATTATTCCCAAAAAATCTGCAGAAATAGCTGTTGTAAATTTCAGATCTTCATACGAACGCTCAGTAGATCAGATCATATGTAGAGGATTTTAGGAAGGGAGTGTCTGACCCCAGGTCTTAAACAACCCTTAGAAATATAAAGCTAGGAGATTTGGGCTAGAGTGCCCGTTAGGAAAGTGACACGGAAGCGAAGTAGAAAGGGGGAGGAAGACGCCATTTTTTATTTCCGGGGGTCAGTAACCGGGGTCCGGCGGCTTAACGTGCCCATCCGACGCACATTTAGTGGATCGAGCGATCTTACCTAACTGGGATCGAACCTGGGGTCCTTTGCGTGACAGTCACGAACGTTGCCCACTAGGCCACCCGCGGCCAACGAACGTTCAGTGTCGGACTAGCGATCCATAAATAGCCCTGGAAGCAGATTTTTGGTGGCTCAAGGGCCGCGGGTGGCCTAGTGGGCAACGTTCGTGACTACCACGCAAAGGACCCCAGGTTCGATCCCAGGCAGGTACGAACGCTCGATCCACTAAATATCCGCCGTGCGTTGGATGGGCACGTTAAGCCGTCGGATCCCGGGTACTGGCCCCCCGGTAATAAATAAGGGCGTCTTCCTCCCCTTTCTACTTCGCTTCCGTGTCACTTTCTTATCGGGCATTCTAGCCCAAATCTCCTAGCTTCCTATTTCTAAGGGTTGTTTAAGATCTGGGGTCAGATACTCCCTTCCTAAAATCCTCTACATATGATCACATGATCACATTTTTGCGGCTCACTGTTCGTAAAAAATATTCAAGTGCCCCAAACCTAAAATTAGCGGAATGTTGACATCACCATTTCCTGTCTAATAGTCCTTTTTAGCAAAAGTCTGATAATCGTTGTAATTATTGTATTGTTTGTATTTACAAAATAAGGTTTTACTCATGTTTCTGGATTGCAGCTGAAGATACACCTAGTAAAACTTGATCTGTACATAAAAATTAAACACTTCCTTTTCCCAAGCAATAGCCATAGTACTTTCTCTACGACAAACTGCCGGAGATTTTATTCCATTCGTGTGCGAATTTTATTACGATAGCCGCATCCAGAATTAATGGCAAGTTTCTTCGCTTTTAGTAAGAAAGGAAATCCAAATGTTCCCAACTTTCATTTTTTTTTTTTAAGACTGTGAAAAACGAAGTAATTACGAAAGCATCAAAACATCGATCACAAAATTTAAAATTTCTGTTACTGCAAGAATTTCAATGGTAATTCATATACACTGCTGGCCACCCAAAATGCAACACCAAGAAGGGCACGAGATAGCAAAGCCAGATTTACTGGACACATAACAACAGATACAAAGATGAGACGATTGAGCTTAAAGGCCCGTGCGACTTGCGGAACACGCAGACATCAATAGTTCGTGTGGCCCCCATGGTTGGCAATAAGGGCCGCTACACGCCGCGGCATCGAACAAAAGAGGCTTTGGATGTGGGCTTGGAGTATGTCGGTCCAGGCTGCTTCCACACGTTGCCACAGTTCATCAGGCGTAGCCGCGGGTGGTGCTTGCCGGGCCACTCGGTTGCCGATCAGCGACCAGATGTGTTCGATGGGCAACATATCTGGAGAACAGGCAGGCCACGGCAGCAGTGACACCTGGTGGGCCGTGAAGAATTGTTGCACGATGCGTGCCACGTGCGGCCGAGCATTGTCCTGCTGAAACGTGGCCGTTGGCAGGTCCTGCAGGTAAGGGAGGACTACAGGCTCCAAAACGTCGGAGATGTAGCGGTGGCTGTTGAGTGTACCGGCGATGTGTACCAGAGGGGTGCGGGCGTCATATCCAATTGCGCCCCAAACCATAACGCCAGGTAACGGACCGGTATGGCGATGCATAATGCAGGCGTCATACAGTCTCTCGCCGCGGTGCCGCCACACGCGGATCCGACCATCGTGGTGTTGCAGGCAGAAGCGGGATTCGTCGGAGAAGAAAATTTCGTGTCATTCCGTAGTTCAGGTGCTGCATTCAACGGCCCACTGCCGCCGCACTCGCCGGTGGTGTAACGTCAATGGTAATCGCTGTAATGAGCGCCGTGTGACAAGTCCGCGCTCCTGCAGACGACGTCGAACGGTACGTGCTGACACGGGTTGTTGCGCAACACACCCTAATTCCTGCGCTAACGTTCGTGATGTGGCGGTGCGAGCCGTCAATGCCCGCCGCACAACATGCCGGTCCTCTCGTTCGGTGGTGTGTCGCGGCTGCGGCAATCGCTCACGTCGGTCCGTCCGTCCCTCCTGCACCCACCGAATCCATACTCGCCTCACTGTTGCTGGATTTCGTCCCACACGGGCGCCGATGTCTCAGTACGACAAACCACTGTCGCGATAAGCCGCTATTCGTCCTCTGGGAACTCCGAAACGTGCTGGAATGACTGCCGTATTCTGCGACGAGGCATCAGTAAGCTTCCCACGCACAGGTCCGGCAGCACAACGCACTTCCACTACTTCCACCCCGCCTTCTGTGCACCCTTCTTATAGTGCTTCTCGGTGGCGTGTCGGGCGCACATGATTTGCATATGCCCTGCAATGCTAATCGTTTGCATGTCCTCTCGCAGGCGACACATGCTGCGAATTTCAGGCCAATCGGATGCTTCCTTCTTGGTGTTGCATTTTGAGTGGCCAGCAGTGTATAAAGTGAGAGAAATTAAAGAGTGTGGAAATTGTTTTTTCAATTAATTCCTACAAACGGGATCTGCTCGGCCCTGAACCCACTTACCATCTGACCTTTCAACCCCGGTCGCATTGACTGTTGGAAGACTCCAGGTGGTTAACACCTAATCTCCCCACCCTTCCTCCCTCCTTTCATCTCCACTCCTCTTTGACCCTGCCATTCGCATATGCTACCATTTCAACCCCGGTTGCAAATGCAACGACACCCATTTTTGGTGGGGCAAGTTTGAGAGCAACTTTATTTACAAAACCGCTGAAAGCAAGAATTTTTAATTCTTTTCACTACCGGCTGCAAAGGAATTCTTGCAATCCCCACCACTTCCTCTGAAGATGCACACACACACATACATACACACGCGCGCGCGCGGATCTTACTGGCTAGTACGCCCTTAGTGTAAGATACAAATGTTGGTAGAAATTGCTGTGGATGCATTGTCTTCATTGCTTTTCAAAATTTTGCATTTTTGCTTACGAGAATAGTACTGTACTTAAACAATTTCTTAAAGGAGAATGTTCATCTGAATTAAATTTTAACGTCGTGACACGCAGACGCGATACCTAACCCCTTCCTTTAAGCCAGCAACCTTACCTTGCACTCCTCTCCTCCAAAGCAGTTGTCAGCCACGTCTTACTGCCTCACTTCTGTGAGAAAGGTTTAAGAGAAGTATAGCTTTTTGTCACTTGCGGGTTGTGACCACCGTGAGCAACTCCTGGATGGGCTATAAGCAGTCGCCTGTCCCTAATTTAGGGCCACCAGGTTCCAGGAAAAGGAAAGAGTCTGTTCTTTATGGCAAACACAACGTCCATACACACCGGGATTCGAACCCAGACCCATCTCGGACGAATAGTCAAAAACCAGCGCTTAGACTAATGCGCGATAGGGGTGGCATGGTATAGTAGACTTCACTTTTCGTGTTGGGATATCGTTAGGGATACGTAAATTTTGCAAAAAAAAATGTTTTTTAATCAAAAAATTCGCGTTTATTCGCGAAAATTGAAGAAACAAATAAATTGTTTTTCAGAGTTTACTTTACTATACTGTTTTTCAAAGTTTACTTAGAATATTTTTCAAAGTTTGCTTACTCATAGGATAAGTACCGAAATACTCAGTTAAACGCTGACATTGTAGTAGTCTCTATATTCTCGTCTTTTAGCCTTTGCGTTCTGTCAGTAATAACGATATTGTACATACTGAAATATCTCTCAGCATCCACGCTGTCAATGGAACTATGGAGGCTTTGCCTTTGCATAGATTAGGTAGCAGCATTTTGTTGATTTTAAAATCTGTATGACATCAACAGGAGTCTCTTATTTGACCACTGTAAGTAGCTGTCTGTGAAAATAATTGTATCCATCGATGAGCTCATCCCGTGGTATGTCTTTAAAGAACGGTATTTTAGAGAAGCTTTCCAATAAGAAATTTATGTTCAAAGATGATGTGGGTGTGGTCGCGGCTATATATATATACAGATGGATAAAATAGTCTGCCAATATGCAGGTAGGCTTCGTTTGTTGCGTTGGATGTCATGTGGAGAGTCAATTTATTTAAACTCTTATCTGCTGCTGTCTTCAGAATAATATTGTGTTCCTCATCAATTTCACCATTCTCCTTTGTCAAAATGCTTTCTGTCTTTTCGTTAAAACACCCTTGACTTTGGCGCTCAAGAGAAGACTGTAAATCTAGTAACTTACTCCACGAAAAGTGTGCGAACGGATAGTTTGATCCTTCTAAAGTGTCAATTAATTTCACAATATTCGGACAGAATTCAAAAACGAAATTCAATTGAACGCGTATTTTACAAGCTAGAATTTCATATTCAAAACTTTCCTTTAGGAAACTGGTACTCGAGTTATCGTCGATTATTTGCTTTTCTCATATTCATTGAGAAAAGCAATAATATGCTCCCTATTCGCTTAAACAAATGACAGCTTTGAACCAAGAATTCCACCTGGTTACAACAGGCGTGGGGTAGAGTTTTGCTGGCAGTTGAGGTGCCTTTTCTTTTAGGCAGCTTAAGCATGCACTTTTCTGGAGTGCAAAAACGCTGTCTTCGTCTTGGCCACAATGAAATTTAATTCTCTGAACTCTTTTATAAATACATCACCCACAAGATTCACTTTATGCGCCCAACATTGGTAGTGATAAATATGGTCTCCAAGAAGTATTTTTTAGTCAGTTGAAGCACGCAGTCATGTAACGTGCAGAGTCTGATACTAGGCCCTTTACTTAAGAGTATTCAATTTCGTATTCTTTCAAGGTGTCGATTATTGCTTGAGAGCAAGTGGAAGAATTAGCAACGTTTAAAAAATATACACTTGCCAGGAAACATGACTGCCCTGGTTCTGAATTAATAGTTTTCAATAGGACTGAAAAGACACACCTCCCTTGTTTATCGGATGTTTCATCGGCCACTACAACTACTGGTTTATTTTTCAGCTGCTCTTTTATTGCCTCTTTCTCCAAAATTCCGCAAAGTGGTACGTATCTACGTCGCAAAGTGTCTCCAGAAGGAAGGTTACCTGAACCAGGCACATATTTTGAGAAATAATCGCGAACAGCTGGGTGATCTATGTAGTTTATTCATGGGAATATCGGCTTTTAAACACATTCTTACCATGTCTTCTGCAAAATCATCTCTCTTTTGGGGGCTGGGGGAGGGCACGTTTTTGCGCTTGAAAACCACCGACGATTGTAGTCTGTCTTTTAGTTCCAGATGGGTCTGGCTGAGCTACGTTTTTCTTCTTTAAGTGAGTAGCAGAGGTCGTATGTTTCTTTCAAGTATCCCTTTTCTGCCCTTCTAGACGAACATTACAAAATTTGCACATCACGATATTTGTATCGCTTAAATACAATCCCTCGTGGTCAAACTCTTTTCACTCTATCAACTAGTTCCTTCTTAGGGCGGCCCATATTGATATACGTCTATCAAACGGATCGCGAGCGTTGTAGTTTGTAGTCTACTAGCGAAATGCAAAAACAAACGTGCTCATTCGTATTCTTTCAAGGCCAGCCAGCAAGTGCTGCGCGAAATTACGTCCTATATTTGCATTAAAAATGTTAATTATTGAGATGTCGCAGAAAAGTAGTTAAAATCAAATTTTCGTATTTATTCGCTTATATTGGCAAATTTCGCATTTATTTGCATCTATTTCATAAATACGAAAATTACGTATCCCTAGATATCGTAATTAGTAGCACAAACAAACAGCAGAGCAATTAGTAATAACATCCCTCAGTGAATTCCTATCCATCGTGTCCATTCGCCCTTGGCCATACTAACATGAAACAAAGGCTTAAACTAAGGATTTGGAAGAGTGGAGAACAAATGAATTTTCATGGATGCTATTTTGATAACTTTCCTACGGAGACGTAAACAAAGCACTTCCCTCTTAATCATTTCACCCCGCTTTTTAAAAATCTTTAACTGATAGTTCTGTGTCTGGCGCTCTTTGGCCAAACCTGGCCCTTGTGCCATTAAAATCAACTAACTAACTAACTAACTAACTAACCAAAGCACTTCCTACGGGAAATACGTAGGGCTACACGACGAAAAACACGACACTTATTATTACTCGGCAAAGTCCAGATTATATTTTAAAGTTAAAAAAAATTTAAAAATGGGACATCGTGAATTGGGTAGGCGGCAGGGTAGGGTGGGCAAGACAAATTTCAAGGTGAGCTTTATAGCCGACCCTCGCACCCATTTGGCGACGTCCCGGCCTGAAGATGTGTAGGCAGCCTACACAAAAGATCTTGTACAGTTTTTTTTTTACTTGTATTTTTACCATATTGAATCTTTTAATCCTTGTGAAGAGTTGGTTCTCTAACATGTCTAATATGGTACAGTGACATCTTCAAACTTGTAATTGAACAATTCCATCTGTGCTGCGTTATATTCACGCTTTCTCATCGCGTGTTCTGATTTTTCATCCGGTTAGCTTTTTTATTTCTTGTTCGGTCTCATGTATGCTCTTTAACTCAGATGCCAAGAAAATTAAATTTAAACTAGTCCGTAACCCTTGCCATGCACGGTTGAAAAAGCTGTGACTGAAATTTTTTCTTGTCATATAACACGAATCGTAATAAATGCATTACTATAATAAACGGTTGAATTGTTAATGGCAGTCTATAAGATGGGTCACCAACAACAAAAAAATTTTCGTAATATTTCCATTAATTTTTTACCCGTCGTTGACGGGCTCGCATTGGAGTATTGAGGCATTCTTTCAGTGACCCAAAATGATATCGTATCTAGATAACTACACAAGGGGTTAAACATTTGTTTTATTTTGCCAGTTTGGTTTTGACATTTTTTTTTTTGTATCAATATATAATCTATACTAATATATAGAGAAAGGTTTGTTTGTGTGTTTGAAGTAATCTCGAAAACTACTGAACCGATTTGAATAATTCTTTCACCGTTGGGAAGCTTATTTCTTTCCGGTGGACATAGGCTATTTCGTTTATTTTTTATCACTTCTTATTATTACTTGTTATTTTTTATTATTTTCGGCTGTAGTACCGAATCAGATCGCTTTCAAGTAGTTCCCGATTCCCGTGTATCGTTCCGCTTTGTTTACATACAACCTGATCACACCCAACGTGAAAGAAAGTAGTTCACCATAATGTACGGATTTTTTTTAGTAATCTGGAAAAAACTACTGAACCGATTCGGATAATTATAACTACGTAGTTGATAGCGGAGAGCTTAGTTCCAAGTCTGACCACCACAGAAAGGCAGATGGTGCTGCAAGTACTGAAGCGAGAACAAACGCCAGAATAACGAACGGCGGATTGTACAAAGAAAATGCCATGGTAACATAAAACAAATTACTTATGACAAAAAAAATTAGCGATGACAAATATCTGGGCCAGTAGCTTTCATTAGAAAAAATCATGAAAATCGCTCCAGTGGGTGGCACTGGCGGATTGTAGGAAGAAACGGCTTTGTGTTTTAAATATATCCCAGCAAAAACACAAGTGTTCGGAAACTGCTGGCCACTAGCTGGCAGTGATGGGTCACTGTTGGCTGAAATCTGCTTCTCACGGCCCAGTAGCGGTCCGTTGGTGGCAGCACCATCAGTTGGTGAGCCATTGATGGCCCTGCAGCATCGCCGTGA
The DNA here is from genome assembly GCA_039090855.1 of Macrothele yani. Classification (NCBI taxonomy): domain Eukaryota; kingdom Metazoa; phylum Arthropoda; class Arachnida; order Araneae; family Macrothelidae; genus Macrothele; species Macrothele yani. Next base: position 58,269,917 of record CM076998.1, on the reverse strand, counting down.
ATTGCGGGCCTCCATGCAAGTGCCACTAGTGGCCCGTAGCTGGCAACCGATGCAACCCCAACACCAGTTGGAAGCAACGGGACTGCTCATGCGTAGAAGTAACATGTGCTGTGTCTCTCGTGGTACCAGTTAGTTTAAGACGACGCTATCGCCATCGTGTTATTTTAGTGGATGTTAAGAAAAAAATCCATATATAGAGAGGCGAATTAATTTCCTAATGAAATGCCACATCGACGAAGATATAAGCCATGAAATACTAGATTACAGCCGCAAAATACACCCACTCCATTCCCATGAATAACAAGAAATAATTTGAAACCGCTTGAAACAACAGTCCTGGAAAAACATTAAAAAAACGTTTGTTGAAAAAAAAATAGAATTATACTCGTACAAAATTTATTAATTATTTGAATGGAAAAAAAAAAAGCAACGCTATGTGGATATAATGTACTCATCCATGGGCTGAATACACAAGACTGGGAGGAATTCGCTTCTGAAAATAACGAGAAGTAAAATGAAATATATTTCCTCTTTAAAACAAATGTAGCTTAGGACAACGGAAAGGAAAGATACAACGTTAAAAATGCAACAGAATGTGACATGAACCCGGGTAAATATATGTTAATTCAACAATCGCCTTTCAAGACGACAAGGAGAGTACAAAACTTTAGAAAGCGACTTAAAGTTGGTACACTCCATGAGTGAAGTTCCCTTAAGGTAAAAAAAAAAGCTATCGTTGTATTGAAAAAATAAATTTATGAATTATATGAAACTGACTTTTATGAAAAATACCTCGCAATATTGTAAAATGAAAGAGAACCATTCGATTACACATTTCGCACGAAACAGACAGCTTCAAGCACGCACTCGTGCGTGGCAAATTAGTCCGGTAGGGAAAGAGCTCGCCTTCCCCGCCAACAACCCTGGTTCGTACCTAAACAGGTGTTTTTCCGGTCTGTTGAGAAAATTTCCCCAATGCAGTTCTATAATTCATAAGTTTCGTAAGGGAAGAAATAAAGTTTTAGCTTTGGGGAACTGCGGTTATCCTTGATTTTTTTTTTTTTTTTTTTTTTATGGCTACTACTGGGAAATTGGCGGACAAGATTCGGCAAGCCATCAGTTACGTCACGTGGTTGCCGGCTGCCACTACCTGCAAACTAGAGCAGCACATTAGGCTAGCCCTCATTTCTGGCACGTGCTTGCAGGGCCGCTGAAGGGCCACTTGTGGCAACTACTGCCTGCGATGGATAACTGATGGCCCTGTTGTGGCATATGACAACTGATGGGGTGCCAACTTCTGGCCCTTCTGTTGGCCGCCCGGACATTTTATTGACGGTTCGGCAGCGGCAAAATAATGCTGGGCCATTGATGGCAGTGCTGGCTGCTAGCAATGGCCCAGCAAGACTGTTTTTGCTGGGAAAGATTCGTCCTTTCAGTGTTTCGCAAAAGAAAGTTGCTATCAAGTTTGCCTCACCAAAAATATTGCTCTCCCAGCCGTCGCCCATCCTGATTTCAAAGTCTAGCGACGTCCCTGTGGCCTGTTCCCTACCCTTTACGATTCCCACACACTCAATGGCACAAGGCCCATAAAGTTTCTATGTTTAAGAATGCGGGCTCGTAAGTCAGGGACCAAAAAAAAAAAAAAAATCATTTCTGCAATATCCACTACTAAAATTACTAATGCCGGTATGTAAATTCCTGGTTAAAAAAATGCCGGTACCAAATACTTTACTAGGAATAAAGAAGTGCCGGTATGCCATACCAGCCCAATTCGAGCACTGGCGGGGGGAGGGGGGGCAGGCGTTTAGTATGTCTCTTCCGTTGTCAGAAGGTAAATCAAAAGAGGGCGGAAAGATAAACTACAGGTTAAACATATATTTTAAAACACAACTATCTTATCCGTAAATGAATAAGGAAACTGAAATATTCTTTTGCTAAATATTAATATTTTTAAGAATAAAATTAAGTCAGTAATTTTATAAAAATATCCAGAGAGATTTTTTTTTTTTATTCAGATCATAGGTAGAGGATTTTAGGAAGGGAGTGTCTGACTCAATGTCTTAAACAACCCTTCGAAATAGGGAGCTAGGAGATTGGGGCTAGAGTACCCGATACAGAAAGTGACACGGAAGCGAGGGGGGGGATATTTATTACCGGGAGGCCAGTACCGGGGGCCCGACGTTTTAACGTGCTCATGAGACGGACGGCGGATATTTAGTGGTTCGAGAATTCGTACGTGCCTGGGATCGAATTTCCAAACGTTTATTTATAAAAAAAATATATGAGAAATTAGAGCGGTTACTCAAACAAAAAATGAGAAACGCAAAAGATAAATAGATATAAAGGCGCTACAGATTATACGTTTCTGTATTTTTATTTATTTTATTTTTGATAATTGTGTTAAACATTTATTTTATTAAATATTTACCACATGTCACAAGAGCATGTCAAACACAATACAGGACTGCCAACCAAGTTTCTGATCAAATGAGCAATGCTGAACATGGAGGAGGGGGGGGGTTACTTATGTCATTTACTAATTTTTTGGAAATAAATCACTTTGGCCTCAAAAGGTGGAGTTTGGTCCACTCCATCCTATAATGAATAATACTCTATAAACGAAAGAAATGCATCTTTTGCAATTAACACAGCAAACGATAGCCTGAATAGCATAGGAAAACATTTTTTCTTTATAGAAATATTTCAATTCACGCATTTCGAAAATGACAAAAACAAACAAAAAACTTATTTTAAAAAACGATAAAACAAACACACAAAAACAAAAACTTATTTAGTTAAACAGGATGAAACATATCGGGTGGGCACTTCCCCCAGCAAAATTATTGGAGGGGCAAAATTAACTTTTCATTCCCCCCCCCCCACCCCCACCCCTAGTTGGCGCCTATGCTTCTTCGCTTTAGTATTCTGTACGGAAGCATTTGGACATGGCGGATAAAAAATAAGAACAGCACAAAAACGAAATAACAGCGTGTAGTTTTGGAAAAAAGACTGCTGGTTAACCATTTTGAATTATAAAATATTCAACAGTTCTCCATTTATTTTTTTTTAATTTCCTTCTTTTTAATCCGAGGCTTAACCTAAATATTTCACTCTAAAAATTGTCAGTATTCGAAAAATTTTATTTCATCCAACAGCCATCTAACTTCCTTCCTCCCTCCCTCATATGAACTTCTAGGATAAAATCCCTGCCTGTGTGTCAAGAAGTGCCGAAAATGTCAACTGTTAAGCTTTCCCTCACATTCACTTTCAGTTCGCGCCTTGTTGCAAGCCGTGCAGTAGTAAAGAGGAAGTCACTCTTATTCCTGGAACTTTTGATAACGCTTAGCGAGGAATAAGCCCCTCCCTCCCTACACACGCAAAGAGAAAACACCAGCGGTTTCCCAAAGCACGCACCTCCTAGTACAGAGATCACGAGACTAGCGCGCTTGCCGCTTCTCCCTTGAACGTCTATCAATTACAAAGTTCATAAGTCTCAAGGCTGCGCAAATGGAGGATAAATCTTTCGACCCCAACTTTTGATGTTGTATTCATTGCCACCTTGTGATATTAATGCATTAATGTTCGAATTAATCTGGAAATCATTTAGAATAAATTTCTACAATTGAAACGTGCGGTATACTTGATTGGCTAAAGTGAACAGTAGCACGCACACAACTTGCTGATCACCAAGAGTGGTGGTGTCAAACAGTTATAGTTTCGATTGTGCTCAAGATCAGGTGACATCTGCCATAGTGTGCTGAAACGGAGGACATACCTGGCCATCTGTGGTTCAACGCAGATAAATATAAAGAATTAATTGAGTGGTTTCTTTCATTAATTCATATTGGATTTCGTTTCACCAGGTTTGCATCATTTATTATTTTAAAAAGTTCATATCGTGTGGTTATGTAAAGTAGATGGTAATTTTGATCATAATGTAAAATAGAAAATCTTGCTCACGTTTTGTGGCGATCATTTTACAGTGGAATGCATACGTCTTTCACCAATTTCTGCCGATATTTTACGGTTGTTTCTGACGCCCCCCCCCTTTTTTTTAACCTGGTATACGTAATTTATAAATGCGGTTTTTGCGATTAGACGATACAGTTTGAGTTTCGGATTAACAAAAATGCACGGTTCTTTGATTATTTTAAACGTAACCCGGTTCATTACAATTTTGCGTGAACTAGCATGTTGTGGTCCTCGATGAAGCCAAAGTTGAACCTTGATCCCATCGGGGAAGAGCATATTGTTTACTTTCGGTTTGGATGGAAAACTGGTTTCGCATTGCATGACTCGCACACGTATGCGCTATTTTAAAACTTCATAAATCTCTGGGACGTAATTTTGTGGCTCTACGATTTCGTCGCGTAATAGAACAAAATCCTAAATATATATAATTAAATTCAGCATTCTCCTCCGCAGAAAATAAAAGCAGTTAATTCATGGGTTCCATATTGAAGCACTGGTCTCATATCCTTAGTGGTGAGGATTTCATTTAATCTATAATCAGGATTTTTATAGAGAAAGTAGACAAAAGAGAAGTTTGATTTTCACCGGCTTTATGATTTTTGCAAACCGATAAAATGTATTATAATATGTAACGACTTTTCTTCTTTCCCCGCCAATTCGACTTTAAACAAATCGTTATCAAGGAAATCTCGTACTCCCTTAATGCATAAATCTTACACAGCTTGTAACATTTAGAAATTTTTTTTGTACGTTTTTTATATTTATTCGTTTTTTTAGGTCATCCCCTAGGAAAACGTATAACCGAGGTTTCACCGTATTTTATTTCGCGAGGAGCAAATTGAATTAACTTTTTACTTAATTTGTGCTTGGGAGCGGATTTCGACCTGTACACTTGCAGGTACTGAGAAGGCCAATGAACCACTCTATGTGTGTTTTTATATATTATCATCATTGTCACCCATTATCAATCCACTGCTGCACGAAGGTCTCCCCAAGTTTCCTCCACAACGGTCTGTTTTGTGCCAGTCTCCTCCATGTCACTCTCGCATACTTTCGAATTTCATCCACCCATCTCCCATGTGGTCTTCTTCTGGGTCTTTTCCTGTCCCTTGGAATCCAATCTAAAATTTCGGCTGTCCATCGACGGTCTGTCCTTCTGGTAGTATGTCCAGCCCATTGCCATTTCAGGGATTTAACTCTGATCATGATGTCTTCCACTCTTGTCATTTTTTGGATCCACAAGTTCATCTTCTTATCTCTCCTGGTGACACCAAGCATGCACCTCTCCATGCTGCTTTGAGTTGTCTGCAGCCTTTGTATGTCTCTTTTAGTTAAGGTCCACGTCTCTGCACCATACGTAAGCACTGGAAGAATGCATTGATCAAACACTTTTCTTTTAAGACATAATGGCATATTGCTCTTGAAAATTATGCTGTTTCTACCAAAAGCTCTCCAGGCAAGTTTTGTACGCCGATGAATTTCTTCATTAATGTGACCCTCACTTGATATCTTCTGTCCAAGATAAACATACATGCCTGTTATCTCCAGCTTTTCTCCATCAATCGATAAATCTTCATTTCTTGTAAAAGCATTGAACATCACTTATGTCTTCTAAAAGTTCATTTTTAATCCCACTTCTTTACTCTTGTCAGCAAGTTCCTGGATCATAATCTGCAGCTTTGATGGGGTAGTTGCAAAAATGACTATGTCATCATCAAAACGAAGGTGAGTTAGATAATCTCCATTAATCTTTATTCCTTTTTTTTTCCAGTTCAGTAATTGAAAGACATTTTCCACAGTGGCATTAAAGAGTTTGGGAGATATCGTGTCGCCTTGTCTCACCCCTTTCCAATTTTTATGTGTGCTGTATTCTCAAAAAGCTGAATCTTTGCACTTGCATTTTCATAGATGTTATGAATAATATTAATGTAGGCATCTTCAATACCGCAGGATTTCAGAGCCATTGTAACTGCTGATGGTTTCACCGAATCAAAGGCTTTTTCATAATCGATAAAAGCCATGCACAATGGAAGTTCATATTCCCTCGCTCTTTCAATTAGTTCTCTCAGTACGTCTATTGGGCTGTAGCCACCCCTGAATCCAGTTTGTTCTCTCGGTTGAGCCATGTCCAGCGTTACCTTCAAGCGGTGTGAAAGAACTTTAGTGAAGATTTTATAAACCACTGATAGGAGGCTGATAGGTCTGTAGTTCCTGGGATCCTCAATGTCACCTTTTTTATGTAGCAGGATCATTGTAGCATTGTTCCAATCCTCAGGAATCTTCCCTTCATTAAGGCATCGAGTGAAAATTTGGGCGAGTGCTGTTTCGATTTCTCCACTTGCTTCTAGTATGATGTCTACAGTAATTCCATCTTCTCCTGGAGCTTTTCCCCGCTTCATGTTCTTGATTGCATGTGCAACTTCTGCTAGGAGGACTGAAAGAACTCTGGTACTTTTCATGATGTCTGAAGTACATGTATCATCCCTTTCATATAATTTAGGGTAGAAATCTTTCACTCTTGTCAAAATTTCGCCTCTATTTTTGTTACAGAACCATCTTCTTTTCTCAGTGCCATAATCTGTTTTCTTCCCTTACTGAGATATCCCTTTGCTATCTTTAGGCTTTGGTTGTTTTCAATTGCTTTCCTCACTAGTTCACAGTTGAATTTCCTTACGTCTTCAGTGATACTTTTTCGTATTGTCTTGCATAGCTCTATATATTCCACTTTGGAAGTCACATCTTCTTTAGTTGTCCTCATCTCTCTTCTTTTTTGCATCAACATTTTGGTTTTTCCTGATAATTTGTTCACATGCAACTTGTTCTTAGACCCAGCTAATTTTGTTGCTGTTTCCATTAAGAGCTTTGGTTACTTTTCTGCTAACTTCAGAAATATCCACTTCTTCGGATGTTAAGCCTTCTAAAGCAGAGAATCTGTTCTTCAGTTCCGACTTGAAGGTATTATGGTGTTTCTTAAAGTTGGTTATGTCAATACATTTTGTTTGTCTTATGAGCTTGCCACATTCGAGTTTAGTGTTGCGGTGCATCTTACATCTCACCAATCTATGGTCACTACCTGTGTTGAACTTGTTTAGCACACTGCAGTCTTCTATGACGAATTTTTTGTTATACATAATAAAATCAATTTCACTTGTCATCCCATTTGGATGTCTCCATGTCCATTTCCTGTGTGGCTTTTTCTTGAAAAAGGAGTTCAAGATGAAAAACCCTTCTGCCTCTGGAAACTCAACAAGAGTATTTCCTCGCTGGTTTCTGTTGCCGTGACCAAATTTACCTACTGAAGTTTCATTCTGTTGTTGCCCTATTTTTGCATTGAAATCTCCCATAATTATCTTCCAAGTGCTGCTTACCTTTATTATTTAGATGACAAATTTCCTCATAAAATTCTTCAATTTCTTCTTCAGGATGATTTGTGGTGGGTGCATAAGTTTGAATAATCTGAGCCTTGTATCTTCTCAAGAGTTGGATAACGAGTCGTGCAGCTCTGTCAAAGGAACTTTCAACTTCTACAACTTTATCCTTCAGTTTCTTGTTTATTATAAATCCAACACCACTAGTTCTGCCAGTATCTGTCCCACGATAGTAGAAGAGATGTCCACTTTTCAGTTCGATGAGATCTCCTTTTCTCCTTACTTCACTTAGCCCCAGATGTCCCACTTGATCCTTTGTAGTTCCTCTTCCAATTCAAGAAGCCTTGAATCAGAAGATAGGGAGCGTCCATTATATGTAGCCAAGGTCAGCATCAGATGGCAGCCTAGTCCGGTCCTCCGGGGATTCTTAGCACCCTCTGCCTTCATGTCGCACTGGCCGCTGCCTTGGCCAGGTACATTCCAGCTGCCGGAGACTGAGGGCCAAGATTTAAGTTGTGGAGTCATTTGGGAGGGGTTTGGCCATAACTCACCACCCTGGCCAAGCGGGTTGGTGAGTGTGGGATAGCATTTCCTCTAATCCCGATAGTATAGTTATACCGCTATTGGCGGTCGTCAGAGCCCCTTTAGTGGGAACAGGATGCACCACGAAAAGGCGGGGTTGACATCTGTCAAGGAGAGGCTGTGATGTTACGCATCACCTGACCTTACATCTTGTTTATATATATATATTTAAAAAAAAATTAATATTTCCTTATTTTATTGCAATGTTTAAGAATTTGTAGTACTTTAGTATTGCTATTCAGGTTTAAATTCTCTCTTAGGCGACTAGGTAACTTGGCAATTTGTTATTGCTGAACATTATTTCTGATTCATTATGTCACTCTTACAACTTGAGTTTTCTATAATCATCTTCTTTCGGTTTATTAGTAACAGATGAAGAGCATGGGTCGGGCCAGGAAAGTTATGGATGAAAGCTAAATTGTTAACTAAAGCTTGGTCATACAACTCTATGGAGGTTATGACATATATATACTTTTTTAAATTTTTTTGGTGGGCTTATTACTTGCATCTATGACTTTGCAGAAACCCATTTCCAACTAGGTCTTTGTGGAAGTGAGAAAATGCAGAGTTTTTGCTGGTCCTTGATAAAGCCAAGGCTCAGTATTCTCGACACTTTCTACATTCAGTTGTTTTATTTTATTTTTTTTTATTTTTTATTTTTACTCACACCGGTCAATACATAACCTTTTCTATGTTGTACTTAGTATGAATCAAGAAAATTTTTGCTTCAGTTTCTTCTTAATAGAATGTGAATTCTGAATTTCCATAACTGCTGCGTTGCGCGTTTTGATCTTCAGGTTATTTTGCAACTTTCGTTTTAAATTCTTAAGTTTTTCTTATGTTTTCGGCTCTGATGCGTAACATCACAGCCTCTCCTTGACAAATGTCAACCCCGCCTTCTCGTGGTGCATCCTGTTCCCACTAAAGGGGCTCTGACGACCGCCAATAGCGGTATAACTATACCATCGGGATTAGAGGAAATGCTATCCCACACTCACCAACCCGCTTGGCCAGGGTGGTGAGTTATGGCCAAACCCCTCCCAAATGACTCCACAACTTAAATCTTGGCCCTCAGTCTCCGGCAGCTGGAATGTACCTGGCCAAGGCAGCGGCCAGTGCGACATGAAGGCAGAGGGTGCTAAGAATCCCCGGAGGACCGGACTAGGCTGCCATCTGATGCTGACCTTGGCTACATATAATGGACGCTCCCTATCTTCTGATTCAAGGCTTCTTGAATTGGAAGAGGAACTACAAAGGATCAAGTGGGACATCGTGGGGCTAAGTGAAGTCAGGAGAAAAGGAGAAGATCTCATCGAACTGACAAGTGGACATCTCTTCTACTATCGTGGGACAGATACTGGCAGAACTAGTGGTGTTGGATTTATAATAAACAAGAAACTGAAGGATAAAGTTGTAGAAGTTGAAAGTTCCTCTGACAGAGCTGCACGACTTGTTATCCAACTCTCGAAAAGATACCAGGCTCAGATTATTCAAACTTATGCACATACCACAAGTCATCCTGAAGAAGAAATTGAAGAATTTTATGAGGAAATTTGTCATCTAAATAATAAAGGTAAGCAGCACTTGAAAATAATTATGGGAGATTTCAATGCAAAAATAGGGCAACGGCAACAGAATGAAACTTCAGTAGGTAAATTCGGTCACGGCAACAGAAACCAGCGTGGAAATACTCTCATTGAGTTTGCAGAGGCAGAAGGGTTTTTCATCTTGAACTCCTTCTTCAAGAAAAAGCCACACAGGAAATGGACATGGAGACATCCAAATGGGACGACAAGTGAAATTGGTTTTATTATGTGTAACAAGCAATTCGTCATAGAAGACTGCAGTGTGCTAAACAAGTTCAACACAGGTAGTGACCATAGATTGGTGAGATGTAAGATGCACCTCAACACTAAACTTGAACGTGGCAAGATCATAAGACAAACAAAATCTATTGACATAACCAACCTTAAAAAACACCATAATACCTTCAAGTTGGAACTGAAGAACAGGTTCTCTGCTTTAGAAGGCTTAACATCGGAAGAAGTGGACATCTCTGAGGTTAACAGAAAAGTAACCAAAGCTCTTATGGAAACAGCAACAAAACTAGCTGGGTCTAAGAACAAGTTGCATGTAAACAAATTATCAGGAAAAACGAAAATGTTGATGCAAAAAAGAAGAGAGATGAGGACAACTAAAGAAGATGTGACTTCCAAAGTGGAATATATAGAGCTATGCAAGACAGTAAGAAAAAGTATCACTGAAGACGTAAGAAAATTCAACTGTGAACTAGTGAGGAAAGCAATTGAAAACAACCAAAGCCTAAAGATAGCAAAGGGACATCTCAGTAAGGGAAGAAAACAGATTATGGCACTGAGAAAAGAAGATGGTTCTGTAACAAGAAATAGAGGCGAAATTTTGACAAGAGTGAAAGATTTCTACTCCAAATTATATGAAAGGGATGATACATGCACTCCAGACATCATGAAAGATACCAGTACCAGAGTTCCTCCAGTCCTTCCAGCAGAAGTTGCAAATGCAATCAAGAACATGAAGCGGGGAAAAGCTCCAGGAGAAGATGGAATTACTGTAGACATCATACAAGAAGCAAGTGGAGAAATCGAAACAGTGCTCGCCCAAATTTTCACTCGATGCCTTAATGATGGAAAGATTCCTGAGGATTATAACACCGCTACAATGATCCTGCTACATAAGAAAGGTGACATTGAGGATCTCGGAAACTACAGACCTTTCAGCCTCCTATCAGTAGTTTATAAAATCTTCACTAAAGTTCTTTCACACCGCTTGAAGGTAACACTGGACATGGCTCAACCGAGAGAACAAGCTGGATTCAGGAGTGGCTACAGCACGTACTGAGAGAACTAATTGAAAGAGCGAGGGAATATGAACTTCCATTGTGCATGGCTTTTATCGATTATGAAAAAGCCTTTGATTTGGTGAAACCATCAGCAGTTACAATGGCTCTGAAAACCTGCGGTATTGAAGATGCATACATTAATATTATTAATAACATCTATGAAAATGCAAGTGCAAAGATTCGGCTGTTTGAAAATACAACACACGTAAAAATTGGAAAGGGAGTGAGACAAGGTGACACCATATCTCCGAAGCTCTTTAATGCCACATTGGAGGGTGTTTTTCAGTCGCTGAGCTGGGAAAGCAAGGGGATAAAGATTAATGGAGATTATCTAACCCACCTTCGTTTTGCTGATGACGTAGTCATTTTTGCAACTACCCCATCAGAGCTGCAGAGTATGATCCAGGATCTTGCTGACAAGAGTAAAGAAGTGGGATTAAAAATGAACTTTTAGAAGACAAAAGTGATGTTCAATGCTTTTACAAGAAATGAAGATTTATCGATTGATGGAGAAAAGCTGGAGATAACAGACATGTACGTTTATCTTGGACAGCAGATATCAAGTGAGGGTCACATTGATGAAGAAATTAATCGGCGTACAAAACTTGCCTGGAGAGCTTTTGGTAGAAACAGCATAATTTTCAAGAGCAATATGCCATTATGTCTTAAAAGAAAAGTGTTTGATCAATGCATCCTTCCAGTGCTTACGTATGGTGCAGAGACGTGGACCTTAACTAAAAGAGACATACAAGGGCTGCAGACAACTCAAAGAAGCTTGGAGAGGTGCATACTTGGTGTAACCAGGAGAGATAAGAAGAGGAACTCGTGGATCCGAAAAATGACAAGAGTGGAAGACATCATGATCAGAGTTAAATCCCTGAAATGGCAATGGGCTGGACATACTGCCAGAAGGACAGATCATCGATGGACAGCCGAAATTTTAGATTGGATTCCAAGGGACAGGAAAAGACCCAGAAGAAGACCACATGGGAGATGGGTGGATGAAATTCGAAAGTATGCAGGGGTGACATGGAGGAGACTGGCACAAGACAGACCGTTGTGGAGGAAACTTGGGAAGACCTTCGTCCAGCAGTGGATTGATAATGGTTGACAATGATGATGATGATGATGATGATGATGATGATATATATACCAGTTTCCATTTTGTTCCAAAGAAAACAGTTGTTCTAAGAAAAGAAAAAATACCCCCCCTGCTGGTATGTACTGTACCTGTAATATTTCATTACAAAGTTTAGCCTGTACCGTACCTTCTAATTGACTGTCTCAAAGGTTCTATACACACACGGTAAACATAAAATTACACAATGTTGAAAACAGTTTTGTGAGTGTTTCATATGCAACCCTCATCTGCTTCTCCATATGTGTAGTGCTGTAGGGGGAAAATACTTCAATTGAATTTGCTAATGAAAATTCATTTTAAATGTAAATAATTTGTCCAAGAAAGTGGTTATTAAAAACCAAACAATATACACAAAAAGTTATTTAACCCCACAACTGCAATAAAAATTTTAAAGTGATAAAAAAATTGCAAAAGGATTATTTAATTTTATGGCTGAGAACAAAAAGAGAATTAATTTTGTTGCTAGGGACAGTTGCAGTTTGTGTGTGATGTGCAAAACAAAACCCAGTGTAAGATTCCACCCACTGTTCCAGGCTAGTGTGGATGCATGCAGTGGACTCATATTAAGTACATAACACATTATATGACATTTAAGAATGGTATTTTGAAAAGACCAGTTTGTCTGTATTTATTATAATTAACAATATGAAATGTCTGTTTTCTTTTTAGACACTCAAGTGAGAAATTTTGGCACATTATTATAAAAGACCTAACATTTGTTTCTCTTTATTTAATTTTACAATTTTTTTTATTTTTGAACAGTGCCTTTTTTTTAAGACCTCTTAGGGAAATGAGAACCTTTCACAATTTTACCTTGAATTTCAACTAGTAATACACCACACAACTGCTAAATTAATTAAATTCCAAGAGAACTGTCTGCACTACCTACCCCTATTACAACGTATGTAAGAAATAATAACAATAAACAAAAAAATTCTAGCAACAATTTTAACTCAGTTCCAACCAGAAGCAAGAAAGCTAAGAAAAAGTAAAAGTGAAAATTTAAAGTAAGAATTTACATTAAGTTATAAATAAATAATTTGGGGCTAAGCAAACAAAAATTAGTTTTTTCTTTAAGACATTTCCTAAATTTTAGATTCACCCATTCTTTTATTATATAGTTCTCAGCAGCAGTTCCTCGTGGCAATTTCATACACAAACCAAAAAAAATACTATGAAATGGGGGTTCTCGGCCAAGGTACCTAGGTTCTTGATTTACAACAGGACATGAAAAATTCATTTTGATAAAAAAATTCTCAGATTTATTACAAAGAAGCAATTAGCACATGGTGAGGTTTCACATTTATTACACACATTTTTTGTTGTTATTGATGATTTTGTGTGCTTGATAAAGAGGTAGGGGGGAGAAGAGTCCCCTAGTAAAAATATAGCAATGGAAGAGGCAGCCTATGCTGTCTATAGTGAAGAAATGTTCTGAGATGGAGGTAATTAAAAGATATTGCTTAGTCTCTGGTTCACTCCGTGTGACAGTGTCCTTGATCCTAGGCTAATGCCCCTTTAGTGAATTGGAAGGGATGCCCAATAAAGCAGGTCACCCCACAGGGTCTTGAAGGGGGGGGCATCAGAAGCATTGCCACAACTTATCACAATTCCTAATTTGCTGGCCTAGAAGAGAAAATAGCCAGTTACATCGACTGCAGTCAGTCGGTCTATGAAGTTTTTCTATTAGGTTGATGTGAAGTAGGGAAATTTCGGCCGAGATCCCTTCATGGTGCTGCGCTCAGGTCACCCAGTTAACCACGGTCCATCAGAATCCGTCCCGCAGTCTCTCTTTTGGCTACAATTCTTCGAGCCTCTGAGCATGGATGATACACGCCAGTTGAGGGGAAACGGTCTTCACTCCGATCGATCTTTGAGTGGCCCACCTAATGTCATCCTTAGAATACCAGCACTGCAAGGTTGGTTCTGAGAAGATGCTATTCTCAAACCAGCAGCTGGCTGGGAAGCAGAGCACCTACTTTATAACTCTATAGCACTAAAAATCTCTTCACCCTGCTAGTGGCTAGAACAAGATTTCTCAGCAGCATTTGAAGCTAGACGTTTCCACCAACAACAAAAAATTAAAAAATATAAGTGTGTACTTAGAATTCACAAATTTATGCAAGCCTGCTTGTTTCCTTGGAAAAAACTGCTGACAGCACCCTCTGAGATGGAGAAAAAACAACAGCAATCAACAAGGCTTCTCCCACCTGTAGCCCTTGCTCCTCTAAAAGAAGCATTGAGTGGAATGGGCGAAGTCCTCTTGAATTTATTGCTGCATGCAAGAAAGGTGTCCAGCTCAAAAATTTCCACCATTGGCCAATTCCTGATATGCCCAAGTTCTCCACAGTTCTCCCACAGGGATGTTTCACATAGCTAGGGCCCCCATCACTGATGTTTCACATAGCTAGGGCCCCCATCACTGACCACCATGGTTAACCAATAAATTTGGATGAGGTAAAAGCCTTCTACCAGGGTCGCAGCAGGCAGGGTAACTTTCACTGCAGAAAAACGAAACTTGATGCTTCCTGCAATCTTTGAGAAGAAACGGAAGAGTTTCCTCTGACCTAACTGACATTTTTGTGGAGAAATGGTGTGAAAGAGGGGGAGGGGATGAAAGTTGGAGAGCACACCCTTGTTGCCTTGAGAGAGGGTCATAAAAAGCAGGAAAGCTCTTTATTTATAAGAGGGCATTTGAGGAACAACACTAAAAAAATTTACCAGCTGTGCTGAGAGTTAGAAATGGTCCCACAGGGTTGGGAGGATGCTATCATTATTCCATTGTATAAGGGAAAATGTTATCAAACTGACTGCAAGAACTATCATGGCATTAGCCTACTGAGTGTACCAGGGAAAGTGTTTGGTAAAGTTATTATTGCAAAAATTATGTGGTCTTATGTCAGAAAAAGTGTGGGATGTTCAGAGTGGTTTTATGCCTGGTAAATGCTACCCTAACCAAATTTTTGCATTACTCATGACAATTGAAAAGTATCTGGCTGTTGGTAAGAAAGTATTGCTGCCTTCATAGATTTAGAGCAACTTATGACCGAGTAAAAGATACTTTTTTGGAAGGTGTTGAATAACTATGGTGTTACTTGGAATCTGCTTAATAGTGTAAAAGCCATGTATGCTAGCAGTAGAACTTGTGTACGAGTGAATGGTGTTTTATCAAAATGCTTTTCTATTGTTGCAGGAGTCAGACATGGTTGCGTAATGCCACCATGGCTGTTTAATATGTTTATGGATGCATGATGCCAAAGCAAATAATACTGGTTTGTGTCTTGGTAATATCTGTGTGTGTGCAGATAGCTGTATGCTGATGACACAGTCCTGTTGGCAGAGAGCAAAAGTGAATTGCAGAGTTTGCTGTCCTGAATGTATGAAGTTTGCATGAAATTCAAACTGAGTATAAATAAGGGAAAAATCAGTTATTGATTTTGAGCGAGGAACTGTTAGCACTGAATGTAATATAAGTCTAAAGGCACAGTGATTGACTAGGTGAATGAGTTAGTGTATTTAGGAAGCATGTTTTGCAGAGAGAACAAATTAGATGGTGAAATTAGTAGGCAGGTGAATTCTTCATTGAAAGTCATAGCTGCTTTGGGAGGTTTTCACAGAAATGTTGGGTTCTCAAGAGGGGCAGCGGAAAGTGAAGTTCATTGACCGGGCCTGAAATTTCGAATCGTGGTGCACCCTTCTCCCTTCCTGCTTCCCAGAACAAACAGAAGAAAAACAATGCCTACAAAAATCACACATATGCCAAATAAAAATCTTGGCTAAAATTATTGAAATAATTGAAAGGGCCGCTGCCCAGGCTGTTCCACCACACTGGGCCTACATGGTGTATATGAAAGTGTAATTTTTCCTACTCTGATGTATGGCAGTGAAACCTGGGTACTACAGAAGAAACTTAGTTTAAGTTGTTTGTGTGCTGGAGAAATGTGTTACTTATGGGTGGGGGGTTGTGGCAAGACACGTTCTGATCGTGTAAGGAATGAAAATGCGTTGCAGTTGTGTAATGTGAAGCAAAATGTTGTTAGCAAAATGGAGACTGATATTCATTGGTGGTTTGGCCATATTGAAAGAATGAGTGATTAGATGCTTACTAAAAAAATTTTTTAGCCCAAGTGGCAGGAATAAATGGCAGAGAAAGGCCAAGAATATCTTGGGAGGATCAGATTTAGGAGTGTCTGCATGGATTATGAGTATGAAGTATATAGAAGGTCTTCTGTATGTCGTGTGATGGATGTCAGTGAAGCCTGAGTTGTGGGTCAAGATCGCTCCTGATGAAAAAGTTTGATGCAGCAACAGTAAGTAAATAATCAGTTAAAAATTTATCTGGTAGTTTGTATTTTTTGTGGAGCTGATCTCTGAATCTCAGGGAACAGCTTAGTGATGTGTATATGCAGTAGTTGAAATGGGAATTTTTCGCTGCCGAAACGCAACGTACAACTTGTAGTTTTGTCACCAAAGCCCATCAAAATGACGTCGCAACGTTTTATCTATTACAGACTCCATAGTCAGAATTCGTCAAAAAGGCTTAGCACAGTTTTGACGGGTTTTGGCGACAGCACTACAACAGTACAAGTGAATACATTAAAAATTTAATATTCGCAAACCCATTTGCTGTACATATAAAACCATATAAGGAAATTTCGTTATTAAACTTTAAAAATGAAATAGTCACATTTAGCTAAAGTCAGAGCTGTTTTTTTTATTCATAAGTACGTTTCTTATTAGAAAGACCACGCGAATGTGTGCCGGTGCAATTAAAGGTATCACCCTTTTTGGAGATGTCCTCAAATAACAAATATCGGAGAAAAAACGTCAGCTCGTATTTGAGGCAGATATATGTAAGTAACTACTGTATATGGGGTGGCAAAGTAAAGAAATTTGGCTTTGTCTGAAATATCCATTTATTTAGCTGCAATATATATTATAACTTCGATTTGAAAAAAAAATCATCTCCTAAAATAATCTCCAAAGTTTTTGTTTCAACAAGTCTTCGTGCATCGTTTCTTCACGTTCTCTGCAAGCCAAAAAATCTGCATTTCTCCTTCTGTCACTCAACCATTTCCGTACGTACGGCTTGGGATTGAAGATCTTTGAAGGAGGTCCGTTTATTTTTATGAACATGAGGTTGCTGACGTGTGTAACGTTCAAAGCGTTTCTTAAATCAGTTATTATCAAATTCATGGTGCTAAAACCTCTTTCACAATCAGCTGTTGATATAGCAACTGCAGCAACAGATTTTAATAACTTTTAAATGATGTGAAACTTTTTTGGTTTCCTTGAAATGTCTGAACTCTTCAATGATTTTCCTTTCTTCCTCCAATCCGAATATTCGGCATAAACTTAGAACCTCTCCTTCTCCATATAAAATATTTATGTCGGTCGGCCAAAAAGACGGATACAAAACCGGAAGTTGATTTACAATGTCCTTGCTGCTGAATAATCTGGCAGATAAATTGTTGGCAACACTCCGAAAAAACTGAACACGGTTTATTTTCCCGTCAGATTTATATCCCCTTGAATGTGTGTCCACCTCTTTTAACACCATATTTTTTACGGCATCTGATGCTACTGAATAAAACTCGTCAAAACCACCATCAGCTAAACCTTGGAAAACATTCACTGTAAGGGAAATATGCGTATGTGCTTCTGGTAACGATACAGAATTTCCTTGAAGACGCAGTGACAATGAACAAAGTTCCTTTAAGGCGGTTTTCATTAGTGCAAAATTTTCCAGGAAGCATGTGCTCGTAAGTCTTTTCAGTAAGCCAGAAAACATGCTTCTTTCTTTACTATCCCTTGAAGTATCAGCACATGCAGCTTTAAAATGCAAAGCCAAGGCTGGAAACATATTCCAGACAGCAGATACTGTTCGCTCACTAGATGCAACTCATCTTGTTCCAAGAACTCTCCCGATTGAAGAAAATAGAACTGCAATTTCTTCAGCACAGTGATGCAACTCGCGGGCGTTCTTTGGTGAAGTGTGATACAAAGAGTATAATTTATCGCAAAACGATTTAAAACTCTGTATGCCGTAAACCTCTTTAATTACGCCCCCGACAGCAAGTTCTAACTTATGATTTGCACAGTGCCATATAATAAGATCGGGAATTTTTTAAGCTGTTGAGCCACACCAGATATGGAACCTACGAAGTTTGCAGCTCCGTCGGAAGTGAAAGATATCAGATTATTTTTAATAAGCTCTATTGGAAAGTACTTCACCAAGCAGTTCATAATCAATTCAGTTATTGCTGTTGCTTTCAAATCGTGTAATTCAACCAAGTCAAAAAATAGAGTTTGGGCATTTATATCATCCGGATCTATTGACATTCTTATGCAGATCATGAGTACTGAGAGTCGGCTTACAGTTGTACACTCCTCAACCAAGATACCGAATTTTATATTTTGGGAGGCGATTTCTTCACAGAGCTTTTTACGCATGTCATTTCCTATGGAATCGCAAATATGCATACATGTCTTCCTAGACTGCAATATCCTCCCCATCTCAGTGCCGTTTTTCTTTTGAAGATCAATCAAACCAGGAAAATCGGCAAAAGGTCTATTGTTCTTCGCAATGAAATATGCGGTATTGAATATTTTGTACATATTGTCCACTTTATTTTTATTTATTTTTTCAACAATATTTTCAAAGACGCCTTCAGAACGTTTTGCGTTCATTTTAAAAGCTTCTTTATGAGCGTGACTTTCTCTGTGCTCCTTTATGTTTTTCCTTAGAGCCGTATTTTGCTTCTTCTTATCATCAGCCGTAGATCTAACTTTGCAATCTATCCACTCCTTAGGAAGCCTTGCACCAGTTAAAAATTCTGAAACGTTCATATTCCCGGTGGTTTTACAGACGGCACATCCTAAACACCTATTTTTTTAAACAAGCCAAGAGTACTGTTTCAAAAAATACTTTGATCCTCAGTCCAACTCTCGAGTTTACCATTTGTTGAGCTTTGCCGAGATTCAGATTCTTCTAATGAACTTTCTAATGCAGTGATTTCCTTTGACTGTTGTATTTTCGGCGATTTTCTTGGTAATACTTAACACGGAGTCCGAGCTTGAACGGGGGGGGGGGGGTCCAAATTCCTCGATTTCTGTTTCTTTTCCTTTTGACTCATCTTTTTTCCCAAATAAATATGTTAGTGTTCTTTTCATTATTTTCAGTTGTTTTCTTTTCTCACACAAGAACAAATTAAAACTAACAACAACGACTACAATATCAGTCAAACAGTCATGTCATACCTCGACAGGAGCTGGAGTTAAAGTGACAGCATGTGTAGGGTGTAGTAATTAAGCTCGTTGCCAGTTTACAGGGACTGCGAAGTCATTTTATGCCAAGAGCAGAGAGAGGTTGCAAGGTCATTGAGCAATCAGCTCCTGTCATGACCTTCGCTCTCACGCAAACACTTCACACTCATCGTGGAATTAAGCGGTATTGCAGTCGTCACCATGGCGGGAAAACGCGAAGGAAGGACGCCAGACGGTGAAGAGAATTTTTTTGAGAACTACAGCTACAACTCCGGCAGTGCCTACACAAATGGCAAGTGAGCTTTATTAGAGGAAAATTTTTAAAAAAAAATTGAAACGAAGAACAATTAATACAAGATGGTGTCATTAATTGAAATGTATAATGCATTGCAAAATGTTTTATGAAAATTAAATGCTCCCTTTCTTTTGGTGTCAATAACGGAACACCGGAACGCAGGGTTTTGCTTCCAGAATGCGGGGTTTCGCTCCCGGATCGGCGTTCCGGTGTGTTCCGGCCCATTTCCACCACTGTGTATATGTACTAAACAAAATTCCAGCTGCCCCAAGGAAAAGACATAAGAGGGAAAAAAAGAAAGGAAAGGTAGATTTCAGAATCATTATGTACACAGTATTTTTTTTTTTACACACAAATTCATGTACAGTTGATGGGGTCAGACTGTGAAAAAACAAAACAAAAATTCAGTTTTAACATTTCACATACCCTTTTCCTTCCCTTTTCATTTTCAAAGAAAGGCCATGAAGGGTACACATTCTCATATGATGGTGGTAAAATAAGAAAAAAAATGATAAATGCTTGTAACATCTTTTTATTTATTTTTTATTTGTTTCTCCAGAAAATGAAAGTGGAACCAGATGATTTATGAATGGGTGAAGTTACACAGATACACAGACAAAATAAAATTCACCTCAATGACCTACCGGCAATCAAAAAATACAAAGTTACTCGAAAAGAAAGAAAACACCGAATATACGGAACATCACAGCACTCAAGAAAAAATAAAGATTATTTTTGAGAGAGACATTTCTGACTTTTTCTCAATTTTTCTAACGTAAACTATATACAGCTCCTCCTGCATAGGGTCAAGAGAAATGAAAGGACAGCAAGAAAGGGGGAAAAAAATAGAAAGAAAACATCATATTCTCAATCTCTCCCATGTTTTCTTATACAAAATGTGTTGGACTGCTGTCAGTCCTGAATAAAAATTCACATAAATTGACCACATTTATGTGCTTCCAGGACCGAGCAACAGGACAGTATTTTCGGTTTACACACACACACACACACACACACACACACACACACACACACACATATATATACTGTATATATGAACAAAAAGCATTTGTGTTCATGTATATGTATAGCAAGGTCACATTGATGAAATTAGTTGGTGTATAAAACTTAGTTGGAGAGCTTTTGGAAGAAACAGTGCAATTTTTATGACCAATATGACATTATGTCTTAAAAGAAAAGTATTTAATCAAGCATCCTTCCAGTGCCTATGTATGGGGCAGGGATGTGGACCTTAACTAAAAGAAATGTACAATGACTGCAGAGTTCCAAAAGAAGCATAAAGAGATAGATGCATGCTTTGTGTAACCAGGAAAGATAAGAGGAACTCGTTTATAAGAAAAGTGACAAGAGTGGAAGATATCATGATCAGAGTAAAATCCCAGAAATGGCAATGTGCTGGACATATTGCCAGAAGAACAGACCACTGATGGACAACTGACATTTTATTCTGGATTTCCAGGGACAGGAAAAGACCCAAAAGAAGGCCACATGAGAGATGGCTGGATGAAGTTCGAAAGCATGCGTAGTGACATGGAGGTGACTGGCTCGAGACAGATCATTGTGGAAGAAACTTGGGGAGACTTTCATCCAGCAGGGGAATGATAATGGTTGACAGTGATGATGTGCGTGTATGTAAACTCACGGACAATGAAATTTGTGCACCAAGAAGGAAGCATCAGATTGAACTGAAATTTTATGGACGTAATGATACAGATGAATGATACACATGATGGCAAAAACAGAGCTGCAGGAAAATTACAGAGGGATCTGTGGCATGCAGTCCAGTCATCTTCAAAAGTGCTTCACACCGTCTTGTGTGGCAATACATGCTGCAATATGGTCCTGCATGGAGGCAAACAGATGCCTGATGTTTTCCTGCGGCAGACTGGCCCGCACGTGTTGGACGGTGTGCTCCGAATCCCGGATAGTGTGGCACGGCGCTTCAACTGGTCCCACACATGCTCGATAGGGGACATGTCCGAGAAGCAGGCAGGCCATGGAAGTGTCTGGATGTGATGTAGGAAGTCCTGGGCAACCTGAGCTGTGTGCGGGTGGGCATTATCCTGCTGGTATAGCGCACCTGGAATCCCGGCCAGGAATGAGAGCACATGGGCCGTAGGATCTCATCCACATACCGCTGACCCGTCAATGACCCACATACCACTAGTAGAACTGATCGTCTATCGTAGGCAATGGCTCCCCAGACCATAATATCTGCAGTGTGGGAGGTGTGGTGCTTGATAGTGAGGTTGCTGCTGACATTACTTCAGCTCTTGTAGTCTGTGACTATGAATTCTACCCAATTAATTGAAGGCTGTTAAAATTTCTGGCTTAACTCCTACTACCAACAGCAAATAAAAGTTTTTGTTTTTGTTTTTTTTGATGAATAGGATTAAATCAGGGCTCGAAATTTGCATTGCCTGGGCATGTAGAAAATCTAGCTCTTTACAGGATAAAAAGTTAAAAAAAGTAACATTTTTGAAAAGTTAAAAAAAATAATATATTTTTTTTAATTTCCCAGTCAGTTTTCTTACTACTTAGACACTTCCTCTCTCTGCTTTATTTAATAGTTATTCATGGGATGTTTTTAAAAATATTTTAAGTTGGAAATGGATGAAATTGAAACCTAAATTTCCTATAATATGATTGTGTGCTATCTCAAAAGAAAGCTCATGTAATAAGCTTTCAAATGAGCTCAATATGATCTCTGTTAACCAATTAGGTCTACAGTTATTGTAATTTGTGATGGTAAGCACAAAAATAATGCATTTTTTGTGAATTTTAAAAATAATGCATTTTTTGTAAATTTTTAAATCTGTAGAAATATTGCATGTAGGAAGTGAATTTCTTTGCACTGATCAGTTTCTTTATAAAACCTGCAAGTTCACCAGGTTTCATAAAATCAAAGGGTGCAGGTCAGCAACCTTAATTTTTTGTGATGATTTGGCAATTAATGACTCACCTATGAGTCATATTATTTTATTTCCGAAATGCAGTAAAAGTACTTTTGTTTCTTGTGCTGCTTCTGAAATGTTTAGAAAAAAAGAAGAGCAGAGTTGTATAAAAATTATAAAATGTATCTGCATGCACAACCACTGAAACAGGAATCTTGCTGCAAACCCGCGAACCACGTAACCATAGAATAAGGTCATTTAAAGAAAAATTAATAAATCAGTAAATAATAATTAGAACATTTCAGATTCCAATGAGGACAAAATAAGTACATTACAATTGAATGTGTAGGAATATGTGTGAAATGGACCCTCATGGCAAAATATTAAAATATTGGGCTAAGAACCTCATTAAAAACAAGAGAATACAAAAATTCTTATATCCAGAAAAACAGTTCCATTATTGAACCTTGAAAAATTATAAATAACATTTTCAACAACTTACTTTAAAAAGTAGTAGACTTACGAAATACATAAAGAAAATATTTTAATTCAGTAACTAGCAACTGCAAAAGGAACCTCACAATAAAATTTTAATATTTCTGTGTAAACTGTAAATGAAACTTTTGGTTATAAGACCTATACGTTGAAAACAGGCCTTGATAAAATCTACAGGTCTGAAACATCTGTAAAAACAAAAGAGCTCACAAGATGTGAAAAATATTGAATGTTCTTCAAGTTAAAAAATAGAATTAAGTAGGCCTATATTAATCTGAGTAAAGCCTTGAGTAAGTGTTTTAATTGCTGTAAATAATGTTTTTATTTTTTTTAATCTACAAGCAAAACACTATCTGCAAAATTTAATAATTTGGAAACTGTCCACTTACAGCGTATGCGGATAGTTACATGTACATTCTGCTATTTTGAATTAGGAGTATAGTTTTCATTCTGTTCAGAATTAAGAGTGTAGTTTTCATTCTGTTCTGAACTAAGAGTATAGTTTTCGTCTACATTTTGCTACTCTGAATTACGAGTGTGTGCATAATGTGAGTTTCGAGCATGTAAAATTTTGGTTCTTGCAGGGTTTGTTTGTTTTTATATGTTACAGTTTTCCTTTGGGGGGAGGGGGTTATATTAAACCTGTTTTAATGAAAAAGCCCATGTTTTAATCACAAAAGCAAATAAAGTGAAAACGAAATTTGGTTTTGTAGAATAGAACTCGCATGCCACATGAAAAAGACTAAACGACTGAATGGTTTGACTTTTCCTTTCAGTACATTCAAATGTTTCTCGTATTGCAGTTGAAATACATAATGCCTTTTTGTCCAAGGTGTCTCCCTTTCCCTCTCCATTAAAATATTTTTATGGCAACAAAACAACGACACACTTCTCTGTGTTATCATTCTCTTTACCACTAAGGTAGTTCAGTTCAGTAGAACAGCCCTGTTTCCCTAGAACTGGAGGTCTACATTTTCTGAATCATGTACATTGGTGCAAACTTCACCACATTATTGGGGAGGGAGCATATCTCTTCCATTGCCAGGAGGAAACTTTTAGAAAAGGGAGAAAAAGATAAACTACGAGATTCAACATATACTTTAAAACGCAATTGTACTTGCTCATCAGCAAATGAACAAGTAAAGAAATATTTTTTTGCAGAATATTAATGTCTTAAAAAATAAAATTCCGTCTGTGATTTCGTAAAAAACATCCAGATATTTTATTTCCAAACGTTTATGAAAAAAAATGAGAAATTAGCTGGTTACTTAAAAAAAGATTACACGAAGCACAAAAAATAAATAAATAAAGGTTCCAGAGATTATATGTTTCTATACTTTTATTTATTTTATTTTTGATAATTGTTTTAAACGTTTACCACATATCTGAGCTGCCGTTGCATTGTTATCAAGCTGGGTCCTAGGGATCCACAGATTTTTAAAAAGTGGGTACTTTGTGAGATATTCTGGGTCCTTTTAAAAAATCAAAAGATAATGAATATTTATAGAAAATGAAAAATAAATGTAATGTACATTGTTCACACTTTAATTTATGCTCTTTGAAAGCAATCTTTATAAAAAAAATCAAGTACTGACAGAATTAAATTTTATCATAATGGAACTACACAAAGACAATGCATTTTAAGTCAGCTCAGAATACTAGAGCGGTTTTTTTTTTCAAAAAACAGGAATTGTGTGATGACTTCTTTTGGACAGTTTTTTTTTACTTTTAACGAAACAATCATTGAACCAGATGTACAACTTTTAGTAGAGTATAATCATTCACAGTGCTCTCATTAAATGTAAGTTTGTTTGTTTTTCAAATTTTAAATTGCAACTGATCCAATATTGATTAAAAGAGCTGAAAGGTTTAATAAATTAATCAGGACATTTGTATATTTACATAATCTTATATTGTATATTTACATAATCTTGAGGGACGGTGCATTGCTGGTTGTTTTCATTTTTTCCCTTATCCTCACGAATTTGACTTTTGCCAGATGGCATGTTAAAAAAAATCTAAAATAAAATGTCGGTCCCAAAGGACGTGTAGAATTTGTAATTATTGGTCCTTTATTTATTTTGGGGTAATTTACGTACTACAGCACTTTCAGTAGCAGCTCTGCATATCATGAGAAGATATGAAACACAATACGGGGCTTACAATCAATCCAGTTTCTTTTCAAATGAGCAATGTTGAATATGGGAAAAAAGTTTACTTATTTTGTTATTTATTAATTTTTTGAAAATAAATCCCCTTGGAGGCTAAAGCGATTATTTAATTAAACAGGCCGAAACATATCGCTTGGTCTGTGTCCACTTTATGAGGCTAGAGCGATTATTTAATTGAACAAGACAAAAATATTGCCCGCCCAGTGTAATTTTCTATCATTTTTTTTTTTTTTTTGTGAATCTTGCCCCTTCTCTGACTATTGGAGGGGCAAGATTCACCTTGCCCTCCTCCCTCCCCCTAGTCAGCGCCTATGATCACTGATAACATGACAAAACGGAATAGCACTTGTGAGCCACACGAAAAAGAAGTGTAAAAACGCGTGTGTTCATTATGAATATCAGTTATTTCAGAGAGGTTTTTAATCCTAATACAACTTTCGAGAAAAGAAACAATGCAGTTAACATGATATCTGTGTGACAAAGAAGTGTGAAGTAGATATTTGGCATGCCTACAGTTTTTAGTACTTCATAAAATTTTCAGTTATTGCAGCATAGCTCATAGCATATTTACGAATTTAAAGTCCATGAACCCAAGGTACCTAGATATTATTTTTTTCATTTCCAAAAGGTATTTTTTTCCGTTTTAGAAATTTCTTTGTGGACATGTAGTTTAGTTACGCCTAGGAGTTGTGCAGGCTTTTCTAAAGTTTTCGCCAATTTAGTCACGAAATTCTATTTGTTTTTGCCAAAGTGTGTTATAGCACTATGAAAAGGTAATCAACAAAGCTTTTTTTCCATCGCCAAAACGATTTCTTTTTCACAAATTGCAAAGATGGCGATCGGCAGCACGACCCCTGGATACGCCTGAACCTCAACCGTAAGAGGAATCCGACGAGAAATGGCACATCTCTCTGAGTGATATTTTTTCTACAACTATGTTCTTTGTTCAGTACAGCAAATGTTTCTCTCCACATGGGGTTTTCAAACGTTCCTGAAACATGGCTAAATGGATTAGGACTCGCGGGCCGTGTGGAAAAGAGAAAACGGATGTATTTATTATGAATATCAATTATTTCCAGTGTTCGAAGTAGGCCGGTATACGCGGGTATGGCATACCGGTAGTTAACAAAAATGGAAGTGAGCATACCAGCAGTTACAAAAACATTATTTATCATCCCGGTATGTAATAAATTATAAACCCGTCACAAACTACGTAAAGAAATTAGGATGAAAGCTCAAATTTTAATGCAAAAATCGGCAAATGACATTTTTAACTGGATAAAATTGATAAATGATTAGCAGCTGGGACTGAAAGAGACCACAAACCCTTTAATAAAGGTTTTTTTAGTTATTACATTTTTTTTTATACAAAAAAAAAAATATATGTGGAATGGTATGTATTTCGTTTGAAACCTCCTGCTTTATACTATGTGGATCTATGCTCGACACCATACCGGCAGCAGCTCTGTGCCACTTTGACCACTGATTATTTCAGAGAGGTTTTGAATTTTAAAACTTAAGGTGGTTCCACCTAAAATTTCTGCCTTATGTTTCCAATGGTAAAACTTCTGTACATATTTTCTTCACAATTAGTGTATTCCCAAGGATGAAAATTTGCACGTCGATAAAACTAACTTTAAGTTATAGCATGGGATACTTAATGCTTGCTAAAACATAGACATAATAATTAAGCAATCTAACATTTCTTTGTGTACTGACGTCATCAATGTACAGGTCGTGCTATCTATTAACAGGTCTGAACATTACTCAAAGAATTGATTGATGTTTGATATAATTATGGTTATGTTTTATTAAGTATTAAGTATCCCATGCTATAACTTAGAGTTAGTTTTATCGATGTGCAAATGTTCGTCCCTGGGAATACATTAATTGCGAAGAAAATATGTACAGAAGTTTTATCATTGGAAACATAGGGCACAGATTTTAGGTGGAACCACCTTAACTTTCGGGAAAAGAAAGGATGCTGTTCACATTATATCTGTTTTTCAAAGAATTTCGAAGCAGTTTAACTGACATGTCTATTTTTTAGTGCGCTTTAAGTACTCTTTTAGAGTTTTTCAGCCCGTCTTTTGTAAAAAATATCAGGCTTATGTTATCGGTTTGTCCGTCCGTCTGTGGACACCACCATATCTCTGCAACTATTAGTCCGATTTCAAAAATTTTGTTTGCATTGAGAAGTTTGAAACATGCGAATGATAATCCTGTGTTTCGTTTTTTTATACGATGCACAATTTCGCCACTAGAGGCCGTAAATGCAGATGATGTCGAATTCAAAATACATTTTATTCCATATATTTGCTTCTAAACATCCAATTGAAAAAATTATTTTACCTTTCGATTCCATTTATGTCGAAGACTACTTTAGGTAATAGTCACTTTTTCAAGTTACGTGTAGGTTTTGCGCTAGAAGCCGTAAAAGTAAATTGTGTTTTCCCCGATGTCACTGCTTCCAAAACTTGGATTTGAAAAATTCTCTCTGTAGCGGGTGCAGCTCCTGATCTGAAATCGTTTGCATATAATTTCAAATTTTTGGTGAAAAATGGTTTGACCACCAGGGGGTGTAAGTGTTAATTTCTTGCTTCTGATGTATTTGCAGCAAAATCTCAGCTATTAAAATCTCGTTGGAAAAAATTCATTCGTGGGCCCATACTACTCACGTTGATAAACGATTTCGTAATATTTTCTTCTTTAAATAATGCATGGTTTCTCCGCCAGGAGGCGTACATGTATATCTTATTTTTGTCAATATCTCTGCTTCTAAAGGTCCAATTTGAAAAAAATCTTTCTTTGTTGGATAGCGCTTCTGTTACGAAATGGTTTTCATATAATTTCAAAATTTTTAAGTAATTCATAGACTTTCTGCTAGGGGGTGTAAAGGTAAATCCCCCCCCCCGATATCTCTGCTTCTAAAATTCCGATTTGAAAAATTCTTCCTGTATCGCATATAGCTCCCCTGATGAGAAATGTTTTGCATACAATTTCGAGTATTTGGAAAGAAATGGTTTAGCCACCCGAAGGCGTAATTTTTAATTTTTGCCTTTGATGTATTTGCAGCAAAATCTGAGCTCCTAAAAACTCGATTGAAAAAATTATTTCGTGGCCCGATACCGCTTACATCGAAAAACCTTTTTAGAATGCTTCTTAAAACACGCATGATTTTTCTGCCAGGGGCGTAGATACATAGCTTATTTTTGTCAATAGCACTAAGTGCATAGCTTATTTTTGTCAATAGCACTGAGTGCATAGCTTATTTTTGTAATGCACAGAGTCCGATTTGAAAAATTCTTTCTTTGTCGGAGAGCGGTTTCCGCTGAAAAATGTTTTTCATTTAATTTCAACTTTTTTTAACGCACAAGTCTGCCACAAGACGGCGTAAGCTCACATTTTTGTTTACATGAATATCTTTCAGACTAAAAACCCAATTGAAAAACTTTTAGTGATGTCAGAGACTACTAACTAAGCAAACTCTTGTGTGTGTATTTTCTTCCAGAAGTAATGCACAACTTCGTCGCTGGGGGAGCAAAAGCTTATTCTGTTTTTCTCAATATCTCTGCTTCTACATGCCCAATTTAAAAAATTATTTCAGCACCGGATGCCAATTACTTTGTAGAACACTTTAGTCAGGCTAGTATATAAGGAATTTTGTAGTTCACATTTCTGTTGGTAGGTGATGTTTGTGTAGCTTACTTCAGTTTGCAGCATATCACAGCATATAAAAACACTATTGAGGAACTTCTTTTTTACTGTATCACTACAATAGAGATGTGGGATATTATCCTCCTTCAATACTGCAAAGACTTCCTGGTAGGTTTCGATAAATATCTAAACTTTTCTTTTTTTTTTTTGCTCTCTCTGTTTTCTTAGCATAGCTTTTTTCATGAAGAATATTTTTCGACTATTTTCAACTTTTCCATTATGCAAAATTCTTCCGTTTGCAGACGTAGACTTATATCACGTTTCTTTTTCTATAGTATTCTTTTAACTGACCGATTTGAAAATCTCTTTGTCTCTGATACTTTCCTTGTGCTATGAGAAACTTTTTGTGCGCCATGTGTTAATTTTCGGAATATGCTTTTTCAGTGGTGGAAATGGGCCGGAACGCACCGGAACGCCGATTCGGGAGCGAAACCCGCGTTTCGGAAGCAAAACCCTGCGTCCCGGCGTTCCGTTATCGACACCAACAGAAAGGAAGCATTTAATTTTCATAAAGCATTTCGCAATGCATTATATATTTCAATTAATGACACCATCTTGTAATAATTGTTTGTCGTATCAAGTTTTTTTATTATTATTTTCCTCTAATAAATCTCACTCGACATTTGTGTAGGTACTACCGGAGTTGTAGCTGTAGTTCTCAAAAAAGTTTCTCTTCGCCATCTGGCGTCCTTCCTTCGCAATTTTCCGCCATGGTGACGACTGCAACGCCGCTTAATTCCACGATGAGTGCGAAGTGTTTGCGTGAGAGCGAAGGTCATGACAGGAGCTGATTGCTCGATGACCTTGCAACCTCTCTCCGCTCTTGGCATAAAATGACTTCGCAGTTCCTGTAACCTGGCAACAAGCTTAATTACTGCACTCTACATATGCTGTCACTTCAACTCCAGCTCTTGTCGGGGTAGGACGTGACTTCTTGACTGATATTGTAGTCGTTGTTGTAAGTTTTAATTTGTTCTTGTGTGAGAAAAGAAAACAACTGATAATGATGAAAAGAACACTAACAGATTTCTTTGGGGAAAAAGATGAGTTAAAAGGAAAAAAACAGAACTCGGGAATTTGGAAACCTTCCCTCCTGTTCAAGCTCGGACTCCGTGTGAAGTATCACCGAGAAAATCGCCGAAAATACAACAGTCAAAGGAAATCACTGCATGAGGAAGTTCATTAGAATAATCTGAATCTCGGCAAAGCTCAACAAATGGTAAACCCGAGTGTTGGACTGAGGATCAAAGTAAGTATTTTTTGAGAGTACTCTTGGCTTGTTTTGAAAAATGTGTGTTTAGGATGTGCCGTCTGTAAACCACCGGGAATATGAACGTTTCAGAATTTTTAACTGGTGCAAGGCTTTCTAAGGAGTGGATAGATTGCAAAGTTAGATCTACAGCTGACGATAAGAAGAAGCAAAATACGGCTCTAATGAAAAAAATAAAGGAGCACAGAGAAAGTCACGCTCATAAAGAAGCTTTTAAAATGAATGCAAAACGTTCTGAAGGCGTATTTGAAAATATTGTTGAAAAAATAAATAAAAATAAAGTGGACAATACGTACAAAATATTCAATACCGCATATTTCATTGCGAAGAACAATAGACCTTTTGCCGATTTTCCTGGTTTGATTGATCTTCAAAAGAAAAACGGCACTGAGATGGGGAGGATATTGCAGTCTAGGAAGACATGTATGGATATTTGCGATTCTATAGGAAATGACATGCGTAAAAAGCTCTGTGAAGAAATCGTCTCCCAAAATATAAAATTCGGTATCTTGGTTGATGAGTGTACAACTGTAAGCCGACTCTCAGTACTCATGATCTGCATAAGAATGTCCATAGATCCGGATGATATAAATGCCCAAACTCTATTTTTTGACTTGGTTGAATTACACGATTTGAAAGCCACAGCAATAACTGAATTGATTATGAACTGCTTGGTGAAGTACTTTCCAATAGAGCTTATTAAAAATAATCTGATATCTTTCACTTCCGACGGAGCTGCAAACTTCGTAGGTTCCATATCTGGTGTGGCTCAACAGCTTAAAAAAATTCCCGATCTTATTATATGGCACTGTGCAAATCATAAGTTTGAACTTGCTGTCGGGGGCGTAATTAAAGAGGTTTACGGCATACAGAGTTTTAAATCGTTTTGCGATAAATTATACTCTTTGTATCACACTTCACCAAAGAACGCCCGCGAGTTGCATCACTGTGCTGAAGAAATTGCAGTTTTGTTTTCTTCAATCGGGAGAGTTCTTGGAACAAGATGAGTTGCATCTAGTGAGCGAACAGTATCTGCTGTCTGGAATATGTTTCCAGCCTTGGCTTTGCATTTTAAAGCTGCATGTGCTTATACTTAAAGGGATAGTAAAGAAAGAAGCATGTTTTCTCTCTTACTGAAAAGACTTACGAGCACATGCTTCCTGGAAAATTTGGCACTAATGAAAATCGCCTTAAAGGAACTTAGTTCATTGTCACTGCGTCTTCAAGGAAATTCTGTATCGTTACCAGAAGCACATTCGCATATTTCCCTTACAGTGAAAGTTTGACGAGTTTTATTTAGTAGCATCAGATGCCGCAAAAAATATGGTGTTCAAAGGGGTGGACTTACATTCAAGGGGATATAAATCTGACGGGAAAATAAACCGTTTTCAGTTTTTTCGGAGTGTTGCCAACAATTTATCTGCCAGATTATTCAGCAGCGAGGACATTGTAAAACAACTTCAGGTTTTGTATCCGTCTTTTTGGCCGACCGACATAGATATTTTATATGGAGAAGGAGAGGTTCTAAGTTTATGCCGAATATTCGGATTGGTGGAAGAAAGGAAAATCATTGAAGAGTTCAGACATTTCAAAGAAACCAAAAAAGTTTCACATCATTTAAAAGTCTTATTAAAATCTGTTGCTGCGGTTGCTATATCAACAGCTGAGTGTGAAAGAGGTTTTAGCACCATGAATTTGATAATAACTGATTTAAGAAACGCTTTAAACGTTACACACGTCAGCAACCTCGTGTTCATAAAAATAAACGGACCTCCTTCAAAGATCTTCAATCCCAAGCCGTACGTACGGAAATGGTTGAGTGACGGAAGGAGAAATGCAGATTTTTTAAATTGCAGAGAACGTGAGGAAAAGGTGCTAGAAGACTTGTTGAAACAAAAACTTTGGAGATTATTTTAGGAGATGATTTTTTTTCAAATCGAAGTAATAATAGATATTGTAGCTAAATAAATGGATATTTCAGACAAAGCCGAATTTCTTTACTTTGCCACCCCATATACAGTAGTTACTTACATATATCTGCCTCAATTACGAGCTGACATTTTTTCTCCGATGTTTGTTATTTGAGGACACCTCCAAAAAGGGTGATACCTTTAATTGCACCGGCACACATTATCGTGGTCTTTCTAATAAGAAACGTACTTCTGAATAAAGAAAACAGCTCTAACTTTAGCTAAATGTGACTATTTCATTTTAAAGTTTAATAACGAAATTTCCTATATGGTTTTATGTGTACAGCAAATGGGTTTGCGAATATTAAATTTTTAATGCATTCACTTGTACCGTTGTAGTGTTGTTGCCAAAACCCGTCAAAACTGCGTTAAGCCTTTTTGACGAATTCTGACTATGGAGTCAGAAATAGACAAAACGTTGCGACGTCATTTTAACGGGTTTTGGCGACAACACTACAAGTTGTGCGTTGCGTTCCGGCAGCGAAAAATTCCCATTTCCACCACTGTGCTCTTTAGCCGCTGGTAGAACTAAGTAGATTTTTCAATTTGTGGATGTTTTATGGATATTGTAGAAACCGGCAGATCATTTTCCTAACCGGTTCTATTGACTTTGAATAGCTCTGATAAATTTAATTCGCGTCAGAACGGATTCAAACGACGTGCTCATTACAACCGAAAATTCGGTGTCATATTTCTTGTTTAGTACTCTTTCAGTTATACAGGGGTCGCGCTGCAGTTCGCTTACTTCGCAATTTGCGAAAAAGAAATCGTTTTGGTGAAGGAAAAAAGTTTTGGCGATTACCTTTTTTGTACTGTTATAATACATTAGCGACATTTTTTTTTTTTTTTATTTGGCGAGTAAGTTGACGAAAACTTTAAAAAAGCCAGCGCAACTCCTGGTTATATAATTTATCGCTGCATAGCAGATTTGGGAATTCGAAGTCCATGAATCCAAGGTATCAGGATATTAATTTTTCCATTTCGAAAAGTTACCCCCCCTATTTTAGAATTTTTGTAGACGCCTCGCGTGCCATTAAGCCATTAAAAAGCTCTCCGCTGGCCACTGGTGAAGACCTCTTCCTCCAGAGATGAAGTCGCCGCCCCGGTGGCGCAGTGGTCTAAGCGATGGCCTCTGATCATTCGTTCAAAAGGGGTCCGGGTTCGAATCCCGGTGAGGCATGGATGTTGTGTTTGTCTTACGGCACTGGCTGTCTCCCTTCCCTGGAACCAGTGACCCTAAATTAGGGACGGGCGACTGCTTTTAGCCCATCGAGTTGCTCACGGTGGTCGTTAAACCTTCAATCAATCAAATAGATGAAGTCTTGCGTTATTTGCAAAGTGGCGGAGGGTGCGTGATGAAAGTCTGAAACGGGTCGGGCCGTAAACTGAAAATTCTGAATCGGGCCGGGCCTTCTAAATTAAGGCCCCTGTAGACTTCTGATGTACAGCTCTGTTACCTTTCTGATGTCCTGCACATGTCATTCACTCCAAACAATTTATCTTATTTTATCATTAGAATTATTTTTATTCTTTCTTTTCTTTTTTTCTGATTGATTACATACCATGCCCATGAAAGTTTTCGGAACAGAAGTTTCAAAGTTTAATTGTTATCGTTATCACTTCATTGTTTTGATAGCAGTCATATTCTCGTCCTCCGTGGGTAGATCAAATGCTATCTCAGTAAAGTACTGATAAGAGATTACTAAGTGCTTCGCAAAATTCATAATGGCGTGCATTTTTTGCCACTAATGTTCGTTATCCGAGAACTAGAAATCAGTGATACAGTTCTGATAAAAGAAGTAGCCTAGCGCTCCGAGGACCGGCCCAGGGAATGCATGCGGAGGGTGGCAAACCTTTGAAATTTAATATACTGTATATATATTGTCGTTTACCCACTTCACTGGCTATTTCTGGGTTGGTTTCGGAAAAGAAAAGATCTACGGATTTGTGCACAGCCACCATGGAAAAAAAATAATAATGTGGAGCGAGGAAGAAGAAAGAAAACAAACCCGGTTAAGATTATTTGTGCTAAAAATCTCGATTTCGATGGGCGACGATTGAATAAATACAGTAAATTTAAACAAGTTAGAAGATCCAATTAGGTAAAAAGTAGCCTGGCGCTGCATTGCTAGAAATGGCGTGTTACATTTTTCTTCCTCTTCATTTAATGAAAATACTCAGTTGTTGTTGAAAATCGCCCGCGATACTCTTTCAGACAAGTTAAACGTATGCTTAAACATGGAAAGCTAAGTAACGAACTTTTGACGAGCGAATTTCGGTAAAAAGGGCTGTGCGCATTATTATTATTAGTAGTAGTAGTAGTAAGTAGTCTTAGTTCCGTTATTATTTTGTATTCTCAATTTTAACCATTTTCGTAGGTTGTGAACAGGGGCGCGCCAAAAGCATTTGCCGCCCGGGTGCAAGCCCAGATTTGCCGCCCCCTTGTACGAGAATATTTTTCAATTTTTATTCATTTTTACATGAAATAAATATCTGTAGCAACATTATTTTCTATTTCCAGTAAATTGAGATTTTCCATAAAACACTACTGTCTCATATAAAACTGAAGAAAAAAAAATCTGTAAAACTCTAGTTCAGATGACGCTACGAAAAAATCAAGAAATCAGCTTCCTCTCTCTCTCTCTCTCTCTCTCTCTCTCTCTCTGTCAGTTTACACAAAAGTCTGCATTACCGGTAAAAAAAAGTTTCGTCATATACGATGATAAACATATTACAGCTTCTTGATGAACACGCGCGCACACACACACACACACACAGTATATATAACTAAGCAAGATAAGATGAGGAACCTGTGGGTAAGGAAAATTATAAAAGTGGAAGACATTATGATCAGAGTAAAATCCCTGAAATGGTAATGGGCTGGACATATTGCCAAGAGAACGGACCATCGATGGATAACCGAAATTTTAGACTGGATTCCAAGGGACAGGAAAAGACCAAAAAAAGACCAAGTGGGAGATGGGTGGATGAAATTCGAAAGCATGCGGGAGTGAGATGGAGGAGACTGTTCCAAGACAAACCGTTGTGAAAGAAACTTGGGGAGACCTTCATCCAGCAGAAAATTGATAATCGTTGAGGAAGATGATGATATATATACATGTAATATTAAACATGACGGGCGTCTCTTTAACTATTCTAACCAAAATATCTAATATCGTGGAATACATCGAAATTGTACCCCAGTGCTCGTTACGCATATTGTATCTATCCTATAATATTTCCCCACCCTGTTTTAAAGTCAACGCTGGAAGCTCTTTCTTGAAAATTTGCCAACGATAAGGTAAATCAGAAAAGTAAGCATATATTTCTTGAACAATGCTGAAAATGTTCGCAATCTGTAGGGAAATTTTTTCGTCGTCATTTACGACCAGATTTAAAGTATGAGCCGCTCAAAGTACATAAAATGCGTAAGGGTCTTAAGTCGATAAATTATGCTTTTTGAAGTTCATTGTGTTTTTCCTACATATTAGCTCCATTTGCCACGCATTCATGAATGCTGAAATCTTCAAGATTAAAAAAAAAAAAAATTAGAAAAATAATTTTCAATCCTTTGCCCGCGGTATCTGTTACTGAACAAAACAGCAAAAATTATTCTCTGATTTTAAAACGTTTTTACTGTTGAATTATAAACGAGTTATTTTTATTAAAAAAGTAAACGTTCCACTTAGCATTACGATTTCTCACAGTATAACGTTTTCATAACTTCTCCCACGTCACTGATATTAATTTATGAACCGAAAAAATTGATTGTGCCCCCCCCACCGCAGAATCTGGCGCCCGGGTGCTTAGCACCCGTTGCACCCCCGCTTGGCGCGTCGTGGTTGTGAAGAAGCATTCGTCCGTCAGTAGTATATAGGAAAGGGGGATTTTGCATCAGCGGTACCGAAGGAGGTTAGAGTAATACTTCTGGAGATGCCCTGAGTCTCTTAACCGTGAAGCCGTCAGGTGTGGGAATTTGAAGTTGTTTACATAACACCTATACAATTTCAACGGGTGTATTTTGGTTGAAGAAACTGTGTTAATATCAAACCGGAATGAATTAAGCTTCATAGACAAGTAAAGTTTTTAACTTTAATGTTATATTTTGTTTTGAATCCGCACTAATGTTCGTGTATTTCAATTTAAAATTTCAATGGGAAGAGGCTTCAAAATAATTAAGAATTTTATAAATTTAACATTTTCTCACACATCGGAGTAAGTTATGATGCGAAATTCGAAACATTTGCGACGAAAGAAGGCGATCTGGTCAGCACACAATGCATTGCAATAGCATTGGAAACCACCAGTTTTCCCACACTTTTTACGGCTGTAGCTCGCGGTTACAGGCTTCACGCAAAGTGGCACTGCTCCATTAACAGGGGCATCTCCAGATATCCTATTCTAATCTCCTTGGTGATACCCCACATGTTTTCTGCGCGTGCCCTCAGAACGCTGAAAATCTCCGGATCGGACCAAAAATTCTTTATATTTTATATTTTTGGTATTAAGCCCCCCACCCCCGGACAGGTTTCCTGTGTTTGCACATGTCCGCACAGAATTTGTTGAGCTGTAGTTTATAAACCCTGATATTCTTTTGTGGACTTGTGGATTAGAAACATTTTTTAATTTTTTATAAGGAATTGCATACGGAAACTTTTATGTGACTCAGATAACCATCCTTTGGTAACGTGGCCACGAAGCGGTCAAAAACGCAAGCTTTATATGGCCCCTTAAAATTTTTGTGGCCACTTCTCCTACACCCGTTTATTTCATATTATCTTGTTAATACGCATTTATAGGAACCATTGCTATGGCTGCAAAAACGAGGCCTCAAATTCTCCCGAGTAGCTGTTTTCCAGTCATCCAGTTTTTATAATCTTAAACCGCGAAAATGATTTCCGCCCTGGTAGCGCAGTGTTCTAAGCAATGGCTTCTGATAGTTTGTCCGAAAGGGGTCCGGGTTCGCATCCCGGTGAGGCATGGATGTTGTGTTTGGTTTACGGTACTGGCTCTCTCCCCTCCCTGGAACCAGTGGTCCTTAATTAGGGACGGGCTACTGCTTATATTCCATTGAGTTGCTCACGGTGGTCGTTAACCCTACAATAAAAAAATGATTTCTAAATATTCTACTTATTGAAAAAAAAAATGCTTTTCTTTTTAATACTTTATTCAAAGCTGCCCGTCAAAATTCTCTATTTGCTTAAAGTGGTTCCACCTAAAATCTCTCCCTTATGTTTCCAATGGTAAAACTTCTTTACATATTTTCTTCGCAATTAAATGTATTCCCAAGGATGAAAATTGCACATCGATAAAATTAACTTTAAGTTTTAGCGTGGGATACTTAATACTTGCTGAAACATAACCACAATTATATTAAAAATCCATCATTTTTCTTTGAGTAATGTTCAGATCTGTTCATAGATGGCGCGACATGTACATTGATGACGTCAGTAGACAAAAAATGTTGGATTGCTTAATTATGGTTATGTTTTAGCAAGTATCAAGTATCCCATGCTATAACTTAAAGTAAGTTTTATCGATGTGCAAATTTTCATCCTTCGGAACACATTAATTGCAAAGAACATATGTAAAGAAGTTTTACCATTGGAAACATAAGGCAGATATTTTAGGCTCATGAAATTTCAGCTAAAAGTTTTGTAAAATCTCTCTGCTGATGCTAGAAGCCCTCTTAACCGTGAGGCAACCCCTGCAACAATGTGGGGATTGCGTTTGCTGTCAGTACGCCCCTGATCACCCCTTTAATCGGATTGGCTGTAAATGAAATGAGTTTTTCTCTGACTAAAAGTTTTCGTGGAAACCAGATTGTCAGGGGTCGCTTGCACTCCCCCCCATCCCTTCTCCTTATCTGATAGGTTAGTACGCCGTCGAAGTCGTGACGTCACGGAATGGCGACTGGGCATAAACACACGTAATGTTTACATGTTAGCTAACGTTAGTTTTATTGTTGGCGGCTGTCCATAGTCCTGTTAAATACTTTGGCGAATTTTTTTAATTTGGCGAATAAAGCGGTGAAAACTTTAACAAAGCCAGCACAACCGCTGTAAGGTATATATTAGGTGTACAAATAAATTTTAAAGAGTTTTTTGTGTGACGTATACAGCTAATTTACTAATCCGACATTTCCCCGCGTTGTTGTCATGTGACCGTAACTGGTCCAGAGTATAAAATGTCACACTGAAGTTTGCCCAACAGTCAAACGCACTTGCACATCGGTAGGTGAAAGATGGCAAGCAATACTGCATTTATTCGACACTGCATTCGTTACGAATTTCATCAAGAAAAACGTGCTGCAAAAGCGTGTGCATCGATCTGTTCTGTTCTGGGAAAGAATATTGTATCGAAAAGCATGTGTGAGTTTTGGTTTTGACGGTTTAAAGCAGGTGATTATGATGTTAGCGATCGAAAACGTAGAAGCGCCCCGCAGAAGGTTGCACATGAGGAACTGCAACATTGCTGGATGAAGATTCGTCTCAAACGCAAAAAGAACTAACTGAACAAATGGGGGTAACTCAACAAAACCATTTCCAGTTGTTTACGCGCAATGGCAGAGATTCAGTAGGAAAGAAATTGGGTGCCACATGACCTGAGCCAGAGGAACAAGGATGAGCGTGTCATGAAATGTTTGAATCTGTTGAATAAATAACACAGAAAGTTTTTTCCTGTGGAAAATCGTTACGGGTGATGAAAAGTGGATACGGTACGACAATCCCAAACGCAAAAAACACTGGGTAGACCACGGTGAAGCAACTACTTCGACACCGAAACGCAGTCAGGGGTGCGCCAAGGGCATTTGCCGCCCGGGTCCAAGCCCAGATTTTCCGCCCCGCTTGTACGAGAATATTTTTAAATTTTTATTCATTTTTACATGAAATAAATATCTTTAGCAACATTATTTTCTATTTCCGGTAAATTGAGATTTTCCATAAAACACTACTGTCTCATATAAAACTGAAGAAAAAAAAATCTGTAAAACTTTAGTTCAGATGACGCTACGAATAATTCAAGAAGTCAGCTTCCTCTCTCTCTCTCTCTGTCAATTTACACAAAAGTCTGCATTACCGGTAAAAAAGTTTCGTCATATACGATGATAAACATATTACAGCTTTTTGATGGATACGCGCACATACACACACACACACACACAGTATATATAATTAAGCAAGATATGATGAGGAACCCGTGGGTAAGGAAAATGATAAGAGTGGATTTTGATCAGAGTAAAATCCCTGATATGGTAATGGGCTGGACATATTGCCAAGAGAACGGACCATCGATGGACAACCGAAATTTTAGACTGGATTCCAAGGGACAGGAAAACACCCAAAAGAAGACCACGTGCGAGATGAGTGGATGAAATTCGAAAGCATGTGGAAGTGAGATGGAGGAGACTGATCCAAAACAGACCATTGTGAAAGAAACTTGGGGAGACCTTCATCCAGCAGAAAATTGATAATGGTTGAGGAGGAGGATGATATACACTGGC
Source organism: Macrothele yani (assembly GCA_039090855.1). Lineage (NCBI taxonomy): Eukaryota > Metazoa > Arthropoda > Arachnida > Araneae > Macrothelidae > Macrothele > Macrothele yani. The sequence continues at coordinate 58,230,373 of CM076998.1, read as the reverse complement.
GTGCAAAAATTAAGGACGAGACGGTTTTTCGAATGTTACGCCGTGCAGAAGTGCTCCACATCGACTCAAATCATACCATAAGATCCCCAAGATGTAAGACTATGGGACAAGTGAGCAAAACCGTCCAAACAAGGAATCCAAAGGAAATAAGGGCACTTTATTAAAAAGGTAGCTTCGAGCACAACTGGACAGAAGACAGAAACGTCCATGTGACAGGCGGCTGCCAAGAAAAATGCAGTCTTTAGTAGGGGATATGATCACCCTGACTGCGTTGCAGGATTTACAACGTCCGTCCATGCTGACGACGAAGTTTTCAAGGAGCTGTTGAGGCAGCACGGCCCATTACTCTTGTAGGGCCAATCGCAGCTGCGGAATCATTGCTGGCGGCTGGTGACGTGCTGCCAAGCGTCTCCCGAGAAGGTCACGTGTTCGATTGGATTTAGGTCCGGGGACCTTGCGGGCCAATCCATGCGTTGAATATCTTCACTCTCCAACAGCTCTGCGACAGCCACTGTACAATGAGATGTAGCGTTGTCGTCCATGAAAAGGAACTCAGGACCCACAGCACCTCTAAACAGACGCACGTGAGGCAGGAGAACCTTGATACAATAGCGGACGCCATTGACTAAACCTCCTTGAAAGATGTAGTCAGTACGGCTACCAAGCATGATACCGCCCCAAATGAGAACTCCGCCACCTCCCAACCGGTCTCTTTCGATGATGTTGGAGGTGTGATTGTGTGTTCCCTACTCTCTCCAGATGTGTATACGTCCAGAATCGCTCGTCAGACTAAATCGGCTCTCATCCGTAAAGGGAACTCGACCCCATTGCTGATGTGTCCAGTTTTTGTGTTCCTGGCACCACAGAAACCGCCGTCTCCGATGAGCAGGCGTTAATGGCACACACCGTGCTGGTCGTCGTGCAAATAGACCACCTTTGTGCAGCCTCCTTGCCACGGTAAAACGCGATAACGGACGTCCAGTTGTCTGTTGCATGTGCCTTGCGATTTCTCCCGCTGTCTGCCGTCTGTCTCTTCTGTAGGACAATATACCGGTCGTCCGCTGCCGAGGTTGCTCGTGGACGACCACTGCTAAACTCTCGGACAGCTGTTCCTGTCGCTTGAAATGCTCTCCAAGCTCGTGAAACGATGCTGTGAGCGATCCCGAACTCCTCGGCCACACTAGTCACACTTCGACCTTCTTCCAACTTCCCAATGACGCGACCTCGGGTAAAGTTATCCAGATGTCGTCTACTGGATTGCCTGTTGGCCATATCACACGGTGGCAGCAACTCGACGTCGTTCAAACCGATGTACACCGTGCAATAGCTTTCACCGTATTGCTGAGCGTACACCGCCCGTGTGCTTTATACCCTTCCGACATCCCCCCCCCCCACGTCATGACGCATATATGCGCATGCCGTACCGTATCGGACCCTAGTCTATCTCCTGAGTGGTATTTCGGTCCGTTCTGCCGGCTCGTTCCGCTGTTCCGCTAATTTCTCCTCTTCGTCCTTAATTTTTGCTCACCAGTGTACACTATTTACATGTAATATTAAACATGACGGGAGTCTCTCTAACTATTCTAACCAAAATATCAATATCGTGGAATACATCGAAATTGTACCCCAGTGCTCGTTACGCATATTGTATCTATCCTATAATATTTCCCCACCCTGTTTTAAAGTCAACGCTGGAAGCTCTTTCTTGAAAATTTGCCAACGATAAGGTAATTCAGAAAAGTAAGCATATATTTCTTGAACAATGCTGAAAATGTTCACAATCTGTAGGGAAATTTTTTCGTCGTCATTTACGACCAGATTTAAAGTATGAGCCGCTCAAAGTACATAAAATGCGTAAGGGTCTTAAGTCGACAAATCATGCTTTTAGAAGTCCATTGTGTTTTTCCTACATATTGGCCCCATTTGCCATACAATAGCGCTGAGCACGCATTTATGAATGCTGAAATTTTCAAGATTTAAAAAAAAAAAAAAATAGAAAAAGAATTTTCAATTCTTTGCCCGCGGTATCTGTTACTGAACAGAACCGTAAAAATTATTCTCTGATTTCAAGACGTTTTCTGTTGAATAATTATAAACAAGTTATTTCTACTGAAAAAGTAAACTTTCCACTTAGCATTACGATTTCTCACAGTATAACGTTTTCATAACTTCTCCGACGTCACTGATATTAATTTATTATCAACCGAAAAAATTGATTGTTGAAAAAACCTAAGTTATACGGCAGTAATCGCCTAATAGCAATTGAACAGGGGCATTTTCGGAGACACTATTTCCGAGAATCCCCCCTCAATAGTTTACACTTGTTTGTGCCCCCCCCCCCCAAGTTGGTCACGCTACGCCTATGACCACTGTGATTAACTGTAAGAGGTATAAGCTGTCGTCCGACACTAATGTGGAGTCACTGGTTCCTGGGGATCGGTGGGGGACCCAGCGCACTCTAAGGCAAGCACGCAGCACCTGTTCCTCGCCAGGATCTCGAACCCGGACCCAACTCGGCCGACTAGTCAGAAAACTATGCCTCTGGCCACTCGTCGACCAAGTCGGCAAGGCATACTAAAATTTAACTCAGGGGTTAAACTCTGTTGCCTTCCCCTAGTATCCACACCTTAATTCTTCTAAGCATTCTCATTTTTGCTCCTTCCAATCGTTCGTGTTCTTTTTGTCTTAGTTGCCCAAATTTGTGATCTATATAAAACAGCAGGTCTCACAACTGTTTTGTATATTTTTGATTGCACTTTTTATTAGGGCTTTCTTGACACAAAGTACCTTCATCGTGCCTTTCCATTTCCTCCCATCCGCTTCTGACCGCTTTCTCTTAGCTGCCAACCTTTTGTAAAGTGAAACCAAGTGTTTAAGACATCCTACTTTTATCAGTTATTTTTCTGCTCTACCATGTACTTAACATCTCTTGTTTTTTCTGTTTCTTTTGGCATTTGGGTTTCTACAGCAGCTTTTTCAACGGGCAATTTCAGGCTTATAAGTAAAATTTGTAGTCGTATCATTGTTGCGTTCAAGTTTTCCACTAGCTGACTCTAAGTGTGATTTTCAGTATTGAGTACCAAATAAATTGCTTAGAGACAAGACATAAGAAATGATCTTAAAGAAAAACATCATTACCTCGCAAAAGAATGGAATGAGGAGGAAGCAGCCAATACCGGAGAGTACTTCTCCAAGAATGGTCATGAGAGCATCCGCGCAGCCTTTCTTGTATAGCGTGTGATGTGGATAGGAATAACCGGGTCGAGAAGATTTAACACCTCTATGAAAACAAGGACCGGCATAGTTCGGATCGCAGCAACTGAAGGGTACGGACTCCAATACGTGCTTCCGCCTGCATCATTGAAATAATTGTTACTTTCAGTTGAATAGAAAAATGAAAAAGTAAGGCACTGTGCGGTTGTATGTGAAGGAGAAACAATAGCATGAACCTCACAAAAAAAAACAGTCCATTGTGGACTGGTTTTTTGTGAGTGCTATTGAAACAATAGCATGAACCTCAGTTTAGAAACCAGTCCGTTGTGGACTGGTTTCTAAACTGCCTTCTTATGATTTTTATTGCTCACTTATTGTGTAGTTGGTTAATTCATGTAATTGTGTTAAAATAATTTTATATATTACTGCAACTTTTACGAGGTGTGACAGTTCCTGGAACGATCGCGTGGTGTCGCCCTTGTGGCAACTGGCAATGCGGGTAGAATCACGTGCCTTTACGTGTTTGGACATGTTTCAAGTAGCGCCTGCGTCAACCGCAGACCGGTAGAGCCATTCGTGAGTGAGCAGTTAATGCAAGCCTGTCTGTGTGTTTTAAGGTAAAAATGTGTGATAGAAATTTAGAGAGTGCATTAATTAATATCAAAAGTGTGAAGATCGGTAAAAGTGCTACCGAAACAGAGCTATTGAAAGTGGCGTTTGGTAAGGCTGCTATGAAAATGTCCAGTCTCTTTGAGTGGCATAAGAGCTGAAACAAGAAAGATGACATCGAATTTTCGGGTTTAATGAGCACATTTTTTTGAATCCGTTCTGACGTGAATCAAATTTATCAAAGCTATTCAAACTTAATGGAACCGGTATGGAAAACAGTTTTTCAATTGGGTTTTTAATCCCGCAAATATTGTTGTAAACGGAATCGGGAACTTACACCCTCTGGTGGCAGACTTGTGCGTTCAACAAGAAAAAGCTCTGAAACGCTCTCCAACGAAGAAAGAATTTTTAAATCGGACTCTTAGAAGCAGAGATATTGACAAATAAAATATATGCATCTACGCCTCCTGGCGGGAAACACATGCATTATTTTAAGGAGAAAGTATTCTCAAAAGGTTTTTTGATGCAAGCGGTATCGATCCACGAAAGAATTTTTTCAGTCCAATTTTCAGGAGCTCAGATTTTGCTGCAAACACACCAGAAACAGAAATTAACATTTATGCCCCCTGGTGGCCAAACCATTCTTTACCAACTATTAGATATTATATGAAAAATATTTCCCATCAGGAGTTCTATGCGATACAGGAATTGTTGTGGCGCCAAACTTCTTTTGTCGGCCACATTTATTTACTTTTGTTTAAATTAAGGTGTGAGACGCAACAATTCAATTAATTTGCATTTCGAAGAAGTTTAATTGGCGTAAGAAAAGAGTCGGTTAATTAGCATAACGTGAGGTATGGGTTAAGCTGCAGGCCGAAAAGGGGAATTCATAAGGAAATGATTTTAGTTTCAATTCATTTTCCTGAAGGGAAAGACAAAAGAGACCCCCCCCACCGGAAGCGAATCCTCAACTTTTCGACAAATACATCAGAAGCAGAAATTAGCACTTATGCCTCCTGGTGGCCAAACTATTCTTTATCAAAAATTAGAAATTATGTGCAAAAGTTTTCTCATCAGGAGCTGTATAGACTGTAAAAAAATTTCAAATTGGAGTTTTAGGTGTAGAGATATCGGGGAAATTACTTTTATACTTTTACGCCCCCTTAGAGGAAAATCTATGCGTAACTTGAAAAAGTGACTATACCTAAAATGCTCTTCAACATAAATGGAATCTAAAGGTAAAGGATTTTTTCAATCGGATGTTCAGAAGCAAATATATGGAATAACATGTATTTTGAAATCTGCATTTACGCCCTCTAGCGGCGAAACTGTGCATTGTAAAAAAAACAAAAAACGAAATGAAATGAAAGATCATCATTCGCATATTTCAAGCTTCCCAGTACAAAAAGAATTTTTCAAATCAGACTAACAGTTACAGAGATATGGTGTTTCATGAAGTGAATCAACATTGCAAACATTGAATGCTCTCATGAGTATTGAGGTTGAAGGTCCGTCCGAAGACAAGTTTAACCCCAGACCTACTGCTTTAAAGTGGCACGATGAAAAGACCCGAAACCGAGATCGTAAACCATATGGAAAATAACTTAAAATTTGGAATATTGTTCTTGAATTTTGTGAATAAAGTTAAATAAAAAAAAATGTTTTTAAAATATTTGTTCGAATTAAATTGTTAGAATTAATCTGTCAGGTCGTGAAAAGTTGAGTTATATCTAAATAGTTTTAATATTTTCAGCATTACATCAATGTGACAGTTACAGGGGTGAAATCAAAATTTGTCATGATTGAAAAAATATTTGTTATATGGAGAAAGGGACTCTCTTCCTTCATATTGCATGACAAATCAATTTTTAGTCCGCGGGCACCAGTATCAAACACAAAATTCCACAGTGCGCATTTTTTTCTCTCTTTTAAAAAATATAAAACGGAAAAGAAATCGGGTCAGGGACGCCTTTTCCCGACCCGTTTGACCCGCAAGAAATTGTCGACCCAGGACCCGATTCCATCTCTGATACTAGCATTCCCGCGCAGAGATTCTGCGCATTGATTGGCCGTCAATTTAATTATTTCACTTCAATTCTATGTACACTGACGTGCAAAAATTAAGGACGAGACGGTTTTCGAATGTAACGTCGTGCAGAAGTGCTCAACATCGACTCAAATCATACCATAAGATCCCCAAGATGTAAGAATATGGAACAAGTAAGCAAAACCGTCCAAACAAGGAATCCAAAGGATACAAAGGCACTTTATTGAAAAGGTAGCTTCGAGCACAACTGGACAGAAGACAGAAACGTCTATGTAACAGGCGGCTGCCAAGAAAAATCCAGTCTTTAGTAGGGGATATGATCACCCCTGACTGCGTTGCAGGATTTACAACGTCTGTCCATGCTGAGGACGAGGTTGTCAAGGAGCTGTTGAGGCATCGCAGCCCATTCCTCTGTAGCACCAATCGCAGCTGCGGAATCGTTGCTGGCGGCTGGTGACGTGCTGCCAAGCGTCTCCCGAGAAGGTCCCACACGTGTTCGATTGGATTTAGGTCAGGGAACCTTGCGGGCTAATCCATGCGTTGAATATATTCACTCTCCAACAGCTCTGCGACAGCCACTGTACGATGAGGTGTAGCGTTGTCGTCCATGAAGAGGAACTCAGGACCCACAGCACCTCTAAACAGACGCACGTGAGGTAGGAGAACCTCGGTACAATAGCGGACACCAGTGACCGAACCTCCTTGGAAGATGTGGAGGTCAGTACGGCTGCCAAGCATGATACCGCCCCAAATGAGAACTCCGGCACCTCCAAACCGGTCCCTTTCGATGATGTTGGAGGTGTGATTGCGTGTTCCCTGCTCTCTCCAGATGTGCATACGTCCAGAATCGCTCGTCAGACTAAATCGGCTCTCATCCGTACAGAGAACTCGACCCCATTGCTGATGTGTCCAGTTCTGGTATTCCTGGCACCACAGAAACCGCCGTCTCTGATGAGCAGGCGTTAATGGCACACACCGTACTGGTCGTGGTGCAAATAGACCACCTTTGTGCAGCCTCCTGGCCACGGTAAAACGCGATAACGGACGTCCAGTTGTCTGTTGCATGTGCCTTGCGATTTCTTCCGCTGACTGCTGTCTGTGTCTTCTCGCTTATAGGACAGTATACCGGTCGTCGGCCGCCGTGGTTGCTCGTGGACGACCACTGCTAAACTCTCGGAAAGCTGTTCCTGTCGTTTGAAATGCTCTCCAAGCTCGTGAAACGATGCTGTGAGCGATCCCGAACTCCTTGGCCACACTAGTCACACTTCGACCTTCTTCCAACTTCCCAGTGATGCGACCTCGGGTAAAGTCATCCAGATGTCGTCAACTGGATTGCCTGTTGGCCATATCACACGGTGGTAGCAACTCGACGTCGTTCAAACCGATGTACACCGTGCAATAGCTTTCACCGAATTGCTGAGCGTACACCGCCCGTGTGCTTTATACCCTTCCGACACTCCCTTCCCCCTACGTCATGCTGCATATATGCGCATGCCCTACCGTACCGGACCCTAGTCTATATACGGAGTGGTCTTTCGGTCCGTTCTGTCTGCTCGTTCCGCTGTTATGCTAATTTCTCCTCTTCGTCATTAATTTTTGCACACCAGTGTACCGTAAAGGACATCTCAAAATTTTTATTCACCTTTTTTTCCCTTAATTGTGTGTGTGTGTGTGTGTGTGTAACTAATTCTATGTTTTTAAATGCCAAGGCTAAGGAATGACTTAACAGTTTTATTAAACGCATTTAGCACCAAAGCACGTGTTACATTCTGATACTTATTCGGCAAGTTTCAGTAACATTTAAAATTACCATGACTAGCTAACCTTGGACTAGTTCATAGCCCGTCCTATGCATGGGTGAAATTGCTGTGATTTAAATTTTTATAACACGAATTGTATATTAGAAGATAGGTTTCCACGCCATCGCCGTTGTCGTTCTCTGTTTAAGCGACGTTTTCTTCTAGATTCATCTTCTATCTTGTACTACAATGAAAAAGTTCCACGGAACCAATAATTTTTTTTATTTTTATCACAGTGAATCAAAACCACGCCTGCAATTACTTTATTACAATTTTACTTGTTCCTTTTTATGAAATAAGATAACGCTGATTCCTTTTAATGAAATTACTCTGCAATTTTTTTTATGAAATTACACTACAGTTTTATTCCTTTTTATGAAATCACTCTGCAATGCGAAGAAAATGAAATAAAACACGACATTACACCTACGTAACAGAACAAACATCGCAGACAGTTGTGCTAGCACGTGCGTATTGCTACAGATGAAGTCGTTTGTCTTATAAACTTTATTTTATTTTCCGGTATTTCTGCTTGATTTTACGTATTGTGCGATAGAGCTAAGCTTAGTTCTGATTTCGGCCACCGGGTAAAAGCAGATGGCGCTGCAAGTACTGAATGACGTCACAGCGTTAGGGGAGACCTAGCCTATTATATAGGTTTCATAGTAGGCACCGTGCCTGTTCAAGCATCTCCCGAACGGCTGTCGTTTGGACTTTCAACATACAACCGTAGCAAATGTGTACTGAGAATGGTATGAAATGTCAAAAACTTCCACAATAGGGGATTATGCGGACAAACACAGCTAATGTATCAGAGTTGTCAAAGGAGATTGGGCGATATGCACGTCGACTGTCCGATGTACTTAGTTTGATGCGGCGTGATTGGCTGGTTGTAGCCAGTCTATTCACTTGCATGATTCATGCCAGTCTCTCCTTTAACTTCTGTGATCCACAAGGTGTTTTCATCTACAGGATCGACGATTGTAATTTTTTTTTTAATGTCACACCAGTCACGGCACACTCTTGCCACGATTGTACGTGGAAAGTCCAGGAGTATATACGGCCATTTGTGAGGTGCTTAAACAGGCACACCTGTGGGCCAAGTACCATGCTATGTTCAAAGTCGCTCAGAGCACACTCGTTTATGACGCTCAACAAAATGCTAACTGATTCTGGACGAGAAGGTCAGTCTGATTTATATCTTACACTGGACTCATTTTTCGTCTTGTGTATTGGAGTGAGCCGGTGGTATGTAAATTGCGAACTAAAATGTGTAAATTGCGAACCAAAATCAGACCGTCATTAAAACTCTATGTGTAAATTGCGAACCAAGGCCCATGGCCGCTATATGTACATTCCGAACCGACTTCTCCGAACATCTGCTGGAAATACCTAAGCTACCTGGTCTGTTTTGATTGCTTTGCTTTAGATATATCTTTTGTTGTTCGACAAGTTTTACGATGGAAGTGACGCTCTCGATCTCTGAAAAAGGAAAAGATTTGTTAATCGTAGACTTACTGCAAAATAAAGATATTTTCGTGAATACAATGAATTAAGTATAAATGTACATATACTAAATATGGAACATCACAGAAAAAAATTAACATGGCCCCTGCGCATGGATGATAAACTAGTTTTGTTGTTTTAAATTGTTTTACATTATTTTAATCATTATTTTTTCATCCTGGATTATTTTTTGATATCGTCAGAATGGGCGCAGAAAAGTTGGTTCGCAATTTACACATCGGGTCTAAAAAAGTTGGTTCGCAATTTACATATCGGGGCTGAGAGCGGTCCGATTTTAGTTCGCAATTTACACACTCCGGAGTGAGCCATTTACCTGAATAGGGAAGGTGTACTTAATGAACTACTATCTCAGTCTATATACCATGATCAGCTAAAACCGCCTACCTATTATGTATGATATAGGTCCTCCTCTCGCCGCCAAAAGAGGTCTCACCGGATGAGTCAGATTTAACGAGTTGAAGCGTAGGCTTAGTGAGATGTGTCTTGATGTTTGGTACCATGACGGCAACAGAAGATCCCGAAGTTGCTGTAAATTACGTGGCTGGCGTAGAGGTCTGCACGGGCCTTAATTTGGAAAGCCCGGCCCGCATGTCCAAGGTCCGGCCCGTTTCAATTTTTTTAATTAAGGCCCGGCCCGTATATTTCTCTTGTTTCCAAGGCCCGGGCCGGCCCGTAAAATTTCAACAATTACCAAAACACGAATTTGACACCTGGTGCACTCGGTCATTCGACTCCTGAAGAGTTTTCGTTTTCTTAATTGCTACACGTATTCTATTACAATGAACGTTAATTCAGAATATTTCTGAGACTGTATAAATCACGTGACGTCCGAGGGGGGGGGGGGGCTTGTATACTCAAAAATATTGCATGAAAAGGACAATTTCCATGCCCTTCAAATTTTCTAGATTTTCAAATTTTCATTCCCTACTCCCAGACCCGGAAATATCCTTGGTGGTAAGGAGTGGGGGGAGGGGAGTTAATTCGAAAAGTACGAAATATCCAGAATTATGAGTCTGATCGTTCTACTGGGAGAAGATTTTATGGCTTTATAAACTGCACCTATCTCTACTGGTATATCATACCGCTGGAACCCAATATATCTCTCGTGGGAGTTGGGGACACATTTGTGCCGTTTAAGATGCGATGTTACAGATTTTGTTCCGTTTAAGATGCGATGTTACAGATTTTAGTGCCATCGTAACTCGGTTTAGAAATGCTGCATCGTAACTCAAAAAGTTTTTGCATTTAGTGCACTGCACAACGTTTTTCTGCCGACTAGTTTCAGAACGGGACAGTAATTTAAAATATTTCCAAATATCGCTTTTCCCCTTTACATTGTCTACAAACACATATTCTCCGGAAGCGATTTTTTCGCGAAGATCATTCGCTTTCTTAAACTCCATAATAAGTATGGAAGAGTATTTATCAGCAACACTGAACTGAGGATATGCTAAGGGAAAACAACGACAGACTGCCCAGCTAATCAGTGTCACAGAAGTTTTGAAAGCGGCTACCTGAGAGTATAAATGGGGAAAATACGGCACGGATTTATACACAGAAGTATAAGTTTCTCCCAGCCCCTTTCTCCCGCGCCATTTAAGACAACTTAAAAGCTTTTCACACATCTAGAGAACAAAGTGCCGCCGAGCAGAACAATAAAAAAATTCGTCTGCCAGCGGGTGGCTCGGTTTAGAAATGCTGCAGTTAATAGCCTGCCCTGAGGAGGGTAGAAGTTAGAGAGAGAGAGAAGGGTTCACATTGAAAAACTAAGGCAGCTGACCCACTCCAATTGTTTTGTAGGAGGGTAGGATGTGGTAAAACTTCTATTTTTTCCATCAGCGGAAATTATTCAATCTTATCGTGCTGCTGTATGTTGCGAGATTTCCAAAAGAGAAATGGAATCGTACAGCGATTGTTTTACACATTAAAAAAAAGCCCTGCTCGGCCCGTCTGTTTTACATTAAATATTGAAGGCTCGTTTTCCCAACTTAGAAATGAGTATAGGCCCGAGCCCGTGCAGACCTCTAGGCTGGCGTGATGCTACTCGTACCAGTTTCCCTATAGCTCAAACCACAAATGCTCCATAGGATTCATATCCAGCGAATTTGGGGGCGATGGCAATAAATGGAATTCCTCTTCATGTTCTTGGAACCATTCTTGAACCTTCTTCGCATGTGGCATGGAGTTGAAAGACGCCATCTCCGCCAGGGAATATAGTCGCCATAAGGGAGTGTACTTTGTTCAGGTAGGTGATAGCTGTTAGAGTTCGCTCTACAGGGATAATGGGTCCAAGTGTTCCCCAAGAAAATATTCCCCAGACTATCACACTCCCTCCAATCGCCTGGATCCGTCAAATAGTGCATCCAGGTGAGAAGGCTTCTTTGGGTAAACGTCGCACACGAGCTCATCTATCGACATGGTGTAACAGAAAACTTGATTCGTCTGCCAATGAAACCCTTTTCGAGTCTTCTATGGTCTATGTCGATGAAACCCTCTTCGAGTCTTCTATCTTCTAATGTCGATGAAACCCTTTTCGAGTCTTCTATAGTCTAATGTCGATGAAACCCTTTTCGAGTCTTCTATGGTCTAATGTCAATGAAACCCTTTTCGAGTCTTCTATGGTCTAATGTCGACGAAACCCTTTTCGAGTCTTCTATGGTCTAATGTCGATGAAACCCTTTTCAAATCTTCTATGGTCTAATGTCGATGAAACCCTTTTCGAGTCTTCTATGGTCTAATGTCGATGAAACCCTTTTCGAGTCTTCTATGGTCTAATGTCGACGAAACCCTTTTCGAGTCTTCTATGGTCTAATGTCGACGAAACCCTTTTCGAGTCTTCTATGGTCTACTGTCGATGAAACCCTTTTCGAGTCTTCTATGGTCTAATGTCGATGAAACCCTTTTCGAGTCTTCTATGGTCTAATGTCGATGAAACCCTTTTCGAGTCTTCTATGGTCTAATGCCGATGAAACCCTTTTCGAGTCTCCTATGGTCTACTGTCGATGAAACCCTTTTCGAGTCTTCTATCGTCTAATGTCGATGAAACCCTTTTCGAGTCTTTTATGGTCTAGTGTCGATGAAACCCTTTTCGAGTCTTCTATGGTCTAATATCGATTATTTTAAGCGTTGACAACGGTGAACGGCTGTGAGCATAGCCACACGAATGCATCTGCTGCTGGGAGACCCATATCCAAGAACGTAAGATGAACTGTGTGTTTGGACACATTGTGCCCTTCACCACAATAGAAATTATGGGTAATGTCAGCCACAGCAGCCCTCCTGTTGCTGCAAAGACGAGACAGCCTGCGCTTACATCTGGCATCAACGATGCGTATCCTATCCACGCCCTTGTCGACGGCTTGATTTGTCACCTGTTTCGGACCATCTTTGATAGGTACGAACTACTGCGTTGTGCGAGCAGCCCAGCGTCGCTGTTTCGGATATGCTCTTACCAAAGCCTCTTGCCATAACGATCCAGCCTTTTTCGAAATCAGATAAATCCTTTGCTTTTCCCATGTTCCATGTTGAGACGAAACGAAATACTGACTGAGAGAGCTCCGAACCAGGTGTCCTTTATATCATTCGCTACCTTGGCACGTGACGCAGATTGATTGCACGTACGCTTATTTTCAGAACGCAGAGGTGGTTTTAATGTTTTGGCTGATGGGCACACACACACACACACACATGGATAAACAAACGTACGTGAATTTTTAAAATTCGCAAAATTTTGTTATAAAAATGAATTTTTTTGCTAAATTTAATGTTTTTACTTCTAGGTAGTACAGGAAGTAGAGCAAATGTCTTAAGAGAGAAGTAGAAAGACACCATTTTTGCAATTATAGTTTGAAAAGATAAGAGATAGAGATGGATGCCCTGTCAGGTTACAGACTAAAATTCATAAACACCGTATGACGGCAAATATTAAAACACACGCGCACGCACGCACAAGGCCGACGTTTGTAAGCTAAAATTGCAAAGAAATAGTTACTCGTTAGGCTATGGAAATTCATATTTATAGTTCTGAGTACTAAGTAAATTGAATAATAGTACATAGAGTATGTACCTGAAAACTTTTCTTTTACTGGGATAACATCAGCAAAGTCGGGGAGGGTTTTTTGACCAACATTTCTACCAAGCATTTCAAAATTTATGCTTGCTCCGTGTGATGTTTAGCTCTATCTATCCCCCCCTCAGTACTGAAATGCTGGGGGGGGGGTGTTTTTTTTTTTTAATGGAGCTTTAACTACCACCGTGAGCAACTCAATGGCTATAAGCAGTCGCCCGTCGCTAATTTAGGGTCACTGGTTCAAAATGCTGGTTTTCAAACTCTTTATTGGGCAAAGAAAGCAAGATATACAGAAAACGAGCAAACTGACTACGTCGGAAAATTAACAACATGAGAAAGTATTTTGTGACGTGCCTGCCCAGCAGGACGCACACGACATAAAGGCAGATAGCAGCGATAACGAACGTCCGCGTAGCTCAACTGGTAGAGCGACTTATTCCGGAATGAGGGGACCCGGGTTCGAGCCCCGGCGTGGACAAAAATGACGGAGAAATTTACTTCGTTGTAATTTACAATGTGACAATGAAAATATGTACAGAATGATGTATAAATGAACGCTGGCAAGGAACACTGGAAAAAGTCAGAGTGCCAGCAGTAGCGAAAGAGGCATGCTGGGAGAAGCGCTTGGGGGACCCAAGCCGACGAAGAGACACATCAAGCGAAGGCTGCGGAAGGTCCAGGCCAGGTGAGACGGAGGTGGGAACAGCAACAACACAAAAAGGTGCCAACACAAATACGGATGAAAGGGCAGGAGTCACAGAGTAAGGTGGAAATCGTCGGAGGGTCCGGTAAACCAGCGTAGATGTGGCGACCGGACGTTCAGGGAAGTCGAGATCTGGTTGTTGGAGCGAGCAGAAACGTAAGCTAGGCGTAAACGAGAGACCAGGCGGTTACGGAACTGACGGCAGAGTGCATCCCCGCCTGGAAAAGAGAGGGCGAAGAGTCAGCGGACTGGAGCTGTAAATCAACTGAAATATTGGTGTCACCACTGTGTGTGTACTATAGATTCACGGGCATCGTAATACTGGATAGACATTGCAAGAACGACAAACGGTGCTCAAGTTTAAGGGCTGCAAACTTTTTTTATGAAACATGTTTGAAGTACATCCATTTTTTTCTCGGATACCCTGTACATCGCGCAAGTATCACTCGCGATCATGAACAGTATTGTATGTATTTTCGTTTACACAGTGAGAATTGCAGCACTTAGAAAGCAATCGACTGTGAGGAAGTTAAAGTAAGTTCCATTTAATTTTTTCTGTGTTTTGAATTTTAGCGATCACCGTGAGTAACTCGTAGGGACAATTAAAAGGCAAATGATTATGCTGCCTTGGCACGGAAAGCCGCAGCAATTTAAAGTTCATTGACCAGGCTTTACTAATCATGACACAGATTAGAAAATGTTTTTCGTAAACAGTCAGTTAATTCTAGTTCCAGAGAAGGAACAGTGTCGCCCTTCCCTAATTTAGGGTCACTGGTTCCAGAGAAGGGACAGTGCCAGTGCGTATGATAAGCGCACCATGCGTCATCCGGGTCCCATCTCAGACGAACGGCCTGAAGCCAACGCCGCAGACTACTCGGCCAGCAGTTAATTAATTTACCATTATTTCAGATTAAATAACAATGCATTAATTAACTAGCTTTACTACCTGGCTTTGCCCGGGATTAAGGCTTATTAATTTCATATTCCCTTATATGTCACTGAAAAAATCGGGGAAAAATTGATGCTTGCAAGAAAGAAAAAGCTGATTTCACAAATTCGGTCATTACAAATTTTATTCATAGTGTGATTATTTCAGTACTTGGACGTACACAACATTTTTGTTTTCTCCCTCATCGGCGACAATATATAATTTTGTTGAACCCTTTGCTCTTGACTTCCAACATACAGCTAGTTGTCCATGTGAGAAGTATCAAATGCATCACGTGCTTTCAGTTTCAGACGTCTTTGAGGGTTGAATCTCTGGGATAAAAAAAAAAAGTTAAAAACGTATCTTTGCGAATATTTTATGAAACTGGCTGAAATTTTAATGAACACCATAAATTGTTAGTAGGAACATGACCCCCAAATTTCGCCTGAATCGGTAAATAACTAATTAAATTAGCCGTCAAAATTTTATTAACCGTTTCTGCGCATATATTTCGGTTTACTGATGAATTAAAACTTCCATGCCTATCTTTTAACGTTTTGACCGGATTCCGGTGAAATTTTGAAGGACTCTGCTTATTACCAATTCATGGTGTTGGTAAATATTTCAGCCCGTTTTGCTAAGATTTCGCAGAGTTCGTTTTTACATTTTTTTATGAACAGTTAGTTCGCAAAGAATAGAAACACATGTGGATGTGCCGCGGCGATAAATGCAGTGCACGTGCTTTCAGATAACGATGACGTAGCAAACGAGGCTGACTTTATTGATTAGCTTATTAATTAAATAAAAACTCGCGAATGGAGCAACGTAGAGATCTTGAATTAGTTGCGTTGACCTAGAAATTCCAGTATTAATAAGCTATGCAAATTTCACGATGCCATAGTTCGGCGTTCGAGAGTTTTTGCTGCTTTAGACAAACATACGTTTTGTGTTTTATATATAAGATAAGCTAACAAGGAACAATACAGCGACTGTACTTAAATGGTATAACCATACTAGTGATCTGAAACATGATTCCGCGTGCTGAACGAGCATAAAGCCTCGTGTCTCGAATACCTGATTACGTTCGCATCTATTCGTTATTGTCAAGTCAAGTCACCACGTTCAAATTGTTGAACTGTTCTATTACTCAGTTTGCAGTTAGCTGTCTACCTTCCTTGAGAAAGCCATCTGGTTGATGTGGGAAAGCTTGGAAACTTTTATTTCAATTCTACACCAAGAAATTTCGGATCACTAGTATAGTTATACTATTTAAAAACAATGCATTTTATCTACATTATTGAGATTTATCTTAGGTGCTCATGTTTCATTATTAGGCTTAGTTAGTAAAAAAAATTGCGATAGACATACTAGTTAATTTTTTTATATATATAAAATTTTAATGCATAGATAAATAGGTGTACCTTTTCTCCCCTTCTTCTTTACTTTGAGGCTGTCATCATGTAGTTAACGCACTCTAACTATGTAATCTTCTAACCTGGAAAATTGAATTCCTCACCCTTTTTCGTCCTTTTTGTCTTTTGGAGGAATGAGACTATCCGGAATCCAACCGACTGTGAACCAGTCGGTGTGATTGGTGCTGCCACAGCATTTGAAGTTGATTTGCAGGACGTCGAAATCGATCTTATTTTCCCGACTGTCCTTATACCTCTTCATGGCAGAGAGCATGCCGCTCTTGAAAGCCTCTCTGAGTTTCGTCCGATGCCGAAAGCACACCATGGAGGCCGAAAAGATGACAATGGAGAGAACCGCGCCGACTATCATCCACCAGAAGAGGACATTGAAGAACCGCCCCCGGCTACGGTGGTAACCACAGTCGTGGCAAACTTTCCCACCGAAACCGTGGACTCCGATAACTGTTATCGCGACTCCTATGCACAAGTTTCCCAGGAGTTTTGTGTCGTAGCCTTCGATGAGATGCGCCTGGGCGTTGATGCTCGTTATGACGACCGTGCCGAGACAAAAGCATATCGTACCGATCATTACCTGTAAAATATTCAGGCAAAGAAGGATTTTTCCTAAATCCTCTCGGCGTTTTTCTGATATTCGGAAGGCTAGTATCGCCATTATACATATATAGATATTAATAGTATGCTTTAATGTTTTTCATTTTAAAATATTGAAATTTAGTTTAAAATATAAGAATGCTCGCGTTATTGCGTAACAGTTACTGTTACACCTTCTGAAGTGTGTGTATGTTAAGCACGTAATAAATCATCATCAGTCCCATAGGTGAATGAAGCCGTGTGATATCACATTTCATTCGTCTTACAGTGTTTTACTACCAGCGCATCAACACTCATTTGGTAAACCCAGGCATCCTGGGAAAGGGGGTGGGGGTCTACGGACAAGGTGCTTCCGGGGCCGACTTCGGAGGGTACCATCGATGTATTTGCGTCCCGAAAAACTGGGAGTCTGTGGAAAAACCGCAGACTAGATGACCGGCAGGACCGGAGTTCGAACACTCGTCAGAAACGTCCGCCTCACACATAGTAGTGCTTAAGCGACTTAATCAACTGCGCCAGTGTTAGAATCAGAAATAAATCTTCTACAGGCCCAGCGGACCACTCGAATTTGCAAATCACTGGTCCGTGAAAGAAAAACCTTGCACATTTACTGTTGCAAAAATTAACGTATCATTTCATCGGAGCTGTATTATCACAAATTAAGAGCCACAGAAGTCGTGAAATTCAATGCATGCATATACACCTACGAGCCATTACATTATGACCACCTCCCTAATAAGCTGTAGGCAGGGACGCCTCAATCAAATTTTACGGTTGAAAAATTAATGTCAGTGACGTGGAAGAAGTTAAAAAAACGTTTTACTGTGAGAAATCGTAATGCTTCGTGGCACGTTTATTTTTCTAGTAACAATATTCATTTTATAATTCAATAGAAAACGACATGAAATCAGAGAATAATTTTTATTGTTTTGTTCAATAACGGATACCGCAGGCAAATGACTAACAATTTTTTTCTGAATTTTTTTTAAATCTTGAGGATTTTAGTATTATGATACGGTGGGGTCAATATGACTATGACAATGAGGCCAATATGAAGGAAAAACACAGTGAACTTCAAAAAACATAGTTTTTCGATCTAAAACCCCGATGCATTTTTATGTGCTCTGAGCGGCTCATACTTTATGGTCGTAAATAACGACTAAAAATTTCTCTAGAGATTTTCAGCATTATTCAAGAAATATATGCTTTCTTTTCTTAATTACCTTACCTCTGGCTTTAAAAAAAAGATCTTCTAGCGTTGACCGTAAAACCGTGCTCTGAAACCATGTGGGAAATCGATGCAATAAAGGTATCGAGGTTTATAGGGGAAAGCAAAATCATTTTGTATGAAAACCTGTGATTTCGAATTCTGTGTTTAGTTTTATACAACTTATTTTTAAATGTAAAAAATATTTTTAGTTAAATATGAGAACCAGTTATTTCGAATTCTCTTTAGGGTTTTAAACAATATATTTGCGTCTGTACCCAAATGAGAGATTTTTTGGTTAATTGGTTACAATAGTTAAACAGACGCCCGTTATGTTCAATATTTTATATATGTATATATAGCACACACACACATATATACACTGCCGGACAATTGCTAAGGACGGATGACAATAGCAACGATAGCAACCATAAAATGGAAGGCAGGAAAATGTGGAAATTAGCATAAGTGCGGGATACAGTAAGACGTGTTGTGCGTATGCAAATTTTGGATTGCCGAACTTGTTCGTGACGTCATAGCGCTGATAAGAGATATAAAGGATTTGACGCGTATTGACCGTTGTTGTTCAAACGCAAAGTTGAAAGGGAAAGAAACAATTGACGAACTTGCAATTTTCAGTATGTCTTCCCGACATCACCTAGATGATTTTACGCGTGGCCGTATTATTGGCAAAATTGAAGAAGGGCGAAAAATAACAGATGTTGCCAGGGAGTTCGACGTCAGCCACAGTGTTGTTTCAAGGCCTTGGGAATTATTTCACACAAATGGAGAGTGTAGCAAACGTCACGGGGGAGGTCGTGTTTGCAGTACGACACCTGCAGAAGATCGGTACATAGTGCTATCAACAAAAAGACACCGGCGCAGCACAGCTAGCGAGGTAGCAAATCAGTTTATGGCTGCTACTGGCAAGCGGATCTCCCGAAAAACTGTCGCCAGACGTTTGCATGAAGGAGGACTATACGCCCGCCGTCCTGTTGTGTGCATCCCATTGTCCAGACGTCACCGTACCGCCCGTTTGCAATGGTGCCATCAACATCGCAATTGGACTGATAACGACTGGTCTGCTGTCCTCTTCTCAGATGAGAGTAGATACAGTCTATCGTCTGATTGTCGACGACAACTGATCTGGCGTGATAGTGGTACTGCATATTGTCCAGCAAACATACAGGAAAGGGACCGATATCCGACATGTAGTGTCATGGTATGGGCTGGCATCATGATCAATGGCCGTACGTCCCTTTATGTGCTTCCAACTGGGACTATGACTGGCAGACGATACATTAATGATGTTCTGCTACCTCATGTTCGCATGTTCCGTGGTGCTGTCGGTGATAGATTCATGTTCATGGACGACAACGCAACATGTCCTTGAACAGTCGCTGTCCAGGAGAGTCTTGAGAGCGAGGATATTCAACGCCTCGTATGGCCAGCACGTTCTCCAGATCTGAATCCCATTGAAAATGTGTGGGATGGTTTGGGGAGGAGTCTTGCTGGTCGCCAATGCCCTCCAATAAACAAGGACACCCTCATCCGTGCACTGACAGAGGAATGGGATATATTATCCCAACATCTGCTTGATAATGTTGTGCAAAGCATGACACGACGTGTGGAATCTTGCATCGCCCTCCATGGTGGCCATATCCCGTATTGATATCTTACGCCGGAACGCCTGCGGACGGTAATTGCATTTTTTTCACGTTTACGTATTCTGCACAAAATGGCCTGTTTGTCCCTTGAACACGTTCCAAAGCCTTCTGGATTTCAGAGCACAATAAATTGTCTTTCTTGTAATGTCCTGGCATTCTGACATCATTTTATTTCACTTGGCATCCAACCACACTTACTTTTTTATGCGCTATATAGCCGTTTATGATCCGTCCTTAGCAATTGTCCAGCAGTGTATATATACACTGGCGGAAAGTGAAAAAAGAACACCAAGAAGGAATTGGCGGACGATCATGAAATTTACATATGTTAATGGGGTCAAGTTTACGTAGGTATGATGTTAACTTCGGGACCAACCGGTGAGCGCTTACGCCACAGCACGGCATAATATGCAAATTATCGTCGGTAGTATTTAAGGAGTACGGCGAAATGAATGTAATCAGTCGTCGGCGTACGGACACGTGCAAAGTCCCTGAAGAAGCTGCAATGCCTGGACATGGAAGACGTGTACGATTTCAGCAGTTATCGGACTTTGAGCGAGGTCGTCTAGTGGGACTCCGCGAGGCCGGGTGATCGTATCGTCGTATTGGGATCGTATTGGACGGGAAGTATCGGTGGTGGTACGATGGTGGCGTAGATGGTTCGAGGAACATTCCCACACGAGAAGACGTGGAACCGGGAGTCACAGACGGACTGATGAGCG
The DNA here is from genome assembly GCA_039090855.1 of Macrothele yani. NCBI lineage: Eukaryota > Metazoa > Arthropoda > Arachnida > Araneae > Macrothelidae > Macrothele > Macrothele yani. The sequence goes on along the minus strand of CM076998.1, from coordinate 58,209,858 downwards.
GACTGATCGACGCATGAGAAGAGCGGCGTTGTCAAGCAGAACATCCACTGCGATGAAAATCCGAGCTGCCGTTGCACCTGAGGTGACTGTGCGAACAATCCGCAACCGTCTACTGGATGCAGGACTACGTGCACGTGTGCCTCTGGCATGTGTACCTTTGACTCCAGCCTACCGTCAGGAACGGCTGCAGTGGTGTCGCCAACGTCTGCACTGGAGAACGCAATGGCGATCTGTCGTGTTCAGCGATGAAAGCAGATTCTGCTTGGGAGCCTCCACCCTTCTTGCATCCGCCAGCGACACACAGGGCCTACACCTGGTCTCCTGGTGTGGGGAGCGATCAGCTATCACTCCCGTACACAACTAGTGTTTGTACCGGGTACGTTAAACAACACCTCCTATATCAACAACATCATTCAGCCCGTTGTTGTGCCATTTGTAAGGTCGGTCCATCGTGGTGTTTTCCAGCAAGATAACGCACGCCCACACACGGGACGTGCAACGCAACATGCACTTCAGGGTGTGAGACAACTTCCATGGCCTGCACGTTCACCGGATTTGTCCCCCATTGAGCACGTGTGGGATTTTATGGGACAACAACTTATACGGTCTCCGCTCCAAGCCACGACCATCCCCGATTTACGCGTCCAGGTTGAGGATGCTTGGAACTCAATACCCCAAACTTACATCCAACATCTGTACGACAGACTCCATGCCAGAATTGCACAGTGTGACGCAATTCATGGCGGTTCAACCTCGTACTAACCATGTTACATGGAAATGTTATTTTTCAGTTTACCAGCAAATACAGCTGTATTTTGCCATAATGTTTTGATCACGTTATCCTCTGTATTCCTTTATTATGCTGTATAAATTTCGTTGGTATCAGACGTCTCCTTCTGGTGTTCATTTTTCACTTTCCGCCAGTGTATATACATATATACATTATGAAAACTCTTACTTTACGGGAAATAGAAAATTATGTTGCAAAAGATATTTAAAAATGAATAAAAATTGAGAAATATTCTCGTACAAGGGGCTGAAAATCTGGGCTTGCACCCGGGCAGCAAATGTCCTTGGCGCGCCCCTGGCTGTAGGACCCCCTTTTGCCCACAAAACAGCGACCACTCAGCGAGGCATCGATTCGAAGAGGTGGCGATATAGGTATTGGTACCATGATGTGAACAGCAGGTCATCCAGTTCCCGTACATTTCAGGGTGGTGGTGATTTAGCGCGAAACCGCTTTTCCAAGTCAAACCACAAATGCTCGATGGGTTCATGTCAGGTGACTTTGGAGGCCAGGGCATTAACAGAAAGTCACCAGCATGTTCCTCGAACCACCCCTGGACGATTCTAACAGTGAGGCATGACGCATTACCCTGTTGGTAATGGCGATCACCAGCAGGAAACACAGTTGCCATGAAAGGGTGAACTTGGTCCGCAATGATGGTCAGATACCTGATAGCTGTCAGGGATTGTGCTATTCAGATAATGAGGCCTAAAGTGTCCCAAGAAAATGTCGCCCGCAGCATATCAAAGCCTGTTTCCTCCCAACAGTGCATCCAGGTGCCATAGCCTCCGTTGGTAATGGGTGTATCCGCGCTCGGCCGTCTACGGGATGCACCAGGAATCCTGTTTCGTCAGACAAGGCCACTTTCTTCGAATCATCCACGTTCTAATCTCAATGATCTTGGGACCATTTCATGCGTTGTTGGCGATGACATGTAGAAAGCATCGGCTACTCAGGTCTATGCGCAGAAGGCTTCGATGAACTGTGTGTTGTGACACATTGCCCTGATCACCATTGTTGTTGCTTCAGATGATTTGTCGCACTGTGGCACTGCGTTTGCTGTGAACAATGCGCGACAGTCTCCGCTCCCTTCTGGCATGAATGAGCTGTGGACGACGGTTCGTCGTTTCGCCATCTATGCACCACTTTTGATAGGTACTCACTACAGCAGCACGTGAACAACCCACAGTTTCCGAGATCGTAGTTCCGAGGAGCCGGGCCATCATAATTTATCCTTTATCAAATCGGCAGCTTTTCCCATTCTTATTCCGAACACTACTAGCCGAAAGCCGGTCCTCGGGTTGTTTATATTCTGCTCTGTGAACTTTACGAGCGCCACCGTTCGGTCTCCAAGCTCGCTCATTTCTCTAGGGTGGGAATGGTCAAAATTCTATGGCTCATCAGTGCACATGCGCATTCACAGCACACAATAGTTGCAAGGAAGAAAATAAGTAAAGGGAAACCCACATATAGTGTACTGATTATGAAGCACTTTGCAACATACCAAAAGCCACCTGCATGAAATACCTTGCTTCGGCGTGAAAGGCAGGAGGTTGCCCCATGTGGACAGAAAGACAGATGGGCAAAGCCAGAGCATAAAAGGTCCTTCAACCTCTAGTTGGAAGGCATTATAAATAAGATCCATACCCTGTGGTCACTATTTGGACAAACAAGTGCTGTTGTCTAAATCCAAATATTTTGATTCAGACCACAACATCCTACAGTCCAAAATTTTCATAAAACTAAAGGCCGTCCCGGTGGCGCAGTGGTCTAAGCGATGGCTTTTGATCATTCGTCCGAAAGGGATCCGGGTTCGAATCTCGGTGAGGTATGGATATTGTGTTTGTCTTACGGCACTGGCTCTCTCCCTTCCCTGGAACCAGTGACCCTAAATTAGGGACGGGCGACGGTTTATAGCCCATTGAGTTTCTCACGGTGGTCGTTAAACCTCCAATAAAACAAAAAAAGTAAAGTTTGAAATTCCGATATTCAGTTTTTGAGTAGTAAATATCAGAATTTCAAAAAATCCGAAAACTATCATAGCCAAACTTGGATATTTTGAAATTTGGTTCACTTCTTTATAAACTTGCAAATTCCGAAATTAACGGGGTACAAAAAATCACTGGCCATGCTGGGACAGTAACATAAAAAGTTCATTGGGCCAATGGAATTTTTACTGGCCGATGGCCAGCGGACCACTGGGTAATTCGAACGCTGTGCGCCATGCCTCTGGTACGTAATAAATACTTATTATAAAAGCTGACGAACAATCCAAAACAGCATGCATAGCTTAATCTTCCGGTTTTTTTTTTGTTTTTTTTTTTTTTGTTGAATGCGTAAATATGGTTTTTATTAGACAAAATGGGCTGGGAATGTGATACCTAGTTATTTTGAGTTACAAGTAGGTCAATAGAGTTCGGTGAATGCTCCGAAAAAACGAACAACGGGTGATACTGAATAAAATTTACTGCCCTTCAAAATAATCTCCCAGAATACAATACGGTTTGGGGTATCGTTTACTGTTGGAGGCTATGAGGAAAAGTCCTCCTTTGTTATTATCATCTGTACCTGGGTCGTCAGATTCGCTTGAATATCCGAAATGTTCTTAAATCTGTTGCCTTTCAGCGCTAACTTCAGTTGGGGAAACGTGAAGTAGTCATCCGGGGCCATATTAAATGAATACGGTGGATGATTCAACTCGGCAACGGTCCAGTTTGAAGCAGAACTTGATATCGGGCCTTTGCTCCATTTTTTTTCCCGTTAACAGCATGCACCAAGATCAGTTGCCAAGACACACTTTCTGTAATACAACCTTTTTTTTTTTTTTTTTTTTTTTTTTCATTGGAGGTTTAACGACCACCGTGAGCATCTCAATGGGCTATAAGCAGTCGCCCGTCCCTAATATAGGGTTACTGGTTCCAGTGTCGCCCGTCCCTAATTTAGGGTTACTGGTTTTTACTGCCGTAAGACAAACACAACATATATGCCTCACCGGGATTCGAACCCGGACCCCTTTCGGACGAATGATCAGAAGCCATCGCTTAGACCACTGCGCCACCGGGGCGGCAATACTCCCGTTCTCACAGCTCCGTGACAGATAAGAACATGTCTGCGCATGTACTTTACTGCTTCTTGCAAATTATTCCACCTTTCACGAATTTTCCTTTTACATGTTACGACAGCAGTCACTGAACTTTATTGACATACCGTGTATACTTTAAGACGCTTAGAAAAAAAGAGCAAAATATAGAGTGTCTAAAATAAAATACACAATGCGGCAATTAAGTAGTGTATAGCACACGGTTCGGGAAGGCATGGTTTTTGATAAATCATTTATCAACTATGCAGTGGTTTTTTGCATGAGAATTGCGCAGATGATTATTTACGCTGTGCATGAACGTCATTCGGTGGAAGAACATTGGCACCGCTCTTTCATGGAGCAGAGAGAAAATATCCGGTTATGTTTGAAAATTCTATCTGAAACAGTTGAATTGTTACGGGTTGGGTATGGGGATGATTGCCTATCTCGTGCACAAATATTCGAATTTTATGCACGCTTGAAGGATGGTTGGGAAGATTCGGAAAATGACGAAATGACCGGACACCCAATTTCAGTGCGCACGGCTTAACTCATTTAGAAAGTTCGCGAAAGGATAAAGCGTGATCCTTGTTTGACCTTCAGGATCCTGGAATGTGAATTCAGCGTTAATAAAGAGACAATTCGTCAAATTTTAGTGCAAGATTTGGGGATGGGGGTGCTCGTTTTGTTCCGCATGCTTTGTCACACGACCAGAAACATGCACGAATGGTGTACGCAAAAGACATCCTGGAGACTGCAGAATAATGCAAAATTTCCTCCAAAGCATTGTGGCAGATGACGAGATACGATGTTTTCGTTATGCTCCTGAAACGAAGCGTCAGAGTGCTCAGTGGAAGTCGCTACAGTCACCCAAAGGAAAAATGATAAGGCTACAGAAGTCTAAAATCAAGACAATGTTTGTGTGCTTTTACGACAGCAAGGGAATTCTGCACCACTAGTTCATTCCCGAAGCATTGGAAATGTTTACACATCCATTTTTGAACGATTGTGGAAGAGAATTGTTCGTGTCAGGATTGAGTACAAAAGCGGGCAGTGCTTCCTGCTTTACGATAACGCACTCGTACACAGAGCAGTCAGCGTGCAGCAGTCTCTGGCTCGAGAACAAGTGTGTGTACTCAACCATTCCCCATATTCTCCAGATTTGTCACCGTGCGACTACTTTCTGTTCCCTAAATTAAAGTTGCCTAAATGGAAAAGTTTTTCAAGACATTGAAGTTATACAAAGAACTATGGCATCAGCTCTTCACTCCATACCAAAAAATGACCTCTGCAAGTCATTCCTTTCATTGATTGATCGTGCCACTTCTTGTATTAACGCATGAGGAATGTGCACTGAAGTGCCAGAAAACTGGTACACCAGTCTAATACTAGGTAGGTACCCCAAGGATGCGCAGGCCTGCAGAAATACGACGGGGCATGGACTCCACTAGCTTCTGGAAATATGCTGTAGGCAATGCACACCATACTTCCTGCAGAGCGTTCCACAAATCGGGTGTATTCCAAGGTCTCCGATTCCTGTGTTCGATAGCGCGTTGCATGGCATCCCAAATGTGTTCTATCACGTTCAGATCTGGGGACTTCGGTGAAAATGGCAACACTCCAAATTCAGATGAATGCTCCTATAACCATAATGTGGCGTCCCAACACTTTTGTGGAGATGCATTGTCCTGTTGGAACAGGCCCGACCCATCAGCATGAATGCAGAACATGAACGGGTGTACCTCGTCAGAAAAGATGTGCACATAGCGTTGGCCGGTCACAGACGTTTGTAGACGTACCAGTGGTCCCAGTGAAGTCCAGCTAAACACACCCCATACCATTACGGACCCCCCACCAGCCGGTACAGTTCTCTGTTGACCGGCGGGATCCATGGCTTCGTGGGGTTGGCGCCGCACACGAATCCTTCCATCTGCCCGATACAGTTGGAAACGCGACTCGTCAGACCAAGCTACTTGTTTCCAGTCATCAAGTGTCCAGTGGCGGCGTTGCCGTGCCCAAGCGAGGCGCATAGCTCTGTGTCATGCACTCATCAAGGGGACTCGAGTTGGGCGTCGGCTCCCAAAGCCCATATCGTGCAGGGTACGTTGCACAGTCCGGACGCTGATGCTTGTTGAGGCTCCAGCATTGAATTCCGATGATACCTGTGAGAGTGTTGCACGCCTATCGCGTGAAACGATTCTTGACAGCCGACGATGGTCACGTTCACCCAATGTCTTTTTACGGCCACACTGGTATCGTATGTTGGAGGTTTTGCCGTAATTCTTGTAGTCACGGTACACCCTTGCAATGGTCGTCCGTGAATATCAGAACTTCGTTTCTACTTCCGAAATACGTTTCTGCCCAGCTCACGAGGGCCAACCATGACACCGCGTTGAAAATCGCTTAAATTGTTATTACTTGTAATTCGTATGCCGAAAACAGCTCTGACAGCTGGCAAAGGAACGGATCAGGTATGAGTCATTTTCTTGTAGGACTTCCGTCCACAGTGAGTAGATTTTAGGTCCCAGCCACCTACACCGAGCCCGCCTTTTGGGCAGGACACGGAAACGGAAGGAATGAGAGCAAGTCTAGCGACTTAGACAGAACAGCTTGTAGTGAGATTAGAGTACAGTAGATGGTGCCACCGTACAAGTACGATGTTGCACATAGAGGGGTGAGAGAATTTCAGGGGGGGCATAGGAAAGGATACCCATTTAACCAGTGGGTCCAGCCTGGGGGCCGTCCTTTAACGTGCTCGTCCGATGCACGGCGAATATTCAGTGATTGTTAGCAAATCACACCACCTCCGCAAGATCAGCCCAGAATCGAACCTGAGAACCTTGCATTGGTAGTCTGAACTGCTAACCACTCAGCCATTCGCGGCTTGACAACTGGAAAGGATGTCTATTGCTTTATATACGCACTGGCGGACGCAACCGAGTACGCGCATAGGTGACGTTGCTATGTATTTTGCATAAGCTCGTCTGTACCAGTTTTTCTGGCACTTAAGTGTACTTCGAATAAAATATTCACGTAAGTTTTCCTGGTTTTCCTGCGTCTATAGAAGTTCTCCAAGATGCGAGCACTGCGTCTATAGAAGTTCTCCAACATGCGAGCTTTGTGGCGTAATGTCGATATCGAACTTTTGTCTTAGTCTACGAACAAGGAGGCTCTAGGGGCAAGTCAGTGCTTCGTAGTGATGTATGTAGTTTTAGGAAAGAAGCCTTCGTTCTGGAGTAATATTGTCGCACATATGAACCGTGCCCTGCATTGCGGATATACAGCGTGTGCACTGCTCATCCAGTTTATTTTAGAAATCAGTATCACGATTTCTTAAATATCTGTCTTCACTTCTACACATAGTCATTTTACATTACTGCTTTTCTGATCTTCAAATTAGTTTTGCTTCTTGAAGCACGATATGACGCTTCCGACTGTTTTCTTTCTCGCAACACTTGTTTTCACCATCTTGTTTTGTCGAGTTAGATACCAAAGAGGTCCATTGCTTCCGCTGTGTGCATGCGTACCTACAACGTGCTTCTGCTTGTAGTGGAGGTACTGCTTAGCTTTCCAGGTCTAGCGAGTGACTGGTGGGTGCGCACAAGGCACTGCCGTCTAGTGAGCAGAAGTTGTATTGCATACGGATCATTCCGTGTCAAATCAACCAATGAAATGGCTATTTTCAACCTGACCCCTTTTGATTTCCTGGAAATTTCGTGTGATTGTAAGGCATGTAGACTTATGCACAAATCTGAAACTTTAGCCCTGTCCGTCCACGGGGTTTCAAATTACATTTTTTTTTTTTTTTGATTGGAGGTTTAACGACCACCATGAGCAACTCAATGGGCTATAAGCAGTCGCCCGTCCCTAATTTAGGGTCACTGGTTCCAGGGAAGGGAGAGAGCCAATGTCGTAAGACAAACACAACATCCATGCCTCACCGGGATTCGAACCCGGACCCCGTTCGGACGAATGATCAGAGGCCATCGCTTAGACCACTGCGCCACCGGGGCGACTTCAAATTACATGACCTTGAAAATTGGAAAATCGTGACCTCCGGACAATCTTTGAGCAGTTGTATCTCGTTACCTAATTATACTAGAAGGTTGAAATTAGTGTCTTTTTATAGCATTTTATATGAGCTTTTAAATCGTGTGCTGAAAAGAACAACATTAGGTTGACCTTGTTAAGATTACCGAAATAACGTTTGACTTTGAATATTTTAAAAATTTGTAATTTTAAAATTCTGAAAAATATATATATATATGGCATCGTTAGACTTTTGTTTACTGCTATGCCAACTTTCAAGTTTCGGAACCGCAATGGGATCACTATTTATTAATATTTTACTGAAGTGAATCTTAACCAAAAGTTCTCTAAAAAGTGACGAAATGACATTTTCAAGTATTTGACAATTCATTAATGAGGTTTACCTGATATATTTATAAAATGCAAATTTTGCCACCATATGATGTAATTTATGCATCTTTAAATACATCTTGCCATTGCAGACTGTATTGTATGTGCGACGGGTAGGGAGCGGGAAAACTGCTGGAAATAAAAATAAAAGCAATGCTAAGACTAGATCATTAAAATGTGTTTTCGTGGTTGAATTGTTTTTCCTTGTTTGTTTTTTCCCCCTAATAGCGTAGGATTGCAAGTTCCCCAAGTTTTAGCACGTCTTTTGTAACAAGAAGATCGTGCTTATGTTATCGGTTTGTCCGTCCGTCTGTAGCCACCGTATCTCTGCAACTATTTGTCTGATTTCAAAAATAATTTTTGCGTTGGAAAGCCTGAGATATGCGAGTGATGATCCTTTATTTTGTTTTTCTTTAGAAGTGCAGTTTCGCCGCTAGAGGGCGTGAATGCAGATGCTATTGAATTCAAAATACATTTTATTCTATATATTTACTTTTAAACATCCGATTGAAAAAATTATTTTAACTTACAATTCCGTTTATGTCGAAGAGTATTTTAGGTATAGTTACTTTTCAAGTTACGCATAGGTTTTCCACTAGGGGGCGTAAAAGTAAATTCCGTTTTCCCCGATATCTCTACTTCTAAAACTCCGATTTGAAAAAACTTTTTCTTCGGCGGATACGGCTCCTGATGGGAAATCTTTCGCATATAATTTATAATTTTTGTTAAAGAATAGTATGGCCACCAGGGGGCATAAGTGTTAACTTCTGCTTCTGATGTATTATTTGTAGCAAAATCTGAGCTCCTGTGAACTCGACTAGAAAAATTCTTTGCTGGACCAATACCGCTCACATCGAAAAGCCTTTTGAGAATACTTTCTTCTTAAAATAATGCATATTTTCCCTGCAAGGGGACGTAGATGTATATCTTATATTTGTCGACGATATCTCTGCTTCTAAGAGTCCGATTTGAAAAAATTATTTCTTTGTTGGAGAGCGTTCCCTCTGCGAAATGTTTCTCATATAATTTCAAAGTTTTCTTAACGCACAAGTTTGCCACCAGAGGGCGTAAGCTCACTATTCCGTTTACAGCAATATCAGCATGATTAAAAACCCGATTGCGAAACTTCTTTCTTCGGTCAGATACTACTGTTTTCCATACCGGTTCCCGTGACTTTGAATAGCTTTGATAAATTTAATTTGCGTCAGAATGGATTCAAACGATATGCTCGTTACACCCGAATATTCGGTGTCATCTGTCTTGTTCCAGGTTTTTAGCGAAAACATACGTTTCTCCCCTAAGGTTTTACTGATTTTTTTGCCACCAAATTTTCCCCTGGTGTATTTCACTGTTTTCACGGAGTTTCATACAAACCATGCTATCCATAGGCGTAGCCAAGGGGAGGGCCCTCGGTTCCGGACCCCCCTCTTCCCCTTAGGGTGCGTTTAATACGAATTTAAAGCAGTATATATGAGACTTTCACCAATGAACTAAATCCATGGGTTCCTTCCCACTTTAAAAATTTTCTAGCTACGCCACTAAACCAGAAACACCTTGGGATATGACCAGTAGTAAGCTTAGTTTTTAGTTTGCTTTTGACTTTCATTACACAGCTTTGTTTAATTTCATTAGTCAAATACAACAGTCAGCTGCAGCCATCTCACACTTCTGGTTTTATTCTGTTAGTTGTTACACAAAGTCTTGAATATGCCATGCTCTAAGCTGTTATGCTCAGTGCGGCAATTACACTTACGGACAATGAAATTTGCGCACCAAAAAGGAAGCATCGGATTGAACTGAAATTTTATGGACGTAATGATACAGATGAATGGTACACATTATGGCAAAAAACAGAGCTGCAGGACAATTACAGAGGGATCTGTGGCACGCAGTCCGGTTATCTTCAATAGCGCGTTCCACCGCCTCGTGCGGCGATACATGTTTGCAATACGGTCCGGCATGGAGGCGAACAGATGCCTGATGTTATCCTGCGGCAGACCAGTCCACACGTGTTGGACGGTGTGTTCCAAATCCCGGATAGTGCAGCAAACGGCGGCAGCCGGCGTTTCAACTGGTCACACACATGCTCGCTAGGGGACATGACCGGAGAGCGGGCAGGACATGGAAGTGTCCGGAAATTGACGTAGGCAGTCCTAGGCAACCCGAGCCGTCTGCGGGCGGGTATTATCGTGCTGGTATAGCGCGCCTGGAATTCCGGCCAGAAATGGGAGCACATGGGGCCGTAGAATCTCATCCACATACCGCTGGCTCGTCAATGATCCACGTACCACTGCTAGAGCTGATCGTCTGTCGTAGGCAATGGCTCCCCAGACCATAATGCCTGCAGTTGGTAAGGTGCGGCGCTCGATAACGAGGTTGGGATTGTGCCGTTGACCCGGGGTGCTCTACACCCGGACACGATGATCATCTGTCCCCAAAACGAAGCGGCACTCATCGCTAAACATCACATGTCGCCAGTCTTTGGCGTTCCACGTCGCTCTGGCCTGGCACAACTGCACACGGAGCCAGCGATGTTCCTGTGTTAATGGCAGCACACGTAAGTGGCGCTGGGATCGCAGATTCGCTTCCGCGAGGCGTCGGAAAATGTTTCGTGGGCACACAGGAGCCGCTAGGCCTGCCTGTATAGTAGACTGGGTCTCCCGTGGGATCCGTTCGTGCCTGGGGCACGATTCGTTGATCCTCTCTACCGGTGGTCCTCCTGGTCCGTCCGGAGCCGCTCCACCGTGTGGCAGTGCCGTCACGTGTTCACTGCTCCCAGCACAGTCGGTCGGTATGGTCAGAACAATCCACGTGGAAGGCTATACGGCGCGCCGACCATTCTGCTGTTTTCAGCCCGATGATCCGGCCTCTCTCAAAGTCCGTACGTTGCGTAAATCGACGTCTCTGGCATCCACCCGGCATTCTCATCACTCTATACTCTTGCTTGCGTCGGCCAGTGCTTTTCGCTTTCATGGGGCATCGACTATACGCCTGTGTATAAGGCTGCTGGTCCGTGCTTGCATCGCCACCACAGGATGTGCGGTGATGCGCACTCGCACCAAACGTGGATCATTTGCATAGCAGCACGCACTCTCTATTTGCAACGTTTCGCGCTTGTAGCATGTTTTTTCCTAGGTGTGCAAATTTCATTGTCCGTGAGTGTAAGTAATGAGACTGATTACAAAAAAACCGGTAAAACACACTGGTCGGGAAGGCATGGTTTTTTGATAAGTCATTTATCAGTTATGCGGTGGCAACAGTGTTTGATAGAGAAGTGCGCCGACGACTATTTACAGTGTGCGTGACGTCATTCGGTAGTAGAACATTATCAGAACTCATGTCATGGAGCAGAGAGCAGATATCCGGTTCTCTTAGAAAATCGGTAAAACTGCATCTAAGACAGTTGAATTGTTGCATGACGTGTATGGGGGCTAACTGCCTATCTCGTGCTCAAATATTTCGATAGTATGCACGCTTCGAGGATGGGATGGGCGGGAAGATTTGAAAAATGACGAAAAGACCGGACGAACTCATTGAGAAAGTTCGTGGAAGGATAAAAAGTGATTGTTGTGGGGCCTTGAGGATGCTGGAATGTAAGCTCAATGTTAATAAGGAGACGATTCGTCAAATATTTTGCATGATTTGTGGGGATAAAAAAATTTGTGCTCGTTTTGTTCCGCGTGCTTTTTCAGACGACCAGAAACATGCACGAGTGAAGTACGCAAAGCACATTCTGGAGACTACAGAAATAATGCAACATTTTCTTTGAAGCATTGTGGCACGTAACGAGACATGCTGGTTTTTTTTTTTTTTTTTTTTGGTTATGATCCTGAAGTGTCAGAGTGCTCAGTGGAAGTCGTCACAGTCTCCCAAAGGAAAGTCGATCAGTTTACAGAAGCCTGAATCAAGACAATGCTTGTGTGCTTTTTACGACAGCAAGGAAATTCTGCATCACGAGTTCATTCCAGAAGGTACAAATGTCACTGGAAATGCTTACACAATACACATCCATTTTAGAACGATTGTGGAAAAGGATTGTTCGTGTCAGGACTGATTACAAAAACGGGCAGTGGTTCCTACTTCACGATAACGCACTCGTACACAGAGCAGTCAACGTACAGCAATTTTTGGCACGATGACAAGGACAAGTGTGTGTGCTGAACAAACCTATTCTCCAGATTTGCCACCGTGCGACTGCTTTCTATTCCCTGAATTAAAGCAAAAGATGACCTCGGGAAGTCCTTCCTTTCGTTGGCTGATCGTGCGTCTTCTTGTATTAACGCAGGAAGAATATATAAGAACTTCGAATAAAATGTATTCATTTAAAGAAAGGAAGAATACTTCCAATAAAATGTATTCACTTTAAGATTTCCTGCCTTTTCATTTTTTTTTTTTTCAAAAATTCAGTCTCATTACTTCTTAATTGTCGCACTGTGTATATTTAGCGGTCACAGTGCCCGTTTTCATTTGTTTCTTTTCTTTCTAAATTACTCTCTTTGGCTACATCAAGCTGCTGAAAATTCAGCTTCCTTAGAAGTCATAAAGGTAAACTTGTATAACAGAATCCGTAGAAATGACGCAACAATTTCTGCAGGTGGCGTGCCTGCTTGCTGCTGGATCAGTTACAAGGAAATCAGCGAATTCAAGACAGAGAGATAAAAATCCCAAACATTTCTCCGGATCTAAGTTTCAAGTATCAGTGGTTGATAAAGAGCTAGATAATTTGATAGGCTGCAAACCAATGTACTATTGCGTCATTCGGCAGAAGGTGGTTCTGAAATTCTTGTTTCACTGGCTCATAATATAAACCAGAGTTTGGTTTTTTGACCTCAAGAAACAGTTTTTGGCATGACAGGGGTATAAACAATTTTAAACCATCAGAAAGCTGGTTTAAATTGTCAAAAACTACAAGACAAGAAAAAAACATGAACTCCTACTGTTTTTAAACAAGTTATTAGTGGACTTTTTTAGGTATCCGGACCTTAAGACCTATCAGCATGCCAGTTTTCAGATCTCTAGGTCACTTAAAAGTGGTCGAACAATTCGCAAAAAATTCAAGCAAACAGTGTTCTGAATCCGCCATTTTGATTTTTTTGGTTTTCGGACTTTTCTAAGTATATCGACTTTAAGGCCTATCAGCATGCCAATTTTCAGGTCTCTAGGTCAAGATACTAAAAAAGCCGTCTTTGCACGATTTCAAAAGCAATATTACTTTAATGTAAAATATGATGTTAAAATACAATAAAAACATAAAAAGCACAAGATCTTTCGGGTACCGCGTTGGTCCCTTATTCAGGTGGAGATCATTGAGCATTGGAATGAAAGGTACGTTAATTTAATACATAGAAAGACGTCATTATACAAACAAAGTGCGCAAGTCAGAAAATAAGTTTTACATAATACAAATGCACTAATCAAAATTCCCAGGAACCAAATTAGTGGTTCCAGTTATTGGAAGACTACTAATTTATTTCATGGGAATTTTGGTTAGTGCATTTGTGTTATGTAAAACTTACTTTGATTTGCTCACTTTGTACACTGTTAAAAAATTGTTTTGTAGATTGCACCAAAATGTGGTGCAACTGTTGTAGCACCACTTTTTGGTGTAATCTACCACAAAATTTTTAACAGTGTATAATGACTTCTTTCTATGTATTTAATTTACCCACCTTTCATTCCATTGCTCAGTGATCTCCACCTGAAGAAGGGGCCGACGCGGTACCAGAAAGATCTTGTGCTTTTAATGTTCTAATCTTATTTTAACATCATCTTTTACATTACAGTAATATTGCTTTTGAAATCGTACAAAAACGGCTTTTTTAGTATCTTGATTAACTCAGCACGAATCGTCTTGTTCTACAGATATACACAGAGGTGCCAGAAAAACTGGTACAGACGAGCTTATGCAAAATACATAGCAACGTTACCTATGAGCGTATTCTTCGGTTGCGTCCGCCAGTGCGTATATAAAGCGATAGACATCCTTGCCAGCTGTCAGAGCTGTTTTCGGCATGAGAATGACAAGTAATAACGATTTAAGCGATTTTCAACGTGGTGTCATAGTTGGCGCTCGTGAGATGGGCCATAGTATTTCGGAGGTAGAAACGAAGTTCGGATTTTCACGGACGACCATTGCAAGGGTGTACCGTGACTACATGAATTCAGGCAAAACCTCCAACCTACGATACTAGTGTGGCAGTAAAAAGACATTGGGTGAACGTGACCATCGTCGGCTGTCAAGAATCGTTTCACGCGACACTTTCGCAAGTATCATCGGAATTTAATGCTGGAGCCTCAACAAGCATCAGCGTCCGGACTGTGCAACGTACCCTGCACGATTTGGGCTTTGGGAGCCGATGCCCAACTCGAGTCCCCTTGATGGGTAAACGACACAGAGCTATGCGCCGGGCTTGGGCACGGCAACACCGCCACTGGACACTTGATGACTGGAAAACAAGTAGCTTGGTCTGACGAGTCGCGTTTCACCCTGTATCGGGCAGATGGAAGGATTCGTGTGTGGCGCAGACTCCATGAAGCCATGGATCCCGCCTGTCAACAGGGAACTGTACCGGCTGGTGTGTGTGTGTGGGGGGGGGGTTCGTAATGGTATGGGGTGTGTGTAGCTTGACTTCACTAGGACCCCTGGTACGTCTACAAACGTCTGTGACCGCCAACTCTATGTACGCATCCTTTCTGACGAGGTACACCCGTTCATGTCCTGCATTCATGCTGATGGGTTAGACCTGTTCCAACAGGAAAATGCACCTCCACACAAGTGTCGGGACGACACATTATGGTTATAGGAGCATTCATCTGAGTTTGGGGTGTTGCCATTTCCACCCAAGTCCCCAGATCTGAACTTGATAGAACACATTTGGGATTCCATGCAACGCGCTATCGAACACAGGAATCCGAGACCTCGGAATACACCCGAATTGTGGAACGCTCTGAAGGAAGTATGGTGTGCATTGCCTACAGCATATTTCCAGAAGCTAGTGGAGTCCATGCCCAGTCATATTTCTGCAGTCCTGCGCTCCCGTGGGGTACCTACCAAGTATTAGACTGGTGTACCAGTTTTTCTGGCACTTTGGTGTATATCTAGGTCATTCAGAAGTGGTTGAACAATTCGCTGACGGAAACACTCGCATTTTTCCATTTTGCTTTATTTATATGGAAGAAATCCGTTGTGCCAAACTGTTAGCAAGCCAAAAAAATTGTGATATATTTCTCGGGTGGTATACACATCACTCCAAAACTCTTATTTTTCACGTATAATGCTTTAAAGGTTTGTGTGTCGCACATTGTGCGTTGTAACAATAGTCCCCGTAAGACTCAAGCAGTACACTCGGTAGACCAAACATTAGGGATAGGGTTGATGGGCAGTTGACATGGGCATCCCTCACAAAGAGTGGAACAGACCCAAACTGAACGCAGGAGATAAATAGGCGGACAGGAGGGCTTTCCAACAGTGGAGCCGCGGATGGCTTAGTGGTCAGCGTTCGTGACTGCCACGGAGAGACCTCAGGTTTGATCACAGACAGGTGCAAACGCTCGAGCCACTAAATATCCTCCGTGCGTCGGATGGGCATGTTAAGCCTTCGGACCCCGGGTGCTGGCCCCCAGGGAAATAAATAAGGGCGTCTTCCTCCCCTTTTCTGCCTCGCTTCCGTGTCACTTTCCTATCGGGCACTCTAACCCAAATCTCCTAGCTTCCTGTTTCTAAGGGTTGTTTAAGACCTGGGGTCAGACACTCCCTTTCTAAAATAATCTGCATATGATCTGATCTGATCTTTCCAACAATGTATCGCAATCGATGAACGTGGGTAAACATGGTAATTTAAGCGACTTATGATCGAAGACTCACTGTCGGCGCGAGACATGTGGGTCATTTTATCATTCAAGTGCTAAGAACCGTAGGGTTCCTTAGGCAACAGTATCTAGGACAGCGATGGCAAACTTTTACCCACTAGTGTGCCACTTACAGTTTGCTTAACTGCTTTCAAGTGTCGAGTGTGCCACCTCTTGTTTGCGTTTTTTTTTTTAAATTAACATTAGTGAAAAACTTTTTGCTGAATGCTACTAGCCAAGGCATTTATGTTCAGTTCATAACTTATTGGCTTCAAGTCTATCGGCACCATCAGTAGTCATAAATACTATTTTATTTAAATCAATCCCAATTTTTACTAGAAATTCCTGCTTCATTTCACACATTATATCTTTCCCTGTGATTGTAGTTGGCAAACTCAGCAATCAACCCCCCCCCCCCATCACATTTCTACAAGAAAATCTCAAAAAATAAAAAACCTTGTTTGTGACGTCACATCAGTGCTTTTAATCAAGACATGTTGAAAACTTATCGGTGTTGTCAAAATAAGATTTATTGGGTTGTCGGAAAAGTCATGACATATTTTAGCCATGTTTTGCAAAGATCATTTATTGATAGAAAGAACAAAGATCAATCAATGATATAATGCCCGTTTTGTTCGATAACCTTTTGCCATCTTTCAGTCAGCTGCAGAATGCCTCGTTCATAGAAGGACCTGTCTTTCGTGGCGAAAAACTCTACAAGGTGCTGATTTACAGCCTCATCTGAATTGAACGTTATACCACGCAAGGACTTTTGAAGAGAGCGAAACAAGTGGAAGTCTGACGGCGCAAGGTCAGGCGAGTATGCTGGGTGTGGCAACACATCCCACCCAAGCTCCAATAATTTTTGTCGGGTGATCAAACTTGTGTGTGGTCTCGCGTTGTCGTGATGGAACACACCTTTACGATGAACGAGCTCTGGACGTTTCTGGATGATGGATTCATTCAAACTGTCCAATTGCCGACAGTACACATTCGAATTGATTGTTTGGTTCCATGGTAGGAGCTCGAAAAACACGACACCTTTAAAATCCCTCCACACTGAGACCAGAACCTTCCGCTGATAAATGTCTGCTTTGGATGTCGTTTGAGGCGAAGCAGCACGTCGGGACCTAGACCGTTTGCGCAACACATTGTTGTACCCAATCCACTTTTCGTCACCAGTTATCAGTCGCTTCAAAAAAGGATCGTTTTCCTCACGTTTAATGAGCATATCGCAGATGTTTATACGCGCCGGCAATTGAGCTTCTTTGAGTTCATGAGGAACCCCCACATCGAGCTTGTTTACGTATCCCTGCTTCTTTAGGTGGTCGTGAACGCTTGAATGATGGATATGCAATGTGTCTGCAACCTCTCGTGTCGTGTAACGTGGGTTTGAATCGATCAATGCCTTGATTTGGTCGTCATTAACCTCGGTTGGCCTACCGGACCGAGGAGCATCGTTGAGGTCAAAATCGCCAGCACGGAATTTTGCGAACCACCGCTGGCACTGACGTTCTTGTAGAGCATTATCACCGTATACTTTACGCAACTTTTCACAAGCTTGACGTGCGTTCTTCCCTTTACGGAAGTAAAACAATAAAATATGGCAAAAATGCACAGTTTGGTCTTCCATCTTCAACTTAATGTCAAATCTCCATAAATCAACCAAATCACTCACTATTCCTTTTAGACTGCAGCCTTGTGGCTGGCATTTCCTTAATTCTATTCACAATTTGTTACTTGTTGGGAAAATCTTTCAATAATGTCTCAGACCTGGCTAAGATAGCCGCCTTCAAAATATCACCATCACAAAGTCGCTTCGCACGCTGTGCAGTACAGCGAAATAGATGAAAACTAGGCGCAGTGATATTATTCCTTAGCCCGGAAGATAATACGGAACAATTTGATTGTTTTTCATATCGTTTCACTTTTTGTGAAATGTACTCCTTTCTTTCTTCATTTGACATGGAACAACCATTTTTATCATTCCTCTCAAAATGGCGCTATACATTGAATTTGCGGAACACTACTGTTTCCGTACACAGGCAAGAGAAAGCTTAGTTATTTTTCTCAATGATTCCGAACTCTGATGTCTACTGTCCTTGAAATACTCGGCCACTATCTTAGTTTTTTTTTTTTTTTTTTTTTTTTTTGGAGGCACCGAAAACATGTTCGCACGGTCCGGATACAAAAACGCCAGCAAAGGAACAATTACAGTGCACAAGAGAAATATGTAGCAGCTACAAACAAATCAACCTTCTTTGGCAAACTGAAGCTCTGGACTGGCGTCGCAGTGTTGCCAAGTTATAATTTGAAATATCTCCATTCAATGTTCAAGGTTACTTTCAATTCTCACAGAAACTCGCTGTCTCATGCGCGTCTTCCTATCAGATTGGTTTTCTCTCCCTCCTGCAGAAGGTAAGGGAGAAGCAGGAGAGATGGGGGGGGGGCTGAGCTGTAGCAGGTGTGGACGTCTCGTAGTGGAAGTCTGTAGGAGCAGAATGATAAAATAATTGTGTGCATGTGATGCTTAACTTTAGGAAATTAATGCATAAGGCGATTAAAGGAGGTGAGGGCAATTAAAGGAGGTGAGGTTGATTTATTTACTACCCGTTTGGTGCACACTTTCTTGTCTAGATTAATTTCCTTGTCAAAGCTCAGTTATTTGCAAGAAAACACTACAGACATGCTGTTGAAAAATTATCTCTAAGAAAAACAAACTAAATCCTCATTTAATGTTATTGTTTTCATATTGGTGTGCCACCCAAATCGTGTTCGGTGGCACGCGTGCCATAGGTTCGCCATCCCTGATCTAGGGTGTAGTATACCATCGACATATGCACCAGCGCCCAGAGAGATCAAGCGGTGGCCGAACACACGCGATTGGTGACCGAAGTCGATGTAGACTATCCAGGCTCATAAGACCACCGACCTTTTCGAAACGGCTGCGCAAATCACATTTAGGTTAAATGTCGGAAACCCAAGAAGCGTCAGCGAGCAAACAGTACGACACACGCTGCACACATCCCGGACTACGAGAGTCGGCGCTCTTCTCGTGTGCCACATCAGTTAACTGCTCGTCATCAGACGTTACGTCTCTCCTGGTGCCGGAAACATCAAAACTGGACCTCTGCAGAGAGGCGCCACGTCGTGTGGTCAGATGAGTCCCGTTTCCCCATCATTACGAACTGACGGGATAGTGCGGGTGTGGCGTCGACAGCATGTGGCCAGTGCCAGGTCGGCTTTGTTCAAGGCGGTGGTGGCTCTGTGATGGCTTGGGGAGCCTTCTCATGGGTCACATTAGGTCCCTTTGTGTGTCTAAAAAAAGTCCGTCCCCTTTGCGCGCTACCACATATGCTGACTTATCACCTACACGCTTTCATGGCCGCACATCCTGGGTCTGTTTCAGAAGCACATCGCGCCGGAACCGCCCAGACATGGCTCGAGGAACACTCATCGTAGTTCGAAACCACCCAGGTCCTCGGATTCAAACCCTGTTGACGCTCTCTGGGATGCCGTGGAGGTGAACATCAGATTCATGGATCCTGGGGTGACGTCACAGACGGAATTGTGGGAAATGCTGCGAAAGGCATGGCTGGCATTACCTCCGGAAATCCTCCGGAATTTTTTGTATAATCGGTGCCTCTGCGTGTATAGGATGTTATTTTTCGCGCTAGAGGAGAACCAACACGCCGTTGTGTAAGTATCTCTTATGTTTTGTCCGTTGCGTGTATATCGTCTTCTATTCGCACACCCCCATCTTTATACTTGGGCGTGGCTTTTTATTTACCTTAGACCCACTGTCATCCGATGCCAAAGAGTATAAGGAAATTCCGAAGATTTGACGTGCCGTTCAGAGGGAAATTAACAGATAAGTAACATAAATTTACATAAACTCAAAAAAGGTTAATGTAAAGATATCGCGTTACATATCCCAAAGACTAAATTATTCATATGTACCCCGATGAGCCATTATATTATGACCACCTACCTAATAAGCTGTAGGATCCCTTTCAGCCCGCAAAACAGTGGCCACTCGGCGAGGCATCGATTCGATGAGCGTGGTGACAGGTGTCATGGGGTATCTGGTACCATAATGTCAACAGCAGGTCCTCCAGTTTCCGTACATCTCAGGGTGGTGGTGATTTAGCGCGAACCCGCTTTTCCAAGTCGACCACAAATGTTCGACTGGATTCGTTTCAGGTGAATTTGGAGGCCAGGGCATTAACAGAAAGTCACCAACATGTTCCTGGAACCACCCCTAGACGATTCTAGTAGTGTGGCATGACGCGCTGTCCTTTTGGGAATGGCGATCACCAGCAGAAAACACAGTTTGCCGTGAATGGGTGAACTTGGTCCGCAATGATGTCCAGATACCTGATAACTGTCAGGGATTGTGCTATTCAGATAATGGAGGCTAAAGTATCCCAAGAAAACATCGCCCACCGCATAACACCGCCACCACCGCCGGCCTGTTTCCTCCCAGCATTGCATCCAGGTGCCATAGCCTCCGTTGGTAATCGGCGTATCCGCCCCTCCGCCGTCCACGTGATGCACCAGGAACCTTGATTCGTCAGACCAGGCCAATTTCTTCCAATCATCCACGTTCCAATCTCGATTATCTTGGGCCCATTTCGTGCGTTGTTGGCGATGACTTGCAGTGGGCATACCCGACTGGGTTTTCGGTAACGCAGGCCCATGCACAGAAGGCTGCGATGAACTGTGGCCTGTGACACATTGCCCTGATCACCACTGTTGTAGCTGCGGGTGATTTGTTGCACTGTGGCCCTGCGGTCGCTGTGAACAATGCGCGACAGTCTCCGCTCCCTTCTGGCATCAGTGATCTGCGGACGACACACGGCTGGACAACGGTTCGTCGTTTGGCCATCTGTGCACCACTTTTGATACCTACTCACTACAGCGGAACGTGAACACCCCACAAGCCGCGCCGTTTCCGAGATCGTAGTTCGCAGGCGCCGTGCCTTCGCAATTCGTCCTTTATCAAACTCCGGTAAATCGGCAGCTTTTTTTTTTTCTTTTTTTGCCACATTACACCATTAACCACACAATCAAATCAGATACAATTTCTGTACCAAAAAAAAAAAAAATATGGACCCAATACAAATCGCACCATATGCAAACACAAAAGAAATACAGTAGATATATGTAAAAAAAAAGAATTAATACAACACATAAATGCAAAAATATGAATAATAATACCACTAATACAAACACATAAAACATCAAACATGCAAATACAAATATTGGGTTGTCAGAAAAGTCATGACGTATTTTAGCCATGTTTTGCAAAGGTCATTTACTGATAGAAAGAACAAATATCAATCAATGATATAATGCCCGTTTTGTTCGATAACCTTTTGCCATCTTTCAGTGAGCTGCAGAATGCCTCGTTCATAGAAGGACCTGTCTTTCGTGGCGAAAAACTCTACAAGGTGCTGATTTACAGCCTCATCTGAATTGAACGTTATACCACGCAAGGACTTTTGAAGAGAGCGAAACAAGTGGAAGTCTGACGGCGCAAGGTCAGACGAGTATGCTGGGTGTGGCAACACATCCCACCCAAGCTCCAATAATTTTTGGCGGGTGATCAAACTTGTGTGTGGTCTCGCGTTGTCGTGATGGAACACACCTTTACGATGAACGAGCTCTGGACGTTTCTGAATGATGGATTCGTTCAAACTGTCCAATTGCCGACAGTACACATTCAAATTGATTGTTTGGTTCCGTGGTAGGAGCTCGAAAAATACGACACCTTTAAAATCCCACCACACTGAGGAATGTCTGCTTTGGATGTCGTTTGAGGCGAAGCAGCACTTTAGGACCAAGACCGTTTGCGCAGCACATTGTTGTACACAATCCACTTTTCGTCACCAGTTATCAGTCGCTTCAAAAAAGGATCGTTTTCCTCACGTTTAATGAGCATATCGCAGTTGTTTATGCGCGCCGTCGATTGAGCTTCTTTGAGTTCATGAGGAACCCACACATCGAGCTTGCTTACGTATCCCAGCTTTTTCAGGTGTTCGTGAAAGCTTGAATGATGGATGTGCAATATGTCGTGTAACGTGGGTTTGACTCGATCAGTGCCTTCATTTGGTCGTCATCAACCTCGGTTGGCCTCCCAGACCGAGGAGCATCGTTGAGGTCAAAATCACCAGCACGGAATTTTGCGAACCACCGCTGGCACTGACGTTCTTGTAGAGCATTATCACCGTACACTTTACGCAACTTTTCACAAGCTTGACGCGCGTTCTTCCTTTACGGAAGTAAAACAGTAAAATATGTCGAAAATGCACAGTTTGGTCTTCCATCTTCAACTTGATGTCAAACCTCCGCAAATCAACCAAATCGTTCACTATTCCTTTTAGACTGCAGCTAGAACTGGCACCTGTCGAATGCCATAGCGATAACAGAGCTGCGCATGCTTCTAGTACTTCCAAAACTGCCCTACCGCCATCGGATGCCAAAATAGGTCATGACTTTTTTTTTTTTTTTTGATTGGAGGTTTAACGACCACCGTGAGCAACTCAATGGGCTATAAGCAGTCGCCCGTCCCTAATTTAGGGTCACCGGTTCCAGGGAAGGGAGAGAGCCAGTCCCGTAAGACAAACACAACATCCATGCCTCCCCGAGATTCGAACCCAGACCCCGTTCGGACGAATGATCAGAGGCCATCGCTTAGACCACTGCGCCACCGGGGCGGCGGACTTTTTCGACAACCCAATATTATACAATAATATTATATATACATATATTGAAAAGTATAAATGAAGTAACAGGAAATACAAAAACACGTATGATAATATGAATAATTTTGTTTTTAGTTTTAGTTTAAGTAAATTGAAGAACTACAACAGGTTCTTAAAAACAACTACAACAGGTTCTTAAAACATTCTGACTGCAAACACTCTACCAACCGAAAGCCGGTCCTCGGGTTGTATATATACTACTCTGTGAACTTCACGTGCGCCACCGTTCGGTCTCCAGCCGCGATCATTTCTGTAGGGTGAGGGTGGCCATAATGGAATGGTTCATCGGTGTATATACTCGTAGAATCAGTGTCTTCATGAATGAGCACATAGTGTTCTGAACATTGGTCAGTAACGGTGCCGCTCCATTGGCTGAGTCGTTAAGGACTCGGGCTTTTGACCAATCGACCGAACCCCGGATTAGGCACGAACGATGCGGTTGACCCGAAGCTCTGCTGGCTCTACCCCTTCCCTTGAACTAGTGGCCGTAAATTAGGAATGTGCTACGACTTTTTCTTGTGGCTGTAAATGCTCACGAGAGTCGTAAAACCACACAAATTAACAGACTGAGAAAAAAAAGAACTCTTTTCGAAGTGAGTATTTTCTTCGAGAAATGCAAAATGGAAAATAAGATTTACCCTTTCGTTAAATCAAATGTGCGTAACTAGTATTGCAAATTATCAGATATTGTCTGGCATTTATTTTTCTATTGGAAATCGGCTGGTTTTTTTTTTTTTTTTTTTTTTTTTGGTTTTTTTTTCCCCCACGTATAAACTGATTGTTAACATGGAATAGCTTACCAAAATTTGCTGTTCTTCACAGGTGGAATGTTCCAGCTGAGGACTTTCCTGGAACTCATGAAATTTTTACATGTGTTTCTACGAACTTTCATCAGTGCTCGTAAATTATTGCTTGTTATTGATATTCGTGTAGTTTCTTTTTGTGATATATCTTCATTAAAATGTCACCCTGATTTTCTCTAAAGAGCGGTGTTCAATTCTTGCTTAATATAGGTTAGGTCACAATGAATGTCTTTGTCAAGTCACACCCTGAAAAGGACGTCAACGTCCAGTTGCGAGTGCAGCCGACCGACCTAGTAGAAGAACTGAAACGCCAGATCGAAGAGAAAATCAATATTCCTCAAGAAGAGCAACAGTTAAAGTTTGGTGAAACCGTGATGGAAAGTGGACAGGTTTCAGATTTTGGGATCATGAACAATGGTACAGTGCATCTGATCCGCAAAATGGACAGTGGCATACAGATCTTTGTAAAGTCCTTAAGTGGGAAAACTGTCACCTTAAATGGTATCAGGCCATATGATAAAGGTATAGTTTTAAAACAAAAAATAGAAGAAAGAGAAGGTATAGAACCCTCACAACAAATTGTAACTTTTGCGGGAAAAACTATACTTGATGATCAAAAGTTGTCGTACTACGGGTTAAGTAGGGATTCCACTGTTCACTTAGTCTTAAGACTGCCTGGAGGAGTAACAGACTTTTGAAAAGATTATTGTGAGTAATTCGCCGGCCACAAAGCAAGCACTATGATTGACGTTCAAAATTACGTGGCAGAGCGTTTTTAAGGCTTTTTTCTCGAGATTTGTAAGAAAGTCAAATATGATTTTGACCCTTGTATAGTTAAAAAGTGTGTACACAGACCGCAGAAAGTGGTTAATGAGTTGATTGTTTCTTGGTATATGATGATTATACTAAATAAAATATCCAACAGACATCATAGACTCATCTTTTTTTCTTTTTTTTTTTTTTTCAATTTTATTCTCTTCCAGTAATTTTTTTGAATTAAAATAATAATTGGAAAGACTTAGTAATGTAAAGCATTCACACTTCAGCTCAGTTGTCGCAGTTTGAAAAAGTGCTCTATGTTATTCAGTACTACCAGGGATCGCACTGCCGATCACATTCGGCGCGATTTGCGAAAAAGAAATCGTTTTGGCGGTTACCTTTTTGTACTGTTATAATACATTGGCGAAACAAAATTTGAATTTGGCGAATAAGTTGGCTTAAAGGCAGCGCAACCCCTGGGTACTACGCATTTCATTTTATTTATTTTAAAAGTTATAGCCACTTGTAAGTTGATTGTTAAGATTCAAAAGTTCGTAGTAGTACATGCTGAAATTTCTTCGAGTTTTCACAACAGATCGTTTAATAATTTGTGTGTGTTATCATCAACAACTTCCACTATCAATCCACTGCTGGATGAAGGTCTCCCCTAAGTTTCTTCCACAACTTTTTGTCTTGAGGCCAGTCTCTTCCATGTTACTCCGATATGCTTAACGAATTTCCCCGCACATCTTCCAAACGGTTATTTTCTGGATCTTTTCCTATCCCATGGAATCCAATCTAGCATTTCAGTTCTCCAACGGTGGTTAGTTCATATTGCAGTATGTCCAGCCCATTGTAATTTTAAGGATTCTACCGTGATTATGACGACATAAACTCGTGTCATTTTCCTGATCCATGAGTTCCTATCTTTACGGAGTTCCGATCGTCATCTTCGCAATTTGCGAAAAAGAAATCGTTTTGGCGATGGAAAACAAGTTTGTAAAGTCGTGCAATGCATTGATTATGATACGCTTTCCAACATACCAGAAATCATTACTCAAGGTATGAGGATAATGGCTGTGGAATAAATCTCGCTCCTGTGTCCTGACCTTTGAACCCGTTTCGATTATATTCAACCGAACCGGTTCAGTATACCTCCGAAAATACATGATACAGTTTTGTCGCAACCGAAGCATTTTTACGTAAGTTATGACGTATAAGGGCAATGGAATGGATCCCGCTCCTATGTCCTGACCTTTGACCCCATTTAGCCTATTTTCAATAGCGTTCGTCCCGAGGTGGTCGCCTACCACATACTAAAATTTCATCGAAATCGAACCATTTTATCGTGCGGACAGACAGACACACGGACAAAGCTGGAGTGTATACGCTTCTTCAACCTACTGTCGGAAAGCGTAAAAAAGCTTTGGCGATTACCTTTTCATACTGTTATAACACTTTGGCGAAAACAAATTTAATTTGCCGACTAAACTGGCGAAAACTTTAGAAAAGCCAGCGCAACACCTGCCAAGTATTTCTCCAGGCTTCTTTCAGTAGTTTGCGGCCTGTGGATGTCTTTTTTACGCTTTCCAACCGTAGGTTGAAGAAGCGTACATGCTCCAGCTGTGTCCGTCCGTCCGTCGCTGCGATAACTCGCGTAAAAATGGTTCGATTTCGATGAAATTTTGGTATGTGGTAGGGGACCACCTGGTGACGAACCCTATCGAAAATGGACGAAATGGGGTTAAAGGTCACGGCATAGGAGCGGGATGCATTCCGTTGCCCTTATGCGTCATAACGTGCGTAAAAATGGTTCGATTTCAATGAAATTTTGGTATGTGATAGGGGACCACCTGGTGACGAACCCTATTGAAAATGGACGAAATGGGGTCAAAGGTCACGGCATATGAGCGGGATCCATTCCATTGACCTTATGCGTCATAACTTGCGTAAATATAGTTCGATGTCAATGAAATTTTAGTATATTGTAGGGGACCACCTGGGAATGAACCCTATTGAAAATCGGTAAAGTGGGGTCAACGGTCAGGACATAGGAGCGGGATGCATTCCATTGCCCTTATGCGTCATAACGTGCGTAAAAATGGTTCGATTTCAATGAAATTATAGTATGTGGTAGGGGACCACCTGGGGACGAACCCTATTGAAAATGGACGAAATGGGGTCAAAGATCAGTACATAGGAGCGAGATCAATTCCATCGATCTTATCCCATACTATTAAAGGAGCACTTCTTGTATGTATGTAAATTTTATTTTTAAAACGGCTCTAAGGATTTTGATGAAAGTCGTTAACCTACCGTTTTCTGGTACTAGAAATCGATTTAGCTTGGTCTCGACTTTAGGAAAATTCGTTTAGTGGGTTAAATAACCACCCCAAATTATAACGTTTTTAGTGTCATGGCGTCGTCCCATTAATCTTACCCATGCTTAGAAATCTTATGACGTCACAATCTCGCGTTTGAGAATGTTGGCGCGCGGTCACGCCATCTGTCTCATTACGTCACGCGTTGTGTGTGGTCCTATTAAAGTTGTATGACGTCACACTCTTGCGAGCAGATGGTCGCGATTCCCATCTGCCTCATTACGTCACGCGTTGTGTGCGTATGTCCGCCCGCACGATAACTCGCGTAAAAATCGTTCGATTTCGATGAAATTTTAGTATGTGGTAGGGGAACACCTGGGAAGGAACCCTAATGAAAGTGAACGAAATGGGGTCAAAGGTCAGGGCATAGGAGTGGGATCCATTCCACTGCTCTTATGCGTCATAACTAACGTAAAAAAGGTTCGATTTCGATTACATTTTAGTATGTGGTACTGGACCACCTGGGGACAACCCGTATTGAAAATGGGCGAAATGAGGTCAAAGGTCAGGGCATAGGAGCGGAATCACTTCCATCGCCAATATGCGTCATAACTTACGTAAACATTCTTCGATTTGGATGAAATGTTAGTATGTTGTAGGGGCCTGCCTGGGGACGAATCCTATTGGAAATGGGAGAAATGGGGTCAAAGGTTCGGACACAGGAGCGGGATCTATTCCATAGCCCTTATGCATCATAACCTACGTAAAAATGCTTCGATTGCGACAAAACTGTATCATGTTATTTCGGAGGTATACTGAACCTTTTCTGTTGAATATAATCGAAATGGGATCAAAGGTCAGGGCGCAGGACCAAGATTTATTCCACAGCCGTTATCCTCATAACTTGAGTAATGATTTCTGGTATGTTGGAAAGCGTATTATAATCAATGCATTGCATGATTTTACTAACTTGTTTAGGAGTTAATTAAAGTGATTCGATGTACAAAGCGAAAAAATTATTTCGGAAGATATTGATTTAAGAACACATTGCTAGTCATCTGTAGAGTTATTCTGCTGTTTTGGGAATAAATATTTGCGTAGGAGTGCTTTTTGCGCAGGCTTTCTCAGCTGCGAAGTGCAGAACGTATGTTAACCAGCAGCGAATCGGACAGAATGGAATCATTGATAAAGTTTAACTGAACAAAACCGGCGTTTTATTAATATTCCTTATTTATTCAGCATAAAACTAGCCAAATCTTTGTATATATGGAAGAAATTCGCATTATTATAGAGTTTAAATTATTATTTTGGTTTGTAAAAATAATCACAGAATTTATGCGGAACTGCGTCCGTTGCGCATTGATGATGGGTGTGAGGCAGCTGTATTTAAACATGGCGCAGCGATACATGTGAACTTCGGAACTACTTGAAAGCAGTTGTAACCGGAAGACCAGGCGTCATTGATGAAAGTGACAAAATCACAGCACTAGAAAGTTCAGAATTTTCTTTTCTTTCTTTTCTGACAGTGCATGTAGTCAAACAGGTGATTAGGCATAACTCAGATTCGAAATTTCAATGAGATCTTTCCATGAGAAAAAAAAAAAATACGACGTAATATAATTTCTAGAAATATACTTCAATGAATTTCAAATGAACTGGTCTGACTTCACTGGCATTATTCCTAGTTACTGCGTTGTTGAAATTATGAGTTCCAGTTCTGTGATTCGAATCCTTCGACTGATGTTTCAGAATAACACTAATTCGTACGTTTCTTACATTTAATTGACTGTTACGAGAAATGTGATGCATTCATTCACGGTTCATTTTCATGTTATTTAGAAATTATTGCTAATCAGAACTCTGTCGTTCACCGAGGCGGGAGGGATTTGGGCGAACGAACACTTCATTCGTACAACAATCGGAAGTTCATCCAAGTATTGTAAAAAACATACATAACTCAAAATGGCTGCAAGAAGGCTCCGGGCAGTGTAGAATTTACTTTGATAGATTGAAATTTTCCTACGACATTTTTCGGGGGTCTGCAGTTTATGCTAACGAACGCACCGAACTAAATAAAAAAAAATGATTTCTGTTTAAGGATGTGTATAAACACGAACCCCCCTCATTCGAAATATTTGGGGTCGGAAGTTTCTTGGATTTTGGAATGTTTCTTTTTTTTTTTTTTTTTTTGGAGTATTCGCATATGGTATACCTATATAATAAGATAGCTTGGGAACGGAACCAAATCGATACACGAAATTAATTTATGTTCCGTAAGATTTAAAAATTAATTTAAAATAAAAATCGTTCGCTACACCGGAAAAGGCAACGAACGACACTAACTAGTCCCTCTCAGAATCTATTCGCAAAAGTCATTCCCTGTAGAGATCGTTCACCACAAGAGTGAACAAACGACATAAATGAATCTGACTTTGAGTCTATTCGCTGCGTAAATCGTTCACCAAAAGAGTCGACGAATGACACAAACGGATCCGACTCGGAATCGATTCGCGATAGTCATTCGCTACGGAAGCCGTTCAGCGGAAGAGTCAACAAATGTATTTGACTTAGAATCGATTCGCCGGAGTCATTCGCTGTGGAATTCGTTTATTGGAAGAGTCAACGAACGACGCAAACGATCCGACTTAGAATTAATTCGCGAAACTTATTCCCTGCGGAAATCGTTCACCGCAAGTGTCAACGAACGAATCAGGGCGAATGGATTCTTTTGGTTAGTGGAATAGATAGAATAAGTCTCCTCATCGCTGCAACAGAATTTAGCGTCAGAGCTTCACCCAAGATATCTGATTTCGCGGGTCCTGGTCGTCTAGATGCGCAAAGACCAGCGCAATGCTTGAGAGCCTTGTGGAATTTTCCGTTTGTAATGTCATGTCGGTATTCAAAAATCGACTGTCTTGATCCAGTCTCCTCCATTTCGGAAACCCAAAGTTGACATCTGTGGAATAGGCTAGAGGTGGAAGCATCTCCCAATTCATGTCCTGGCCATTCAGGACATGAAATGG
Source organism: Macrothele yani (assembly GCA_039090855.1). Taxonomy (NCBI): domain Eukaryota; kingdom Metazoa; phylum Arthropoda; class Arachnida; order Araneae; family Macrothelidae; genus Macrothele; species Macrothele yani. The sequence goes on along the minus strand of CM076998.1, from coordinate 58,180,052 downwards.
TAGATCCTTCCACATTTGGCCTATTCCACTGATGTCAACCACTGGTTCTAAGTGGTAGGACAGCGTAAAAAATATAAACCTATCGTCCTGTGGATTTCACAGCAATCTGCAACAGTGAGCGACACTTCATTCCCCCTGCTGGAGTATCAATTAACGGGAAACCATTCGATGACTTCTAGAAGAGAAACCAAGCAGGTGCAGGTAATGAATGATTGTGGATTGGGAACATTCCATTTCAGCTGCCAATTCTCGTGTAATGGTTGCGGGGTTCGCCATCATAGCTTCGACTAGGGTGCCAGTGTTGGTTGTCGTTGGACGCCCGGACGTCCTCGGCTTGTCCTCGAGTTTGGTGTCCCCCCAACATTGAGACGCTGGAACCATTTTCGTGCGATGCTGCTGTTTTCGCGTTTAACTTTTTTTTTCATATAATAGCGTAGGAGCACCCGAACAGTACGTTTATTGACCTACATCATCTTCCGATCACATAAGAACGCAGTCTGGCTCTGTGACAAATACACGTGATGAGCCTCGGGTGTTCTGTGTCATTGCGGTACACAGTCGCACGTTTCGCTCAGGTATGTATGTATGTATGTATCATTATCATTGTCATCCATTATCAGCCCACTGCTGGATTAAGGTCGCCCCAAGTTTCTTCCAAAACAATCTGTCTTGATCCAGTCTCCTCCATGTCACTCTGGCATGCTTTGGAACTTCATCTACTCATCTCCCATGTGGTCTTCTTCTAGGTCTTTTCCTACCCCTTGGAATCCAGTCTAAAATTTCGATTGTCCGTCTTTCTGGCAATATGTCTAGCCCATAGCCATTTCAGGGATAAAAATCTCTCTGTCTTTTCCTTATCACGAGTTCCTCTTCTTATCTTTCCTGGTTACACCAAGTATGTGTGTGTGTGTACGTACGTATTTGTCAAAGCTTTTTTTTTTTTTTTTTTTATTGAAAGCCTGGGAAACTTTGCCGTCCCAAAATCTTTGACTTTGTTGTAGTTAAATATGCTATAAAATTGCAAAATCGCTCTGGAATCTAATTTTAAAAGAAAAATTCGAAGGAAGATGTGTTATGTTCTCGATTAGAAACTTACAAACTTTGGTTTCATAAAAATGAAAAGTGTCTCGAATATTCTTATTTAAGCATTGCAAGGCCAAACTTTACTCATCTTAAAAAAAAAAAAAAAAGTTAGTGAAATCATGCAATGCATTGATTATGATACGCTTTCCAACATACTAGAAATCATTACTCAAGTTATGAGGAAAATGGCTGTGGAATAAATCTCACTCCTGTGCCCCGACCTTTGATCTCATTTCGATGATATTCAACAGAACTGGTTCAGTATACCTCCGAAATAACATGATAAAGTTTTGTCGCAATCGAAGCAATTTTACGTCAGTTATGATGCATAAGGGCTATGGAATTGATCCCACTTCTGTGTCCTAACCTTTAACCCCATTTCTCCCATTTCCAAAAGGATTCGTCCCCAGGCAGGTCCCTACAACATACTAACGTTTCATCTAAATCGAAACATTTTTACATAAGTTATGACGCATAATGGCGATGGAAGTGATTCCGCTCCTATGTCCAGTCCTTTGACCCCCATTTCGCCAATTTTCAATAGGGTTTGTTTCCAGGTGGTCCCCTACAACATACTAAAATTTAATCGAAATCGAACCTTTTTTACGTCAGTTATGACGCATAAGAGCAGTGGAATGGATCCCGCTCCTATGTCCTGACCTGTGACCCCATTTCGTTCACTTTCAATAGGGTTCCTTCCCAGGTGTTCCCCTACCACATACTAAAATTTCATCAAAATCGAACGATTTTTACGCGAGTTATCGTGCGGACGGACATACGCACACAACGCGTGACGTAATGAGGCAGATGGGAATCACGACCATCTGCTCGCAAGAGTGTGACGTCATAAAACTTTAATAGGATCCACACACAACGCATCACGTAATGAGACAAATGGCGTGACCGCGTGCCAACATCTAATGGGACGACGCAATGACACTACACTAAAAACGTGGCAATTCGGGGTGGTTATTTAACCCACTAAACGAATTTTCCTAAAGTCGAGATCAAGCTAAATCGATTTCTAGTACCAGAAAACGATAGGTTAACGACTTTCACCAAAATCCTTAGAGCCGTTTTCAAAATAAAATTTACATACATACAAGAATTGCTCCTTTAAGGTGAACGTCAAGTAATTTTGCTTCCTGTACTTTGAATGGAAAAATTTCTGTACACATTTTCTTCCCAATTAATGCGTTCCCAAGGATGAAAATTTGAACATCGATTAAAATATCTTCATTTTATAACTTGCAATACTTAATATTTTCTAAAACATAACCATAATTATGCAATCCAACATTTTTTTGTCTACTGACGTCATGAAAAAAAATCGCGCCATCTTTTTTTTTGATTGGAGGTTTAACGACCACCGTGAGCAACTCAATGGGCTATAAGCAATCGCCCGTCCCTAATTTAGGGTCACTGTTTCCAGGGAAGGGGGACAGCCCGTGCCGTAAGACAAACACAACATCAATTCCTGACCGGGATTCGAACCCAGACCCCGTTCGGACGAATGATCAGAGGCCAGCGCCTTAGACCACTGCGCTACCGGGGCAGCCTCTTTTTTCTGGACAATTAATGCGTTCACAAGGATGAAAATTTTAACATCGATTAATATAGCTTCATTTTATAACTTGGAATACCTAACATTTTCTAAAACATAACTATACTTATTCAATCCAACATTTGTTTGTCTACTGAGGTCATCAAAGTACAGGTCGCCCCATCCTTTTTCTGGTTTCAACACCACCAAAGGGAAAGTTATTGATTTTTAATATAATTATGGTTATGTTTTAGAAAATATTAAGTATTCCAAGTTATAATATGAAGTTATTTTAATCGATGTTCAAATTTTCATCCTTGGGAACGCATTAATTGTGAAGGAAATGTGTACAAAAGTTTTTCCATTGGAAGTATAGGAAGCAAAATTACTTGACGTCCACCTTAATAATATGGGATAAGGGCGATGGAATGGATCGCAATCCTATGTCCTGACCTTTGATCCCATTTCGTCCATTTTCAATAGGGTTCGTCCCCAGGTGGTCCCCTACCACATATTGAAATTTCATCGAAATGGAACCATTTTTATGCACGTTATGACGCATAAGGGCAATCGAATGCATCCCGCTCTTATGTCCTGACCTTTGACCCAAATTCATCCATTGTGAATAGGTTTCGTCCCCAGGCGGTCTGCTACCACATAGTAAACTTTCATTGAAATAGAACCATATTTACGCAAGTTATGACGTGTCATGGCGAAAATTTTAACCTCTGGTGAATTTCAGAGAGACCTGATCAATCTTTCTGTTGGTTTATCGGAGATTAATTAATGCAAAAAATTTCTCCCATGACATACGTTAGAAGAAAATTCCTGGTTGAAAGGCAGGGAATTCGTGCGCAAAATTCGCTTGTCTTAATCACAACCAGGAAAACAAAATTTCATGTTGAAAAAAAAAAAAAGAGAATAATATTTGATTTAACTGACTTTGGGCTTTTGGAAATAATTATTTTATCTATTCTTTTATCGCGATAGGAAAAGGCGAGTAGGTGTGCAGCTCAGAGAATCAAAATTAATTTTACTTTCACATCACGGAACGAGATAAAAAAGAAAATTAAAATTAGTGATTTTCTGCAAGGCAAGAATTCGCCATTTTTTGCGTTCCTCATTTCCCAACGTCGTGAAAAAGTCGCCCAAAAGTGCAACATCTTTTCGTCTTTTGGGTAAAGAATTCAGCAACAGAATCTATTTTTAGACCTCAGGGTCGAGAGGCTTGGTCCCTACGTGTTGAAGGTCAAGTTCATCTTCCCCTGGCCGACCAGAGGATGCACGTGCCTAGTAACATTTTTTTTTTTTCGTGGAGAGTGTTGGACGCTGCAACGATGCCTGAGTGAAGGTCAGAGGTCACTCGAGGCGTGGGAGAGAAATTCCACTGTTGCCATGCAAAAGGTCAGCCAATCAGGGGTCAGCATTTTTTTCCAACACGCGAGAGTTTCTTTGACACTTTGAGACGCTTGTCTCAGTCACTTTTGTTCTTGTCCTCTTGCTGGCCGGGAGAAAGAGGGGACGGCCGAGTCTCTCCTCGCCTTTTGGTGGGGAGAGCATTTGCTGACCACCATGATTTGACATAGAAAAAAAAAGCTTAAAGGAGCCTAGTAGCGACGGTCTTCTAGCTTGGGGACTTGTCAGGCTCATGGTTGGTTACATGAAAAAAATTAAAAAGGAGCTCAGGGCTTGCGATGAATTGCTCACTGATTCCACCAAATGAAGAGGTGGAAGAAATTATGAAGAAAGGACAGGGCCACCGTAGGACGAGACCTCCTCGGGGCGCAGCGAAAGATGATCACCGATGCACTCCTAAGCATTCTCGTGAGAGCTGATGGATAAAGAAAGGGGAACCTCCGAGCCTTTGCCGTCCACCTTCCAATGCAGCCGACCAAATTCCTACCAGGGGAGAGCCATGGGGATCGAAAAGGAAAAGGGAGAATTACTCCCTCTGAGAGGGTCCATCATCACCAGCTTCGGGATGTCTTTTGTTTTCCCTGTGTTCAGGTGAAGTGCTCGGGCACATTGTGTCCAAAAAGAAAGAGAAAGACATTGTTGGAGGCGAAGAGAGGATCAACAGTGACAGTGTGACGATAAGATTTTTTTATTTGAAACAAGATTTGTTCCTGCCCAGCCCAGAAGGTAAATTCTTTCTCGATTTTTTTTTGTATAATGTTGTGACCGCTGCGGAATTGTTGAACGAGTGGGTCAGCAGTGTGAAATCAAATTTATAGTTCTGCGAAAAAAACAAAAAGAAGAAACTTTCTGTTTTTTTTGTTTTTTTTTGAGGTTAGCTGGATGTGGGACAGATGTCCCCATATTGTTGTCGTTTAGTTTTCAAAATTAAGATTTATTAGTTCCTCAGGTATGAGTTCAGAAAAAAAGAGAGGGAGTTGAAAATGCTTTCATTGATGTTTTTTTCTTGTGTTGTCATGTCTGGTATTTTAGCAACTTCCCAGGCCAGTAAATTTTAATGTATCGGAAAAATTTGGTTTAATGTTTGAGCACAGTAAATTTAGGTGCATCGATAATAGTTTAGTTGGGCATGTGATAATTGAAAACCAGTGTTATTGTGATGTCGTGGGTGATGAAATAATTGTAAACATTTCTCTCTAGTCTTTTACAGCGTTGAGTTATTTTTTTTTTTTGAGTGAAGATAAATTATGGGATGATTTATATTGGGATTTTGGGAACATATTATAGTGTGATGGAATTGGAAATCTAAAGTGTTGTTTACATTCTTGGAGTGTTGAGTGTCGAAATTGAGATGGTAGGAGTGTTAATTGAGGACCAGTATTTTACATGCTCCAGATGAGTGTTAATCTCCCATTGGAAAGGGGTGATCTTAGGGCAAGCCGGGAACTTGTCCTAGGGCAGAGGGCTCTGAGTAGGGAATTTTCACCAGGATGCGATATGTGCAGAATAGAAGTTAAAGTAATTTTTGTTCTCAAGTTTAGTATTTCACAGAAAGAATGAACATCATGGGTTGAGAAGACACACTTTTGCTCACCAGTTCCAGTATTAATTGTTCTTTTCTTTGGCCTAAATTTTCTTGTTTTTACAAAAAGAGTCTAAATTGTAATTTTAATTTTCAATAAGGTGAAAATATTTAGTGGGTTATGTAAATGGTCAGTGTTACTGTCTGAAGTGGACCTGCGCATTGCCATGGTACAGAAGAATTTCCTTGCTAGTGATTTTTCCTGGGATATATGTGGATAGAGAAGTGAATTTTCCTGGGATATATGTGGATATAGAGATAAGTGAATTTTCCTGGGATATATGTGGAGAGAGATAAATGGCTTTTCCTGGGATATATGTGGATATTGTGATTTTGGATTTCTTGGGATATAGAGAGAGAAGTGAATTTTCCTGGGATATATGTGGATATAGAGATAAGTGAATTTTCCTGGGATATATGTGGATATAGAGATAAGTGAATTTTCCTGGGATATATGTGGATATAGAGATAAGTGAATTTTCCTGGGATATATGTGGATATAGAGATAAGTGAATTTTCCTGGGATATATGTGGATATAGAGATAAGTGAATTTTCTTGGGATATAGTTGTGTTAGTTCTGGGCCGGATGTGCCTGGAGTATTTAGGGTTGAAGTACGACAGGCTCTTGCAGGCGTGGTTGATCAAGGTGGGATCATGCATTGGTTCGAAAAGGGGGAGCCCTGAGGACGTGGTTTTTGGGGGAAAACTTGTCTTCAAACCCCCCAGTAGTTTCGCTGCTCACGGAGATATGTACTGCCAGCGAGGGTCGGTCGGGTGTTGCTTCAATAATTGGCGAGATCATGTTAGAGGAAATTCTGTACCTGATGATGATGTGTCACACTTGAGGATTTTTTCCTTTCCCTTTGCCTAGGCTGAAATTGGATTCACGACCCAATTTCACGCCTTCAGCCTGACTGGTATTTTCTTCCTGTGTTGGTTCTCAAAAAAACCCAGGGTAGTGTCTGAACTGAGGGTATTTGCCTCACCGCTACCTCAGTAATTCACTGCAGGTGTTAAATTTAAGTTTATTTGGTGATTTAAAGTATCTAAATTTATTTGTTTATGATTTGCTGTAGTGCTAGGGATGTAAATTCTAAATTCTGGTTGTTGGTGTTAGTGAACTTGACATTTAGTTTGGAAATTTAGTTAATTGGTATTTTGAGCTTTTGTTTACAGTATAGAGTTATTTAGTATCTTGAGCTATTATGTGAAGTGCAGAGTGAGGTGATTTTTATGAGCAAGCTAGTGCAAGAAGATTGTTTGAATTTCTGAATTATGGTGATGTTATGAATAGTGATAATTTTTAAGATTAGTTAGTGAGGTTTCTTTATAAGTGAAGTAGGTTCATTCAGGGTAGTTCTATAGGTTATGTAATGTTTATTAATGCTTGTGCTCAGTGTAAATTCTGTTTTGAGGATAATTTACTTGGTTTGTTTACTTTCAGATAGTAGATTTGGTTAATGTATAATTTGTGGCTCTTAAGATAACTGTAAATTTAAATTGAAGTCTTCGAAGCTGGTCTGGGAGATTGCAGAGTTTGCTAAGATTGTTTAGGTGCTGTAAATTTAAATCAATAAGTGTACAAGTGTAAATTTGTCATTGAGCTAACTAGGTGAGAGAGAAGAGAGTACGTTTCAAAAGAACAGAACTTGTCCACCTGGTGGAATTAAAAATAATCCAGTATCTTTTTTTGTGTAAGCTATGTGAATCATGGTATAATTTTTGATGCATAAAGTCAATGCCTAGTGTTCAAACCAACTGTGTTGAAATATGTAAAGTTGTGCTGTTCATAAGGCCAGTGGCCAAAGAGAAATAGAAAAGAAATTGAGATTCTGTTTTTATACTGCTGTGTTTTAGCAAACAACAAAAAGGAAATGCCATCTGTTTGTCCACTAAATGACCTTATTAGGTTTTTAAAGAAAAATAATAAATACAGGCAGTAGCCTTTCAAAAAAAAAAAAAGTCCAAAATTAGTGCAGTGTGAAAAATTTTGTGTGCTGTTGTCTTCCATGACTTGGTCCCATGTACCCCACCTTAGCTTGACTAAGGCTATCGATCCGAATCCTGGTATTATAAGGTATTTCATAACTGCAATTTTTGTCCTATCCTTTTAAACTGACTTTCACCGCCTCCACAAGTTGTTATTGAACGAGTTCATTTTATCCTATGACTTATAGTGACACCTTTTCATACACATGCAACAATATTCACTTATTTTTGCAATTTCAGGTGACTCAACTCTGCGTGAACACAAACAACGAAAACTTTCCAATAACTTCTTGTGGAATGTAAATTTTCAGATGCATTTTTGTTTAGGATGTTCATGGCCTTCTAATACTTAGAAAATATTTTTGTTTCGAAATGCATCCACCCATCTCCCAAATTTAAATTTTCTATAATTTCCATATCAATTTCAATACCAGCATAAATAGAGTCGCCTTTGATAAATAACTTTCAACTTTCAAAATATTTTTCACCATAACAGACGCATAAGGGCAATGGAATGATCCCGCTCCTACGTCGTGACCTTTGACCTCATTTGTCCCATTTTCAATAGGGTTCGTCCCCAGGTGGTCCCCTACCACATACTGAAATTTCATCAAAATGGAACCATTTTTATGCACGTTATGACGCATAAAGGGCAATCGAATGCATCCCGCTCTTATGTCCTGACCTTTGACCCAAATTCATCCATTGTGAATAGGTTTCGTCCCCAGGCGGTTCCCTACTACATAGTAAAATTTCATTGAAAGCGAACCATATTTACGCAAGTTATGACGCATAAGTGCAATGGAATGGATCACGCTCCTACGTCGTGACCTTTGCCCCATTTGCAATAGAGTTCGTCCCCAGGTGGTCCCCTACCACATACTAAAATTTCATCGAAATCGAACCATTTTTACGCCAGTTATCGTGTGGACAGACAGACGGACGAACGGACGGACAAAGCTGGAGCATATCACGTTCCTTATTTACGCTTTCTAACCTACGGTTGGAAAGCGTAAAAAAGGAACGTGCGCGAACCTATTATTGTTGTTGTTATTAATGCCATTTTTTGTTATTGCTGTTTTTGATTTAAAAATAAGAAGAGGAAATCCATTTAATGTGTTTTATTATAAATGCACAGAGCTCTATTTTAGCCCCATGCTGCATGTACAACTCTATGTTTATCTTGAACGGCTGTAAAAAACCTGTTGACTGTGAGGAAGTGCCAAAATCAACAGTATAGAGATTGTGGGGGAAAGAGGAGGGTAGCCATTTATAAAACGTTAGAAACGTTGTAATGATTTTGATGACGTAAGTTCCTGTTAACTCTGCCACCAATAGAACATCGAACAACGCAACTCCTGCCAGAACTAGAAGGAAAAAAAAAGGGGGTCAGATAACACTATTAGTTTTTAACGTGTTCTTGAATTCGGTAATTTACCAGTTAAACGGTACATAATAAATAAAAAACACAACTATACACCGAATTGATTCACGCTTTTATAAAAATCCGCTTTTTACTGGCGTAAAAAACTGATGTGGCCAAATTTCAAGGACTAACGGGTGGCTTTATCAAAGGCAGACTGATACTAACTAGCCTATGCGGAGAAAATCGGCTAGAAATATTAGCATTTGAAGATTTTTTCAAATATTAACGTTTTTTGTAAATTTATTCCGCATAGGTTAGTAACAATCTGCTTCGATAAAGCGACCTGTCGGTGAGTTAGGGCTTGGCAATGTCAGTGTAACCACCCTTGCTCCTTTCCACGATCTAGCAAGTCATCACATAATTTTGTTGGTTTGATCCATAGAATCACAAACTTAGAAATATAGAGTTCGGACCCTTCTTTCAGTGATAACAATAAGTTGTTTAACCAGATGTTACTTTGTGGCTTGGGAATAATCTCAGGGCAGGTTAATGGAAGACTTTGGATTGACCTGATCTCCGTCCCTCGTATGGACCCTAGCCGTACTTCGTGCTTTTCGTAAACCAATACTACGGCTACGCCGAAGCTGAACCAACGACGCTTTTCAAGAATGCTCCGTTCCCTCAGACGCCATTCCAATTGATCTCTCTCTCTCTTTCTCACCCTACTGCCTCCTTTGACCTCCAAAGACGTCCCTCCTTAAAACTCAAGCAAATCTCCACTTTCCATTTAATCATGTTTCGGAGTTAATCCAAACTCTTTTGAGCTACCTGTAAACACCCTTATTATTTTGTGTGGTAAGTTAATGAGCGCGTCTATCTCATTAACTTACCACACAAAATAATCCCGTGCCACGAGACAAGTACAACACATTTTATGAGATTTATGTAGAGGATTTTAGGAAGGGGGTATCTGTGACCTCAGAACCTTTAGAAGTAGGAAGCCAGAAGATTTCGGTTTGAGTGCCCGACAAGAAAGTCACACGGAAGCGAGGTAGAAAGGGGGGAGAAAGACGCCCTTAGTTATAACCGGAGGGCTAGCCAGTACCCGTAGTCAAACGGCTTAATATGCCCATCCGACGCACCGCGGATATTTAATGGTTCGGGCGTTCGCACCTGCCTGGGATAGATTCTGAGACTTTTCGGTGGCATTCACGAACGTTGACCACTAGGCCACACAATACAATTTAAACACTTAAACATACTTATATACTAAGCCGAATCTAATGCGGCTAATTGCGCGTTTTCGAACACCAGCAAACTTAAAGCATGCTTATTTGGTCCTCTCTGTCCTGAAATTGCACGCGCAAAGAAATTCTACGTGGGAATGAACATATACATACAAATTTGTAATTGTTCTTTCAGAACCGGGTTAGAGAATCTTACAATAAGTATTTACGCAAATTAGAAACGTTGCCCCCATCCCCCAATAGCGTGTAATGTACCAATCATTTGTTGATACGGAATGAATTTATTTTCTTTGCGATCTGGGTTGAGCATTAAATGTAAGAAACTGAACCTGGTTGGAGAACAGGAGTTAAGTTTTATATACGGGGAATTTTTTACACACACAAAAGTACGTGCGCGCACACACACGTACTACATCTTCCAGTGTCTCTGTTTGTATTTCCGCTGTTTGGGCCTGTTTCGGCTCAGAAGTTCACTTAGTGCTTAACCAACATAAATTGATCTTCCTGAAAATCTGGAATGAAACTTAACTCAGATGTGGATCTTATTAGAAAGGTAAAGTGCTGTCAAGTAAATACTTCTGCTCCTTCAACTTCTGGTGATGATCTGTTTCCCTCGCATTTCAAAGGTTACAGTGCGTATGAATACCAATGACAGACCTGCCAACTGTTACGATTTTATCGTATTTAGTACGATAAATCATGCTGCAGTACGCTAATATACGATTTTGCAGCCAAAAATACGATTTTTTAAAAGGGTCATATTTTCCCCCTTTTTTCCCTTTTCAGACAGAAGCCTTGTTAATCGCGGCGACGGGCGACGTAAGTCGCAGATTTATTTTGGTCCTGCAGACAAAAATGACATCTCCAGAACCCTATTAAACCATCTTGCAGACTCCCTATCATAGATGCAAGTTTTCTGCCTTTCAAAATTTCCGAAAACGGAAGTTAGGCGTAGTGAGGATTTCTTCCGTAATCGTAATTTTTTCACGCGAAGGGCGATGTACGTCGCAGAATTATTTTGTACTCATCCCCGTAGCAGAATAACGGCGACGGCCGACGTACATTGCAGTTTTTTTGTACTCATCCCTGTAGAAGAATCGCGGTGACGTACATCGCAGGTTTATTTTGTACTCATCCCAGTAACAGAATCGCGGCGACGGGCAACGTACACCGTAGTTTTATTTTGTACTCATCTCAGTAGCAGAATAACGGCGATGGCTGACGTACATCACAGATTCATTTTCTACTCATCCCAGTAGAAGAACCGCTGCGACGGCCTACGTGCATCGCAGATTTATTTTTTGCTCATCCCCGTAGCAAAATCGCTGCGACGGCCGACGTACATCGCAGATTCATTTTCTACTAATCCTCGTAGCAGAATCGCGGCGACGGCTGATGCACATCACGTTTATTTTTGTCCTTCAGACAAAAACGACATCCCCAGTACCCGATTAAACCATCTTGCAGACCTCCTAAGATGCAACTTTTCCGCCTCACAAAATTTCCGAAAACGGAAGTTAAGCGGAGTGAGGATTTCTCCCGTAATCGTAATTTTTTTCTAATAATTAACAACATGGAAAGTGTTTGCTGATTAGATTTAATTAGTTTCTCAATAAAATTTTGATGTAGGGAAAAAAATTACTACAAATGATCATATGTAGAGGATTTTAGGAAGGGAGTGTCTGACCCCAGGTCTTAAACAACCCTTAGAAATAGGAAGCTAGAAGATTTGGGCTAGAGTGCCCGATAGGAAAGTGACACGGAAGCGAAGTAGAAAGAGGGAGGAAGACGCCCTTATTTATTACCGGGGGCCAGTGCCCGGGGTTCGACGACTTAACGTGCCCATCCGACGCACGGTGGATATTTAGTGGATAGAGCGTTCGAACCTGAGGCCCTTTCCGTGGCAGTCACGAACGTTGCCCACTGGGCCACCCGCGGCCCAAAAATTCCTACATTCTCATCATCAAGAATTTATATAGCTGGAGTAGGCTTCAAAAATTATCAGCATGTGTCGCGTTACGATTATTCTACCCGAGTGTTACGTTTCTTTGGTTCTGAGAGGTTGGCAGGTGTGCAATGACGATTCGCTGCCTTTGTACAATAAAGTTTTCATACGATTAGTTGCAGTAAATGTTAATTATTTCATTTTATGTACAAGTTATTTTATATGCTGTAAGGGAATGTACAGTGTGTTCCAAAAGACTTCCCCTGTTTTCAAAAATACTAATAAAAATAACTGCACCATTTGCAGACATAAGATTTGTTGCGTTTGAAAGAAAAACATCTGAAGATTTTACGTCCATCATTACGTGTAGGTGGCGCTAGTTGTTCTTCCTGTTCGTTGCTACTAACTACAATAGCGAATGTGCAGGAAAAAGCAATTTTTTTTGTGTGACGTGTTTTTTTTAAACAAATGCAGCTTTAATGCAAAGAAATTTTCTTACACATTTCGGCAACAGTCGTCATGATGCTAAAAGAAATAAGCACTGAAAAGATAAATTTCTAGAAATTGGGAGTGTATAGGACAAGCCAAGAAGTGCGCGCCCCAGTGTTTTGCAAACTGGGAGTGTATTGGGCAAGTCAAGAAGTGGACGTTTCAGTGTTTTGCAAAACTGTGAGTATATTGAATAAGCCAAGAAGTGGACGTCCCAGTGTTTTGCAAAACTGGGAGTGTATTGAACAAGCCAAGAAGTGGACTTTCCAGTGTTTTGCAAAACTGGGAGTGTATTGAACAAGCCAAGAAGTGGACGTTCCAGTGTTTTGCAAAACTGGGAGTGTATTGAACAAGCCAAGAAGTAGACGTCCCAGTGTTTTGCAAAACTGGGAGTGTATTGAACAAGCCAAGAAGTGGACGTCCCAGTGTTTTGCAAAACTGGGAGTGTATTGAACAAGCCAAGAAGTAGACATCCCAGTGTTTTGCAAACTGGGAGTGTATTGGACAAGCCAAAAAGTTGGCGTTCCAGTGTTTTGGACAAGCCAAGAAGGGGACGTCCCAGTGTTTTGTAAGACGATGTGGAACGCATACCGAAAGCACTTCCCCTGAGCCCGTGGAAGTTCGGTTGCCAGACCTTTCACCTGGTATAACCCCATGGAACTATTTTATGGGGATTTATTCGTCAGAGTATGCAGAACAAAGGTGAGTAATTTAAAGGACGTACTGATTGTGAACAACACCATAGCTGCTGTTGATATGGATTCATTCCAATGAGCAAGACGAGAAATTGAGTATAGGTTGAACATCTTCCGTGCAACTAAGGGAGATTCATAGAAGTATATTAATTAGTTCGTACACAAAAAACTTCGGACGTTTACCTTTCAAACACAGCAAATTTTATGTCTGTAGGTGGAGTAGTTAATTTTTATCAGTTTTAGAAAAACAGGAAATATTTTTGAGTCACCCTGTTCCTTTAAGTTTTTTTATACCTGAGTAGTATTCACGGTGAAATATGTTACTATATTATGTTTATATGAAACCTTTTTTGGCTTAATATTACCGTACTGTTCTGTACATACTGCACGGTCGAGTCACATCATTGCGACCACCAGCTAATATCCAGAGTGACTGCCGTGTGCAGCTCGGACAGCAGTTAGACGGGCTCGGAGTGACCCAGTAAGGTGCTGGAAGGTGTTCACAGTTATGTGGAGCCATGCTGACTGCAGTGCATCTGACAGCTGCTGGAGGCTGCGTGGTGGAGGATCCATAGAGCGAACAACGCGATCGAGGTCGTACTTTGAAGTCTTCATCGTACTCTTACATCCACTCCCGGATATTTCTAGTTGTGTGGCACGTTGCATTGTCGTGCAGGAAGATCATATCCGCCACAGGGAAGACAATCAGCATGTATGGGTGTACGTGGTCTGCAAGGATGGATTCATACCGAATTCGGTCCATAGTGCCTTCCACAGGTGCGAGTGGACCCAGAGAATGCCACGAAAACATTCCCAAGATCATAACGCTGCCCCCACCAGCTTGTGTTCTGCCAGCAGTGGTTGAAGAGTGCTTGTTCTCCGATGTTTCCCGCCTTATACGCCAACGTCTATCCGTTCGATGAAGCAGAAAACGTGACTCGTCGGAGAAGGCAATCTTTTGCCAATCAGCAGAGGTCCAATTCCGATACTGCAGTGCAAATGTAAGCCTTTTTTGCCGATGTACCTTCGTTAGCCTAAGAGCAGTGGCCATCCGTCTGCATCGGAACCCCATACGCAGCAGAGTTCGCTGAACTGTCGTTTTAGACACTTTCAGTAGCCCCCTGGTTCATTCGGCCAGTGAGTTGATGCACTGTAGTGTGTCGATCGGCCCTGACACACCTTCGAAGCCAATGTTCACCTCCCCCATTAGTGGCACGTGGTGCTCCGCATTCTGCACGTCGCTTATTCGCAATTGTGTCATTTCTCCAAACGCGATACACTTTAACCACAGCAGCACGCGAACAGTTCACAAATTGCGCTGTTTCAAAAATATAGCCATCCTTGGCCCGAACGCCGATAATCATCCATTTTTGCAAATCCGATAAATCGCTCCTTTTATTCATGACAGCAGCGAGTGATATGTTTTTAGAATGCGTACAGCACACCTTATTCATCTTCCAAGCCAGCTCACGACACGTGCCTTCTTTCATTGGCTATGCGCTGTTGACGTGAACAGTAGGTTTTGTTGTTGTTGTTGTTGTTTGGAGGTTTAACGACCACCGTGAGCAACTCAATGGGCTATAAGCAGTCGCCCGTCCCTAATTTAAGGTCACTGGTTCCAGGGAAGGGAGAAAGCCAGTGCCGTAAGACAAACACAACATCCATGCCTCACCGGGATTCGAACCCGGACCCCGTTCGGACGAATGATCAGAGGCCATCGCTTAGACCACTGCGCCACCAGGGCGGCATGTGAACAGTAGGAGGTGGTCACAGTAATATGACTCGACTGTGTATATACCAAGTAAAACGTACACTAATTGACTGCTCACTCTTAGAGCTGTTACTGCTCTATTCGAAGGTACTTCTTTACAATTATTTTACTTATTTTCAATTTTCATACTATGTAACAAATGTTAAATTAGTGTCATGAAGTGTTTTGGAATGGGCCTTGTATTCCGTAATTCCCGTTAATCCTTCATTGATCGAGTATCGACGAAACGGGACTATCAAGTGCACTGTAAAAAATAGACTAGGTGCCAACGGAATTTCAACCACCTATCTAATACTTTGTAGGCCCCTCCGCCCGGCGGCGTATTGACTCCACGAGGTGTCTGTACAGTTGCATGGAGATCAGCAACCAAGCTGTTTGTACTGAGGTCCACACTTCCGGTATACTGTAGAGCGTGATGGTATGTCCAACTGCCTTACCTGGAGTTCCACAACGTCTCACAGGTGTTCAACTTGGTTGAGACCAGGTGAGTTTGCGGGGAGGGGATTCTAGACTCATATCAGCACCGTTTTGGTCCAAGGCTGAACCAGATCAACTAGCATACTGTAACATTAAGCGAAAACAGCGAAGATGAAATTTAGGAGTCTGAACGCTGCTCCGTGTGTTGACGTGCGTCTCAGAAACAAGCATATTTGTGTGTCATTATTTGCACCATTCGAACAGATGGGTTTTATTTACGAGGGCTATACTGAAATTAATGAGCAACAATGTTTTAAAAATTGCGAGTTGCAATGATTGAAGAAATAAGAACGACACCTTAATTTACATACTTAAGGTGGAGATAAAGGCATATCCACTGCAGTCTTCTGCTCAGAGATCACGCTGAAAATAGTCTAAGCGATGGCCTCTGATCATTGTCTAAGCGATGGTGCAATAGTCTAAGCGATGGCCTCTGATCATTCATCCAAAAGGGGTCCGGGTTCGAATCCCGGTGAGGCATGGATGTTGTGTTTGTCTTACGGCACTGGTTCTCTCCCTTTCCTGGAACCAGTGATTCTAAATTAGGGACAGGCGACTGCTTATAGCCCATTGAGTTGCTCACGGTGGTCGTTAAACCTCCAAAAAAAAAAAAAAATTCACCGTTGCAAGTAGGGCGGCGCATTTTCACTTGACGTCCACCTTAATTCTATTTTCTACAAAATTCCAGTTTCTCTGGACATATTTTCCCCATCGTTCTGGCATTTTAAATATACCCTGGCGGAAGAACTCCGTTCCAGTTGCGCGAAGACATCGACGTACGTTTGCTGAATTGCTTGCGTGCTTTGGTAGTGTTGGCGCGCATCTGGTCCTTTAGGAATCCAAAAAGGTGATAGTCGGAGGGTGCCAGATCTGGACTGTAAACAGGGCGAGGTAAAAGTTTACATCCGAATTTCTGTTGTTATTTCCGAGATCAAACGAGCAGAGTAGAGCCTAGCGTTGTCTTGCTCGAATATGACTTTCTTTCCCGGTCGTTTATCACGCAATGCCCGGCGGCGCGTTTCTAATGTTTGGTCATAACGAGCTGCATTGATGCTTTGTCCAGTGTTAACAAGTTCTTTTGTATCTTTGTAGCCTGTTGTTAACTTGTAATTGTTGCGAAGCTGGTCTTATACCTCGTGAACCTTGCGTAGTTGAAGATGATAAAATAATGGTAGTGGGAAAGATAATACACTGGCGGAAAGTGAAAAAAGAACACCAAGAAGGAGACATCTGATACCAACGAAATTTATACAGCATAATAACGGAATACAGAGGATAACGTGATCCAAACATTATGGCAAAATACAGCTGTATTTGCTGGTAAACTGAAAAATAACATTTCCATGTAACATGGTTAGTACGAGGTTGAACCACCATGAACAGCGTCACACTGTGCAATTCTGGCATGGAGTCTGTCGTACTGATGTTGGATGTAAGTTTGGGGTATTGAGTTCCAAGCATTCTCAACCTGGACACGTAAATCGGGGATGGTCGTGGCTGGCCGTGGCTGACCGTGGAGACCGGATAAGTCGTTGTCCCATAAAATCCCACACGTGCTCAATGGGGGACACATCCGGTGAACGTGCAGGCCATGGAAGTTGTCTCACACCCTGTAGTGCATGTTGCTTTGCACGTCCCGTGTGTGGGCGTGCGTTATCTTGCTGGAAAACACCACGATGGACCGACCTTACAAATGGCACAACAACGGGCTGAATGATGTTGTTCATGTAGGAGGTGCTGTTTAACATACCCGGTACAAACACTAGTTGTGTACGGGAGCGATAGCTGATCGCTCCCCACACCAGGAGACCAGGTGTAGGCCCTGTGTGTCGCTGGCGGATGCAAGAAAGGGTGGAGACGCTCCCCTGTGCGTCTGCGAACACGCATACGGCCATCGGAGGCTCCCTAGCAGAATCTGCTTTCATCGCTGAACACGACAGATCGCCATTGCGTTATCCAGTGCAGACGTTGGCGACACCACTGCAGCCGTTCCTGACGGTGGGCTGTAGTCAGAGGTACACATGCCAGAGGCACACGTGCAGGTAGCCCTGCATCCAGTAGACGGTTGCGGATTGTTCGCACAGTCAACTCAAGTGCAACGGCAGCTCGGATTTGCTTCGCAGTGGATGTTCTGCTTGACAACGCCGCTCTTCTTATGCGTCGATCGGTCCGTTCATCAGTCCGTCTGTGACTCCCGGTTCCACGTCTTCTTGTGTGGGAATGTTCCTCGAACCATCTACGCCACCATCGTACCACCATCGATACTTCCCGTCCAATTCGCTCCGCAATACGACGATACGACCACCCGGCCTCGCGGAGTCCCAGTAGACGACCTCGCTCAAAGTCCGATAACTGCTGAAATCGTACACGTCTTCCATGTCCAGGCATTGCAGCTTCTTCAGGGACTTTGCACGTGTCCGTACGCCGACGACTGATTACATTCATTTCGCCGTACTCCTTAAATACTACCGACGATAATTTGCATATTATGCCGTGCTGTGGCGTAAGCGCTCACCGGTTGGTCCCGAAATTAACATCACACCTACGTAAATTCGACCCCATTAACATATGTTAATTTCATGATCGTCCGCCAGTTCCTTCTTGGTGTTCTTTTTCACTTTCCACCAGTGTAATTCTAAGTAATAGATAATAAGCAAATAATTCTTGCTTATTATCTGTTACTTAGAATTACACTGTAAGTCTAAGAAATCTTTATTCTTCTCTTCATTTAATCCCCTGAAAAGGTTGTCCGTTTGCTCTATTAATTTCCCTCCCTGTTCCGCTTAAAACTCCAATTCGTTTATCTTATGTCCTGCTTTCGATCATCTCTCGCGCTGTTGAGAAATCTCCTAACCTGCTGGTCCGCCAAAAACCTCCCAGCCTCGCCTGGGGCAATTTCCTCGTCCTGCTATGTGTGACCGCTTGCTCTCGAAGACCAGAGACAACTGTCTTCTCGCCTCCTCCTCCCCTGTCTCCAAAAATACCCTTAAGCATATCCGAAATTTCCCCGTGAGAAACAAACACACCGCCCTCGGTTAATCTCAAGCCTCAAAATAAAATGTGAGGGGCTAGGTCCATTAGTCGGCAGTGTTGAAATAGAAACCTGTAAAGCATCAAAAGAGGCGCGATAGAGTAATCTCCATTCAAAATACAATGTGCAAATACTAAACTCCTACAATCTGGTGTACAAAATGAACCATGCTTCCTGTGTTTAATGGGAAACTGACTCTGCGAAATTTCTCTCACGCTTTGTGGAAACGAAGGAAGTGGAGCACGATATGGAATAAAAGTTGCAATATTGAGATTTTATATGAAATCCTAAAACCTAGTTTAAAATCTCTGTAACACCAGGCTCTAAAGAAATTAACCAGAATGCACCCATCTGCGTCGCAAAAGACAGTTCCCCCATAACCTTTGCAGCTAACTAACGGAACCGTCTTAGCCTTCTTCCTGCTTAGTGAATGGAGATAATGCCATTACATGCTCTGGCGTTTTGTTTCAAGTTCAAAATGGTGGAACCAACTTTCGTCACCTGTCACAGTACTGGAAAAATTCATTCGCTTGTGCCATACGTTAAATATGCAATTATCTGGATGAAAACGCGTACCGCAAACAACACTTGCGGTGACTTGTCATTTGGTTCAAAATCCTGCAGATATGCCGCTTTCAACTATTGTTCTTCTGGTCTGATGGGAACTCATGAAATGACATTCCCACATTTTTCCCTTTTAAATACTTGCAAAACAGCAGTAAAGCGTAGAAAATGGATAATATTGTATTAAAAAATCAACAGGTTGTTTTTAAAGTTGTAGTGGATTTTTTTTTAGTTTTAACAAACGCAGTTTTGCCATTCAAATAACGCGGAAACTGTATTGTTTATACCTTCTATCACGGTGGTTTATACTTCCGGATGCAGTGCCATCTAACGCCCGAAATCGTCTTTAACACGTACTTACCACTCACCAAAAGTGCCTTCAAGGTTAGCCTATTCTTCATCCTTGACCTAGAAGTCAACGTCCGTGACTGCTACGGAGAGGTTTCAGGTTCGATACCAGGCAGGTACGAGCGCTCGAACCACTAAATATTCGCCGTGCGTCGGATGGGCACGTTAAACCGTCGGACTATAAATAAGGGCGTCTTCCTCCCCCTTTCTACCTCGCTTCAATGTGGCTTTCCTATCGGGCACACTAACCCAGATCTACCTACTTCTAAGGGTTGTTTAAGACCTGGGGTAAGACACTCCCTAAAATCCTCTACATATGACCTGATCTATTCTTCATCCAGTCAAGGCTGAAGTGGATTACTGTTGCTGTGCAAAAATGAAAGGAATGAATATAACGTACTTTGATAATACAGAAATTAATAGTCCATTTTGTAAATGCCAGGACTGATTTTAATGAATGATTTTATCCCGTATTATTTCACCATGGACCATGTTAGGCTTAGATAGCCATGATAATGCATTTTAGTAGAAAAAGTAGCGAATTCGCGTGTTGTAGTCTGAAAACTATGTAATATGTAGTTTTATGACCTATTAAACGAAGACTCTAATTCACATATAAAATTACATCAGTTTCTGTAGAAAAATTCCGTCGTCCAAATAATACGAGTTCAGAATGTAAATAAAATCCGTCTCTCCGAATGATGTAAATAATGATACAGAACCAGCGTGCTTATTTGATTCTGAATCCACACTCTATAGATGGCGCTGCGTCCCGACTTCTAACTTTTTGTCCTCGCTGTTTTAGCTCAATGTACATCCTATAGTAGGTCACCTAGTTCAGCTTTGATCCAGTGCAGCCTTGGTTCGTCCAACCATTCCTGCACAAGGAGTTCAGCTCTGATCCAGTGCAGCCTTGGTTCGTCCAACCATTCCTGAATATATGGAGTTCAGCTTCGATCCAACGCAGCCTTGGTTCGTCCAACCATTCCTGAATATATGGAGTTCAGCTTTGATCCAGTGCAGCCTTGGTTCGTCCAACCATTCCTGAATATATGGAGTTCAGCTTTGATCCAGTGTAGCTTTGGTTCGTCCAACCATTTCTGCATAAGGAGTTCAGCTTTGATCCAGTGCAGCCTTGGTTCGTCCAACCATTCCTGAATATATGGAGTTCAGCTTTGATCCAAAGCAGCCTTGGTTCGTCCAACCATTCCTGAATATATGGAGTTCAGCTTTGATCCAGTGCAGCCTTGGTTCGTCCAACCATTCCTGCATAAGGAGAGCCCGATGACGTGGAGCATTACCGTCCTAGAAGAACTCATATCCCCGGTAATTGTATAGTTTAGTAGGCACACACGTTTCCCTGTTTCCAAACCTTAATGTGGGCTACGTTCATTTGCAATAAGTAGAAAAGCAAATTTAAAGCGGCAGTCAATGGATTTTACCACCGTAGAACAGTCTTTTTTTTCAGGGGGAAAAAAGTAATTGCTTTATACGTGTTTGCGACGGCATTTGCAACCTCAAGGCGAACGTCGTACCTTTACAGACTTTTATACAGACATCAAATTCCTATGTAGTAAATTCTGTAAATAGATTACATTAGCGGATAGCACATCACACACATTTTTTTTCTTATTTCTACTGAAAGACAAAACATATCTTAAAACGTATACTTCTGATCAAAACTGTTATTTTTTTTTACTGTGGACATGAACTAGTACAAACAAAAACAACAACAAGGAAGACGACACAGTTGTAAAGGCCACGTCTTTTGAATCCTTTACGACACGAATGAAATATACACTCTTTGCACACAGAAAAAAGAAAAAAGACACTCCCGAGAAAGTCGTTCGATCGTATTGTAACTGCGCATGCAAGTACCTCAAGGCCGAATATGCAAATGATTAAACAACAACAACGAGTGTATAAATAATGGCCCGCCACAGCTCATGGGAACCGCTCATTTATGAGGGTATATCAAGAGCAAAGCTCGCACGCAGGGACAATTGTGACTGCGGATTACGGTTGCAGTGTTCCCCACGGACTGTGAGGATGCCTCGACGTCGGATCTGGGCACACCACGAGCAGTTGAGAGAGAACGTATAATTAGGCAGAGAGACACCGGTTGGTCAAGTCCCCGTATCGCCAGCCATTTGGATCGGAGCGACGTGACAATGGAACGTTGTTGTCGCCAATGGGGTGAGGAGGGCACGCCCCAGCGGCACTCGGGAGTGGGCGGCCGAGGGCAAGGACAGAATGTGGGGATCGAGCTATTGTGAGAGGTGTTAGAAGAGAACGAACCGCTGTCACCATCCGTGGCTTTGTTGCGTCTTCTATAGGTACGGAAGTGGGCATCTAAACCGTTGCCAGACGCCTTGCGGCACGGGTACTACATTCGAGGAGGAAACTCCGTCGCTTACCACTGACCAGCGAACGTCGCCGGCAGTGGTGTTGGGCCCTATCAACGTGGGATAGTGTGTAGTGGCGTCGTGTTGTCTTCAGTGATGAGTCACGGTTTGTACTTGGCGTCGATGACCAGCGCATACGTGTCTGGAGACGAGCCGGCCAGCGTACGGATCCTGCCTTTTACCATGGACCGGCACACGGCTCACACACTGAGAGTGACTGTCTGAGGAGTCATTTCCTATGACAGCCGGGCACCCTTGGTAGTCCTTCGTACCACCTAACGGCTCAACGGTACGTCGACAACATTCTACGACCTGTTGTACTCCGATTCCTGTAGCATCGTCACCGAGCAATTTTTCAACAGGAAAATACCCAGCCACACACGGCACTGCTCTCCCAAGCCTGCCTGCGTAATGCTGACAATCTTCCATGGCCAGCCGGATCGTCCGACCTGTTACCGATCGAACATGTTTTGGGCATGATGGGACGCAACCTACTCCTGTCCCTCCTGTCCCTGAATGTCGGCAAACTGGCCCGCAATTTGGACACCTTTTAGCATGCTATACCTCAGAACAGTATCCGTAAACTGTATCCGTCTATGCCGCGCCTGGTGGTAACCTCTTGTATCCGAACCAGATGTAGCGCTGCAACGCACTGATTTGTTACCCTCGTGTAGTTGTTTTATTCGATTAAATGACCCAACTGCTTTGGAATTACGACCTTTTCCTTTCCTATACATGTACATTGCACATACCAATTTTCATCTCGATCGGATGATTCCCTCTGGGTGCTTTTTTTTTTTCGAAGAGTGCATTTCAAAGTTAGTCGTAGCCAATTGAACCCGTTACCAAATAAATAAATAAATAAACCGGATTTCTACAATGGATAAAAACATTTAGAAATAGAAATTCAAATAGTTGCTTTCTCCCACTGGCGGCTGAAAAGTATGTTACGAAAATTGACAGTTTGTGCACAAAAAGTTTCTCATAGCTTAAGGAAGATATCGGAGACAAAATTTTTCAAATCGAACCGTTAGAACGAGTGATATAGAGGAAAACGTGATGTAACTTTACGCGCTGTAGCGAAAGCGTTTTGAATAATGGAAAAGGAGAAAATAAGCGCAAAGTATTCCTCATAGCTAAAACTACGCTAAGAAAAAAGGATTTTTTTAAATACGTCTCCTAGAAGCAGAGATAGCGAGAGCTAAGTTTTGTCACTTATGCCACCTAGCGGGGAAACTGTGGATTACTAGAGGATAGTTTTTTCCGTCTTTACTGAACTGAATGGCGTACACTAAAAAATTTATTTTCCATTACGATTTTTAGAAGCGGAACAAACAGAATGTACACTATCTATAGCGCCAGAACTGTGAACTAATAAAACGTCATGAGTACGTGCAAAGTATTCCACGATGTAAGTGATATACTGTGTTAAAAAGGTTTTTTAAATCGGACAATTAGAAGCAGATATATCGTTAAAAATGAAATACATGTCTGCGGCTCTGGCGGAAAACTGTGCGATGTTTTAAACATAGATTCTGCGCAAAAGGTTTTCCGTTCAGTGTGGTATCTCACCCACCAAAATAAAAAACAAAAAAACTTTTTCAATCGAATTTTCAGAAGCACAGATTTTACTGTAAATATATAGGAAATATAAATACACCCTTACGCCATCTAGTGGCAAAATTGTTCTTCGCTATAAATATAACTTACACGCAGAACATTTCCCACTAGAAACTCGATCCGACGCAAAAATAATTTTTCAAAACGGATTTTTAGTGGCAGAGATATCCGCGAAGTCGTACTTTAACTTTACGTCCCCTAGCGTAAAAACTGCGCATTATTTGAAAAAGAAACCCTCCCGCGAAATAGTCCTTATAACAAAGAGTATCGTTTTATATCATTTTCATAATAAATGGAATCGTTTCATGGCCTGTAATGCATGCTGTTGGCACCACAGGAGTTCTTTAAAGTAGATGAACTTGTTGTTTGGATAGGATTGCACACTGGGCGTGTGCACTTGTAGCCCATCCGTCTGTCCTAGCCTGCGACATAGTCGCGCAGGTTACTGTTTCTGGTTGACCTGTAGCGCATGGGTCCGTCAATTGGGAAACTATGCTGCGCCGAGTGCCCTGTACAAGGTGACGTACTCGTCGTTCAGCTATGGAATCCACCTTTTTCCGATCTTCATAGTTGTGTCACCGGCAGTGTTTCTTTCAGGAATTTTGTACCCGGGGGGGCAAATAGAACCTTAGAGGGGGCAAATTTCGCATTATATATATATATATATATCATCACTGTCAACCATTATCAATCCACTGCTGGACGAAGGTCTCCCCAAGTTTCCTCCACAACGGTCTGTCTTGTGCCAGTCTCCTCCATGTCACCCCTGCATACTTTCGAATTTCATCCACCCATCTCCCATGTGGTCTTCTTCTGGGTCTTTTTTATATATATATATATATATATATATATATATATATATATGTAAATAAAAATTTTAACTACTATATTTATATGTTTATATAGAAGTAATTATTATATGTATATCCATTACAGGGGCGGCGCATTTAGAGTGGGCCTGGGAAGCCTTGCCCCCCCCCTCCTAGAAAGTGTTTCATTTTTTTTATTTTGGTTAAAAAGCGACTTACATCAGAAAAAAATGCCTTAATTTAATTAAAATGTATCAACTTACAATAGAAAAATATGCTTTAATTTTTCTCTTATTTGTCATTAACTTTAATTTTGTTCTAGTGGATTCCCCAAAACTTCCATTTTTCGTCCCCCCCTCCTCCCCAAGAAAAATTTCCTATACACCCTTGATGTAGAAGTAGTAATTACTTTTTCAAACATTTCAAGAATAACAAACTTTTTTTTAGCCTAAACGAGAGGATGTTCGGGGGAGAATCGGTAGGCTGCTGGAGATTTTTATCTACTAAAATGCATTTAACACACTCTTGGTCCTGAATCACGATTCCCAGACAATTAGGTGTGATTAGTCTACTTATTATATTTTCAAGAATACCATGCGTCGTAATATACTTCTTAGCAAAATAAACTATAGTACTTGAACAACTGTTAAAAACAATATAATTGGAGAAATATTTGTAGCATAAAAAAGAAACGAAACTTTCTTTTTCAGCATAGCCTGAATTTATTAACATTTGTTTGGCTCGGTAACCTAAAATGTCTCCAGTGGGCATTTAGGTTACCCCCCCCTTCCCCGAATGTATGCCTGAAAGAAACACTGGTCACCGGTTGGGTGTTTTGCCAGTTTGCACTTCTTCGGGTACACTTTAACCCGAAGGCGCTCAAAGCTCAAACAACCCACAATCGCCGCCGTTTCGAAATGGGACGCACCAACACTTCGTCCGCTCAAATTTTGGGCTTTCGTAAACTCCAATAAATACTTGTTTTTCCCCCATCACGTCAGTAACTTTGCTCTCAATTCAACCACCAATTGTTATGTACACCACTTTAGCCTGGAGGCCACGCCGCCGTTCCTTGGTTCGTACGCTCCTTGAAAACCTTGAAAAGTCCTTTAAAAAAAGTTCATTTTCAAGTGCTTGGGAGTACTGGGAAAAGTTTAAGACTCTATGAATAGTATCAACACTTGAAAAAAAAATTTTATTTGTTTTTTAGGTAATGATATGAAAGAGTATGTGTAAAATAATTGTTTGTGCTTATAGAAGATTTCTGTGCAGTTTCCATAAAAACACCAAGCTTATCAAATAGCACAGAAGTTGCGTTCAATCCAGGAAAACACATGGGCAAATGTCACCTTGACTGTGACATCACTACAGAGTAAAACATCAGTCATTAGAGTAAAATAAGTGGAATGATGTATTCGTGAATTGTGATGGGCTTCTGTTGACTGGCGTTAGTAACAAGTCTTTGTCGGAGAGTTGAACTTTTCGGAATTGCTTGTACTTCGTGACTGGGCCCTTCGTCTCCTGGCTGCATCAAAATCATACATCAAAACTAAAACGCTAAAGCAAACAATAGATATCATACTAGCAGATGAATACGAAAATAATGTATCCTTCCAAAATATTCCGCTAATAAAATGATTTTATAAAACACCGAAACTGAGGGGGCAATTCAAAGTTAATAAAATAAACCAACAGGGAGGCAGTGGGTGACAGGCAGGTCATTAAAAATGTACCCGTCCCAGATAAGTTTAATAATCTGAACTCACCAAAATACACTGCTGGCCACCCAAAATGCAACACCAAGAAGGAAGCATCCGATTGGCCTGAAATTCGCAGCATGCGTCACCCGCGAGAGGACATGCAAACGATTGGCATTGCAGAGCATATGCAAATCATGTGCGCCCGGAACGCCACCGAGAAGCACTATAAAAAGGGTGCACAGAAGGCGGGGTGTGAGTAGTGGAAGCGTGTTGTGCTGCCGCACCTGTGCGTGGGAAGCTTCCTGATGCCTCATCGCAGAATACGGAAGTCATTACAGCACGTTTCGGAGTTCGACAGAGGACGAATAGTGGCTTATCGGGACAGCGGTTTATCGTACCTAGACATCGGCGCCCGTGTGGGACGACATCCAGCCACAGTGAGGCGAGTATGGATTCGGTGGGTGCAGGAGGGACGGACGGACCTACGTGAGCGATTGCCACAGCCGCGGCACTCCACCGAACGGGAGGACCAGCATGTTGTGCTGTGGGCATTGACGGCTCGCACCGCCATATCACGAACGTTAGCGCAAGAATTAAAGTGTGCTGCGCAACAACCTGTGTCAGCACGTACCGTTCGACGTCGTCTGCACGAGCTAGGACTTGTCGCACGGCGCCCATTGCTCCGATTATCATTGACGTTACACGACCGACGAGTGTGGCGGCAGTGGACCGTTGAGCGCCGCACCTGGACTACGGAATGGCAAGACATTTTCTTCTCCGACGAATCCCGCTTCTGCCTGCAACACCACGATGGTCGGATCCGCGTGTGGCGGCACCGCAGCGAGACACTGTATGACGCCTGCATTATGCATCGCCATACCGGTCCGTCACCTGGCGTTATGGTTTGGGGCGCAATTGGATATGACACCCGCACCCCTCTGGTACGCGTCGCCGGTACACTGAACAGCCACCGCTACATCTCCGACGTTTTGGAGACTGTAGTCCAGCGGCCAGCGGCCACGTTTCGATAGGATAATGCGCGCCCGCACGTGGCACGCAGCGTGCAACAATTCTTCGCGGCTCACCAGGTGTCACTGCTGCAGTGGCCCGCCTGTTCTCCCGATATGTCGCCCATCGAAAACGTCAGGTCGCTGATCGGCAACCGAGTGGCCCGGCAAGCACCACCCGTGATGAACTGTGGCAACGTGTGGAAGCAGTCTGGACCGACATACCCCAAGCCCACATCCAAAGCCTCTTTCGTTCGATGCCGCGGCGTGTAGCGGCCGTTGCTGCGAGCCATGGGGGCCACACGAACTATTGATGCCTGCGTGTTCCGCAAGTCGCACGGGCCTGTAAGCTCAATCGTTTCATCTTTGTATCTGTTGTTATGTGTCCAGTAAATTTGGCTTTTCTATCTCGTGTCCTTCTTGGTGTTGCATTTTGGGTGGCCAGCAGTGTGCCTACTACTGTCTGACCGACAGCACACATCACATGTGATAATTTGGTTTTAAAAAGTCCTTGAAAAATGCTTGAATTGATTTTGCATGAAAGAGTACGAACCTTGCGTTCTTGTTACGCCAGTGTCTGGTGTAACCAACATTTAATAAGGGTGGTTTGTAATTCAGTGAGCACTCAGTCTACATCACATTAAATGCAAAATAAATAAATAAGTACATCGCTCTTTCCACGTTCAAGAAACATATAGCAACCGAAAAATTGTTTTCAGCCGCCGCCGTGGAAACGAACCACGGATCTCTCGATATCTAGCCGAGCGCGTTAAGCTTTACACCACGGTGGCCAACAAAACAATTTTTCGGTTGCTATGTGTTTCTGGAACGTGGAAAAAGCGATGTACTTATTTATTTACTGACGCCACGTATTTGGAGGATTTTCACATTAAATGCATTTTCAATTTTCTTCATTTCTTATTTTGGACATTGTGATTTGCTTTAATGGTACTGAACTGATCTTTTGTACAGGTTACGATGATAATCTCAGTCAAGAAGATGCCAGATCATGACGTTTTGATTTACTTCTATGTACGGCCGCAGGATTCAATCGATCATCTCAAGGACATGATCGAAATGAAAATAGGAATGCCGTCCGATGTCCAAGTTTTATTATATGGTGGTCAAGAAATGGAAACTGGAACCATAGCAGACTACAACATTCGGGACGATACAACTCTACTTTTAGACACCAAAATCTTTATTCAAATTCAGGTCTTTGTAAAACGCAAAGAAGAAGCAACCACCACTGTCGCAATAAAACAGAACGATTTTATTGATGATTTAGTGGAAATTCTTAGAAAAGAAGTAGACTTCAAAATGAATGTCGAACAACTTATGTACAATGGGCAAACACTTGAAAACGGGCTTAAATTAGCATACTACAGGATTCCTGATGGAGCTAATATTGAAATTGTTAAACGTTCACCATGTCCTCCATGTTCACGGGACTCTGCTCAAGCATAAAAAACATGCTGCTCAGTGGTATCGTTAAACTTTGTAACTGGCTACAGAAAGAAAAAAATCCCGGAATGTTCGAATAACGTAACAGCTTAACAAAACATTATGTAAAATAAAGTGTGGAAAAAAATTGCTGTGTGTGCAGTCATTGGTTCCTTTTAAAATGGCTTCAAATTATTTTTAAAAATATTTTTCTTAAAGTATATGTTCTTAGTAAATCGCTTGGAAATAAACGTACGGTCTTATAACAAACACTCACGGACAATGAAATTTGTGCACCAAGAAGGAAGCATCGTATTGAACTGAAATTTTATGGACGTAATGATACAGATGAATAATACACATGATGGGAAAAACAGAGCAGCAGGACAATTACAGAAGGGTCTGCGGCACGCAGTGCGGTTATCTTCAATAGTGCGTCGCACCGCCTCGTGCTGCGATAGATGCTGCAATACGGTCCGGCATGGAGGCGAACAGACGCCTGATGTCCTGCGGCAGACTGGCCCACACGTGTTGGACGGTGTGCTCCAAATCGCGGATAGTGCGGCACGGCCGCAGCTGACGTTTCAACTGGTCCCACACATGCTCGATAGGGGACATGTCCGGGGAGCGGGAAGGCCATGAAAGTGTCTGGACAGGACGTAGACAGTCCTGCGCAACGCGAGTCGTGTGCGCGCGAGCATTATCCTGTTGGTATAGCGCACCTGAAATCCCGGCCAGGAATGGGAGCACATGGGGCCGTCGGATCTCATCCACATACCGCTGGCCAGTCAATGATCTACGTACCACTACTAGAGCTTATCGGCTATAGTAGACAATGGCTCCCCAGACCATGATGCCTGCAGTGAGGGAGGTGTGGTGCTCGATAGCAAGGTTGGAATTGTGCCACTGCCCCGGTATCCACACCCGGACACGATGATCATCTGTCCCCAAAACGAAGCGGCACTCATCGCCAAACATCACATGTCGCCAGTCTTTGGCGTTCCACGTCACTCTGACCTGACACCACTACACACGGAGCCGGCGATGTTCTGGTGTTAATGGCAGCACACCTAAGGGGCAATGGGATCGCAGATTCGCTTCCACGAGGCGTCGGGAAATGGTTCGTGGAGACACAGGAGCCGCTGATCGCGCGCCATGCATGAACGGGTCACCGTGGGATCCGTTCATGCCTGGCGCACGATCCGTCTATTCTCTCTACCGGCGGTCCTCCTGGTTTGTCCGGAGCTGCACCGCCGTCTGGCAGTGCCGTCACTTGTCCACTGCTCCCAACACAGTCGGATGGTATGGTCAGAACTATCCGCGTGGCGGGCTATACGGCGCGCCGACCCTGCGGTTTTCAGTGCGATGATTGTAAGTTGCGTAAATCGACGTCTCTGGCGTCTACCCGGCATTCTTGTTCTCTACTCTTGCTTGCGTCGGTCGGTGATTTTCGCTTTCATGGGGCATCGACTGCACGCCGGTTTATAAGGCTGCCGGTTCGTGCTTGCAGCGCCATCACAGAGTGTGCGGTCATGTGCACTCGCACCAAACGTGGTTCATTTGCATACCAGCACTCACTCTAGCAATTTGCAAAGTTTCGCGGTTGTAGCATGTTTTCTTCTAGGTGCGCAAATTTTATTGTCCGTGAGTGTAATTTCCCTTCTGTATGTGAATATTATATCTTTGTAAATATTAGGCCGATTTGAAAAATTATTTTGCGCCACGCTGCTACCCTTTAGCTTTAAAATTCCAATTAAAAAAATATCTCTGTTTCCGATATCAC
Organism: Macrothele yani; assembly: GCA_039090855.1. Lineage (NCBI taxonomy): Eukaryota > Metazoa > Arthropoda > Arachnida > Araneae > Macrothelidae > Macrothele > Macrothele yani. The sequence goes on along the minus strand of CM076998.1, from coordinate 58,149,738 downwards.
GAACAAGAACAGTTTGGGTATATTGTCAAATATTTACATAACCAACTGTTATCCTGCTATTTGGCGTAAGTGTATATTTCTACTTAACACACTTCTAAAAGATCCGGATGAAGAAAATTCTTTTCGCGCTGAGTACCATTCCTCATAAAGAAAAAGCACATCCTGCACTTTCAATGAAGAGCAGTTGTTTCACTGTAAAAGTGCTATTTCAGAAATATTTTTTTGCGTCAGTTATAGATACTTTAAAAAATCTGCCAGTTTTGTTTACTTTTTCATAATTCAAGTTCTGGCACCAGGGAGCGTTTATACACAGGCGTAACTAGGGCGGGGCTGCAGCTCAAGAGAGGGCGCAGAAATCACTGCTTGTTACAGCTTGATTAAAATTGGAACTTTTTCACCACTTTCTGCTAGTTTTTTCGCGCCATGCTTTGTCATTTGTCCACTTACAGAATTTGCTTATATAATGCGACGCATAAATATAGAGACAGAACAAATTCTCGAATAAAAAAGAAACAACAACGAGCTGAAATGTACACCTCATATTTATAGCAAAAATTGCGTAGGACACGCAGCTGCACAATAGTTTGACGGAAACAACAATTCCAACGCCAAGTACACGAAAAAAAAAACAGAAATACGTTGTCTCAAAAATATAAAGACATGCTAGTTATGAGCACCTTCGGTACGAATAGTGGAGTCGTTGTTCTGAATAACACTGAAAACCCGATTGGGCATGCTGTCCACCAAGTGATGTAAGTGCTCTGGACGGAGTGCGCACCGGCTTCGTTCAATCTGCTCTTTCAATGCCACCACACTTGAGAACTACCGTCGATTCGCATACACATCACGAGCTAGGATACCCCAGAGGTTCTCGATAGGGTTCAAATCTAGACTCAGTGCTGGCCAATCCATTACGGTCACATGATAAGTGTTAAAGCAGCTTTTCGTTGATGCAGACCGATGGATAAAGGCATTGTATTGCTGGAACAGATAATCAACACCCGCTAGAGTTTCGGCAAACGGTAGAAGGTTGCTGCTGACTATGTCCTGATACGTTTCGGAGTTTTGCCTGCCTTGCAGAAAAGCGATATCCGTTGTCTCATTGAACGCAAAAGCTCTCCAAACCATCACAGATCCCCCTCTTTTCTGTCTGCTGAAAAAGGTGCGTGGCTCGCTTCGTAAATCATGCCAATAGCAGTTGCAACCGTCAGGGCCGTCCAGGTTGAACTTTTTCTCATCGGTGAAAATAGTCGTGATCCACTCATCCGTCCAGTGCATGTGGCTACTTGCTCATGACAATCTAGCTTCCTTGTGGCGCCGCGTGAGGTGTGGCAGACGGCGCATTTTACGGAGCACAATGTTGCGACTTTCCTTGATTCGTCGATGAACTGTGTCCTTTGAGACAGTGACACCAACAGTCCGAGAAACTTGACGTAGGGATGAAACTAAACGCATGATGGCACGATCATCTCGTTTGGTTTTTATTCGAGGCCTTCCAGGCCGTTTTCTGGCAGTTAACGCACCGCTTTTCGATCAGTCTTTTCGATAAAGTCTTAATAAAGTCTCACCGCTTTTCAGTAAAGTTTTTTACTGCCCTACTCCTCCCCATGGCTTTACAAATTTTCGCTACAGGCAATCCATTTGCTCTCAGTCTCCAAATCTTCTGCACCTCCTTACCACAAAGTTGACTGTTGCGTGGCTATTTCGGCTAATGAATGTCTGACGGCTGATCCGCTGTCTTTTGTAGGATGGACCGAATTACGGCCCATGCGCGTGCGTACAATATGCTAATTTGTACATCTCATTTGCATGTGGCTACTTTACATAGTTGTCTTTATATTTGTGAGACACCTAAAATTACACTTTTTCACTTTGTGGTGTTCTTTTCACACAATCCGGTCATCTCGACGGATCGAAACGTTTGTTGTATAGGGTTATGTTTAATTAGGTACCATTTCAGCTTCCTACCTATATTCGCATTGCGTTCACGGCGCAAAGTCGACTGTCTTTATATTTATGTGACGCACCTTAATAATATGCTCCGCCAGTTTTGGTAACCTTGGTGAATTAAAATGCGCATTTCTTCTTCAAAATGTTTAGGGGATATTAGTTGCTCACATTAAAACTATAAAGGCGCGGTTGTATATACTTTGAAACATATATGTAGATAGATTATTCACATCATTGAAGATTCTCTGGGGCTATTTAAATGATCGTTACTTCAACTGAGAGCCACGACTTCCGGGTGCATTAGGTCCGTTTCATGTACTACCAAAGTTTCGAAGCGGTTGGAAAATGCCGTACAATTAGTCTGATTGTGCCTTTTCTATGGAGATAACATTAGGATGTCACGTTAGTTTTCTTTTGTCTCGCAATGCGTAATGAACGCACCGGAACGGCTTTTCGGCACCATTTTTAACAATATTCAAGCAACTGAGCAGCTTTTTATTACACAACTCCCCCCCCTCTTCCCGCCCTTTTGAACAACGTGTGTTAAGAGTTCCGTCACCTTTTCTCCAGAAAAAGAAAAAAAAAAACGCTGTATATACAGGGTTCTTAGGAAAGTTCGTTTACCCTCTCTAACTTTTAAACCGCGTATCGTACCGCCACGGAAGTAACGTGTGCCTGTAGGAAAGTGACCGTGTGCAATAGATTGGACGTGCTTGTAGCGCCCCTAGTAGCGAAATACGGAACTTAGCAAAACTAACTCAGAAACAAAGAGAGATACGCAAAAAGGTCCAATTATAAAATGAAAGAGCAGTGTTTAATTACTACAAAATGACACTTGGTTCAACAGAAACACTTACACAAAAGACAAGAAACGCATGCAAAGCATCCGATGTCCGGCTGCTAGCACGCGACAGCAGCAGAAAAGTGGTTACGTGATATAACACGTACTTATGCTAATTCCAAGTTTGACGTAAAATTACGTCAGACAGCCAAAGGGCTATAAATGATGGGTGGGAATTCAGAGTATTAGGTCGGCAGGTAGATGGCTATCTTCAGGAATGACGGGTACTGTGATATGGTCTTACTGTACGGCGAATGTCAGCAGAATGCAAAAATGCTGCGAGGTTGTACCAGTAGGCCGAAAGTCAATTTTTTTTATGTTTGAAGTCAATTTATACAGCGTAATGGTAAAGTCAGGAATACATATTTTTATACATCATTTTAAATTAAAGGACATTTTATGCTGAATTCAAATATTTTTACAGAATGTTATTACCAGTAATAGAAGTGAAGTTACAAGTACAGCGTCTAGTCATAAAAACAACAAATAGTGGAATTCGTGAAATGAGTGCACATTGCATGTAACGTAAAATTTCTCTACAGTACATTTTTGAAACTTGCATGACACTTGAAATAACTGACCAACAAGCAAAATACGCTTTAATACACTGACGGAAAAAAATCCCAACACCAAGAAGGGGTTGTGTTAGATAAACGACAGTTGGTAGACGGTGAGAGTACATCTGTAAGATGACGTCTATGCAAATGTCGCGCTCGGCGCATACGTGTGGCGCTAGTAGCGCCCCTCGGAACATGCAAAGCAGGTTTGCTGTAAATACGCGCTGTAACGTTCGTGAGCGTTAGTTATCGTTGAGATTCGACGTAGTGTGTTGATGTTAGTCAAGAATGCCTTTAGGAAGACGAAGAAGCCACTATCAACAGCTCACGGAGTTTGAACGGGGTCGTGTAATAGGGCTACGAGAAGGTGGATTTTCTTTCCGAAATATTGCAGAACGACTTGGCAGGAATGTAGCCACTGTGCATGATTGTTCGCAGCAGTGGTCAAGGGAAGGTACTGCCTCAAGAAGACCGGGTTCCGGCCGGCCACGTGGTACTACTGAGAGGGAAGACCGCCGTGTACGGCGTATGGTCGTGGGGCATCGTACCGCGTCTGCGGCAGCAATTCGAGCTGCAGTTGCCACCACAGTGACACAACGAACTGTTACAAATCGGTTACTTGACGGACAGCTCCGAGCCAGACGCCCTGTAGCGTGCATTCCACTTACTCCAAACCACTGCCGTTTGCGACGTCAGTGGTGTCAAACTAGAGCTCATTGGAGGACGGAGTGGAGATCTGTTGTGTTTTCTGATGAAAGCTGGTTCTGCCTGGGTGACAGTGATGGCCGTGTGTTGGTTAGAAAGAGGCCAGGTGAGCGCCTGCAACTAACCTGTCTGCGGCCGAGACACACTGGACCTACACCTGGAGTTATGGTCTGGGGAGCAATTTCCTATGACAGCAGGAGCACTCTCCTGGTTATCCCACGCACCCTGACGGCACAGTTGTACGTCGGTCTGGTGATTCAACCTGTTGTGCTGCCATTCATGAAAAGCATTCCAGGGGTGTTTTCCAACAGGATAACGCTCGCCCGCATACCGCTGTTGTAACCCAACATGCTCTACAGAGTGTCGACATGTTGCCGTGGCCTGCTAGATCACCAGATCTTTCACCAATCGAGCACGTATGGGACATCATTGGACGACAACTCCAGCGTCACCCCCAACCAGCATTAACCGTCCCTGTATTGACCGACCAAGTGCAACAGGCATGGAACTCCATCCCACAAACTGACATCCAGCACCTGTACGACACAATGCATGAACGTTTGCGTGCTTGCATTCAACATTCTGGCGGTTACACCGGTTATTAATGTACCAGCATTTCACATTTAAAATGGCTCTTCTCGCGCTTACATTAAGCTGTGATCTTGAAACCTTAATTGATTAAATATGTTACCTATACAAATGTATTGCCGCCATTTCATTCATCTACAACTATTTTTTCGTGGTGTTGGGATTTTTTTCCGTCAGTGTATTTAATAGAATAACCACGGTTACTTAGTAATAAAGTGCACCTTCTTGGCATGGAACTAATGAGCTTCCTTTTTCTTTTTTTGGTTGGAGGTTTAACGACCACCATGAGCAAATCGGTGGGCTATAAGCGGTCGCCCGTCCGTAATTTAGGGTCACTGGTTCCTGGGAAGGGAGAGAGCCAGTGCCGTAAGACAAACACAACATCCATGCCTCACTGGGATTCGAACCTGGACCCATCACGGACGAATGGTCAGAAGCCATCGCTTAAACCACTGCGCCTCCAGGACGGTCTAATGAGCTTCTCTAGTTCTCCATTGTGATAACACAGGTATACAGGCTCAAAGTCTGTAATTGAGTCTGTAAGGGCCGTATGGCACCGTATTATCACCGATGGACAACTAGAGAAGCTCATTAGTTCCATGCCAAGAAGGTGCACTTTGTTACTAAGTAACCGTGGTTATGCAATTAAATATTAAAGTGTATTTTGCTTGTTGGTCAGTTATTTCAAGTGTCCTACAAGTGTGATTAATGTACTGTACAGTAATTTTAATGCATTGTACACTAATTTCACAAATTCCACTATTTGTTGCTTTCTATGACTAGACGCTTTACTTTTGCTTGTAACTTCACTTCTATTACTGGTAATAACATCCTGTAAAAATATTTGAATTCAGCATAAAACTTTGTGACGTATATTCTAAATTAACTTTCCTTTTTAGTTTCTTTCCCTATGTAAATTTTGAGTTTGTTCTCAGTTATACTTCACACTTAACGTGATATCTTCTCTCTCAAACGAATACTGTTGGCAACAATTGAGGTCAGAATGAACGTGACGTGTAACTGTATAAGATAAGAACATAGATAAAAACTACGATACAACAGTTGCTCGTGTGGGGTGTTGAATGTGGGTTGTTGATTTGTGTTAGAGATAAGTTTTGTGATTTCTGTACTATCCTGAAGTGCTATTATCTGTGCTGGAGAAATAAAGCATCATTTACAGTAAGTTGACTTCTGTTTAAATGTTTCGTCCGGCCGTTAAGGTTTAATTTAGGAACTATTTAATCGTTTGGTTATGTTTTTAAAATAACGTAAGAAGAGCGACAAAGGATCAGTACGAAAAGACGCTACGTTATAACTTGCTTTAACATGATGTGTAATATGATTTCCTGACTTTACCATTACGCTGTATAAGTTGACTTCAAACTTAAAAAAATTTGACTTTTAGTCTACTGGTGCAGGATTTTTGGCCACGATTGCACCTATCTGCATAAAAGGTGAAGAACGGAAAGATGGACATTGCTGACATCATGATTTCGGCAATGGCAATATCGGGCGAACAACAGCAAGACGATATCGTATATATCGGCAATGATAATATCGGAGCGATATTGGCTGAAGAACGGCAAGACAATGTCAGATATTTCTGAAATGCCGATATCGTCTGAAGAACAGCAAGACAATGTCGGATATATCTGAAATACCGATATCGTCTGAAGAACGGCAATACAATGTCGGATATATCTGAAATGCCAATATCGGGGCGATATCGTCTGAAGAACGGCAATACAATGTCGGATATATCTGAAATGCTAATATCGAGCCGATATCGGCTGAAGAACAGCAAGACAATGTCGGATATATCTGAAATACCGATATCGTCTGAAGAACGGCAATACAATGTCGGATATATCTGAAATGCCAATATCGGGGCGATATCGTCTGAAGAACGGCAATACAATGTCGGATATATCTGAAATGCCAATATCGGGGCGATATCGTCTGAAGAACGGCAATACAATGTCGGATATATCTGAAATGCTAATATCGAGCCGATATCGTCTGAAGAACAGCAAGACAATGTCGGATATATCTGAAATACCGATATCGTCTGAAGAACGGCAATACAATGTCGGATATATCTGAAATGCCAATATCGGGGCGATATCGTCTGAAGAACGGCAATACAATGTCGGATATATCTGAAATGCTAATATCGAGCCGATATCGGCTGAAGAACGGCAATACAATGTCGGATATATCTGAAATGCCAATATCAGGGCGATATCGTCTGAAGAACGGCAATACAATGTCGGATATATCTGAAATGCTAATATCGAGCCGATATCGGCTGAAGAACGGCAATACAATGTCGGATATATCTGAAATGCCAATATCGGGGCGATATCGGCTGAAGAACAGCAAGGCAATGTCGGATATATCTGAAATGCCGATATCGGTCCAATATCGGCTGAAGAACGGCAATACAATGTCGGATATATCTGAAATGCCGATATCGGCTGAAGAACGGCACGACAATGTCGGATATGTCCACAATGCCGATATCGGTCCGATATCGGCTCAATGTCGACTGATATTAACGACATTCAGCCGACATAACCGATATCGGCCCGATATCTAGCCGATATTCACCTCCTGTAGTTTCTTCTTCCAGAAGGATTATGCGCCATGTTACACTTCCCGGATTGTTCGACAATTATTATTTTTTTTTTTATATTGGATTTTTAACGACTACCGTGAGCAACTCAATGGGCTATAAGCAGTCGCCCGTCCCTAATTTAGGGTCACTGGTTCCAGGGAAGGGAGAGAACCAGTGCCGTAAGACACACACAACATCCATGCCTCACCGGGATTCGAACCCAGACCCCGTTCGGACGAATGATCAGAGGCCATCGCTTAGACCACTGCGCCACCGGGGCGGCTGTTCGACAATGGTTCGCGAAACATGAGAAAGATTTTCAGGTGTTCCCGTGGCCTCCAATTTCCCCAGACATCAGTCCAACCGAGCATTTGTGGTTTGTGTTGGAACAGCAAATCCGATCTGTGTTGGCTCGACGTAACAAACGAGAGCAAAAGGATCAGCTGGTACGTAACAAACAAGAGCAAAAGGATCAGCTGGTACGTAACAAACAAGAGTAAAAGGATCAGCTGATACGTAACAAACAAGAGTAAAAGGATCAGCTGGTACGTAACAAACAAGAGTAAAATCACCACCTGGTACGTAACGAACAAGAGTAAAATCCCCACCTGGTACGTAACAAATAAGAGTAAAAGATCAGCTGGTACGTAACAAAGAAGAGTAAAAGTATCAGCTGGTACGTAACAAACAAGAGTAAAAGGATCAACTGATACCGTGTTGGTACCAAATACCACAAGTCATCTTTACAAATCGTGTATGCTCGCCGGGTAAGAGCTGTTTTGGCGGCACGTAGAGGAACGACATCATATCAGGAAGGTGGTCGAAATGTTTTAGCGCTTCAGTGAACTGTAAAAAATAAGTGGTATGAATTCACGGAAAATTTCTGAAAAGAACGTGCAGCAAAGTAATTGGTAACTAACTGTTCGTCTTTTAACGGAATTTCCGTTTGTAAACGCGCTCGTTTTTTTTTTTTTTTTTTTAATTTCGTATTTTCACAGATTTTCCGTAGTCACTAATTCCATTTACTTCAGAAAAGTCCGTTTTAAGTTTTCCCGTATTTAGACCAAAATTTCTCAAGTGGCCTAAGCGATGGCTTATGGTCATTCGTCCGAGATGGGTCCGGGTTCGAATCCCGGAGAGGCATGGATGTTGTGTTTGTCTTACGGCACTAGCTCTCTCCCTTCCCCGGAACCAGTGACCCTAAATTAGGGACGGGCGACTGCTTATAGCCCACTGAGTTGCTCACGGTGGTCGTTAAACCTCCAATAAAAAAAAAAAAAATCCAACACGCTGAATATTTCAGCCCTTACACGAGAGGGTCCTTTTGCGCCGGTAGTGAGAATCAAACCCGGGTCTTTTAGGTTCAAACCGTGCGTCTTAACCACGGAAGCAGAATGCCACAGGAACCCGGCTTCCGTTCAAGGTAAAAAAACTTAATTGCGCGATGGTGATTTTTTTTTCTTTTTACAGTAATGCGAGTTATTTAGTTATTTTATTTTCTATCGGAGCTTGTTATTTTTTTAATACGTTTCTAATCATTTTATTTTTTCCGTAGGACGTCTTATTACAAATTAAGTATTCTTTACCATCATGATTTTTCGAAGCAACAGAATGATTTGGAGTTTGAGATCTTTTTTTTTTAAACCGACAATAACTTTCAATTATCTGAAAGAGAAGGTGCAATGTTCTGTTTTATTTCACGGAACTTCTAAATATAAAATTTATTCTAGATAGCCTAGCTATGTAGCTTTTGTCTTAAGAACTCCACAGACTGATATAGACATCGTACAATCACCTGTGCAATAAATTAAGTACCCGGTTTCTTACGGTAACACAATAAGTTTGTAAATAGCTTGTGCATAAAATGGGGGAAAGGAGAAGAAATATCGTGTAACACAATAACAGAAACTCATGCGATATACTATCCGCGATATTCGATCACAAAATCAAATACTTCGACAGACTATGGAAATTTAACAGTTAATCAAACCATCAAGTATTTCCGTGAATCTCTGCTATTACCGGAAATTTCTCGTCATATGGATACGGAAAAAGTGAGAACGGAGTTTTTCCGTTAATATAAGAAAGGAATTGCGGAAAGGTTTCTGAAAATTCAGAAAGTTCCACTAACACCTCATGAAAACGGTAATTTACCATCAATATAAGAAAGAAATAGCGGAAAGGTTTCTGAAAGTTCATAATTTTTCTGGCGTACGAAAAATCAGTGAAATTCAGGTTTTCCCGTCATATCTCGGAAAAATTTGTATCAGAAACATGTTTCGTTACTTCACGAAAGAAATCACGAAAAGTCGCTCGTGAATTAGAAATTATTTTACGGTGTGTAAGTTTACTGTGTTTAAAATATATCGTATTAAATAGATTTAATTTTTTTTTTCATTTCTGATTTTGGATATTGTGATTTGTTTAATGGTGCTGAACTAATCTTTTATACAGGTTACGATGATAATCTCAGTCAAGAAGATGCCAGATCATGAAGTTTTGGTTTACTTCTATGTACGGCCGCAGGATTCAATCGATCAGCTAAAGGACATGATTGAAACGAAAATAGGAATGCCGTCTGATGTCCAGGCATTGACATATTATGGTCAAGAACTGGAAACTGGAACCATAGCAGACTACAATATTTGCGAAAATACAACTATAGTACTGGAGACCAAGATCTTTCTTCAAATTCAGGTTCTCGTTAAACGCCAAGAAGCAGCTTCCACTGTGACGATAAAACAGAGTGATTTTATTGAGGATTTGGAAGAAATTCTTAAAGCTAAAATGGGATATAAAAGTAGCGTCGAGCAACTTATGTACAATGGGCAAACTCTTGAAAGGGGACGTAAATTAGCATACTACAAGATTCAAGCTGGAGCTAACATTGAAATCGGTAAGGGTCCATCATGTTCACGCAAACCTGCGCGAACAAACAAACTATTTGGTTTGCTGAGCCGCTAGACTGCTTCGGGTATGTAACGATTGGTCGACACACGATTGGCCGACAGTAACGATTGGTCGACAGTAATGATTAGTCGACAGTAACGATTGGTCGACAGCCCGTTTGATCGACATAATGATTGGTCAACAGTAACGATTGGTCGACAGCACGTTTGATCGACGTAACGATTGGTCGACAGCACGTTTGATCGACATAACGATTGGTCGACAGTAACGACCGGTCGATATAACGATTAGTCGACATTGGTCGACATAAAATGGTCATCGAAACTTGGAAAAAAAAATTTGAATAAGTGCAAACAGTTTGACGGTAAATTGCCCCTCCGGAAGATTGCCACACATCTTTCAGCAACCCCGAAAATTTCCACACACAGAAAACTTGCCCCACCGGAAAATTCACCCATGGTTTTTATTAAGGGGACGAGCACAAATCGCCGTTCGTCCGAGAAATGCTTTGAATAGGTGGCAATTTTCCGAGTTTCCGAATTATGTGTGGTAGTTTCCCCAAGATGCCTATACCTAAGGTGCCCCGGGGCCCTTTCGGAAATACAATAACATCGTTCAGAAGGCCCTCAATATAGATTTCACTTAGAGTACAAAAGATGACACGGGGCCTATTTGGAAATAATATGTTACAATGCTGTACGTTCTGAGGACTACATATAACGAAGTAAATTTCTCCGTCATTTTTTGGTCTACGCCGGGATTCGAACCCGAGGCCGCTTATTCCGGAACAAGTGGTCTCGGGTTCGAATCCCGGCGTAGACCAAAAATGACGGAGAAATTTACTTCGTTATAATGGCGCCCGAACTATCCGGATGACCCGACCGTTCAAAATCTCGCATTGGTGTGATGTTATTTCCACACCGCGAGATAGGAAAAATCAGAGAATCCCTTCTCCAGCGCTTCGAAAAATAAAAATGTGTGAAGTTGCATTCCACACACCAGATTGACTGGGAGTTCTCAAGTGCACGTTCTACAGTGGATGGCTGCCTGCAAGAATTCATGGTCACGGCTGACCCGTGAGCCATGCCCCCGGCCCTCTTTCGGGGGGGGAGATGTGACGTACCTGCCAGCAGGACGCACACGACATAAAGCCAGATAGCAATCAGAATAAACGTCTGCGTAGCTCAGTTGGTAGAGCGACTTGTTCCGGAATAAGCGGTCTCGGGTTCGAATCCCGGCGTAGACCAAAAATGACGGAGAAATTTACTTCGTTATATACGTTCTAAAAGATATTATTTCCAAAAAGGAACGTTACGTTTTGAGAGGTCAGTACGTTCTGAGAGGTACCGCTGCGAATGTAAACCATAATCCTCTGAACCAATGGTTATCTCGACCAATCGATGTGTCGACGAATCGTGCTGTCGACCAGTCGTTACTGTCGACTGATCGTTATGTCGACCAATCGTTATTCGACCAATCGTGCGACACCGACTGCTTCACAGTGCTGTTAGAGAAAGAAACAAAACAAGTGTTTGAATAGCAGAACTGCTTAACAAAACATTATATGAAATAAAGTGTGGAATAAAAAATACGGTTTCCATTTTTTCATCTTTTCCCCAAAAGTGCCTGTTTTTTAGCAAATCTTTTCGAAATAAAAGTGCATTCTTATAGGATAATTAATATAACAGCGTTCGAATTGCCCGTTGGTCAGCTGAACATTGGCTAGTAAAAATTCCAATATACTACTGAAAAATTGTTGTTACTGGCCCGGCTGGCCATTAACTTATTTGTTTATTTATTTATTTTCGCTGTGGCAGTTTTTTGAAATATTCCAGCTTTCACTATGGATTTTGAGAAATTGAATATCGAAACTGCAAACCATATTTAAATTTGATTAAAATTTTGGACTGTAGGAAAACAAGGTGACCTTGCCAAAATATTTGGATCAAGACAGCGTCACTTTTTTACACAAGTAGTGAACCCCAGAGTCTTTTATAATATTTTCCAACTGGAGGTTGATGAACCATTTATGCTCTGGCTTTGCCCATCTTTCTTTCTGTCCACGTGGGGAAACTTCCTGCTTTTCGCACTTGAAACAAGGTATTCCATGAAGATGGCTTTTGATATGTTTCAAAGTGCTTCATGATCAGTGTGCTGTATTATGTGCACTGACAGTGGATAGTGCTTCATATTAGCACCCTTATAACTAGTATACCGTCCTAGATACTAGCACCATGTTCATACAACATACACTGAAGTGCCAGAAAAACTGGTACAGACGAGCTTATGCAAAATACATAGCAACGTCACCTATGCGCGTACTCGATTGCGTCCACCAGTGCGTATATAAAGCGATGGACATCCTTACCAGCTGTTAGAGCTATTTTCGGCGTGAGAATGACAAGTAATAACGATTTAAGCGATTTTCAACGCGGTGTCATAGTTGGCGCTCGTGAGATGGGCCATAGTATTTCGGAGGTAGAAACGAAGTTCGGATTTTCACGGACGACCAGTGCAAGGGTGTACCGTGACTACAAGAATTCCGACAAAACCTCCAACGTACGATACCAGTGTGGCCGTAAAAAGACATTGGGTGAACATGACCATCGTCGGCTGTCAAGAATCGTTTCACGCGACACTCTCGCAGGTATCATCGGAATTCAATGCTGGAGCCTCAACAAGCATCAGCGTGCGGACTGTGCAACGTACCCTGCACGATATGGGCTTTGGGAGCCGACGCCCAACTCTAGTCCCCTTGATGGGTGCACGACACAGAGCTATGCGCCTCGCTTGGGCACGGCAACACCGCCACTGGACACTTGATGACTGGAAACAAGTAGCCTGGTCTGACGAGTCACGTTTCCAACTGTATACGGCAGATGGAACGATTCCTGTGTGGCGCAAACCCTATGAAGCCATGGATCCCGCCTGTCAACAGGGATCTGTACGGCTGGTGGTGGGTCCGTAATGGTATGGGGTATGTTTAGCTGAACTTCACTGTTACCCCTGGTATGTCTACAAACGTCTGTGACCGGCCAACGCTATGTGCGCATCCTTTTTGACGAGGTACACCCGTTCATGTCCTGCATTCATGCTGATGGGCTGGGCCTGTTCCAACAGGACAATGCACCTCCACACAAGTGTCGGGACGCCCCATTATGGTTAGAGGAGCATTCATCTGAGTTTGGGGTGTTGCCATTCCCACCCAAGTCCCCAGTTCTGAACGTCATAGAACACATTTGGGATTCCACGCAACGCGCTATCGAACACAGGAATCCGAGACCTCGGAATACACCCGAATTGTAGAACGCTCTGCAGGAAGTATGGTGTGCATTTCCTACAGCATATTTTCAGAAGCTAGTGGAGTCCATGCCCCGTCGTATTTCTGCAGTCCTGCGCTCCCGTGGGAGACCTACCAAGTATTAGACTGGTGTACAGTTTTTTTTTTTGGCAGGCACTTCAGTGTATATTGATATTTGTGCCATTTCTGGGCCAGTAAAAATGAGTGAACTGCCTACCTTTGGTATACACTGATCCTACAGACCAGTGGCCTTTTATTTTATTTTATTTTTAATTTCTATTAGGTGTACAAATAAGTTTTAAAGCGTTTTTTGTGTGACGTATACCGCTAGTTTACATATCCGACGTTCCCCCACGTTGTTGTCATGTGACCGTAGCTGGTCCAGAGTATAAAATGTGACCACAGAAGTTTGCCCAACAGCCAAACGCACTTGCACATCGGTAGGTGAAAGATGACAAGCTATACAGCATTTATTCGACATTGCACTGGTTACGAATTTCGTCAAGAAAAAAGTGCTGCAAAAGCATGTGCATCGATCTGTTCTGTTCTGGGGAAGAATATTGTATCGAAAAGCACGTGTTAGTTTTGGTTTAGACGGTTTAAAACAGGGGATTTTGGTGTTGGCGATCGAGAACGTAGCGGCGCCCCGCAGAAGGTTGCACATGAGGAACTGTAAGCATTGCTGATTCGTCTCAAACGCAAAAAGAAGATTCGTCTCAAACGCAAAAAGAACTAGTTGAACAACTGGGGGTAACTCAACAAATCATTTCCAATCGTTTACGCGCAATGGGAAATATTCAGGAGGGAAAATGGGTGCCACATGACGTGAGCTAGAGGAACAAGGATGAGCGTGTCATGAAGTGCTTGAATCTGTTGAATAAACAACACAGAAAGTCTTTCCCGTGGAAAATCGTTACGGGTGGTGAAAAGTGGATGTGGTACGACAATCCCAAACGCAAAAAACACTGAATAGACCCCGGTGAAGCAACGACTTCAATACTGAAACGCAATATTCATCCCAAGAAAGATCTGTGGTGGGATATGAAGGGTGTGCTGTATTATGAACTATTGGAACAGGGTCAAATTGTTACTGCTGATCACCACAAGCAACAATTGCTGCGATTGAACCAGGAAATCTGTCGGAAACGTCCATTAACAGGCAAAGGATTGCGTCCCTTGAAATTACTGCATGACAACGCTATGCCGCATGTCGCGAAATTGGTCAAAGAATCGTTATTGACGCTTGGCTGGGAAGTTTTGGAGCACCCGGCGTATAGTCCCGACATAGTCCCTTCAGACTATCATTTGTTCCGATTGATGCAACATGGTTTGTCTGCTGTACGGTTCCGGACATGTGACGAAGTGCAAAAATGGGTTGACGACTTCATCGCGTCACACGACGAAGTATTCTTCATGTCTGGAATCCGTCAGCTGCCCGACCGATGGCGGAAGGTGATAGATAATGACGGCCCTTATTTTGATTCGTAAAGGTAGTGTTGTTTTCTCTCAAGTTACATGTTGCGTTGTCTTAAAACGCTTTAAAACTTATTTATGCATCTAACATCACTGCATAGCATGTTTCGTGATTTATTTATAAGTACTATTTGCATCAGTGTGTGTTCACATTCGGTTCTAAGTTTGCGGCTCCAGTGAAATGATACGTTAAATACAATGTAAACGTGTAACTTTTTTTTTTTTTTGCGCGGACCAGTGGGCATTTTGGCGGACCTGTGATTTAGAAAGTCGAGTGGTCCGCTGGGCCTGTAAAAGATTTATTTCTGATTCTGACACTGCTATAATATCACTTTGCCCGTCTATTTGAAAAATCAGTTTGCTCTGTGGTATATCATCCACTATGAAGAACATTTCACATACAGCGAGTGCTCACTGAAATACTACAACCTGCCTAACACTTTTTTGGGCTCTCCTTTCGCCCGAAGTTATTATACACTGCTTAAAATAATAGAGGAGCCTGTGACTGTGGTGACATTATCCAAGACAGTCGTGTGATATCTTACCCAAACGTGGAAAACGCAATTCAAGTCTTATGTAGACAGCCGAACCATGCATATCCTTATACAAATTAGCGTCTGCTGCGTCAGAATGCCAAAAATCAAAAACTGGGATAAAAACAAAAGGTTTTCCGGGAGCTCCCTTATTCTTCCGCGTTTATCGTGACATTTAGTTTCTTGAAGGCTCAGGTAGCAGAAGTCAGTGGAATGTGGCGAAGTGTCATTTCGTGACTGTGGGTACCATCCAGGATAGGGGAAGTGTTCGAAGAAGGCAAGGTAAAGGCCTTCCACGAACAACTACAGCAAGGGACGACTGTTGTATATTGTTAACATCCCGTCGGAACAGGCAACAAAATGCTACTCAGCTCCAGCGAAAGCTTCTCGTGGCAACAGGACACTGGTTGTCAACTCAAACTATCAGCAATCTCCTTCACCAAGGTGACCTTTATGCATGTAGACCAATAGTGCGTGTCCTTTTAACAGCACGGCATCGCACATCCAATGGAAACTGGGCTGAGGAACTTCGTATTTGGTGACACGATGAGTGGAGTCAAGTTGTCTTTTCTGACGAGTCGAGATTCAGTCTGACAATCAGCGGGTACTCATCCGGAGGGAACCCGGCACACGAAATAACCCAGCTTTCTGGCAGGAAATATCACATTATGGCGGACATGGATTGATGGTTTGGGCAGGCACATGTATCGGTAGACGTACGGACCTGTATGTCATCTGGAACGGCAGTCTGATAACCCAGAGATATAGAGACCAGATTCTTAGACATATTGCCATGCCATATGCTGCAGGCGTCAGTGATTCATTCCTTTTCATGGAAGGTTACACTCGACCTCATAGAGCTCGGCTAGTGGACAACTTTCTTTAAGAGGAGGGAACGGAGCATATGTAGTGGCCAGCACTCTTCCCTGACTTAAATCCAATTGAGCATGTGTTGGACGCACTTGGAGGCTGCCCTCATTGATGAGTGGCAAAGCCACCCCCAAAACTTCCTCGATGACCTCATCAATTCCACATGATCTTAGACGTTCGAAGAGACCACACACCATACTAGAGGTCAGTTACCATCAGTGTTGCCAACTTCTGAAGTTGGAATTATACACTGGCGTGCAGAAATTAAGGATGAGACGGTTTTTCGAATGTAACGTCGGGCAGAAGTGCTCCACATCGACTCAAATCATACCATAAGATCCCCAAGATGTAAGAATATGGGACAAGTGAGCAAAGCCGTCCAAACAAGGAATCCTAAGGATACAAAGGCACTTTATTGAAAAGGTAGCTTCGACCACAACTGGACAGAAGACAGAAACGTCCATGTGACAGGCGGCTGCCAAGAAAAATCCAGTCTTTAGTAGGGGATATGATCACCCCTGACTGCGTTGCAGGATTTACAACGTCTGTCCATGCTGAGGACGAGGTTGTCAAGCTGTTGAGGCATCGCGGCCCATTCCTCTTGTAGCGCCAATCGCAGCTGCGGAATCGTTGCTGGCGGCTGGTGACGTGCTGCCAAGCGTCTCCCGAGAAGGTCCCACACGTGTTCGATTGGATTTAGGTCCGGGGGCCTTGCAGGCCAATCCATGTGTTGATTATCTTCACTCTCTAACAGCTCTGCGACAGCCACTGTACGATGAAGTGTAGCGTTGTCGTCCATGAAGAGGAACTCAGGACCCACAGCACCTCTAAACAGACGCACGTTAGGCAGGAGAGCCTCGGTACAATAGCGGACACCAGTGACTGAACCTCCTAGGAAGATGGGGAGGTCAGTACGGCTACCAAGCATGATACCGCCCCAAACGAGAACTCCGCCGGCTCCAAACCGGTCCCTTTCGATGATGTTGGAGGTGTGAATGCGTGTTCCCTGCTCTCTCCAGATGTGTATACGTCCAGAATCACTCGTCAGACTAAATCGGCTCTCATCCGTAAAGAGAACTCGACCCCATTTCTGATGTGTCCAGTTCTTGTGTTCCTGGCACTACAGGAACCGATGAGCAGGCGTTAATGGCACATACCGTACTGGTCGTCGTGCAAATAGACCACCTTTGTGCAGCCTCCTGGCTACGGTAAAACGCGATAACGGACATCCAGCTGTCTGTTGCATGTGCCTTGCGATTTCTCCCGCTGTCTGCCGTCTGTCTCTTCTCGCCTGTAGGACAATATACCGGTCGTCCGCCGCCGTGGTTGCTCGTGGACGAACAGTGCTAAACTCTTGGACAGCTGTTCCTGTCGTTTGAAATGCTCTCCGAGCTCGTG
Source organism: Macrothele yani (assembly GCA_039090855.1). Classification (NCBI taxonomy): domain Eukaryota; kingdom Metazoa; phylum Arthropoda; class Arachnida; order Araneae; family Macrothelidae; genus Macrothele; species Macrothele yani. The sequence continues at coordinate 58,131,995 of CM076998.1, read as the reverse complement.
AAACGATGCTGTGAGCGATCCCGAAGTCCTCGGCCACACTAGTCACACTTCGATCTTCTTCCAACTTCCCAATGACGCGACCTCGGGTAAAGTCATCCAGATATCGTCTACTGGATTGCCTGTTGGCCATATCACACGGTAGCAGCAACTCGACGTCGTTCATACAGATCTACACCGTGCAATAGCTTTCACCGAATTGCTGACCGCCCGTGTGCTTTCAGCTCTTCCGACACCCCCCTACGTCATGCTGCATATATGCGCATGCCCTACCGTACCGGACCCTAGTCTATCTCCTGAGTGGTCTTTCGGTCCGTTCTGCGTGCTCGTTCCGCTGTTATGCTAATTTCTCCTCTTCGTCCTTAATTTTTGCACACCAGCGTAGTACCATTTTTCAAAAACTATAGTATTTCCTTAAATATTACATTACGTCAAAAAAAAAAGGAAGATAAGATAACAAAGCAATCCTTAAATGCGTTTTTATCTCTCTATTCTAAAAAAATAACTGTCGCCGCTGCTGCTGCTGCTGCCGCTGTTTTAGAAATTTCGCGACACTCTTGCTTTTCTAGCTCGCAACGCAAAACGTACTGAACACAAAAATTGGAAATTTACATCGTTTGTAGAGAATTATTTGGGTAACACGCTAAAATAAACCGTTTCTCGATTCTAGCGAAGTTTCATGAGCTATTGTATTTCAAAGTTAAGGTAAGCAAAAAAGTGCTATCAGGTCGCCGGACACACTAACAGCAACAGAACCACGAAACTTTGTAAGCCTGTAGTGCCATGACCGAATTTTTGCACCTCCTCGCCCTTTTTTTGAATTCCGATTTAGTTTACGAGAAATTAAATTTCTAAATTTTACAAAATTCCATATTTCGCGAAGGGATTCATTTAAAAAAACGGATATATGGCAAAGTACACTACCTACCAACAAGTAATTGGACACCTGTGATAGCAAAGGAAAACGAAGTTTATTCCCTTCAATAGTTGGTGGAGCCTCCACGAGCGGCGATTACAGCTGCGACCCTCCGGGGCATACTCTCAACCAGGTGTTGTACGACGGCTAGCGGTATTTTCTTCCACTCGGCTTGGAGAAGACAGGTCAGTTCCTTCACCGATTTCGGACGGTGGGGGCACCCCTTAAGTCGAAGCTCCAACTCGTCCCAGAGGTGCTCGATAGGGTTAAGGTCCGGGCTCTGCGCAGGCCAGTCCATTCGATTAACTCCATTGCCACCGTACCAAGCCATGGTGGACCTCGCAACAGGACAGGTGGCATTGTCATCCTGAAAGCAACATGGGTCCACCCCGTAAAACTGCCACAACGTAAGAAGCGCATGGTCATCCAAAATGGTGCAGTAGGTCTCGGCGTTGAGTCTACCAGGAATTGCGAACAAGGATACCGTGCCATACCAGGAGAAACACCCCATAGCATAATTCCACCGCCGCCGAACTTTACAGTTGGCAAAATACATTCAGGCAGGAGGCGTTCTCCAGACAGACGCCAAAACCAGACCCTGCCATCCGAACGGTAGAGGGTGAACCTTGATTAGTCGCTCTAGAGAACCTGTTTCCACTGTTGAACGGTCCACTGTCGACGTTCTTTGCACCACTTTAGCCGAGCAGCGCTATTGGGCTTGGTGATCAAAGGCTTGTGGGCGACTGCACGTCCATGATAACCGAGCAGATGGGCTTCCTTACGGATGGTATTAATCGAAAGAACACTCCCTGATGCCTGTTGAAACTCCTCGCGGATGTGGCCGATCGATTTTGTGCGGTTCTTCCGAATTTCTCTGGCCTGCATCCGTCGGTCTCTAACTCCCAGTTTTGTGGGTCTGTCGAGTCGGGGCACATTCCGACAGTCACCTCTCATCTTCCACTTGCCAATCACGTAGTCCACTGTCGATTTTGGGTACTTCAACTCGCTGGATATGTCACGTATGGATCGGCCATTTCTGTGATACCTGACGATTACACCTTTCTGGAAATCAGAGAGCTCCGAACTGCGTGGCATCTTGCATACGACTGGTTGTGTTGTTGTTTCCCACACGATATTTAACGGCGGTGGCCGTGACATGTATCAGGACCGCAGATATCGTCGATTGCAGGGGTGTCCAATTACTTGTTGGTAGATAGTGTATAAATCATAACGCATTGCAATTTTTACAGCATAAACTTACAACTATCGTCCCTTTTTTACAAAAAAAATTTAAGAAAAAAATCAATTTCTGATTTTTAAGCATTTTTTAAAGACGCAAAGGAAAGAAACGAACAGCTTGTCTTCATAAGGTATTTATCACTCAAAATGTTTGGTATAAAAACGCCTCTACAAAATATGAACAAGTACAAAATAAAAAACAAAAAAAATGTAAGGGTGCAAAAAAGAGGGCGCTCACAGGCTGCCCAGTTAAACAGTAGTAAAAATATAAGTCTATGAGTCCGTTGATAACAATAGTATTAAACTGTGTCTAAGAGTTCGCCGAAAACGAAACAAAAAACAGACGGTAAAGCAGTACGAATTCAAAGGTAAACAATTTCAAAACAAAACGTGAATTCAGAAGAAAAACTAAGTCTCACACATGGGCAGAAAAGCAGACACAGAACACTAATGAAGAAAACTTATGATGGAATAAAAACATTGTAGCGCAGAACCGAAGTTTTAGCCAGCAGTTCCACGCCATTTTCGACGACTTGGAACCAAGGCTGTTGAGGTGACCAAACTGACATGAAGTTTTGCCCGTGCAATGTCAAATCCGAGTTGTAGGCTGGCTGTAACGGAGTGACGAAATCTGCGGCAGAGGAAACGACGAGCTGTGTGTTAACGGCGAAGGGAAGGTTGGTCTATGCTGCGATGATAGTACAGGTAGATTGTATACTTCGCTTGAAGAATTTGGAAGTAGCACACTTGATTATTCGTGGGAGCTGACGGATAGTGGTGACGTAACACAAGGTAATGTGACATGGTGTGAAGGTGAGCACAAACTTTTTGAAGAAGAGAGAACATCAGTGAGAACAAGGGCTGAAACATCAGACACAAGAAGTATGCATGCCTGCAGGAGAACGATGTCAGCTTTAAGATAACGAAATCTACGAAGACAAGAGCATTAGCTGCCGATGCCGAAAAGCCGCGGCAGTTGAAACTAACAGAAATCAGTTGGGAAATCATGAACAGGCTGTTGATCGTTTTCGATTTCAGCTGTGAGCAACTTCAGCAGGTACCACAGACGATGCTGAAGCTGGGCATCTTCAGGGGGAACGGTAACTTTAATCAAAAATTCAAGTAATTGAAGTTATTGAAGCATAACAGGTAACCTATTTAACTTGGATTGAATATACGGGATTGTTAGAAATTTGTCTATCCTAGGGCGTTGAATTAGTTCAAGAAGTTCAGTGTGTGTGAGCGGTTGCATTGGAACAGAACAGTCTTTGAACAGAGCTGATAGTTTAGGTATGGTGGGAAGAGAAGTATCATCTTCATCAACATCCAAAGCAATGGATGCTGATTCACTTAAATTAGCAGCAACATCCATATCATCAACAGTAGGAAGGCTAGCGAATCTATTTGTTGTACGAAGCGCAGAAAAACAATTCTCCACGCCAGAGGCTCCAGAGGAAGTGGCAGAAATTTTGGTCCGAGAACGCCTTGGAGAAGACTCAGCAGAATTTGGGCGTTTCCCGGAAGTTTTGGGTCCAGAGGAGCCCACAGAAGTAGGAAGTGGTGGAAATGAGATGTCATCAATGAGAGCAGATTTGAACAGTTCAGAAGCAGGTGTTTGCACTTGCGAAAAAGGCTGTGAAACGGGTGCCAATTTGTTGCTCGGTGGTGGCGCTTGAGTGCTGGGTAATGATGACGCAGTAGTTTCGGAAGAAAGCCGCTGCTCGGAGTTGTATGGTAATGGCGATTCAGTGCTTGGTAATAACTGCGTAGTTGTTTTGAAAGATAGCACCTGTTCGGAGTTGTATGGTACTGGCTGTTCAGTGCTTGGCAATAACTGCGTAGTAGTTTTGAAAGATAGCGGCTGCTCGGAGTTGAATGGTAATGGCGGTACTAAAACAGGTGAAGACAACGAAATATCTGCAGTCATTGAAGGAGCAATTAGCAGAGATGGTGACGTGGTTGACATTGGGGCAACAGTTTGTTCAGTAGTAAGGGAGGAAGAAGTGGATGATGGAGGTGTGTCAGGAATCTTCATCGAAGGTACAGCACCTGGTGCAGGTGTACGCTGAGGGCACTCAGAAGCCAGGTGTCCCTCAGCTCGACACCGGAAACACTGGACACCAGTAAATAAGTTGAAAATGTATGTTCGTGTGTCAGTAATAAGTTGCAGAGTTGTGGGGCGGTTAGAAATGGCTTGGTCAGTGGGGAAAATAACACGATATTGGCGACGCCCTCCTTGCACAAATTTGAATGGAGTCTCTGGCAGCAGATGGAAGAAATTTTGTCTCTCCCACTACTCGACCATGAGTGCCGAGTGCAGCAACAAGTAAGTTGTCAGGAATAGCAGTAGGCACTGGAGATAATGTCACTGTGACCGGGCGCTGTGCAGAAGCAACAGGTCGCAAGTGAAAGGAGCCAATATCAATGCTTGTAGCAAGAACCGTGTCGGTGGCATTTCGGTGAACAAAATGAACGACAACACCCCTCCAATACGAATAATTGAAGCAATGCTCTCCTTGGGAACAACTTTAACCAAGGCCTCCAAATAGTGGGGGAGGGGGTGTCACGAAGAGACGGAAAATACACACTTAATAACAAAGCTGAGGAAAGTTCTTTACCTGCTGGTGAGTCGTCAGAAATCCGAATCTTGAGAACTTTATCTTCTCTTGAAAATTCTGGTTGCATTGAAACAGGTGTATCAGAAGATTAGTATTGACGAGCAGTCGCAGCATACGAGCGTGGAAGGGTTGCAGCTAGGCCAGCAGAACGTGACTCTGCACTCAGGATATGCAAATTAGGATTAAGAACATTCGATGCAGAAAAATTAGGACGAAGCACATGAGAAGCAGAAACACAATTTGAAGTAGACAAATTCACACTTGAAGAGGTCATTGTTGTCTCAGAAGCGGTCGATGTATCCAAAGAAAATCCAGCGGAGATAACATCAGCAGAAGGAGTTTGTATTTGGGAAGCAGCCATCATGGCCGCTAAGCCCAAAACCACAACACAGTGTGTTGCACAAAAACACAACACAGTGTGTTATTACTGAAGACACCACTCCTATCCACGCAGCATTGGCCGCCATAAGTCACCGTCTGTGCTGCAAATGACGTCATGAGCAGGCACGACGCAGCCGCAGAAGAGAAGCTGCTTTGAAACCAATGGAACAAAAGCTTCTAAGAGTATAAAGAGATCAAATGAGTAATTCAATAATCTTTATCAATGATACACAAGCTTACTGTTTCATCAACGGTATAATTTAGTTCATTTTTGCCTGCTTGTGACGTCGCACCACAGATTAGCTGTGACCTATGGCGGCAGAGTCAGTGGTGTCTCCAGTAATATAACCTCCTTGGTGTTGCAACTGCGTCACACAGAAAAAAACACAAAATAACGTAACAGGAGGCACACACATTCACTTCAAGTGAGGTAAAACGATGAAAACACAACACAGTCAACACGAACCACAAAAGAAGACGAAAAATCTACAGGAAAAAAACATTTTTTAAAGACGCAAAGGAAAGAAACGGCTTGTCTGTCTTCACGATAACCACTGAGGAACGTTCTGGTCTCGTGATCTGCTGCCATGGTGACACAGAGAATTAGTTATGCATATGTTTTGTTGGTAAAGCTATCTCAGTTGTTTAAGGTGGACGTCAAGTAATTTTGCTTCCTATACTTCCAATGGAAAAACTTCTGTACACATTTTTTTCATAATTAATGCGTTCCCAAGGATGAAAATTTCAGCATCGATTAAAATAGCTTCATTTTATAACTTGGAAAACTTAATATCTTCTGAAACATAACCATAATTATGCAATCCAACATTTGTTTGTCTATTGACGTCATCAAAGTACAGGTCGCGCCATCTTTTTTCTGGACAATTAATGCGTTCCCAAGGATGAAAATTTGAACATCGATTAAAATAGCTTCATTTTATAACTTGGAAAACTTAATATCTTCTAAAACATAACCATAATTATGAAATCCAACATTTGTTTGTCTACTGACGTCATCAAAGTACAGGTCGCGCCATCTTTTTTCTGGTTCCAACACCACCACAGAAAAAGCTATTGATTTTTTATATAATTATGGTTATGTTATGTTTTAGAAAATATTAAGTATTCCAAGCAACGAGATAGAAATACATAGAGTGCTTCTGTGATTAGTTCTCTGCTGTGGCAGCTGAAGCCAACGAGGGGAGAGCCCGCCATCTTTGATGAGGTACAAATTCTGCGTGTGTTAAGGAGTCAAATCGGTTCTTTCAGTTGCTCGGAGATCGTGTTATGATTTGTGAATATTCACAATTATCAGCACATTTTGGATAATTATTTCAACAATAAAATGCCATTTACTCCACTTTTGGAAGGTTAGCCCTACATTTCACAAGTAAGCATTTTTAAATAAGGTTGAGCTGTAAATGCTCAGTTAATCAAACGCAGAAAATAGGACATTTAATCCGTGTAGCTGGGGATTAAACCAGCAGATGAACCATTTCAATATCTGTGTTATCTTAAGACTTTTTATTCCTTATATTTTGTAAACAGTCGTACTCAATGTGAACACTGAATCATGTTTATGGGAAGGTGAGGTTAATTGTGAGTTACCAACTTTGAGGCTTTTTGGGAACAATTTTTACTTATGCTAGTGTTTTTTTTTTTTTTTTAACATGAGGATGTTTTGCAAATGGTATTTGCATATATATTCTAGAATCTGTACAGTGTACTTGCAACTTGTCTGACAAGACAACAAATATTTCAAAATCTTAGGAAGCAGCAATTTCTTTTTATGTGATAAAGATCATGTACCCATGGCTAATGCCCATTAGATAGCAAATACTGGTAAAGCAATCAATTTATGGTTACTTAAATTGCAGAAGTAATAATTGTGATTGGTAATATAAATTTATTGCTTGCTTACACCTGTCAGGAAACAATCTAGTATTTTATCTGAAAGCACAGGGTCACCCAGCTTGTGTTCTAGGCATTTGTCTCTGATTAGTGATTAATCTGTAGTATTACTGCAACAAAGTGAGAGTGGGGAGCTTGAAAATTTCTTGACAGAATACTCTTT